>CM072774.1:92760000-94010000 GCA_036936925.1 Cenchrus fungigraminus | reverse complement strand
GGATTATGGAGATGAGAAAATAGGAACTAGTTGTATTATGAGTATGAATACCGGAAGCACTACAGATCATGATTGATGAGGACAAGATGCAAAACAAAACCAGAAGGAGATATTGGCAACGTGCTAGAGTTCTCACCTATAAGGTAATCAAGGAACCACTACTGGAAAAACGACCTTTTGTACCGGTTCAAAACCCTCAATTGTACCGGGTATTGAACCAGTACAAACCATCCGGTACAAATGTGGTCTAGCATTTGTACCGGGCGAGACACCCGGTGCAAATGCCTCACATTTGTACCGGGCGGAGCCTCGGCCTGGTACAAATGTGCCCTCCACCCTCCGACGTGGCAGGGGGGCATTTGTACCGGGTGGAGGTACCACCCGGTACAAATGATTGTTTTTTTTGTTTTATGTTTTTCTTTTCTCTAACGTATTTGCTTAAAGTACTAATACTAATCGTAATACGCTGTAATATAAAGTCGTGTGGCATATAAAATGTTATATTTGAGATAATATTCTACATACATCCGTATATATTTATTTGCATAATATTATCTCTAATATTATACAAATAAATATATACGAATGCATGTAGAATACATCATCTCAAATCCTGAAAGTGAAGAACTTTGGAAATAATATTATACATTAGCATTTTGTGCGCACTGAAATTTAGATTAATAATATACATTGGATGAAATATTAGCAGAGTTTAATTTTTGCTTCTAGATACTTGGCCTTTCTCTTTGCTTGCAGATGCTTGGCCTTTGTCTTTGCTTCCAGATGCTTCCTTCTTGTTCTGACTTGTCCCTTCCCCGGTCGTCGCTCCTATACTAAGAATGGAGGATAAGCCAGCATAAAACTCTCCCCCTGGACTAATAACCTTGTTTAGAAGAAATCCACATAATTGTTCTTGTATCAGTCGGATTTGTTCTGTCTCGAGGAATGCTTCCTTGATGCTGGAAATCTACCAAAGAATATGAACAAAAAAATAACAACCGGATCGGAGAATATGAACAATAAGAACTACATGTAGTCGCAATTGTGTGTGCACGCACCTTCTCTTCGAATTTGCCACCATCAGCGCAGGCTGTAAGATGGTCCATGAACTCGCACACATAATATCCACATAGATTTGTGCCAGAAGGCTGCGTCATAACCTGCACATATGGGAAAACCAAGTCATGAAATAATTTTTTATTGTAATGTAAGAATTGAAGAATAAGCAAAGACACGTAATGGCTAATCATAGTGAACATAAAGGCTTTTGTGGAACTTTCCGGGGTACTTATCACAAAGACAAGTCCATGCAGTTTTAATCAACTCTACGACATCTTGATATCTACTTTTAGCTGTAGTCTTGTACAAAGAGTCGAAGACAAAGACCTTGCTTCGCGTCATACAAAAACTAAAGAGAATCCAGTGGAACCTGTCCATAGATGCAGAGAAGTATTAGTTTCTTAAAATATGCAATGTAATTTTTGAAAAAGATAAGGAGATGAGATACACGTTGCTCACCCGAAGTTGTATGGCAGCTCTATGCAAGCCTTATCATGGTGTTTGTCCAGATAGTTGATGATGTGATTATGTGTTTCCCTCTCATTAAGTTTGAGAGTGTTCTGTGTTGTCATCAAACGATCCATGTAGCCCACACTCATGATTCCTTTCCTCCTGGTCTGTTGCATCTCAAAACTGTATGACACAAAAATTATAGAAGTTTAGATATGGGATAAAGTGCCTAGAGCATTGATTTTTAACTTATAGTAGAATAAACACTTACAGAACCCAGCAACTGATGAATGAGACGTCAAGTGCATCCATATTGAATAGGAACCAAAATTCCTTCATTGGAATAGTGAAGACCTGATGCCCACGGAAATAATGATGGTCCTCAATGCGAACATATAGCAAGTCCATCCCGTCGGCAGCTTGGAACATGTGCCACTTATGCAATTCATGCATCCTCGTTGGAAGATACTGGAGCAATTGCGGCCACACAAGCTTACGCCCAGGCACATACTCTGGTCTATTTGACCCTTTATGCTTTGCAATTTCCTCCTCCCCTAGAAGTTGTGTTGTAGTCAAACTCGATGATTTGGCAAAATCAAGCAATTGTTGCTCATATGGTGTAAGTGGTCTAGTTTCCCTATGTCCCTTCATGAGTTGGGATTGCATCCTCCCCTTGAATTTGAGCTTCAGTCAGACCTGTGTCTTTGTTAAATTCAGACACTTGCTGGTCAAATGTTGAAAGCACCTTGAGGTCGGGGATAGATTGTTTCGACTGGGTACCAAGTTGTGGAACTTTAGATGAAGTTTTCTTCTTCCCACGTTGAGTCTTGAGTACTTGCCGGTCGTAGTCACTCAATGGCTTGGGAAGATCATCTGGTTTTCTTCTTCTTTCCTCCTCCATTTTCCTCATGAAACGATGAAATTTGACCCGGTCAATTGGTTTCTCAACTGGAGGCTTGGGAGCTTTGAATATCTGTCTATTCAATTCTTCCTCAACTGCCTCATCAAGTTCCTCCTCTGTCTTGTCATAAGCAAGTTTTGGTGGAGGCTTCTTCTGCTTGGGTTTCTTCTCCTTCTTTGGAGGCGGAGGAGGAGGAGCTTGTCGCTTGCCCTTGCCCTTAACATGTGCAGGAGGTGTAGAAGGAGGTGGACTCTCGCTTGGATCCCTGTCAACTACAGGACTCATGCTGCGCTCTGCCCTTGCAACTGGTGAATGCAGTAGTTGATCGTCGCGTTCAGGCATAGCGGCTAGTGAGTGCGGTAGTTGATTGTCAGCTGGAGGAGAAGGTGGCTTTTGCGTAATCCTTATGTGAGCTTTGGGCCAAAAAAATCCATGTATGCACAGCATCTTGAAGAAACTCTTCCCCATTAGGCCCCAGTACCTCCAGCTCTAGGTCAGCCCAACCATCGAGCACTCGGTCCACAAAAACTCTGGCGTAATATTCAATTCCATGATGGTGGCCCGTGATGCTATCCCCTTCTACAGTTTCCTCAGCGACGCCATGAGCCACCACAAGCTTCTTGTTTCTGCAAACATCGAGAAGCTCACACGCTGACCTCACGGTGATGTCATCCACGGGCCAGTGTGGCCGATTTTCCGGTGAGCCTGGGTTTGGTGCTTCAAATGCTGGTGATGCTGCTGCTTCTGTGGCTATTGGTGCATGTTCTGTTGAAGCGCTGCTGCTTTTCCCCTTAGCAGTTGGGCTCATTTCATCAGTAGGACCTTCCTGATGAGATGATTGTTTGCTAAGAGCAAGAGCCACACGCTCGTCAATGATTTGCTCCATTCTTGCCTCGGTTCTGATTACGCGATCTTACAACTCTCTTAGTTGTCGTTGTTGTTGGTCTTTAGACCTTTTGTGACTTTTATAGGAGTCAATTTGCTCACGCCATGCGAGTTTCCATGGAACTGCACCTTTGCCTCGGCAACGCCCACCGTGTTCTTTAGTGCCTATTGCAGCACTAAGTTCGTCTCTCTCTCGATCAGGCACAAATGTTCCTTCAGTAGTCATGCGGATCAATTCAATAAGTCTTGCCGCAATCTCTCTTGTTTGGTCGCCCGGTACTAATGTCCTTGCTCGTTCGGGCCAATCTATAGTTGCTGGTATATATGAGTCCACGTGCAATCATGTTCCATCTTATCCTATTTGGGCATAGCCACCTTGTAACCTCCAGACCCAAGCTTATGAAATTCTCTCTTTTTAGATGCATTGATGGTGTTGGTTTCAATCATCTTGGCGGCTTCTTGCGATTGCTTGTACTGCACAAATGAATCCAAGTGATCTCGCAACTTTGAAAGTCCTTTCTTTGTGAAATCGGGTCCTAGTCCCTTCTTGATGTAGTCTTTGTTTATCCGCTTCTTGTACGACTGAAAGGCTATTGCACCCTTCTGCAATGCCCAAGTCCGCACATTTGCCAGATTTGTACCTTCTGGAAATGAGGAGTACAATTGCACCTCGGCCCAAATCATGTTCTTCTCTGTGTCTGGGACCACATATTGTTGTGCATTTTCTTGTGCCTCTTCATCTTCATTTTGAATTTCAGCTGCAGCTTCAGATCCTTTCCAATATTGAAAGCTTATTGGGATGTGATCCCTGACAAGAGCCCCAATGTGATTTGTAAACTTGACGACATTGTCATGTGGAGCTAATGGCATGCCTTCGTCAGAAACATCTGTGATGATGAAACGACCCTCTAGCTTCTTATTCAGACCTCGTATCCCACGAGCCTTTTTGCTGCTCGATGACGGTTCCTGGAAAATTAAGGACTATTAACTGATTGCTCCACTAACATATAGTAATTAAACTTAAAGCGTAACGTGGTACTAGTTTGTACTAAGAATACCTCTGATGGTTGCCCATCGTTTTCTTGTCTCGGCAATTGGTTGCTCTTCCGCATCGATGCCATCACCAGAAATGTTCAGGTAGCTGTCAGCCTCGCGCTGATCTTGTTCATTAACCAGATTGTTCGAACCATCATTATTAGCAATTATGTCCATTAACAATGCCTCTTCGCGTTGCTGCTCCACTATTGGATGAAGGACCGAACTGGCGACCAGAGAGGGGGGGAGTGAATGGGAGCCGATAAAAATTCTTCTCGAAGGAGATGACTTCTCCAACAAGATGAACTTGGTCGGGTACCCAAAATCACACGCTCCGCACACAACCTTCCATTTGCCAAAACCACATAGCCACTGGAGTGCTACTGGTCCTAGGAACAAACACTACCTGCAGCCACACCTCCTACACACACATAGCAGTGGAAACACCTCGGAAATGGTCTGGCCAGCAGGGGCGGTTTAACATGGGTATGGGGGCGGTTAGACCGCCTGCTCCTGGGCAGCCAAGAAGTCCTCCGAAATGACTCTTCCGAGGTCAAAACTCTCCACGGTTTCACCCACAAAATTCTCTGGTCATGGCCAAGCTAGCTACTAGAAAATCATGGTGAAAACCAAAACTCCACCCAAGAGGCCTAGGGCGGTTAGAACAGCTCACGGGGGCGGCCTAACCTCCTGTACCCAGCAACGAACTCAAGGCAAGAACTCCTAGCAAACAGCGCCGAAACGAACCAAGATTTCACCTAGACACTCCTCTGATCAAGGCGATCAAACTCACAGAGGAAAATTCGGCAAAACCAAAAGTTTCACCTGGAAGGTCCAGGGCGGTTAGACCGCCCCCCTATGGCGGTTAGACCGCCCCTCCCAAACAACCTGGCCGCGGGTCAAACCTCAACTTCCCATCACCCGATCTCCCGATTCAACCCACGGATTGCACGAGACTTCGGGGATACCTGGGTTACCTCCTGGGCAACCTCTCCACCAAAGGAATCGAACCGAAATGCTCTCAATCAAAGGGAATCGCCGATCTTGGCCCTCTAGGTCATGAACTTGAGCAACTCGAAAAACTACCAAATCGATGTCGATTCAAGGGAGTTCTTGGGGCAAAGTCACCAGCCAAAGAGGCACAAGGTCCTCATACATGACACCCAACAAGAATCCCACAAGAAATCACCATCAAAACTCCGCCACGAAAATCACAAGAAAGAGTTCCGAAAGTCACCAAAAAGGAAAATGGGAGAGGCAACACAAGGCCTTGAGGAACCACGCCGAATCATCTATACATACCATGAAGGTTCATACAGGGTCTAGCTTACCACCCGGTCATCCATCCCTCTCTCTAGATCTTACATGAAGCTCTCAAGCTAGTCCTAGAAAAACTAGAGAAAATAGCAAACGAAAATGACAAATGAAAATGAGCTAGGGTTCCAAGAGTTGGCTGCCATCCATCCCTCCAAGTGTTTATATGGGGGCAACCAAAAGACTAAACTACCCTTACTAGATAACTAGGGATACAAGCCCCTCAAAGGCAATTTTGGAAGTCTTCAGTTCAGCACCATCGGACGGATGCCCAGCGACCGCAAACTTGCTTAGCCTCGACTCAATCCTTGCGATCCCGACGCGTGTCCTCCGCTTCGAAGTTTCTCGGCGGCTGCGACATGGGCGGTCAGACCGCCCCCCTGGGCGGTTAGACCGGCCCAGGCGGTCTGACCGCCTCTCCTGGGTGGTTGAACTGGCCTGGGTGGCCACACCTCCTCGTCGTGTCTTCGGCCTCGGTTTTGTGGCTCAACCGAGTAACCGAGTGGTTTTCTGGTGAACCACTACAAACCCCGCGAACTCGGTGTAGCCTCCGCCAATCACCACTCATGACTCGGCTCCCACGTTGTCCCGGCTCGACCTTGGTTTTGAGGCTCAACCAAGAAATCGTCCACTACTTCGTCTTGCTGTTCTTGCCACCATGCGGTCTGCACTTGACCCCGCTGGCCACCGGGTCCCTCGAACCAAGCCTACTTGTCTTCTCCACACCTGGAGGCCTACCCGGCAATGACCTTTCGCGCTTGTTCTTCACCTGCACCAACACCAGTCAAGCCGCAACCTGCACCTGCAATACTTAGCCAAGAGTCATTCCACACAATGTTGTCAATCACCCATCACACCAGGAAGCGACCATCCACCGGTCCTTGAACTACACAGGCTCTCAATCTCCCCTTGATGAGTGCATTGACAACACACATGATTGGTAACCAAAGAGAAAAGGAAAAGAAAAGAAACGACTAAAAGAAACTTCAACAAGCGATCGAAAGCCAAGGGAAAGGCAAAGAGCAAGATCGCTTGAAGAAGGAAAGTTTCGGTCCCCTTAAGCAAGGGCAACGACTCGACACAACCGAGACAAAAACAAGCTCACACAAAGAGGAGAGACCACCAAAGGCACACAAGGCCGCAAACCACAAACTCACACAAGAAGCTCCCCCTGCACATATGCAAGCTCCCCCTGAGCCAAAGCACACTCCCCCTGAACCAATGCAGCAATGCAACATGGGAATGCAACAAGGAGCAAATTCCAGCACCTCTGCCCAGGGCGGTTAGACCGCCTGGGGGCGGTTAGACCGCCCTAAGAAACCGGCCCTGCACCAAACTTTTCAAAATCTGCCCGAACCACTTGGAACACCTTCCAAAAGCTCCCAGGTGCCAAAATCATGCCCAAACTTCTCCCCCTTGTTGACAATGCATGAATCAAGGCAAAATGCGAAAAGTTTCAACATAGAGCTTCTCAAATAGACAAAATTCATTACAAGATGCTACACAAATCCAAATGAGCAAGTTAGATACTCTATAGCTTCATATGGACAAAAACTACAAGATCACCAAGTTTCACAACCATTGGGCAAAGCTAAGATAGAATTGACCATTTTTGCGAAAAATTACCCTCTCATGAGCAAAAGATGTCAAAATGGCAAAGCCACGCAAACTTCATGCTAGGACAACCATTCTAAGCATAAGACCATCATAAACACCCACAAGCATCTCATGTCATGTCAAAGCTTTCCGAGCCATGTGCTTACTTCTACGTATGAGACTTCTCATTGGTAAGCAACATGCAACAGTTTAGCACCCAAAAGCAAGTAAATTAAGCACATATGACATAGGAGCACATTTTTCAAGCAATTTACATTTCATTTCAGATTCATATATGGTACATGAAATGTCTTTGCGACAAAAAAGAACTTATGCCCCTCCACAAGATAAAGCATGGGGGCTAAACATTCATGATGGCAAATGAGCCTTTGGCCCCATATACTCAAAATAAACTATCCAAGCACAAATTAAGCATAGACAAGCCACTAAAACATGTCATGATCATAAAAAGGCATTTACTCACAAGAGAGCATACATATGAAATTTTTCAAAAACATATATATCAACCATGGATATGAATCAAGATCATCAAGAGCTAAGCCACACTAAGCCATATCATACCAAACTAGCTCACAAGATCATATATAGCACATGATGGTGAACAATGTATATAAGAGAAGCTTTTCCTACAAAATGCATATGATACAAAATACGTGCAACCTAAGATACAAAGATGCCTATACATCATGATACATATGCAATGCAAATGCAAGAATGCATAAAAGGAAAGCTATACATATGCTACAAAGGAGCTCCCACACCCAACTCAAGAGACCAAACACACACCAAGTTCTCCCCGCAAATGAGTGAAAGTTGCTTGATCTAGGGGCTTGGTGAAAATATCCGCTAGTTGGTTTTGTGTGGGTACATGGATCAAAGCGATTTTCCCTTTCTCAACATAGTCTCTCAGAAAATGGTATCTCACTTCTATATGTTTGGTTTTGGAATGAAACACTGGGTTCTTAGCAACACTAATAGCACTCGTGCTATCACAAAGAAGTGGAACCTGGGTATACTCCTCACCAAACTCACTCATGGTGTATGTGATCCAAAGGAGCTGAGAGCAACAACTGGCTGCGGCAACATATTCGGCTTAAGTTGTAGATTGAGCAACTCTCGATTGTTTGCTGGAAGACCAAGACACCAAAGAAGAACCCAAGAACTGGCAAGTCCCAGAAGTGGACTTCCTATCCAACCGACAGCCGGCAAAATCCACGTCTGAAAAACTGTGAAGCTCCGAAGAAGAAGACGCGGAGTACCAAAGGCCGAAGTCGGGAGTGTATCGCAAATACCTGAAAATGCGCTTGACTGCTTGCCGATGTGAAGCCCTCGGAGACGCTTGAAAATGAGCACATAGACATACCTAGAATTGGATGTCCGGCCTCGTCACCGTCAGGTACAGGAGGGAGCCGGTACTCCTTCTGGTCCACGTGTTCACCGTCCTCGTCCGCATCAAGAGCTGTAGTCGTACTCATAGGCGTCGCCATGGCCTTGGAGTCCTCCATCTTGAACTTCCTCACAATGTCCTTAGTGGACTTGGCTTGGTGTACGAAAGTTCCTTCCTTCAATTGCTTGATCTGGAGCCCGAGGAAGAACTGCAACTCACCCATCATGCTCATCGCAAATTCCCTGCTCATGTCTTCTGCAAACCTTGCAACCAAAGAGTTAGACGAGCCACCAAAGACAATATCATCCACGTACACCTGCACAATTAGGATCTCTTTGCCCTGCCTGAGGAGAAATAAAGTCCGATCTACCTTCCCCATCTCAAAACCTCTCTCAAACAGGAACCCTATCAACCTACCATACCAAGATCTAGGCGCCTGCTTCAACCCATACAGCGCTTTCCTCAACTTGTACACCCTGTGGGGGTACTTCTCACTCTCAAACCCCGATGGTTGCCTCACGTACACTTCTTCCTCCAAAACACCGTTTAGGAAAGCACTCTTCACATCCATTTGGTGCAATTTGAACCCTTTAGCCACAGAAAAGGCTAGAAGGATCCTAATCGCCTCCAAACGAGCTACAGGAGCAAAGGTCTTCTCGTAGTCTATCCCCTCTTTCTATGTGTACCCCTGAGCAACAAGCCTTGACTTGTTTCTCACCACTTCTCCTTTCTCTCCCTCTTTATTTTTCCACACCCATTTTGTCCCAATCGGCTTACACCCCGGTGGAGGCTCCACTAACTCCCAAACTTGGTTTCTCTCAAAATTCTCCAACTCCTCATGCATCGAATTGACCCAATTGTGATCAGATAGTGCACGTCCAATGTCTTTCGGCTCAATAGTAGCAACAAAAGTAGCATGGGCAAAGTGAGAATCATTACGAGATCTCGATTGTGTAGTGCGTTTGTTGATGTTCCCGATGATCGTTGAAGCTGGATGATCCACTTGTACTCGCCGGGGAGCTTCTCGCCTCGAAGCCACCTCCCCCTCAGCTTGAGCTTCATCACGATCTCGGCACGTCGTCGTAGGTGTGGGAGAGGGCCCGTTCTTGATCGTAGTCGAAGTAGTAGGTACATGCTCAGCCGCGGGCGCCACACCACCATATTCATCATCTCCATGTTCATGCTCCTCCTGAAAAATCTCCTCGCCAAGTTCCTCGTCACCCGCACACTCAAAAACAAGCTGACTACGTGGCTGTGTCTCGTCGAAGGTAACCTCGCAAGTCTCCACGATTTGGTTAGTTTCAAGATTGAGCACTCAAAAGGCTCTAGAATGAGATGCGTAACCAAAGAAAATGCCATCGGCAGACCTAGCCTCGAACTTGTCCAACTTCCTACCTTTCTTCAGGACAAAACATTTGCACCCTAACACGTGAAAGTGACTCACCTTGGGGGTTCTACCATGCATCAACTCGTAACAAGTTTTCTTCTTATGCACCCTGAGGTAAATCCTGTTCGACACATAGCACACGGTATTGACCGCCTCAGCCCAGAACCTTCTCAGAGTCCTATGCTCATCGAGCATCGTCCAAGCCATCTCGCACAAGGTTCTACTTTTCCTTTCCACCATGCCGTTCTGGGGAGGCGTATACGGACTAGAGAACTGGTGTTCAAGACCCAAGTCATGGCAAATGTTTTCGAAGTGAGAGTTTCTAAATTCCAAGCCATTGTGACTGCGGATCGCTTGTATGGCATCTCTATGCCTCTCGTTTCTCAACCTCAAGACAAGATCTCGAACAAAATCAAATGTCTTCCCTTTCTCCTCCAAAAAGAAAACCCACGCATACTGAGAGTAGTCGTCCACCACAACCAGGACGTACCACTTCCCACCCACAGATCGCACACGAGCTAGGCCAACAAGGTCCATATGGAGCAGCTCGCATGGACGCTCCGTCATCACATCGGTGAGGGGTGGATGAGAAGCAGCAACCATCTTAGCATGCCGACACGGCGCACAAACCAACTCTTTCTCAAACCTCAGCCGTGGCAATCCTCAGACCAAATTGAGTTTACTCAAGCGAGACAAAAGGTCAAAGCTTAAGTGACCCAACTCCCTATGCCACTTCCACAACTCACTCGAAGAACCAGCCAAAAAGCAACGAGCCACACCAGAAGACTGAGAGAAATCTGCTCGAAAAACTTGACCCTCGGGAACGACCATGCAAACTAGGTCCCCTCGAGAATCCAAAATCCGAGAACCACCAGGCCGAAACAATACCTCAAAACCCTCATCCAAAAGCTGGGAAATGGAAACCAAATTGAATCCGAGCGATTGAACAAGAGCAACACGACTGAGAGTGACCTTCTCACTTACCTTAATCTCACCTTCTGAAAGCACACGCCCTCGCCCATTGTCCCCAAAGGTGATGTATGTCTTGGACACCATCGGGACGAGACTTGAGAACCACCCCTTGTCTCCGGTCATATGCCTCGAGCACCCGGAGTCGATCAACCAAACGTTCCTCAAGTCTCCCACCGGAAATTCAAAAATGAGCACGTGAGTGAACAAATGACTCAGCACTAGGGTTAGTACCAAAAGACTAAAACCAGTGCCGAGCCATTTGCTCTAAAGTGGGGTTAGCACAAACCATATCATCATGCCTATCAAAGCTACCACCACGAAAACCACCACGGGAACCACCACTGGGGAACCAACCCTGACTCGCTGGAGGAGAACGAAAACCACGAAAGGAAGACCGTGGACCGTTCCTCCTCTCCAACTCAAAGCTACGACTCCTCTCACCCTCGTATTGAGCACGTGGTGGAGAACGTCTAGCAAACTGACCACCACCAGACTCACCATGCCAACCACCAGAACCACGACCACCAGAACTGAAACCACTCGAATTGCCACCTCAAAAACCAAACCGCCCAGAATTCTGGGGAGGCAGTCTGACCGCCTAGCCAGGCTGGTCTAACCGCCCCTCTCTAGGCAGGGCCGGTCTGACCGCCCCTCTGTGGGTAGGGCCGGTCTGACCGCTCCTCCAGGCCGGTCTGACCGCCCTCTCCAGAAAACCACCTCGGCTGCGGGAACTCGCATCTCCCCATGCCGGAACACTTCTCACAACCGCCTTACCCCTGGGCAGTGGCATACGAGGCTCAGGTACACCATTTGAAGGGTGGTACCTGTCCTTGTTAGCCCACTCCTTAGCCATTCTCTCCTCACGCTTCCTCTTGAAGCAAAACTCACCCTTGTGACCATCTCTCCCACAATAGTCACAATGAAACCGTATGAGCTTAGGTTTAGGCTTGGGTTGGGGCTGCTCACTTGGTTTCTCCTCACTCGGCTTCTCTTCCGGTTTCTCCTCACTAGGCTTCTCACCCTCTTTCCCAAAGAACACATTCCCCAAGTTGCTCTTGAACTTTATGGGTTTTTGGAAATCATTTGTGGGGCGAGGAAATATGGGTGGATCTGGGGTTGTGTCAAGTTTGTTTCTCAATGGGTTTGGCTTAGGAGCACAAGCATTTTTGTGGATGGTTTTTGGTGGAGCTTGGATATCACCAATTTTCTCTCCTCCCTCACCACTACACTCTCCAATCTTATCCGACCCAAGCGCTTGCCCATCATAGCGCTTGTATGCCTCTATCATCATCCTAAGCTGTGGTTCATGCCCCGACAACCAAACCATCATTTTCCTCAACTCATCATTCTCGTCCTGCAAGCGATCAACATAATGTGCAAGTTCCAGATTCTTCAAAGCATGCAATTCACAAGTAGAGCAAGAAGTGGGAACATGTTCTTTCAACTTAGCCTCAAGAGAAACAGTGTAAGCATGCATCTCATCAATCTTTCCATGCAAAACAGGGCAAGAAGTACAAGCACCTAGCTAAACAGGTCTAGACTTAAGCTCAGCCACTTCAGCCCTAAGCACATCTAGTTCCTCACACTTGGAGGCATACTTTTCCTTGAACGCAGTAAGATCAGCTAGGAACACAGAGAAATCAGCACAATCAACCTCATCAGAAACAACAGGTGAAGCCTTAAGCCAATCAATCTCAAGCTTAGCATCTATGTTCTATGTTTCTAGCTCAGCCACTCTAGTCCTAGCATCCTCAAGCGAGGCCCTAAGCTCCTTTCTCATCTTCTTAGCCTCTCTAAGCATGTCATCATGATTATCAAGCAACTTGCCAAGCCTTTCATTCTCCTCACGCAAGAAGGGAAGCTCGTCACATACCTCATCTTCGGAGTCGGAGTCTGAGTCGCTCTGGTGACTCTTCTTGCTGCCGGAGCTACGCGCCATGGTACAGAAGTCATCTCCAGCAAAGCAGCTCAGCCCGCTCAAGTTCTTGGGTGACTTCTTGTACTTGCGCCGATCACCTTCATCTTCACTGCTACTGGAGCTCGAGGAATAGTCAGCGGAGCTGGAGTCGACGTCGCTCGCTCCGACCAACGCTCAGGCCTTGCCACGGCCGTCCTTCTTCCTCGATCATCGCTCGTCCTTGTGCTTGTTCTTGTGCTTGTGCTTGTGACCAGTGCTCATCCTTAATCGGTACTTGCCGTCCGTCCTTGACCGGTGCTTGTAGCCGTTCTTGTTCTCCATCTTCTCAGGGCAGTCGGCGACGAAGTGTCTTGGCTTGCCGCACTGAAAGCATGTCCTCGTGTTCCTCCTTATGTTCACTCGGTTCTCGTGCATCCTCTCGAACCGCCTGGTCAGTAGTGCCAGCTCGTCGTCTCCAAGCACGTCGAACTCCTCATCTCGCAAAGGCATCAAAGAGGACAGAGAGTACATCCTAGTGGATGGGTTAGCGTTAGACTTTGCACCTGAGCCACCGATGAGAGCGAGATAATGAGAATCAGTCGGGCTCTCAAGCTTGGCTGTCATACCACGGTCCACCTCAGCCGACTTGAGCTTCGAGAACAGCTCGTTCACCATCATAGTGTCATACTTCTCTGACTCTACAAGGGCCTTGAACTTGCCATCCCAAACTGTACGATCCAGAGAGTGCAAGAGCTTAACAGCTCTGTCATGATCATCGTACGGGAGCACGTCCACATTGGCCCTCATGTTGTTCACCACAACTGTGAACCGCTGGAACAAGGCATCAATTGACTCACCGAGGAGATGAGTGAAGTTCTCGTACTCTCTCCGGTAAGTCGCATACATCCGAGCCTGAACCTGAGCATTTCCAGCATGAGCATCCTTCAACTGACTCCAAATCCTACAAGCTAAGCCCTCTGTCTGAACCCGATCAAATTCGGACTGACACAGAGCACGAAACAAGTAGTCTACCGCCCTGTTGTTGGCGTCGTGCATGTCCCTCGATCCCGGAGCAAGGAAGTTAATCGGATGAACATAAGCTGTGTTCACCGTAACATCCCAAAGGATCTGTCCCTTGTCACGGAGAAACGCAACCATCCGTCTGTGCCACATCTGGTAGTTTTTGCCATCGAAGTGCGGAGGACCCGATCCCCGTTCCTGGTACGCCATCCTTGGATCTTAGACTGGTTAAAATCCGAAGATCTGTAACCTGCTCTGGTACCACTTGAACGACCGAACTGGTGACCAGAGAGGGGGGGAGTGAATGGGAGCCAATAAAAATTCTTCTCGAAGGAGATGACTTCTCCAACAAGATGAACTTGGTCGGGTACCCAAAATCACACGCTCCGCACACAGCCTTCCGTTTGCCAAAACCACGTAGCCACTGGAGTGCTACTGTTCCTAGGAACAAACACTACCTGCAGCCACACCTCCTACACACACACAGCAGCAGAAACACCACGGAAATAGTCTGGCTAATAGGGGCGGTTTAACCGGGGTACGGGGCGGTTAGACCGCCTACTCCTGGGCAGTCAAGAAGTCCTCCGAAACGACTCTTCCGAGGTCCAAAACTCTTCATGGTTTCACCCACAGAATTCTTTGGTCAAAGCCAAGCTAGCTATCAGAAAATCTTGGTGAAAACCAAAACTCCACCCAAGAGGCCTAGGGCAGTTAGACCGGCTCACGGGGGCGGTCTAACCTCCTGTACCCAGCAACGAACTCAAGGCAAGAACTCCTAGCAAACAGCGTCAAAACGAACCAAGATTTCACCAAGACACTCCTCTGATCAAGGCGAACAAACTCATAGAGGAAAATCCGGCAAAACCAAAACTTTCACCTGGAAGGTCCAGGGCGGTTAGACCGCCCCTCCTAGAAAACCTGGCCGCGGGTCAAACCTCAACTTCCCATCGCCTGATCTCCCGATTCACCCCACGGATTGCAGCGAGACTTCAGGAATACCTGGGCTACCTCCTGGGCAACCTCTCCACCAAAGGAATCGAACCGAAACGCTCTCAATCAAAGGGAATCACGGATCTTGGCCCTCTAGGTCATGAACTCGAGCAACTCGAAAAACCACCAAATCGAGGTCGATTCAAGGGAGTTCTTGGGGCAAAGTCACCAGCCAAAGAGGCACAAGGTCCTCATACGTGACACCCAACAAGAATCCCGCAAAAAATCGCCCTCAAAACTCCGCCACGAAAATCACAAGAAAGAGCTCCGAAAGTCACCAAAAAGGAAAACGGGAGAGGCAACACAAGGCCTTGAGGAACCACGCCGAATCATCTATACATACCATGAAGGTTCATACAAGGTCTAGCTTGCCACCTAGTTATCCATCCCTCTCTCTACATCTTACATGAAGCTCTCAAGCCAGTCCTAGAAAAAATAGAGAAAATAGCAAAGGAAAATGAGCTAGGGTTCCAAGAGTTGGCTGCCATCCATCCCTCCAAGTGTTTATATGGGGGCAACCAAAAGACTAAACTACCCTTACTAGATAATTAGGGATACAAGCCCCTCAAGGGCAATTTTGGAAGTCTTCAGTTCAGCACCATCAGACGGATGCCTAGTGACCGCAAACTTGCTTAGCCTCAACGCAAGCCTTACGATCCCGACGTGTGTCCTCCGCTTTGAAGTTTCTCGGCGGCTGCGACCCGGGCGGTCAGACCGCCCCCCTGGGCAGTTAGACCGGCCCAGGCGGTCAGACTGCCCCCCTGGGAGATTAGACCGGCCCAGGCGGTCTGACCGCCCCTCCTGGGCGGTTGAACCAGCCTGGGTGGCCACACCTCCTCGTCGAGTCTTCAGCCCTAGTTTTGTGGCTCAACTGAGTAACCTATTGGTTTTCTGGTGAACCACTGCAAACCCTGCGAACTCGGTGTAGCCTCTGCGAATCACCACTCATGACTCGACTCCCACATTGTCCCGGCTCGACCTTGGTTTTGAGGCTCAACCAAGAAACCGTCCATGACTTCGTCTTGCTGTTCTTGCCACCATGCGGTCCGCACTTGACCCCGCTGGCTACCGGGTCCCTCGAACCAAGCCTACTTGTCTTCTCCACACCTGGAGGCCTACCCAGCAACGACCTTTCGCGCTTGTTCTTCACCTGCACCAACACCAGTCAAGCCGCAACCTGCACCTGCAATACTTAGCCAAGAGTCAGTCCACACAACGTTGTCAATCACTCATCACACCAGGAAGCGACCATCCACCGGTCCTCGAACCACTCAGGCTCTCATTGGATCCATTGTCACTAAATAACAAGAATAAATAACCATTATTTTCTAATTAAGTAACTAATTTTCTATTGAAGAAACTAATTTTCTATTGAAGAAACTAATTTTGTAATGAAGAAACTAATTTTCTAATGAAGTAACTAATTTTCTATTGAAGAAACAAATTTTCTAATGAAGAAACAAATTTACTAATGAAGTAACTAATTTTCTTATGAAGAAACTAATTTTCTAATGAAGTAACTAATTTTCTAGCGTGTCGAGCGTGTCGGGTGAGTCGGCAGTGTCGGTACGTAGTGTCGTGTCGAGCGTGTCGAGCATGTCGGGCGAGTCGGTAGTGTCGTGTCGTGCGAATCGAATGTGTCGAGCGAGTCAAAAACATATCGAGCGGAGTCTAACGTGTCGAGTCGAGCGAAACTAAATTTTAATATAAATTTAATGTAAATTTAAATTTAATTCTACAAATAACATTTACATCTAAATCTAAATTTAATGTAATTGTAAATTTAAATTCTAAATAACATCTAATTATGAATTAAAATCTATAACAAAATCTAAACCAAATTTTATAGTAAATAGAAACTGAAATGCAAATAATTTAAAAAGGGGCTGACGTCAGCCACCACCGAGCTGACATTAGCCCCCAAATGGCTAGCTCGCGGGGCGGCGCGGCGGTCGGCCATACCTGCCGGCGTGGATGCGCCGCGCGTTGGAGACAGCGTTGGGGGCGGCGGCCGGGGCGGACGAGGACGAGGACGGCAGGGATGCGGACGCCGGCGCGCGGACGTCGGGGATGCAGCGCGTCGTCAGGGCGGTCGGCGTGGCGGCGAACACGGCGGCGAGGGCGGCGACCGGGTCGGACGGCGCGGAGATGGTGGTCGGGGTGGACGACGCGGCGTCGACACGGCGCGCGCGCAGGGGCGATGACGGGTGCGGGGGCGCGCAGATCCGGGGGCGGACGACGAGACGGAGGCGGCGGCGGGAGAGGCAGCCGGGGCAGACGGCGCGGCGACGGTGCCCGGGGCCGGGGCGGACGACGCGGAGGCGGTGGCCGGCCGGGATCGGCATCGACGGCGTGCGGGGGCGATGACGGACGAGGCCGGCGACGGCGGGGCGAGCGGGGACGGGCGGCAGACGGCGGATCCGGGGGCGGGTGGCGGAGGCGCGGCGGCGTACGTGATGGGTGGAGGAGGGGAAGAATGAGGAGGCAAGGGGAAGAAGAAGGGGCATATATAACACCCCCTCATTTGTACCGGGGCAAAAGGAGGCCCGGTACAAATGTGAGCATTTGTACCGGGCCTCCTCGTGCCCCGGTACAAATGTGCTTTTCGTTTCGCGCCATAACGAAAAGCACATTTGTACCGGGGCATGAGGAGGACCGGTACAAATGTGCATTTCATTCTTTTTCAATTTAATTAGCTTTAAATATCCTAAATTTCTATTTTATTTATTATAAATTGTATACACCGCATAAAATGACAGAAAAAGCTTAGTATTCTTACTTTACATATATACTAGTCAATAATACATTCAACAATCAAAATGACAACTTTATTATCATTAACAAATAATATCTTCGAATGGGTATTATATTTTCTTTCACTGCAACAACTACAAAAAAAAATTCTTTTCATGCAAAATCCTTCTTAAGTACAACATCTAATGTTATTAATATGGTAATCAAAATTTGGTCTTGCTCCTGTATATTTCTACGTAAAATTATTATTTGAAATTTAATGAAGTTACAAAAATTGAAATGGTTACTATTTTATTAAGATATAGTTACAAAAATTGACTAATGAATAGTATACAGTGGCTTGACACTCTTGTAGACCATGTTGACCCGATCTCGGATCGATTTCACGTCTTTCAAAACTCACAAGTAATTAGGCATTCAAGGGATAAGATCAGGGTACATCAATACTTAAGTCAATCTTATCAAACACAACAAGTTCAAATCCATAGAAATAAACGGGTACATCAATACTTAAGTCTTAATTAACAAAGACAACATGTTCAAATCCACAGAAATTAAAAGGGTACATCAATACTTAAGTCTTAACATAAGGTACATCCACGCACAACACATATTTCATACTGATCCTCCATTTTTCTTAAACAGGTAAGTCATATAGTTGAAGTCTCCAATTTTGAAGGCTAGAACTTCACTAATATATGCTAGAGCATGAATTAGTGCACTCTTTTTAGCTTCACATGAACAGTCACATGGACTTCCATATATCTGAAACAGTGGAGAGTTGAATTGATATGGCGGGCAAAATGAAATATGAGCCTGGAACTGTCGGGCATACACCCCGGGTACTCATAAAAGGAAGGATGAAGATGGACTCCTACTAGAATTCCCCTGTAATCCTACTAGGACTCGTTCAGTGTAATCCTACTAGGACTCCTGACTTGTAACCGACTAGGAACCCGCCCCCTGGACTATATAAAGGAGGGCCGGGTACCTAGCCGAACATCTGAACAACCCAACACCAAGCGCAGGGCGCCATACTTGATCCCCAAATAGGACGTAGGGTCCCCACGTCGCGCGGCTCATCACGCGGCTCGTCGTCGACTACTTCGCCTACGCCGCGCGTCTGGGTACCTCGGCACCTCGCGCGGCTCGTCGTTGACTACTTCACCTCGCGCGGCTCGTCGTCGACTACTTCACCTCGCGCGGCTCGTCGTCGACTACTTCACCTACGCCGCGCGTCCGGGTGCCTCGGCACGTCGCGTGGCTCGTCACGTGGCTCGTCGTCGACTACTTCGCCTCGCGCGGCTCGTCGTCGCCTACTTCACCTACGTCGTGCAATCGGGTGCCTCGGCTCCTCGCACGGCTCGTCGTCGACCACGCGTCGTCTCGCCGCTCGACTTCTCATCAGTCGGTCGCACTGGCTCTCGCCGTGCGCCCGATCGCTCCGTCTTGCGGCTCGACTACTCCGTGCGCCGCTGCTCAACTTGTTGTCTGGTCACACTGGCTCTCGCCGTGCGCCCGGTCGCTCCGTCTCGCGGCTCGACTACTCCGTGCGCCGCCGCTCGACTTGTTGTCTGGTCGCACTGGCTCTCGCCGTGCGCCCGGTCGCTCCGTCTCGCGGCTCGACTACTCCATGCGCCGCCACTCGACTTGTTGTCCGGTCGCACTGGCTATACTTCAGCCACGCCGTGCGTCACGACTACTTATCTCGCGGCAACACCGGCTCTACTTCGAGTACGCCGCGCACCGCCGCGACATCTTCTTCTGGCCGCATCGCGTCGACTACTCATCTCGACAAGTTTTCCAAACTAGTCGAGAATGGTTGTCACGCCCTCAACAACTAGTCGAAATCAACTCTGACTGGTCAACTTCAGCAACAACCATCGCGGCTCCATCGCCGACCGCCACGGCTTCATCTACAAGACCGCCGTGGCAGCAAAAGCTAAGTCATTTATTTAAATGATTATTTTTTCGTTGACTTGTTTTCCTCATCATGCAGGACAACATGCCGACTACCTCTGTGTACGTCTCTCCACGGCTACTTGCCAGCAGAGCTGCACTTCGCCAATTATTCCTTAGGCATGATGACCGACTGCCACAGGCTTTGGATCACCAAATTAGGCGGCTGTTGCCACGACGTCTCGTGTACCAAGTACTGGAGGCACACATCGGCTTCACTCTAAGGAGGAGGCACCACGCACGTCATGTGCTATCATCTTTCCGCCATGCAGAACAATCTCAACGACTACTCATCTGTGTATGCTTCTTGGCGGGTTTTCACGAGAGCTACACCCTGCCGACTACTCTTGGGATATATCGACCAAACCACCACGAGCTTACTACACTGAATCTCGGGGGGCTCTGGCCACGAATTTAGTATACTAAGTTTCGGAGGCTCCACCACGAGTTCGGTACATTACATCACGGGGGCTCTAGCCACGACTTTTGGGTGTACCGAGTTTCGGAGGTCACAATGGCTGTATCCTAAGGAGGCAATCTCAAGTCTGCTCCGCGTGGCAACTTAAAGTCGACTCCAGTCGCACCTTCGCCTGCTTCGGCGGCATACTGCGTGTGTAAGCTTCGATGGAACCTAGCTTTAAGTGGCCCTTGCGTCCGGGAAACGATGGTACCTAGCTGCACGTGGTCTTCGCGCACCGTACCATGGGTTTCGTACCCTAAGTAGCCCCGCTCCGTACCTTGGGTTTCGTACCCTAAGTACTCACGCCCTGTACCATGGGTCCAAGCACCCTAAGTACTCGCGCTCCGTACCATGGGTCCTAGTTCCCTAAGTACTCAAGTCGACTTTAACAGTCGCATCTAAGTTCACTCTGATGGCAAAAGTCGACGCTAACAGTCGCACCCAAGCCCACTCCGGTGGCACAAGTCCACGGTAACGGTCGCACCCAAGCCCACTCCGGTGGCACAAGTCAATGTTGTCGGTCGCAACCTCAAGCCCGCTTCGACGGCAAAACTACTCGTTTTTCTCTGATTTTACATTTGATTTTGCCTTTCGGTAGTGCTTTTCGTTTTTTGCATCTTTAGTCCACCACACGTGGCACAAAGTCGACTACTGTAGTCGCATCTAAAGTCCGTCTCGCACAACAATCTAAAGTCAACTTCTAAAGTCGCATATCAAAGTCCGCTCCGCGCGGCAACTAAAGTCGACTTCGGTTTTCAAGTCGCATCTCAAAGTCCGCTCCGCGCGGCAACTAAAGTCGACTTCGGATTTCAAGTCGCATATCAAAGTCCGCTCCGTGCGGCAACTAAAGTCGACTTTGGTTTTCAAGTCGCATTCTAAAGTCGGCTCTGCCGGCATCTAAAGTCGACTTCGGTCGCATCTAAAGTCCGCTCTGACGGCACGGCTACTTCTCAAGCTCCACGGCTCGACGCCAAATTACTACTCGGAAACTCTCCAGCTCAGGGGCTGCATTCAAATTACTACTCTAGAACAACTCTAGCAGACTTCGCTCGCTCTCAAGCTCGGAGGTTCCTTACCAACAACTACTCAACGTGGCTCATACGGCTCTCTTATCTCAGGGGCTACACGCTGCAAGAGTACTCGGATGATGGCTTTCATGAACACTGAAGACCCTTGGATTGATTACCTAATCATTTCAAGGCTCGGGGGCTGCTATGCTATACCCATCATTCAATTTTTCAAGACGGAAGATTCAGAATCAAGACTGACCCTCAGCTAGAGTTTGCGACTCAACCCAAGGCTCGGGGGCTACTCCATATGGAGTGCGATTTTGCAACCGCACTTCCATATAATCTCGACTTCAAGACTGATGAGCTGGACCACCTTCCAGCCTCGTGGCTGTTCAAGCACTATTGAAGACTTCTCCAAGCAGTACTCAAGGACGCTCAGGAACTACTCGAAGAGGCTTCAAGACTACTTGAACTACTACTCTCGACTCCAACGTGCTCGGGGGCTTGTCGGGCATACACCCCGGGTACTCATACAAGGAAGGATGAAGACGGACTCCTACTAGAATTCCCCTGTAATCCTACTAGGACTCGTTCCGTGTAATCCTACTAGTACTCCTGACTTGTAACCGACTAGGAACCCGCCCCCTGGACTATATAAAGGAGGGCCGGGTACCTAGCCGAACATCTGAACAACCCAACACCAAGCGCAGGGCGCCATACTTGATCCCCAAACAGGACGTAGGGTTCGCCACCACGACGGCCTGAACCTGTATAAATCTTGTGTCTCGTGTCCTTGCGCATACCTTCGAGTTCTCGGTCTCCCGATCATGATCCTCCACCGCATAATCAACTACCTCGGGTACCCCCTTGGTAGGTTTGCCGGTCTAAAACACCGACAGGAACTTCCCACCCCTTGTGCATTGCGGATTTGTTTCCTCGTAAGAAAATCCCAAAACATCGCACACTTGCTCTAGAATTGCATGAAAACTCATTGCCGCAAAGGTTTGACCTAAGATATCCTAAAGTTAAGAAAAATACGAATGTTAAAAACTGTAGCACAGCTAGTTAAATTAAAAAAATGCTCAATGATAATTCTATGCTCCATACCATGTCATCTTCATTCAGGCGACAAAGTCTCTCTGCGGTCGTGGTCACACTTTCTCCCTCCTCGAGTGCCTTGATTAGAAAATAAGAGTAATCTGGCAGAAAGAACCCATTTGCGCTAAATTGTTCTAAGCACTTCTGCAATGCGGTCATTTCAAAAGTCCTCTTAAACGGTGAAGGGCTACCCCACTCAACAATCGATAGCATTGTGGGGGGTTCTGATGACAGCGAGGAGTGAAATGGTCCTCGAACAGGTATGTCAAAAGAGATTTTTAATTAAATGACGTTGTTTGCACCGACAATCGCACATTGTACAACAGGCGGGGTACCACCAATCTTATCAAGAACATTTCGGAACCACTTCATATGATCGATATTCTGCATATTCTGAAATGAAAATTGGTATTCTTGTAATAAAAATCCGGTTTATAGAGGGAAAGAATATTACTATGTTTGGAGCAGATCCTTGACGTCGATCACCGTTAGGCAAGTTAATGACGCCATGGGTGAAGTGTATTCCTGAAGGACGAGGCAACGGTGGGCGGTCGTCAACAATGTGTAGTCCCCGACCGCCTCCGCGGCCACGACTACGACCACGGCCACCACCACGACCAAAAAAGTGACTTGCCATTGTTATACCTAAAATATGCACGGAATTTTATTTAATAATTTCTAGCCAAACAACCAACCCAGTCCCACTGGTTGCGTATTTGTGCATATAATTAAAAACTAAGCAAAAATGTGAAAAACTAAACTATGAAATTTAAAATTTAATATCAATTATACCTAATTATTAAATACTACTGAAAGACTAAATGTGAAATATTATTTTTTTCTTATGAATATATATATATATATATACGAAAATATAATGAGAACTAATTTTGTAATAAGGAAACAACTTTTCTATTGAAGATATCAATTTTATAATGATGAAAACTTATTGTAATAAGGAAACTACTTCTCTAATAAAGATATCAATTTTCTAATGATGAAAACTAAATTTCTAATAAGGAAACTAATTTTCTCATGATGAAATCAATTGAGTAAACTAATTTTCAATACAAATAAATAAATCGAAAAAAATCTATCATCACATACACATCTCATACATCTATCATGACACTTTCTTTCTATTAGAACATAAACCAATATGCATCTAAATAAAAAAACACCATTCCTAGCTCATTTGGGAATGGAATAAATACTCTAAGTATAAAGAATATTACTTAAAATGCCAACCGTATATGAAGGTAGGATGACGTAACTAACCTCTACACCACTTCAATGAGTCAAATCGTGGAGAAATCGTCGCAAATCGGGCAATTACTCCCTAGGGCGCCATTGGGGAGGGAGAGCTCGAGTTGGAGAGAGGAAGAAGAAGAGTGTGGAGGGGGCTCGGGCAGGGGGGGAAAAGAAGAAAAATAGCCATTGCACATTTGTACCAAGCCAAGACACGGGCCGGTACAAATGTGCATACATTTGTACCGGGTGGTGTCCTCGCCCGGTACAAATGTGATGGCCTCACATTTGTACCGGTCGGAGCCGCCAACCGGTACAAATGTGAGGCATTTGTACCGGTTGGGTTGTGTCAGGCCCCGCCGAGCCTCTGTGAGAGGACATTTGTACCGATTGATGACTCCAACTGGTACAAATGTCCTTATTTGTACCGGGGGGCAAAATACCCGGTACAAATGAAAAATCGGGCCTGGGATATATGTGTGATTCTCTAGTAGTGAACGACGACGACGATGTGACGGCTTGAGACCAATCTCGAACAGAGTCCGACCTTCAGCTTGGACGCGCGCGTACATGTGATCCTCAAAAACTCGACGACGACCTCGCGACGGATCACTCCGGTCTGCCTCTTCTCATGGTGTAGTCCTTCCCGGCGGCCGGCATACATGAACTCTGGACAGTACGTGGACAGCGGTCGTACGGCTAGCTGCGGACGGCTTCATGGTGCCACGGTGCTGCTCCTGGTGGTGACGACAACGGGAGTCGCTCGTGCTGATGGATCGATGGCGCCAGCATGTAGCTTGACCCGGACGCCTCGACGGCGCACCGCAGTAGCGCTAGGGAATGATGGGACTCTGCGTTTAGATGCAGAAAAGAGGGCTTGGTGGATGAGGCTTGAAGGACCTAGGGCAAAGGATATTGCAGAGGCGGCTGTGATCGATGGATTTATAAGCTGGTAGACCAGACCTCGGCATGCATACCAGGCACAGGCGTTATAGGATTTGGGTCTCGGGCCAGCTTGCACGTGCACAACTCCAATTGGAGTCCAGTCAACCTTGATGAGTCGAGCCTTGGTCTTGTGAAGAGGAAGCTAGCTGATTTTCTCCGGAGCTGAATACCCATGTTAGAGTTATCCAGTCTGCTTGCATATACTTGAAATAGAGAGAATAATTAATGGGCTAGCTAGGGGAGTGAGAGCAAAGAAATTGAGCATGACATGCATCTTATTGATAATTAATGACCAAATTGTAGATGCTCAAAGAGTTTCGGGAGCACAGGGAGTATCAATACATAGCTTATGACATGATGGATCCAATTAAAATACTTGGAGCTCATCAAAAGAATTTTAGAGCCTTCTGATAAATAGAATTAGCTCGAGAAACATGAGAATAAATTCCAGAAAAGGTTGGAAAATTCTCAGAAGGATTTGGTCAGCACCTAAACGTATTTTGAAACCTTTTGCACTCATAAAACTATAAGATGCATCGGCATGAATGCAACACTCACATTAAACCAATTTATTTATTTAAAAACAATCATTAGCTTTTTCTATACTATATTTCCAGTAAAGAAAATAAATGTGGAGCAAATTTTAAAATTATGAGAAAATTGTTATTTAATTATTCTCTCTATTCACACCCTGAAATTAGAAATTTCAGGATGTGACAAATCTACCCCCTTAAACGGAATCTCGTCCCAGGATTCGAGATTCGAAGAAAGAAGAAACAAGGAGAAGGGAGATAAACAAGAATATTGCCATTGAGGTAGGTAGACTGTCATCCTCTTTTGTTGATCGGCGTGAAATCTTTAATCTTCATATTTCTTGTTTGCTGGGGTCTTCATCAGAGTGAGCTAGGTGGAATAAAACCAAGAATAAGGTGTGAGAGAAAGTAGAGTGATGCCTTCTTTTGTTCAGCTTGCTCACTTCTAAAAGATGACGATGGTAGTAGCATTTGCTTGTTGACATTGGTGTGGGCTTCAATTTCTTCTTCTGAAGTCCCTCATTTGATCAAGCAGAGAGAATGGCAGGGAGATGGGAACCTTAAGGAACGACCATTGCTATCTAGGCTTACGTCCTAAAGTCGATACAGCTCTGATACCACTCTGTCACACCTGTTTTTCCAAAGAAAACCAAGTGCATAGCTATATGTATGCCACGATCTATTTTCATACATATAGTGACATATAAGTGAATACTGAAACAGTATCACGTAAGAAAAAGGAAGATTACCAGAGTATTACACTAAATCCTGGAAACGAAGGCACCGTACATCCACTAGCAGTTGACTGGGGGTTGCGTACGCCTAGCACCAGCATCATCTTCATGACGACTTCATAGTAGCTTCCTCTTTCTGAGCAACATTGTTTATAGCAAGGGTGAGCACATGTCGTACTTAGCAAGTGTAGGGAAAGTATGAATTCAAAGGCTTGACAAGGAAAGGCTGACAGGTTGACTGCATTAAGCGATTTTAGTTGGTCAAATTTTATTAGCACCTGATTACTAATAAAGTATAAGTATATGCCATCCCACAATTAATATAAAGAGACGCCATAAGCATATGGCTAACATAACCATAACCACAGTTGAAGTCCATCTTCAACTTCAATTATCATGTGAGGGCCCAGGCCGCTCTTGACCGTGAGCACGGCTAACCGGTTAGTTTTACACTCTGCAGAGGTTGTACACTTTCACCACAAGTCGCGTAAAAGTCCCGAAGAACTTTAAACCCAACCATGCGATGCCGGCTAAGCATCATACCACACTACCGAGGTGTGATTGCATAGGGGCGCTACGAGGCCTTTACAAAGGTTCCCCAGCAAGATGCAACCCACAAGGTCCGGATCAGTTAGCAAGGTATAAAGTCTCCTAGCAGGTCAATACCCCGCCATAAAAGAACAAACCCAACTCCCCACTAGGGAGGGTCCATACCCCACAGTACCACCGATCCCTTGTCCTTATCAGGTAAGGTCACCCCAAGCTAAAATTCCTAATTAATTGGCCAAGACCAGTCCCTGTTTAGTCCTTGTGGTTGCACTATTTTCCTGGGTGGTTTCTCCATGTTCCAATTAAGCATATGATCTTGTATTAACCAAAGGTATATATCATAAAAGCGAATTTTTTTATATATTTTTTAATCATTTTGCAAAATTATACAACCATTTGAAAATTTAGCAGATTTGTCCACCAACTGCCGTGCGCCACGGCGGCCGCCGTGGGCCACGGCGGTTGGGCCAACGCCATGACCCACGGCGGTTGCAGACGACGGTTGCAGGAGCCACACGACGGCAGGCAGCGGCCATGCCACCGCCGTGGCCCACGACGGTTGCATGTGCCCCAACCACTGTGGGCCACGGCGTTTGGTTTTTTTCTTTTTTTTAAATATTTAGCAGAGAAAACACACACATTTGCAATGGCATGTACGACGCTTGTACAACCCTAACAAAGCACCTTACGTACTGATAACATGCCTTAGGGAATTTAGAAATTTGATTACAACATTCCTAATTAGTCTAGTTGTACGAGAACTGCTTGGAGAGCATAGAGCTGCCGGAGTGTTGTGACAGCATGTAGTAGTATGGAGGTGGTGAAGGTGGAGGGGACCAATCTTTTGGGGGAGACCTGTTCTTCTTGTGGCATTCACAAGTGCAGGTCGAACATTTGCAGCACCGGTGTTCTCCTACGCTAGACGATTGATCTGGAGAAGCCAGTGCCTCCGACAGCTCCCGCTTCAGGTTGTAGATGACGACATCCTCGAGGTAGTCGATGTACTGTTGATAGGGATCAATAGCTGGTGGATCCACCTATTGCGAGAAACCGCAGTTTTCTGGTTGGGTGGAGTACTGCAAAAGGCAAGAAAACGTTAGCAAACCAAAGAAACATGATGAACAAATTTGTGGACATTGCTTACCCATGCATATGGGCAGTGCCAGAAGTGACGACTGGAGTTGTTCCATCCCTGGTACACTTGCATCACGCAAAACTCACCGTGTGAACACCTAGGCCACAACACCGTTTGCTTTGGTGCGTAGCTTCTAACATTACGCATCGATCTGTAGTCACTCTTGCCTTTCAGTGGGAAATTGACTACGAAATCTTCTGATTGCTGATGCCACAACTCAGGACCAAAACTGTGTTCATCCCCACTCCACGAAGCCATTGCCTAATGCTGTGAGAAGAAGGCAATGGAGTGAATGGTTCTACATATAGGCAGAAGAAGGAGGCTGGCTGGGTGGTGGGCCCTTCGATCCGTGGGAAGGGAAACGAAGCAGTGACTCGGAGAAAACACACCCTAGTACTAGGGCACTGTCGCATTGTGGGCCAGTCGATCCGTGGGAGGGGAACGCGTTAGTGACTCAGAGGAAACACACCGAATCTGCATATGACAATCACTGTAACGAAACACATGTAACGGATAAAACACACTCTAATGCAGTTCGATTAAAGTTCTTAATGATACAAACCGAGGACTAATGCAGTTGACGATGTCATGAAATCCGGATTTATTTGATACAGTCCGACTAATACTCTAGGTCTACTGAGTGCAACGGGGGTATTTCCCCTTCCTGATGGCATCCGGCCCAGCTTCCTTGGCCCGGCGAGCCCTCTCCCTCTTCCTCTCTCTATCCGCTTCATGAGCCTGGGCCGCTTCACGTTCTCTCATCTCCTGGCGATGGCGCATTTCCTTCTGCTCCTCCTTCTTTTTTCCCTCTCTCTTTTCCCACTCAACCATGCGCAACCACCTCTCCCTAGCATCACGGGTAGCTCCCTCGACGTACCTCTTGTCGAAGTCAGACTGCTCGGTATCTGGCCACTGCATGAAATCACAAAGAGGAGGTGGAGTCATTTTTCAAAGACATGTCAGCAAATAATAAAACACAAATGACTAATGAATAACCGAGAAATGTAGTAAGTCCTTACTTTGGCTCTAAGGTTGCGGTTGAATGGCTGGATCGGGTCGTGCGCATAGTTGGCGCACATGAAGAACCTCATCCCGTAGGCGTACCCCAGGACCGTGCACCTGACAAGCTTGCAATTGTCCCCGCAGAAGCACATAGGAGTGTCGATCCCCTGTGGCACCTCGACATTGTCCTTCCTCTTCGTGAGGAACTCCAAGTCCAACTCAGGACCTCAGGAGGCCATTGCAAACCTGCAAAACAAGATTAGAACAATCATATGCAAAATAATACAAATGAATCGACATAAATAATTACGACGACAGAAATAGAAGTTCAAATATTACAATACAATACCATGCATAAGTTTGTACAAGAAATAATAGTTCAAATATTACAAATTCTGAAATTAAATGTCCTAACATTACAAGCAAATATGATCATCTGAATCCTGCGTTGGTCCTACGCCCACGTCCACATCCGTGTCCACGTCCAGATGGGGGTTGGGATGGTCCTGAAGTTGCTGATGAGCCCACACTGGCCGTAGCTAGTGCGTTGCAAGCATAACTTGTGGCTGTGCACCTCTTGTACGTGTGGCCCGTGTTGTGGCACTTGTAGCACATCACTACTGCAGCTCCAGCTTCTGCTTCGTCCATGTTGTTCCTAATCCTCTTCTTCTTCCGTCTTCCAACACCTTGGCACAACTGAGGATCTGGATTTGGTATGTGCACAACATTTTCTTTGGGGTTCTCAGTAAAAGTACCCTGCACGAGATAGCCCTGAATTGTTCGGTTCCAAATGTTCTGAACAGTTTTCTTGGCGTAGTACCATGGCACGTACCTATGGTAGCTGAATTGTTGAAATTCATAGCATACGGCGATCACATGTGAGCAGGGGATGTGTAGTAGCTGCGGCTTCTGGCATGTACATCTGCATATTTGGTTGCCAAGTTTAGCAACTTGATGCGTCTTTTCACGTGAAGGGCCTAGGTGCATTTTCCCTTTGCACTCAACCTCATAGCTCCACATAATTTCATTCTCATCAGACTGGTACAAAGGCTACGCTGTGACCTTGTGTTGAAGTGCTTTTCCCTGAGCCTTGGTCAGATACTCAGTCATTCTGGTGCAGTATCTCATTTGAGTGTTCCTCAGAACCTCATCCGCTATCTTGCTCCTTTGGTGAAAATACAGCATTGTACGATACATAAAGAACTCAATGATGCCAACTAGAGGAAGAGGTCTTGAACCGCGGAGCACACAGTTGTATACCTCAGCAAAATTAGTGGTCTTTATCCCATGTCTTGCTCCGCCCTCGTCAAACATGAGACACCACTTTTCCTTAGGCTCATTCTGAATCCACTAGCTGAAGGTCTTCACAGCACGCCCTCTTCTGCGCCTAACTTGAGGGCCATCTAATCCCACATCCTCTAGAGAAATTGGCTCCTCTCCAGGTTCGAGATTCACTGACCTCTTTGCTATCTCCTCTAATGCCTTCTTTGTCAGGTCATCTAATTTCTTCCAGATGGCATCAAACTTCTTCTGCTGAGTCTGCTCACACAACCGCTCAAACAATTTAGATAGGGTCTTGTTCTTGAACTGGCTGTGGAAGTTTGCTTTCATGTGCCTAACGCACCACCTGCTCTTAACATCTGGCCACAATGGAGCTCTGTGTCGCTTTTGGCTACCCTCTTTCATGTCATTGATTGCTTGCAAAATACCTTTGTGCCTATCATGTATGACGCACACATCCTGCACATCCTGGACCACCATGTTCTTCAACCTCTCAAGGAACCAGTACCAACTGTCACCGTTCTCCCCCTCCGCAAATGCAATGGCCAGAGGAAGCAACTGATTGTTACTATCAGCTGCCACAGCTGTCAGGATTGTTCCTTTGTATTTTCCTGTGAGAAAAGTGCCATCTATGCAAATGACGGGTCAACACACTTTGAAAGCCTCAATGCAGGCACCCAATGCCAGGAATGACCCCTAAAGCACAAGCTTGCCTAGTTTCTCCTCACAAGGATAGTCCTTGATATCATAGTAGCTGCCAGGATTCATCTAAACTATTGTGTGTAGCAAGCTAGGCAAATTGTGGTAGGATGCTTCATAAGTACCCCACCTATGCTCCAATACCTTATTCTTTGCTTGGTATGCCTTGCCGTAACTGATGGTGCACCCAAATTTTTCCTCAATTGCACCGATAATTGCCTTGGGCTCATAAGTAGGACATTTCACAATGGTAGGGTACATGTGGCTTGCAACAAAATCGGCTGAAATGTTTCGGTGCCTTGCATCAATACGATCAAGAGTACAAGTGTGACCCTTCACTTCTTTCACCTGTAAGTAATTATCCCACTTCCCCATATATGCATACACTCGAAAAGAACAATCCTCTGTCTTACAACACACATCATATATCCTCGGAGAGCTCTTCACTACCCTGAACTCCCTGTGTAGAGTCAAGGTGGACCACCGCTTCACTGCATCCTTAAGATGTGCAGTACTGGGGTACATAGCGCCTACTGTAACCTCATTCTCCGTGTACTACCATGGCACATTCTCACCACTATTAACAGTACACTAGGAGAAATCGTAGTTCTGCCAATGCCAGGGCACATGATCCTCAGACTCATCATCATCATCATCATCATAATCATCATCTGAAGAGTCCTCTTCCAATGCACGTTCATCAACTTCCAACTCTCTCTGATATTGTCTCATCACCTCTGGGTTTCCTTCTCCCTCATCAATAACACCAGTGACAACATAACCTCTAGATGTCTGCTCACCCTCAGAATCCCCTTCTTCCTCCTCTTGTTGTCCCCCTTCTTCAGCACCTTCCCCTTCTTCAGCACCTCCCCCCTCGTCCACATCCTCAGCTTCCTCATGCACTTGACTGCTAGACCCACCCTTCTGGAAAACTTGGACAAACAAAATCACGGGCAAACCAACTCGGCATGCATTTCTGATAAAACTCCTCCATCGTGGAGTCCCTTCAAGTGGCACGAGCTCCCAATATACATGTTCACTTCTGTTGATTAGTGCCATCATCGACAGGTATTGGTGCTCTAAATCTACTGCAAATGCCTTGACAAGCCAGTTGGTTATAGCCTCCCAAGTTCTTTGTGCTGCTCTTTTAACATTTTTCTCAATTGAACTATAATTTGACAAGTCAACTCCTTGTGGACCATATATAATTTCTCCAATTCCATAATACAATTTGATTGTGACTGTCTCCGACATGTCTGATTCATAATAAAAAGCAATAACTGCTATCAAATACTACATCCAGGGACTAAGAAACAAATAGACTAATATGTAAACTAAAATAGCAAACTAATCAGTCGCAATGTACACACTTAACAGTAAATATGTTAAGTAATATAAACTACAACTACAGATCTATACTCCAGAAATCTGTACCATACATAAATCTACAGAAATCTACAGTAAACCGAAGCGAAAAGAGTTGAAATTACTAAAAGAGTTGAAATTAGTGAAATACCTGCAATGAAGCGAAGAAGCAGCAGAGCTTCACTGCTCCGCACCCTCCACCTCCCCCTCTTCTCCTTCTCAACCCTAATCCCTACAAACAGGACGTTTTTAATACTACAGATCTAAAGAAACGCAGTGAATCACTAATTATGCTTTCTAAGTAAAGGTGCTAAAAGGGTTCAAATCGACGAAATACTTACAATGAAGTGAAGAACCGGCAGAGCTTCGCTGCTCCGCCCCCTCACTCTCTTCTCCTTCCCAACCCTCTCTTTCTTTTTTTCCGAATTTTTATGACATTTCCGGGGTAATTTTCGGCTCTTATAGGGGTGAAGCCGACCGGCCGCCGTAAGCCACGGCGGTTGCATAACCCGTACCGCCGTGGCCCACGGCGGTTGGGCCTCCCGCCGTAGCGCACGACGATTAGGCTCAACCGCTGTGGGTTATGGCGGCTGGCCTTCACAACCGTTGGTGGACAAATCTGATAAATTTTCAAACGGTCGTATAATTTTGCAAAATAATTAAAAAAATATATAAAAAAATCCATAAAAGCAAAGCATGTTCACCATTATGTTCATTAAGCCACCATAAACCAGTGTAGCAACTAAGCATAGCTACCCAACATAAAGGTAAATCCAGGTTCACAAGGAATGATCATAAAGACTAGGATAAACCATAAAAGGACCCATCAATATTAAATGCAAAGCATATGCAAAGTGATTAAATGTAGTTATTGGGACAATAGAACAAGGAGACATTTGCCTTTAACCAAAGTAATGTTGCTGCTCAGAATGTCGTCAACTTCTTCCTATTCAAAGCTTCTCAAACCACGTTCATTCTACTCGCATCAATCATCCAAAGCAAACATCAAGTGCACACACATACTATCAATCAAATGAACTAAATTAAAATATATATATACATCAATCATCACAAACAGATCTGAAAAGTATTACTAAACTAATCTACATGTTGAGACGAAAACGTGAGCGAAAGAATTGCTGGAATCAGGATTGAATTGAATAAGATATGGATTTTAAAAACAAGAAAATGTTAATTGATTGAATATGACATAAACATGATGTCACCATGAGCAATAATCAAGAAAAGAATTAAAACCATAGATAGACAGGTTGTGACATGAGCAAGGATTTCATAGATAAATAAAGGAATAATATATGGATCAAAGATAGCCAAGGTCAAAGGATTAATAGATTTTAATATACTGTTAGCAAGCATTCCAAATATATTTCTCTTGAAGAAAAGCTCCTACTTACTTCGTAGGCATGAAGTTACCATGGCATCATCACTTGCATGCATGGTAGATGGATTTGCTTTGGTACGTATGTGGCTGGCTTGGTATCTCTTGTTATTCGAACTTCTTCCATGCATCTGCTTTGCACCAGAAATTGCAAGGAACCGCTGCAAAGAGAAAGGTACAGGTGGTGGCTTCAGTTTTGAGACACGGCAAGGATCAACAGAGCACGGCCATAGGCAGCAAAGAGTTATAGGTAGCATGGATTAGAGACAAAGGATAGACGGAGGAGTGCATGATGCGCAGGTCATCTCACCAGCGGCGATGACGAAAGCGTCCGCTTGCACGGCTTACGGCAAGCTAACTAGCAGGGCACGACCGCAGGCAAACAGACACCAACGGCCGAGCTTGACGTCGGCTCAGCGACGATGGGTGAGCACGGAGTGGCATGCAGCGGAGAGATAGCTTACCACGATGACGGAAAACAGCTAGAGGAAAACAATTTGCATGACGTGAGAAAAAAAGGAACTAGATGGATTATGGAGATGAGAAAATAGGAACTAGATGGATTATGGGTAGAATTACCGAAAGCACTACAGATCATGATTGATGAGGAGTTGAGGACAAGATGCAAAACGAAACCAGGAGGAGATATTAGCAACGTGCTGGAGTTCTGACCTATAAGGTAATCAAGGAACGACGGCGACGATGTGACGGCTTGAGACCAATCTCGAACAGAGTTCGACCTTCAGCTTGGACGCGTGTGTACATGTGATCCTCAACTACTCGACAACGGCGACCTCGCGACGGATCACTCCGGCCTAGCTCTTCTCGTGGTGCAGTCCTTCCCGGCGGCCGGCAGACATGAACTCTGGATAGTACGTGGACGGCGGACGTACGGCTAGCTGCGGACGGCTTCATGGTGCCACGGTGCTGCTCCTGGTGGTGACGACAACGGGAGTCGCTCGTGCTGATGGATCGACGGCGCCAGCATGCAGCTTGACCTGGACGCCTCGACGGCGCACTGCAGCAGCGCTAGGGCATGATGGGGCTCTGCGTTTAGATGCAGAAAAGAGGGCTTGCATTGGTGGATGCGGCTTGAAGCACCTAGGGCAAAAGATATTGCAGAGGCGGCTGTGATCGATGGATTTATAAGCTGGTAGACCTGACCTCGGCATGCATACCAGGCACAGGCGTTACAGGATTTGGGTCTCGGGCCAGCTTGCACGTGCACAACTCCAATTGGAGTCCAGTCAACCTTGATGAGTCGAGCCTCGGTCTTGTGAAGAGCAAGCTAGCTGATTTTCTCCGAAACTGAGTACCCATGTTAGAGTTATCCAGTCTGCTAGCATATACTTGAAATAGAGAGAATAATTAGTGGGCTAGCTAGGGGAGTGAGAGCAAAGAAATTGAGCATGACATGCATCTTATCAATAATTAATGACCAAATTGTAGATGCTCAAAGAGTTTCGGGAGCACAGGGAGTATCAATACATAGCTCATGACATCATGGATCCAATTAAAATACTTGGAGGTCATCAAAAGAATTTTAGAGCCTTCTGATAAATACAATTAGCTTGAGAAACATGAGAATAAATTCCAGAAAAGGTTGGAAAATTCTCAGAAGGATTTGGTCAGCACCTAAACGTATTTTGAAACCTTTTGCACTCATAAAACTATAAGATGCATCGGCATGAATGCAACACTCACATTGAACCAATTTATTTATTTAAAAACAATCATTAGCTTTTTCCTATACTATATTTCCTGTAAAGAAAATAAATGTGGAGAAAATTTTAAAATTATGAGAAAATTGTTATTTAACTATTCTCTCTATTCACATCCTGAAATTAGAAATTTCAGGGTGTGACAGCAGCTCGCCCCTGTCCCGCCGCCAATCGGAGCTAGCCGCCTCGCACGCGCGGATGGTCTGCCATGGATGGCTCCTCGTGCGTGTTGGGGGAGGACGAGGAGACGGCAAGGGCAACGAGCATGAGCAGGGCGGGGGCGGCGGCGAGTCCGGCGATTCGATGCTTGCGCATCCGCGTGGATAAGGTGGATTTGGGGTCCAACCATCCGTGCGCATCTACACCACGCCACCGCCTTCCTCTGCTCCCTCCCTTCCCGGTGAGGCAGTCCAGCGATGCGCGGCGAGCAGCAGGAGATGTTCCCTCTTTCTGCCTCGGCGAGCCCATCGCCAATGTTCTCTCTTTCTTTTTCCTCATTCGCAAGAACAGTGCCGCCTCGTGCTCGATTCTGGGTGCCCTGCTGCCTCTTGCTTCGATTCCTTGTGCCTACAGCTCCACGCCGGTGAGCTCGTCCTCCCCCGTCTGGAACGCCTCCATCCCGGAGCTGGTGGACTCGGTTGGAGCTCACTCTCCCCCTGGAGTTGGAAGCAGTCGCGGAGGAAAGAGGGGCTGGCGCAGAGGGAGGAGGGGCGTCCAGCGGCGGAGGAAGGAGGGACCGGCCAGCGCAGGACCGGTGGAAGGACCACCGCCGCCGGCGTGTGTTGTGGTGGAGTGGTGGTAGTGTTGACGGTGAATTTTCGTGAACCTAGCCATGAGTTTACCTTCGGTGTTGGCATGAATTTTATATCTTATCCATTGGTACTAACCCCCTTGGTATAACAAGTTCGTTCGTGCATGTCGGATTCGGAGTTTGATGTTTATGCAGGAATTTAGCATTGAAAGCAAGACTTCCGAGTAAAGTTCATCAAGCACCTCGTGACAAGACCTTGAAGCCCGGCACAAGTCAAGCAATGAAGTGAACATGACTCCAAGAAGCCCAAGGACCAACCTGTGAAGACGGAAAACTCCGAGGACCTGAACAGAAAATGCTGAATCTTGCGGGACAAGGAGATTCATCTAAAGCGCAGAGAAACTGACATCAAGGGCCCACATGCAGAAGGGAGAAACTTCTAGAAGACGCGGGAAGCATCACCGAGGAAGGCGGCCACGAAATGGGCCAGAATGGGCCCAGGCCGGCCGGCCCAGCCCATTTCCGGGTCCATTCGTCGCGCCCTTTGACCTAGCCGCCTCTCAGAATATTTATAGCCCCCTGGCCAAGAGCCACGCATCAACTCATTCGTCATTCGTCGCCGAGAAGCAGAGAAGAGAGGGACACCATTCCGGAGAGAAGAGGGTCGAGCTAGTTGTCAGGGTTTCCCTAGCCGACGTGGGAACCTTGCAAGGAAGACCACGTCGGAGTTCCAGGAGCTAGGAGCAAGATCAAGGTAGGATCCCGGTGGTGATCTTGTCCACGTAACATTTACTATGTTGAATTATCAAGTTGCAATCCGATTTCTAGCGATCAAGTGCTTCTTCTACAACTTCGATTTCAATTGGCTTTTCTTACTTTAAGATCTATTCTCGAGATAGATCATAGAGGGTGTTCTTGTAGCCGTGGTGGCTAGAGGTGCATGCCTGACCTTCCAAGAGATTTCAACTTGTCCATTGGACTCGCCCTAGGCTAACCCGCACGAATAGGAGTGCGTTGTGACAGAACAGTGGCTCCAAAAGGTGGGCGTCTTCGGAGTTGGACAGGAAGCCATGATTTAAAAAAGCTTTTTATGAGATTCGACTTGGCTATTTCTTCTTTGCTTGGAACTTCAACAAGAGCTTGATCCAATCTCTCTAGATTGGATTTACCTATCCCTCTCTATGTCTTGCTACCTCCGGTTTTCATTAGATTAGATTCGTTTCTTTTGATGTTCTCTAGATTAGATGCTAAAGCAACAACCTTTCGAAGATTAAAGTGTTTGTGGCTTTATTAGATTGATTCTTGCATCGCACATTTGTTGCACGGATTCGATACCTTGGGTTCACACTTGAGGGAAGAAGGGTCCCTTGGCTACGACGGAGGACTTGTTCGCTTGCAAGTCCAAACGAAGTTGGATACGCATATACACCATCAACAAGCCCCTTTTTCTGGCGCCGTTGCCGGGGAACAAGTGATCAAGATTCGATCTTTTATTACTTTTTGTGAATATTTTCAGTTTTCTTTTGGTTTTTCTTTTTGCGTCTACTAACTTTTGATCATCCTCAAAAATCAATCTAATCTAGTTTGACTAACCCTAGTTTTTTAGATTTGTCTTTATTTTTGTTTTTGTATATATTTTGTTTATAGCTAACCCTAACAGGAGATGGACGGCTACCTCTCCAACAAACCCGAAAATTTTGTGGAGGATCCAGAAAAACTTTACAGGCTAAGGAGACGTGAAGCACAAGCTAAAAAGCTGGAATTTGCAGATCCAAAAGCAGAGGCCGAAGAATCATCAGAGTCTCCAAAGGAATCACCACCTCCAAGCCCTAGGGAGAATCAACTTCCACCGCAACTGATGGGAGAACAACCGCAGCCGGATCGCAAGATCGGGGAGCTATGCACCCCAGACATCGTCGACCTACCAATCTTGAACCTCGCGGAGATCGAAAGGCCGTTCGAGATCAAGACCTCAACAATCCGCATGGTGCAACATTCACCCTTCACCGGTAAAGAGGATCCGAACCTTCACCTCCAAGCGTTCGTTCAACTTTGTCAAACTTTCAACATGGACGGGGTGACTCAAGATCAAATGAGGGCAAGGCTCTTTCCGTTCTCGTTGCTCGGGAAGGCTTTGCAATGGTTCTACTCTCAACCGGCGGAGACGGTGCAAAATTGGGACACCTTGATGAGAGCCTTCATGAAGGAATACTACTCACCGGGTAAGACTCAAAGCTTGCGCAATAAGATTGCTACCTTTGCTCAATATCCTACGGAGACCATATCGGAGGCATTCGAGCGCTTCAATGAGTACACTCAGGCGGTTCCACATCACAAGTTCCCGAAGGAAGATCTCGTTCAAAAGTTCTATCAAGGACTTACCATGGCGTCAAGGACAATCATCGATGCATCGGCGGGAGGATCCATCATCGAGCTTACACCGACCCAAGCTTTCACTCTATTCAAGAAGGTCGCGGACAATGACACATGGGCGTCATCCGGACGCTTACTTCCGGTTCAACCCACGGGGAACGTCAAGGGAGTCTTCCAAGTGGAGAAAGAAGATCTACTCGAAGGCAAGATCGATTCGCTTATGTGGAGGTTGGAGAAGATGGAGATAGAGAAGAAAGAAGCTCAAGATTTAAAGGCTGCCGAAGCAAGATCCACATGTGAAGAGTGCGGAGAATATGGCCATGTCCAAAAGGATTGCCCGGAGGAAGCCAAGATGCTCGACTACATGAGGAAGGGAGATTTACCAAACTTCCGCTACAGGCAAGGTAGACCTTAATTCAATGCAAGCTCATCCGTTCCGAATTCGGTTCCTCTTCGTATGCAATTGAAGGACTTCATGGACGAGCAAGCTAAGATCAACAAGGACACCATCACCAAGTTCAAGGCCATAGACAAGGTGTTGGAAAACATCAATAGCAAGGTGAGGGAGGTCAGAAGCTCCAACCATCAAGTGCTCAACATGATGAAGATGCTCGAGACGCAAGTGGGACAACTTGCCGGACGCCTATCCGCTAATGAAGGGAAGCTTCTGGGACAACCTCAAGGTCCCGAGACGGCGAAGGCCATTCAAACTCGTTCGGGGAAGGAGACTGAAGATCCGAAGCATTCCGCGGGAGCAAGAAAGCCTAGACCATCTACCAAGGCGGAGGAATTTGCTAAGGAGAAGGTTACCGAGATCGTCACCGAAGAGCTCGAGTTTGAGATGCCGGGTGAAGACACGAAGATACCGCAACTTAAGCCACGCTACTTCCGAGGTAAACTTGATAATCATTTTGAGAAGTTTGTGGAGGTTGTGCGTAGGTTAAGCATCAACATGCCACTATTGGATGCCCTTCAAGTTCCTACATATTCTCGCTACTTCAAAGATATTCTTGCAAACAAGTATGAGATAGCAACACTCGGGGTGGACCATGTCAAGATGTCCGAGCAATGTAGCCCCGCTATTGCGAATGGACTAGAGAAGCAAGGAGACCCCGGATGCCTGACGATTCCGTGTTTCGTTGGTTCATTCAAGTTTGAGAAGGCATTATGCGACCTTGGAGCAAGTGTGAGCGTCATGCCAAGAGATGTGTTCGAGAAGCTACGCCTACCGGAGCTAGAGCCTACGGCCATGTGCTTGGAGTTGGGTGACAACTCCATTCGCTACCCTTTGGGCATCGCCGTGGATGTGCCCGTGAAGGTCGGACACCACCTCATCCCCGTCGACTTTGTGGTACTCGAGATGGGAGAAAGGGAGGAGCCGCCGCTCATCCTTGAGAGGCCTTTCCTCAAGACTGTAGGAGCTACCATCGACGTCGGCAAGGGGGAGATCAAGTTCGACATCAACGGCGAGAGAAGTTCCTTCAAGTTTCGACCACGCTTCGAGGTATGCAATATGATCAAAGTTAAATATATTCCGCCTCATCGTCGCGTTAGTAAGGAAGAGCCAAGGAAGAAGGAAGAGCCGGAGAAGAAGGAAGCGAAGGAAATCAAGGAAGTTGTTGCATCCGTCAAGATAAAGGAACAAAAGCCGCCTGTGAAGACCAAAAAGATGACTAAGCCGGAGAATAAGCCCGTGCCCAAGATGGTGCGGAAGTGGGTACCCAAGATTGCAACACCCGCAAAGAGCGTTGATCCGAAGTAATCAAGTGAAGAAGTCTAGCCATGGACTATAAACGAAGCGCTAAGCGGGAGGCAACCCGTTTCGTCGAGTCAAGAATAAGCTACCGGGAGGACAACCCGATCAAGATTTTTCGAGTCTTTCAAGTAAGTTAGTTTTGAAATTTGCTACGCAAGACATTCATAGACTTAAAGTGGTTGGATAATGTTTAGAGTTATAAATCTTGTTTGGATATTTTATTTGGATCATAAACCCTTTACATGAGCCATCCTATGAATTATTTGCTTCTTTTCGAGAAACCAAAACCAAAAAAATTCAGAACCTACCTCAACCTTTCATCCTCTTCATGATGTTATGGTTGACTTGTTTTACATGCTAAAAACACACGAGTAGAGCCACGTAATGTACCTAGATGTTATTTAAATTTCAGCGCATGGTAGGACTCACGTGAACCTAGAAATTCAATTGTTGGTTGGTTTAAAAATTCATATCCTTGGTTTCTCTAAGAGTTAGAATTTTTCTAAGCCTTATTTAATTTTATTTCATTCAAAATCTCTCTCATTTAACCAAAATTAGAACCTAAACCTATGCCCCCATGATCAAGCCGGGAAAAGCTTGCTCTCAACTAATGAAAGCAAACAATACCGGTGAGACCAAAATGGAAGTAGTCGAAAAACATTTTCGACTTACATTTGTTTTTGATGCTTAAAAACTCCTCTAAATATATTTGAACTCATTGCAAGCTCTGAGTTTAATTTTATTTTTCGAAATTAGAGGAGTGCTTAGCATTAAAACATGCTTAGAGGGAGGTAATTTAGTTAACTTAACCATGCATGCACCATGATGCATCACGGGAGGCCCCTCCAACATCTTTCATCAAACCACATGCACCAGACAAGCATGGGGGGGCAGCCAAAGCTTTGTTTTGCAGGAATCTCATGGAGGCATGTGAGGCAAGGGAGCATGGAAGTGACTCCAAGTAAAACCATCAAGTGGAGGGATCAATCATGCAAGCAAAAGAGTGGACGAGAGCATTTAGGCGGTGCAACCCCGTGGAGCACGCGGTCACAAAGCAACAAAGGAGCATCGAGTGGACTAGAGAAAGTTGAAGCCGAGCAGGGCAGCGAGGACCCAGGCCGGTCGGCCCAGGCCGGCCAGCCTCCCCTCTTTTTAAGCCCCCCTGGTGCTCCCCTTCGTCAGGTAAGTCGCTCATCCAGTTCATTGTTCGTGTTCATGAGCTCTTAGTCCAGAACCACCTTAGACTTAGCCTTCCACTTCGAGTTTTGTTTCGTCCAACAAAATCCATCCTAAATCCACTCAAAGTCCATACTCCAAATAATATTTGTGTGCCTTGTTACCGGTTGAAAACCCCGGGTATATATTTGTGAGGGAGAGTGCAGCAACCATGTGGAAGAAAACTACAAGTCATTTCACCAAGAAGAAGGGATCATCGACGTCCAAGCCATCATCGACAACCTCTTCGAGGAGGCACTCGGTCTCCGAGTCTCCTCGGAGTATGGAGGAGGACACGACACCGCCGAGGAGGAACGACACTCTCCTCCTCGGTGGCATGAGGGCCACACGAAGCTTATCTATGAGGTTCACCGAACCACAAGGACGTACAGAGGAGCCGCCCGTCCGACCACGTCGCTCGTCACGGTCATCCGCTCCACCTCCATACACTCCGCGGTACTCCAAGTATGGGTTTATCATCAAGACGGAGGAGGAGGAGGAGAAGCTCACTCACCTTGAGAAGAGGCTTGTGGCAAACGTCGACTTCGACGACCAAGCTCTCCAAGTGCTGGGTTTTTATACAGATATTTACTACATGTTGGGACACCTAGGTTGGGTGCAATTCTCCAACGGAGTGTCGGCAAACACCCACAAGGAATTCGCCTTGGAAATTCTCATGACCATGGCGCCTATTCTTGATGAAGGAGTGCCGAGTCTCTCATTCCGTTTGGAGGGAGATGAACAAGTGGTTCCCTATGAGTATATTAGGGAGTTGCTTGGTTTCCAAAAGGGAGCCCCAGAACAAGTAGATGTGCATGGAGGCACATTGGAAGGTTTTTGGAGAATGATCGCGGGAGAAGCTAACCGGCAAAGAAATAGTATCCGGAACCCCATCATCCAAGTGTTTCACTCATGGATGAGCAAGAGGATTTTGGAGAGAATGAAAAAGACCAAGATAACCGACATGGAGGTGAATTGGCTTTACTCGGCCTTGATTGCTGGGCATCCAATCGACCCCACTCACCTTATGATCAACCGGTGGTGTTGTGAAGCAACATCGGGTTCGGGAGATATTGGTTCGGGGTGTTACCTCTCTATGTTGGCTATCTCTTTGAGACCAGGAATTCCAAGAAACCCGGAGCATCTCCTAGTCGGGACTTCCCTAGGATTTGATTATATGAAGCAAGGCAAATACATAAGTGGAGATGAGAGAGGAGGTTTAAAAGTGGCCAAAGTAAATTTGCCCCTACCGGATGCAAGATTAAGGCTTTTTCTTGAGGGGAAAGAAGATTGGTTAGAGGAAGGACTTCTTGTGCTGGCGAAAAAGAACAAGAGAGGAAGGATTATAGAAAAAGGTTCTTCCGCAGCCCAAGGAGAAGGTGAGCCACAAAATTATGTGCTACCATTTAGAGGAATTCCGGCGCCACCGAGATACTACGGTGGTGTACCAATGCAAGCATGGGGGAGTGGTGCAGCCATGCCCCCACCAATTTTTGCGATACCCAATGCAGCCTTTGCGGAGCAATGTGCACACCTCCCTCAACCACAACAAAGTGTGGCCATCATTGGAGGATACGCTGCAAGAAACATGCAAAATATTGCAGCCATCCAAACCAATGCAAACCAAATGGGTGAAGGTAATGCAAACATTGCCTTTGAGCTTGGACGCCTTCACCTAGCACCGCCGGAGCAATTCATAGGAGGAGCGGTGCAATCCTATTATGAGCAAGGGTACAACAATCAAGATTATCAATATCAACCACCGGCGGAAGATTAGAGAGAGGAGGAGCTTTAGTTTAATTTTTCCTTTTCCCTCTTCTTTAATTTTCAGCTTGTATGCGCCTATGTATGCGTAGTATTTTCAGTTTTTATTTAATTTTCAGCATGTGTGTTAGTTTTTATTTTCATCATGAATAAAATCACCACCTTGTTTTTACCCTTGGCAAAGATACAAAGTTTGTGTCATGATGATATATGATGATAGTTGCCACTTTGTTTATCTTGGTACTTGTTTTATGCATGATTAAGCTAATGCTCTCTTAAAATGCAAATCTGAAATTATCTAAATGCTAGCTTAATCTTTTGCGGAGGTTATGATAAAAATAAGACCCATAGTGTTTTATGTGCTCTCAAGTTTTGATGGGTTAAAGATGATTTATTTTTGTTCTTAAAAGTAATGCTAACCTTGTCATAAATACCGCTTGCATGTTGCTCTACCTATCCAGAGCCATATATATATTTGAGTGCAAAAACTTAGTATACAAGGTTTATTTTTGGGTGAGTTATTTCAGGCCTTGATTTCTCTGGCCCGAGACTAAAAGCTGGTCATTCCGTTTTTGCGTATCTATCTTTTTGCTAGCCTTTCTATCCGTGCATTGTGTATCCCCACATCGGAGATTTCACAAACCTCGCCGGATATCCACCCTTAAAACCAAAAATATCATCTCTTGTGTTTACCTCCTTGACCACAACCTATCATTGAGTATGGATCGTCAATTCGAGGAAGATCGCAAGATGGTGCCAAGATTGAAGATTTCAAGTATCTCTCCAAAGGAAAAATATTTCTAGTACCTACCTTATCTCTATCACCTCTTTGCCCAAGGATGAGCAAACGTCTAAGCATGGGGGAGGAGGTAGGTACAATGCAATTTAGAGTTCAAGGGGAGCATATAAAAAAAGGAAAAAGGAAAAAAAAGAAGAAAGAGATAAAGAGAAAAAAAAATATATATATATGTATGAGAAAAAAATATGAGTATGTATAAAATAAAATAAAGTGAACTCCCCGGTTCTCTAAATGCATTAGGAATTTCAAAAATTTCAAGATTTAAGATCCAAACTCATCTTTCCAACCATGTGCAATCCGATAACGAGGACTTCCTTTGTACCTCGAGATCACTCTTTGCCATTTGCACATGTCCACCTATCTCAAAGTGTGTGCATTTTTCTCTCCCCCTCCTTGATATAACACTATTTTCCAATGACCTTTTTGACGAGTCTCGGTAAGACCATGAGAAGCTTGTCTTGTTTTGACAACATCTCATTTATAATATCTTGGTAGGACTAAACTTTCCCAAAAAGCTCCATATAAAGCCTACCACATATATATATGTTATGAGAGGGAAAGGAGTAGAAGAAATAGGCTTGAGAGACAAGATGAGATGAGAGTTCATGAGCAAGATGCAAGGTGGTTTAAATTTTTGAACTTGGTTTAGCTCTTTTCCATCTCGTTCTTTATTTCAAAATTTCTAAGATCCATTTGAATTTTTGGGAGCATGTTTAATACTTGTGGGATGAGCTTAATTAATATCTACCCTCCGTAAGGATGAAGGCTAGTACCCTATGGAACTTTAACAAATTAAATTTTTTGAGAGCATTATGTTTTCTCGTGTATGATCAAGTGCAGGGTTTGAGCAATGAAGGGCAACGCTGATATCCATCGAAGGCTTACTCGAGGACGAGCAAGGTTTAAGCATGGGGGAGATGTTGACGGTGAATTTCCGTCAACCTAGCCATGAGTTTACCTTCGGTGTTGGCATGAATTTTATATCTTATCCATTGGTACTAACCCCCTTGGTATAACAAGTTCGTTCGTGCATGTCGGTTTTGGAGTTTGATGTTTATGCAGGAATTTAGCGTTGAAAGAAAGACTTTCGGGTAAAGTTCATCAAGCACCTCGTGACAAGACCTTGAAGCCCGACACAAGTCAAGTAATGAAGTGAACATGACTCCAAGAAGCCCAAGGACCAACCTGTGAAGACGGAAAACTCCGAGGACCTGAACAGAAAATGCTGAATCTTGCAGGACAAGAAGCTTCATCTAAACCGCGGAGAAACTGACATCAAGGGCCCACATGCAGAAGGGAGAAACTTCTAGAAGACGCGAGAAGCATCACCGAGGAAGGCGGTCACGAAATGGGCCAGAATGGACCCAGGCCGGCCAGCCCAACCCATTTCTGGGTCCATTCGTCACCCCCTTTGACCTAGCCACCTCTCGGACTATTTATAGCCCCCTGGCCAAGAGCCATGCATCAACTCATTCGTCATTCGTCGCCGAGGAGTAGAGAAGAGAGGGACACCATTCCGGAGAGAAGAGGGTCGAGCTAGTTGTCTAGGGTTTCCCTAGCCGACGTGGGAACCTTGCAAAGAAGACCATGTCGGAGTTCCAGGAGCTAGGAGCAAGATCAAGGTAGGATCCCGGTGGTGATCTTGTCCATGTAACATTTACTATGTTGAATTATCAAGTTGCAATCCGATTTCTAGCGATCAAGTGCTTCTTCTACAACTTCGATTTCAATTGGCTTTTCTTACTTTAAGATCTATTCTCGAGATAGATCGTAGAGGGTGTTCTTGTAGCTGTGGTTGCTAGAGGTGCATGCCTGACCTTCCAAGAGATTTCGAATTGTCCATTGGACTCGCCCTAGGCTAACCTGCACGAATAGGAGTGTGTTGTGACAGAACGGTGGCTCCAAAAGGTGGGCGTCTTCGGAGTTGGATGGGAAGCCATGATTTAAAGAAGCTTTTTATGAGACTCGACTTGGCTATTTCTTCTTTGCTTGGAACTTCAACAAGAGCTTGATCCAATCTCTCTAGATTGGTTTTACCTATCCCTCTCTATCTCTTGCTACCTCCGGTTTTCATTAGATTAGATTCGTTTCTTTTGATGTTCTCTAGATTGGATGCTAAAGCAACAACCTTTCGAAGATTAAAGTGTTTGTGGCTTTATTAGATTGATTCTTGCATCGCACATTTGTTCCACGGATTCGATACCTTGGGTTCACACTTGAGGGAAGAAGGGTCCCTTGGCTACCACGGAGGACTTGTCCGCTTGCAAGTCCAAACGAAGTTGGATACACATATACACCGTCAACAGGTAGCCGGTGCCCGGTGGTGGCCTGGTTGGTGTGGGGTGTGTGTGGATGAGATTGGAGGGAAGAGAAATAAAAAAAGAAAGACAGATGGGACCCACAAATAGAGGAGTCAAATACACGCTCCCTGTGACGCCCCAGGTTTTCAGTTAGGGTTAATTAACACTAATGACCTAGTCAACCAAGTTAAACACGTTGACTTTGGTCAAACCTTGGTCAACCTGGGTCATCACCTCGAAAACCTAGCCAACAAACACTTTTGGTCAAACCTTGGTCAAAGGCATAGTCAAACCCTAGTCAAACCCCTTGATGTCCAAGAACCTTTCTAGAACTTTGTCGTGTTCTCCAAATTTCACCTAAACACTTCAAATTCTCCCAATATAAAAGTTGTCCAATTTTTCATGGGACACAACTTTCATGTTGAGTGGCATTTTAAATTTGAAGTGGAAAGTGGTGAAAAAGCCCGGTCAACACCTTCAATTACTATTCACTAGCGCCATGAAAAGTCTCAACTTGGTGAGCAATTTATGCAAAACCTGTTGCTCAAAACCCCTATAAGCTTTTGTAGAAGTTGTAGAGGGTATTGAGATGTACAACTTTGGTATAAACCTCTTGACATACTTTAGTTGAAGATTTTTGAGAAAAGTGTGGTCAAACAGGGCCTGGCTGATTTGTTTCGCACGCCCGCGCCCTAGAGCCGCGCTCCCACGCGACGTCGCGCGCCGGTGGCGCCAGTCCGCGTGCCACGCTGCTGGCTCGGCCCGGACACCGAGGGGCACGCTCCCCCATGTGCACGAGGTGGGACCACCTTACGCCAAACCGCCACCCTGAAAGGACCTTGATGTCGCCTAGAGGGGGGTGAACAGGCGAGACGACCGAATTAAACTTTTCATCCCCGAAAACTTGAACTGCCAGGTGTCACCGGTCAGACCGGTGAGGCTGACCGGTCAGACCGGTCCCTGGCGCTACTCAACAGGTGGAACCAGTTAGACCGATGCCCCTCACCGGTCAGACCGGTGAGCGACAGAGAACCTGCAAAAACAACTTCAAGAACCTCTTGACTTCTAGCACGAACCAAACTTGGTGAGTAGCCTTTGTAGATGATCACAAGCAATGTAATGACCCCTGCACACACAAGTAGCACACCCAAGTAGATCGAAGCGGAAGCAAATCAAATATGCTAGAAAAACAACTTAGAGAGGCAAACCACAAAAGATGCAAGGATTTGTTTCCCGAAGTTCACCGCCCACTAAGGAACGGCTACGTCTCCGTTGAGGGGCTTGTAAGGGAGAATTCCCACAACAAGCTGGGTCTCTTTCAACCTCTTTCCTCCTTTCCACAAAGGTGATCTTTTTCACGAAGAGGCAAGATCACAGCCCTCACAAACTTCCCCCTGCTCACCACAACCTTGGGAGCTAGCCGGCGACGCTTAGCCGTCTAGGAGGCAAACCTCCAAGAGTAACAAATGCTTCAAAGCTTGTAGATGCGAAACCGAAGTGCTCAAGCTATGGGAATGCTCTTGTTAGCTCACAAACTCACTCTTGAGCTCACTCTCTCAACCCAACACAAAGGATGTGGCTTCAATCCACAAATCTCACAAAGAGATGGTTGGGGAGAGCCACTAAGGCTTAGGGCTTGCAAGAAATTGGCTTAGGACCTCAGCACAACCACTAGGAACAGCAACCTTCAACTGAAAAGGCTTGGGGTATTTGTTCCCCTCAAAGGAGAAAACAAGCCATTAGCCCTCGGGCGGCACCAGTCAGACCGGTGCCTCACACCGGTCAGACCGGTGTTTGAAAAACTAGCCGTTGGGCTAGCAGCACCGGTCAGACCGGTGTTTGAAAAACTAGACGTTGGGCTAGCGGGCACCGGTTAGACTAGTGCCCCTGACCGGTCAGGCCCGAACACTCTAAGGCTGTCAAGGCTAGATCTCACTTAGGTCAACTAATGTGCACTTTGACTTGGTCAACTTGCTAATGTTGCATCCCTATTGATAGTACGGCATACCTATACTCAAGATTAAATAAAAATACCTTGTCAACCTCTTGAGCTTGAATGTCTTCAACCTTTCCATACTTGATTGATATCCACTTGAGGGCTTTCAACATAGCCTATGTTTTGAGCACGTCCATACTTGAGCTAGTGACTTAGGATCTTTCCATCTAGCGTAGGAATGCATACTTGGATCCATATTGCCAATCATAACATGTTGATGAGTTGCATTGCTTTCCTCGGTAAGGCTTGGATATGATACTTGAAGACCCCGCGGATGCTAGAACTTCACCTTAGCAAAACACTAATGGCGGCTTAGCTACGGCCCCAAAGATTGCTTAGTCCCTCGCCCTAAACATCTCGGTTGATCTCTTCATCACTTACCCAAACCACTTTGAGTTCCACTTTGCTTCATCCATAATTAAACTTCATTTGAAATCCCGCTTCAAATGCTTGATCTTGATTGACAACGAATATGCAAGCTTCCAATTAAGAACCATAATGTTTGCACTCATCCTTGTGTCCTCTTCCAATTACCACATGAAGTCTTGCACTTGACTTAGAGAATTACCATCTTCTCTTCTATGATCCTTGTTATTTTAATCAAGCTATGTTTAGTATGGGAGACCATGAATTGACCTTCTCAAATTATCCCGATATTTATCTTTCTTTATTGTTTGATATTTGTCACATATGCATTAGGATCATCCATATATTTGTCTTCTCCAATGTGAGCCATATGATGTTCATTCATAAATAAATTCTCCAATAATTTCTTATGAATATCTAAAAAAACCTGCTCATAATCTTAGACAAATACATTAGTCCTTTAATCGTTTTGTCATTCAATTCACCAAAATCCACTTAGGGGCCTAGATGCGCTTTCAATCTCCCCCTTTTTGGTGATTGATGACAACTTAATTAAAGCTTACAAATAAAATATTAAAGCGCATTTAGATTCTTAGATATAGCTAGAGCTCCCCCTTAGTTTGTGCTTTGAGTTGAATTTCAAAAATTTGGCCTCAAATGCCAATACCACAAATTTGGGAGAAAGTGCGTGAGAGCTCCCCCTATAACTTAGAATCAGTGGAGTGCAACATGTGTGAGTGACAAATAAAGATCTGTGATGCGTATGACAAGATATGCACAAAGCAATGAACATGTGCACTGACTAGGCGGCACCGGTCAGACCGGTCAGGTCCAGCCAGCACAAACTGGGCAGCACCGGTCAGACCAGTGCCCCCGACCGGTCGGGTCCAGCCAGGGCACAAAGCAAAAGATGTGCGGGCTATTTGGTCCAAAGTGATCAGGTCGGGGTTGCAAGCCGGCTTAGATTACTTTGCTCCATTTAGCCAACACAAACAATACACCATACAACACATGCATCATAATCTAGCAATAATGTCACTTAATTATTACAATAAAGGTTCAACACACAGTAGCACTCACACAAATGTTCTCAAGTCCAAGAAGATAAAGTTCTAGCTTATTACAAGGCTGCTCTCTTCAGCCAGTAGGCACCGGTCAGACCGGTGCAGGGCACCGGTCAGACCGGTGCAACACAGACAGACAACCCCGGCCTGATCACTTTGGACCAAATAGCCCGCACAAACAATACACCATACAACACATGCATCACAATCTAGCAATAATGTCACTTAATTATTTCAATAAAGGTTGAACACACAGTAGCACTCACACAAATGTTCTTAAGTCCAAGAAGATAAAGTTCTAGCTTGTTACAAGGCTGCTCTCTTCAGCCAGTAGGCACCGGTCTGACTGGTGCAACACAGACAGACAGGGCTAAACAAGATGCAGAAGCTTTAATCCTCTCTTCTCCCCCTTTGTCATCAAGGAGCAATAAAGGCCTGGAGAGAAGATGTTGTTGCCGATCACTAGCCCTGCCACGAGTCCCACCCCGGACCACCGCCAGGGTGCGAGCTCCCTCCTATGTGAGAATAAGGAAATGAGACAATGCATAGGAGAGAAACAATATATATGGTGAATTTAGAGATAAGAACATGAAGATCATCACTCATACCCTGATATGGAGGAGGATAGGCCGACCAACTGAAGATTTCCGTGGAAAAGCAACCCGCCCAATCCGGAGGAGCCTCTGACACCTCTGCAGCATCTGGAGCTGGAGGTGGGGCAACTAGGGCGCCAAAGGGTGGAGGAAACTCTGCTGGTCCCTGTGGAGCTCCGAAGGGCTGAGGGATCTCCTCTGAACCAGGTGGAGGAGGAGGTGCAACTGAGGAGGAACTACCCTCGCCGAACTCGAAGAACATGGCACCATACTCGTTGATCATGTTTGAGTTTATCATGGTCCTCATCCTCTGATCATAGGAAGGGATCTCAACCTCAGGAGTGGGAGAGATGGGTGAATGGGGCGGCTGAAATCCAAAGTGATTATGGAGCTGCTTCATCGTGTCCCATTCCTTCTTCCTTTCTATCCTCGTCCATTGCTGCTCCACCTCTATGTCATATTAGCTTTTACACATGCCAAAGATCAAGTTCAGAAACTTGTGGAGCGGGGAGGTGGACTTCTTCTGCCTGCCATTCTGTCTAGGCCCCCACCGGTCAGACCGGTGAGAGGCATCGGTCAGACCGGTGTCGGCCTGGGCAGTGGGCTGCTGCTGGTACTACTGCCAATCAACGCTCGCTTCTTCTCCTTCTTCCGCTGTAATTTCCGGCTCACGTACAGGAGAAGGAATGCTGGGATTCTTCACTGGATTGGGCCTTAGAGACTTGTGTGTGACATCCTTTGGAAACTCCATTTTGGTCACCCTCTCGATCATAAACATGATGTATGCACTATAGCTGCAGATCTTCTTAGGATCCTCGGATAAGTACTTGATCTCCTGCCAAATGTAATCCCCCACACTAAATGGAGGTGCCCCCGGTCTCAAAGCAATCATCAAGGTCTTCATGAACCATGAAATATCAGAGGGGTTTCCATCCCTAGGTGCAATGGACGCCCGAAGAAGCCTGTTCAAAACTGAATAGTAAGTGTAGAGCCCCTTCACTTGTCCAACATTAGCCCTCTGATCACTAGGGTACATGAAATACAATGCCTCTGGCTCAAGTAGACCACCGTCATGCAACTTGGGATAGTCCTTATCCCCCTGTCCCAAGTCAAAGAGAGACAAAAACCGGGAAAAGCAAATACCATACTTGTTCCCATTAGTCATCCACAACATAGCTCTCTTATCATCAGCGTGGCCAAAGTGTACCGTGGCGTAGAATTGAGCAATGATTTCCCTATTCCAATCCTGCCTAAAGCCCATGAGATCCTTTACTCGCTGGTGCCCACAAACACTACTGATCTCATCAAAGATAGGGTCATTCTTGCTCTCCATGTAAGCCCAATCCACGTACTGTGCCTGGTGGGTGATCTTGGGCTTCTTGATGATCACAGTGACATAATAATCCTGCTAAAAAGTATCCCAAAACCTCCTGTCTGAAGCTGTCCTCTCACTAGCATAGGGATTCACGTCCCTCAACTTCTGCAGCTTCTTTGTCATCCCTGTACCATGATAATTCACTACTTTCTGTGGGTACATGTATATTGGCTTAGTGACCTTAAGCCTACACAGACCGTCATCCTCATCCTCATCCATAGGATCTTCATCCTCATCCCTTTCCTGACCACCTAGGTCCTCTTCCTCATCCTCATAATCATCACCATCAGTGGCTGGCCCCTTCCCATGATGCCTCACACGAAAGGCACCGGGATCGACATATGTCTCATCCTCAACATCATCATCACTACTCGTCCCCGTGTCACCACCCAAGTCTTCTTGTTCCTCATTTCTTCTCTTAGGTGCACGCTCTCTCAGGTTCCTACCACCTGCACTGACACTTCCACTTGCTTCACGATCATGCGGGAGCTCTCTAGGTGTCAATCTTGTTTTCTTGCTCCAGGATTGCTTCATCCTTGGCATAGCCTCTGTCCTGGGTCACAAAGGATATGAAAAGATTTTGTAAGACACCAGGATTGAGATTTGTATTGAATAGAACAAGAAATTCTCAATTTGAAACAATTGGGTCGGTTCTGGACGTCACCGGTCAGACTGGTGCCATCCAGAACCGAGCCAATGGCCTCAAATGCCAATTTCAGTAGCTGGAATGACAAGATATGAATTTTGATGAACTAGAAGCATTCCTATACAGATATGTGTCCGACAAATTGAGGAATACCCCTCCGACGTAAGTAAGATTAATTAAATAACAAAGCTGAACACAAATGAAGAGGCGCTATGGTGGTAGATGGTCTCACATGTTATCCATACTAACTGGGTTCAAACCTGGTCCCTGACGCCTTTTTTTTACACATTTTGTGACGTGCACCTGTGGCCGGGTGATATGGCGAGGTGGCGGGGGTGTGGCCGTGTACCTGGCGACGTGTCTAGGGTGCGGTCAGGTGACCTGGCGCTCACAGACGTCTGGCGTGGCTGGGTACGGTTGGGTGACCTGACGACGTGGCTAGGGCACGACCAGATGACTTGGTGCTCGCGGTCGGGCGTGGTTGGGCACGACTGGGTGACTAGACGACACGGCTGGGCCATGGCCAGTGATGATGTTGTCTCCTAGAACGATATCTTGGCGTATGAACATAATGGGACACGCCAGGTCATCTGGCGCAGCTGGGTACGGTCGGGTGACCTGACGCCTTTTTTCTACTGAATTTGTGACATGCACCCGTGGCCCGGTGACATGGTGAGGTGGCAGGGGCGTGGCCAGGTGACATGGCGATATGGCAGGGGCGTGCCCGGGTACCAGGCGACGTGGCTAGGGCACGGTCAGGTGACCTGGCGCTTGCAGCTAGGCGTGGCTGGGTACGACCGGGTGACCTGACGACGTGGTTAAGGCACGACCAGGTGACTTGGCACTCGCGGTCGGGCATGGTTGGGCACGTCCGGGGTGACCTGACAACACGGTTGGGCCGTGGCCAGTGATGACGCGGTCTCCTGGAATAATATCTTGGTATAGGAACGAAATGGAGCGCACCCAGGTGATCTGGCGCCTGCGGTCGGGTGTGGCTGGGCACGGTCGGGTGAACTGACGCCTTTTTGTGTAGACAATTTGTGACGTGCACCTATGGCCAGGTGACATGGCGACGTGGCGGGGGCGTGCCCGGGTACCAGGAGACGTGGCTAGGGCGCGGTCAGGTGACCTAGCGCTCGCAGCCGGGCGTGGCTGGGTACGACCGGGTGACCTGACGACGTGGTTGAGGCGCGACCAGGTGACTTGGCGCTCGCGGTCGGGCGTGGTTGGGCACGTCCGGGTGACCTGACGACACGATTGGGCCGTGGCCAGTGATGACGCAGTCTCCTGGAATAATATCTTGGTATTGGAACAAAATGGAGCGCGCCCAGGTGATCCGGCGCCTGCGGTCGGGTGTGGATGGGCACGGTCGGGTGAACTGACACCTTTTTGTGTACACAATTTGTGACGTGCACTTGTGTCCGGGTGACATGGCGATGTGGCAGGGGCGTGGCCAGGTAACATGGCGATGTGACGGGGGTGTGGTCGGGTACTTGGCGACGTGGCTAGGGCGCGGTCAGGTGACCTAGCGCTCGCAGCCGGGCGTGGCTAGGTACGACTGGGTGACCTGACGATGTGGCTAGGGGCGTGACCAGGTGACTTAGCGCTCGCGGTCGGGCATGGTTGGGCATGACTGGGTGACCTGATGACACGGCTGGGTCGTGGCTGGTGATGACGTGGTTTGCTAGAATAGTATCTTGACACAGGAACCAAACGGGGCACGACAAGGTGATCTGGCGCTGCAGCCGGGCATGGCAGGGCACAGTCGGCTGGCGACACGGCTTGACCGTGGCCGGTGATGACCTGGACTCGACCCAACGTGACAAATGATCAGGTATATTAGGGGATGTACACCAAAATCTCGTTATCAAAGTTGATTGAACCAAGTGTATTTCGCTCAAATATTTATAATCTATTTAAATTGTCTTACTTTAATAGTTAACTAACAATGTCCATGCTAATACCAGCTTCATAATATAATCATGTCCTAATATATTAAATTTGTCTTACTTACTAGTTATAACTAACATCGTCCATGATAATACCAGCTTCATATTGTTATTTTGTCCTAAAATCTATTAAATTTGTTTTGGTTTCCCACAATTTTTCTCTAATCAGACTGATCTCCTTTTTTTGGCCCACGCAAATTTCACCTCGCTAATCTAATTGGTTTTCAGCTCCCGCCATCCATTCCCTCCATTTATTTTCATTTCCCTCAATTTTTCCTCCAACCAGTCCGATCTCCCTCCTTTTTTTTGGCCCACGCAAATTCCAACCCTCGCTAATTATTTCAGGTTTGTGCAGTGACCCCACCATCCATAGAGATGAGGGAGGTGCGTAGGCTGTGTGATAGGAATTTCACCCATCTCTAACTGCCCTTTGGATTAATCTAGTCAGCTCCCTGCCTCCCCCCATTCCACGCCAAGAAGGTCGTGGGTTTCTTCTCAGCCCCCCATCGCCCCCATCGCACAACTCCACATCCCCGGTGTCCTCTGTTGTGGGCGGCACCACAGCAGGACCTTAATCTTCCTCGCGTCAATCAGGTTTGCAATGTTCGATCTGCTTCGGTCTCCTAAGGGTTTGACGTCGTGACGAGATCTTTCCTTGCCGCCGCCCTCTTGTCTCCTGCTTGTTCGTTTCGTTATTCTTAGAGATATCTTACTGCTCCAATTGCTTTGTGTTCTTTGATGTACTTTTTCCTCCATGAGATGGTTGTTTACTGTTAGGCACCGGTAAAAAATGGGTGCCATTGGTTCTAGTTTCCTATCAGTGGTGCAATCTGTTTTAATCCTTCCCCTGCCGCCAGACAAACAGGAACCGTATAGAAACTGTCAGTACAAATTAGATATCCTGACGTGTTACCATCCGCCAAGCTGCACTTTATATTAATTATGCTTGAACTGTGTACTAATAATTTAGCCACATTGAAGTATACAGATTGGAAAATTCTTACAATTCCTAAACTTTGTTGTCAAGTTCTCATGTATGACTCCACTCTATTAATTCTATTTGGTTGAAAATCAATCCCAACAATCCATTCTTATTGTTAGTGAAAACTTAGTTCCAATGAATCAAGGAATTCTGAGGAATTGTTAAAATATTTTCTTTTTCACTTCTTTTGATTTATCTACTATTGAACTGTCCAGTTGCATAGGGAACTGATGAGTTGATCACCAACATTTTACAAATAATGTTATTTATATACAAATAATTAGTTCACATGTCAAATTATACTGTCATTGATGAACTTGTGTTGCAGACATGACAAGGGTTAGAAAAAAACGCATGGTTCAAAGCTTTGATGAATATATGTCAGAGGAGCATACTGGGCAAGAGAAACATGGAGAAAATGTAGCACCACCTAAAGATCAACCTAATGCAGGAGGCGACCATATAGATAGCGATGGTGATATTGAGATTAATGTTCAAGGTAATTAGTAGACTGTTCTACTTAGCACAATATTCTTTGGAATTTTTTTACTAAACAGTTCATTCTTGCAATGTAATACTAGAAGATGAAACCAAACAAACAGTAAAGCGTGGAAAGACTAAACTGAAAGACATTTGGAACCTGCCAAGAGGTACTAGAATCGTGGTTTAGTGTAATGAACTGAATCAACCAATTGGAGAAGAGGCTGGATTACTAGGAAAATTTCTTGGCATGCTGGCTAGGAATGGGTGTTTGTGTAGCTTGAGCTACAAGGATTGGAGACTTCTAATTGGAAAAAAAGGAAAGAAACACAAATGAACAAAAAAATAAGAATGATATACTGAAGCAAGTAAAGGTACATAATTCCAGTAGATATCTTATAATATTATTTCGTAATGTTAAATGGCTTACTTTCATTTTTGTCATATCCCTATTGCTATTCGTATGCAGATGAGATTCCTTTACCCTTATCGCATGGAAAAATGGATACTGCGAACCATTGGAGATAGATGGAGGCAACACAAGTCAAATCTGAAATCAATTTATTTTGATGTGAACAAGAGCAAGGAAGTTAACTACATCAATGCTCCAGATGGTGTAATTGTCGATCAGTGGATAGCACTTGTTGATAATTGGATGACTCAGAAAGCTCAGGTACATGGATATTCTTGTATGTACCAGTTGTTACCATATATGTGTTTGTCACACATATTAGAATTTCTAAACACTAGTTCAATGTAAATGCTTTGCTTCATTTCCTCATTCTACAATAGGGAACAAGTAAGGCAAATAGGATACATCGTGCAAAGAAGAAGTCAATCCCTACAACTGGAACAAAGAGCTTTGCTCGAAACAGGGAGGAGCTGGTACATTTTGAACAACTTTAACTATGATGACATTTGATGCATCCATATATGATGCAATAATTTTAAAGTCCTTGGTATTATCTTTTGTGTTCTACAGAGGGCAAAAGATCCAGAAAAGAAATACCCACACAGGGCTGTTCTTTATATCCATACACACCAGGCTAAAAGTGAGAAGAACACAAATGCACATGTGGTATACTACTTGTGATGTTCTATCTTTGATGAATTAAAATTCTATTTTTGTACAGTATTTTAATTCAAGTGACTGCTTTGCCTAGGATAATTTGAAGGAACTAATAGTGCAGCAGCCAGATTTAGTAGACACTAGTCAAGGAAAGGATGCATGGAAAGGAGATGCACTAAGTCAAATATTAGGAGAGGAGAAGCCCGGGCATGTGCATGGTTTGGGACTTGTCCCAAATCCTGATCAAGTTTTTGAGCCAACTACTTCAAGGCGCCTTAAGAATATAAATCTGACTTCATTAGATGCAAAATCAAGTGAAGATGTCGTATCTCTGAGACTTCAAATGGAAAAGTTTGAACGTCGTATCCAAAGTCAAGATGCAACTATACTAGAACTGAAACAGAAGACAAAAACCTTGGAACAAAGACAAACTCAGCAGGTATATTTAAAGAACTTTCACATTAAGCATTTCCTGTATTATATTTTGACTTTGGTGTTGCAGGGATGTTCAGATGATCCTGGGGATGTACCTAAAGATGGCTTTTGCATGGATATGCCAAATTCAAAAAGAAAAGTACGTATCTCTACGAAATATTCACAGAACATAGGATTTTCAGTGAAACAAATTTTGAACTATATTCTAAAATACAACCCTTTGTCTTTCAACAGCGAGTATACGGTGACCCTCGAACTGAACAGTTTAGCGGGTTTGAGCAACAGGATTATACAATGGTAGGAATGAATCGACATGATATTCAAGTCAGACTTTTTTTTTCTTAGTAACTCTTTATTCTTATTTACTACAGGAGGAGCAAACTGATGAGGTTGACTGTGAGGATATGCAGCCACTGTACAAAATTTGTACTGAAGATAAGGTTCACATACATAATTTTGTACTGATATTTGCAGATCTGCAGATAGTACTGTTTACCTCCAGTTTCTTTTCAATTCTTCTGCCATGTGTTTCATTCCTAGAAAAAAATAGATTTCACTACATAATGACATTATATTTAAGTTTGAATATTTCCCCCAAAAATATACCATTTTGTAGTACTAAAGCCATCCATTGTGATTCTGTGTTGTATTGAATTGAAGAGAAAGGCGGCTAATGCTCTTGATGAAACCTTTCTGCAAGCCAATAGATATTCTACTGCACACAAGGTTAGTATCTGATCATCTACAGATGCATCTTTTTATCAAAGCATACATTTTCATAAAGTGACTAGTAATTTTGATTGTGACTGGCTAAATCAAAATATATCCATGATGACATTAGGCTGGACAAAAGCAAGTATATTGATGCAGCTGCAGCCAAGGTGATCAATGTCATTTCTTTGTTCTATGAATTTTATCAGATTATAGAGCGGTGTGTAATAAGTAAACTAGCATACATAACAGGGTGAGGGCCTAGAACCATCTTCCAATTTCTCAAATCAGGATGACTCCCATCACCAGGTATTTATGTTACATGAACATTTTCAAAATGTTAACTATGCTGATTTGACTACTTACTTGCTCCAGAACAATATGATGTCAACAAAAGCTAGTAGAACCATACATGCTAGTGTAGAAGAAACATCTTTTTATGATGCATTTTTATTTTCTTTTTCCTAACAGTTAACCTAATTGCATACTAATGTTCCCTGCAATATACTTTTGTAGAAAAAACAGCATGGTGCAAAAAATTTGTCCACCGGCAATTCAATGAAGGTATGACTGAAACTGTTTACAACCTGTTTCATTTTATTTTGGGCATCTTTATTCACACAGTCATATATACCTGTACTAGGTTGGCACTAAAGTATTCTTAAAGAGCTTGAAAAATCAAACTAAGGATGTTGCTCTTGCTACAATTGTAAGTTGTGATCCAACACAGAAACTTGAAGGTGTTCAGCTAGGCAAAGAATTTTGGATGGTGCGTGTCAGTATTCCAATTATGGATAATGAACCACTGATACGACCATACAAAAGCTACAGAGTTATCAGAGATGCTCAAGGAGTTAATATCGCCTGGCCTTCAACTTTTGTATGTCATTTTCCTATTATCTCAATAGAGTTCCATTTCTACTAAATATGTTGCATTTCAGTAACCCAATTTTCATCTGTAGGTCGAGAAGATAAATGCATGATTTCATCTGGAAGCCTACTGGAGAACATAGGGCTGGTAGCATTCTATGAGGAGTCCTCTGTATTTTTTTTCATTTCTGTGAGGAAACTGTTTTTGTACAAAAACTATGTCATGAATGATGTTGATGGTGCTCTTTGTAATGCAACATACTGTTTTTTAATGTATGACTGAATGAGCTTATTTTCTATGTGCGGAATGTCTCAAGTCTCCCCATTAAACTTCACATGATGCATTTTCTATTTTTATTTGGCTCAAATTGAAAGCTCCAATTATTATTGATTAAATAAATAATTTCTTACTACACATATAAGTGTTGCAGCAACTCAAATCTATGTGTGGTAGCAACCCATAAAAGTCATTTGTTCATGGCTTGTACGAACACATGTAAGTGTTGCCACAACCATCTTATATCCGTTGCAACCTTGCAACACTTATTTGTTGATGTTACCAACACATATATAAGTGTTGTGATAGACCCTTGCAACACCACTTTAGGCAACACTTATTAAATGCGTTGGTATAGACCCTGCCAACGCATATATGAACTTTAAGCAACGCATATATGCGTTGCAAAAGCGGGGTTCACTTTGTAGTGCCACTTAAACTTTAGAAGAGAGAAGATGTGACTTAGGGGTACCACCGGTCAGACCGGTGCTCCCCTGAGACACATCTTAGCCAAGATTTGCTCCTTACTCCTTCACAAAGATTGGATAGATGATGTAGAACTGATATTGATCCATATTTTGACAAATTTTGAAAGAATGGAGGATAATCCAATTTAATTGATAAATCTTTATTCTTCCAAGAGAGAGAGAGAGAGATAAAGATAGATTTTATGGACTTGAGAAACTCTTCTTAATTGTGACTAGCCATCAATCAAACAAGGGGAACTATAGTCACAACTACGTTGATTGGGTCACAAAGACCAAGAATCAAATATTTTTCAAAATGAGCACACTTCCTACACATGCTAGTTGATTTTTCGAAAAGTCTATCCTATGTCACAAAGTGCATGCATCCACTTCAAACAAATAGCTTTTCAAGTATATTTAGCTCATACCTTCAACCACGAGACACAAAGTCGAGTGAACGCAAAGGTATCAACCAAATATCTAGAGAAGCACACAAAAATTCACTTGAAGCAATTACATGCAAAGGATGGCACACTAGCATGGTATAATAGCCTAGATGCATTACGGTATTCAATGAGGTTCATGGAAACATACCTTTGCCTTAAGACCATTTCATTTGTGCATATATTAAATTTTGAAAGGTGTTGGCTCTTACTTATTCTTTTGAGAGTACTACTAATTTAGAGCTTGCATAAGATGCACAAATGATGAAGACTACAAGATCACTAGAGGAAATTGTTAGTCCCACAAGTGACACAAGTGTTGCAATGGGCCCCCCCTTAAATAGTGCTAGAGATATTTGAATTTCTCGAACAAAGAACTTTTATTCAATTAAGAATATGGTGAGGCTCATTCCAAACTTGGTCAAGACATACAAATAGTTTGTCAATTGAAATGTGTCAAGTATCTCATTACCTATGATGCCAAATCACCATTTTTCATCAAAAACGGTTCACTCCTGGGTCACCCGGCCATAGGAGTCGGGTCAACCGACAGCCAACAGAGGCGCACCGGGTCACCCGGGCACAGGGGCCGGGTCACCCGCCCCCCATGACTCACAGGGCCGGCACCGGTCATACCGGTGCCTGTCACCGGTCAGACCGGTGACCCCTGATGCTCAATTCTTTGGTGATTTTGCCCTTCTTGTCCCTTGATTGTGTGAACACATCACTAAATTGAGATCTGCAACAGAGACAAGGCAATGCTCTACTAGAGAGCCATTAAAAGCATCAAATGGCATGAGAGAATAAATTTTCATATAAATGTCAAAGTCACTACCTCATGTTTCACTAGCACAAGACATGTGTCACATGAGTGTTCACGAAGAACCAGGAGTGACTTAGACTCAACAAAGAGCACTAGTTACCGAGATGTCATTGAATTCAAGATTTATATAAATTTGCCCTTCTCATGGCCAATTGATCAAAAGTGAATTCCATGCCTTCTAGCCATGTGTTCAATGCATCTCTTTCAACCTGCAAGCTCAGCAAGCATATCTTGGTACCCAACACTTGTTGGGTCCAACTAGGTTAGCCACAAGGTGCTTAGGAACCCAAATGGCTCTAATGCTAGTTTGAGGTGAACTAATCTCCCTCATAGCACAAGTCCCATTCTTATCGTTCCTAAGCTTACGGAAATCATAATGGACAAGGTTCGATTTAGGAACGTTACCATTTGGGCAATCTTTGCCCATGTGACCCTTTTGACGGCATTCATAGCAAATGCGGCTTTTGTTCTTGTTGGTCACACCATTCCTTGTAATTTCTTGTCCATGCTTGCTTATGAGCCTTGTTCTTGGAGAAGGAGTCTTCTTTGCCTTGTTTGCTTGAGGTGGGGCTACCCTGGCCGGCACCGGTCTAACCGGTCATGGTCAGTGCCGCTGCCCATTGTTGAACTTGGGCAAGCTTCGGCAAAGTGACCCTTCTCTCTGCACTTGTAGCACACTCTCCACTTGTTTGAGTTTCTAGGCTTCTTAGAGAGTGATTCTTGTGCCTTGTGCTTGGTTGGGCGATGTTGGGACTTGATGTGTCCAACCTTGCTCTTTTCTTGAATCTTGTGCTTGTAGGTCTTTGTATGTTGTTGAGAAGTTGAGCTAGTGACGGTTGATCCCTTCTCAGGCTTCTTCACCATGTCTTCACGGTTATCTTGAGAAGGTTGCACTTTGCTCTTCTCCTTCAACACATACAAGTCTCTTTGAAGCTTTTCAACCTCTTGCTTGAGTTCATCATTTTCTTTAGCAATGAGGTCATCACAAGATTCTACAAGTACATGCTCAATGCTAGATTGGCTTGCTTGAGACAAACAATCATTAGTGCAAGACAAATCAATTTGAACTTGTGAGCATGTGTAAGTGTGAGATAGAGGTTGCATAAATTTTACCAATGAAATCACAACCTCATGGGCTATCTCTAGTGTTGCATAAGAATCTACAAGCTTTTCATAGGAACACTCAAGTCCCTTGTGATAGGCTTGTAGAGCCATATGCTCACTAGTGAGTTTCCCTAGCTTTTCTTCAAGCCTTTCATTTTCTTGATCCACTGCAGCTACACAAGCAAAGGATTTGATAACCTTATCATATTTTCTAGCGAGTGAATCATACTTACAAACCAAGGAGGCATTCTCGGATTTGAGGGCCTCAAGTTCGTTTGCCAAAGAACTTGAAGCTTCATTCTTCTCAATCTTTCCTACCTTGGTCCTTCTCTTCTTTTCCTTCTTGGCCATCAAGCAAGTGGTTGTGCCTCTACCGGCACTGGTCTGACCGGTGGGTGCCACAGGTCTAACCGGTCCCTGCAGAGGGATAGGGTCTTTGCTTCTTTGGCCTTCTCCTTGCTTGGGAAGTGACACTTGAGGCTCAGTGATGTTGAATGAAGACATAGAGCTCTCCTCAAGTGCCTTCTCCATGGTTTGCTCTTGATCAATCCATTTGGGCTTTTCATATTCTTCTCTAAGGATTTCCCAAATGGTGTGTGCATCAATCTCAAGTTTATCATAGATGAATTCCTGCACATCACCACTTAAAGTACTACAAATGTAGTTAAATACTCGAGAGTTGCATTGCCAACACTCTAAGTCCTCTAGGGATGATTTTGACAAGTCAATTTTGATTTCCCTAAGGTGAGGAGGTAGAATACTAGCAACAACAATCTTCTCGGCAAGTGGACCCATGGTCCTAATACAATTGAGTACATGAATTGACCAAGACGCATAGTTTAAGCCATCTACAGCTAGAGGCTCAAACGGTACCTCACGAGTTGTCGACATCGAAGAACTCCAAGCGGTTAAGCTCGAATCGGAGCACCAAGCTCTGATACCAATTGAAAGGACCTTGATGTCGCCTAGAGGGGGGTGAATAGGTGAGACGACCGAATTAAACTTTTCATCCCTGAAAACATGAACTGGCAGGCGTCACCGGTCAGACCGGTGAGGCTGACCGGGCAGACCGGTCCCTAGCGCTGCTCAACAGGTGGCACCGGTTAGACCGATGCCCCTCACCGGTCAGACCGGTGAGCCATAGAGAACCTGCAAAAAAAACTTCAAGCACCTCTTGACTACTAGCACGAACCAAACTTGGTGAGTAGCCTTTGTAGATGATCACAAGCAAGGTAATGACCCCTGCACACACAAGTAGCACACCCAAGTAGATCGAAGCGGAAGCAAATCAAATATGCTAGAAAAACAACTTAGAGAGGCAAACCACAAAAGATGCAAGGATTTGTTTCCCGAAGTTCACCGCCACTAAGGAACGGCTACGTCTCCGTTGAGGGGCTTGTAAGGGAGAATTCCCACAACAAGCCGGGTCTCTTTCAACCTCTTTCCTCCTTTCCACGAAGGCGATCTTTTTCACGAAGAGGCAAGATCATAGCCCTCACAAACTTCCCGTTGCTCACCACAACCTTGGGAGCTAGCCGGCGACGCCTAGCCATCTAGGAGGCAAACCTCCAAGAGTAACAAATGCTTCAAAGCTTGTAGACGCGAAACCGAAGTGCTCTATGGGAATGCTCTTGTTAGCTCACAAAGTCGCTCTTGAGCTCACTCTCTCAACCCAACACAAAGGATGTGGCTTCAATCCACAAATCTCACAAAGAGGTGGTTGGGGAGAGCCACTAAGGCTTAGGGCTTGCAAGAAATTTGCTTAGGACCTCAGCACAACCACTAGGAATAGCAACCTTCAACTGAAGAAGGCTTGGGGTATTTATACCCCTCAAAGGAGAAAACTAGCCGTTAGCCCTCGGGCGGCACCGGTCAGACCGGTGCCTCACACCGGTCAGACCAGTGTTTGAAAAACTAGCCGTTGGGCTAGTGGCACTGGTCAGACCGGTGCCCCTGACCGGTCAAACCGGTCAGGCCCGAACACTCTGAGGCTCTCAAGGCTAGATCTCACTTAGGTCAACTAATGAGTACTTTGACTTGGTCAACTCGCTAATGTTGCATCCCTCTTGATAGTACGGCATACCTATACTCAAGATTAAATAAAAACACCTTGTCAACCTCTTGAGCTTGAATTTCTTCAACCTTGCCATACTTGATCGATATCCACTTGAGGGCTTTCAACATAGACTATGTTTTGAGCTCCTCCATACTCGAGCTAGTGACTTAGGATCTTTCCATCTAGCGTAGGAATGCATACTTGGATCCATATTGCCAATCACAACATGTTGATGAGTTGCATTGCTTTCCTCGGTAAGGCTTGGATATGATACTTGAAGACCCCACGGATGATAGAACTTCACCTTAGCAAAACACTAATGGCGGCATAGCTACAGCCCCAAAGATTGCTTAGTCCCTCGCCCTAAACATCTCGGTTGATCTCTTCATCACTTACCCAAACCACTTTGAGTTCCACTTTGCTTCATCCATAATTAAACTTCATTTGAAATCCCGCTTCAAATGCTTGATCTTGATTGACAACGAATATGCAAGCTTCCAATTAAGAACCATAATGTTTGCACTCATCCTTGTGTCCTCTTCCAATTACCACATGAAGTCTTGCACTTGACTTAGAGAATTACCATCTTCTCTTTTATGATCCTTGTAATTTTAATCAAGCTATGTCTAGTATGGGAGACCATGAATTGACCTTCCCAAATTATCCTGATATTTATCTTTCTTTATTGCTTGATATTTATCACATATGCATTAGGATCATCCATATATTTGTCTTATCCAATGTGAGCCATATGATGTTCATTCATAAATAAATTCTCCAATAATTGCTTATGAATATCTAAATAAAACCTGCTCATAATCTTAGACAAATACATTAGTCCTTTAATCATTTTGTCATTCAATTCACCAAAATCCACTTAGGGGCCTAGATGCGCTTTCAATCTCCCCCTTTTTGGTGATTGATGACAACTTGATTAAAGCTTACAAATAAAACATTAAAACGCATTTAGATTCTTAGATATAGCTAGAGCTCCCCCTTAGTTTGTGCTTTGAGTTGAATTTCAAAAATTTGGCCTCAAATGCCAATATCACAAATTTGGGAGAAAGCGCGTGAGAGCTCCCCCTATATCTTAGAATCAGTGGAGTGCAACATGTGTGAGTGACAAATAAAGATCTGTGATGCTTATGACAAGATATGCACAAAGCAACGAACATGTGCACTGACTAGGCGGCACCGGTCAGACCGGTGCCCCTGACCGGTCAGACCGGTCAGGTCTAGCCAGCACACAAACTGGGCAGCACCGGTCAGACCGGTGCCCCCGACCAGTCAGACCGGTGCCCCCGACCGGTCTGGTCCAGCCAGGGCACAAAGCAAAAGATGTGCGGGCTATTTGGTCCAAAGTGATCAGGCCGGGGTTGCAAGCCAGCTTAGATTACTTTACTCCATTTAGCCAACACAAACAATACACCATACAACACATGCATCACAATCTAGCAATAATGTCACTTAATTATTACAATAAAGGTTCAACACACAGTAGCACTCACACAAATGTTCTCAAGTCCAAGAAGATAAAGTTCTAGCTTATTACAAGGCTGCTCTCTTCAGCCAGTAGGCACCGGTCTGACCGGTGCAGGGCACCGGTCAGACCGGTGCAACATAGACAGACAACCCCAGTCTGATCACTTTGGACCAAATAGCCCACACAAACAATACACCATACAACACATGCATCACATTCTAGCAATAATGTCACTTAATTATTACAATAAAGGTTCAACACACAGTAGCACTCACACAAATGTTCTCAAGTTCAAGAAGATAAAGTTCTAGCTTATTACAAGGCTGCTCTCTTCAGCCAGTAGGCACCGGTCTGACTGGTGGCACCGGTCAGACCGGTGCAACACAGACAGACAGGGCTAAACAAGATGCAAAAGCTTTAATCCTCTCTTCTCCCCGTTTGTCATCAAGCAGCAATAAAGGCCTGGAGAGAAGATGTTGTTGCCGATCACTAGCCCTGCCACGAGTCCCACCCCGGACCACCGCCAGGGTGCGTGCTCCCTCCTATGTGAGAATAAGGAAATGAGACAACGCATAGGAGAGAAACGATATATATGGTGAATTTAGGGATAAGAACATGAAGATCATCACTCATACCTTGATATGGAGGAGGATAGGCCGACCAACCAAAGATTTCTGTGGAAAAGCGACCCGCCCAATCCGGAGGAGCCTCTGACCCCTCTGCATCATCTGGAGCTAGAGGTGGGGCAACTGGGGCGCCAAAGGGTGGAGGAAACTCTACTGATCCCTGTGGAGCACCGAAGGGCTGAGGGATCTCCTCTGAACCAGGTGGAGGAGGAGGTGCAGCTGAGGAGGAACTACCCTCGCCGAACTCGAAGAACATGGTGCCATACTCGTTGATCATGTTTGAGTTTATCATGGTCCTCATCCTCTGATCAAAGGAAGGGATCTCAACCTCAGGAGTGGGAGAGATGGGTGAACGGGGCGGCTGAAATCCAAAGTGATTATGGAGCTGCTTCATCGTGTCCCATTCCTTCTTCCTTTCTATCCTCGTCCGTTGCTGCTCCACCTTTATGTCATATTGGCTTTTACACATGCCAAAGATCAAGTTCAGAAACTTGCGAAGCGGGGAGGTGGACTTCTTCAGCCAGCCATACTGTCCAGGCCCCCACCGGTCAGACCGGTGAGAGGCACCGGTTAGATCGGTGTCGGCCTGGGTAGTGGGCTGCTGCTGGTACTACTGCCAATCAACGCCCACTTCTTCTCCTTCTTCCGCTGTAATTTCCGACTCACGTACAGGAGAAGGAATGTTGGGATTCTTCACTGGATTGGGCCTTAGAGGCTTGTGTGTGACATCCTTTGGAAACTCCATTTTGGTCACCCTCTCGATCATAAACATGATGTATGCACTATAGCTGCAGATCTTCTTAGGATCCTCGGATAAGTACTTGATCTCCTGCCAAATGTAATCCCCCACACTAAATGGAGGTGCCCCCGGTCTCAAAGCAATCATCAAGTTCTTCATGAACCATGAAATATCAGAGGGGTTTCCATCCCTAGGTGCAATGGACGCCCGAAGAAGCCTGTTCAAAACTGAATAGTAAGTGTAGAGCCCCTTCACATGTCCAACATTAGCCCTCTGATCACTAGGGTACATAAAATACAATGCCTCTGGCTCAAGTAGACCACCATCATGCAACTTGGGATAGTCCTTATCCCCCTGTCCCAAGTCAAAGAGAGACAAAAACCAGGAAAAGCGAATACCATACTTGTTCCCATTAGTCATCCACAACATAGCTCTCTCATCATCAGCGTGACCAAAGTGTACCGTGGCGTAGAATTGAGCAATGATTTCCCTGTTCCAATCCTGCCTAAAGCCCATGAGATCCTTTACTCGCTGGTGCCCACAAACACTACTGATCTCATCAAAGATAGGGTCATTCTTGCTCTCCATGTAAGCCCAATCCACGTACTGTGCCTGGTGGGTGATCTTGGGCTTCTTGATGATCACAGTGGCGTAATAATCCTACTGAAAATTAGCCCAAAACCTCCTGTCCGAAGTTGTCCTCTCACTAGCATAGGGATTCACGTCACTCAACTTCTGCAACTTCTTTGTCATCCCTGTACCATGATAATTCACTGCTTTTTGTGGGTACATGTATATAGGCTTAGTGACCTTTAGCCTACACAGACTGTCATCCTCATCCTCATCCATAGGATCTTCATCCTCATCCCTTTCCTGACCACCTAGGTCCTCTTCCTCATCCTCATCATCATCACCATCAGTGGCTGGCCCCTTCCCATGATGCCTCACACGAAAGGCACCGGGATTGACATATGTCTCATCCTCAACATCATCATCAGTACTCATCCCCGTGTCACCACCCAAGTCTTCTTGTTCCTCATTTCTTCTCTTAGGTGCATGCTCTCTCAGGTTCCTACCACCTGCACTACCACTTCCACCTGCTTCACGATCATGCGGGAGCTCTCTAGGTGTCAATCTTGTTTTCTTGCTCCCGGATTGCTTCATCCTTGGCATAGCCTCTGTCCTGGGTCACAAAGGATATGAAAAGATTTTGTAAGACACCAGGATTGAGATTTGTATTGAATAGAACAAGAAATTCTCAATTTGAAACAATTGGGTCGGTTCTGGACGTCACCGGTCAGACCGGTGCCATGCAGAACCGAGCCAATGGCCTCAAATGCCAATTTCATCAGCTGCAATGACAAGATATGAATTTTGATGAACTAGAAGCATTCCTATACAGATATGTGTTGAAAACATGAAGAAAAAAAGACTTAGGGTTGGATAGCCGCCACCGGTCAGACCGATGGAGTGCACTAGTCAGACCGGTGCAAGCCGTCTGCCCGCAAATCTTGAGTTCTCACAATGTGTCCAACAAAAAGTTATCGATCTATAGGGATGTCTTCTAGGGGTTCTCAGGTGATGTTCTACCAAAGGAAATTCAAATCTTTGCACGCAGTAAAGAGATCGGGCAAAACGAAGATTTGAATACCTTTTGAGAGAGGAACTTGAAAGGAATGCGAAGAACTTGAAGGGGAACCAGTAGAGGACCCTTAGGGGAGTCCTTTCCTTCCAATCTTGAGGCCTTTCCTTGGTTGAATCTTCAAAAGTCCATGGGATTTGAGAGAGGTGGAAGGAGGGTGAAAGAGGGTCTCCACGGGCTTGAGGTGGAAGAAGGCGGGGTGAAATGATTGAGGAGAGAGAAGGAGGGGGTAAAAAGATAAGGTCTTTTACTGTGGCCCCACGGGTTGCTCCCGGGCGACACCGGTCAGACCGGTAAGGGGCACCAGTTAGACCGGTGACCCCCCAGGTCCAGCCAGTGAAGCTTTGGCGGTAGTTCCGGCCTGGTATCGGTAGAACCGAAGATTTTGATAAATTCAACAGAGAATCCATATCGGTAGAACTGACCTAGCATCGGAAGTTCCGATCCTTCTTTCTCACTTTTGAGAGTTTGCTCCTTAAAACTTCTCCAGATATTTTATAAAGCAATTTCCTTCCACTTAAACTTTAGAAGAGAGAAGATGTGACTTAGGGGTGCCTTCTCGGGGGTCACAAAGTGCATGCATCCACTTCAAACAAATAGCTTTTCAAGTATATTTAGCTCATACCTTACCTTCAACCATGAGACACAAAGTCGAGTGAACGCAAAGGTATCAACCAAATATCTAGAGAAGCACACAAAAATTCACTTGAAGCAATTACATGCAAAGGATGGCACACTAGCATGGTATAATAGCCTAGATGCATTACGGTATTCAATGAGGTTCATGGAAACAACCTTTGCCTTAAGACCATTTCATTTGTGCATATATTAAATTTTGAAGGTGTTGGCTCTTACTTATTCTTTTGAGAGTACTACTAATTTAGAGTTTGTAGAGGAAATTGCTAGTCACACAAGTGACACAAGTGTTGCAATGGGCTCCCCCTTAAATAGTGCTAGAGATATTTGAATTTCTCGAACAAAGCACTTTTATTCAATTAAGAATATGGTGAGGCTCATTCCAAACTTGGTCAAGACATACAAATAGTTTGTCAATTGAAATGTGTCAAGTATCTCATTACCTATGATGCCAAATCACGATTTTTCATGAAAAACGGTTCACTCCCGGGTCACCCGGCCATAGGAGTCGGGTCAACCGACAGCCAACAGAGGCGCACCGGGTCACCTGGGCACAGGGGCCGGGTCACCCGCCCCCCATGACTCACAGGGCCGGCACTGGTCATACCAGTGCCTGTCACCAGTCAGACCGGTGACCCCCGATGCTCACTTCTTTGGTGATTTTGCCCTTCTTGTCCCTTGATTGTGTGAACACATCACGAAATTGAGATCTGCAACAGAGACAAGGCAATGCACTACTAGAGAGCCATTAAAAGCATCGAATGGCATGAGAGAATAAATTTTCATATAAATGTCAAAGTCACTACCTCATGTTTCACTAGCACAAGACATGTGTCACATGAGTGTTCACGAAGAACCAAGAGTGACTTAGACTCAACAAAGAGCACTAGTTACCGAGATGTCATTGAATTCAAGATTTATATAAATTTGCCCTTCTCATGGCCAATTGATCAAAAGTGAATTCCATGCTTCTAGCCATGTGTTCAATGCATCTCTTTCAACCTGCAAGCTCAGCAAGCATATCTTGGTACCCAACACTTGTTGGGTCCTACTAGGTTAGCCACAAGGTGCTTAGGAACCCAAATGGCTCTCATGCTAGTTTGAGGTGAACTAATCTCCCTCATAGCACAAGTCCCATTCTTATCGTTCCTAAGCTTATGGAAATCATAATGGACAAGGTTCGATTTAGGAACGTTACCATTTGGGCAATCTTTGCCCATGTGACCCTTTTGACGGCATTCATAGCAAATGCGGCTTTTGTTCTTGTTAGTCACACCATTCCTTGTAATTTCTTGTCCATGCTTGCTTCTGAGCCTTGTTCTTGGAGAAGGAGTCTTCTTTGCCTTGTTTGCTTGAGGTGGCGCTGCCCTGGCCGGCACCGGTCTGACCGGTGGCATGCACCGGTCTGACCGGTCACGGTCAGTGCCGCTGCCCATTGTTGAACTTGGGCAAGCTTCGGCAAAGTGACCCTTCTCTCTGCACTTGTAGCACACTCTCCACTTGTTTGAGTTTCTAGGCTTCTTAGAGAGTGATTCTTGTGCCTTGTGCTTGGTTGGGTGATGTTGGGACTTGATGTGTCCAACCTTGCTCTTTTCTTGAATCTTGTGCTTGTAGGTCTTTGTATGTTGTTGAGAAGTTGAGCTAGTGACGGTTGATCCCTTCTCAAGCTTCTTCACCATGTCTTCACGGTTATCTTGAGAAGGTTGCACTTTGCTCTTCTCCTTCAACACATACAAGTCTCTTTGAAGGTTTTCAACCTCTTGCTTGAGTTCATCATTTTCTTTAGCAATGAGGTCATCACAAGATTCTACAAGTACATGCTCAATGCTAGATTGGCTTGCTTAAGACAAACAATCATTAGTGCAAGACAAATCAATTTGAACTTGTGAGCATATGCAAGTGTGAGATAGAGGTTGCATAAATTTTACCGATGAAATCACAACCTCATGGGCTATCTCTAGTGTTGCATAAGAATCTACAAGCTTTTCATAGGAACACTCAAGTCCCTTGTGATCGGCTTGTAGAGCCATATGCTCACTAGTGAGTTTGCCTAGCTTTTCTTCAAGCCTTTCATTTTCTTGATCCACTGCAGCTAAACAAGCAAAGGATTTGATAACCTTATCATATTTTCTAGCGAGTGAATCATACTTACAAACCACGGAGGCATTCTCGGATTTGAGGCCCTCAAGTTCCTTTGCCAAAGAACTTGAAGCTTCATTCTTCTCAATTTTTCCTCCCTTGGTCCTTTTCTTCTTTTCCTTCTTGGCCATCAGGCAAGTGGTTGTGGCTCTGCCGGCACCGGTCTGACCGGTCCCTGCAGAGGGATAGGGTCTTCGCTTCTTTGGCCTTCTCCTTGCTTGGGAAGTGACACTTGAGGCTCAGTGATGTTGAATGAAGACATAGAGCTCTCCTCAAGTGCCTTCTCCATGGTTTGCTCTTGATCAATCCATTTGGGCTTTTCATATTCTTCTCTAAGGATTTCCCAAATGGTATGTGCTTCAATCTCAAGTTTATCATAGATGAATTCCTACACAAACACCACTTAAAGTACTACAAATGTAGTCAAATACTCGAGAGTTGCATTGCCAACACTCTAAGTCCTCTAGGGATGATTTTGACAAGTCAATTTTGATTTCCCTAAGGTGAGGAGGTAGAATGCTAGCAACAACAATCTTCTCGGCAAGTGGACCCATGGTCCTAATACAATTGAGTACATGAATTGACCAAGACGCATAGTTTGAGCCATCTAGAGCTAGAGGCTCAAACGGTACCTCACGAGTTGTCGACATCGAAGAACTCCAAGCGGTTAAGCTCGAATCGGAGCACCAAGCTCTGATACCAATTGAAAGGACATTGATGTCGCCTAGAGGGGGGTAAATAGGCGAGACGACCGAATTAAACTTTTCGTCCCCGAAAACTTGAACTGCAGGCGTCACCGGTCAGACCGGTGAGGCTGACCGAGCAGACCGGTCCCTGGAGCTGCTCAATAGGTGGCACCAGTCAGACCGATGCCCCTTACCGGTCAGACTGGTGAGCCACAGAGAACCTGCAAAAACAACTGCAAGCACCTCTTGACTTCTAGCACGAACCAAACTTGGTGAGTAGCCTTTGTCGATGATCACAAGCAAGGTAATGACCCCTGCACACACAAGTAGCACACCCAAGTAGATCGAAGCGGAAGCAAATCAAATATGCTAGAAAAATAACTTAGAGAGGCAAACCACAAAAGATGCAAGTATTTGTTTCCCGAAGTTCACCGCCACTAAGGAACGGCTACGTCTCCGTTGAGGGGCTTGTAAGGGAGAATTCCCACAAAAAGCCGGGTCTCTTTCAACCTCTTTCCTCCTTTCCACTAAGGCGATCTTTTTCACGAAGAGGCAAGATCACTGCCCTCACAAACTTCCCGCTGCTCACCACAACCTTGGGAGCTAGCCGGCGACGCCTAGCCGTCTAGTAGGCAAACCTCCAAGAGTAACAAATGCTTCAAAGCTTGTAGACGCGAAACCGAAGTGCTCAAGCTATGGAAATGCTCTTGTTAGCTCACAAAGTCGCTCTTGAGCTCACTCTCTCAACCCAACACAAAGGATGTGGCTTCAATCCACAAATCTCACAAAGAGATGGTTGGGGAGAGCCACTATGGCTTAGGGCTTGCAAGAAATTGGCTTAGGACCTCAGCACAACCACTAGGAACAGCAACCTTCAACTGAAGAAGGCTTGGGGTATTTATACCCCTCAAAGGAGAAAACTAGCCATTAGCCCTCAGGCGGCACCGGTCAAACCGGTGCCCCTGACCGGTCTGACCGGTCAGGCCCGAACACTCTAAGGCTCTCAAGGCTAGATCTCACTTAGGTCAACTAATGAGCACTTTGACTTGGTCAACTCGCTAATGCTGCATCCCACTTGATAGTACGGCATACCTATACTCAAGATTAAATAAAAACACCTTGTCAACCTCTTGAGCTTGAATGTCTTCAACCTTGCCATACTTGATCGATATCCACTTGAGGACTTTCAACATAGACTATGTTTTGAGCACGTCCATACTTGAGCTAGTGACTTAGGATCTTTCCATCTAGCATAGGAATGCATACTTGGATCCATATTGCCAATCATAACATGTTGATGAGTTGCATTGCTTTCCTTGGTAAGGCTTGGATATGATACTTGAAGACCCCACGGATGCTAAAACTTCACCTCAGCAAAACACTAATGGCGGCTTAGCTACGGCCCCAAAGATTGCTTAGTCCCTCACCCTAAACATCTCGGTTGATCTCTTCATCACTTACCCAAACCACTTTGAGTTCCACTTTGCTTCATCCATAATTAAACTTCATTTGAAATCCCGCTTCAAATGCTTGATCTTGGTTGACAACGAATATGCAAGCTTCCAATTAAGAACCATAATGTTTGCACTCATCCTTGTGTCCTCTTCCAATTACCACATGAAGTCTTGCACTTGACTTAGAGAATTACCATCTTCTCTTTTATGATCCTTGTAATTTTAATCAAGCTATGTCTAGTATGGGAGACCATGAATTGACCTTCTCAAATTATCCTGATATTTATCTTTCTTTATTGCTTGATATTTGTCACATATGCATTAGGATCATCCATATATTTGTCTTCTCCAATGTGAGCCACGTGATGTTCATTCATAAATAAATTCTCCAATAATTGCTTATGAATATCTAAATAAAACCTGCTCATAATCTTAGACAAATACATTAGTCCTTTAATCGTTTTGTCATTCAATTCACCAAAATCCACTTAGGGGCCTAGATGCGCTTTCACACCCACACCCTATTCCCTTGTGCCACGCGCCGCGCGCGCACGAGCCGCCCCTGCCGCGCCGACCATCGCCGCCCTGCCAACCGTGTCGCTGCCATACTCCGTGCCCATGCCGCGACCTCGTCGTTGCATTGACGTGCGCGAACCGCCCTTTGCTCGCCCGCCTATATAAGGAGCCGGAGCTCGCTTCCTGGCGTGATGCCGTCGGTCCCTAGAGCCGCCGCCCTGCCATTGGAGGCCGCACGGCAAGCTCCCCCTTCTGGCCATCACCGTCACCCCTAGAGCTCTCCACCTCCTTCCCCCCGCCCCACTAGAGCTCCTCGGGCTGCTTGTTGCCCAGGCCGAGCCCCAACCTCGTCGGAGCAGCCGCTCCCGCGGCCGCCGCTGCATGACTACACCGGTCGCGCCCTCCGGTCGCCTCCCTGTACCAACCTAGCACAAGAATCGACCCCTGGTGAACCCTAGCTCCTCCCCGACCACTTCCCCAGCCAAGAACGGCGGCGAGCTCGCCAAAATCCGGCCGCCCGCACCGCCGCGCCGCCCCAAGGACCACATTGTAAGGTCCATATTGTTCCCAGGGACTTAACTGCAAATCCACTCGTCTTTGTACTTTTTTTCAGTTTAATAAATATTAATTCAAGTAGTCATCTGCTGTGTCTCGAGCCCTACCTTGTCCTCCTTCATGTCATGAACCCTCCCCCTCGACATGCTCGGGGGCTTGGCTAAAGCCAATACAAAGGTCGAAAGACCTAGGGGTTAAATTTCCTGCTCCTCCCCCTCGACATGCTTGGGGGCTTGGCTCAAGCCAACATAGGGGTCGTTCGACCTGAGGATGTCCTCCCTCATGACTACCTACTTTGTGTTATTGCGAACCTGCTTGGTCGTAAAGGTTGCAAAACCTGAGTCCTAGACTCCCTCCCGCGCACCGATCACATGTAAGTCTCCCTGCTGAGCTGTGATGGTCGGTAAGCCAGCCTCTCTGTGAGTAGTGGTTAGCGGAGTATGATAAAAGACACGTCGTTTCAAGGCTACCAAGTTCGCGCAAACACAAAGCAAGTACGTTGTGCAGGCCAAAAATAAAGTTATCGAGTAATATTTTACATGACTGGAGGAGGGAGGGGGTACAGCTCTAAGATTACGACTACTCTTCCCCGTCGTCGCCCTCATAATCAATGGCGTCCATTACCGCCATAGCGGCTTCACGCACTTCAACTCCACGACCTTGGGATCCTTCGTCGCGTCTGGGCCTTCTCCGACCATGACCATGTCAACGTCGGGGTAGTGAGACTTCACACGCACCAATGCCTCCGTAGCCGCCGCCAAGCTCGTCGCCTTCAAGAGGTCGAGCAGTTTCTCAGGTGCAGCCAGAAGACGGTCGATAGCAGGCTTGGGCTCCTCCCCCTCGACCTGTGACGCCAATATGTCCATCGCAAAGTTGGCAGCATTCTTCAGGTCGTTAAGCTCCACCTCTTGCCCTGCAATGATCACCTGGTCATTCCACAATGCCTTCAAAGCTACCTCAAGACTGATCTCAAGATCCCTTCGAGCCTGTTTTCTCATAAGCCAGCTTTTGAGATACAGCATACTCACTGTCTATGGTGTCCTTCATCACTCGCTTCAGCTCTTCAGCACCAGCTTCGGCCTCCCGGAGGTTCACCTCCAATCTTCAAACCTTCTCCTTAGTATTCTTCAGCTCGTTTTTAAGGTCATCCTCTCACCTGAGGAAATCTGCAATATACAAAAAAAACCCTGAGGTCCAGCCCTCAGCAGTAGAAGTCAATGATGGAAAAAGTCACAAGAAGGTTGGTCTTACCAATGTTCATGGCATTGAACTGCGAGTTGGCCTCTCGGGTCTTCCGCTTCTCCTCGGCCAGCTCATCCTTGAGCTTCTTCTTGTCAGCCGCCGCCATCTCACGTGCCTGCTTGAGCTCCTGCTCAAGCTCGACCACCCGCAGCTGTAGAGCTGCAGCACCCCTAAGCTGGTCGGCCCTGCCCTTGGCACGGTCAGCCAGCGACTGTTTTGCAAAAACAAAGCAGGTCGTTAGCTACATCCAGAAAAAAAGTCATTTATCAAACTCAAAGACAGTGGCTCACCGTGAGTGATTGGTTGAGAGTCAAGATCGCACTACGGACCGACTTCATATCCTCGTCATCGTCAAAGATATCCTCCTCCCAGGGAGTGCCAGTCCAGTCGATGTCTTCACTCCTCAAGTTTGGCCCCGTCGACGTCGGACCCGATGCTTGCACACCGGTTGTTTCTGGGTCCTCCTGTGGTTGCTCGATCTGTATCAGGTCTGCAGTGGGGCCCTGAGCCGACGTGCTGGGCATCAAGTTAATGGGGTCTGCATCAATGATAGGTGGAGAAGACGACGCCCCGACGTCACCAACGGAACCCTGTGTTCCGGCCTCAGTGACAGGCGGAGGAGCCGCCGTCCCCACATCGCTGACCGAAGCCTGAGTCCCGACCTCATGGTCGGACGACCTTGTCCGTGACGGTGAATCTTGAGCACCCAAGACGCTCTGAGGTTGGACATCCGACCTACAGAAATCGTCATCAACACAATACAAGAGCTGATAACAGTTAGCAAATAAGTCAACTTCAGTGCCACGATCTTACCTTACGGTAGCCGGGGCACGCAACTTCGGCCTAAAGGGCCGAACTCGAACCTGCACATGCATCCTTGCCTGCGCACCAGTGGCAGCCCGCTGTGCCTCCCTCATCCGACGGAGGTCGTCTTCATTCGTCTTCTGCTCTAACTCCCGCTGCCTCTTGGCCGCGGGACTCAACGAACTCCTAGCCGAGTGATCGTCAACAACCGACGGATCATCGGTGGCCTCATCTTCGACCTCCTTGGTCAAAGGTGTAGGAATTGTGGGCGTACGGACCGCCGGAGGAGGGCTCATCCTCCTCTTCCTCTTCTTCTTATCAGCCTCAAGCTTGGCAGTCTTGGCTGCCTCGACCTTGGCAGCAGCCCTTGTGGCTGACTGCTTTGTTGTTGTTGCCCTTGTCTTGCGCCCGGGCTTTGTGGCACCACTTGCTGCAGGTAGGCTCGCCACATCGTCACCGACCTCCGGGTCGGTATCTTCATCAGCTGCAACCGACGAATCTGATTCATAATTCTCCAGTAGCCCAGCTGCTGGAGGCTGGTATTTGTCCGACCTCAGCTTCCGATGAGGCTCCTTGCCTCTTGGTAGGGGTGCTGCGCACCAGAACTGCAACTCTCGAACCTGCAACACACGAGAAACAAAGATGTAAGATTGATGCAAGCGACCAATACGCCAAATGACCTAACAGTTTCCGGACTTACAGGGTCAGTTGGTCGGGTCAAGGAATACGCCTTTGGGCACTTTCTGCCTCGTGTACGCCCGGCATAGATCTGCAACACCCTGGCCACCATCTCCTCTTGGGAGACCTTGCGGTTGACCTCGCGAGTGGGGTCTGATTGCCCCCAATACTCGTATGCTGGATGCACCCGATCCTTGATTGGCTGGATCAGACGACGGCAGAATGACCTCGCTACCGAGCCTCCCGTCACACCTTTCTCCTTAAGGTCGCGCAACAGGGCAAGCACCTCCTTGATATCGTCCAGCTCACGAGAGGTCAACTGCAGGTCCCACTCTGGTATCTTCTCGGGCTTGTGCCCAGTCCGCTTCGGGAGCACCGGCCGCTGATCAGCGATGTAGAACCATTCCGACCTCCACCCAGCGGTGTTGTCCGGTAAGTCCATATCAATCCATTCTGTCTTGAGACCTGACCTCAAGCAGAACATCACTGCCCCCACAACACCGGTACGCTTGACGGTGAACTTGACATTGAAGAGATGTCACCAGAGGAAGAAGTGGGGCGCTATTCCCAAATACGCCTCACAAAAATGGATAAAGGACGACACTACGGTTATGGAGTTGGGGACGAGGTGTACCAGCTCCAGTTTGTAGTAGAAGAGGAGACCACTGAAGAAGTCGCCCGCGGGGATGTTGAACCCACGCTCAAAGAAGGAAGCGAAGACAACCTGCTCCTTGTCGTCCTCCGTTGGGAAGGCCTTGCCCGTAGGCGCCTTCCACTCCACCTCCGCCTTGGGCCTCAGGAGCCCGCGATCCACCAGCGCTTGGATCTTCACCTCGGTCATCGTCGAGGGCTCCCACACCGTCCGCGGGTCAGGGATCTGAGGAGCAGTGGCCGCCATTTCTTGGGGATGAGAAATTTTGGATCTGAAGTTTACTAGGGTTTTGACACGCATGCGAAGTCGAGCAGCGTGTGGATGGCGGAGCCGGCGCGCGGTCTGCTACAGACGGTGGTGGACTGAGGACTCTAGGGCGGAGGCTGGCTGCGGAGCGCGCAGCGGCTAGGGTGCGGGGATTCCGGCGGAGATGGCGAGAGGAGGAAGACGATGGAAAGGGACGGTCAACACCGGTCCCCGCCGCTCTATTTATAAGGGCCCCACCACGGGTGCCCATTGCGGATCCTTTCGCCACAAGGAGCTCGTCGCAACGGTGAGAGCCAGGTGTGGTTCGAGGACCGGTGGATGGTCGCTTCCTTGTGTGATGAGTGATTGACAACGTGGTGTGGACTGATTCTTGGCTAAGTATTGCAGGTGCAGGTTGCGGCTTGACTGGTGCAGGTGCAGGTGAAGAACAAGCGCGAAAGGTCGTTGCCGGTGAGGCCTCCAGGTGTGGAGAAGACAAGTAGGCTTGGTTCGAGGGACCCGGTGGCCAGCGAGGTCAAGTGCGGAACGCATGGTGGCAAGAACGGCAAGATGAAGTCATGGACGGTTTCTTGGTTAAGCCTCAAAACCAAGGTCGAGCCGGGACTACGTGGGAGCCGAGTCATGAGTGGTGATTGGCGGAGGCTACACCGAGTTCGCAGGGTTTCCGGTGGTTCACCAGAAAACCACTGGGTTCCTTGGTTGATCCACAAAGCCAAGACCGAAGAACCGAAGACGGAGGTGCAGCAGCTCCAGACCGGTCTGACCGGTGGGTCTGACCGGTGGGTACCGGTCTGACCGGTGAGGAGCACCGGTCTGACCGGTGAGGTGCACCGGTCTGACCGGTGTGTGACGACGCAGTCCGGAATCTTCAAAGCGGAGGACACGCGTCGGGATCGCAAGGCTTGCGTCGAGGCTAAGCAAGTTTGCGGTCGCTGGGCATCCGTCCGATGGAGCGAAGACAAAGATTTCCGAATTCGCCCTTGAGGGGCATGTATCCCTAGTTAGCTAGTAAGGGTATTTTCATCTTTCGGTTGCCTCCATATAACCCAAGTGGTGAGAGGATGGCAGCCATCTCTTGGAACCCTAGCTCATTTGCTTTTCCTATTTTCCTTCCTATTTTCTTAGGATTTTCGTAGGAGTAGCTTGAGAGCTTCATGGTGAGATCTTGTGAGAGGGAAGGATGATCGGGCGGCAAGCTAGACCTTGTATGAACCTCTTTGCTATGTATAGATGATTCGGCGTGGTTCCTCAAGGCTTGGTTGTGTCTTTCCCGTTTCTCCTTTTTGGTGATTTTCGGAGCCCTTTCTTGGCGATTTTCTTGGAGCGATTTCGAGGCCTTTCTCTTTGGGATTTGGTGGGGGATGTATGCATGAACCCTTCGTGGTTCTTTTCCCTTTGATTCCCCTTCCAAATCCGTGAGCAAAGGGGCTCGATTTTGGGGTTTTCGTGGCTCTAGGGTTAGAGGCATTCTTGGTGGTATTTCTTCGATTCCTCTTGATTTGACAAGTTTTGGTGGACCAAATCTTGGCTATGGAGTACCCATGAGGTGTTCCTACTATCCCCAAAGTCTTGTGCAAAATCGTGGAGCGAATCGGGAGATCGGGAGTTGGATTTGGGGGAGTTGACTCGCGGGCGCTGTTCATCCCGAGCTGCCCAGGCGCGACCGGTCTGACCGGTGCTCTTGACCGGTCTGACCGGTGCTAGCCCTTGGAGGGTTTTTGTCTCGAGGAACAGCCTTGTCCGTGTGGTTTTGTCCCGTGGTTCTGCTAGTCAGTTCTTGGCGTGCTTGGAGTTGTTTTGCTAGGTTTTGTGAGGGGTTCTTCTTCCTCACAGGTTGTGTTTCGTGGTGGTTTTTGTTCCAGGGCCTAGAGGAGTCACTGAGGCTTCCTGGAACGTTTGCTGTGCGACTGCTGTAGCCACCGGCCTGACCGGCTCTGTCCACCGGTCTGACCGGTGTCACCGGTCTGACCGGCGCAGGTCATCGGTCTGACCGGTGTAGCACTAGCAGCAAGCCGTGCAAGTTTCCGCTGTGTGTTTTGGTGAGTTCTGGCTCGGAGGGTTGAGTGTTGGTTCCTAGGACCAGTAGCACTCCAGTGGCTGCGTGGTCTTGGCCAACTTGGGTAGTTGGGTCGGAGACGTGAGTTGGAAGTCGTGTTCGTCTTGTTGGAGTTCTCATCTCCTTCGAGAAGAATTTTTATCGGCTCCCATTCACTCCCCCCCTCTCTGGTTCGCCTAATCGGTCCTTCAATTGGTATCAGAGCCGGTTCGGGTCTTTATTGACTCTTACCAGTCTAAGATCCAAAGATGGCGTACCAGGAATGGGGTTCGGGTCCTCCGCACTTCGATGGGAAGAACTACCAGATGTGGCAAAGGCGGATGGCGGCGTTCCTCCGTGGAAAGGGTCAGATCCTGTGGGATGTCACCGTGAACACAGCTTATGTTCATCCGATGAACTTCCTTGCTCTAGGATCGAGGGATATGTTCGAAGCCAACAACAAGGCTGTCGACTACTTGTTTCGTGCTCTGTGTCAGCCTGAATTCGATCGGGTTCAGACAGAGGACTTAGCTTGTAGGATTTGGGAGCAGTTGAAGGATGCTCATGCTGGGAATGCTCAGGTTCAGGCTCGGATGTACGCGACTTACCGGAGAGAGTACGAGAACTTCACTCATCTCCCCGGCGAGTCCGTCGATGCCCTTTTCCAGCGGTTTACGGTCGTTGTGAACAACATGAGAGCCAATGTGGACGTCCTCCCATACAATGATCATGATAGAGCTGTGAAGCTCTTGCACTCGTTGGATCGTACCGTATGGGACGGGAAGTTTGAGGCTATTGTTGAGTCCGAGAAGTATGACACCTTGACGGTGAACGAGCTGTTCTCGAAGCTCAAGTCGGCTGAGTTGGACCGTGGTATGACAGCCAATATCGAGAGCCCGACTGATTCTCATAGTCTCGCTCTCGTTAGTGGCAAAGGAGCTAAGTCTAACGCTAACGCATCCTCCAGGATGTACTCTCTGTCTTCTTTGATGTCTTTGCCAGACGAGGAGTTCGACGTGCTTGGAGAGGACGAGCTGGCGTTGCTGACCAGGCGGGTCGAGAGGCTGCACGAGAACTAGGTGAACACGAGGAGGACAGCACGGACGTGCTTTCAGTGCGGCAAGCCAGGACACTTCGTCGCCGACTGCCCGGAGAAGACGGAGAACAAGGATGGCTACAAGGACGGCTACAGGCACCGGTCGAGCAAGGACGGCAAGTACCGATCGAGGCGCGATCACAAGCACAAGAACAAGCACAAGGACGAGCGACGGTCGAGGAAGAAGGATGGCCGCGGCAGGAAGGCCCGAGCAATGGTCGGAGCGAGCGACGTCGACTCTAGCTCCGCCTACTCTTCCTCGAGCTCGAGTAGCAGTGAAGATGAAGGTGATCGGCGCAAGAACAAGAAGTCATCCAGGAACTTGAGCGGGTTGAGCTGCTTCGCGGGAGATGGCTTCTGCGGCATGGCCCGTAGCTCCGGCAGCAAGAAGAGCCACCAGAGTTACTCGGACTCTGACTCCGAGGATGAGGTATGTGATGAGCTTTCTTCTTTGCGCAAGGAGAATGATGAGTTGGTTGACTTGCTTGATAACCGCGATCACATGCTTAGAGAGGCCAAGAAGATGAGGAAAGAGCTTAGGGCCTCACTAGAAGATGCTAGGAACCGTGTGGCTGAGCTAGAAACCCAGAACCTAGATGCTAAGCTTGAGATTGATTCGCTTAAGGCTTCTCCTGTGGTTTCTGATGAGATTGATTGCTGTGATTGCTCTGTGTACCTAGCTGATCTTACTGCTCTTAAGGATAAGCATGCTTCTACTTGTGATGAACTAGATATGCTTAGGGTTGAAGTGGCTGAGCTTAAGTCTAGACCTGCTTTGCTAGGTGCTTGCACTTCTTGCCCTGTTTTGCATGGAAAGATTGATGAGATGCATGCTTACACTGTTTCGCTTGAGGCTAAGTTGAAAGAGCCTATTCCCACTTCTTGCTCTACTTGTGAATTGCATGCGGTTAAGAATTTGGAGCTTGCACATTATGTTGATCGCTTGCAGGATGAGAATGATGAGCTGAGAAAATGTATGAGCTGGTTGTCGGGTCAGGAGCCTCAGCATGGTATCATGATAGCGGCTTTCAAACGCTATGATGGTCAGGCACTTGGGGCTGACAAGCTTGGAGAGAACAGTGGTGAGGGAGTTGAGAGAGTTGGAGAGATTCCTATCCCACCACCAAACAGACACAAGAACAAGTTTGAGCCCAAGCCTAACCATCTCAGAAACAAACTTGACACTACTCCAGATCCACCCATATTCCCTCACCCAACAAATGATTTTCAGAAACCGGTGAAGTTTGTGAGCCCAAAGGGAGGTGAGGAAGGAGAGAAGAAGGGTGAGAAGCCGAGTGGGCAGCCCCAACCCAAGCCTAAGCCTAAGCCACAGCCCATAAAGTTCCATTGTGGGTATTGTGGGAGAGATGGTCACAAGGATGAGTTTTGCTTCAAGAGGAAGCGTGAGGAGAGAATGGCTAGAGAGTTGGCTAACAAGGACAGGTACCACCCCTCTAATGGTGTACCTGAGCCTCGTATGCAGATGCCCAGGGCCAAGGCGATTGTGAGGACGGTTCCGGCTTGGGGAGACCGGAAGGCTGCAGGTGCTGCTGCTGGCCGAGCTACACCGGTCAGACCGGTGCAGGTCTGGGCAGACAGCGAGTCGGGTTTCGTGCTCGTGAGGATGCTCGGTTTGGTTCTGGAGGTCGTTGTTCTGGTGGTTGGTCTGGAAAGTTTGTAGGTGGTCAGTTTGCTAGGCGTTCTCCACCTCGTGCTCAATACGGGGGTGGGAGGAGTCGTAGCTTTGAGATGGAGAGGAGGAACGATCCACGGTTTCCCTTTCGTGGCTTTCGTCCTCCTCCAGCTAGAGAGGGTTGGTTCCCTCGTGGTGGTAGCTTTGATAGGCGTGATGATTTGGTTTGTGCTAACCCCACTTTGGAGCAAATGGCTCGGCACTGGTTTTACTCTTTTGGTACTAACCCCAGTGCTGAGTCGTTTGTTCACTCACGTGCTCGCTTTTGAATTTCAGGTGGGAGACTTGAAGAATATTTGGTTGATTGACTCCGGTTGCTCGAGGCATATGACCGGAGACAAGGGGTGGTTCTCAAGTCTCGTCCCGATGGTGACAAAGAAGTACATCACCTTTGGGGACAATGGGCGAGGGCGTGTGCTGTCAGAAGGTGAGATTAAGGTAAGTGACAAGATCACTCTCAGGCGTGTTGCTCTTGTTCAATCGCTTGGATACAATTTGCTTTCTGTGTCCCAGTTGTTGGATGAGGGTTTTGAGGTGTTGTTTCGGCCTGGTGGTTCTCGGATTTTAGATTCTCGGGGGGATCTTGTTTGCATGGTCGTTCCCGAGGGTCAAGTGTTCCGAGCTGATTTTTCTCAGTCTTCTGGTGTGGAGCGTTGCTTCTTGGCTGGTTCTTCGAGTGAGTTGTGGAAGTGGCATAGGAAGTTGGGTCACTTGAGCTTTGACCTTTTGTCTCGCTTGAGTAAACTCAATTTGGTCCGAGGATTGCCACGGTTGAGGTTTGAGAAAGAGTTGGTTTGTGCGCCGTGTAGGCATGCCAAGATGGTAGCCTCTTCTCACCCGCCTCTCACCGATGTGATGACTGAGCGTCCATGCGAGCTGCTCCATATGGACCTTGTTGGCCCAGCTCGTGTGCGATCTGCGGGTGGGAAGTGGTATGTCCTTGTTGTGGTGGACGACTACTCTCGGTATGCGTGGGTGTTCTTTCTTGAGGAGAAAGGGGAGACGTTTGGTTTTGTTCGAGATCTTGTCTTGAGGTTAAGAAACGAGAGGCACGGAGATGCCATACGAGCGATCCGCAGTGACAATGGCTCGGAATTCAAAAACTCTCGCTTCGAAACCTTTTGCCATGACTTGGGTCTTGAACATCAGTTTTCGAGTCCGTATACGCCTCCCCAGAATGGCGTAGTGGAAAGGAAAAACAGGACCTTGTGCGAGATGGCTCGGACGATGCTCGACGAGCATAGGACTCCGTGAAGGTTCTGGGCTAAGGCGGTCAATACCGCATGCTACGTGTCGAACAGGATCTACCTCAGGGTTCATAAGAAGAAAACCTGTTACGAGTTGATGCACAGTCGCACACCCAAGGTGAGTCACTTCCATGTCTTTGGTTGTAAATGCTTCATTCTGAAGAAAGGGAAGAAGTTGGACAAGTTCGAGGCTAGGTCTGTCGATGGCATTTTCTTTGGTTATGCATCTCATTCTAGAGCATTTCGTGTGCTCAATCTTGAAACTAACCAAATCGTGGAGACTTGCGAGGTAACCTTCGACGAGACACAGCCACGTAGTCAGCTTGTTTTTGAGTGTGCAGGTGACGACGAACTTGGCGAGGAAATCTTTCAGGAGGAGGAGCATGAACATGGAGATGATGAAGATGGCGGTGTGGTGCCCTCAGCCGAACATGTACCTACTACTTCGATGACGATCGAAAACGGACCCTCTCCCACACCTACAACGACAAACCCAGATCAAGGCGAAGCTGCTGTTGAGGGGGATGTAGCATCAAGGCGAGAACCTCCCCGGCGAGTGCAAGTGGATCACCCAGCTTCGAGAATCATCGGCGACATGAATGAACGCACTACACGGTCGAGGGTTCGGAACAATTCTCATTTCGCTCATGCTGCTTTTGTTGCCACCTTTGAGCCCAAAGACATTGGACACGTGTTATCTGATCATAATTGGTTAACTCGATGCATGAGGAGTTGGAGAATTTTGAGAGGAACCAAGTTTGGGTGTTGGTTGACCCTCCTCCAGGGTGTAAGCCGATTGGGACAAAATGGGTGTGGAAAAATAAAGAGGGAGAGAAAGGAGAAGTGGTGAGGAACAAGTCAAGACTTGTTGCTTAGGGGTACAGTCAGAAAGAGGGGATCGACTACGAGGAGACTTTCGCTCCTGTAGCTCGTTTGGAGGCGATCAGGATCCTTCTAGCCTTTTTCGTGGCTAAAGGGTTCAAGTTGTACCAGATGGATGTGAAGAGTTCTTTCCTGAACGGTGTGTTGGAGGAAGAGGTGTTTGTGAGGCAACCACCAGGGTTTGAGAGTGAGAAGTATCCCCACCGGGTATACAAGTTGAGGAAGGCGCTGTATGGATTGAAGCAGGCGCCTAGAGCTTGGTATGGTAGGTTGAGGGGGTTCCTGTTTGAGAGAGGGTTTGAGATGGGAAAGGTCGATCAGACCTTGTTTCTCCTCAGGCAGGGCAGAGATATCCTGATTGTGCAGGTATACGTGGATGATATTGTCTTTGGTGGCTCGTCTAACTCTCTTGTTGCAAGGTTTGCAGAAGACATGAGCAGGGAATTTGAGATGAGCATGATGGGTGAGTTGCAGTTCTTCCTCGGGCTACAAATCAAGCAATCAAAGGAAGGAACATTTGTGCACCAAGCTAAGTACACCAAGGACATTGTGAGGAAGTTCAAGATGGAGGACTCCAAGGCCATGGCGACGCCTATGAGTACGACTACAGCTCTTGATGCAGACGAGGAAGGTGAACACGTGGACCAGAAGGAGTACCGGAGCATGATCGGGTCACTCCTCTACTTGACGGCGACGAGGCCGGACATTCAATTCTCGATGTGTCTGTGCGCTCGTTTTCAAGCTTCTCCGAGGACTTCGCATCGGCAAGCAGTCAAGCGCATTTTCAGGTATTTGCGACACACTCCCGACTTCGGCCTTTGGTACTCTGCGTCTTCTTCTTTGGCGCTTCATGGATTTTCAGACGCGGACTTTGCCGGGTGTCGGTTGGATAGGAAGTCCACTTCTGGGACTTGCCAGTTCTTGGGTTCTTCTTTGGTGTCTTGGTCTTCCCGCAAACAGTCGAGTGTTGCTCAATCCACTACCGAGGCAGAGTATGTGGCCGCAGCTAGTTGTTGCTCTCAGCTCCTTTGGATCACATACACCATGAGTGACTTTGGTGAGGAGTATACCCATGTCCCACTTCAATGTGATAGCACCAGTGCCATAAGCATTGCAAAGAACCCAGTGCTCCATTCCAAAACCAAGCACATAGAAGTGAGGTATCATTTTCTGAGAGACAACGTAGAGAAAGGGAAGATAGCTTTGATCCATGTACCCACACATGAACAACTAGCCGATATTTTCACCAAACCCCTAGATCAAGCAACTTTCACTCGTTTGCGGGGGGAGCTTGGTATTTGTTTGATTTCTTGAGTTGGCGTGTGGGAGCTCCTTTGTAGCATATGTATAACTTTCCTTTGTGCATTTCTTGTATTTGGCATGGCATATGTAATATGATGTATAGGCATCTTTGTATCTTAGGTTGCATGCATTTTGTATCGTATGCACTGTTTAGGAAAGGTTTCTCCTATATACATTGTTCACCATGGAATGATATATATGTCTTTGTGAGCTAATTTGGTAAGCTATGGTTAGTTTGGCTTAGCTCTTGATAATCTTGGTTTGTATCCATGGTTGATGGCTATGTTTTTGAAAATTTCATATGTATGCTCTCTTGTGAGTAAATGCCTTTACATGATCTTGACATGTTTTTGTGGCTTGGCTATGCTTAATTTGTGGTTGGATAGCTTATTTTGATCATATGGGGCCAAAGGCTCATTTGCCATCATGAATGTTTAGCCCCCATGCTTCATCTTGTGGAGGGGCATAAGTTCCTTTTTGTCGCAAAGACATTTCATGTACCAATTATAAATCTGAAAATGAAATGTAAATTGCTTGAAAAATGTGCTCCCATGTCATATGTGCTAATTTTAATTTGCTTTGGGTGCTAAATCGTTGCATAATGCCTACCAATGAGAAGTCTCATATATAGAAGTAGGCACATGGCTCGGTGGCTTTGACATGACATGAGGTGCTTGTGGGTGTTTATGATGGTCTTATGCTTAGAATGGTTGTCCTAGCATGAAGTTTGTGTGGCTTTGCCATTTTGACATGTTTTGCTCATGTTTAGGACTTTGCTCATGAGAGGGTGATTTTTCGCAAAATTGCTAAATTCTATCTTAGCTTCGCCCAATGGTTGTGAAACTTGGTGACCATGAAGTTTATGTCATTACGAAGCTATAGAGTATCTAACTTGCTCATTTGGACATGTGTAGCATCCTATGTTGAATTTTGTCTATTTGAGAAGCTTTAGGTTGCATTTTTTGCATTTTTGGCTTGATTCATGCATTGTCAACAAGGGGGAGAAGTTTGAGCATGTTTTGGCCTACTGAATGCATTTGGAAGGTTTTCAGGTGGTTTCGAGCCATTTTTGGGCTCTGTTGTGCACCGGTCTGACCGGTTGAGGTCACCGGTCTGACCGGTCAGAGTCCTGGTCCTGTTCACATGTTGAGCACCGGTCTGACCAGTGGTGTTGGCCGGTCTGACCGGTCAGAGCTGAGCTATTGCAGCTGCTCTGTTTCGTGAAGTAGTTCGCATGCATTTGTCCAGGGGGAGTTGCATTGGTTCAGGGGGAGCTTGCATGTGTGCAGGGGGAGCTCTTTGTGGTTTTCGAGCTTTGGATTGTTGGTTTGTGCTCTTTGCTTGAGCATGTTTTGTCTCGGATGTGTCGAGCCGTTGCCCTTGCCTAAGGGGTCCGAGACTTGTCTTCTTCAAGTGATCTTGCTCTTTGCCTTTCTTTGGCTTTCGATCGCTTGTTGGAGTTTCTTTTAGTCGTTTCTTTTCTATTTCTTTTCTCTTGGTTACCAAAACGTGTGTGTTGTCAATGCACTAATCAAGGGGGAGATTGAGAGCCAGGTGTGGTTCGAGGACCGGTGGATGGTCGCTTCCTTCTGTGATGAGTGATTGACAACGTGGTGTGGACTGATTCTTGGCTAAGTATTGCAGGTGCAGGTTGCGGCTTGACTGGTGCAGGTGCAGGTGAAGAACAAGCGCGAAAGGTCGTTGCCGGTGAGGCCTCCAGGTGTGGAGAAGATAAGTAGGCTTGGTTCGAGGGACCCGGTGGCCAGCGGGGTCAAGTGCGGGCCGCATGGTGGCAAGAACGGCAAGATGAAGTCATGGACTGTTTCTTGGTTGAGCCTCAAAACCAAGGTCGAGCCGGGACTACGTGGGAGCCGAGTCATGAGTGGTGATTGGCGGAGGCTACACCGAGTTCGCGGGGTTTCCGGTGGTTCACCAGAAAACCACTAGGTTCCTTGGTTGATCCACAAAGCCAAGACCGAAGAACCGAAGACGGAGGTGCAGCAGCTCCAGACCGGTCTGACCGGTGGGTACCGGTCTGACCGGTGACGAGCACCGGTCTGACCGGTGTGCGACGACGCAGTCCGGAATCTTCGAAGCGGAGGACACGCGTCGGGATCGCAAGGCTTGCGTCGAGGCTAAGCAAGTTTGCGGTCGCTGGGCATCCGTCCGATGGAGCGAAGACAAAGATTTCCGAATTCGCCCTTGAGGGGGATGTATCCCTAGTTAGCTAGTAAGGGTATTTTCGTCTTTCGGTTGCCTCCATATAACCCAAGTGGTGAGAGGATGGCAGCCATCTCTTGGAACCCTAGCTCATTAGTTTTTCCTATTTTCCTTCCTATTTTCTTAGGATTTTCGTAGGACTAGCTTGAGAGCTTTATGGTGAGATCTTTTGAGAGGGAAGGATGATCGGGCGGCAAGCTAGACCTTGTATGAACCTCTTTGCTATGTATAGATGATTCGGCGTGGTTCCTCAAGACTTGGTTGTGTCTTTCCCGTTTCTCCTTTTTGGTGATTTTCGGAGCCCTTTCTTGGCGATTTTCTTGGAGCGATTTCGAGGCCTTTCTCTTTGGGATTTGGTGGGGGATGTATGCATGAACCCTTCGTGGTTCTTTTCCCTTTGATTCCCCTTCCAAATCCGTGAGCAAAGGGGCTCGATTTTGGGGTTTTCGTGGCTCTAGGGTTAGAGGCGTTCTTGGTGGGATTTCTTCGATTCCTCTTGATTTGACAAGTTTTGGTGGACCAAATCTTGGCTATGGAGTACCCATGAGGTGTTCCTACTAACCCCAAAGTCTTGTGCAAAACCGTGGAGCGAATCGGGAGATCGGGAGTTGGATTTGGGGGAGTTGACTCGCGGGCGCTGTTCATCCCGAGCTGCGCAGGCGCGACCGGTCTGACTGGTGCTCTTGACCGGTCTGACCGGTGCTAGCCCTTGGTGGGTTTTTGTCTCGAGGAACAGCCTTGTCCGTGTGGTTTTGTCCCGTGGTTTTGCTGGTCAGTTCTTGGCGTGCTTGGAGTTGTTTTGCTAGGTTTTGTGAGGGGTTCTTCTTCCTCACATGTTGTGTTTCGTGGTGGTTTTTGTTCCAGGGCCTAGAGGAGTCACTGAGGCTTCCTGGAACGTTTGTTGTGCGGCTGCTGTAGCCACCGGCCTGACCGGCTCTGTCCACCGGTCTGACCGGTGTCACCGGTCTGACCGGCGCAGGTCATCGGTCTGACCGGTGTAGCACTGGCAGCAAGTCGTGCAAGTTTCCGCTGTGTGTTTTGGTGAGTTCTGGCTCGGAGGGTTGAGTGTTGGTTCCTAGGACCAGTAGCACTCTAGTGGCTGCGTGGTCTTGGCCAACTTGGGTAGTTGGGTCGGAGACGTGAGTTGGAAGCCGTGTTCGTCTTGTTGGAGTTCTCATCTCCTTCGAGAAGAATTTTTATCGGCTCCCATTCACTCCCCCCCTCTCTGGTTCGCCTAATCGGTCCTTCAAACGGCTATATGCCGTTAATTTCGCGAGACGATCTCACCAGAATTCACGCCAACGGATCTGCATTCAACGGATAGTCTGGCGACCTATGCCCTGAGTTTAGGTCGTGAGTACAAGTAAAATGTCAGGTCGTCCTGACGGAACATTCGATCTCCATGAGGTCGATAAGCCCCCAAATCCCATCACTTTAGGTCTTTGATGAATAATTTTGTCAAATCAACCATTACATGACAGAAGAGAGCGAACATTACACGGGAACTTCGAAGGTACACAAGTCGCCTGCGACCTTATTGGATCCAGAACCCGTCAGAAAATACAAACTTATTCGAAGACGTAACCTACCTAGAGCTATCCTTGAGGTGTACTCTGCTGTAGCCGAGCACGTCGCAAGAATTCTTCTAGCTTCAGGACCTCGATGGTGGCCTTGCGGTGAACAACTGCACGACAATGCACATAGCAGGGCACGCTCCGTGCCGGACTATGGAATGCAGACACGAGCTTGCTCTTCAGCGCGGACCGCAAGCCTTCGACGAGCATCTCATGCTCACCAAGGACTTGCAGCTTCACCTCGAGCCTCTACAGCATCACCTTCAAACTCTCCTTGATTCCTCGCTGAGGCAAGGTACAAAGAGTGGGTGTGCTGCCTACATTTCGCAAGAGTTCTTCTAGCTCCAAGCCTCTACAAACACAACATCCTACAATCTGGTGGACGGACACATGCCCATGGCATGGCCTTAATACTACCCTGCGGCTTCATAGCTCAACAATGCTCGGTGATTGCCTCTTTCAGCCTTATGGTGCTATTTATAGCCAGAGCTGGGCCTCGAACAGCCGGCGAAGTGATGACACGGTCCCCACATGGTCCAGAGGGCCTGTAGACATGTGCACGATTAAAGGCGATGACTTTTCCATGCCTCGCGACATCTTTGTCGCTAGCGCATCAATGATGCCTGAGCCCGCCGCAGCATCACATGGCTACAGTGCACCCCTTGATTCGTGGGCAGTTTGTCATTTTCTGGGTGGCAAGAGAATCTCCGACCACTGTTGACCCGTGACCCAGCAGTCTACAGAAGTAAACAAGCCTGACCTTGTGTCAGAGGGCCCTGCGCCTCACTGCTACTACAGTCGACGACGATGATCAACACACCCTTTACAGCTCTATGTTTTCATTGCACCCGCTAGGCTCTGCGTCCTGGGGCACCCGCTATGGCTCTGCATGTAAACGGACCTATTCCAATCATCCTATATTTTTGTTTCCTGAGCAAAATGGTCGTAGGTTCGATTGAAGACCTTCCGGGGTAGGCGTGCCTCGCTGCTCCGCCAGATCTGTCTGGGCGCCTGGAGATCAGAAGCTTCACGACTACGATTTCGTCGGGCCCCCGTGGTCGGTGTGCCTACTGCTAAGGTCATCAATACCTTAGCGCCTTGGCTCTACCGGATGATTAGCAGCCATGTTGGTCGTCTGGACACCAAGATGGCCTCCCTGAGGTCGACGTGCCTTAAAACCTAGGACTTGCAATACCTAGGTATGTCTACGGCTCTGCCAACGTAGTTGGGTGCCCTGGATGTGTAACCTTCCTGAGGTCAGTGCGCTACTGTAGCCCTGCCAGCCTGCTCTGGACACCCAGGATTTTATGTCAGGAATGAAGGCCTCCCTATGGGGTGCGCGCCTATTGGCCTTGCCAAGTATCTCCGGATGCTTGGGCGCTACTGTCTTGAGACATTCTTGAGGTCGGCATGCCTCGGGTGGCTCTGCCAGACTCCTTGCAGCTATGTAGGATATCTGGGTGTCCCTACACTCCATACGTTCAAAGATCTACATATTTTCATGACTTCATCAGCAACGGTTCCGGACATCACGACTTCAAGCTACGACATCCTTAACAACCTATTCATGCGACGCGCCTTTCAAGATCCTGCTGGGTATCCTCGGATACTGGGTACAATTTGATAGGTGCCGATTTGGATCAGCACAAGGATGGTCTGATCTTCACGACAGTAGGTTCAAGAACAAAGGATAAATTGCTGTAGAACAGCAGGGATAACTAGCTTTATACCTGACAAAGGTTGGTTGTGACCAAACGACGGGGAGAGAGGCACCGAAACCGCGAAGGACTTCGACTTGATCTCCGAACGACCGTAGAACCACAAGCCGGGACTAATCCATACAATACGGCGCAGCCGAACGGAAGCCGTAGAGCACGAAGTAGGGGACCACAGAGAGATCTCTTCACAAGTCCTTGAAGAACAAGGAAGAACAAGGGTGTGCAAGGCACTCTGCAGCATTGGCTGCGACAAACCATATGAGGCTATCAATTCATGATTATTAAAAACTTAGTTTTTAGTAGTACATAGAGGGTATTTATACTAGGAACAACCCTCCTAGTTGGGTGTGAACTCGAGAGGAAAATGAAGAGGCTAAGTATGTGAAAAGACTCTCCAGAAATCAACTCCCGAGGTGGACTCGTGTGGCTGTTGACCTTCTGTGCAGCCTCCACTAAATCGGTCATAACTCTTTATTGGGATGTCTAATGGACATACGGTTTCTTGCATTAGAAAGTTAACTTCAAGACGGTTCCATGAAGTACTCATGCAGCTCCAGAGCTATCGGGATTTAAGAGTTATGATAAAATAATTATGCAGGTCAGAACTTGTCCGAACTGATCTGTGTAAACTGGTCCGAACTGAACTTTGCTGGATCATCCTTGGTCCGAACTGATCCACTTGTTTCTTCTTCTTTGCTTCCTCTCCGTGTATAGCTGCACCACCCCTCTCACATATATACCTAAGTACAACCAATGTAGACCATTTAGGTTGTATAACATTCTCAGATATGTTAAAGTTAATTTCAGCTAGGAGAGAGTTCACCTCTTGTTGTAGTTTCTTAGCATGGCTATGTGTAATAGGTCCTTGAAGTGCAGGAGCTTGTGTATCTGATGCTTGGTCTTGTGTAACTCGTGGGATGTCCACATCATCCTTCCCCTCTTGAAAAGGAGTTGTCCTCGACTCTATTATGTAAGTGTGGCTTGGCATGTGCACATCATCCTCCTCCTCTTGATAAGGAGTCGTTCTCGACTCTATTGATCCAAAGAATGGAGCTAGGTCAGCATCATCGAGGAATGTTGCTGCACCTTTACATATGAATCTTCTTTTTCTTTCTAGGACACTCAACAACCCCTTCATGGTTGAAATGCTTCAAATGAAGATTTGTTGGTGTTGTGGCATTTATTTCCTCCAATATTCCAAGGTGTTTCGATCTGTAATCATACAATCCAAATAGTAGCTTTGCCATAGGAAAATAAGAAAGATGGAATTTTAATTTAGCTTTCACCTTGGATTGTCGGTTGACAATGATGGCTTCCAATGTACATATGTAATACTGATCTTTCTCCCCCTCTTGAGGAGAAGCTACTCCAAGCTTTTCATAACCTGAAAAACGATTGCATAAAAGGGCAAAAGTATATGCGTGGTATATGAATATGTCATTTGTTTTGTCATTATCTTTGTTGCGCAAAACACCATTCTCAAGAAAGGAAAAACTACAAGGAGTTGGTCCATATGTCACAATCATCAGGATGTTCGCATCATTCTCCCTGCCTTGGAAAAAAGTCGACCTCGACTTTTGGTTATACCATAAATGATTGTTAGCTTGAAACATTGTATTAGCAACTTTCATCTTACCACGATGAAAAATCATGATTGACTTTTGTGTACCTGCAAATAATATATGTGATGGGAGAACAAAAATTTCATGCAAACAACACAATTGATTTAACATATCCAATTTCACCATTCCAAGATCAAATTGTTCAAAAGATGGTCATGAAACATTCATAACAATCCCAAAGTTTGTGTTGCTCAAATTATGGACAAGTTTAGATGTATACCCTTCAATTGCAATGCTCATGGATGTGGATAGTTGCTTTTCATGTGCACAGATTGCACTTATTTTCCCATGAGTGTTTTCTTTCAGTGGATTAGATGAACAAGGCAATGACATGGAAGGTTCTGAATTATTAGAACTAAGTAATTGATTCATCTCATTAGGAAAATACAAATCACAAGAATTATCACACAACATGTTTGACTTCAAATCAGCAAGCTTGTCATCGGTTATGCAAATGGCATGAACATAAAAATTATGTACAACATGTTCTCCAATGAAAATAAATGTCAACTTGCTACTATGAACTGTGTTCAAAGATCTTGAAGATGTTATCACAGAAATTTTCTCAAGCATTTTGTTGACATCAATAGGTGTATCAAGCATGGTGTAAAACAAGCAGTTGGTAGGAGATAGCTTGGCAAAGAATTCAGCACCACTAATCAACTGAAATTGGTGGTTTTTATTGGCATATAAAATATTGCAAGGATCAATCAAAGTACAAATATTATTATCATCACAAATTTTATGATCAAATTTATCAACATGTTGTTCAATCAAATCAGCACAAAGGTTTGGATTATGTTCTATTGTTGAAACAATAATATCACGAGTATTCATTTCCATATCACCAAACTTATTTACATGCATAGTACTAGATATATGAGTGCAAAGTATCATGTAAATCAACCATATCAAAGCATAGAAAAGATCATATATGACTGAACAATGGTTATCGACGTGTAAACTTGCAGCAAAGGTATGATCATGTGACACTACCAAATCAGCACAAATATTATGGTTAAATCTATTTAAAACATGTGCTTTATCACAATCACTCACCACAATATTTTGCATAATCAAATCTGAATCATTTTCAGTACCTTGTATAATTTGTGGTTGTGCTAGTATCATGGATGATGTTTCTAAAATCTTACCAATTGACTCGTCATGTTTCATGTTGTGGGCTGCATAGAATTGGTTCGGTTGATTGGCTACCTTCTCATCTCTCTCAACAAGTATGGTGACATCATGAACAGCCATGTCTTCCTCATTTTTATTGCAAACCTGCACACTTGGAAAGAAAACACTAGCGGTAGAGATGAGAGTGTTAATTTCAAAAATATCCTCACATGATTTGCGTTCAAACTCTCTATTGGTCTGTGGTGTATCCCTCACATTTTCATTATTTGTACTCTCAAGGTCATAGTGGGTGGAATCACACAACTCACTTTTGGTTTCACTCTCTCTCAATTTGGCTATGTGGCCCTCATTCTCACATGGGTCTTGATGCACAATCACTTCAACATCTTGGGATGCAACATATGCATATGTATCATACTTCACCATATTTTGTGAAGGCAATGGAGCAGCAGTTGTTGCAAAAGAACCAAGAATTAAATCTTCCTCAAATGCTACTAAACTTGCATCAGTTGAATGAGAAGCATTTGCATTATTATTGCCTTCAATCTAATCCTTATGCTGCAAATACAATGAAATTTCAGTACCTTTGTCCATGGTCATCACCTGATCTTCTTCATCAAAAATTGGAGGCTGATCATACTGCACCATATTATTTTCTTCAGTAACCTGCAACACATCAAAAGAAAAACTAGAAGAAATTGTCATGTTAGAAAGAGATGTTTCCTCACATGGCCTATCTTCTACTTCACTCAATTTTTGTGTATCTTCTTCACACAGAATTTTGTGGCTCTCCTCACGTATGGTGGCATCTCTCAACTTTTTCTTATTAGCTCTCACACCCAAATTTTGTTGGTGGAACTCTTTCTCACATATGGTGGAGTCTCTCTTCTCATTTTGAACTCTCACACACAATTTTGGCTGGTGGCACTCCTTCTCACATGGGTGTTGCTGATCATAGGAACTTCTTGGTGTCTCTTGCTGAATTTTTCTTTTTGTGGACACACAATAATCTTCAGCACCAATCAACACATGAGGGCGAGAACTATGCCCACGAGCACCTTTCCCATGCTGTCCTCTATGTTTAAAATGACCATCATGAAGGTTTTTGACATGTTGATGTCGTACCCCACTATTTGAGATTGGAAGACGTTCATCGAACATCCTCTCCATGGCAGCCACAAGTGAGTTTTCAAAGTGATGTAACTCAGCTCAAGAGATTGGTGGCTCTTTTCCTCTATGTCTACCACCACAAAAACTTGGATTGGATCCTGCCATGTTAGGATATTGCAAGAGAAAGTGGAATAGAAAAAATTATGTGGAATCTCACAACCTCACCTCTTGTTTACCCAAGTTCTTACCCGTTCTCAAGGATCGTGAGTGTGCTAGTGTGGCGTAACCAAACCTGTGATTAAGCGGTTGAAAGGATACAAGACGAGAGGTCTGATTTCAGATTTTTGTGGAGCTATAGGTGGCTGATCAAGGGAGGCTATGGTACTGAAACAAAGTGCAACAAACCGTCCAAACAAGATGTAAATGTTGTTGTTCAGAATCAACACCAACTTAATATATGAACATGAAACTTTTGATAACAGATCCGCAACACAACCCCTTGCAACCTTTCAATTCTCTTTTCTTTCTTTTTTCTTCTTTTTTTGCTCTTTGTTTCACACTTTTTTTTCTGATTTTTTTTACTAGCAGCAAACACAAAACAATCTAAAAGGGGTGCGGATAAAAAATTAAACAAGAGTACGGCGGAAAAACAAAGGCGGTGACTAGCAACACGATGAACGAAATGAACACAAAGTAACAGTACCAACAAAATGGCTATAGGATTTTTTGTATGGCTTTTCAGTGGACTGTAGGACATGAACAAAAATGTATATGATGGATGAAACTAGTAACAAATTGTAATGGGTGGGAGGGTGGGTAAAAACAAAACCTACCGTGACAACGATAGCTCTGATTACCACTTGATAGGTGCCGATTTGGATCAGCACAAGGATGGCCTGATCTTCATGACAGTAGGTCCAAGAACAAAGGATAAATTGCTGTAGAACAGCAGGGATAACTAGCTTTATACCTGACAAAGGTTGGTTGTGACCAAACGACGGGGAGAGAGGCACCGAAACCGCGAAGGACTTCGACTCGATCTCCGAACGACCGCAGAACCACAAGCCGGGACTAATCCACACAATACGGCATAGCCGAACGGAAGCCATAGAGCATGAAGTAGGGGACCACAGAGAGATCTCTTCACAAGTCCTTGAAGAACAAGGAAGAACAAGGGTGTGCAAGGCACTCTGCAGCATTGGCTGCGACAAACCATATGAGGCTATCAATTCATGATTATCAAAAACTTAGTTTTCAGTAGTACATAGGGGGTATTTATACTAGGAACAACCCTCCTAGTTGGGTGTGAACTCGAGAGGAAAATGAAGAGGCTAAGTATGTGAAAAGACTCTCCAGAAATCAACTCCCGAGGTGGACTCGCGTGGCTGTTGACCTTCTGTGCAGCCTCCACTAAATCGGTCATAACTCTTTATTGGTAAGTCTAATGGACATGCGGTTTCTTGCATTGGAAAGTTAACTTCAAGACGGTTCCATGAAGTACTCATGCAGCTCCAGAGCTATCGGGATTTAAGAGTTATGATCAAATAATTATGCAGGTCCGAACTTGTCCGAACTGATTGTCCGAACTGATCTGTGTCAACTGGTCCGAACTAAACTTTGCTAGATCATCCTTGGTCCGAACTTATCCACTTGTTTCTTCTTCTTTGCTTCCTCTCCGTGTATAGCTGCACCACCCCTCTCACATATATACCTAAGTACAACCAATGTAGAACATTTAGGTAGTATAACATTTTCAGATATGTTAAAGTTAATTTCAGCTAGGAGAGAGTTCACCTCTTGTTGTAGTTTCTTAGCATAGCTACGTGTAATAGGTCCTTGAAGTGCAGGAGCTTGTGTATCTGATGCTTGGTCTTGTGTAACTCGTGGGATGTCCACATCACAATTGATTTGAGGCCTCTTTGAGGTCGGCACGCCTACAAGGCCTCCATGAGGTCGGCCCTGCCAGATTCCTTGCAGCCATGCTGGGAGATCTGAGTGTCTCTACACTTCATTCGATCAAAATCATGACTCTGTTTTTCTTCTCTTTTTTGAGCATCAAACCAACCATGCTGCCTGCTTCAATGCTCGGGGACTACTCTACGAGAGCGTCTTTGACGCCCTCTTGTTTTCTTCGTCGTACCGACCTGTTGGGAAATTTGTTTCCCATCACGTCGTTACTCGACCTATTTTTTCTTCTCTTTCTTTTTGGATCATCATACCGGCCATCCTGCCCGCCACGATGCTCGGATACTACTCTATGAGTGCATCCTTGATGCCCTCTGAAATTTTTTTATCGTCATTTCGATCTATTGGAAGCCTGCTTCCTATAGGTCGTCACTCGACCTCTTTTCGTTCGGCAAAACTTCAAACAGGTCGGCTGCTAAGTTGATTTGTTCTTCTCTTTTTGACCGACGTGCATGCTATTCGACCTGTCGATAGCTCTACGACTTCGTCATGACCTTTCTAAGGTCGCTGCGCCAACACCTCGCTCGGGGGCATGTGAGACATGGGTACCCCTGGGTCCCCACCGACTAGGCTCACGGCCGTCCCCGACAAGTGGGTCCGGCCTACCAGAAGACCCGCCGACCTGATAGTGGGCCCAACCGACCTAGTTGGCGGCCCACACGACCTCCTGAAGACCTTCTAGAAGATTCCAGGCGACCTAATCCAGAACGACTTCAAGACTTGGCGTGCAAGACAAGATAGCGGTGGATTCCGACCAAGCAGATCGACGGATATGGCAAGTGTTGTAATCAACTAGATTTAGGTCTCCTGGTCGTAACCGACCAGGAGTCTGGGAACCGACCTTGTCCGCTGGCCAATATAAGGCGGGCAGGGCGACCCCTTGTACAATCACGCAATCCTCAAGCAATCCACACCAACAACTGGACGTAGGGTTTTACTCTCCTGAGGCCCGAACCAGTATAAACTCGCCGTGTTCTCTGTGTTCCGTGTGCTCGTGCGCAACCTTCGAGTTCTTAGCCTTAGATTCCCCCTCGCCGAACAACTAAACCACCAGGGTTAACCCCCCTGTGGGCTGTCTAGATCTAAACATCTGACAAAAGGGTATATCTGTGAATATAGGAATCCTTCCAGGGGCCTACTCGTAAATAGATTCTTAAGACTTTGGGATGTTTCAGCTGAACCTTAGAAAAATCATATAAAATTACCGAAAAATCATAAAAATACAAAATGAAATTTGTTGGTTCCCTCGTGAGTAAATCTACAACTTTTGGAAAGCATGACCCTACTTTTGAGTGATAGTTTTTGCATGAAAAATTGAAATCAGTTTAACCTAGATCTGCTATAGTTCAAAATCTATATGTGATCTTGAGCTGCTTTTTGGATATGTTGTGAGTAATGTGATGTGTAGGCTCTACACCAAAGCTTGCACAAAGTTACTGAGTAAATCATTTAATATGATTTATTTTGTATTTATGATGAATCTGCCTTAAAAAATTTTATAGCTTAAAATAAATATATTTTGGTGCCCAACTTCTGGATATGATCTTAATATGCCTAGATACACCCTTGGTGAATTAATCATAATTTTATAACTACCAGAAATGTTTATCTCTGATTTATGCTTAGATTTAAAAGTAATTGCATAGTTCAAGTTCTGGAATAAACCTTGATACAATTTTAGTGTGCCTAGCTTAGTTTTAAGTCAGAGAATAAGTGGGAAAAAGTATGGACCCAAAAGTGGTTTATTTATTTTTATATGCATTTATCTTGTTTTGGTAAGTAAAAATTGTCATTTTTGGTATAATTATTTTATAGCTCAAGTAAGTGTGCACTTGTGTTCAGTGGCTTGGATTAGAGTTAGAGAGCTCAATAAACACCACCCACTGCATTCTATGAATTAATTTTATGAATAAAAATATGGAAGCCAATTTTAGCTTAATAAGAGAATTAAATTGGAAAACCACCCTATCACACCTAGTGACCCTATGGTTGGGTTTGGAGAGATGAAACAGGAAGCTTCAAACCACCCCCTTGCTGTTTGTGAATTTAGATTTAATTTATTTATATAATGTGTACACAGTCACTATAAAAAGAAGAATGAATATTAAAGCACCTCATAATAAGCCTTAATAGGAAGAGTATGCTGAATATGTATTTATCTAGGTGAATGTGGTCAACCATGCACCCCATGGTTGTCATGTGTTGTTTTGTAAATACTTAAATCAAGATCACCAATTAATTCTTGCATATGTATCCTCGTGTAGAAATCCCTGACGGTAGCCATACACTCGTGCCGGAAGGAGGACGAGGAAGCTGATGGTGGAGTGCACTACGTCGCTGTAGATCGAGACCTGGACCAAAGTCCAGAAGGGGCCCAAGGCCTAGTTAGAACTAACACTCGCTCGAAGGCAAGCCCCGGTTTATCATTAACCTATGTGTTTCTTTTAAATTTCTGAATTTATCATTGCTTATCTATGTGCATTTACGTTCAGGAGTTGAATTGAAACCCTAGTTGCATGATCCCTAAGTACCTATGATCTTTTACTAGTATGCTAGGTCGCTAGTTGCTATGCCCTAAGGATCCGGTACAAGTCGAGTGATGTTCGTTACTCGCAAGAATAGGATCTTATTGATGGAATCACCTTATTTATTAATGGACTGCTCATGTGGTAAGAGCATGGGATTTGAGCTCCGGTCGAGTGGCTTCGTGGGTTAAGTGTTTGGACGTACTAAGCACTTGTCGGAAATGGGTACGATAAGCCTAGTACCTAAATGAGGTGGTACGGGATTTTACTATCATTAATCTTAGGGTTGCGGCCCCGGGCTCGCCACCTGAGTACATGCGTGAGGCTGGGTGACCTTGTCTGGCGTAGCCCAGATAAACCTTGTACTTAAGACTGTTAGCTATTATTCCCAAACCGAAGAATGACGGGAACCGTCTGGTTGGTGAACTCTTGGTGAGGGCACCTCCCGTGTGTTTAGGTTTACCTTGCAAGGGTTTGCTCAATCGATTGTCGGCCTCTCACCGTTTTTTTAGCAAACACCATGGGGCAAAGCCCCCCGGGGCCTCTCACCGTTATCTGAGACTACTTAACCAACTGGCCATGATATCCCTCGTGATGGAACTTTGTGAATATTGTTACTTGATTAATTGTACTGTACAACTTATGATTGCAATAGTTTGCTTACCTAGTAATGATTACTTCTACTAGAACTTGAGCTAAAATGTGAAAGTAAGGATTCACTATTTAGTAGCTTTTTGGCAAAACAAACCCACTAGCCAAAAGCCATGCATGATTTAGAGGTAAAGTCTTTATTTTAGATGGGTAAGCCTTGCTAAGTATTAGTATACTCAGCCTTGCTATTTAAATTTTGTTTCAAGGTAATGCATGTAATGATGTGCGGCCTGGAGAGATTCCACCCGGCTAGGAGCTGGAATGGGTGGATGATGACGAGTGATGGCATCATGGACGGCCTCCTTTGATGTTTATCGTACCGTTTAGTTAATTCCGCTATTTTAATAAACTCTGAACTATTTACTTCCATGTCAAGAACGACGGTTTGTAATAATGGACCCTACGGGGAAGAATTTCTTTAATGTGTAAGGCACTTTGGACTCTCCTTCGTGGGAGTTTTAATGTATACGTTTCGATCCTCTGTGTGTGATTCAAGTGATTTACCGGGCGTTGACCCGGCAACACCCAACATGATAATTCTTTATTATCGCTTAATGACCAAATGAAGTGGTTTAGGCGATATTATCTCAGATGGGGTTGTCACACTCCCGCTGTAGCAATTTGCAATTTAGGGGGTTGAATTTTATAGGGAACCGTCCAAATACTCTTTTGGAGGGTGGTTTTTAGAGGCTAACGACGACTCATGCTATTCTATCACACTCACACCGGTGACTAGTGTCAATAAATAGGGATGATATATACCTTTGGACACACGAAATAAACTTATTTAATATACCAGAATTGACTTGCAAGTTATTTTTAATGACAAGGTTATTTTAACCAGATATTTTTAATACCATTGTATTAACGAAATAAAGTTTGGTGGTGTTGTATTTATCGGGCCAAATGGCCCAAATGAACAACTCAGTCAGGATCAGCTTGTTAAAAAAATTAGATACTATCAAGGTTTGGCTTAGTTCAATTCGTCTATAATTTGTTGAGCTGAACTTAGCAAAACTAGTCAATGAGCCGAGTCGGCTCACGAGCCTCAAGGATAATTTTGGCCCACTATTGATTTAGGATTGCTATCATTTGTGCTGCGGTGTGGTGTGAATTCTACCCTATGAGGGTTTTGGCCTAATATCAAGCCATTACTGTTTTTATCTCTTTAATTTGAATTTTGATTTGCTTTATGTTTCTCTATTTGTATTCCTTCCTCAATTAATTTTTTTCTTTTTTTTGTTCTAGTTTTGGTGGTTTCTTTCCATCATTCATATCTTTTTTATATATTCTTCTTGTATGTTTTTTTAAATTTTTTTATCTATTTACACTAATATTTTGTCATTTATATATATTGTATTTGTCTATAGCGATATTTCTTCAGAATGTGGACATATTTATTCGCGGAACATTATTACTTGTTCACATTGGAACCTTTTAGACGAAATTGCTCACTTCTTGTATCAATAATTGGTTCATATATGAAGCCATTTTATTCACTTGTAAACAAATTTTATTAACGTTGTTAAAATATTCATTCGTTCGGTTGCTTTATTTTTTTTTTGTTGAGCATGGACTCATTTGGTTGGGATGATAACTTTATATTGTTCATCCTATAGAATCGAATATTCGCAATGTTATTTTTTCATAATATACAATTATTTTTTCACTAAAATTAATTATTTTTCACACATGACAATCATTACTTATGTTGTTCAATTATTTGTTCTTAAATCTCAAATTAATTCAGCTTTGTAATAAAGTTTCTTAAAAATATCATCCGAATATGATCAAATGTAGTTTTGTTTTGAAGATTTTGTCCTAAAAACATAATTGTGCTATCAAAATATAATTTGGATGCTCGGATTACTATTTATAACTTTTTTAGTTTTAAATTTGTATGCATGTGGACGATGTCCTTACTTTTGCCTTAACTCGTCAAGAGGGCACATGGGAGAGAAAAAAGTTCATAATCCATCTGCCTCCATAGGGAAAACACATTCCCATATTCTATAGTACCATATATGTAATCTTGAAACAACCCTCGTGATCGATGTTTCCCCATTGGGGAAATTACAATAATAATTACAAAGCACGATCTTGTAGATGATACTAACCGAAACACAATCTTAGATCACGGTGTGGTAGCTATGTTGTGCTGAGGTGGAGCAATTCTCTATAATACATTAATACTAGCATGTATAACTTTCATTCAATACATATAGGACATGGTGCACATGGCAGCTGGCAGCGCGGCGGTGGGTGAAGAGGATCAGGGATTGGGGCGGGGAGCTTTTTATATACTGTCGATTTGTTGGGTCTGTTGGGCTGAACACGTAAGACCTGACACCTGAGGCACCGCTGTGTGTGTGGGTGGGTGGGGGTAGGTGTCGTACGGATATCTCTGGGCCCACTACTTAGGTGGGTACCAGGACCGACTACTGCGTGGGCCCCTGGGACTACTCGACTTGGGCTGCACGGCACCAGATGGCGTGAAGCACAAGGCATACGGAGGGCTAGTACTCGGTTAGGAAGCTAGACATATCCGGATCCATGTAGAGTACTCCTAGCCGTACACGACTAGTACTCTCCTGTCAAACTGACTTGTAACCCTACCTCCCGGACTATATAAGGCGAGGCAGGGACCCCTATCTCTTCATCCGCATCATCTTGTAAACAGACCCAATCAATCCAGAGCTACGCAGCATACAGGACGTAGGGTATTACGCACCTCGCGGCCCGAACCTGTCTAAATTGTGTGCCACGTGTCTCTCCTTCGAGTTCCCGATCTCGGCGAGGCCACAAACATCTACCTCCGGTACTCCCCTTGGTAGGTTGCCGGGTTAAAACACCGACAGCTGGCGCGCCAGGTAGGGGCTCTCGCCGAAGATCTCATGGCGAACTCGACGGCTACAATCGTCATCAAGCCAACCGCCGCCTTCAATCGCGGCGACACCTTCGTTTTCGGCTCCTGGGTGTAACAACCCGGAAATTTAAGTTATGAAAATGTGAGAAAATTTGAACTTTTCTTTTATTGATGATGTGTCATCACATTTAAACCCTCTCTAGCCTCTCTTCCTAAATTCCTAAATAAATAAAACCAAATATATAAAAATATATTTTCAAATTATGGTAAAGTATGTGATTTGGAATTTATGGATTTTATTTTGATTTTATTTGAGTGTGTTTGAATTTGAAAGTACTCAAATTCAAGCTTATAGTTTAAACCTTATTCCAAACCTATATTCAAAACTCTATCTGCTAACATGGGCCAGCTAACTACTAACCAAATCCGGCTGATCAGCTCCAACTCCCGGCCCAGGAACCAACCAAAACCCTGGCTTTCTTCCCTCGCAACCGAAGTCAGCCCAGGCGGCCCATCCAGCCCAGCACACCGCCCCGCCCTGTTCTTCTTCTTGCCGCGCCGGTCCACGCAGCGCGCTCTGACCCGCGTCGCCGCCACGCCCACACGCGCGCGTGCGCACACCCGGCTAGGGGACAGGACCCCGACCGTGCCTGTGGCACGGACGCCGAGCCAGGCGGCCGCGCCCACGCACCGCCCGGCCTTTTCCCTTTCTACCCTCGCCTGTCGACGCGCTTCCGCGCCCGCCAGCCTCTTCCGCACCGCCCATCACCACCGCGCCTTCACGAGCCAATAGGAGCCCCAGCCGTGACGCTTTTGCCCTTCACCCCGGCGTGTTCGACCAGCTAAAGCCCCTGGCGAGACCCCTCTTGCAAGCCAGCGCTCAATTGGGGTTTCTCCCCTTTGGATCCCTGTCCGCCGCCGAGAGAGGAGAGGAGGGGAAAGAGGAAAAGAAGAGAGGAAGAGAAGGTGTTGGAGGCGCTTCACATCCGCACCGTGAAGACGAAGCCAGAGACAAGGCAGCCGGAGCCGCTCGTGAACCGGAGGAAGCTGTCCACAGGCACACCGGAACCGAAGCAGAGGAGCTCGCCGCGTCGTCGCCTTCGCCACGCCGTCGCGGCCGTGATCTTCACCGCCGCGGACTACACGGCTTCGCCTACACCTCCGCCCCTCGGTGAGCCAGTGACCGCACCTCTTCTTCTTCACCCATGGGAGCGTGCCCCTGCGCCACGCCGCGCCGGCCTTCGAGCCGTGCGTTCTCGCGAGTCCGCCGCCGCGTCGCACCTCAGTGCCGCGCCGGTCCTCGCCGTCCTGTCCTGCTTCGTTAACACCGCGAAGCCGTCCTTATCATGCCTGAGAACCCGGCCTTCGTGCCGATGATCTTTCTGCAGGGAACGCCACCGCCGCTGCTGTTGCGCCGCCCCGCGGACTCGGCTCGCCGGGACTCCGCGCGCGTCGGCCGGCCATGTCGCGGCCAGGCCTTGCCTGCGCGCACGCATGTGCCCCGGCAAGCACACCCATGTGCTAGCCATGTCGTCCTAGGGATCAACTGTTGCTCGTGGTTGCATCGCCACTGGAAATTGCGCCGCGCCGCGGTCTCGGCTCGCCGAGGGTCCGCGCGCGCCGGCCGTCCGTGTCGCGGCCAGGCTCTGCCTGTGCGCGCACACGTGCCCGGGCCAAGCACGCCCAAGTGCTGGCCATGCCGCGCTGAAGTGTCTGCTGAAGCGCAGCCTGTTCTGTTTTATTTTGCTTTTTCACCGTTTGTGCTTGCGTTGTCGTCGCCGGTGTCGCTGCTCTGCGCTGAGAGCGCCGCCGCGTCGCGCCCCGCGCATGCCCAGTAGCTTGCCCCAGAGCTGTGGCTGCGCCAAGGTGGCCGTGTGCACCTAGTGATCACTAGCATCCGCTCGCTTGATCGCCGAAGCTAACACCGCCGCCGTTTGCCATCGGCCCGCCGCCGCCGGACGTGCGCCAGGGCGCGCCAACGCGCGTGTGCGAGGCAGGGAGCAACGCTGCACCCCAGCTTTGATCAAGGGGCGGCGTTGGACTTCTCTGCTGAAAACAAAAGGGGTACCGCATGGGCCTTAACCCATTAAAGCCCATGTACCGGCCTTTTTCTTTTCTTTCTTGGACTCTAAATTTTGTTCAGGGTGATCTGTTAGACTTAGCTCATTTGGCCCACTGGGCTAAGTCCAATGGGCCGATTCCGGCCCATTGACACTTTCGGCCCACAAAGGCCCGCTGACCGGTGACGATGACGTCACGATGACGTCATGCTAACGTCATCACCTATTTTCAAATTAAAAATCCTTTTCTGTTTTATAAATGAATTTGGGAATTATTTTATAAAACCTTTAACCTTTGAAAAATCATAACTAATTATTTACAACTCCGAAAAATATAAAACCAGTTTCTATATTTTTCTAAAAATGAGACGGTGCTGTTTGTAGGTAGTTTGGTTCTATTTGGATCTTCTAAAATTGGGTTTCTTTGGATTTATGCATAGTTGTTTGTCGGTATCTTAGCGTCTCGCATCTCGTGCTGCACAGACCCGAGCTACAACCAGGAGGAGGCCTACGACCCCGACTACAACCCAGACCAGGACTACGGACGCCAGCTAGGTGTCATGTCACTCCCAACCATATAGATCCTATGCTTGCTTTAGTTGCTAGTGCTTAATTACTTTTGATGCATGTTTTGAAATTGCATAGACAATTGATTAGCTGTGCCTTGAAATTGTTTACCTTGTCCTTGGAACACCTACTTTCGGAACTAGCTACAAACCCCTAGCTAGTTCCCGGCACTACTCCATCCATATATTTTACCCTTAGTTATGGATGGATCTCAGGTTTGGACCGAGGTTGGGATACTTCGGAACTCTTGCGTGTGTTTTGGGTGAGTGTGTATCCTTGACGTGTTACCGCGGGAGCGAGCCGCTTTGGTTACTTGTGAACGCCTGTATAGGGGAGATGCGACCTGGCCTCTCGCCCTAGCGGCGTGTCGGACGGATGGATTTGGTGAGTGCTTGCTCCCGCAATTAAGGACCGATCGTCTGTGTGACCTTGATCTTTGGGCTATTTTTGTACAAACCGTTCGCTCATGTATGGGCGGGGTTCGGTTCGAGAACTAGTTGGTGGTTGGCTCTCAGCTTGTAGGCGGACCGGTGTGGTCGTGTGAGGGGGACGGGTTATACCCCTCGAGTAGACGTCGCCCCGGCTCCTCCGGGGATGGTTTCACAGCTCCGAGGCCCTGCTGGCAAGTTTCGCGCCCCAGTTCAGGACGAGTCAGGCTCGGAGAGGCAGGAGAGTGCCACCCACTGCTAGGTCTCCGGCCGTTAGGTAGGGATGTGGAATGGCGGCCACCGTTTCTGCCCTATCCTGCGGGTCCAGTTGTACAACCTCTGCAGAGTGTTAAACCTATAGCTATAGTCCGTGTCCACTGGTATGGACAGCCCTTACGATCTCTCACCTGGCTAGTCTCTTCTTGTGCTGCTTTCTCTCCCCTGTGTGTTGTGAGCCCGGCTTCGTGCCATTGAGACGTGGGGATAGGAGTTGGTGACCCCACGTCGCAGATGAGTGTGGGATGCTGTATCTTGGTTGAGATCCTGTATTTGGTGCTTCTTTCCTTGTTGGGGCGTTGACCCCGGTGGCATTGTCCTCGGAGGTGTGGATCTCTTCGGAGATGGATACCTCTCGGCTTTTCTGCTTACCTTGATGTTGCTACCGCTGCTTGCTTAACCTTCTACAGCCATAAATAGGATTACTCATGCATAGTAGAATTATTCTCTCTTGCTTATGCTCTTTGTTGGGAAGCTGACATGACCTACTCGCTTGTCGAGTAGATGACGGACTTTCAGACCAGGAGCCGGACTACGACTTTGAGGACGACGGATGGGAGGACTGAGGCTCTCCCTACACTCGAGTTGCCTGCGGATATGGTGTCTACTTCGCTACATGAGAGACGCTGCGTAGATGTTTACTCTGTTTGATTCAGTCCTGTTGGACTTGTACCCAGCATATGCCGAAATGATGTACTCAGATGCTTAATTATTATATTATATTATGGACCCTCATGTATTTATTCTTGTTGTACGGTACTTTGCTTTACTTTCTGAGACAGGGATTTGCACGTGATAGCCTCCTGGGACTATCACAGAGGTGCAGGGATCGGGTTCCCGTCTTCGGAAACCCGGTTCGTTTCAGCTGGTATCAGAGCCGTACTTGACTGTAGGACGAGCCTAGGAACGGACGATAGTATAGGAAAGCCCGAACACCTTGTGCTTTATATGCAATCCATGAAACTTTATATAAATACCTTGCACTTTACTATATACTACCTTGATTAACAATACTAACTCTTACTAACAACCCTAACAACGTGCAGATGGACCAGCTGACGTGGATCCCCCTCAAGACCGACGGCCAGTGGGCCAGAGGGTTCTGCAAGATCCTCAAGAACTGTTTGGAGACCGCTAGAGTGGAGACAAGTGAGGTGTTCTACGAGGGACGCACCACAGCCGTCGTGGACCAGTCGCCGACGGAGCTGACCTTGAAGATACCGGCTGACCCACGCGTGCCAGAGTTCGAGGAGGTCAGAGTCACGTGTTTCGACAACTCTACCCTGGAGGCTCACCAGTGTTGTGCCAGACTCGCGCTGAAGAAAGTGTGCCGACAGCTGGAGTAGAGGTTGAAGGATACACCCTTCGAGGTTCTTCCGACAGCACTGTACGACCATAGCAGGTGGCACACAGATGAGGCAGCTTACACCGAGGAGAACACAAAGGGCAAGGATGAGAAGAACCAGTTGGCGAGCAAGTTCATTCAAGCTCAGGATCAGGCACTCTACTGGGCAGATTCAGAGATCATGTTTCTGCGACAGAAGTGGGACGACACCTTGAGAAGGAACGCCTAGCTGGAGAGAGAGAACAGTCACTTGGTGTTCTTTCTCGACGAGGCGCACAGGAGGAACATCCAGATCACCGAGTGGGGACTCGCGGCCGCCAGAGCCAGCACTGAGAGGGATGCACTTGAGATCGCCACGCTGAGACCCAGACTAGAGGAGACACAGACCGCCTTGCAGGAGTCAGAGGCAGCGACCAGAGAGGAGCGGTTGAAGCTGCGTGAGAAGGAGTACTTGGTAGAGTCTCTTGGAGCAGCTTGCACCGACTACCAGCTACGGTTGTGGGGACACGAGGAGAGGCTGACTCAGAACTACAACCACCTCTGGTACTTGGGAGGTAGAGTGTACGAGGCACAGGACATAGCCAGCCGGACCAGCTCCGCTTGGAGGGACTCCGACCTGAGGCGAGTGACAGAGTACAGGGAGTTGGCAGAGTCGCTACCACCGCAGAAGAGGCCCAGGGTGAGGACAGAGACGTTTGAGCTACCCCCTATTCTACTTCTGTCACAGCGACCTTACCCGCGAGGCAGTTCAGACACCCCAGAGATGAGCAGAGCTTTGAGGAGTTTGGCAGCCTACTTCAACCTACCAGAGATTGAGATTACAGACTACCCAGGAGTGAACAACCCACTGTTCTACGCGGTTCCACTAAGTCCGAAGACCGTGTCACCACTGCTCTCACCAGTTACAGTTCAGGAGCAGGCACCATGAGGGGATGATCCTGTAGTCAGATAGGATAGAGTTCTTCATGATGTTCATGTTTAGTTGACCACCCCTTATGTATTGCGATGTAGTTCTCATGCTTCTGTGTAATCTCGAAGGTTGTGGAGTAGGCCTCGAGATACACACCTTTTGTATGGTGATCTTGCATGAGTGCTTGGAGTTATCGAACTTTTGCCGGTTTTCATGCTTCTTATATGTTTGTGTGGAATTGTTTGTTGTTAGCTAGATACTCCTTATATGCTTAAGTACCTTAAAGTTAATTTCCGACAACTCGTTTCTCACAATCTCGAACTCTTAAAACAGATGTTGGTGGCAAGGAGGTCGGGACGGCTCCTACACCATTTTGAGGAGGCAGCCAGGGAGGACGCCGAGCAGGAGGACGTCCCTCTCCCCGCTGGAGGTCGAGGTCGTGGCCGCCGTGGAGGCCGTGCCCCACGTGGCGGACGCCGTGGTGGATGCCGCGGCGGGCGAGGAGGTCGAGGAGGCCGAGGAGGAGGCCGAGCACCAGCTGACCCCAAGGAGGAGCTCAAGGGGGAGGCTGAGCCTGAGCCTGAGCCTGAGCAGGAGCCCGAGCAGCCGGCACCACCGCCCAACCTAGCAGCCGTGATGGCGCTTCAGACCCAGCTGATGCAGACGATCGCCGATGCTGTGGTTCAGAACAACAACAACTGGAGAAACGTCAGGAACCAGCCAGAGAGCTTGTAGAAGAGAGTGGAGGGTTTCACCAAGCTGCGTCCACCTACCTTTGACAACTCTCCAAACCCACTTGTGGCAGACAACTGGTTGAGGGAGATTGAGAAGAAGTTGGAGCTCACCGAACTTTCTGAGGAGGAGTGCGTGTACGTCGCCGCACACCAGCTGGTCGGCACGGCAGGAGCTTGGTGGGACAGCTACTGTGACTCACACGCGGACCCTACCCGCATCATGTGGGAGGAGTTTGTGCAGGCTTTCAGAGTGTTCCACATTCCAGAGGCTGTGATGGACAGGAAGGCAAACGAGTTCAGGCACTTGAAGATGGGATCGATGACAGTGCAGGAGTACACGAACCGGTTCCAGGAGCTGATGCGGTACGCCCCAGATGACTCCAACACTGAGAAAAAGAAGATGTACTGGTACCGCAAGGGACTCCACAAAGGGATGGCACACCACTTGGCAGCTCACGACTGTGACACTCTTCACGCCCTGGTGGGCAAGGCCTTGGTTGTGGAGAAGTCGAGACTGGACTACGTGGAGGTTCGTGGAGAGAAGAGGCAGCGTGCAGAACGTGCAGGGTACCCAGGGTCACACCAGCGATAGAGGTCCGCTCCGCCACAGTACTCGCAGCAGAGACAACGTCCTTACCCTCAGCAGTCGCAGACTCAGTTCACTCAGCAGGGCAAAGGACACCCCGGAGGTAGTGGAGGTTCGAGTCAGTGGAAGCCCAGGCCGCAGCAGCCGCCAGCTTACGACAGCTCACAGGTCACTTGCTACCACTGCCGTCAGCTAGGCCACAAGTCCAACGTGTGCCCGCAAAAGTTTCAACAGGGAGGTCAGAGCAGGAACACCCAGTACCAGACACCGGCAAAGGCACCAGTTCCAGGTAGACAGCCTCAGCAGAACCAGTAGAAGAGCGCGCCCCCACCGACTTGAGGCAGACTGAACCACCTGACTGCAGAGGAGGCAGCTGCAGCGCCAGATGTGGCTCTCGGTGAGTTTTTAGTCGATTCAGTTATGGCTTCCGTTCTGTTTGACACCGGTGCTCAGTTTTCATACATTTCTACCAAGTTTGTAAAGGAAAGGTCATTACCAACTAAGACCAGACCACGGCCTATAGTAACCACCTCTCCGCTAGGTGAGAAGCGGAGTACGCTGGAGTGTAGAGGAGTGAACATGGTGTTCGAGAAGTAGTTATTCGTGGCAGACCTGACCGTTCTCGAGTCGACCGGGATCGACGTGATACTAGGGATGGAGTGGTTAGCCCAGCACAAAGGATTGGTGAACTGCAACCCAGTATACGTGCAGTTGGAGCACCCCAGTGGAGCCAGAGTGTTGATCAAGCCACAGAGCCAGAGGTCTACACCGATGCTGTGCAACATGAAAGGAAAGGATTTGGAGGAAATCCCGGTGGTGAGGGAGTACCCCGACGTGTTTCTAGAGGAGTTGACTGAGTTACCACCAGACAGGGATATTGAGTTCGTGATTGAGCTGATGCCAAGAGCTGGACCCGTGGCCAAGAGCCCGTACAGGATGTCCGCGGATGAACTAGATGAGCTGAAGAAGCAACTCAAGAAACTGCAAGAGCAAGGGTTCATTCGACCAAGTGCCTCACCTTGGGGTTCGCCAGTTCTGTTTGTGGACAAGAAGGATGGCACCAAGAGGATGTGTGTGGACTACCGGACACTCAACTCGATGACGATCAAGAACCGGTACCCTTTGCCCAGGATTGACGATTTGCTAGACAGGCTGCGGAAGGCAAAGTTCTTTTCCAACATTGACTTGAGGTCAGGCTACTACCAGATGAAGATTCAGGACCAGGATATCCCGAAAACAGCTTTCACAACCCGGTACGGCTTGTACGAGTTCGTAGTGGTTTCCTTCGGACTGACCAACGCACCTGCCTACTTCATGAACATGATGAACAAGGTCTTCATGGAAGAGCTGGACAAGTTCGTGGTAGTGTTCATAGATGACATTCTGATTTTCTCAGAGACAGCGGAGGAGCACGAGGAACACCTTCGAATTGTGATGGAAAGGCTGAGACAGCAGAAGTTGTACGCAAAGTTTAGGAAGTGTGAGTTCTGGATGGAGGAAGTTGCTTTTTTGGGACATGTGTTGTCAGCAGAGGGAGTTGCGGTTGACCCTTCGAAAGTAGAGGCAGTTACCAAGTGGGAGCAGCCACTCACAGTGACAGATATTCGGAGCTTTCTCGGGTTGGCAGGATACTATAGGAGGTTCATAGAAAACTTCTCCAAGATAGCGAAGCCAATGACAGAGCTGCTGAAGAACGACAAGAAGTTCGTGTGGTCAGAGGCCTGTGAGAGAAGTTTCCAGGAGTTGAAGAAGAGGCTCACGACAGCTCCGATTCTTACCCTGCCAGACATCAAGAAGGATTTCGTGGTGTACTGTGACGCCTCGAAGCAAGGTTTGGGATGTGTGTTGATGCAAGAGGGCAAAGTTGTTGCCTACGCATCGAGGCAGCTCAAGAAACACGAGGAGAACTACCCCACTCACGACTTGGAGCTAGCAGCAGTCGTTCACGCTCTGAAGATTTGGAGGCACTACTTGATCAGCAACAAGTGTGAGCTGTACACCGATCACAAGAGTCTGAAGTACTTCTTCACTCAGTCAGAGTTGAACATGAGGCAGAGGAGGTGGCTAGAGCTGATCAAGGCTACAACTTGGAGATTCACTACCACCCTGGCAAGGCAAACGTTGTGGCAGATGCACTGAGCAGAAAGTCCTATTGCAACAACTTGATGGTGAGGCAGGAGCAGCCAGCACTTCACGACGAGCTAGAGCAGCTTCAGGTTGAGATTGTGGAGCAAGGACAACTCAACACACTGCAAGTGACCTACGACTTGGAAGGCAGAATTCGGGAAGCTCAGAAAGGTTGCTCCGAGGTTTGGGAGCTCAAGGAGCTGATGGAGAAAGGAAGAGCTGAGGATTACCGTATGGACGAGCAAGGCACGGTGTGGCTGAAAGATCGAATCTGTGTCCCGAAGAGCAAGGAGATTCGAGAACAGATTCTGAGAGAAGCCCATGATTCAAGGTACTCCATTCACCCAGGAAGCACAAATATGTATCAAGATTTGAAACAGAGGTTCTGGTGGAAAGACATGAAGAAGGACATAGCCTACTACGTGGCTTGTTGTGACACGTGCAGCAGAGTGAAGATCGAGCACCAGAGGCCTGCAGGACTGTTGAAGCCTTTGGATATTCCTCAGTGGAAGTGGGATGACATCTCCATGGACTTTGTGGTGGGACTACCCAGGACACAGGAAGGCAAGGACTCTGTTTGGGTCATAGTGGATCGGCTGACAAAGGTTGCTCACTTCGTACCGGTGAAGAACCGTTACACGACAGACCAGTTGGCAGACTTGTACGTGTGTCACATACTCAGGCTACACGGAGCCCCGAGGAGCATAGTGTCTGACAGAGGGTTCCAGTTCGTAGCAAGGTTTTGGCAGAGTTTCCACGACCGGGTGGGGACCACACTCAGCTACAGCATAGCTTTTCACCCTCAGACGGACGGGCAGACTGAGAGAGTAAACCAGGTGTTGGAGGATATGCTGAGAGCTTGCGCTTTGACCTACGGCACGGATTGGGAGAGCAGTTTGGCCTATGCAGAGTTCTCTTACAACACTAGCTTCCAAGCAAGTCTCAAGATGGCACCCTTTGAGGCACTCTACGGGAGGAAGTGCAGGACACCTTTGATGTGGTCAGAAGTAGGTGAGAGGATGGTCTTTGGAGCCGATGCTATCCAGGAAGCCGAGGAGAAAGTGTAGAAGGTTCGAGACAACCTAAGAATTGCCCAGAGCAGACAGAAGAGCTACGCCGACCGACACCGGAGAGACTTGTCGTTCGAGGTGGGTGACTTCGTTTACTTAAAAGTGTCACCGATGAGAGGAACCAAGAGGTTTGCGGTGAAGGGAAAGCTTGCCTCGAGGTACGTGGGACCGTACCCGATCACTCAGAGAGTTGGGAAGCTCGCTTACAGGCTCGCACTACCGGAGGAGATGTCCGTTGTACACCCCGTGTTCCACGTATCACAGCTGAAGAAGAGTGAGAAGGAAGTGGAAGCAAAGCAAGTCCCGGTGGAGATACTTGACCTGCAAAACACTCTGGAGTATGCAGAGTACCCCGAGAAGATCTTGGATAGAGCAACAAAGGAAACCAGGAGGACCACAATTCCTTACTGCAAAGTGTTGTGGAGTCACCACACGGAGCGAGAGGCAACTTGGGAGAAAGAGTCCGATCTCAGGAGAGAGTTCCCTCACTTGTTCGAGGGGGAGGATGGAGCTTAAATCTCGAGGACGAGATTCCCGGTGGTGTGGGAGAATGTAACAACCCGGAAATTTAAGTTATGAAAATGTGAGAAATTTTGAACTTTTCTTTTATTGATGATGTGTCACCACATTTAAACCCTCTCTAGCCTCTCTTCCTAAATTCCTAAATAAATAAAACCAAATATATAAAAAATATTTTCAAATTATGGTAAAGTATGTGATTTGGAATTTATGGATTTTATTTGGATTTTATTTGAGTGTGTTTGAATTTGAAAGTACTCAAATTCAAGCTTATAGTTTAAACCTTATTCCAAACCTATATTCAAAACTCTATCTGCTAACATGGGCCAGCTAACTACTAACCAAATCCAGCTGATCACCTCCAACTCCCGGCCCAGGAACCAACCAAAACCCTGGCTTTCTTCCCTCGCAACCGAAGTCAGCCCAGGCGGCCCATCCAGCCCAGCACACCGCCCCGCCCTATTCTTCTTCTTGCCGCGCCGGTCCACGCAGCGCGCTCTGACCTGCGTCGCCGTCACGTCCACACGTGCGCGTGCGCACACCCGGCTAGGGGAGAGGACCCCGACCGTGCCTGTGGCACGGACGCCGAGCCAAGCGGCCACGCCCACGCACCGCCCGGCCTTTTCCCTTTCTACCCTCGCCTGTCGACACGCTTCCGTGCCCGCCAGCCTCTGCCGTACCGCCACATCACCACCGCGCCTTCACGAGCCAATAGGAGCCCCAGCCATGACACTTTTGCCCTTCACCCTGGCGTGTTCGACCAGCCAAAGCCCCTGGCGAGACCCCTCTTGCAAGCCAGCGCTCAATTGGGGTTTCTCCCCTTTGGATCCCTGTCCGCCGCCGAGAGAGGAGAGGAGGGGAAAGAGGAAAAGAAGAGAGGAAGAGAAGGTGTTGGAGGCGCATCACCTCCGCACCGTGAAGACAAAGCCAGAGACAAGGCAGCCGGAGCCGCTCGTGAACCGGAGGAAGCTGTCCACAGGCGCACCGGAACCGAAGCAGAGGAGCTCACCGCGTCGTCGCCTTCGCCACGCCGTCGCCGCCGTGATCTTCACCGCCGTGGACTACACGGCTTCGCCTACACCTCCGCCCCTCGGTGAGCTAGTGACCGCACCTCTTCTTCTTCACCCATGGGAGCGTGCCCCTGCGCCACGCCGCGCCGGCCTTCGAGCCGTGTGTTCTCGCGAGTCCGCCGCCGCGTCGCACCTCAGCGCCGCACCGGTCCTCGCCGTCCTGTCCTGCTTCGTTAACACTGCGAAGCCGTCCTTATCATGCCTGAGAACCCAGCCTTCATGCCGATGATCTTTCTGCAGGGAACGCCGCCGCCGCTGCTGTTGCGCCAACCCGCGGACTCGGCTCGCCGGGCCTCCGCGCTCGTCGGCCGGCCATGTCGCGGCCAGGCCTTGCCTGCGCGTGCGCATGTGCCCCGGCAAGCACACCCACGTGCTAGCCATGTCATGCTAGGGATCAACTATTGCTCGTGGTTGCATCACCACTGGAAATTGCGCCGCGCCGCGGTCTCGGCTCGCCGAGGGTCCGCGCGCGCCGGCCGGCCGTGTCGCGGCCAGGCTCTGCCTGTGCGCGCACACGTGCCCGGGCCAAGCACGCCCAAGTGCTGGCCATGCCGCGCTGAAGCGTCTGCTGAAGCGCGGCCTGTTCCATTTTATTTTGCTTTTTCACCGTTTGTGCTTGCGTTGTCGCCGCCGGTGTCGCTGCTCTGCGCTGAGAGTGCCGCCGCGTCGCGCCCCGCGCATGCCCAGTAGCTTGCCTCAGAGCTGTGGCTGCGCCAAGGTGGTCGTGTGCACCTAGTGATCACTAGCATCCGCTCACTTGACCGCCGAAGCCAACACCGCCGCCGTTTGCCATCGGCCCGCCGCCGCCGGACGTGCGCCAGGGCGCGCCAACGCACGTGTGCGAGGCAGGGAGCAACGCTGCACCCCAGCTTTGATCAAGGGGCGGCGTTGGACTTCTCTGCTGAAAACAAAAGGGGTACCGCATGGGCCTTAACCCATTAAAGCCCATGTACCGGCCTTTTTCTTTTCTTTCTTGGACTCTGAATTTTGTTCAGGGTGATCTGTTAGACTTAGCTCATTTGGCCCACTGGGCTAAGTCCAATGGGCCGATTCCGGCCCACTGACACTTTCAGCCCACTAAGGCCCGCTGACCGGTGACAATGACGTCACGATGACGTCATGCTGACGTCATCACCTATTTTCAAATTAAAAATCCTTTTCTGTTTTATAAATGAATTTGGGAATTATTTTATAAAACCTTTAACCTTTGAAAAATCATTACTAATTATTTACAACTCCGAAAAATATAAAACCAGTGTCTATATTTTTCTAAAAATGAGACGGTGATGTTTGTAGGTAGTTTGGTTTTGGTTGGATCTTCTAAAATTGGGTTTGTTTGGATTTATGCATAGTTGTTTGTCGGTATCTTAGCGTCTCGTATCTCGTGCTGCACAGACCCGAGCTACAACCAGGAGGAGGCCTACGACCCCGACTACAACCCAGACCAGGACTACGAACGCCAGCCAGGTGTCATGTCACTCCCGACCATATAGATCCTATGCTTGCTTTAGTTGCTAGTGCTTAATTACTTTTGCTGCATGTTTTGAAATTGCATAGACAATTGATTAGCCGTGCCTTGAAATTGTTTACCTTGTCCTTGGAACACCTACTTTCGGAACTAGCTACAGACCCCTAGCTAGTTCCCGGCACTACTCCATCCATATATTTTACCCTTAGTTATGGATGGATCTCAGGTTTGGACCGAGGTTGGGATACTTCGGAACTCTTGCGTGTGTTTTGGGTGAGTGTGTATCCTTGACGTGTTACCGCGGGAGCGAGCCGCTTTGGTTACTTGTGGACGCCTGTCTAGGGGAGATGCGACCTGGCCTCTCGCCCTAGCGGCGTGTCGGACGGATGGAGTTGGTGAGTGCTTGCTCCCGCAATTAAGGACCGATCGTCTGTGTGACCTTGATCTTTGGGCTATTTTCATACAAACCGTTCGCTCACGTATGGGCGGGGTTCGGTCCGATAACTAGTTGGTGGTTGGCTCTCAGCTTGTAGGCAGACCGGTGTGGTCATGTGAGGGGGACGGGTTATACCCCCCGAGTAGACGTCGCCCCGGCTCCTCCGGGGATGGTTTCACAGCTCCGAGGCCCTGCTGGCAAGTTTCGCGCCCCAGTTCAGGACGAGTCAGGCTCGGAGAGGCAGGAGAGTGCCACCCACTGCTAGGTCTAAGGCCGTTAGGTAGGGATGTGGAACGGCGGCCACCGTTTCTGCCCTATCCGACGGGTCCAGTTGTACAACCTCTGCAGAGTGTTAAACCTATAGCTATAGTCCGTGTCCACTGGTATGGACAGCCCTTACGATCTCTCACCTGGCTAGTCTCTTCTTGTGCTGCTTTCTCTCTGCTGTGTGTTGTGAGCCCGGCTTCGTGCCGTTGAGACGTGGGGATAGGAGTTGGTGACCCCACGTCGCAGATGAGTGTGGGATGCTGTCTCTTGGTTGAGATCCAGTATTTGGTGCTTCTTTCCTTGTTGGGGCGTTGACCCCCGAGGTGTTGTCCTCGGAGGTGTGGATCTCTTCGGAGATGGATACCTCTCGGCTTTTCTGCTTACCTTGATGTTGCTACCGCTGCTTGCTTAACCTTCTACAGCCATAAATAGGATTACTCATGCATAGTAGAATTATTCTCTCTTGCTTATGCTCTTTGTTGGGAAGCTGACATGACCTACTCGCTTATCGAGTAGATGACGGACTTTCAGACCAGGAGCCGGACTACGACTTTGAGGATGATGGATGGGAGGACTGAGGCTCGCCCTACACTCAAGTTGCCTGCGAATATGGTGTCTACTTCGCTACATGAGAGACGCTGTGTAGATGTTTACTCGGTTTGATTCAGTCCTGTTGGACTTGTACCCGGCATGTGCCGAAATGATGTACTCAGATGCTTAATTATTATATTATATTATGGACCCTCATGTATTTATTCTTGTTGTACGGTACTTTGCTTTACTTTCTGAGACAGGGATTTGCACATGATAGCCTCCTGGGACTATCACAGAGGTGCAGGGATCGGGTTCCCGTCTTCGGAAACCCGGTTCGTTTCACTGGGTCTGCACTGCTGATGGTGCCGGATCGTTCTAGCACTACCTCACCATGACCCCGGACCCGGAGACTGGACTCGTGACGCTTCCCGAAGCCATCACGGGTCAACTCATCGAGAAATTCGATGAATTTTCGCTCTGCAACCAAGTCGCCGACTTCGAGATTGGATCCACCTCCAACTCGAACTCGACGTCACCCTGGATCGAACCACGCGAGCTGGCTCCTGAGCCATCGTGCGAACCGGTCCTCCCCCATGAGCACTTCCCGTACGGCCTCTGCAACTCTAGCAAAGCCTACGCGGAAGCACTCACCTCACGTCGGGCCGGCTAGGAGATCGTCTCCGAGTACTCCTCGTACTCCAACACCGTCCCCGACTACAACTCGTACTCCTCCTACGAGTTTGACTTCGGTCTCGATCCAATCGAGTCCGAGTCTGAGCTCAACACCATTGAGGAACTGTTGTCAGGTCCTGCTGCTGGCTTGGTCATCACGTCTACTCCTGCCGGCAGATTCGTCTACTGGCCCGACCGCAAGCCCGCAGACCTGACCAACGACAACTCACGCTGCGTCGCCTACCTCGAGACACTCTCCATCCAGGAGGGGACACCGCTGACTCCAAACGAGGAAGAGCACACGCCAACCGAGGTGGCGACTACCAACTCCGGACTCTGCACGCCTGACCGTGAAGTATTCATGGCAACCGGGGAAGCTGGAACCTCAGAAACCCGAGTAGATCGGTACCTTGAAGATATTTCAGAAGACGAGGAATCAGCTAATGCACCCGCAGATAAAACTACTCATGCCAAGAATGCCCAGCGCGAACGCAACAGAAGGCGAGCAGATCGACGCAAGCGGCTCCGAGAAGCTCTCCCCATCCGGAACCTCACTGAGGCTCTGGACCAAGTCGCTAACCGGGTTCACACAACCCCCGAGCAGTACCTCATGTCTATCACTACGATAGCACAAATAGCCCAGGGGCACCGTGCAGGCGAACTCATCGCCAAGCATGCTGAGGACGCCTACATCATGCGGGTCAACAACAGGACCGCCGGAGCCGGGAATCATGAAGCCACTAGTCGCAGCCGCACCCCAGCAGATGCCGGGCGCAACCGCGTTCGTGGCGAACACCAACCAACCCCCAATCGCTCTAGAGCCTCTGCGGGAGCACCTTCGCAAGGTGGCACAAGTGGCGGCTGTGGCGGCGGCGGTGGCAGCAGTGGTAGCTCCTCTCATGGCAGCGGCAGAAGAGCCTGCGGCGGAAGCGATCGCGGAGGCTGAGGCCACGCGAACAGTCACGCCACCGGCAATGCGCGTGGTGGCTACGATGCCCGCCACAGGATCGACGAGATCCGCCGTGCCAAGAAGACTACCGAAGTCAGCGACAGCGACGGCTTCCCCGCCTACTCTGCACGACTTCGCGATCTGCTTCTCCCCGAGAAATTCAAACCTCTTGGGATCTCCAACTACGACGCGAAGCAAGACCCAGTTCAGTGGCTCAGGTGCTATGCCCTGGCCATCAAAAATGCTGGTGGCGACAACGACACCAATTGCCTCTACTTCCCCTTCTGCCTGGACCAAGCTCCACTTGCATGGCTCGAGTCGCTCGACAAGAACTCGATCGACAAGTGGGACCAGCTGAAGGCCCAGTTCACCAGCAACTTCGCGGGCGCCATGGGACGCTCGGGTACTCGCATGGATCTGGCGATGGTCAAGCAGGAGCAAGGCAAAACCCTCCGCCAGTACATGCGCTACTTTTTCGACAAGCGTGCGACCGTAGTCGACGTCACGGACAAAGAAGTCATCGACCTCTTCCAAGACGGTCTCTACCACCGTCGCACCTTTGAAGACTTCGGTCGCCGTCGCCCAAGCTCCATCACAAAGCTCAAAGACATGATCACCTCATGGGCCGACGAAGAGGACAAGGCGAACGCCAAGTACGACTCCATTTGCGGCAAGAGCAAAAACAACACGGGCGGCAACAACAACAACAAGGATCAAGGGGGTCGCAACAACAATAACTACTCGGGTCCTAACCGCAAGCGCAGGCCAGACAACACAGTCGCAGCTATACAGTGCCCTGCGAAGGACAGCTCCAAAAAGACCTCCGGCGGCTTCAGAGACTTGCTCAAAGAGAAGTGCCCGTGGCATCTGGATGGCAATCACACAACCAACCAGTGCTACCAACTCCGGCGAGCACTCAAGGATGTCCCCGAGCCACGGCCTCCTCACGACAAGAAGGGCAAGAAGAAAGTCGACGAAGGCAACGGTGACTTCCAAGAACCCGACAAGATGGTGAATGTCCTCTTCGGCGGACTACCCACCAGACGATTCCAGAAGCTCACTCTACGGGAAGTCTTGAACATTGAACCAGCGGTACCGACTCCTTTAACATGGTCGGAGGTACCCATCACCTTCTCCCGCGCGGATCAATGGACAAGCTTCTCTCTAGGACGTTTCCCACTCGTCCTGAAACCAGTAGTCACGGGCTCCAGACTCAACAAGGTACTCATCGACGGCGGGAGCGGACTCAACGTCCTCTTCACCAAGACCTTGAAGAAGATGAAGCTCGACATCACCGACATGCTCAATAAGAGCGCGTCGCCTTTCTATGGCATCATCCCGGGCAATGCGGCTATACCACTCGACTCAGTGGTCCTGCCAGTTACCTTCGGGGAGACAAGGGAGAATTACCGCACCAAGTACATCAAGTTCGAGGTTGCGGACTTCGAAACCTCCTACCATGCCATCCTCGGCAGACCAGCCATCGCTAAGTTCATGGCGGTCCCTCACTACACCTACTTGGTACTCAAAATGCCAAGTCCTGCCGGAGTACTCGCGCTGCAAGGGGACTTGAAGATTTCTTACAACTGCGATACCGAAGCTGTGGAACTCGCAGCAACCAATCAAGTACCCAACGCAATGATGGAGATCTTCACTGCTTCCAAGAAGCTTGCGCCAACAGAACTCGAGATACCTGAGAAAACCGACACCTCTAACAAACCTCAGCCAACAGAGGAAGTTCAGGTGAAGGCCATCGACCTCGGGACCGGCGACAGCAGCAAGACTACCATGTTTGGCCCGGGGCTCGACCCTAAATAGGAAGACACGCTCGTCAGCTTCCTCCGGGCTAACCGAGACATCTTCGCGTGGAAGCCAGCGGACATGCCAGGTGTGCCCAGGAGGTTGATCGAGCACACACTCAACGTCGATCCTAAAGCTACCCCCAAGCGACAACATCTCCGCCGTTTTGCCGACGACCGACGGGATGCCATCAAGAAGGAACTCGCCAAACTACTCACGGCCGGCTTCATCCGAGAAGTCTTCCATCCTGAGTAGCTCGCTAACCCCGTCCTCATCCGCAAGAAGAACATGAACGAGTGGAGGATATGCGTCGACTACACCGACCTCAACAAGCACTGCCCCAAGGACCCCTTCGGGTTGCCGCGGATTGATCAAGTCATCAACTCCACGGCGGGCTGCGACCTGCTCTGCTTGCTCGACTGCTACTCCGGGTACCACCAGATCGCTATCAAGGAAGAAGACCAGGAGAAGACCGCGTTCATTACCCCGTTCGATGCCTACTGCTACACGACAATGTCGTTCAGGTTGAAGAACGCTGGCGCTACCTACCAACGAGCTATCCAGGCTTGCTTCAAGAAGCAGCTCAACAAGAACGTCAAAGCCTATGTGGATGACGTGGTCGTCAAGACCAGAAACTCTGACACGCTCATCACCGATCTTGAAGAGACCTTCGCATCCCTGCGAGAGTACCAGTGGAAGCTCAACCCCAACAAGTGCATCTTCGACGTACCCTCGGGGAAACTACTCGGCTTCATCATCAGCCATCGCGGCATTGAAGCCAATCCCAAGAAGATCTCCGCCATCACCAATATGAAAGCTCCAACCTGCATCAAGGATGTCCAGAAGCTGACCGGGTGTATGGCAGACCTGAACAGATTCATCTCGAAGCTTGGAGAACGGGGACTACCCTTCTTCAAGCTACTCAAGCACCAAGAGAAGTTCGTGTGGACCGCGGAGGCTGATCAAGCTCTGACGCAGCTTAAGGACTTTCTGTCCAAGCCACCGGTTCTCACGGCTCCTCGCAAAAAGGAGCAGCTACTGCTCTACCTCGCTGTGACTACTCACGTGGTCAGTACTGCCACCGTCGTCGAGTGGCAGGAAGAAGGCCACGCCTACCCAGTCCAGTGACCAGTCTACTTCGTCAGTGAGGTCCTGTCCGAGTCCAAGGCACGGTACCAACCGGTCCAGAAGCTACTCTACGTAGTACTCATCACCTCGCGGAAGCTACGACACTACTTCCAGGAGTACCCGATCACCGTCATCACTGACTACCCGCTTGGTGACATACTCCATAATCAAGATGCTACTAGAAGAATCTCCAAGTGGGCGGTCGAGCTTGGCGCCCTCAACATCGACTTCAAGCCACGCATCGCTATCAAGTCCCAAGTACTAGTTGACTTCATGGCAGAGTGGTGGGAGAATCAGCTACCAACTCCAACAGAGCGACCAGAGCATTGGGTGATGTACTTTGACGGCTCACTCAAGCTCGAAGGCACGGGTGCAGGGGTACTCCTGATTTCTCCAAAGGGCGAACAACTCAAGTACGTTCTGCAGATCTTCTAGAAGGTCTCAAACAACGAAGCCGAGTACGAAGCCCTACTGCATGGGCTCCGCCTCGCAATTTCACTGGGCATCAAGCGACTACTAGTCTACGGCGACTCCGCGGTGGTCATCAACCAAGTCAACAAATTCTATGGTCTCGAGTTTCACCACGTCGTCCGCGACAACAATGTTACAGCGGACGTCCTGTCGAAGCTTTGCTCTACTCACGCACAAGTACCCGTTGGAGTCTTCGTCCACGAGCTTCACACGCCATCCATACCAGAGCCGGCGCGAACGACCACTGACCCTGGGCCACCACAGCCCGGTCAGGAGGTCATGATGATCGACGTGGACTGGAGACAACCCTTCATCGACTACATCCGCGAGCAGAAGTTTCCCTCCGACAAGAACAAGGCCGAACAACTCGTCCACCGAGCCAAGACCTACGTAGTAGTCGGAGACAAGCTCTACAGGCGGGATGCCACTTCTGGAGTACTCATGAAGTGCATACCTCGGGAAGAAGGCAAGGACATCTTGGAGGCGATCCACAAGGGCATTTGCGGCAACCACGCGTCTTCGCGCACGCTGGTAAGCAAAGCCTTCCGACGAGCCTTCTATTGGCCCACAGCTCTGGCCGACGCTGAAGAACTTGTCAGAAGGTGCCAAGGGTGTCAATTCTTCGCTAAGCAGCAACACATCCCAGCCTACAAGCTAGTCACCATACCACCAACCTGGCCCTTTGCCTGCTGGGGGCTCGACATGATTGGGCCTCTACCAACAGCGCCAGGAGGATTCAACAGAGTCTTGGTAGCTATTGACAAGTTCACCAAGTGGATCGAAGTCAAGCCGGTTACCTGCCCAAAGGCCGACAGAGTACTTGACTTCTTGGATGAACTCGTGCATCGCTACGGGCTACCCCATCGCATCATCACAGACTTGGGTTCCAACTTTAACAACCACCAGTTCTGGGAGTACTGCGAGAACAGCGGGATCGACGTCTGATATGTCTCAGTCGCCAACCCACGCGCTAACAGCTAGGTGGAGCGCGCCAATGGGATGGTACTCGATGCCCTCAAGAAGCGATTGCACGACGCAGCTAACACCAAAGGAGGCAAGTGGATCAAGGAACTACCCAATGCACTCTGGGGCTTCGTACTCAACCTACCAAGCCAACGGGGCAGTCGCCCTACTTCCTGGTCTATGGCTCCGAAGCTATTCTACCTGCCGACGTGATGTGAGAATCCCCGGTAGTAGAACAATACGACGAAGGCATCTCAGAAGACAGTCGACGGGTTGATATCGATAGCCTCGAAGAAGCCCGCTGCGCTGCCCTCGTCCAGTCAGCAAGGTACCTTGAGGGTATCTGACGCTACAATGATCGCAACGTCAAGGAACGTTCCTTCAACGTCGGTGATCTAGTCCTCCACCGCATCCAGAACACGGACGGACTACACAAGCTCAGCTCGCCATGGGAAGGTCCCTTCTCAATCTCCAAGGTGACCGGACCAGGCTCTTATCGTCTTCAAACACTTGAAGGTGAGGACATCAGCAACTCGTGGAACGTCGACCAGCTGTGTCGCTTCTACGCGTAGTCGCTCGACTACTCATCTACGGGTCCAGCCTATACGGCTACTCACGGACTCTTCGCTGTAAGCGGCCTCTCGGTCCTAGCACACATCTACGGACTACTCTTATCCAAGATCCAGCATTAACGGCTACTAACGGATCCTGGGCCGCACATAGCAAAAGGACTTTGGCAGCGGTCTATGGACCATGTACTCTCTAGATCCAGCCTATACGGCTACTAACAGATCTCCAGCTATAAGCGGCCCAAGGGCCCCAGCAATCACTTAGCCATAGGCGGCCTACGGGTCCAGGCGACTACTTATTTGTAACGACCCTAGCCACCCAGGTGTACTTACTCATCAGTAATAAAGTTCGGTTCTACTCAACTTGTTTACTGTGCCTTCTAACTAGGCAGATCCTACTGAGTACTACTACTCATCACTTCTCCCACGGCTTGGTACTCCGCACACTTCACTGCAAGTGGCAGCAACGAGTACTGATTACAAATACAAGCAGTGGACAAATTTCATTGATATTTCAAACAAGTTTCTAACAACTTTGTTTATCTTACATCAACTACCCTATACATGAGCTACCTCTACAGGTACACCTACTGGAGATTCAGCTTCTCCGCGACTTGCTCCGCGATGGGCGCCATCTCCTCCAGAAGGGTCTTGTACTGCTCATCAGTGCAGTTCGCCGCAAGACCACCAGCCACCACATCCACTAGCGCCTTCGGGAAGTACGACTTCATGTATGCAAGCACCTGGTTTGGTATGGACTTCGCCAAATGCTTGACGTACGTCACCAGGCGCCCGGGGGCTTCCTTCAGCCTGTCTACCAGAGGGGCTATCTTGGGTCCGCCTGGATGTGGTACCAACAGCCTTGCGATGGGTAGCGCAGCTTCTTCGAGTTCCTTCAGCTGACCTCGAAGCTTCTCGCAGTCTTCATTGAGCTTCTGCAAAGACTTATAACAGTTTACAAGGTCACGATCTGAGGCTTCACGGAGCTCCATGTGCTTGATACACTCATGGCGCAACTGAGCGTACTCATACTCAAGTACCTCTCTCTTGTCGGTCTCGCGGTACACGATGTTCTTAAGGTCCATCTCTGATGCCTTCAGCTGATCGACCTTTGCCTCAAGATCTGCAGACAACTTATCACAGTGTCAGACTACACACAAGTATTGCCACAAGTACTCGGTGATCTTGGCGGGAGGCACACCTTTGTTCTTCTGGCGCAACGACTTGTTCTTCCTGATCAGGTCGTCCCTCTTCGCCTGCATCTCCTGTACCTCGTTGTGGTACTGAGCGAAGGTGCCATCAAGCTTGGATTGGAGCAGTGTCACATGTTTCTCCGACTTGTCCAGCTCCTTCTCCAAAGCTTCGGCGCGGAGAACTGTGTCACCGTACCCCTTCAGGAGTTCAGACTTCTGGCAGGACCTCTCCACCACGTCCTGCGCAAGACAGAACAGCCAATGAGTAATCAGTACTCAACAAGGCAAGACTACTCAGGGTACTTGTAACGTACCTTGACCCATTGCTCTGTGCGGCGCCACGACTCCATGCTCAGAGATACGATGGCCAGGTCAATCAGATTGTCATCCAGCAACTCGAGACCCCCACGGCTCGAGGATCCTGTCTCTAGCATGGGCGCCGAGCGAAGCGGCGCAACATTTTCTATCATCGCCTCGTGGACGACAACTTCAGTACTCGCCTCGGGATCCGAGTCAACCCGCGCCTCCGCGCTCGACTCGGGGGCTATTGTAGTTCTCGGCCCAGGGGCTGTCGCCGTCGCCGCCTCGGCAACTGGCCCTGTGGCCATCGTCTCCACAGCAGCTGTTTCCATGGCTACTGCCTCGGGGATCATAACTCCCTCGGCTTGTGCTCCTGTCAGGATCAACTAAACAAGTCAATAACGGCTATGACTACTCTCCATAATAACTACTCGTGGTGGCAAGATGTATACCTTCAACCAGGGTAGCCTCTTCAAGCATCGACCCTACCACGGCATCAGCTTGCGGTGGTGGTGTGGGTTCTCGTACCTCCGTCGAGCGGTCTTCACCATCGGCCGGAGTGCTAGTCTCCCCTCCATCCCACGACAAGTCCGTGGATTTCCTACATCATGAAGTATCCAGTCAACAACATGAGCTTAACGACTACGTGACTACTCAAGAGTTCAGGTAACTTACAGAGTTGACCGCACTACAGTGAAGGTCGGGGCGCCTAGTATGCTGGCGATATCCACGATGCCAGACATGCTAGCGGCTCCGGCCTCGACAGGAGGCTCCTCTACTCTCTCCTCTGGCTGCTCAACGGCCACGGCCGCAGCTGGAGGAGGGCCCTGTACTTCTTCAACCGACACCTACAGCTCCATGGCGCCGGTTTGCTACTGTGCCCCTTCTGGCACAGCATCTTCAGTAGCCGGAGGCGGGCTAGTGTTTCTCTCAACCATCGCCCCCACAGTCTCCCAGACATCTTCCTCGTCCCGGTCCGCGGGGTCTGAGGAGGGGATGTCCTGCAAACAATACAAGTCATACAATCAGCAACCTCATCGTTAGTACTCGACTACTCTAGTCGCGGTACTCACCTCTTGTCTGGTGGCCTCTGATAACTTCAACTTCTTCACGGTGCGTTTCCGCGCCACGTTGCGGGGCTTCCTGGGCGGCACCGGCAAGCTCGATTCCAGGCTCGACGGTTTCTCGATCACCGGGATGTGCGGCATCCCAGCTCGGCTGAACTTCGAGCGGAGTTGGAACTGCTGCTGCAGCGTCTCCTCATCCTCATCGTCGGAGCTGTCTTCAATGACGACGGCATCATCACCTTCGCCAACTTCGTGGTGCTCCTTCACTTTGGGTTCCGCCTTCCCCTGCGTCTGTCCCTCAAGTCGTGGAGGGGAGGGCAGGACGGAGATGTACTTCTTCACATCGTCCTACGACACCAAGCAAGCATAAGTACAGCTACATCAAGCAAATCAATACTCGGGGGCTCTAGCCATGACTACTGACCTGGTTTTGCGGTCGTGCCGCGGAGTACTCTGACACCAGGCAGGGCGTATACGGGGGCATATCCTTGAAGATCCTCCCCAGCCTCTCGATGATGACTTCATCTTCAATCTCTTCGCCGGGCATCCGGGACGTATCTTCATCACCGGTGTACTAGTAGCCAAGGGTGTCTCGCGCCATCAGTGGCTGCACCCTCCTCTTCATAAAACTGAAGGCCACGTGCTCGGCCCTCAGTCTGGCCTCCCGCAAGGCCTCAATCTTCTTCAGCAGCGGAGGTAGCTGAAGACCTTCCTGCATGGTGGGCTCCGTGTTCCACCATGGCGCATGCTTCGGCTGTCGACCGCTGGGCTTCGGTAGCTTGGGGTGGTGGTTGCTGATGTAGAACCACTTCGCCTTCCAATCCGGGTTGGAGTTGATGAGCTTGTACGGCAAGTACTGCCCGGCGGCGTCTTCGCGCATTTGTATCCTAGCGCCTCCGACTACTCGCGGGTCGTCTGTACTCGGCTGCGGCTTCACCCGGAAGAACTTCCGGAACAAGATCCAGTGAGGTTTGATCCCCACAAACGCCTCGCAGAAGTGTACAAAGATAGAGACGTGGAAGATACCGTTGGGGTTGAGGTTGAGGTACTCGATGCTGTAGTACCGAAGCATCCCCTTGAAGAAGTCACTGGCCGGCAACGCGAGTCCACGCTCCACGAACCGCGCGAACATCGGAATCTCATCCGGATTCTTCTCCATCGGGTACGGATCGCCGGTGGCGGTGCGCCACAGATCCATTTCCTTCTCGCGAAGGAAACTGTTGTTCACCAGGGCGAGGAGGTCCTCCGTCTTTAGCTTCGCCTTCTTCCACTCCTTCGCCGGATTGGGACAAGGGGAGGGGGGCGGCGACGACGACGACTGGCCGGCATCTCCAGCCTCATCGCGGCTCCTCTTCTTCAATGCGCCGGTCTTCGTGCTCTTCGCTGGGGACCCCTTCATCCTTCGAGTCATGAGCGTCTTCACTCGCATTCGCTCGGGGGCTGCGGAGGAGGGCGACCTACGGCGGCGGGCGAATGTAGATCCAATCTACTTAGCAGCGGCGGCGGCAGCAGAGGAGCAGAGGGGGTAGTCACTCAGATCTAATCTGCGAGGAATGCAACCGCTGGGAGTGAAAAACCCTAAGGGGGTTCACCTGTTATTTATAAACCACCGGGCGGCTAGGTTGCGAACAGGCAGCTAAGCGCCAGGTGGGTGACTCAGCGGAGGCAGTATGACCCTTCATATTCCAGTACTCGATGCTCTCAGTCTCGGGGGCTCGACTACATCCGACGGACTCAGTGGGCTACACCAAATCAAGATCCCACTCAGGACACATTCTACAGTCAAGATGACTCTTCAATTCGAGAGAAAGTACTCGACTCAAGGCTCGGGGGCTCTGTGCCACATGTCCTTCGGTTTTTTCTCTGGATTTTTCGGGATAAGATTGGCAGAACTTCAAATTGACCCTCATCTTGAATCTGCGATTCGACCTAAAGCTCGGGGGCTACATTTCATATGGAATGCGATTCTCCGAATCGCATTTTCCATATGGTTTCTCATCAAGACAACACGAGTACTATTGAAGACCTTCGAGAGAAGCACTCGGGGACGCTTGGGGACTACTCGAGAAGACTTCAGGACTACTCAAAGATCAGCTGGAGTACCTTCCAGCCTCGGGATGATTCAAGCATTCTTGAGGACTTTCGGCTTGTGGAACTCGGAGACGCTCAAGGACTACTCGCCAAGGCCGTTAAGACTACTCGAAGACATCCTGCTCGACTACAAAGTACTCAGGGGCTTGTCGTACGGACATCCCTAGGCCCACTACTCAGGTGGGTACCAGGACCGACTACTGCGTGGGACCCTGGGACTACTCGACTTGGGCTGCACGGCACCAGATGACGTGAAGCACAAGGCATACGGAGGGCTAGTACTCGGTTAGGAAGCTAGACATGTCCGGATCCATGTAGAGTACTCCTAGCCGTACACGACTAGTACTCTCCTGTCAAACCGACTTGTAACCCTACCTCCCGGACTATATAAGGCGAGGCAGGGACCCCTATCTCTTCATCCGCATCATCTTGTAAACACACCCAATCAATCCAGAGCTACGCAGCATATAGGACGTAGGGTATTACGCACCTCGCAGCCCGAACCTGTCTAAATTGTGTGCCACGTGTCTGTCCTTCGAGTTCCCGATCTCGGCGAGGCCACAAACATCTACCTCGGGTACTCCCCTTGGTAGGTTGCCGGGTTAAAACACCGACAGTAGGGGGAGGGTTTGGGGTAATGGTCCTATCCAAGCAAATTGGAAAACATGACGAATACGGGATCATCCCGGATTAAAATGTGATCCCGCAAATACGGGTGGGATACCCCCCAATCGTATCTCGTCCCGTTCCTGGGTACTCCCACCGTGTTTCCTGTCCCGTTATCAGACCTTACCATCCTGTTTTCATATAGCTCAAAGTGCAGAACAAATATGGGAAAACAGGTACCAACGAAATTTTGTTCATCCGTTTTCATGGCTATCTTCATCCGTTGAATGGGAGATTCTCTTTGCACACCACTGGCAAGGTATAGCAGAAAGACTTGGTTGCTCCCATACCATCCTAAAACTATATATGCAACTACAACTATTAGAATTGGTTGAAATAGTAAGGGTATGTTAGGACCTCCACAAATGAAGGAGAGCCCTGGTGCCGAATCTACTCTCGGGGGTGGAGAGCACGACCATATAGCCTACACAAGTACCTCTCCTAGGATGGTGAATAATAGAGAGGAAGCAAAGTTTTTGGTGATGAATGCTGTCTTGAGCATGACTACAATCGATCCAAGTACCTATATCCTACGTTGGAGAATAACGGAGGACGATAGAGGTTTTTGTTAAGGATGCTATAGGAGTGGCTTAGGAACACATGCCACGTCGCCACCCTAGTATCCATATAGTTCATGACGAGTAGAGGACAATGGGAGAAGTTGTTCCCACTATCTAAAGTATAAGGCCGCGCCGTTTTCGCGGCCTGCTAGCATAGCCATGATAGCATAATTTTGCTGCCACGTCCGATATGGTTTGAATGGCTTCGATCTGCGTAGGTGTGCCACGTCCGATATGGTTATTTTCGCTCGCATATAGATGTGCCGAAGCAACAATTGACATCGACCCTTCAGGCTGCACTACAAGTGATATTGACCCTTCATACTGCAGTGTTGTACTACCCTTTAATTTCTGTCACACGTGCATCCATCATCATTGCGACGTACATTGAGCTACCCTTCAACTGGGTGTTTTTTCTTCAGCAAAGATGCCAGATCATATCATGCAGAGCATGTGTGTTGAGTCACTTCACATTATTTTCAACTCTTTCTATCTCGTCCCCTTCTTTTGCTATGTTGATGCTGATATGTAGCACATGTATATTTCGACAATGCTAAGTCACATCTCATTGGTTTCCATTTGCTTCCCTTGTCTGTTTCTTATTTGGTGTGTTCTTGTCGATACTGCATATATATCCCTTGCTGCAATGTAGAGTCACATCGTATTAATTTTGATTCTTTCCTTTCTGTCCATTCTTAGTTGACGTGTTCTGACCGATGGGCTATGCGTTTGTGTTTCCCCTGCCTATATAAGCATGGTGCTCCATTCGTTCCATTCCACACCGCCGGCTCCTCGCTTTTCCTTCGCTGTCTGATTCGGGTATTGCCTGCGCAGGACTCATCTTGGGATGGTTGACAAGCGTGAGTTCCCCAATGAGACCCACCTTAGAACACTCAAATCTTTAATATAAACATTACTATCACAACTATCGTATTAGACACGATATGAATGGTAAAGAGTGGATTGAATGGCAATGCTTTGTAGTGAGGCTGCGTGTGGTAGCGAAATGCTGCACCCCTCTTAGCTTCCTAACAAAGTGTGGATTCTTTGATTCTCTCTATTTTTGTTTATTTTTTCATTTCATGCCTTACATATCATGATGTGTATTGTTTGTATTTTTATTCTATATAATATCCGCCTTTCCAATCAATGAATTTATGTATCGTTCTTGCGTTGTTTCCATTGCTATATGTATAGGCGTGTGTCTGTTAGTTGATTAGTGTTTTTTTTTTGGAATGAAAATAAGGTGCAAAATTGATCTTTAGTTTTGGTAAAATAGGGATTGCAATGGTATAATGTAGTTTATATAGTAAGGAACAAATGAGGTTCGAATGAGAACGGTTGACAAAATTAATGAATTGGTAAAAATTATTTGGGGTGGCCAGCTAGGGATCTCTTATTGGTGGAGCTGTGTTGTGTGCACATGCACAAGGACACTCTATTTTCATTAGTTTGTTTGCTTCCATTCAGGCTTTTTCTGTGCAGAGCATTTATGATAAAAGCTAGCAGCATGCATGTAAAAAGTAGGTCCTTGCCTATACATGCATGTCGTTTGGACCTGCTTTCTCTTTTGCCGTGCAACAAGACTGTACGGCGGTGATCTCCCGCATGCATGTCCTTTAATTTGGCCCTTTTTTAAATTCTCTATATGCATCGATATGTGCTATATCCACATCATCAAATGAATAATATTAATTAGAAAAACCACCTATGCATGGTATATGCTATATTTTGATGGAGCACAACAACCATAAGTTTATGCTCTCTCACTCTCTCTCACTCTCTGTATATATATATAGGTGCACTGATGTTTCATGGAGGGCACTCCTGCTAGCAATACAAGGAAGAGGTTACGGGAAAAGAAACTAATCTCAGAGCCAGGTTTTTTTATTACATTTCCTCTCTTGTTGTGGCATTCTATACTTACTAGATGTTTATATGTGACTAATTTGATATTATTGCTGCAGTTGGTGTTGCACCATCTACTGGGGGGACCATACGGGAGCGGCAGGGGCGCCGGAGATCTATAATAAAAGCAAAGCAAGGACGTAATATTTATATATGTACAATTTTTGTAAAGAGAATGATCCAATCCTATAATTATTCAAAGATTGGTAATATGTAAAGCCTTTAGGCTGGGTGGCTAAATTTGCTAATATTATTGTAGGTGGGGTTACAGGTTCTACGAGTAGAACGATAGAGGAGACGCAAGACACCGTGCAGTCTAGAACAAGGACAAAGAAAGCAGGTAATTGGTATTTGTATGTGTGTTTATATTGCAAAAAGTATTAAAGCAATAATAATTGACAATAGAAACTTATGCATTCCCCTACTTTGTTTATGGAATAATTGCGCTAGCCAGCAAGATCTAGATGACGACGTCTGCAGTTTGTTATAGTCTAAACGACGTAAGAAAATGTGTTTAGCATTTTAATAAATCTATTTATTTATGGAGAAAATAATTTTTGAAGTTGTAATACATAATTAGGTGTTGCACACATAGAGAAGAACAATAAAAGCACTACTGTGCCGTTTAAGTGTCAAGGCCGTTGTAGGATGGCCCATGACACTGCTCTTACAAAACAAACAAGTATTCTTGCCCTGCTGATTCTTAATTTATTTTGTACCTTGTAGCCATTCCTGACGAGACATCGTACTACGGACCTCCTGCACACGAGTGTCAGTATTGTGGAGCACAGTTTTGGTACTAGGAGCGTGTGAAGAGATCATATTCAGGTGAAGGGGTGCGTGTTCGTTTTCATCTTTGTTGTCGAGGAGGTAAGGTCCAGTTACCTCTTCTAAGAGATCCTCCTCCATTTCTAGCTGGGTTATTGAAACCAGATGGTGGCAATTTATCTAAGTATTTTCTTAAATCCATACGATCATACAATTCCATGTTTGCTTTCACATCATTGGGTGCTAAAATTGACATGGGTATAAACAAGGGTCCCGGACCATATGTATTTAAAATCAATGGTCAGGTCCATCATCGAATCGGATCTTTGCTACCAGACGAGGGTAAGCCACCGGCATATGCACAACTTTATATTTTTGATACTGAAAATGAGGTTGAAAATCGAATATCAATTTTTGATAGAGATCGGGATTGCAGTGGACGTAGTGAAGTTGATAGAGTAATCGTTGAGGGTTTAGTGCGGATGTTTGATGAAACAAATGAACTGGTGAAGTCATTTAGGGCAGCTAGGGACCTGTTGGCTCAGGGATATTGCCAGCCTTTGCGCCTTAGGCTATTGCATGATAGGTCCAAGGCTGCACCACAGTATGGTGCTCCAACAGGGTCCGAGATAGCAGGTTTAATAGTTGGTGATTTTTCAGAGGAGAATAGGACACCTGACATAATAATTCAAGATAGAGGTGGTGGTCTTAGAAGAATTAGCAACCTTCATTCCAACTATATGGCTTTGCAGTACCCAATTCTTTTTCCCTATGGTGAGGAGGGGTTCAAACTAGGGATCAAATATAGCCAGTCAGGTATCTTGCGGGTTGGAGCTAGGGATGAGGTTACCATGCTTGAGTATTATGCTTTTCGGTTACAACAACGTAGGTCCGAGGCAATTACATTGATTAGTGGTGACCGATTGTTCCAGCAGTACATAGTTGACGCATTTGCATCAGTGGAGGAAAATAGACTTAGATTCATCATAAAAAACAATAAGAACTTGAGGTCTGAGATTTACAAAGGTATCCATGATGCACTACACAAAGGTGATTTTGATGGAAACAATGTTGCTAAGAAAGTTATATTGCCTGCGAGCTTTACCGGGAGTAAAAGATATATGGTACAGAACTATCAGGATACAATGGCAATTTGTAGGTTCTGTGGACCCCAGACCTGTTCATCACTTTCACATGCAATACGAAGTGGCAGGAAATAGCTGATGCTCTTGAATTTATTCCAGGACAGAAACCTAATGCTAGACCTGACATAGTTAGTCGAGTTTTCAAACTAAAGGTTGAAGAGCTTATTTCCGTGCTGAAGAAAGGTACCAATTTTGGAAAGGCAAAAGCAGGTACGTATGATTGACTAATATTAATCTTGGCTGTTGTGCAGTGATTTTTGTTAACTTACACATTTTAAGTGGATTTCAACCAACCATAGGTACTAGCAATTATTATTATTATTATTTGCACCTTTTCTATTCTTTGTCATGTGTCGAAGCTAGGTATGTATGAGGCCAGCTAGCACTGTGCATGCAAGAAGTAGGTCACTGTGGTTTGCCAGCTTTGCTGCTCTTCTTTCGTGTGTGGAGAGCATCCATGATAAAAGTTAACAGCATGCATGCCAAAAGTGGGTCCATACACGTATTGCATGTTGCCAAACCTGTCCTAATTAAGCTACCATATGCTCGATGATGCATGCTGCAGGAAAACAGTTCCACATCCTTTTTACTATACATCTCCTGGATACATGCCCTTCCTTACCCTACCTCTCCATTTGTCTTATTAGCGCGAATATATATTGTTGGAAAATGAAGTCTACTGATGCATATGGTGCACGTCCAAATTAACTTTCGTAATGTTTATGACATTCACATATATAGAATGCATGCCTATATGTTACTGTACGTGTTTTTTTTAAAAAAATATGTGTTTAACATTGATGTTTCCTTGTTTCAGTACTCTACACCATTGAGTTCCAGAAGCGTGGCCTGCCTCACGTTCATATTTTGGTTTGGCTTGAAGGTAATACCAAAGACCCACACCCTTCATTTATTGACTCTATAATTAGCGCGGAGATACCTGATAGAGTTTCAGATCCTTTGGGTTACAGTATTGTAGATGAATTCATGGTGCATGGTCCTTGTGGGGAGCTTAACAAAAACTGTCCATGTATGAAGGATAATAAGTGCTCAAAATTTTTTCCTAAAGCTTACCAACAAAACACTATCATTGGTGAGGATGGCTTTGTACAGTATAGGCGTCCTGAGTCTGGTCATTATGTCGAGCGATATGGGGTTAAACTTGATAGCAGATGGGTTGTTCCTTGTAACTTGGCTTTGTTAAAGAGATTTAGAGCCCATATAAATGTGGAATGGTGCAACAAAACCCATCTAATTAAGTATTTGTTTAAGTATATTACAAAGGGCCCAGATCGTGCTAGAGCTGTGATTGAGAGCTTTGGTACTGACATCCCTAGGAGCGATTCACATCCGGATCCTAATGGTAGTGATGTCAGTCGTACTGAGCCTGTAGATGCTCAGAGGGCAGCAGACGAAGTTGACGAGGTTCGGGAGTACATTGACTGCCGTTATTTATCTTCGCACGAGGCTGTATGGCGTATGTTTGAATTTGATATGTTTGAATTTGATATACACTATAGGACACCAGTGGTGGAAAGGTTAGCTGTACACCTGCCTTTAATGAACAATCTTGTGTACCCAGCTGATCGACCATTAGTTGATATTATAGATGATCCTCGTTCCACACAAACAACATTGACTGAGTGGTTCAGTGCTAATAGGATGTTCCCAGCTGCCAGAGAGTTGACATATATAGAATTTCCAACCAAGTGGGTTTGGAACAATAAGAAGAGAGCTTGGCATCCCCGGAAGGGTTCAAAAAAAATTGGGAGGGCAATCTATATAAATCCTAGCTGTGGTGAGCTTTATTACCTGCGTATGCTCTTAAATGTTGTCAAGGGTGCCACATCCTACGAGGATCTTCGAAGCATTGGTGGTGTTTTGCACCCAACGTTTAAAGATGCTTGTCAGGCGCTTGGCCTTCTCGGAGATGACAATGAGTGGCGTGAGGCTCTTAGGGAAGCATCTGTCTGGGGATCAGCTGCTCAGATGCGCCAGCTCCTTGTTACTATAATACTTTTTTGCTCTGTTTGTGATGCAGCCTGTAACGCTCGCGTTTTAACCCTTAATAAATCACCTTCTAAATCACGCGTATTTTCAAAATCTTTTCCGCTGAGCTCGATCAATTCCGAAACACCGACCATCATTCCCGTTTTCTCTTTTCGACCCGAGCCACCCCGACAGTCGCCCGACACCGGGAATCTCTCCGGCCCGCATCCCGGCAAGCGCCTCGGAATCGTCGGCCTCGCAATCACCACCGACACCGGGAATCACCCGACGTCGTGTCGGCCCCGCGGTCGCTCGAAACCTGGAAAAAAATCTCTCTAAATAAATCACAATCTTTTCCATCGTTTTGAGCTCAATTATTCTTGTTTATCCAAAATCCATCCCAAACTTAGTCTTCACGTGACTCCTTTCAAATCAGTGCCAAAGATTATTTTTTTTCTTAAACCTTGCTATCTCTCTCTAGGCCTTTAACCAGCTAACCTTTTCCTTCACGTGTGCTCCTCTCATCTCTATCATATTTCGTCTCCTAGCTTGAGCACATACGTACACAGCATGCAAGCATACATACACTAGACGTACAGAAGCAAGCCTCGTCTGCAAGCTCCTTGCTGTGCACAACTCATCGTCCTGCAACCTTCAGCATGCATACAGAGCAAAGCACAGCACGCAGCAACATCAGCTCGACACCGCGTGCAAGCGCCGCACGCCCGGCCACCTCCCTGCTCGGCACGCCGCGCTGGCCCACGACGTGACCGCGCCCTGCTGCTCGACGACACGGCCACCATTAACTTCGCCTGCTCGACCGGTCACCTCCACTGCCGCGCACGCCGCACCCCGCCACCGGCGCCGCTGCCGTCGAGCCGTCACCTCGGTTGCACAGCGCCGCCGTGTCACCGAGCTGCAGGTCGCCGTAACTCCGGCTCGTCAAGTGCCGCTGCCGCTCACGTCTCGTCGACGCCGCGGCCATTAACACCGCTGCCCGACCGGTCACCTCCACAGTGCCGCCGCAAGACGCCGGCCACCTCGCAACATGCCTGCGCCTGCCACCGTCTGCTCGCGCGCCACCGCAACACCACTGCCCGACGGGTCACCTCCCACAGCGCCGCTGCCACTCCCGGACGCCGACGCCATTTACTCTGGCCGGCCGAACCGCCATTACAGGCACACGAGCTCCGCGTGCGCATCCCCCCGGCCGAGATACCGCCTTCCCGCAGCTATAAAGAGGACTCCCTCGCTCTCCACGGCACAGCACACCTCCCAGCTTGCTCCCTCCCTCTCCCTTGCCTCGCAGCGCCACCACCAGAGCCGCCCACCTCCCTCCTCTGTTCTTGCGCAGAGAAGGTCGCCCTCGTCGATCTCCCCCTCCAAGCTGTCCCTGCCCGAGGTGAGCCCAAGCCGAGTTTCCCCATTCACTCCTCTCTCTCCCCATACCCTTGGATTTGGAAACGGTAGTCGGAATCGCCGTTCCGGCCAAGCGAGCTCTGGCCGTCGCCATGGCAGCGGTGGATGAACGGGACGACGTCCCTATTGTGTTCCGTGCCCGTCCATCTCTCTACCCTCTCTGTTTTCTCTACTTCTAGTCAGCTCATAAATAAACACCCACACCGGCCCATGTACCAGTCGAAAGGCCCAAATCCTTTCTGATCAATCACGTACAAACTAGTCCATTTAGGTTAATCTATTTTCATAATTTAATCAACAGCCAATATTTTACACAGCCATATCTCGGCCATTCCAACTCCGATTCAATTGATCCTTATTCCTAAAAATCCTCTAAAATCATACTCTATGAAATTCAGCTATTCCCCTCTCTCTTTGAGCTCAAAAGATAAAACTCCTTTTTCTTTTATTTATTGTGTGCTTGCTTGTGTGTGCCGTAGCCGACGGAGTAAACGAAGAGCAACCCCAGGAGGAGTTCGGAGCCGCGTACTATGCGTAGGAGCCCGAGGACCTGAACCGCGAGCAAGAACTCCCCGAGGACTTCGAAGACGGCAAGTTCAATCTCATCCTTTGATGCATGCTTTGATCCCAGTTTTATAAATACAACCCTATGACCCGTTTTATAAATTGCATATTGTTTTACTGTTAAAACCCGGTAGGATAGCCACCCTTGATTGCTATGGTTGATCTTTGATTGCCCTAAATGATTTCTTTAAAATGTGTGAGTGCTTTAAAAATGGGAATGTGGTATTTTGGAAAATGAGTAAAAGAACTGGGTAGACGGGATGGACGTGTGTGTCAGGAGTAAGGGTGAGCTCGTACCTTTGTGGTTGAGCGTGTTGGAGATGTCCATCTTGTCGTTAAGGACCGGGTTGCGTGACATCTCACCTGGCCCAATTATCGTACTACCACTCGACCGTTGTATGTGGCAACGGCTTAGCATAAATCCCACTAGTTAATCTACTTGCCATCAGGAGTGCGGGTGAGCAGCGGGAGACCAAGGAATAGGGGTACGATCTGTGTGAGGTACGCCCTGGTTATGTGAGATAACCCCTTGGTTGCTTCCGTGGTGGCTCGTAGGGTTAGCTAAGGTGGGTAATAGCTTTGATAGGATCTGTGCCGACACTAAGGTATTCGTGTGGCGGTACCCTACTTGTGGGTAAAGATGTACAACCTCTGCAGAGTGTAAAACCTATTCGAATAACCGTGTCCACGGCATTGGACGAGTCACGGTGTGGTCACAAAACTAGTGTTTGGGTTTGGGATGCTTTTCATGGCGTGAGTTGATTTCTGTTAAAGTGAGGCTGTGTGCCTGGGCTACTGCGGACGGGGAATCCGGTAGTCCTCAACTGGTTTTCTCAAAACAACTGAGTTACTTGGGGTTATAAAAACTATTTGCGAAAACCTTTTTGAAAACAAACCTTATCCTGATCCTGATCCTTGATATATCCTGTGCATGCTCTGCTTTTTAGCCCCTCCGTGGGTGGGGTTGAACTTGTTGAGTACGTATGTACTCACCCTTGCTTGATTAACTATTTTTCAGAGGAGGATCCCGACTTTGTCCCCGAAGACGTCGAGTAGGTTGCTGTCCTGCACCCAACCCGTGCCTGTGGATTCAGGGTCTCCACAGGAAGCTTCCATGGCGCAAGACTCTGAAGATATCTTAGATGCCTTTGCTGTTATAGTTTGGTCTGTAGTTCTTATGTTACTTCTCGTGGCAGTGGCGCTCCCATGCCCACAGCCTCGACGTGTTGCACGGTAATGAACCATCTGATGTAATAAATATGGTGCCAGTCTCCTGGGACTGGTATTTGTATCACATTTAGTCACCTCTGATGAGGGGACGCTTCACAGCCTCACTTTTTACTGAGTTCTATATATATTTCACTGACGATATACAACATAAAATTCAGAGGATGGTACAAGTGCCGTCCTATAGAATCCCTGAGCAGCATCTTAAAAACCATGTCTTGGTAGAGCTTGATAATTTATTCAGTAAAAATGGCGCGTCAATGACTACTATGGTTTACCGAAGCCTGATCTTAATCTTTTTAACAAGGTGAAAAATAGGCTGCTAGCTGAGGAATTGACTTATGATTCCGCAGAAGTTCTTCTTGTGCATGATAATCTTGTGAACCAGTTAAATTTTGAACAGAAACATATATATGATCTTGTCATACAGTCTGTTTATGAAAAGGCTGGCCAATGCTTTTTTGTATATGGCTATGGTGGCACTGGGAAAACATTTCTTTGGAACACAATTATTTCACACCTACGGTCTGAGAAACATATTGTTCTTGCAGTAGCCTCATCCGGGGTTGCTGCGCTTCTGCTCCCTGGAGGGCGTACTGCACACTCACGATTTAAAATTCCTATAGTTATTGACGAGTCATCAGTTTGTGAAATAAAAAGGGGGTCATTCCTTGCTGATTTAATAATGCAGTGCTCTCTGATAATCTGGGATGAGGCCCCAATGACTCACCGACATTGTTTTGAATCATTAGACCGCAGTATGCGTGACATTCTTGGTGTAGTAGACTCTTCCAGTTTTCACAAGGTTTTTGGTGGGAAAACTGTGTTGCTTGGTGGAGATTTTCGCCAAGTATTACCTGTTGTTGAGGGTGGGAGTAGATTAGACACGATAGATGCATCCATAACTAACTCCTACATCTGGAAGCATGTTAAGGTCCTAAAGCTTAAAATAAACATGCGTCTGCTTGCCATGGCAGATAGTGGTTTACCTACTGAACAGGTGAAAGAATTTAATGACTGGGTGCTGAGCATTGGAGATGGCACTGCAAAAGGTGCTACACGTAGTGATGATGGAAACTCTGAGTTTGTTGAGATACCACATGACATCTTAATTTCAAGATTAGATTCAGCCATTGATGATATAATAAGATCTACCTACCCAAACCTAGAGACATCATACTCTGATCCAACCTATTTGAGGGAAAGGGCTATCATCGCTCCAAAAAATGACACAATTGATGAAATCAATAGCCGTGTCCTTTCCTTAATCCCAGGTCATGAAAAGGTATATCTTAGCTCAGATACATTGGTTGAGTCCTCGAAGGAACATGGTAATTTGGATTTGCTTTATCCAGTCGAATTTCTAAATTCTTTACAATTTAAAGGTATTCCTCCTCATAAACTTGTGGTCAAGATTGGTTCACCTGTGATGCTTTTACGCAACCTGAATCAAAGTGCTGGTCTTTGCAATGGTACACGTCTTATCATAACACAATTAGGTGATCGGATTTTGGAGGCTCAAATAATAACTGGATCACATATTGGCTATAAAGTCCTTCCTAGGATTGCCTTACACATATCAAGTACTAAATGGCCTTTCATCCTTAGTAGGCGACAGTTTCCAGTTCGCCTTTGTTATGCAATGACCATAAATAAGAGCCAAGGACAAACTTTGAGGAATGTTGGTCTATACCTGCCACGCCCAGTTTTTAGTCATGGACAACTTTATGTTGCCATATCACGCGTAACATCTAGAAATGGGCTTAAAGTTTTAATTGATGATGATACAGATCAAGGTTGTTGTAGCACCCTAAACATTGTCTACAAGGAGATTCTGCAGTCCCTGTGGTAATTTTCAACTCCATGCATCTCTCCGATCATCTTTCTGCACATGTTTTGTGCCTATCTGAATGTTGCATGCATTATAAGTTTATTTGGTGCCACATGCTCGGCTAAGATTAGGTGTACTTAAATTTGCTTTCTGATCTTTCATTTATTCGTCGGTGCTGAAACAGATTGCAGATGGAGTACAGCTTGCTATCACAGATTAACCCAGCCAGGCATAATTGGCGTATCAAGGTTAGAGTAGCTAGGATGTGGCAGGTATCTGGGACTTCTAAGGGGAGAAACTTTGCCTCCATGGAACTTGTCCTTGTCGATGAAGAGGTACATCACATGGCACATCTATTTTATTTTCTAGATGCAGCAGACATTGTCGTCTTTACCCGGCTCCCATCGTTATGTGCAGGGCCAAGGAATTATGGCTTCCATTGGTGATAAAGCCCTTAAAAAATTTTCAAAGTCTATAGTGGAGGGACATTGCTATTGTGTAAGAAATTTCCAAGTCAGTAAGCAAGAAAGAAAATTCAAAGCTATACCCAGTACATACACCATCTTTTTCACGCTGTGGACCATTATTGAAGAAATACATGATGAGGTGTCCGCCAGTCTTCCCCACTACGTTTTTAGTTTTGTGGACTTTGATGATCTCGATCATACAGCAAGGCATGGACAAGGTTTAGTAGGTATGCGTCATCCTGATTTTGCAAAGTAGCTTTGTGGAACTTGAATGTTTAATCAGTCTATCCATATGGTTGCATATAATAAAATAATATAATTAACAATTTAACTTTGCAACAGATATAATTGGGCAGCTTACAGTCGTACACCCAGTTGTGCGTTCTAGCAGTTTGAATGGCCCATCTGTAAGGCGGGAAGTGGAGCTACGTGACTTAAGGTCTTGGTTTCTACTATCGTTTATTCATAGTTATTTTTTAAAATAGATTATTTACATAAGTTGTGCTTGTCATTTTTCAGTGACAGGGTTTTATCAGTAACTTTATGGGGTGAGTATGCAACATCTTTTGAGGACGAGGTACTTATAGAAACTATAGGGAACGATGAGCCAGTTGTGATCATTTTTGCTAGGATGCAAGTAAGGCTGTACCAAGGTGGGTACAAATTTCAAATGTGCTAGCATAGCCATTGCTAGTGAGGTCTAAATTGAGCCTATAGTTTTGATATATTCATCTATTTTTTTAAAAAGGCGCTCCCAACTGCCGGAGTAATGCTGCAACAAAATGGTATATAAACATTGACATACCCGAGGTTAATGCCTTCCGTGCTAGGTATATATTGGTAACACATGTCTCTCCTTTTCTTTTTATTTCAGAAAATACCATGTACAGGTTTGTTTGATTATTTTGTTGCCTTCATCTATTTCCATGATCACAATCTACAAGGAAGGGGCTGTGAAGTTCAACTCCTGTCAGGGGATGCTGATGCTGCAGCAGGTGATGTTGACGAGGAAAATGCTAATAGAAAGACTGTTTCTAAGCTTTTGTCCTTAAATCCCCATGACAGTAATGTAATTCCTGTTCCTTCTGTATAGATTTAAATACAGTGCCTTGCAGCATAATAACTAATCTGCCTTCCATGCCATGTATTAGGATGTACGCTTTACATGCCACGCAACTATAAAGGAAATTGATGTCACAAATGGTTGGTGGTATAAAGGTTGCAGTATATGCAAAAAGGGTTTAAAGCCAACCCTTCAAGGTTTTGAATGTACCAATTGTAATGAAACGGAGCCGGTGGTCGTTCCCAGGTAAAATTATTATTTATCTCTCTTGGTTCTGCGCCTCCAGCTAGACGTTTTATTTGTGATATATAAATGTTGTTTTCTCAATGTGTTTTAATTTCCTTTATGTGCATATAGCTACAAGCTAAATGTAGTGATTGAGGATGCAACTGGCCGTGCGAAAATATTTATGTTCGGGAGCGTAGCTGAGCAGGTTGTGCGACGGACTGCCACTGAACTTGTGGAAGAAAGTTCGTCCAATCAAATCTTACTGCCTGGAGCCCTTCGTGCACTTGTTGGTCACAGCTATGTTTTCCAGGCAGTAATTAGTGAACAAACATTTAGGACTGGACAGCTGTGTTTTCAAGCTATGAGGGTATTTATGCCTCCAAAAATATAGAAGGGTGGTGCTAATGTCGCTCTCCATGATAATCCTAAGAAGGATACTGCCCCCACAGCTAGCGCTGCACATTCAAGTGCTACTTATAAAGAACCAGGGGATGGCTCTCCCAACTTGAGTGAGAATCCCGTTGATCATAGAGAAGAAAGCACTCCACCTCATGACAGTCATACCTCCACTCCGGCAAAAACTTCATCAACAAAGGGGAAAGATGTTTCTGCTAGTGGTCATGAGGAACATGGGTAAGCAACCCTCGCCACCTCAATGTTATGGTTTCAAGATAAAGATTCGGGTTTAGAGCATTCTAATTTCATTTTACCATTCAGGAGTGCATTGAGCAAGCGTCCAAGATCTGCTCGCAAGGAATTGATTTCTTCGAAGAAGGAGAAGGCAAGGTGATTTAAGTTTTTAATGATGGTAGGCAATTAATGAATGAACAATATAATGATCATCAGTACTTTCAAGCTGCAGTGAAAAATGAAGCTAGAAGCGACTCTGTGAGATCTACGTCGCTGCCAACTATTAATCAGTATTACTTCAACTGTGCTTTTCATTAAATAAGTGGTCTATGACACTGGCATTCTGCCTTGTCAATTGTGTCATGGAACTGAAGTATTTGTACCCGTAAGTGTTTAGGTTGTGGCATTACTTATGTACGATTGTACTTTAGTACAATGCTTGTAGTAGGGCCATTGTCTGTTGGTTGGATTGGCTATTTGTTTCCACATATGTACAAAGCCAGCCATAGACAAACAGTTCTCAGGGCCGTTCTGTAATTGTTGTATTGGGTTATCAGTATTTTCTCTTTATGTGCAAAGTAAGTTTGAGTAAGTACTTTATTATTTTAAAAACACCCCATCTTTTGTAACGTTTAATTTCTACTTCGTATAGCTGCATTATATATTATCAGCATCATGAACTTTCTTCCATACTGAAACCGTAAGTGGTACCACTATTAAATTGTATATGATATTATATATATATTAAATTACCTTTAAATTTTTTACAGACCTACATATTATAGAACTCTGCTACTTGAATCTACCTTCTATAGAATAATTATGTCTAGCACGCACCAACCTTAACATTCTGGCACAAAAATAGAAGGACAACCATAGGATCCAGCTACATGAGATTTAATAAACAAGGTTCCCTTCCTTGCAATTAGGTTCACACAATAAAACACGCGGTTCCAAATACATCAGGGCTCAAGATATATATAATTCTTCCAAATGTGTCTCCATGATTAACAGACAATGCCCCTTTTAATTCACTACCAGGCTAGACGAGATTACATAGAGTACATGAATTTATAACACCTTCTAGAGCCCCCCTGACGACCCTGCTACCTCGTTGCCCATGGCATTCTCATTGACACTAGGGCTGTCAATCTTTTCCTTGGCCACTCCAACTTCTCCTGCATGAGTGCTGTCATTATCATTTTCCTTGGCCACCCCAGCTTCTCCTGCATCAGTGCTTGTCTAGAAATCATCTGGAAAAAGTTCTAATGGTCTCCTGCAACCCAAATGGTCTACGTAAGCAATTACTACCCTCACATAATATATACCTCTTTCGACCAACATATTATACTGAAACATGGCGAAAATACGTAAAAGTGAAAGCTATGTATATCTTGATGGCATATAAATTTCCAGGCCGCATCCATGCGTGTAAAATTAAATATATAACTATGGTGCATAAGTTTTGAATGTTACTATATATTAAAATTTTCATAAAATAATGGTTATCACGGAGTGTTCTTTAGTAAATTTTGTTGGATAATGTACCTTTTGGCCCCTCCCCTTGTGCTCCCTTGTGCAGGTCCTCCTTCAAATTCTGTCAATTGGCATTTAACATTATTAAATGTTGACTTGTATCATATAATGATGGCTCAATTGATAATGAAATTAAACATTGGTAGAGCAATGGAACTGTGTTCTAATATGCAATGTAGTACCTTGGTTTGCTTCATTGTTCCTTTTGCGACTCAAACTCATCATGCTCCTGGTAGAGTTCATCTCCAGCTCCTTGCCATATCCTTCCCGTGAAAGGCATGAGGGACCAATTTTCTTGGAGTAACTCTCTAGGTTGTTTGGAACATAAGGCCCAGTGAAGGACATGGATTGGATTACTCTGCTAGCAGACTCCCCACTGTCGTTGTGCACAACATATCCTCTCTTGAAACGAACCTCCCTCCGTCTGTTATCTGCTGATACTGCTAATCCAGGTGTCAATGCAGGATTAAAGTACTGCTTTGTTTCTGATTCTAACGTATTTGTACTTTGCCCAATTTCAGCATGAATATAAACGTTGTGAAGCTTATTGTTGATGGAAACTCTAGCAAAAATTAGAAAATACTCAGGCCCAGCAGCAGCAACTAATGCTCTCACATAATCATGGGTGTCCTTTGTAGCTTCACCACACTCAATCTTTTCTAGCATACAAAAGTGGTCAAGAATACCCTTTACATCATCCCAAACCCAGCATTCTCTAGGCAATCCTCTAACAGTGACCCAAAACCTTTGCAGTGTTCCATATGCTCCTATATTCTCCTGCCATTTCCTCACTACCAGTGCATTGTTGGAACCAAATAATACTTGACCAATTGCAGCCTTCTCTAGGATGCTTACGGATGGGAACTCAATAAGATAAGTTCTACTTCCTAGTGGAACAGCTTTCCATACTCAAAAGTATAGACCTCACGCAGTATCCCTTCGGCAACCTCTGGAGTGGTTTCCATAGGGCCCAAGGTTGATGCAATTGCACATCTCTTTAATGAGTTTACTCTAGCTTCACGATCTTTGTTGGGCCCTAGCCAGATGAACTAGGAAAAATATTGGTGGTGTGGGTTGTTACCTCCATGCTGAATGCTTGCTGTTGTTGAAGGGTTCATCCAACTGGCGTAATTAGGTTGTTCTTCTTCCTTCCGTCCGTTATCCATCCTTGCAATTTTCGCGGATCTAAGATGTTTAGCCTCCAGCACCTTATATATATAGGTGGAAGGAGGGCTCCTTTACATAGTCAAAACTACAGCTCCCGCCCTGGTTGCTCAAGTTCCCAGCCCAAACTATTTTACTACAGTTGCAAGGGCATTAACCGAGGTAACATCTGCCTACCATTCAATGTTCATGATCAGTAGAAGTCATGTCAGGCCATGTTATTGTTATAAGTAGTAAATTACCACAGGCGACGGTTTTGTACCAATCCCTAGAAGGTTGGCTATTGTACTAGGTGTTAAATTACATTTACACCTTTTTACTTGTTTTCGCTACTGGAGTAGTGCTTTGGGATAGTATCATTTATGCGCATTAACACTTGGTGGTTAATCATGAAGCTTATTACACATGGTTACCACACGTAATGTATTTTGTAGCTGTTGACTCAAATTAGGGGTGTTTATATTAGGGGTCCCAACTCTAGCCACAGAGACAATTAGATACATTGGCGCCCTTTACATGCATCTGTCAGTTGTGGAACCCGTTGACATTAATGTCTATGCCTAGATAGAGTTATTTTGAGATTCCTAGAAAGCTTATATGCACTACATCACATTCTTTCAGATTATGTGCACTAAATCACGTGTGCAATAGATGGATTAATTGAATTCGGTATGAATGCAGTATACTAGAAAAATATTTGCAAACAACAGTTTGGAGGGGATTCAGTTACCCTCAAAAGTTGTAGGTTCTAAGACCAAACATATCAGATGTTTGTCTGTCTTGGTTTGAGATGATTCCTGGTTTAATGAAGAATTTATTGCTTTGTGTGGTGCAGACAACCTTAGGTAAGAGCTCTACTGATATCACCAAGCAAAAAGAAAGATAGAAGGAAGAGAAAGGATGTGCATTACACTTGCACTTATATGCAAAGGATGTGCATTACACTTGCACTTATATGCTAGGTGCGTACAAATTTTCCTTCTTGTGGACCAATAGTTCACAGTTCATTTGTCCAACAAGCAAGACATTCACTAGTTGAGTGGGACACAAATATAGCTAGGGTTGTGCATGGGATGTTCCATCTACTATTCAGGTTTACTATTAGTAAATAGTGTCCTATTCATTGCATGGTCTACATCACTGGAATAGTATAGAGGGATAAAGTAGGACATGAAAGCAGAACACACTATATAGGAGCCAAGTATGCCAAGCCAAACAATGGATCCAAGTATACCAAGCCAAATCATGGAGCCAAGTATGCCAAATTGCCAAGCCAAGCCATGGACCCAAGTATGCCAAGCCAAACCATGCTACTTGTGTTGATGAGAAGACTTTGCTTGCTGACATTAGGAAGGTTGCTTGCTGACATTAGGAAGTGGGTCATGTAAAAAACACGATCGTCAATACAGTATTATTCCTAGGGATCCAAATTGTTGCATTTATTTCGTGTCCTAATTTTTAAATGTTGTGTGATTCGAAAAAAAAACAGCTACATATAAGTTGGATTGAGTCCTATATTACCCCTACAATCTCCAAGTTAGTATATCTCGATTGTGCATGCTATGAACCTTGCCATATATGCACACAAATAATGAATACACATTTGCAGACAACTTTACAAAGGAGTGACAATCCACATCCATTTATTAATATTGGCTAGCCCTCCATACATGCATATCTACAACATAGGATACTAATTGCCATTATTCTTCATCTCCATGCCTGGCAAACTACACGTAACTCGAAGTGCTTATCTACCTCCATCTGCCTTAGCTTCTGATAGCTGCTGCTTCAGATCTCTAACTTCTGCCTTTATACCATTGTTCTCAGCAATCAGATTATCAACCTCTTCTTTGGTGGTCATGACGCAAGATATTTTTTTCTTCAACCTTGTCATTTTTTCTTTCATTTTAACATTTTCTATGAGCAACCTAGCATGGCTATTTTTCAGGAATGTGAAATCCCTCTCAAGCTCATCTCTTTCTTCAGCAACTTCCTTGCATGCTTTTGCAATCTCCAACACTCTTTTCTTCCACAACTCCAAATCCTTCCGTCTGAAGTCATTGATTTTGGCGATCCCAGATTTCTCTAGACGCTGGACAACATCATGAGCAGCTTTCCTAATAGCTGCTCTAGCAGAAGTTGAAGAAGTCCCTTTAAATTCTCGTGGGCCGCGAAATCCCCTAGATGTCTAGCTAACAAGGTGCACTTCTATAACAGCATGGAAAGTCCCGTTAGCTCGTTTCTCACATGCTATTTTGGGTGCCTTCAGTCCATGTTGATCCACAATTCGTGATAGGATCTTCAGGTAACTCAGGGTTACTCGAGCCATATAGTCGATCAGTACTGTGGAACCGAAAAAATAGATTATGTTGTACAGTGATCAAAAGGAAGCATGAAACAAAAAGACATTTTGTTGAAAAAATGTGGTAATAAGCAAAGGATGGTGGCTGCAATTTGTGCATACTATACATCTAAAAAGATAAGTACTAAGACCAAACAAAGGTATCATGGAGTGCAGCGTCTATAATTAAACATACCTCTAATGGTTCCCTGACTGCATGAGAGCGCGTGCGCTGAGGCAGTCTTCCTATTTTCCCACATCAGGCATGCCCCTTCTTTATAGGCTTCCAAGTATGTGTCCTTGGGCTACCATGGCTTCAGATAAAGGATGGCAGCAGCACGTGTGGTGCTCAGTCTTCTTCAGTACTGTTTGCTCTGTGAAAAGCCTATGCATGTATGTTAACAGTAATGTATAGTTGTGTCACATCACAGGTGATACACCACAATTGTCATCATTGCCTGCTAGCTCATGTATCAGCCAAATGCACAAAGCCATCCCTTGTCCACAGCAGGTAGCCATATCTTCCATGCCTATTTATAGAGTAGGTTTCACACTACATTTCGCACTACACTTGCTTCTCAGATTTCACCAATCTTCTACGTCCAACCTAGCACACGTGCACTAGGTAATTCATCCTTTCAAAAGTCTCGCTATACATATCTAATTAGATCAAAGAAATGGAAAAACAATGCCTGCTCCACATGCACAAATCTGCGGTGCAGCTGGAAAAGGCGCGAGGATATCCACATGATTTTTATCCAAGTGAACATATATATGTAGAATATGTGTAGGATTGTCCTCCTTTCTGACCTGTTAGGTAGCTTATTTTATAGAAAATGATCTAATATATACTTATTTATTATGTGCCTCCTATTGCAGGATACACTTGGCGCTTGAATTGAAGGTGAAAAATGAACAACGGGAGAAGTGTGATCGGAGATTCGTCCTCACAGGCGGCACGGAATGCTGATGTCCATGCCATAGGACCTAATAATCTATGTCTTTACTTTCACCAATATTATGTAGTAACCTGCTCCGCGTCCTTCAGTTGTCTCGTGTTATTCAATAATTAGATCATTTAATTATTGGTATATACATGCAGCTTCCAACTATGTTAGTTTATTCTTTTGTAGGGCCCTAGAGTGATTCCCATATCACGCAAAAGCATCCTCAAGCAGATTACTAGCAACTTAGGTGCGATTATTCGCACAGAAGGGATAGTTAAGCTAGATCAAGCTCGCAGAATAGCATGGCTTTCAATTGAGATCCCTCCCCGGAACAGTTCTGAAAGTGTGACAACTGAGATGTTCCATGGTAGCCCTTGCATGAGTGATTATGATGCGGCGGAGAATGTTTCTGAAATTGCAATTACCCATTTTATGTCACAGCGGAGTATCCATGTCAATGATGTGAATTATGGTGCCTTCCATGAAACATATACACAGCTGCAACGTTGCATTAGCTGGTCCCATTTACTGCAGACCAGATACAACCTTTTGCATATTGAAAAGAATGGCCTTTTTACTGCCCACATGAATCTCCTGAAGCGAATTAGTCTAATTTGTGCAAGTTATGGTGACATCCTTCCACTTGCACCCCTTTCTCCAACGATGCAACCACCAAACTCATATATCGAACATGTCATGTATATTGGACCAAACCCACCAGAGACTCGACATGAAGAACTTTCTCGAGAATTATTCAATGTGCTGCAAGAATACACTCCAATCGGCAATCCAATGATAAACTAAACAGTAATATGGTATGATGCAACTTTGTGCATAGATTCAATAATTTATATATTAAGGCTTCCCTTTTATCGCATTTTTTAACTAAATGCTTTCTCTTTCTAGGGAACCTTGGAGAAGATGCTTTATGAATGGGACTTCATATTGTAGTCTACTCTCTATTGTTGGCTCGACCAAGAGATGTATCCTACTACTGTATTGCAAATACCAGCAACACTCCAGTCTGATCTACGTGCACTTGGATTTCCCTTGTTGCAAGGGAATAATTTTTGTACATTATATATGCAGACGCTAGAACGGGGTGTATCTAGAACTACTCATGCAGTGTGTTGAGTAATGTTATCTTCTAATCATGTCCTGTAAAATATTTATGTTCCGTCAAGTCCTTAATTTGTATTCGTACATCTGCATGTAAGATTTGAGTAGGCCCATGTATTGTAGTATTTGTGAAAAGGCGATATATATATGGCCTCTTTCCGTGCATGCTTGTCTGGGGGTTTCTTTTGTCTGTACTATTTGCACAGAAAATGCCAGCACAAGCACTGCATACTATGCTTGACAATGTGTGACAGTGTGAGGAAGCGTGGCAGCATGCATATGTATATCCAACTATGTGCCTACACCCAAGGTCTATGAAAAGCAGATGGTACCTATCCCTTCCTAGCTATGGAGTGGGCTGCCAGAACCCTACTTCCTGCATGCATGTGCCTAGTGCCCTACTTCCGGCATACATGCTTCCAAATCACTAGATATAGTGAGTCAAGGTACAGAAGCATATGTATCATTTGTGATTAAAATTTGTTTTACGATTAACGATCCTGACAAAACAATGATCCATGCGTACTGGTCAACAATAATCAAATTTACTATAAATTGCAGTTTCTCAGCAAAATAAACTACAATTGATTAGTATACTATCTACTAGGGATATATAAAAGACAATGTACTGTAATATGCTATTATTAGTACTTAATACTAGGCACTAGGAAGATATGTGACTGTTGCAAGGTTGTCACACGAAGTGTTCAAAAGCGTGCTCACCTATTTCCCCTGCGTCATACTTGATTTCAAGGTTGACTAAAAATGACGACCAGGCCGGAGAGTCATCCATCGACAATGTAAATCTACAGAGACAACTCTTTGGTATAATATATATCGCTTTGGCCGAGCTAGCTGGAAGGGTTGGCCGGGAAGACGACAGGTACTGCCGTACTGGACTGTGAATCTGTGATCAGCAGGAAACCCACTGTGAAGCTGTAGTCTTGTCCGGGAACATCAGCCAGCATGTCAGACTTCTTTTCTGTTTGGTGGCCTGCAGTGTTCTGTATATCTTCATCCTAATGCAAGGCTGCCAGTAAAGCTTACAAAACCCAGAAACTAGCAGAAGAGACTGCCTCCTCGCTTGATTCAGATCAAGGACCACCAATGGCAGCTCTAGTCCCACCAATTCTACTTGCCGCTTGCATTCTGGTGTTGCTAGATCGCGCAGCTGGTACAGAAACTATGGTATTGTCTGCTGCTTCCTTTTCCGGTGTGTACTTGCTCATCTTCTACTCCCGGCGTGCCGTGGCCGCTGCTTCAAGCTCAGATCGGAGGTTCAGCATACGCGCAGCATGGTGTGCCTCCCTCATTCTGGTTTTCATTCTCGGGTTCGAGGTGCAGCAATATGCTTTCGGGTCCACCATGATTTATGTATGGGCAATTGTCGGAAGTGTTCAGCTGGTTGTGTTGATAGTTCTTGAGGTTTTCCATCCAACGACCACAGCTGACAGATTGCACACAAGCGCTCCAGTATAAATTTATGTTCAGTATTAGAGTATGTATTGATTGGGTTACATACATTGCCATGATGCATTTCCTAGGTTGTAGTATTATATTTACCTATATTTTGGCCCTTGTAATTTTTTATTAATTTGGCAATGTAATGTTCACCATTGTAATTTGTGTGCGCCATGTATATCTAGCTGTGAGAAGAATGAGCACCGGCACTAACGTGGTATCTGGTGTGACTAGTTGCTCTGCTGCTGCTATATGGTAATAAGAGAGGCTTTACTATCTTCCTCAATGGAACTTCTTACGCCCTACATGTGAAATTTATCAAATATGTAGGTTTGGAGAATTTTTTTTGAAAGTGCTTGATTTCTTACAATCACACTCAGAGCACAAAGATTATGTACACTGAGTTTGGTCCTATGAAATCATACCTCATCTATTGATGCCCACTGAATATCCGGTGTGATATGCTAAGGCATAGAAATCATACAGAACGTCCTTGCCTCATAATATGCTATCTACAAGTACCTCACCCAACCTCTTAGGGTCCGTTTGGTAGAGCTTCAAGAGCAGCTTCTGAAGCTGTTTTTGATGGAGCTCTACCAAACGGGTAGATAAAACAGCTCCTCCAGAGAAGTGCTTCCGCACCCTCCTCTCTGGAGCGGTTCGGCTGAGGCAGAGCTACAAAAACGCAGCTCCTCCCGCTCCCTCGGCAACTCCGCCATCCCTTTTCCCCTTTGCCCTCGGGGGAGGGGCCCACGGGCGGGGGCAGAGGAGGCGTTGTGGAGGTACTACGCCGGGAACTTGCCGGTGGAGGCCAGCCAGGTCGAGGCACAGGCGAGGTCCGGCGGGGGAGGGCGCAGGCGAGGAGCTGCATGGACGGCGGTGGAGCTGGAGGTCGGCGGCCCGCGGCTCGGGAGCGGGGAGGTGGCTGGCGGCGCGCTGCAGGGAGGGGTGGAGGAGGACGGCAGAGTTGGCCGGAGGTGGGAATCGACGGGAGAGTGGGAGGAGGAAGCCGGTGGCGGCGGTCGCGGTAGGACGTAGGAGTGGAGGCGAGCTCGGCGATTCGGAGGTGGTGGTGTCGGGGTGGAGGAGGACGGCGGTGCCGCGGTGCGGGAAGAGTTGGTGGAGGGCGGCACCCGACGGCGGCGAGCATGGCGCTGGAGGAGCACGGAGGCGCGCGTAGATCTCCGCGGGGCCCCCTCTCCCGGATCTCCCGCCGGCGCTGGTGGCGGCTTGGTGGCGGCGTGGTGGTGTGCGACGGCCGGCGCTGGTGGCAGCGGCCGCCGGCGTGGTGGCGTGCGATGGCTGGCGTGGTGGCGTGCGACGGCCGGCGCTGGTGGCGTGCGAGTAGGGATGGTCGGCGGGGATGAATGGGTGGATGGATAGGTAATGGATAAGAAGAAAAGAGGTAGGAAAAAAATGAGAAAAAGAAAAAAAGGATAAGAATAAGAAGAAAAGGAAAATAAAAAATAAAAGAAGGAAACAGAAAATAGAAAAAGAAAAGTGGAGGGTTTTATGGACATTTCATCCTCTTATCCACCCCACACAGCTAGGAGAAGCTGTTTTGCCAAACGTTTTTTTAAAACGGATTCAGCTCCCCCACAGAATCCGCTCCACTAGGACAGCCACAGCCGGAGCTGCCACAACCACGGCCGGAGTCTTACCAAACGCACCCTTAATGTGTGCCTTTACTTCTATACATTTCATGCAACTATGCATAATAGATTGTGTGGAATATGAGGAAATCAAGGATTTAGTATATCTGTATATGCATGTGCCATATATAATTTTAAGCAACCACCCAAAATAGTATGTTCTTTTTATGTAACAGATAGAATGGACAGAAATCAAGTATCCAGCACCAATTCTGTTTGCACTATTAACACAAGGCACAAACACAACAAATGTAACCGACAAAACTATGCAACATCTTTCCAGATTTTTGCTGCTTAAACACATGATACATTGACAATAAAATAAAAAAATTATATTTAAGATGGTTTTCTTTGTAGCTCATGAATTTTGTTTGTGGCTCCCTACTTCTATGCATGGTGTGAATTAGTGATCTTAGTGGGCCTGTGCTTTTTCACATTCTATTTACCGCACCTGATCGAGCTCTAAGCTACACATCATTACCCCAGTAGCCCTTGGCTTATTTATACAATTGCTGATGTAAATTCTGAGACATCATGTACAAAAGGAAGCAACATAGTCATGGTTGATAAATATATTGCTAAATAACCATATTTACTTGAGCAGATGCAAGTACTTCATTGATTCATTGGACTTTCTAATCTATAGGTAAATCAATTTTATTCAACTGACAGAGTATACTATTAAACAATATGGGAAACCCCACCTGCCCAGGACATGTAATTAAGATGCATCAATGGTAAATAGATAATATCTGGCGAATGGAGTGTCTCCCCATGTATATAAGCATACACACAACTAACAATATATAGGAAGTAACACTACAAGCGTATTGTTACAATTCTTATTATTATAAATTATATGACATGCGCAAGAGAAAAGCATCTTAGAAACCATTAAAATTATTGCAAAAATTCACTTATAGCATTAAGTGCAGGTCCACTCACATCGTGTTGCCATGCCTTAGCCTCAGCCATATGGTCTGATCCATTGATATGCGCCTGTATGGTTTCCGTGGCATCGAGAGAGAAAATAGGCCATCCCCAGACATCAACCATATGATGAATCTTTGCATTCTGCGCTTTTGTAAGAGCTTGTGTGTTATCTTTCATTTCTTCTTTGGCATCATAATAGCTCTGGTGCCCCATGAAGTATTTGCCTAACTCTTGGACACCGATGGCCTTGCCCAGCCCAGTTTGCTGAACAAAGTTGCTAGATGCATCAAAATAATCCTTCAACTCCTTGACCAAACCAGCATCCACCATGCCATCGACACGGTGATTGAGATATTCATTGAGAACCAGTTCATTAGCATGGATACAAAGGAAGCAGCACTGAAATCGCAAGGATGGCCAATAATTGGCAAGCACAAAAGGATTAGCAAGCGAGGAATCAAAGTAATCAGCAAGGAGTCCATGTATGAGTGAGTTGGATCCACCTACAACAACCGGCATGCGATTACGGCTTGCAATGGAGTTTGCGGTGGTAGTTGCAAGAGATCGGAACAAGGACACAGGGAAGTCATGGGTAGTGGCACGAATGGTACCAATAAGGTGATGAGGAATACCACATCGATCATGTATGCTTACCTTATTGGTGGTGATATCAAGTCCAGCAAAAATTTGCATCTTGTCGGCATTGATCACCTCGCCACCAATTACCTTTGCCACATCAATTGATAGCTTTGTCTTACCCGTGCCCGTAGCACCCATGATTACCACGAACTTATTAGCCAACATTTGGGGAAAGATAGATCTAAGAAAAAAAAATCTGTGGAGGAGGATTCGAGAGCAGAGCTTTGTTCGTGACCGGCGACCGGCTGTATCAGAAAGGGGAAAGTGGTTGAGGCCTGGAAACCTAGGTCTGCATTCTGCCTTATCCCTTCCGAGGCTCACTTGTCCATGTATGGTGTATTATATAGATATGTGTACGACACATACATATAGTGAATGGAAACCCTACCAAAAAACCGAGCATTGCCACCTTTTGTTTTTCAATCAGTACTTGTGCATTAATTTACTAACAATAAATTAGATAAAGCGACCATCAACAACAAATAAAACATTTATACAATAGTTCTTAAGACATAAACACAATATCAACATTTCAATGTTTCATAATAATTAGTGGTACAGATGTCTGCCCATAACCAGGGCCAACAATCATGTATGAAACTGTATTTAAGAAGTATTTTCAAAAAAATAGAAAGAAGATTACTGACAGCATAGATGTGATAACTTTTTATATGCATATAGGTGGAAATTAGGGTGTAATATAAAATGCAACTACAGGATGAAAAACTCTAGGGCCTCCCATTGGAAGCTTTCTACTTATATTTTATATGTAGACTGATCACTGGAGAAGATATTCATGGCAATTAAATTGAGACGATTGCTAGGGAATAAAAAGTATCAAAAAAGTATTCCTTTTTTGACTACACGGTAAATCTGGTTGACTGCAGTATTTGAATTCAAAATGATATGTGGTCATGGAAAAATTTGAAGCAGAACAAAGTAAATAAGAAAATGCCACAGAAGCACCAGAAAAAGTGTGGAATAATTTATTATGATAGAAATGTGTTTAATGAAGATAGAATGTTTAGAATTTAAGGTAACCAGGAATTAATTAATTAATTTGAAGTTCGAATTGAACTATACTTTAAAAATACTTTTTTTGCACGGAACTCTAGAAACTCCATCCCATGGTTTCAGTTGTTCCCAGCCCATAGGTTAGGTGTTATGTGAGGCCTGGATGTTTAGTTTGCCTTTGTAGTGTAACGACAGTAAAGCCAGGTTTGTTTCCACCAATACCAAAATTTTACTAGTACATTATGCATACCCTATATGATTTGGTGCTATACTTATCATCTAATGATTGGGTCACACGCAGCGAAGCGCGGGCACCAGTGGCTAGTGTGTTAAAGAAGTCATTTTGGACAAGGTTTTGGTCACACATTGGAAATATAAATGATGAATAACTTTTAAATCATTGAGTTTAGAAATGTGAAAATCATATCAATAGATTTGTCTTGAAAATCATTTTCATAAAAATATACATATATAACTTTTCAATAAATATTTTTATAGAAAAGAGAAGTCAAAGTTGTGTTTTGGAGACCGTGTCGCTGTCCTAAACAACTTTTTTTACTAAACCGGAGGGAGTATGCTACTAACTACTCCCTCTGTTTTTTTAATATATGACGTTGAGCACAAGTTAATTAGTTCAACTTATCATAAACGTCATATATTAAAGAACGGAGGTAGTAAAATGATCCTTCCAATCTATAAATCATTTTAGTTTTTTACTAAGTTAGTCTTCTCTAATTTTGACCAAGTTTATAAATTCAGAAACATCTACCATGTCAAGGAAATTTTATTAAACCCACTAGGAAATATGTTTTTTTAAGGATTTACTTGATATCGTAAATGTGAAATAGAACAGATAGAGTAGAATGTGACTAGGCTATTGGATATTCCTTCTTCGGTTGGTAAAGGATACTTCATACTTCGTGGCCCAGACCTAACGGTTTTCGTTGTTGCTATGTTGATCATTAGGGATTGTATTGTACTCCCTCCGTCCTAAAATATAAGGTCCTGAAGCATTCAAACTCAAAACACAACAGTGTGAGGAAATGACCTCTATACCCCTCATTTTACACTACCACCAACTCTCCACCTACTCACCAACCCCATTCAATTTTGTCTTATCCTTTCGAGACTTTATATTTTGATACAAAATTTAAACCCTTCAGGACCTTATATTTTGGGACGGAGGGGTATCTATCTCTGTCTTCCAGAAAAGTCTCACCGACCTGATTTCCCGCTGTTATTTTACTCAGGTGGGGCCCACCGTAGCTCCCAGTACATGGTCAGGTACTCCGCCGTCTGTCTCCTCCCAATTCCGCCACCGCAACAGACCGCGCCCTCCCTCGAGTTCTCCCGGCCCACAACCCCGGAACTCGCCGCAGGCGCCACGCCCCCGCAGATGGCGTCCCCGCCGCCGCCGGCCGCCGCGGACGGGCTTGAAAGCATGGAGGGGCTCGCCCTCGACACGGTCATTTCCAAGGCCGGCCCGCGCCCCGCCGCGGCGCTCGCCTGCGCCAGCAAGCGCCTCCGCGCCGCCGTAGCGGACGACTCCCTCTGGCGCCGCTTCTGCGCCGAGGACCTGGGCCTCGACGCGCCCGTCGACCCCGAGGGCCGGCCGCTCCCGTCCTTCCGGGTCCGCCCATCTTAGCTCTGGTTCTTTCTCTTTTTTGGGTTGTTATTGAGAATCGCAGGAATCAACGAGCCAGCGATAAGTCTGCGCGATTCGACTATCGCTTTTCCTTTTTGTCAATGTTGCTTCTGTTGTTCGCTGAGATTGGAGCACTGAATGATTTTTATATTTTTTTTCCAACCTTGTACTGAATTAGTGATGCCACAGCGTAGTCTTTCGTAGTTATGACAAGGAAATGGAAAAAATATAAGCTTAGAGCAAGGAACCTACTGACAATTTGAGAAAAAAAGAGATGCTGGTATCCAGAACCATGTAGAATTGGACATTGAGTGGGGGTGAGCGTGGTGAGTTATGCACAAATGTGAACTGAACTTCATTGTTTTCTAGTTGATTCAATGGATATTTTTATAGCTCTATGTCAGATTGGCCGAGGGTAGTGTGTAAATTAGCATGCTAAGAATTCGTGATGGATGTTTAAAGCAATAGGACGGGGATAAAAATGAACTAGTTAACTGATCGATCACTTCCCATTTGTGTCATCAGCTGCATTCCTACTTACAACTCATCCAAACAAAACCTTCCTGTCTAGAGCGGTAGCATCACATTTGTTGTATTTTGCACTGGTTTTAGGATCAAATTCAGTCTTCCAAACACTTTCTCAGCATTGGAATGCAACACATACTTGTTCCAAGGTGATGGAAAATCATAGCAGAAAAGGATAATGCCAAAAGTAGTGCAATTATCTTCAAATGACTATAGCTCCTCCCAGTGCGCTGAAGTATACCGTTTACAATTGTCTACATCTATATGCAGCAAAGAATATCATATTCTTGTGCAAAAGAAGAAAACTGGATTATTGATTCCTCTTTTGGTATGATAACAATTAAATATTTACTCAGTTGTTTCTTCTGCAACAAAAAGAACTTATTTCTCACTGTGATGCCATTAGCAATAATCTGTACTCTTTCGAACTTGTGGTTCACCCAATATTTTTTCTCTTATGGTGTGGTTACTCATGTGCCATCCTTTTAGTTGTCTCCAGGGTTTCATCTGCATCATTCATGAGGCTGCACATTCTTGTGCGGTTATGTCACATGTTGGGTCTGAACCAAGGGCCATTTGTGCAAGGGGTACCAGATTATCACAATACATCTCCTGTTCTTGTGTCATGACTTGATACTATTGCATCTTTTCTAACAAATGACAATATGTTATACAACAACAATCAAGTCTGTTGGTTCCAACTTCCAAGGAAGTTGTTGCCACTTGCCAGGAATAAAACTAAACACCTAGAAAAATGGGAAAACTTTATATAAAATATATAAAGTCGTCAATAATAGTAATAGTACTAGTTGTCTGAGGCCTAATTCATTATGTATTTAATTATTCCTACTAGTTTTGGTAAAGATTAAGTATTCAGCTCGCTGATCATTACCACAAATATCATGACAAATAGTTTCTTACTCCTTTCTGTTGTTCATGCACGGACTTATTCATCTTTACATGTGGCGTTGGGTCATGGGTGAATACATATCTCAATTGCAGTCTCTCAAGCACTTGAATACATTTCTCAGTGTTGTTTGATGCGCTTCATTCTTCATACGTGATAAATTGTTCATACAAGATATTTGGGTTAAGCATCATGTAGCATTTAGCTACCAAAACAGTTTAGCATGTTGGACAAGAAGTAATCACTCACCAATTTTTTATGCATAATTTGTTGGACGAATAGTGCCCGCAGTCCACCATGGGGTAGACGAAGGTGGTAGGTTGTTTGGAGGGGTACCGGATCAAGAGGAAGATCGTAATGTAGGAACACAAAGACACAAGATTTATACAAGTTTGGGCCATCAGATCAGTGTAATACCCAACGTCTTGTTGTGGTGGATGATATTGCACCTTGTGCTCAAGTATTTTGGGTTTCAAGGCTCTAAGTCCTGAGTTTGGTTCTCCCGATCTAAGGACCGTTGCCCCTTCTCCGATGGGGTTGGGTTACATGGAAAGTCCTAGTCAGTTACATTACAATAGATCTTTTTGGATTACAACTGTGTATGTCGAGTCCTAGTTGGGCTCCACCTTCTACCTTCCTATGGTACTTGGGGGGGGGGGTTATATCCCCCACAACAGCCCCCGAGTCTCGTACTAATTAGAATAATTAGTTTGTACTAATTAGAATAATCAGTTCGAGGGTCTTGAATTCTCCTTTGAAGTCTTTTATCCTTTCGCAGAGTGCTTCTTGCGAATGTTTACTTCTTTGTCTCCATCTTTTTCTACATTCACCGAAGGTAAAGTGTATACACTTAGCCTTGAGTAGAATAGAATAATCTGAGGGTCTAAAAAGAGTTTAAGTATTGTTTCTTCATCTTGAAATAAAAACTATGGCATGCACCATTATGTGCACCCATAGGGCGTAACTCCCGAGCCTCGAAGTGAATGGTTTACTATTTGGTCCGAGGGTCAAGAGAACATCTTCTTCATCAATGATCACTCCGAGGATATGATACTTGAGATTTAGGTCAGAGCGGTGCCTGGATCTCGTTCCAGCGAGACCCAATTTGACCTCTAGGTACATCGTGATTGCCTTCTCTAGGGAGCCGATTACTTGAGTCTTTGAATCGGACAGTGCTCAATCCACGCCTCAATGTCTTTAGCACAGAGCGCTATGCTCGTCCAAACAACACTTTAGTGTCACAAGGAGATCTAAGTTCCTCAATTTCAGGTGTGTTCTCCTTGGATACTTTAGCGATCGTTAAGAGTAAATGACGAATTGAAGAAATATAAATAATGTGCAACATGTGCATCATGAGCACCCATAGGGTGTAGCGCTCGACCGGCTATGCATGTAGTCGAGGAAATATAAATAAAATATTGGTCAGAACATGACTTAGCTGTTCAATGTAGGTCATATTGAGAATTGTTGTCATTCTCACGTTCGGGTTGATAAGCCCCAATCGTCGCCTTGATCGTCGTTCATGAGTGGGCGATCAGTGGTAACGCTAACCAGTCGAGACGAATTCCTGACTAATTCTTGGTGGTGCAGGACTTGTTTTCGGCCAAATCTTGTCAGGTCAGAGTGGTCGAAGTTGTCGTAGGTGTGAATAGATTAAGTAATAGAAGGAAAGCAAGAAATCTGTCTCAAGACTCTTTTGGTTGGCTGTATCCATATGCGCAGCATGCAAGGCCAGGACGTGCCAACTGCCAAGCAGTCCGATCCTACCCTATTTTCGCATCGTGAGCGCACACACCAATGCCAAATCTGATTTGCATGCTCGTTGATAGTGTAGAGAAGGATAGACTGAACCGCACTTTGCATTGATCTCTCAGGTGGTTTAAATACAGAGTACAAGTCAGCTATGCCTAACTGAATAAGCTAGATTACAGGGCGGCCGCGGAGCGTGTCGTGTGCGCGGAGAGCGCGGCGTGGGCGGCGTAGAGGGCACTGGTGTCCCAGGTCGACGGCGCGCCGCTAAGAGAGGACCTTGGGGCGGACCAGGGTTGGTGTTGGGCCATCATGGCCTGTTGGGCCTGGAATGGTGGCCGAGGGCCCAAAACACCAGACCCAGGAGCGCGGAAGGGCATGCCCTAGGCCTGGACGAGCCTAGTCCACGGGTTCTGGTGGCCGGACCACGGAGCAAAGGAACGCTGGGGGGCGCCGCCGCCGCCGTTGTCGGAGTTGGATCCACCACGGCCGTGGCGCTTGTTCTTGGTGCGGGAGTTGCGGTTGCTGCCGAAGTCCCCGCCGGAAGAGCCGCCGGTACCAGAAGGTTGACCACCCGAACCAGAGGAGCCGCCGTGGCTTGCGAGAAGGGCTTGGCCGGCCTCCGTGTTGTCGTCCTGATGCAGCTGCAACTCCTCCAGGAGCAGGTACGACCGTGCAATCATGAATATGTGTGTCTTGGAGGTGAGGACGCGTTTGACATGGCGAAATTTCTTAGACAGGCCGCGGAGGTGGTTCAACACTTGACTGGGCTCGGAGACGGGGTGGCCTACGTCGCGCAAATTGTCGGCGAGCTTCTTCAGCTTGTTGCAGTAGTCCGTGATGGAGAGATCCCCTTGGACCACGCTGCGAAATTCAGCCTCGAGGAGAACAGCGTGCTGCAACTCGTTGTCGCGGAAGAGGCCTTCGATGTCCGACCATATGGTGAACGCAGAGGCGTCGGGCTTGTAGATGAGGTCTTCGACGCTCTTGGTGACGGTTGTGTAGATCCAGTTGGTGATGCAGCAATCGACCTGCTGCCATTTGGCGTCGCGGTCAAGGATGGAAGGTGGGGAGTGCACATGGCCGATGAGGCCAAATTTGCCAAGAACAGAGTCAAATAGGCAACGCCATTGGCTGTAATTCGACTCAAGGAGATCGAGTTGAATGGGAACGTGGTTGTGGATGTTGACGGGCTGCAGCACGGTGAGAGAAGCAGGCTGTGGCGCGTCGAAGAAAGGGTTGGTGGCGCCGGACGCAGAGGAAGAGTGGCCCGGCGACTGTGCCATGGCGGTGCGAGAGCAGAGGGAGCGGAAACAATGGATTTAGGATCGAGGTACGGTAACTGATACCATGTAGAGAAGGATAGACTGAACCGCACTTTGCATTGATCTCTCAGGTGGTTTAAATACAGAGTACAAGTCAGCTATGCCTAACTGAATAAGCTAGATTACAAGGCGGCCGCGGAGCGCTGAGGCGCGGAGCATGCCATGTGCGCGGCATGCGCGGCGTGCGCGGAGTGTGCGGCGTGCGAAGCCTGGGCGGAGCGCATCCTGCGGAACGGGCCACGAACGCGTCGTGCAGCGCCTGGGCATCCAAGGCACTTGAGTTCCAACAGATAGGTGTCACACCTTTGGTTTCGTCGGCAGTTCGTGTCGCCATCCCCGCGGCTGTTGTAGATGAATCAGAATTAAGAGATTGGTTTGTGATCAAATATACAAAAACCAGATAATCTACTAAAAATATTAAGAACGACTCACCCGATCTTTGATCAAATAGTATGTCACTGACAACCATTGAACTCGCCAAAGGATCTCAGCGCCAACCCTACCTGGCACGCCAACTGTTGGGGGTATAGTTATGACAGTCCACCATGGGGTAGACCAAGGTGGTAGATTGTTTAGAGGGATAGCCAGATCAAGAGCAAGATGATAACGCATGAACATAAAGACACACAATTTATACAGGTTGGGACCACCACATTGGTGTAATATTCTATGTCCTGTTGTGGTGGATCGTAGTTGTGGTGGATTGTATTGCGCTCTGCGATCGTTTTGAGTCCCTAGAATCATAAATTTCAAACAACTATTGATGTTATTGTACCAAACTTCTATCTGTTTTTCAGGTTGCATATAAAGTGTGGTTAGAGTCTTTTGGCATGTACCCTTTACCTCTGGTAAAGAGAGTGAAAGAATTCTGGGCTTCAATGAAAAAATGGTTGTCTGAAAATTTTCCTGAGGCAGCCAAAACATTGTGCAAAGGTGTTTCCGAAGCTCAATTGAAATCGGCAGAGGATGATCTTGGTTTCAAGCTCCCTATGCCCACAAAGCTGCTGTATCGCTTTTGCAATGCTCAACTGCCTTTTAGTGATAACGGTGCAGCAAATGCACGCAATTCCACTCATGGAATAATTGGGGGCTATGTGTTCTATGATCACTTGGTAAATGTGCATTTATCACCACTTGAGCAAATAGTTGAAGAGACAAAACAGTTTTATCATGAGTTCCCTAATGTCTTCAATGGGCGAGAACTCATTATAGTGGCGACATCCTGGTTTCATCCAAAAACATTTATCCTAAATTGCTCAAATGGTGAACTTTATGTTGGCACAAACAACTTACCTGTAGGGGAAATGATTCCTTGTGTGCCTAACACATTGATAAAGCCAACTGATATTGATCTACCGCAAGATGGATTACTTCTGTGGTTGGAAGAGCATCTCAGGCGTTTACAGAACGGAATGATCAAAACCCGTATGCTGATGAAGTCAAGGTATATCAGCTTATATCCAGAAGCACCTCCATCGTGTACATCAGCCATGACAAATGGTGTTAAGGTTGTATTCCTGACTTCTTACACAGTTACATAATCATCTAATTGAACTTGAAGGTGTCATAACTTCCTACTTTCCATGTTTACTTCAGTAGAGACACATGATTTTTGACTACCCAGATTGTCTTTTATAAGTGTAGTGTGTGGACTACTCTTTTTTTTATATGCTCTAGTTTTGTAACTGCAGCAGTATTGCATCCTGTATATGATTCTCATGGTTGATCTCTTTTGAGCATTGGTCTGACATATGTCTGATACCGACAGGTGCGTGCATCTGCTATCTTTGTGCCAGAACATCCTCAAACTCAGGGTCATGAGCGAAGTTGTATGTACAGTTACTCAATTCGCATGTCAGTTCCAGAGGCTTGCATGCTAGGTGGTGTGTACTATTCGTCCTGCCAGCTTCATTCACGCCACTGGACCATTCGATCAATGGATAGGGTTGTATCTGATGTTAGAGGTGAAGGTGTTATTGGACAGGTATGCTGAGGGCAGGAAACAAAGATACATTCTTTGTCGATCAATGTGTTTTATATTTGAATGATAAAAAAATAGCTGATCTATCTAATCGGCCTGTCATCTGCAGTATCCTGTGCTGTCACCTAGTCAGGATGAGTTTGTCTACGAGAGCTGCACGCCATTGCCCAAAGGGCCTGGATCTGTGGAAGGCTCATTCACGTTTGTGCCTGGCAAGTATGTTCTGATTCTGTAGTAAAGTCATGTTTGGTTATATAACCATATTTTTTACCGGTTGTAGATCTATAATGTTCCATAGGCCTCACATAATTTGTCAATCTGTTTTCCTTTATAAGGTTGAGCCGACCGGAAGGTAAGCCGTTTGAGGTTACGGTAGCGCCATTCCCTCTGGAGGTGCCAGAGTACATCTTCTAAAGTTCGTCTTGAGAAATAATGTATCTGTCTGATAGATGCTTCTATCAGATCTGGTACTTGCTTGGTGGAGCAAAGTTTGTCTTATGGTATGATCTTGTTGGGGTAATGTAAAATATGGAGCCGTGTGCTAAGCATAGTGATAACAACCTAGTAACTAGCAAATGGGCCTCAGTTACCAGGATCCTGGTTACTGAGATAGTGGGCTGGACAGCACATGATTCTGGACACACAATCTTGAGGCATGAAAGCCCACGAGGAGGGCCATCCATTAGGAAGGACCTGCATACCAACAGGAAGGAGGCCACGGTTTGCCCAAAAATTGCGACAGTACAGGGCACAGTTTCTTCCTCAAAACAAGGTTCGCAACCTATAGTCAATCCTAGCATGATACTACTCTAGGAAAGTAAAGGCAAGCAAAGATTGCAAGAGAGTAAATGCGGAAACGTAAAGAGGGATGAGAGAAAGCAAACTCTTGACATGCGATTTATCCCGTGGTATCGGTAGGCACTAAGTCACCCCTAGTCCACGTTGTTGAATCACTCACACAAGAGTATTGCTTCTCGGTCACCAAGTCTCTCCCAAGAGCACCACTTGACTCACCATAAAGGCTAGCCACTTAGGCACTCGTCAAGCTCCCTTGGTCACCTTGATGCCGCCTCCACTAAGGAGCTTCTCCACCAAGGAAGGGGGTCTCCACGTCCCCGCACAAAGTGTCCTCACCACTCCACACCAAGCCGGAGGGTCGATGACGATTGCCGGTGAGCCACTTAGGTCCCAAGGCTTCCGGCGAACCTTGTACACCTTGATTCACTCAACAATCACCTCACAAGGTTGGCACAACCTTGCACTCACTCAGCTCTAAGCTAGGCCTAGCACTAAGCACATACACTAAGCATATGCAAGTCTATGGATGAGCAATTAAGCACTTGGATGGATTGGATATGATCTTCTAGGTGTCTTGCACTCCTTTGCACTTTCACACAATCCAACAACCTCAAATGAGTGAGTGGAGAGGGTATAAATATCCCAAGGCATCGAAAGAGTCGTTGGCTAACGGTCACTGAAAAAGGTAGCGTCAGATGAACCGATGCTATGCTTTTTTTAGGCGTCGGTTCATCCGGTGCCCTCCACGTCACTTAGCCATTGCAGTTCTGCTGACACAACTGTTCCGACGCTATACACCGACGGTGCGTCGGTTCATCCGGTGCTGAAGACTTCGCAACCAAAAGTCTCTGTATGCTGCTTCGTGACCGTCGGATAGACCGATGCTTCCTCTTGACCAAGGCGTCGGTTCATCCGGTGCTGAAGAGGCTGTCTTGACGCGTCTCTGTCTTGATTCAAACTGAGCGTCGGATAGACCGACGGTGTCCTCACTCAGACCGTCGGTTCATCCGGTGCTACTGTCTTCTGCTGCTTTATTTCTTCCATTCATCCGACGCATGTAGAATATGGACCGTCGGTTCATCCGACGGTGCCAGTTGAGTTTGGCCTTCTATGCAGTGTACCAAGTACTCCGACGTTATGCACCGATGGTACCGTCGGTTCATCTGACGGTGTCAATTTCCTTCCTTTTCTTCCACGGTTTTGACCCTTGAAAAATAAACTATCTTCTCATTTTGGCATGTGGTATTTTTGCATCTTTGGAACCTAGAAATGTCTACAAAGACATGCTAAACAATATGGTTAGTCCCATTGATCATGTTGTCATGAATCACCAAAATCATATTCGAACTAATGGCATATGAGGCCATGTTCGCTACATTGTGCTGTCGAGGTGCACTAAGAGCTTAATTAGTTTGCTGCCAAATTTTTGGCATGTCAGTTTTGGCAAGCCAATTTTTTGGCCACCATTTTGGACTGGTGTATTACTGGAGTACTCCCTCTGTCTTGCTTTGTTGGTCGCTCGGGAATCAGGATTGTGAGGGAGTTGTGATTCCCGAGCTACGGTCCCGGGACAGAGGAGTATTTCGATGACAAAATGAAGCTGGATAGGTTGTCATTTTGTGAGATACTGGCCCGGTTTGGATACACTAACAGGGTTAGAGTTAGAGTTAGTTTTTAACTTTAGCTCTAGCCTTAAACTAACTCTATCTCTAGAGTTGTTTGGATGGAATTGTTAGAATGACATAAAATCTACTTTTTCAATCATTAGGGGCGGGTGGAGGGAGAGAGAAAAGTCACCTTTTGGTGGATCCAATATGAACTAGCTCCAATAAGCACCTCTTGGGTGGGATAGTTTTTTGGGTGGGTTAGATGCAAACTAGCCCAATCTAGCCCTCATGTTTGGATACTTTGTGGCTAGTTGAGCTCCAACTAGCTAAAACTAACTCTAGCTCATGGATCTAAACAAGGCCACTGTATCAGAGAAAGTTATGCATGTGAGCTTGTCTTGCGAGTAAGTGTACCTTCCTCCACCGCTGCATGTGCTTAGTGTTTATTCATTCTGACCACGAACATTATAACTTAGAACTTTTTAGAATTACGCAGTACAAAGCACACGCTCACAACATGCACACACTGACCTTATGAACACATGTACGTAAACTCTACCCTATGAGCACCTTCGAAGGACTGAGCACCCGGCAGATTTGGAGATTCCCGAAGTTACCATTAGCGCTTGTTGCGAACTGCAAAATGTGAGTACATCTCAGTGGCATATAAGAAAAAAAAGATGCATCTCAGGACACACCATACATTGGTACATGCACACATCTTGGACAAACCAGAAATCTTTTGAAATGAGAACTTCTGTAACCTCATCGCTCTTTTGACCCAAGATGATAGGACTGAGGGGCATCGGCGACTTGCAGACATCACTAATGAATAACAAAGCGAGCGTTGGTCTCTTCGATGGCTGATACGAAACCACAATTGTACCTGGGAGTTCAGGTGGATCTTGAATATGTGTTGTACAGCGCTCGTAGAATCGTAGGTCTGCAAGGATATCAGCTTTGTCCTGAGCATGCATGACGCAGGATTGAAAGCCATATGGACTAGTCCAAGGTTCTTGTATGAAGGTTGTGGCGGAAAGAGATTCCTAATTAATGAATTCGGTACACTAAGGGACGTTTAAACATACAAGTGTAATGCTTCATTGCATCATTGATCTTTGTATAGGCCTTAGAACTCCTACACGAGCTGCAGGCTTCCCACAGCAGTCCTCTTTTTCTTATTAACGGCCCCAAGATTCGTCTCGTAATATTTTTTTGAAATGAAAATAAGAACATTCACCAATTAATATGTATTATTGTGCTAAAAATCCCATTATTATAGAACCTAGTTAATATGCACCACACATTGTTACTAAGCTAATACGATTATAGACATTGTTATGAATGTGACTGTAAGATGTGTTGGCCTACAATCAAGCCTGATGCGATGGCAGCCCTTGCTGCAGTGCAATGTGGAAATTTCAGAAATCTTCAACTCCTCAATACTGCCCTCCTTACTTTGCTACCCAAGAAAGAAGATGTTGTGATGGTCAAGGATTTCCGGCCTATTAGTCTCATTCATAGTTTTGCCAAATTGATCACTAAGCTCGTGGCTAACCGGTTGGCAAGCAGGCTCAGTGGGATGGTGGCTGCCAATCAGAGTGCGTTTATTAAAGGCCGGTGCATTCATGATAATTTTGTCCTAGTGCAACAAACGGCAAAATTTCTGCATCAACAGAAATAACCCCGCATACTCCTGAAGTTGGACATTTCTAAGTCTTTTGACTCGGTCACGTGGCCTTTTTTACTGGAAATTCTACAAAAGAGAGGTTTTGGTTGTACATGCCGAGATTTAATTAGTGGAATTTTGGGTTCATCTACAACTCGGGTGCTGTTGAATGGGATACCCGGAGAGACCTTATCTTATCGGCGTGGACTGAGGCAAGGTGATCCCTTATCACCCATGCTCTTTATTTTAGTCATGGATGTTTTAAACTGCAGGGTGGAGAAGGCCAATGACGAGGGTTTGCTGCAATCACTGGCAACACGGAGTATACATCATCGGGTTTCACTCTATGCAGACGATGTGGTTTTATTCCTTTGCCCGGTGGCCACTGATTTGCTTATGGTTGAGGAATTGTTACAGCTGTTTGGCTCAGCTACTGGCCTTAAAACCAATATTCAGAAAAGTAGCGTCTTGCCAATTCAATGCTCCGAGAATGATTTAACAATAGTGCAGACTCATCTCTCTTGTGAGGTGCAGAATTTTCCTTGCAAGTATCTCGGCCTTTCACTCTCCATCAAGAAATTGACCCGGGCACAACTTCAGCCGCTCATTGATAAAATTGCTGATCATCTTCCGGGATGGAAAGCTTATCTCCTGAACCGGGCAGGAAGAGCCATTTTGGTACAGCATGTCCTCACAGCAAGGCTAATTTATATCGCTACGGCCATGGATTTTCTACCATGGTGCTTAAAGGCCATCGACAAGATCCGTAGAAATTTTTTGTGGCGGGGAAGAAAGGAAGCTAACGGAGGACATTGCTTGATAGCATGGCCCAAGGTCAGTAGACCAAAGGAACTTGGAGGACTTGGCATTTTGGACATACAGCGGTTTGGTTGGGCACTCAGGGTGAGATGGCTGTGGCTGGGCAAAACAGAGCCTGATAGGCCGTGGAGCGCCCTCCCAGTTCCAGTTCATAGCTGCGCCCGCTCCTTATTTGCCAATGTTGTCATTTCAGTAGTTGGCAATGGAGCAACTACAAAATTCTGGACAAATAGATGGTTAAATGGGTGCTTCATTGAGATGCTAGCTCCCAGCCTCTTCGCTTGTGTCCCAAAAAGAAGAGCCAATTGGGACCTGCGATTCTTGGTTAGAGGACATCCAGAGCCACTATTCGGTCGATGTTCTATCTAAATATTTGGATGTTTGGGACCTACTACAAGAAGTGGAGGAGTGGAGGACATTCACAAATGGCATTTTGAGGCTTCAGGTTATTTTTCTACCAAATCAGCGTATGAAGCCTTCTTCAATGGATCAGTCTACTTCCAGCCCTACAATCTGGGCGCCGAGGAAATGCAAATTTTTCTTGTGGCTTGTTGCTCACAACAGATGTTGGATGGCAGACAGGCTTGCCCACAGGGGCCTCTCCCACCCAGATCGTTGCCCCCTTTGTGAACAAGAATAAGAGACGATCAACCACCTCCTCTCAGCATGCGTGTTTGCCCGCCAGTTTTGGCATGAATTGCTCGCTTGTTTTGGTATGCAAGCCGTTGTTCCTCAAGCGCACAATGTGGGCTTCTACTCATGGTGGCAGCAGGCCAGTGACAGACTACATACCAGTGTGCAACGAGGTTTCAACTCCTTGGTCGTGTTAGGGGCATGGACTATCTGGAAGGCAAGAAACGACGTTGTATTCAATGGGATTGCTCCTAGAGTTGATAGAGCCCTTCTCCTGGCGCGGGAGGAGGCTGATCTTTGGATTCTTGAGGGCGCCAAAGGGCTAAACGCCGTGGTCGCTGCTAGGCCGCACAACTAGTAGTTGGAGTGTGCAGCCATATTGGTCAGGTTTGTCATGTTGCTGCCTGTTTAAGGCGCATCAGCAGTGGGTGGGTGTGTGTGTGTATAAGTAGGTGTGTGTTTGTGTGTGGTGTAAGGCTATTTTGGCCCAACTCTCCTTAATGTAATGATATGCAGCTCTCCTGCATATTCGAGAAAAAAAAAAGAAAAAAGACTTTGATACTTTACATGACAAAGATGTCTCGATGTACTGACTACTGAACCACTGAAAGCGGTATTGCGGACAGGACCGGTACCAACTCTCATATCGGTCATTATTATTCACTCTCAGCTTGTACACATGTGCACATGGAGAACGGAGAAATTACACTTTTTGACGCACACCATGTACATCTAGGGATGTAAACAGGAACGGGAAATTCCCGTCCCGACCGACACCGTATACCACATTAACCGACCGCATCTCGTTTTGGTAGGAAAAAACAGGAAACAGGATTTTTCCCGGGAAATGTGGCGGGAGCAGGAACGGAATCAGGGGAGCGTGTTTCCTGACCGATTTCACGGTTCCCCTATTCAACCAGGAATAATCCCGGGGGTTTTCCCATATTTTGTACACAAAACCTCCTATTCAGCCCACATGAACATGATGTTATCCTTGATGGGTTGACCGTGGCCCGACATATGCCGTATGCTCACTTGATCTCCTTCATCCTGAGTCGTGTTACCAAAGTAGATGAAGACGGGGAAAGGGTGCGAACTGGACCCAAAGATTGGCGTCCCGAGTACATGAAGTCCAAGACACATTTCAAGGAATACAGGCTTGCGAGACTAGGCTACCTCGGAAGGCTCTCCTGCAGCTGATCCTGCTCCAGCTCCTGGTACCTCGGAAGGCTCTCCTACTCCTGATCTTGCTCTTGCTACCTCAGAAGGCTCTCCAGCTCCTGCTCCTGCTACCTCAAAAGGCTCTCCTGCTCCAGCTTCTGCTCCTACTACCTCAGAAGGCTCTCCTGCTCCTGCTCCTGCTACCTCAGAAGGCTCTCCTGCTCCAGCTCCTGCTCCTGCTAGAAGGCTCTCCTGCTCCTGCTCCAGCTCCAGCTCCTGATGACCCTCTTCACAATCCTGTTATATCAGCTCCTTCGAACACCGACGAAAAAGAGGTAGAATGTTAAACATTCCTTTGATTGTCATTGATTCCATTTGATTGTTGTATTCGAGTTGAACAATACATTTTTCTTCACGTGTGCGAACCAACCATAAATAATTATTTTGCCTGGGCTTTGTGCTCAAGTCTTCACAATTGCTGACCAAGATGAAATTGTACCGGAGTCGGAAGACTCCCAATACTCTTGTACCGGGTTGCAGAATGAGATAGAGGTACCAGCACTTCGTTTTCAGAATAGAACATCGTACTTGTGTCGTGACGATGAAGACTCCGACTTCCATACGATTGAATCCTCCAATTGGATTAATGGCTTGGATCAATGCAGGATTCCTACGACCAAAACGGAGAGTTCTACGGCCTCGACATCACGTAATGCATGAGTCGTGCTATGCATAAAACGAACCCAACACTCCCTACGTATGCTTTTGTTTGTAATTTTTGATGTAATCCTTGAATCATGTCACAGTACCGATGTTTGATGAGAGGAAGGGATGTGTTGATCTCCAGTGTGGGCATGATCAAGGAGTATGCAACGTGACGTGCTCATAATCTTGTAGTACTAAGCGAATCGAATCGACGAAGGAAGGGATGTGTTGATCTCCAATGTGCGCATGATCGAGGAGTATGCAACGTGACGTGCTCATGATCATGTAGTACTAAGCGAATTGAATCGACGAAGGAGGAGATGTGTTGATCTCCAATGTGGGCATGATTGAGGAGTATGCAACGTGACATGCTCATGATCATGTAGTACTAAGCGAATCGAATCGACGAAGGAAGGGAAGTGTTGATCTCTAATGTGGGCATGATCGAGGAGTATGCAACGTGATGTGCTCATGATCATGTAGTACTAAGCGAATCGAATCAGCGAAGGAAGGGATGTGTTGATCTCCAATGTGGGCACGATCGAGGAGTATGCAACATGACGTGCTCATAATCTTGTAGTACTAATCGAACAGAATCGATGAAGAAAGGGATGTGTTGATCTCCAATGTGGGCATGATCGAGGAGTATGCAACGTGACGTGCTCATGATCATGTAGTACTAAGCGAACAGAATCGATGAAGGAAGGGATGTGTTGATCTCCAATGTGGGCATGATCGAGGAGTATGCAACGTGACGTGCTCATGATCATGTAGTACTAAGCGAATCGAATCGACAAAGAAAGGGATGTGTTGATCTCCAATGTGGGTAAGATCGAGGAGTATGCAATGTGACGTGCTCGTAATCTTGTAGTACTAAGAGAATCGAATCGACAAAGGAAGGGATGTGTTGATCTCCAATGTGGGTATGATCGAGGAGTATGCAACGTGACGTGCTCAGAATCTTGTAGTACTAAGCGAATCGAATCGACGAAGGAAGGGATGTGTTGATCTCCAATGTGGGCATGATCGAGGAATATGCAACGTGACGTGCTCATGATCATGTAGTACTAAACGAATCGAATCAACGAAGGAAGGGATGTGTTGATCTCCAATGTGGGCATCATCAAGGAGTATGCAACGTGACGTGCTCACATGTAGTACTAAGTGAATTGAATCAACGAAGGAAGAAATGTGTTGATCTCTAATGTGGGATCGAGGAGTATGCAATGTGACGTGCTCATGATCATGTAGTACTAAGCGAAACGAATCGACGAATGAAGGGATGTGTTGATCTCCAATGTGGTCATGATCGAGGAGTATGCAACGTGACGTGCTCATGATCAATTTAAGGGGAAAAGTACATAAACGAAATGAGTAGTTCCTAATAAAGGAATATCCTTTGTAGTAGTATCTTGATAAGAGGAACATCCTTCGCCGCCAGTATATAGCGCGGACCAGCACCCAGAACAAACTGACGCACTATTCAAATATTCAGAATTTCGGACGCCCGGGCAAAGCAGATGTTAAATGTCCTTTTTGCTTCCCCGTTCCTAGTGCACCCCGTTTCAGTCATCACCATTATGAAAGGGCTACCATGAGACAAAAGATCTTCTTTCTAAAGAGATTCGATTCGGAACTCTTATATGTCCAAGGTCAATATGGAAATTCTTTCAGACGTTTTCCCTTACTTTGTCCGTGTCAACAAACAATTCGAAATACCTCGACTTTTTCAGAATAGGTCCGAGTCAAATAGCAATGATTCGAAGCACTTCTTTTTCCATTACACTATTTCGGAAACCTAAGGACTCGATCGTCTGGATATGGAAAATACAGGATTTCCGATCCTAGCGGGAAAAGGAGGGAAACGTATACTCAATTTAAAGTGAGTAAACAGAATTCCATATATTGGTAATCTGACAGGGCCCTCCACCGAAATGGATAAATTACCCCCGCCCCCGTCTCTTCCCTCCCTTCTACTCCTCGCCATCTCAAATCTTTCCGCCCCCATTTCCCCTTCCCTCCTCGCCGCCAGCCCAAATCTTCACTTCCTCTCCTCCATCGTCCCAAATCTACCGCTCATAGCTTCAGCCCCTTTCCCATCTGCCTCTGTAGTACCAGCGGCGACGATATAATGGCACCAGGAGGGAAGGTCGTACGAAGGAAATATTCAGAACAAGGCACAATGTTTTCCTCCTCGGTTCAACTTCCCCGGTGGATTCGTACTTGCGTGTTTTCCCATGTGGCAGATCTGATGTGTGCACTAGTTTTTTTTTATCAGGTAGATCCCATGTCTACACTAGTTCTTTTTAGGATCTTGTTTTGACTAGGAACATCCTTTCAAGATCTTGTTCGGCTAGGAACATCCTACTTGTTCTTATAGAAGTTTTTTAGATCTGACAGATCCCATGTCTACACTAGTTCTTCTCAGGATCTTGTTTTGACTAGGAACATCCTTTTCAGGATCTTGTTTTGGCTAGGAACATCCTACTGGTTCTTATAGAAGTGTTTAGATCTAGTTTTATTTACAGTGGTAGGCCAACCTTACAGAAGTTTCTCTGCTTTCCTAATAGAAGTAAACGAGCATTGCGATTATGAGCGACAGAGGGACATTAATGTCTTGAGGACTCACACATATTAAAAACGAATACGAATACGGATGTCCATATTAACATTTTTAGCGGATACGAATACGGATAATTCGGATTTCCAGACATCCGAATCCATCCCTAGTAATTAGGTCACTCATAGCGTACCTATCAGTGGAGGAAGAGGGACTAAGGGAATTCAGGCACTGGATGACCCTACCAGAATGCCTCTTAGATTGACTAGGACCAAGGCAAGGGAATTGGCTTTAGCTGATGGGAGTGGGACAACTCTTGATACACAAGAATTGCCCACTGAAGGCCAAGCAACAGTAACCCACGATGAGAACATCATCGACATGATGACTGCAGAAGGCAAGTCATTTGATCTCATATTCGAATGTCCTAATTACTAACTGAATAATTATTAACTTGTATGGCTGTAACAAACTTGTTAGGTGATGCACGCCCTTCCATAGCACAACGAGGGCTGCGAGATTCAAGAAGATTGGGTAGAGATTTGGACTGAATTAGCCAAGGCTTAAATGGCAAGATCCCTATACACATTCAAGAAGTGCTCAAACACCCAAAGGCACCAATGCAAGCTGCAAAGTTTGCATCAGAAGGTGGGATCATAGTGTGTGGGCACATGAGAGCCTGTGTGGTTCGAGGACCGGTGGATGGTATCTTCCTGGTGTGATGAGTGATTGACAACATTGTGTGGATTGACTCTTGGCTAAGTATTGCAGGTGCAGGCTGCGGCATGATTGGTGCTGGTGCAAGTGAAGAACAAGCGCGAAAGGTCGATGCCGGTGAGCCCTCTAGGTGTGGAGAAGACAAGTAGGCTTGGTTCGAGGGACCCGGTGGCCGGCAGGATTAAGTGCGGGTCGCATGGTGGCAAGAATAGCAAGACGAAGTCATGGACGATTTCTTGGTTGAGTCTCAAAACCAAGGTCGAGCCAGGACGACGTGGGGGCCAAGTCATTAGTGGTGATTGGTGGGAGGCCACACCAAGTCCGTGGGGTTTCCAGTGGTTCACCACAATACCACTGGGTTCCTTGGTTGATCCACAATGCCAAGACCGAAGACCGAAGCGCAGCAGCACTGGACCGGTAGGACCGATGGGTACCGGTCTGACCGGTGGGTAGCACCAGTCTGACCAGTGTGCGACGACGACTTCCGGAGACTTCGAAGCGGAGGACACGCATCGGGATCGCAAGGCTTGCGTTGAGGCTAAGCAGGTTGCGGTCGTCGGGCATCCGTCCGATGGTGCTACGACAAAGATTCCCAAAGTGCCCCTCGGGGGTGTGTATCTTAGTTTTATGTCTTAGGGGTAGTTTCGTCTTTTGGTTTCCTCCATATAACCCAAGTGGTGAGAGGATGGTAGCTATCTCTTGGAACCCTAGCTCATTTGCTTTTGCTATTTTCCCTTCCTATTTTCCTTAGGATTTTCTAGAATTAGCTTGAGAGCTTCATGGTGAGATTTTTAGAGAGGGATGGATGATTGGCAGGCAAGATAGACCTTGTATGAACCTTCATGGTATGTATAGATGATTCGGTGTGGTTCCTCAAGGCTTTGTGTTGTTTTCCCCATTTTTCCTTTTTGGTGATTTTCGGAGCCTTTTCTTGGCGATTTTCTTGTGGTGGATTTGAGGCCTTTCTGTTGGGGATTTGGTTGAGAATGTATGCATGAACCCTTTGTGGTTCTTTTCCTTGTGACCCCTCTCACGAATCCATGGGAAAAGGTGCTCGATTTTGGGGTTTTCTTAGGTTTCGGAAAAGTGATGTTCTTGGTGGACATCCTTCGATTCCTCTTGATTTAGCAAGTTTTGGTGGACCAAATTGTAGCTATGGGATGCCCATGAGGTACTCCTAGTATCCCCAAAGTCTTGTGAGAATCCGTGGAGCGAATCGGGAGATCGGGAAAGGAGTTTGGAGGAGTTGACCTGCGGCTCGCTATTCATCCCGAGCGCCCAGGCCTTGACCGGTCTGACCGGTGAGCACCGGTCAGACCTATGCTGCCCTTTGTTGGGTTTTGGCTCAGGTGAACGTGCCAGGATGTTTGTTTGTCTCTAGGCCTGCAGATGTTTGAGTTTGGTGCTGTTTGGAGCCCTGAGAGTTGGATTCTTGGATTTGGGGTTTCCAGGCTCAGACCGGTCTGACCGGTGTGCTTTACCAGCCTGACCCGTATAGGTGCTTCCCTGTGGAAATCATCAAGTCTTGCTCAGGTGTTCTGGTTGGGGGTCTCAGGTGACCCGGTGTGCCTCTGGTGTGTGTCGGGTGATCCGGCGGTCTAGTCCGGGTGATCCTGCCAAGACCGGTCTGACCGGTGGTGGTGACCGGTCTGACCGGTGTGGTCTGAGTGCTGCTCGAGTTGTTTGTTCCGCTGCTTTCTCGAGTAGGTTTCGGTGGTTGTTTGCTCCTAGGATCAGTAGCACTTCAGTGGCTACGTGTTCTTGGCAAACTTGGGTAGTTTGAGTCGGAGAAGTGTTTTGGTTAGCCGTGTTCATCTTGTTGGAGAAGACATCTCCCTCGAGAAGAATTTTTATCGGCTCCCATTCACTCCCCCTCTCTGGTCACTAGTTCGGTCCTTCAAGTGGTATCAGAGCCGGTTACGGGTCTTTCAGGGCTCTAACCAGTCTAAGATCCAAAGATGGCGTACCTAGAATAGGGATCAGGTCCTCCACACTTCGACGGAAAGAACTACCAGATGTGGCAGAGGCGGATGGCTGCTTTCCTCCGCGGCAAGGGTCAGATCCTTTGGGATGTTACGGTGAACACAACTTATGTTCATCTGATTAACTTCCTTGCTCCGGGATCGAGGGATATGCACGACGCCAACAAGGTAGACAACTACTTGTTTCACGCTCTCTGTCAATCTGAATTCAATCGGGTTCAGACGGAGGATTTGGCTTGTAGGATTTGGGAGCAACTCAAGAATGCTCACGCTGGGAACAGTCAGGTTCAGGCTTGGTTGTTTGCGACTTGCCGGAGAGACTACGAGAACTTCACTCATCTCCCCGGTGAGTCCATAAACACGATGTTCCAGCGGTTCACGGTGATTGTGAACAACATGAGGGCCAATGTGACCGTGCTCCCGTATGACGATCATGACAGAGCTGTGAAGCTCTTGCACTCATTGGCTCGTACTATTTGGGGAGGAAAGGTCGAGGCCATCTTAGAGTCTGAGAAGTATGAGAATCTGACGGTAGACGAGCTGTTCTCTAAGCTCAAGTCGGTTGAGGTGGACCGTGGTGTGACAGCCAAGATTGAGGGCCCGACTGATTCTCATAGTCTCGCTCTCATCAGTGGCTCAGGTGCTAAGTCTAACGCTAACCCATCCACCAGGATGTACTCTCTGTCTTCCTTGATGTCTTTGCCAGATGAGGAGTTCGACGTGCTTGGAGAGGACGAGCTGGCGCTGCTGACCAGGAGGTTCGAGAGGATGCACGAGGACCGGGTGAACACAAGGAGGAACACACGGACATGCTTTCAGTGCGGCAAGCCAGGACACTTCGACGCCGACTGTCCGGAGAAGATGGAGAACAAAGACAACTACAAGCACCGGTCGAGGACGGAGAACAAGCACCAGTCGAGGCGTGATCACAAGCACAAGAACAAGGATGAGCAGAGATCGAGGAAGAAGGGCAGCCACGACAAGAAGGCCCGAGCGATGGTTGAGGCGAGCGATGTCGACTCCAACTCCGCCTACTCTACCTCGAGCACGAGTAGCAGTGAAGACGAAGGTGATCGGCGCAAGAGCAAGAAGGGGTCCAAGAACCTGAGCGGTGAAGGACCGAACTGGCAGCCAGAGAGGGGGGGGAGTGAATGGGAGCCGATAAAAAATCTTCTTGAAGGAGATGACTTCTCCAACAAGATGAACTCGGTCGGATACCCAAAATCACATGCTCCGTACTCAACCTTCCGTTTGCCAAAACCACGTAGCAACTGAAGTGCTACTGGTCCTAGGAACAAACACTACTTGCGTCCACAACTCCTACACACACACGATAGCAGAAACAACTCAGAAGCTGTCTGGCCAGTAGGGGCAGTTTAACCGGGGTATGGGGGCGGTTAGACCGCCTGCTCCTGGGCAGCCAAGAAATCCTCGAAAACACCTCTTCCGAGCTCTAAAACTCTCCACGGTTTCACCCACTGGATCCTCTGGCCAAGACCAAGCTAGCTACCAGAGAATCTCAGTGAAAACAAGAACTTCACCAAAAAGGCCTAGGGCGGTTAAACCTCCTACCAGGGGCGGTTTAACCTCCTGTACCCAGCAAGAATCACCTCTAAGGAAAACCTTGCAAACAGGCTCAAAACTAAGCAAGATTTCACCTGATTGCTCCTCTGATCAAGGCAAACAAACTCACAGAAGATCTTGGTGAAAATCCAAATTTTCTTCTGAAAGACCTGGGGTGGTTAGACCGGGTGCCAGGGGCGGTTAGACCGCCCTCCCCTGGGCACAAAGATCCGAGTGAAAACCAAAGCAAACGGACTCGAAACGCTCCAAGATTTCAACCATAGAATCCCCTGGTCAAGGCCAACATGCTACCAGAAGATCTCAGTCAAAATCAAAACTTTCTCTGGATGAGCTCGAGGCGGTTAGACCGCCCCCACGTGGTTAGACCGCCCTCCGCATACAGAACGGGAAAAACAAGAACCGCGGGTCAACCCTCAACTTTGCATCACCTGATCTCCCGATTCACCCAACGGATTGCAGCGAAACTTTGGGAATACCTGGGTCACCTCATGGACGACCTCTACCTCAAAGGAATTGAACCGAAACGCTCTCAATCATGGGGAATCACAAATCTCGTGGCTCAACCTCAAGAACTCGGTCTCCACCAAAAACCACCGAATCGGAGAGCTTTCCACGGGTTTGGAGGGGCAAGGTCACCAAGAAAAGAGGCACAAAGTCCTCATGTGTGACTCCCACAACAAATCTCGCAAAGAAACGCCTCCAAAACTCCGCCACGAAAATCACAAGAAAAGGCTCCGAAAGTCACCAAAAAGGGAAAATGGGAGAGACAACAAAAGCCTTGAGGAACCACGCCGAATCTTCTATACATACCAAGAAAGGTTCATACAAGGTCTAGATTGCCTCCCAATCATCCATCCCTCTCTCATGATCTCACCATGAAGCTCTCAAGCTAGTCCTCTAAAATCCTAAGGAAAATAGGAAGGGAAAATAGCAAAGGGAAATGAGCTAGGGTTCCAAGAGTTGGCTGCCATCCCACAACTCAAGTGTTTATATGGGGGCAACCAAAAGACTAAACTACCCTTACTAGCAACTAGGGATACAAGCCCCACAAGGGCAATTTTGGAAGTCTTCAGTTCAGCACCATCGGACGGATGCGCATCCACCGCAAGCCTGCGTAGCACCAACACAACTCTTGCGATCATGCCACGTGTCCTCGCTTCGAAGCTTCTCAGCGGCTACGACCTGGGCGGTCAGACCGCCCCCCTGGGCGGTTAGACCGGCCCCAGGCGGTCTAACCGCCCCTCCTGGGCGGTTGAACCGGCCTAGCCGGCCACACTCCTCCATCGAGTTGTTGGCCTCAGTTTTGTGGCTCAACCGAGTAACCTAGTGGTTTTGTGGTGAACCACTTCAAACCCCGCAGACTTGGTGTAGCCTCCGCCAATGTCCACTCATGACTCGGCTCCCACCATGTCCCGGCTGGACCTTGGTTTTGAGGCTCAACCAAGAAACCGTCCACGACTTGGTCTTGCTGTTCTTGCCACCATGTGACCCACACTTGACCCCGCTGGCCACCGGGTCCCTCGAACCAAGCCTACTTGTCTGCTCCACACCTGGAGGCCTCACCGGCATCGACCTTTCGTGCTTGTTCTTCACCTGCACTAGCACCAATCAAGCCACAGCATGCACCTGCAATACTTAGCCAAGAGTCAGTCCACACAACGTTGTCAATCACTCATCACACCAGGAAGCGTGTTGACGCTCCTTAGCCTCACTACTAAGTTTGCACTTACGGTGACGGCGCCAGGAATGCTTGAGGCACTCGCAAGCGTCGCTACCGGGTTTACACCCCTAGTAACGGGGCTAGGGAACGTCTTTGGTAAAACACACGATCACAGAAAGGTCCGCAAGCGCACGGATTACCGTTGTAGCACTTCACCCGGTGGTATTCGGGTTATCGTATTTATATTTTCCCAAGGGAGGCACTACAACAAAGTTGATCAAATAAACGGTGGAGATTAACAAGACTTGGTAAAGAGCTATAGCGGGGGTAATGAATAAAGATATTCGGGGTTAACTTGACACACACAAGGAGATCTTGATAAAGGACTAGAGAGGATCTAGCGAGCTGGGAGGACAACGAGACGAGAAAGGATCCTAACACAATCTATCTATTCTTGTCAACTCTAGGCAAAGAACTAAGGCAAAGGATAACCGAGGCAAGCTAAACTCGACAAGCTCTTCTAATGCTGCAGGGACATGCAAAGCCGCGCTCTCAGACTGGGATGAGAAGGGAGAACGACGACGCGCTAAATCCTACCAGCCCGAACTAACGTGGTGGACTACGAAGCCCGTCCGGAGCTGTCACCTCCTTAGGGTACCACAACTATTCCGTTGAACGGGACACCAATCTAAGACTAAGGCAAGCTCTGAGCACTACGCTCACAACGAACCAAAGAACCTTTCCCCGAATATCACGAAGGAAGGTCTCTCTCTCTCCCGTGAAACACCGGAGATCAAGCGAAGAATGACCACAACACTATAGGGTTCAAGAGAGCTATGCTAACCAAGACTAAACTAACTTTAGTCTAAACCAAGAATAAAGCTTCTAGAGCAAAGTAAAAGCTGAATGTAATTGACTCGAAAGGTAAGATAGAAAGATAACTTGAATTGTACTTGAGTCTAAACAAAGAAAGGATACAAGAGTAGTACCGGAACTCTGAAGAAGACTCCTCCAGAACCCCGAGACTAGCTCAACTCGACTCTAACTCCCAACCTACACTAATCCTACTCTAAGTGAACAAAAGAGGGAAATGGAGATGCTCCTGCGTTGTGTGTCTGATCTAGCGAGTGGGAGGTGGCTTTTATAGGCAAGGAAGGTCGGTGGAGCGCAGGGGGGCCACATGGCAGGTGCGGCCGGCTCACCAGGTGCGGTCGGCCCTGGGATGTGCCGCCTCTCGCCTTGGACGCCCCTGATCACTGCTCCTGAGGTGGTTGTAGGTCGGCTCCTTGGGTCGGTTTCGCCGGGCACGCGAATGGATAGGTGCGGCCGGCCCTCTAGGTGCGGCCGACCCACCCCCGTGCCGTGTGATGCACCGACCTTGCTCGGGGACGCCTAGGATCGCCTCTGGATGACGGTTGTGGCGGTTGAGTGACCGGATAAGTGGACCCATTGATCCAAGTGATCATAGCCTCCACCATTTGATCAAACCGACGTTTCTTCAGTGAATCTTGTTCGTCCAAGTTGTGCTCGAGGGAGAGGCGGTGCTTAGGACCAGGGACATGCCACGGGGCAGGGCCGGCCGCACCTGCCAGGCCGGCCGCACCTGCAGGGCCGGCCGTGCCTGGTGGTTCGGCCGTGCCTTGCACGTGTGGTGTGTTGGTCCCAATTTCTCCTAGAATGTGTACCTGCCTATGAAAATCACAACACAACTCGTGGAACTTTATTAGTACTAAGAATGTGCATGAAACTTGCCATGTACTCCTCTTGAACCCGAGGTTTTGACGGTCGAATCTTTGTTGTAAGGACCGTCAACAAAGCGACCATCCACCGGTCCTCGAACCACACAGGCTCTGAAGCGGGTTTTCTTTTAGTGTTCTATGACATTATTTTCATTTTCGTCATTAATGTTCGAGTCAAATCTTTGTCACTTCTAACTTATGACGAAGATCAAAATTTTGTCATAGAAAGATAACATTCTGTAACGAAAGTAACCAGCGTCACGAGCAAAACGTCATGGATGATCATATTTCTACTAGTGTGAGCTGCTTCGCGCGAGACAGCTTCTGCGGCATGGCACACAACTCCGGCAGAAAGAAGAGCCAGAAGGATGACTCAGACTCTGACTCCAAGGATGAGGTACGTGATGAACTTTCCTTCTTGCGCCAGGAGAATGAGGATCTAGGAAAATTGCTTGATAATCATGATGACATGCTTAGAGAGGCTAAGAAAATAAGGAAAGAGCTTAGAGCCTCGCTTGAAGATGCTAGGAATAGAGTAGTTGAGCTGAAAACGCAGAACCTTGATGCTAAGCTTGAGATTGATTCGCTTAAGGCTACACCTGTTGTTTTTGATGAGGTTGATTGTGCTGATTGCTCTGTTTTCCTAGCTGATCTTACTGCTCTTAAGGAAAAGCATGCCTCCAAGTGTGAGGAACTAGATGTGCTTAGGGTTGAGTTGGCTGAGCTGTAGTCTAGGCCCTCTTTGCTAGGTGCTTGCACATCTTGTCCTGTTTTGCTTGGAAAGCTTGCTGAGCTTCGTTCTCGCATTGTTTCACTTGAGGCTGATTTGAAAGTTCCTATTCCTACTTCCTGTTCTACTTGTGAATTGCATGTTGTGAAGAATTTGAAACTTGCACATTATGTTGATCGTTTGCAGGATGAAAATGATGAGTTGAGGAAGTGTTTGAGTTGGTTGTCGGGTCAGTATCCTCAGCTTGGCATCATGATTGCCGCCTTTAAGCGCTATGATGGGCAAGCACTTGGGGCTGATAAAATTGGAGAGAGCAGTGGTGAGAGAGATAAGAAAATTGGAGAGATTCCTATCCCACCACATACAACACCCAAGAACAAGTTTGAGCCTAAACCTAACCATCTCAGAAACAAACTTGACACAACTCCAGATCCACCCGTGTTCCCTCCCCAAATAAACAACTTCCAAAAACCGGTGAGATTTGTGAGTCCTATGGAAGATGTGGTTGGAGAGAAGAAGGGTGAAAAGCCTAGTGTGGAACCACAACCAAAGCCCAAGCCAAAACCAATCCGGTTCCATTGTGAGTATTGTGTGAGAGATGGTCACAAGGATGAGTTTTCCTTCAAGAGGAAGCGTGAGGAGAGAATGGCTAAGGAGTGGGCAAACAAGGACAGGTACCACCCTTCTCATGGTGTACCTGAGCCTCGTATGCCACTGCCCAGGGCAAAGGCCATTGTGCGTAAGGTTCCAGCTTGGGGAGATAGACAGGCTGCTGGTGGTGTTGCTGGCCGAGCACCACTGGTCAGACCGGTTAGGGTGACTGGTCAGACCGGTGCTGGTCTGGGTGCTGGCCAGTTTGGTTTTCGTGCTTGTGATGATGCTCGGTTCAGTTCTTTTGGTCGTGGTACAGGTGGTTGGCGTGGTGAGTCTGGTGGTGTTGAGTTTGCTGGACGTTCTCCTCCTCGTGGTCGATACGAGTTTGGGAGAAGTCGCAGCTTTGAGTATCAGAGGAGTTACGGACCACGGTCTTCCTTTCGTGGCTTTCGTGCTCCTCCAGCGAGACGGGAGTGGTCTCCCCATGGTGGTTTCAGTTTTGGTAGAGATGGTAGGATGGGTCCGAGGTTTGATGCTCGTGGTAGGATAGATTCCCACTTTGATAGGAGTGGTAGGATGGATCGTGCTAACCCCACTTTGGAGCAGATGGCTCAACACTGGTTTTACTCTTTTGGTACTAACCCTAGTGTTGAGTCGTTTGCTCATTCACGTGCTCGTTTTTGAATTTCAGGTGGGAGGCTTGGGGAACGTTTGGTTGATCGACTCCGGTTGCTCGAGGCACATGACCGGAGATCGGGGGTGGTTCTCCAGCCTTACCCCGGTGGTGTCAAAGACATACATCACATTTGGGGACAATGGGCGAGGGTGTGTACTTTCAGAAGGTGACACTACAAGAAAGTTGTCATCTTTTGACATTTGATAATTGTCATAATACCTAAAAATAAGTCATAGGTTGTAATTTGTGACACCAAGTTGACGAAAATGAAATGTCAAAAGATGATCGTCTATAATGACAACTTATGACATTAAGAAGGTAAAGTCATAACATTATGACATTGATTTTGGTTGTCACAAACATTTATGACTACTGATTTAATGTCATAGATTTCTTGTACCTCGCCATATGAGCAACTGCCACGTAGGATGGCTTGCTGAGGTGGCAAATCTTAAAAAAATGTCATAAAAGTGGATTTAACGTGTTTAAGCCCATGGACCAGCTCAATGTTTGGGGCCGACTTTTTTTTTTCAAGACCAAGCCCATGATTATTTTTTGCAACCCATGTTCAGCCTGCTATAATTTGGGCTGGCCCAATACAAAGTTTACCATAATCAAAATTTTAGGAAATACAATTTCAATTTTAAAAGGTCCATTATACCAGCATACATCATAAATATCACATTGTCATCCAGATTAACAACCCAACTCAATCACAAAGGAACCAGAATATTACAAACGATAATTGCAGCAAAATATTAAAAGAACCAATATCACTTGGTCATATTCCAAGTTCAGAATATTACACATGAATAGCCAAAGGTAATCCCTGGTCATGTCTAAATTCACATAACATTACACATAACTAACTAGGTTCATAGTTCCTCTCCAACTGATAACCGCCATCACCAAGCCCATCTCTTTGTAATTCTTCATCTGCATTAGCAGACACAAAGTTCTGTTTAGGAAAAAAAAACTCCCTCTATAATGAACGGTAGCTATATACTATATTTTCATAACATCCAGCTATTGATGCTGATGGCAGATTACAAATAATCATCAGATGGAGTCTATAATCAAAATTTCAAGACAGAGATAATGAACAAAAGTTCCAACTTCACATTTTAGTTGGTTACTAGTATTGTTTTTAGTTTCTAAGGGCATGAAATGACTGCTGTCATGCAATCCAAATAATGAATGATAGTACCATACAAATAAGAGAATCAGTTGACAATTACACATCTCAAGAGATCATTATGCATCAAATAGCATTTACTCCAGTTTCTGTAGCCATGATATTAAGTGTTGTCATGCAAAGCAAATACTGACTTACAGACAAGAGGAGTCAATTGCAAATTTTAACAGAGAAAAGGCATTAAATGGTCAAATACAACTGACCTGTTGAGATGACTGTTCAGAATGTATCGGAAAGGTGAAAGACCATGAGCTTAGCTGAAGAAATAAGATTTTGCTAGCTTTAACAAGAGACAAACAACCAATATATGAATAGCATGCTTTAATTTGATATCTACCTCATTAAAAATTTCATCCTCTAACTTCTGATAGATAATAGGTTCATCATCATCTTTGTTGTTCTTTGCTTTGTGTTTTGTGGCAGTTTTTCTTTGCACTCATAGGCAAAGGCACAAGGGAGTAATGATGGAGCAAGCAACAAAGCAAATTGAACACCAATTCACATACAGGACAATACCAACACTGGATTTAGATGATCAACACTTCATCTTAAATTGGTTCTAATCTCTACTCTACTCTCCAATAGAACATTTCAGAGTTTCAAGACAGCAGTTGGACCAAAGGAGAGTATTACCTGGATGACAAGGCAGATTCATCTTTTTGCCAGTTGAGAATGCATTTTGTCTAACACTTTGCCTGCAAGTAAAACAAATATGTTAGGATTGGGGCTCACCGAAACTAATGACAATATGCATAGGGATATGACTTAATAATCTGAAACTCATATTGCACATATGCAATATGAACTATGTTATTAGGGATATGACTTCTATGACATACATTGTGTTGGAAATTAGAAAGGTCAAAATAGGCAGCACTATTTGATCCTAGAAACTGTATTGTGAATGTTATTATATCATGAGAGGCCTCAATTATTGAGTTGGGATAACATAAAAGTTATATTATACCATGAAGAGAAAAGGTAAGCATGTCTATTTCATCATAGGCATGTATGCATCAGAGGTGAACTGCATGGCAAATTTTAAATTGCTGACAGCTGCATGTGCAGCAAAACCATCGAAACTAACATTGAACTAAACAGAAGGCATCTCTAGGTACCAAAGGGAGAAGACCAGTGCTTCATGAAACAAGCATGAAGTGTCAAACTCAACTCAACATGATATGCGATCAACTTAAATAGCTTTCCTGTTTATATACACATATCAGGTTGACAATTATATGTAGAATCGAATTACTGCATGCTAATTTGTCTTCTTGACCACAAATCGAATTACTAGCTGACTAGCTACCATGGAATCCTATTTTTTGCAAATAAATGCATTGCTTCAGTTTAGGTTCAGAGGTCAATCACATTCAACCTGCATGGCAAGAAGACCCACTCGATACCACCACAGTTCGTACTACGACCAACGCATCTGCATCTGCACACAAACAAAAAATTTGTTCAGGCAACAATATAAATTGCAAGGTTTTAGTGGAGAGGGGCGTGAAGAGGGGTAGCACTTGAGCTTGATGACGGGCAGTGGAAGATGGAGATGCCGGCTAGAGAAGGCTGCAACAGATCGAGTCTCCGCGGATGGAGGCCTCTGCAATAGATCGAGTCTGCTCAGCAAATGTAGAGGGCGGTGGCAAGGAGGGATTAGGGGGAAGGGGCGCCACTGGCTTGTCTACGAGGCTCCGCAGCGACGGAGCAGTCGAGGGCGAACAGGCCTGTCCCCGCGGAGCCCGCCCCTTCACCCCTCACGCCGACGCCACGCGGCCCCCGGCCGAGTGTGCCGCGCGACGGATCTAAGCGCCGCCGGTCGGCCGCGCCGCGGGGCTCCCAGACGCGTGGAGAGGATAGGAGCGGCGTTGGGACGGGATCCAACGGCGCTCGCAATTGGTCCCTAGCCTTGCGCCGATGGGGTCCGGTGGCGCCGCCCTATACTAGTTGGCTACTGACTGGAGAGGATAGCACCAGTTGGATCTTGCGATTGGAAAATAAATTAGAGGGACCATTGATTTTCTTTGGCTTTGCGAGAGAAAGATGGCTGCTGCTCTGCATCTTGCGTGAAACAGGAGAGGGGAAGGAGGATTACTGCTGCTTAGCTTCTTGTGTGATTCAACAAGAGAAGGAAAGGTCTTGCGTGATTCAACAAGAGAAAGGAAAGGCCACAGCTTGGAATCGGTGGATGGAGGATTGGAGGGGAACTCTCTGGTGGCTCGCGGTGCTTGGTTGCTTTGACGAAGAAGGAGCAGCTGCCCTGTTCTTGCAGTGGAAGCACAGATCAGAAGAGGAGAGCAGGTGATGTGCGGCGGCGGCAGAGATGGGAGAAGAGAAGCGGAGATGGAGGAGAGGAGTGAGGGGGAGAGGCAGATATTCAAAGAAGGGAGTTAGGGTTAAATTAAGTGGGTTTTAAGATGGACTTAAGCTTTGTGTTGAAACATTATCTTGTGAAATAAACTGATATAGCAATTTATTTTGTAGAATTAGAACAACTGAATTAGACTAATTTTCTGGGAACGAATTAAATAGCAAAGTATTAATTCGAGAAGCCAGAAAACATTGTCATAATTCAAATGAACCCTCAGAAATTTAATCAAATGCATTATAGTTTATTCTCTGAAATCCAATCAATTGTAAAGGATCAATTCGAAGAGTTGGGAAATAATTCAATAATCCATTTAAGAAATTCTAGAGCACTTTTGAAAAGATTAGGCCGGGAAAGAGGGTCGAGTGAGAGGGTCGGGAAATAATGCATTGGCGTCGTCATTTTTTTAACAGCAACGAAGCTCGTCGTTGGTTAGTGCCTGGGGGGCTCATCATGCATATAGAAAATAAAAAAATAGATGGTCTAAACACATGAAAAAAGATAAAAATATTTGGGACACACTAGTTAGGTGGTAGTGGGACCCATCATGCCAAATGGACCCTGAGAGCCAGGTGTGGTTCGGGGACAGGTGGATGGTCGCTTCCTGGTGTGATGAGTGATTGACAACGTGGTGTGGACTGATTCTTGGCTAAGTATTGCAAGTGCAGGTTGCGGCTTGATTAGTGCAGGTGCAGGTGAAGAACAAGCGCGAAAGGTCGTTGCCGGTGAGGCCTCCAGGTGTGGAGAAGACAAGTAGGCTTGGTTCGAGGGACCCGGTGGCCAGTGGGGTCAAGTGCGGGCCGCATGGTGGCAAGAACGGCAAGATGAAGTCATGGACGGTTTCTTGGTTGAGCCTCAAAACCAAGGTCGAGCCGGGACTACGTGGGAGCCGAGTCATGAGTGGTGATTGGCGGAGGCTACACCGAGTTCGCGGGGTTTCCGATGGTTCACCAGAAAACCACTAGGTTCCTTGGTTGATCCACAAAGCCAAGACTGAAGAACCGAAGACGGAGGTGCAGCAGCTCCAAACCGGTCTGACCGGTGGGTCTGACCGGTCTGACCGGTGGATACCGGTCTGACCGGTGAGGAGCACCGGTCTGACCGGTGTGCGACGACGCAGTCCGGAATCTTCGAAGCGGAGGACACGCGTCGGGATCGCGAGGCTTGCGTCAAGGCTAAGCAAGTTTGCGGTCGCTGGGCATCCGTTCGATGGAGCGAAGACAAAGATTTCCGAATTCGCCCTTGAGGGGCATGTATCCCTAGTTACCTAGTAAGGGTATTTTTGTCTTTCGGTTGCCTCCATATAACCCAAGTGGTGAGAGGATGGCAGCCATCTCTTGGAACCCTAGCTCATTTGCTTTCCTATTTTCTCTTCCTATTTTCCTTAGGATTTTCTTAGGACTAGCTTGAGAGCTTCATGGTGAGATCTTGTGAGAGGGAAGGATGATCGGGCGGCAAGCTAGACCTTGTATGAACCTCTTTGGTATGTATAGATGATTCGGCGTGGTTCCTCAAGGCTTGGATGTGTCTTTCCCGTTTCTCCTTTTTGGTGATTTTCGGAGCCTTTTCTTGGCGATTTTCTTAGAGCGATTTCGAGGCCTTTCTCTTTGGGATTTGGTGGGGGATGTATGCATGAACCCTTCGTGGTTCTTTTCCCTTTGATTCCCCTCCCAAATCCGTGAGCAAAGGGGCTCGATTTTGGGGTTTTCGTGGCTCTAGGGTTAGAGGTGTTCTTGGTGAGATTTCTTCGATTCCTCTTGATTTAGCAAGTTTTGGTGGACCAAATATTGGCTATGGAGTGCCCATGAGGTGTTCCTACTATCCCCAAAGTCTTGCACAAATCCGTGGAGCGATTCGGGAGATCGGGAGTTGGATTTGGGGGAGTTGACTCGCGGGTGCTGTTCATCCCCGAGCGGCCCAGCCTGACCGGTCTGACCGGTGCTGCTCACCGGTCTGACCGGTGCCGAGGCTCTGTGGGTTTTGCCTCGGGTGAACATCTGGGTGAGTTCGTTGTTGTCCCGTGTTGCTGCTGTTTCGAGTTTGGTCCTGTTTGGAGCTCGGTAGGTCAGTTTGGTGGATTTGGGATTTCCTGGCTTGGACCGGTCTGACCGGCGAGCTACACCGGCCTGATCGGTGTAGAGGCCTTCTGTGGAAGTTCTCAGATTTTGCCAGCAGGGACCGGTCTGACCGGTGCTACTCACCGACCTGACCGGTGTAGCCCAGTAGCTGCTCGAGTTGATTTTTCCGCTGCGTTCTCGAGTAGGTGTAGGTGGTTCTTGGTTCCTAGGACCAGTAGCACTTCAGTGGCTGCGTGGTCTTGACCAACTTGGGTAGTTGAGTCGGAGACGTGTTTTGGAAGCCGTGTTCGTGTTGTTGGAGTTCTCATCTCCTTCGAGAAGAATTTTTTATCGGCTCCCATTCACTCCCCCCTCTCTGGTTCGCCTAATCGGTCCTTCAGACCCATATTCCATCTTGGATTATAAGGTTTTCAAAAAAAACAATAAAATAATTTATGACTAACTGTCTTAGTCATAGATTTATGACATAGTAAATTTAATGTTATGACATGGCAAATGTCGTCACAATATAACAACCCACTACCATTTCGGCATTCATTATGATGTTTATTTATTAATGTCACTAAATTGTGTTGGCTCCAAAACAAATGTCATTAACTAGTTGATTTAGTGACATTTTAATTATAGGATGTCATAAGATGACACATTTCTTGTAGTGTGAAGTGAGGGTAAGTGACAAAGTGGTGCTGAAGCGTGTTGCCTTGGTTAAGTCACTCGTATTTAACTTGCTTTCGGTTTCTCAGCTTCTTGATGAAGGTTTTGAGGTGTTGTTTAAGTCGGGTGGTTCTCGGATACTTGATGCTCGAGGTGACCTTGTCTGTGTGGTCGTTCCCGAGGGTCAGATATTCTGAGCGGATTCTTCTCAGAGTTCGGATGTTGCGAGGTGTTTCATGGCTGGTTCTTCGGGTGAGTTGTGGAAGTGGCATAGGAGGTTGGGTCACTTGAGTTTTGACCTTTTGTCACGCTTCAGTGGACTTAACTTGGTCTGAGGATTGCCCCGGTTGATGTTCAAAAAGGATTTGGTGTGTGCACCGTGCAGGCATGCTAAGATGGTAGCTGCTTCTCATCCACTGATCACCGATGTGATGACGGAGCATCCATGCGAGCTGCTTCATATGGACCTTGTTGGCCCAGCTCATGTGCGATCTGTGGGTGGGAAGTGGTACGTCCTGGTTGTGGTGGACGACTACTCTCGGCGTGCTTTGGTTTTCTTTTTGGAGGAAAAGGGGGAGACGTTTGGTTTTGTTCGAGATCTTATCTTGAGGTTGAAGAACGAGAGGCATAGAGATGCCATACGAGCGATCCGCAGTGACAATGGCTTAGAATTTAAAAACTCTCGCTTCGAAACCTTTTGCCATGACTTGGGTCTTGAACACCAGTTTTCGAGTCTGTATACGCCTCCCCAGAATGGTGTGGTGGAAAGGAAAAACAGAATCTTGTGTGAGATGGCTCGGACGATGCTCAATGAGCATAGGACTCCGAGAAGGTTCTGGGCTGAGGCGGTCAATACCGCGTGCTATGTGTCGAACAAGACTTTTCTCCAGGTCCATAAGAGGAAAACTTGCTACGAGTTGATGCACTGTCGTACCCCCAAGGTGAGTCACTTTCACGTTTTTGGCTGCAAATGTTTCATTCTTAAGAAAGGCAAGAGTTTAGACAAGTTAAAGGCAAGAGTTTAGACAAGTTCGAGGCTAGGTCTGCCGATAGCATTTTCTTTGGTTACGCGACTCATTCTAGAGCCTTTCAGGTGCTCAATCTTGAAACTAACCAAATTGTGGAGACCTGCGAGGTTACCTTCGACGAGACACAACCACGTAGTTCGCTTGTTTTTGAGTGTGCAGGTGACGAGGAACTTGGCGAGGAGATATTTGAGGATGAGGTGCAGCAGCAAGGAGATGAGGAAGATGGTGGTGTGGCGCCCGCGGCTGAGCATGTACATACTACTTCGACTATGATCGAGGACGGGCCTTCTCCCACACCTACGACGATGTGCCGAGATCTAGAGGAAGCTGCTGCTGAGGGGGAGGTGGCTTCGAGGCGAGAAGCTCCCTTGTGAGTACAAGTGGACCACCCAGCTTCAACGATCATCGGGAACATCAACGAATGAACTACACGGTCGAGGTTTCGTAACGTCTCTCACTTTGCCCATGCTGCTTTTGTTGCTACTTTTGGGCCCAAAGACATTGGACACGCGCTTTCTGATTAGAATTGGGTAAATTCTATGTATGACGAGTTGGAGAACTTTGAGAGAAACCAAGTTTGGGAGTTAGTGGTGCCTCCACCGGGGTGTAAGCTGATTGGGACAAAATGGGTGTGGAAAAACAAAGAGGGAGAGAAAGGTGAAGTAGTGAGAAACAAGTCGAGGTTGGTTGCTTAGGGGTACACACAAAAAGAGGGGATAGACTATGATGAGATAGTTTCTCCTGTAGCCCGTTTGGAGGTGATTAGCATCCTTCTAGCCTTCTTTGTGGCTAAAGGATTCAAATTGTACCAAATGGATGTGAAGAGTGTGTTCCTGAATGTTGTGTTGGAGGAAGAAGTGTATGTGAGGAAACCACCAGGGTTTGAGAGTGAGAAGTACCCCCACAGGGTGTACAAGTTGAGGAAGGCGCTGTATGGGTTGAAGCAGGCGCCTAGAGCTTGGTATGGTAGGTTGATGGGGTTCCTGTTTGAGAGAGGCTTTGAGATGGGGAAGGTAGGTCAGACCTTGTTTCTTCTCAGGCAGGGCAAGGAAATCCAAATTGTTCAGGTGTATGTGGATGATATTGTCTTTGGTGGCTTGTCTAACTCTTTGATTGCAAGGTTTGCAGAAGACATGAGCAGTGAATTCGAGATGAACATGATGGGTGAGTTGCAGTTCTTCCCCGGCCTCCAGATCAAGCAGTCGAAGGAAGGAACATTTGTGCACCAAGCTAAGTGCACCAAGGACATTGTGAGGAAGTTCAAGATGGAGGACTCCAAGGCCATGACGATGCCGATGAGTACGACTACAGCCCTTGATGCGGACGAGGAAGGTGAACACGTGGACCAGAAGGAGTACCGGAGCATGATCGGCTCCCTCCTGTACCTAACAGCGACGAGGCCGGACATCCAATTCTCTCTATGTCTATGCGCTCGTTTTCAAGCGACTCCAAGGACTTCGCATCGGCAAGCAGTCAAGCACATCTTCAGGTATTTGCGATACACTCCCGACATCAGCCTTTGGTACTCTGCGTCTTCTTCTTTGGAGCTTCACGGTTTTTCAGATGCGGATTTTGCCGGGTGTCAGTTGGATAGGAAGTCCACTTCTGGGACTTGCTAGTTCCTGGGTTCTTCTTTGGTGTCTTGGTCTTCCCGCAAACTGTCGAGTGTTGTTCAATCTACAATCGAAGCTGAGTACGTTGCCGCAGCTAGTTGTTGGTCTTAGCTCCTTTGGATCACATACACCATGAGTGACTTCGGTGAGGAGTATACCCAGGTTCCACTTCTATGCGATAGCACGAGTGCCATTAGTGTTGCAAAGAACCCAGTGCTACATTTCAAAACCAATTAACATAGAAGTGAGATACCATTTTCTGAGAGACAATGTCGAGAAAGGGAAAATAGCCTTGATCCATGTGCCCACACAAAACCAACTAGCAGATATATTCAAGCTCCTAGATCAAGCAACTTTCACTCGTTTGTGGGGAGAACTTGCATTGGTGTGTGTTTGGTTTCTTGAGTTTGTGGTGGGAGCTCCTTGTGTAGCATATGTATAGCTTTCCTTTTGTGCAAATCTTGTATTTTGCATTGCATATGTATCATGATGTATAGCATCTTTGTATCTTAGGTTGCATGCATTCACTGGTAGGGAGAGGGCCTTTAGTCCTGGTTGGTAAGGGGAATAGGTCTCTCAAGTCCAACCGGGACTAATGATGAGAGACAAAAGGCCCCCCCTTTAGTCCTGGGTGAACCAACCTGGACTAAAGGGGTCCTTTAGTCCCAGTTCGTATTACGAACTGAGACTAAAGGGGGGGGCACGCCAGCGCCTGCGCACACCCCCCTTTAGTCTCGGTTGGTAATACCAACCGTGACTAAAGGGTCTCGTCTCTTTTTTTTCTGTTTTCGATTTGAGCGTATATTCTAATTGTTGTCTAACCCATATATGTACGTATACGTATTTGCACTTGTATATATGTATATACCTATCTATATATACCATATACGTAGTTAGACTTATATATAAACTTATATATCTACATAAACTTAGAAATATACACATCAAAATAGATAGTATTTATACATCAAAATATCATTCACTTCAAATTTCTAGTCTCTATTGGATTTTTTAGATCCATCATAATGATGTTTTCCTGTTGGAATAACCACCTCCTCAAAGAGGAATCCCAAGAGACTTTCTTGAATCGCCGAAAGATGATCCTTCTGAATGACCTCGTCCTTAACCATATCCATCTGTAATGTGCAAATATGTTAATATATTACACCCAATAATTAAATATAGCAGTGGTTAGGAAATGATGTATTATTAATAGGTTTATTTAATTAACTTACATCATAATTTCCGGACTTTGCACTTGCCAAACATCGTATGTGCTCACAGACATAGTATCCACATAAATTATTTCCTTGTTCCTGTCTCAAACACTAAAGTGGATAGGAGAAAATGTTATGAAATATAAGTGTGATAAAATTTAAATTTTCTCAAATCTGAAGTTGTTATTTGGATTACGTACCGGATAATCAGTATAGAATGTAATTGTTGGTTTAAATTCACCTTCTTTCTCTGCAATGAATTTTTCCCAAGCTCTGAGGAAAATTAATGAAAGATAATGTGTTAGTAAAAGCAATATATATATATATATATATATATATTGCATTTAAAAGAACGTCTTAGATAGAATTATTACTCTTGAAACATATTTTGAAGGTCTTGGTAACTTGTGGGGTTTTTTCTGAATGAATCCCACACCATGACGCTGCTATTGTCGACTTGAATGATCATAACAATCCAGTGGAAACTGTATATACATGGTCATAATACTCATACAAATTAGAACTAAATAGAATTAGCAAGGACAATTAGATGGCAATCGCACATACTTGCAGCTGTAAGGTAGTAGTATGAGATCCTTGTCATGAAACTTAGACAAGGTCCTGTAGATTGTCACGATTGTTGTGTCTGGTTGATGCTTGACCTCAAACTCGTTGATTTTTGATGGGTCCATGAAACCAATACTATCAATATTCTTTTTTTGCATCTCTTGTTTTTGCAGGCTACCAAAAATGAAATACAAAGTTAATTAGTAAATCCACATACGTAATAAATTTATTAATAAACATAAAAAAAGATGCCACTTACAGACACCAAGCGACGATAAGATCGGTATTCATGGCGTCTAGATGGTAAACTTCATAAATATCTCTGAATTCCAGCCAGACCACCTTGTTGCCTTCAGTGGCAAAATCTTCGGGTCTAGCAAGCATACCTATGCTATGTACGCCTTTCGCTGATTGCTGCATGTACCACTCATGAAATTTGTACATCTTAGGTGAGAGCTTAAGTACCAGTTCTGGCCGGATAAGAGGTTTTCCTAGCTGAAAGGGCCATCTATACTCGAAACTTGGATCCCGGGGTGGTTCTTCATGGCCGAGTGCAACACTTAAAGGCATCCTTGTTTGTTCCATGAAATCAAGGACCTGCACTACTTGTTGTGTAGGCATTTCTGCTAGAGCTTGTTCATGTGCATTGAGGCCGGAGGCAACGTAAGTCTGTTTGCTCATCGACGCATCTTCTTTAGACGACGTCGACGCCAGTATGGGCATCAGTTTCTTGCTGTTTTCACTCATTAGTTTGAAAAACCCAAGTTTGGCCAGATCTACTTTTTTGGTCTTCTCGAGCTCCCTCCATTGCTGTTTTGTATTCAGATTGTTGAAAAATTCATGCACATGTTGGGCACCGATCGTCGTTTTTCCTTCTTCTTCTGTCGTCTCCCATGCTAGCTTCCTTTTGCTGATGGGCTCAACCATTTTCTTTATCGTTGGTGGTTTTTTCAGCTTTGGTGGTTGCACTGGGTTGGAAGACTGTGCTCCGACGGTTTTTTCGGTTGTGCTTTCGTGGCTAGGTGGTTTTTTCTGTGGTGGTTTCGCGGTTTTTTCTGATGTGCTTTGGTGGTTGGGCGGTTTTTTCTGCGGTGCTTTGGTGTTTTTTCTGCTTTTGATGGCGCTTGCTTTGCCGCCATTGGTTTTTTCTGCTTTTTTGGAGGTGATTCGGGATTGATGTCAATATCATGGCTGGAGCTCGCACCTCCGGAACTGAATAATGGTTCTTGTGTAGACGGTGAGCGAGGTGATATTGAATGTCGTGAGGACGACCTAGGAGATGACGATGGTCGCGGCTGCGGGGGATCTGTAGGAGGGATTGATCCCTCCGTCTGGGGGATTATAATGTAACGTTTGGGCCACAATATGATACCATGAACCGCATCCTTGAGTGTCCTTTCCCCGTCATCTCCTGGGATGTCTAGCTCTAGATCTTCAAATTGTGGTTGACAAATCTCCTCCACAGAAACCGAGGCGTAGCCGGGTGGAATCAACATGCCGTGGCTAGTCTGTACAGGAAAATGCGCAAAAGCACTTCCGTACGCCACCTATTTATGTAGAGAAATAAGGAATTTATTACATTTTCTAAGTGATGCATCAAAAGTTGAGCTAATTGCATGTAATAATTATATTTATATATATACCTGCATTGTGATGTTGCTGAATGGCTTGTGCAGCTCACATGGGGTGCACCGACAGAGAAAATCCACAGGGTATTGTTGGTTGTCATCCACTGGAACTCCTTCGATTGCCCTCGGCTCTTCAGGGCCCTCTGTGCAAGCACCTGGTGTGACCTCTATGCAAGCACCTGGTGCAACCTCGGTAGAAGCACAACTGCTTTTGCGAGCAGAAGGGCTAATGAAGGGATCCAGCGGTACTTCGGGCAGTGCTCAAGTTTGGGCTATTTGAGATATCGTTACGGCCACTCGCCGTTCAATCTCTACCTGCATCTTTTCTTCTTGTTCTTTAAGTCTTTGCTCCATCATTTGGCGCCAATGCTCCTCTTCGCGCTCTTTTCTTCTTTTGCGACTTTTATAGCTATCGAGGTTTCCCTTGAAAGCATACTTCCACGGCACCACCCCGTAGCCCCTGCAACGTCCTGGGTGTTCTGGATTCCCGAGCGCCATAGTGAGCTCATCCATTTCTCTGTCAACCTTCAATCTACCAGCTCTGACATCTTCTAATTTTCATTAACTCAAGTGCCATCTATCGTAACGTGGGCGGGAATTCAAGGGTACCTTCATCCGGGTTCAATCTGCCTCCATGCGCATAATACCAATTCTTCGATCGATCGGGCCAGTGAAAGACCGCTGATATGATACCTTTGGCGATAAGGTCTTGTTCCATCTTCCGCCACTTGGGAATTGCTACCGCGTAACCACCTCGACCAAGACGATGGTTGTACTCCCCTTTCTTACTGGCACTGTTCTTCCCTTGTGCACTTTTTTGGGCAAAAATTTCACTTTTCTTGTATTCAACAAAGGACTTCCAGTGATCTTTTATCTTCGGATATTCATCCCAATTTGGAGTTCGGTTGTTCTTGATAAAATCTCTAGTCAACTTCTTCTTGAAATTCTGAAATTGAGTTGCCATCTTCGCTAGAGTCCAACCCTTAACAAGGTTTGCGTCGACGCCTTCAGGAAGTGTGAAGTGTTTTAGCACATCATTCCACAGCTGGTCTTTTACTGAGTCCGGAACCACGTATGGATTACTTGGTTTTCCCTTCCATTCTCTATACTTGATGGGCACGTTGTCCCTTACAATGGCCCCGCATTGAGACACGAACTTGTCCTTGATTTTTTTTTGGAGCACAAGGCTGGCCAAGCTCTGACACCTCCGTGATACGATACATCACATCGCCGACGATTACTTGTGTATGACCTCTCTTGGACTTTTTCGTCGTCGATCCAGAAGCCTACAAGTACCATGCATATTCGATATTTATTTATGTAAGAAATGGGGTTATCGAATTAATACTAATGAACTTAATGCATGATATGTATACCTCGTTGGAACCTTCTGCATTAGCATCCTCAAGGTCCTCATTATTTTCTGAGTCGGCGGCTATGTCTTCCTCGTTATTTGCAAAGTCATCGGCGGCGACGCCTCCTTCACCGATCATATTTATGTTGAGGAACCTGTCTGCCTGGTTACACTCCTCGTCCGTGTAGGTTGCAACGGCATTTGCACCGCGAGCAATAATGTCCTCCATAATCCTTTCATCGTTGTCACTGTTATCCATCTAGAATAAACAGTAATTTTCTATGAATCGACATGAATTTATGAGAATATACAATAATTTCTATCTATTTCTGGAATAAACAAGAATAAACACTAATTTTCTATGAATCGACACAAATTTATGAGAATATACAATAATTTCTATTTATTTCTAGTATCCATCTAGAATAAACAGTAATTTTCTATGATCGACACGAATTTATGAGAATATACAATAATTTTTATCTATTTCTAGAATCAACAAGAATAAACAATAATTTTCTATGAATCGACATGAATTTAGGAGAATACATAATAATTTCTATCTATTTCTGGAATAAACAAGAATAAGCACTAATTTTCTATGAATCGACACAAATTTATGAGAATATACAATAATTTCTATTTATTTCTAGTATCCATCTAGAATAAACCATAATTTTCTATGAATCGACACGAATTTATGAGAATATAGAATAATTTCTATCTATTTCTAGAATCGGTAGTGTCGCCTACCGGAGTCGGCGAGGAGCTGGGGCGAGACGGCGGCGGGATCCTGGGTGCGTCGAGGGAGGTAGTGGGGAGCCGGGGAGAGATGGCGGTCGGCGATGCTGGGGAGAGACATATTTAATTAGAATTATTATACACATATTTAGTACAATTTTATACTTAAATTTAATCTTCAAATGAAATTAAAAAAATTGCTGATACAAACAATTCATTGGTTTGCGTCAGCAAGTCCCAAACTCCCAATTAAAATTTGGGGGCAGGGCCGGTGTACGCCGGCGGCCGGGGGGGAAGGGCGCCCCCTACCGGCGTTGGGGAGGACGACCGTGAGGCTGAAGGCAGAGGCAGCCAGACGAGGCGACGGAGTGGGACAGACGATGTTGATGCGCGGGCGGAGGCGACGACATGCAGGCCGGCCGGGCGGCAAGGCGCGCGGCGGCGGCGGAGCCCCGGAGGCCTGGGAAGACGGCGCGGAGGAGGAGGATGGGGAGGAGGCCGACGTGAGGAGGAGCCCCGGAGGCCGGGGCAGGTCGGGGAGGAAGCCGCCGCGTTCCGAGGGCCGATGGCGGCGGACCGGCATGGTGGGGGGCGACGGCGTCGGCGGGTCGGTGGACGGCGGATTCCGGGAGGCCGGCGGCGGCGGAGAATTCCGGGGGGCAGAGGATGGGGGCGCCGCAGAAGGCGGCGGTCGGGGAGGATGACGGCGGCAGAGGAGGAGGAGGACACGACGACGACGATGGCGGCGGATCGGGGACGAGAAAGTGGCCAAGTGCTAGAGGGTGAGGGTCGCTGCTTTTATATATAGACCCCCCCTTAGTCCCGGGTCGTGTAACGAACCGTGACAAAAGGGGGGCCTTTTGTCACGGTTGGTGAGACGACCCGGGACTAAAGGGCGATTTCGCGCGGGAGCCCCCAAAAGGGAAAATTTCCCTCTTTAGTCCCGGGTGGTGTTACCACCCGAGACAAATGGCCCCCCTTTTGTCTCGGGTCGTAACACCACCCGGGACTAAAGGGCTATTTTGTGCGGGACTTTGATTTTTTTCCCATTTTCCCTCCTCATTTTCTCATTCTTTCTCTTTGCAACATTTTTAAAAAATTGTAAGTTTAATATTTGAACCAAGCAAAACTATATTTCGTTAAGTGTTAACAACCTTCACTTTCCTGTATAATAAATAATTTAATAGTTGAAATAATTACTTTCTTTTTCGGACTCGACAATATTTGTCTCCTAAGACATAAGAAAAATGCTCAACTAATTCAGAAAAATCTCAAACTTTGTGGTTACTTCTCACAGGGCATCTGAAAGGCTTTAACAAGTTTTAGTTCAAATACATAAAGGAATACACTCATACAACATTACACAAATGATTTGAGCATTAGTCATTACAGTACAGTATTGAAGTTCCTTTTCTTGACGAAAGTTCCTTGGTCATGGTCATGACGTAAGTACGGTGTCTCTTTATTTCCAAGCGATATGCTTGGGTCAACTTCGACAGCGAATGGAGGCATGCCATCGAACTGATCATAGTCATCTGATTTGTCTGTTCTGTCCTTGACTCCCACGATTACTCTTTTACCTGGAAGAACAATGTGTCGCTTTGGCTCTTGTGGTCCTTCTTCGGGATTTTTATTCTTCGGTTTGCTAGTCATATCCTTGACATAGAAAACTTGATGCACATTTTTGGCAAGGACGAATGGTTCTTCTTTGAAACCAATCTTGGTCAGGTCCACTATTGTCATTCCATATTGATCTTTCCTTATGCCACCTCCAGTTAGTTTTACCCATTGGCAAAGAAACAGAGGGATGTTAAGTGGCCCGTACTCAAGCTCCCATATCTCTTCTATGACACCATAATACGAGTTCTTGTTATTGTTGCTGTCCATGGCGTCTATACAGACACCACTATTTTGGTGTGTGGTTTTCCGATCTTGGTCTCTTGTGTAAAAAGTATAACCATTTATATCGTAAGCTTGGAATTTCACAATTGTGCTAGAACGTCCCCTGGCTAACAAAGCGAGTTGTGGGTGAATCACGGAATCACCAATAACTTGTTCACTCAACCATGAGGGGAAATTTTCCAAGTGATGGCGTGTAACCCATGCTTCGGTTTTGGTTGGATTTTGTGAAGAAATAATCTGCTTGTGTTCCTCAATATACGGAGTCACTAAGGTTGATTGTTGCAGAACAGCTAGGTGTGCTTTATTGAACAAATCAGTATCATTGCTCAAACATGCTTTCCTTCCAATGGTGCCCTTTCCTAGTAGCCTCCCCTCGTGTCGTGATACTGGAACCCCAATCGAGTCAATTGAGTCGACAAAGTCCACACAAAACTCAATGACCTCCTCAGTTACATATCCTTTGGCGATGCTTCCTTCCGGACGTGCGCGGTTAAGAACATATTTCTTGAGGACTGACATAAACCTCTCAAAAGGCCACATGTTGTGCAGGAATACTGGTCCAAGAATAGTAATCTCTTTCACAAGGTGCACCAAGAGGTGAGTCATAATATCGAAGAATGAAGGTGGAAATGCCAACTCAAAGCTGACAAGACATTGCACAACATCATTCTGTAGCTTCACTAGGTTCCTTGGATCGATTGCCTTTTGTGAAATTGCATTGAGAAATGCACAAAGCTTTACGAGCGCTAATCGTACTTTCTCTGGTAGAACACCCCTCAACGCAACTGGAAGTAACTGTGTCATCAACATGTGGCAGTCGTGGGCCTTTAGATTTGTGAACTTCTTATCTTTCATATTTATTATCCCTTTTATATTCGATGAGTAGCCAGATGGAACCTTCATACTGTTTAGGCAATCAAACATGATGTCCTTCTCTTCCTTGCTCAGGGTGTAACTAGCAGGACCTAAGTAATCTTGTTCTTCCTCCTCAACCTCTTCAGGATCTGCTTCTTCATCAACCTCTATCGGAGGTGCTTCATTCCTATGGATATTTTTCAGGTCCCGTCGTGCTTCCAATGTATCCTTAGAGTTACCGTAACAACCCAAGAAGCCTAGGACATTCAAACAAAGATTCTTCGTCAAGTGCATCACGTCAATTGCATTTCGGACCTCAAGAATTTCCCAATAAGGTAACTCCCAAAATATAGATTTCTTCTTCCACATTGGTGCACGCCCGTTAGCATCATGTGCAACAGGTTCACTACCGTCACCCTTTCCAAAGACAACCCTTGGATCCTTTACCATCTCAAATATCTCCTCTCCTTTAAAATGGGGGGGGGGGCTTTGTACGATGATCAACCTTTCCTTTCCAATGCATACCTTTCTTCCTTAAGGGATGCTTCTCAGGAAGAAAGTGACGGTGACCCATATACACAACCTTCTTACAATTTTTCAGATGAATACCGTCTGTTTTATGTAAACAGTGGGTGCATGCCCGATATCCCTTGTCTGAGTGCCCAGATAGGTTACTTAAAGCAGGCCAATCGTTGATGGTAATGAATAACAATGCTCGTAGGTTGAAGTTCTCTTGCTTATTCTCATCCCACACACGTACACCTTCTTTCTTCCATAGCAGTAATAGTTCATCAACCAATGGTCTTAGATACACATCAATGTCGTTGCCAGGTTGTTTTGGACCTTGGATTAGCACCGGCATCATAATGAACTTTCGCTTCATGCACATCCAACCAAGAAGGTTGAACATGCATAGGGTCACAGGCCAAGTGCAATGGCCACTGCTAAACTCACCAAATGGATTGAAACCATCTGTGCTTAAACCAAATCTTACGTTTCTTGCTTCCCCAGCAAAATCTTTGTATTTTCTATCAATCTTTCTCCATTGAGACCCATCTGCCGGATGTCTCAGCATGTGGTCTTGCTTACGATCGCTTTTGTACCATGTCATCAACTTAGCATGTTCTTTGTTCCTGAACAAACGCTTCAAATGTGGTATTATAGGAAAATATCACATAACCTTCGCCGGTACTTTCGTCGTCTTGGGAGGTGTCCCCTCGAGAGCACCAGGATCATCATCTCTCCGGTTCTTATAAAGTAGCGCTTTGCACACAGGACAAGCTTCCAAATTCTCATGTTCCTTGCCTCGATATAGGATGCAATCATTAGGGCAGGCATGGATCTTCTGAACCTCCGACCCCAGAGGGCACACAATCTGTTTCGCTTCATATGTTGTCGACGGTAATTCATTGTTCTCGGGAAGCTTGTCCTTCACAATTTTTAGCATCCCCTCAAATGCTTTATCAGACACACCATATTTTGCCTTCCATTGCAACATTTCAAGTGTAGTACCAAGCTTTTTTGACCCTGTTTGCAATCTGGGTACAATAGTTTTCTATGATCTTCTATCATACGCTGCAACTTTACCTTTTCATTATCATTTTCGCAGTCCCTTTGTGCATCTTTTAGAACTTGACCAAGATCATCAACATGGCCGTCTTCCGGTATCTCTTCTTCGTCAGCATCTTCTATTAAAGTATCCGCAAAAGCTTGCCCCGCAGCCTAGTCAGGAATGTTATTATCATCCTCCTCTTCTTCGTTCTCTTCCATCACAACCCCTCTTTCACCATGCCTGGTCCAAAGCACATAGTTTGCCATGAATCCGTTTTTAATCAAGTGGAGGTGAAGAGTCCCCCAGTCAGAGTAGTCTTTGTCGTTTCTGCACACAGAGCATGGACAACACATGAATCCCTTTGGGTTCTTGATGGCTTTGGTCACTTCGAGAAAAGCTTGCATGCCAGCAATGTACTCCGGGGATCGTCTATCGGCGTTCATCCATTGCCGGTTCATCTACATCATACTAAGTCCAAAAATTATTTCCTTTAAATCAGAATAACAAAGACAAAGATGAAGAAGGGTGAGTTTGATGATGTATTCCGTTATGAACTGGATGATGAGAACTGGAGGCCTACCTACATTCTTCCTGAACATGTTGATCATCTCAACACAATACATGAATTCATAAATGTGTTTGAAGCAGAGGTTCAAAAGCTAGAAGCTGACTAGTTTTAGCTTGGGACTTGTACTCATTGCTATTGATGTTGTGCCTTGTAATAGCCATCAAGTGACCTCATCTGTATGTATGTCATTGTACCACAACCGCGACAATCATTGCATCCTATGTGAACTACATACATCTGGCCATTTCTTGTGATACAATGACATACAGAGGTCACCTGATGGCCATTTTTTATCTCCATTATTAATGACCATATTTTTTATAAACTAACTTCTAAAAAATTAGCTAAATGTAAAATCATAATTAGTTCTATGTATCATTATATCAAAAAGTAAAATTCAATTTTCTCTACATCAATTTAAAAGATAACAAGAGAATGCTAGTGTTTAGCCAACCACTTTTTTCTAAATCTAAAGTATATAAATATCCTCATCTATTATTAGCTCCTCCCACCTAGGATTTAAGATTTCTATTTTCTCCATCTCTAAAATATAAAAAAAATTAATCACAACAAATGATGGGAGGAAGAAGAATCAAACCTTGGCAACACTTTAGAGGAGAGAAATCTTCACAAATAGATGAAGAAAAAATTCAGCAGCACCTCTCTAAGGTTGAGGCGCCATGGAGGAGGAGCTTGAGCTCTTGGTGAAGAATGGCTCGGGCAAGAGAAAGAGGAGGAAGAAGCTGGATTTATAAGGCGCGGGCTTTTAGTCCCGGGTGGAGTTACCCAACTGAGACTAAAGGGTCCTTTAGTCTCGGTTGGTAACTCCACCCAGTGCTAAAAGCCCGCGTCAATCATTGCGGGAAGGAGACGTCAGGAGCCAGCCCTTTTGTCATGGTTGGTTATACCAACCGGGACTAAAGAGGGGGGGTGTCTCCAGCCAGCATTTCGGGCCACGTCGACGAAAGACCTTTAGTCCCGGCTCCAAAGTTGAACCGGGACTAAAGGCCCCAACCAAAGCCTCGCTCTCTACTAGTGATTTGTATCATATGCATTGTTGTAGGAAAAGCTTCTCCTATATACATTGTTCACCATGATGTGCTATAAATGATCTTGTGAGCTAGTTTGGTATGATATGGTTTAGTTTGACTTAGCTCTGATGATATTGATTTATATCCATGGATGATAGCTATGTTTTTAAAAATGCTACATGTATGTTCTCTTGTGAGTAAATGCCTTTATATGATCATGACATGTTTTAGTGACATTTCTATGCTTAATTTGTGCTTGGATGGCTTATTTTGATCATATGGGGCCAAAGGCTCATTTGTCATCATGAATGTTTAGCCCGCTTGCTTTATCTTGTGGAGGGGCATAAGTTCGTTTTTGTCGCAAAGACATTTCATGTACCAAATATAAATCTGAAAATGAGATGTAAATTACTTGGAAAATATGCTCCCATGTCATATGTGCTTAATTAAATTGCTTTTGGGTGTTAAACCGTTGCATGTTGCTTACCAATGAGAAGTCTCATATCTAGAAGTAGGCACATGGCTCGGTGGCTTTGACATGACATGAGGTGCTTGAGGGTGTTTATGATGATCTTATGCTTAGAATGGTTGTCATAGCATGAAGTTTGTGTGCAACTTGGTGATCTTGTAGCTTATGTTCATACGAAGCTATAGAGTATCTAACTTGCTCATTTGGACATGTATACATTCTTGTGGTGAATTTTGTCTATTTGAGAAGCTCTAGGTTGAATTTTTCCTAATTTTGCCTTGATTTATGCAATGGAAACAAGGGGGAGATGTTTGTGAAGGAAAAGTGCTTCTGAATGCATTTAGTGGGTTTTCAGGTGGTTTCGAGCCAATTCTGGGCTCTGTTGGTCACTGGTCTGACCGGTCGAGGTCACCAGTCTGACCGGTCAGGGTGTTGGCCATGTTCAGATGTGGGGCACCGGTCTGACCGGTGCTGGGGACCGGTCTGACCGGTCAGAGCTGGGCTGATGTAGCTGCTTTGTTTCATGAGGTGTTTTATATGCATTTGTCCAGGGGGAGTTGCATTGGTTCAGGGGAGCTTGCTATGCAGGGGGAGCTCTTGTGTGTTTTGAGCTTTGCTTTGGTGGTCTTTGCTCTTTGCTTGAGATTGTTTTTGTCTCGGTTGTGTCGATCCGTTGCCCTTGCCTAATGGGACCGAGACTTTCCTCGTTCAAGTGATCTTGTTCTTTGCCTTTGGTTGACTTTTGATCGCTTGTTCGAGTTTCTTTGTTCATTTCTTTTCTTTTTCCTTTTCTCATTGGTTAGCAAATGTGTGTGTTGTCAATGCACTCACTAAGGGGGAGATTGAGAGCCTGTGTGGTTCGAGGACCGATGGATGGTCGCTTCCTGGTGTGATGAGTGATTCACAATGTTGTGTGGACTGACTCTTGGCTAAGTATTGCAGGTGCAGGCTGCGGCTTGATTGGTGCTGGTGTAGGTGAAGAACAAGCGGGAAAGGTCGATGCCGGTGAGGCCTCCAGGTGTGGAGTAGACAAGTAGGCTTGGTTCGAGGCACCCGGTGGCCAGCGGGATCAAGTGCAGGTGGCATGGTGGCAAGAACAACAAGACGAAGTCATGGACGGTTTCTTGGTTGAGCCTCAAAACCAAGGTCGAGCCGGGACAACGTGGGGGCCAAGTCATGAGTGGAGATTGGCGGGAGGCCACACCAAGTCCGCGGGGTTTCCAGTGGTTCACAACAAAACCACTGGGTTCCTTGGTTGATCCACAAAGCCAAGACCGAAGACCGAAGCGCAGCAGCACTGGACCCGTCTGACCGGTGGGGAGCACCGGTCTTTGCTGGAAGGACTACAAGCCAAAGAAGAACAAACAAGATGGTGAAAAGACTGAAGACCATCTCAAGAACTACATGGGCAAACTAGCGGTGTGCATATGTCCACTCATCTACTACCATAGTTCTTTGCATCCATTCTTGTCATCCATTTTTCTGATAATTGTGTTGTGCTAGGGGAAATTCAACATTGACACCACCAGTGAGCCTATAAGGTTGGCATGCACTGACATGCTGAAGTCGATAAAGAGACAAGCGAGGTATCGCCTGAAGCAAAAGTACTTCAATGATGTTCCAGCAAATGCAGTCCCAACTAAATCTTCTGTGACTAATCTGACCGACGCCCAATGGAAGGCACTGGTTAACATGTGGTCTTCCCTTGAGCACAGGGTATGATAGAACTTCAACTTGCCACTACCACATTTTCATGTACTTATATATTGTTCTTAATCTTATTTCTTACACGAGTTCTTATTATTGTAAAGGCGAGGTGTAGTACAAACACCAGTAATCGAGGAAAGGTCAAGTACCATCAGCGCATGGGATCTGGAAGCTACATTGTACAAGCTAATCTTGTGGTAAGCAGATGAACAAGTCATGTTTTTTTGCTCTGTAGTTCATTTCATGAACCATTTTACAATGCTAGCACTTTAATAATTATGCCTGTTTTCGAAACATATTTAGAGGCAGAAGTATATTGTTGCAGGAGAAGGGCTAAGTCCACATGATTATTTCAAGTCCTTCCACTGCAGCAAGAATGGCTTCACCGCTCCAGTACAGGCAGCCATTGTAAGTACTTGTCTGCTTTTCCATTCTTCTTTGCAACAATACTAGAAACATGTGTGAGTATTTTATTTTAAACCTTTCATTTTATTTCCTTTTTAGACTCGCATGGAACAAATTGTCACTGAACCTCAAGGCGACCAACCAAGAAAGACTGCTGCTGAAGCAGTGGCGGAAGTTGTCCAATCTAGGACTTTTCGGGAGGTTGCTGGCATTCGCCCGCCCTCCATGAGAAAGACTAGGGTTACTACTGCACTTCAAGTTCAGGAAATACGAGCTGGACTTAACAATGAGAAGCAAGGGGGGCACAACTGTGGCAAAATATTGTTGAACAGGAGGCCGAGATGAGGGAATTGAGATTAAAGGCTCAAGAATAGGAGACGACATTGAAGTCTCAAACAGAAGCTCTTGAAGCTTTGAAGAAGAGCACAAATGACATGCATAATCTGATCTAAGGCTTGATAAATTTCAGCCAGGTTTATCCTCCTCTTAACTAAAGTGTGGTCTTGGTGAACTTGTGTTGCTGATGACTTGTTGTACGTTGATTCGATTCGATGCTAACTTGATGTATATTGCACAATTGTACTGGTTGAACTATTCTCTGAATGTGGTGTGAATTATATGGAAGTGGGAAATGTTCTGTTTTGTTGTCTGATTATGTGTTGGTGATTAGCAGCAGCCAGAATAGTATACAGTGTCATGTGAAATGCAATATGGGCTGATCTAAAAAAAACATGCAATATGGGCTGAGGCCCAGGAAAGGCCCTGGTTATAATTGTCCAAAATCAAATGTCCCTGCATAATGCGATATGGGCCAAGTTCGTTAGATTGACTAGGGCCCAAAATAAAATAGCCCAATATAGCGTGCAACAAACATTTTGGAAATGGCCAAAAAAATAACACGAAAACCTGAAACAGACTAAAATTGGCCCAACAATATTAGGCGCACAAAGGCTCTTACATGGACCGGGCCTCAATTTGTGACGAACCGAAATTGTCATAACCCCCTGCCACGTCGGAGCCACGATGGATCTCGGTCCGATGTGTCGCAACCGCCGAAACAGGTTTATGACGATAAGTGTTACGAATTTATACGCGTCATTAAATTCATGACGCCGCGAAATAAGGTCTCGTCATTAATCACGGTTTGTGACGCTCGATTAATGACGGAGCGTTTTCGTAACAACCGGCGTCATTAATCGCGGTTTATGACGATAAACGCCCTTTTTTTTGCGTTACTAGTCGGTATATTTCTTGTAGCAAATACAAAACCAGCCTTTCCACAAAACAACCTCAGCCTTAGCCAAAAAACTGAAAATTTGGAGTAGGAAAAAGAGGCCCATCCACGAGCAGCTAGCCAACATAGAGCAACAACTCAACAATCTACAAGCTCTACACCCAGCCAACAGAAACCACAACCACGAACAAACCCTAACTTTTCATCACCACCACCTTCTCCAGAAACAAGCCGAATACCACAAGCAGAGGTACAAGAAACAGTGGGTACCGAAAGCAGATAGGAACACAAAATTCTTTCACCAGGCAATTCTAAAGAGAAATAGGAAGAATAGGATCAACTTCATCTTTGATCAGCAAGGGAATCAAAAGGCTACACCCTGAGATATTGCTCAAGTGATGATAGCTTATTTCAATAATCTTTTCACAACACAATTCGCCAACCAATCAGCTGACGACAATCAACACTATCAGGTACAGATTCAGGATTCATATCTTCACAACCTGATATGCAGGAAATACACACTCTTCTGAAACAGATGCAAAGAGATGCCTCACCACGACCAGATGGCCTCAACATGGCTTTTTACAGGGAAGCTTGGCCTTGGATAAAACAAGATGTCATGCACCACATCACCCAATTCTACAACGAAGGTACCCTTCCTGAGCACATAAGTCATGATTCCCAAGAAACAATCTTGCTCTATTACCCATGATTATAAACCTATTAGCCTCTACAATGACTTTTATAAAATAGTGGCCAAATCTCTAACTGAGAGAGTAAGAATCACCTACCTCATCTCGTACACCATGCTCAGCATGCTTTGTTAATGGAAGACATATCACTACTAATATCATCTTCACTCAGGAAATAGCACACCTTTCATGCTCAAAGTAGATCTAGCCAAAGAGTTTGATCGTATAGAATGACCCTTCATCATCCAGGCTCTCCGTCGCCAGGGGTTTCATGGTCATTTCATAGACCTTGTCCAGATTTGCATGGAATCAACCACATTTTCGGTCCTAGTAAATGGCCAATCTTTTGGTCGTATTATTCCTCAGAGGGGTATCCAACAAGGTTGTCTGCCATTCCCGTACCTTTTTGTCCTAGCTATCAATGAACTCTATATCTGTCACCAACAGGCCCTACAGGACAATCAGTTGTCAGGAATCAAACTAAGCCCGGATTGACCACCTATTCATTCGTTGCTCTTTGCTGATGATCTTATTATTTGTGGCACCGCCGAGCTACACAAGGTCACTCACATGTGCTACCAATGGCCAAACACCTAATTGGAACAAATCTATTATCTTATTTAGCAAACATGTCAATCAACATACAAGAGATAGTATAAAATCTATTTCCCAGTTCAAGACCTTCAAGCAAACACTATTTACTTAGGTCATCCTATAATTATCAACAACTCTAACAGAAATCAGGCTTACGATTTCATTTACAACAAATTCAAATAAAAATTGACTGTACTGAAGGTCAATTCACTCAATCATGCTGGAAGAATCACATACAGTCAATCTGTCTTTGCTTCTATACCCATCTACTACATGGCTCATGTCCTTTTCACCAAAAAGTTTTTAGCAAAAATCACTTCTATTATCAGAACCTTCTGGTGGGCTGGGGTTCAGGAGGAAGAAGACACCCACCCCTTCCACTTTAGAGCTGGGCTTTAAAAACTTGGAAAATGTAAATAAGAGTTTGCTTCTGAAAATAGCTTGGTCAATTGCTTCAAATCAAAGTCCACATCTGTCTCAGATTCTTAAAGCTAAATACTACCACAACTCCACCTTCTGGATTGCTCCAAAACATCCTCCTAGATCCTTATTTTGGGCATCCATTCTCAAAATCATTCATCACTTACAGGACAATTGTTTTTACCAAATTTCACAAGGCAACACTATTATATGGAACAATCCCTGGTTTACTATGTGGAAAGAGATCAACTCTTTGCTCCAAGACACTACTCCAACCCAAAATCTACCAAATACCATCTCTGATCTGTGGATCCCTAGGTCCAAAATTTGGGACATTCCAAAAATCAGCATGCTGTTTTGTCCACAAGCTGCTGCTCAAATTCAGCAACGGCCTATTTCCAATCACAACAAACCTGACATCCTTTGCTGGAAACCTTCGGCAAACAACCAGGCATCTCCAACAGGCCCTACAACACATTTATCAAGAAAAATTATAAATCGGTCACAATGATATGGGCATATTGCAAATAACACAAGTTTCTTTCACAAATACAAACCATTCCGTTTTAACATATTCCATCCTGCTGAAACAGCTAGAGAAAGTATCAATGCTCTTTCTTTTTTTTTTGAGGGCAAATCAATACTCTTTCTTGCTAGAGAGTTGCATGAATAGATCTAAGGGACTATCAGTACGTAGCAGACATGCTAGAGAGTTGCATGAAGAGATCTATGGGAACATTGCCATAATATCTAGAAAATGCAAAACTCACACCCTCCAGGCCATGTAAACTGAAAGCTAAACTAATTGGAAGAAGTAAACTTTTTGCATACTCTCAATCAAAAGCAAGGGCCCAAGTCATAAAAATGCTGTTAAACAATGCAATTTCTGTGAACTAAAAACAATTACTGTCGATTCTATGTTATACATCTTCTTTAATATATCGGTCTCTTTCAGTTTCAGGTCTTGTAAAATACTTCATTTGTCTGGATGCTATGACGTGGCACAGATATGCAGAAGCTTCCTGGAAATGAGTACGTCTCTTTCGGGTTTATACTTTATACCCCTGACAAAGAGTTTATACTTTATACCCCTGACAAAGAGCAGACCAAATTTACAACGTTAGTCACGCTCGGCATGACTGACTGCCTTCTTTTTCTAAAGCAATCTTGGCCGACAAGCTAGCAATGACATTGTATATGCATTTGGCTATTTGATTAGTTAATAAATGCACGCACTGTCTTCATAGTTGCTTCTGTTACAGTTATATGGTAATTCAGTAACAGTTTGCAATAAGCTTTGTTTGCACATTCCTGTTTTGATGCACGGAAAGAAAGCCATAAATGTGCGGACAGAGAATCATCACTAGAATCTCTAGTCCCATGCTAACTCATAACTTTACACAAGATAATACTTCATTTCATTGGATAGGTATAGGTATACCTTTATAAAACCATGTTCGATCCAAAAAACCTTCGATGACCCGAACAAGGAGTAATCATAAGAACTAAGGAGACCTTGAGAATCTTGTGGCGCAATGAACGTATGTATAAATCCTTACATTGGGCTACGGACCTATATATGTCCAAGGGAAAGCTTATAGTGGTAAACTTCCATCTAGTATTATGAGGACGGAAATAGAGACATGTACAAAAGGCAGATGCAGAACAAAACTGAAAAGATGGTACATATTTCGACTGTCACTGTGCAATATTAATTAGGTAGGTAAATAATCCATGTTGGTTAATTTGATCATGAATATCTATTAAAATATAGAGCTTTATTACGTTACTTGTGAAATATACTAGTACCGGAACGTACTTGGAAGTTCTACTTTTCTTTTCTTATCCTTCTTACAAAAACTCAATATATTTATAAATAATGAAGACAATATCAAAGTAATTTCTCACTATTTTGGTACTTCCTGGTACTTCTCTTTAGTTATCTCTAAGTACTTCTTGGTACTTCCAACATTAGATTTTGTTGGATGGACGGCTCTCGTTAATTTCAAACACTATAAAATTTCTTTTAAAATATGTTATAACAAATAGGAATTACTACTTATCATGAAAGTGTATTTCATAATGAATCTTGAGCATTAACTTTTCACTTTATAACTTTTATGAGTTCTGCATTCTGGTGGTTAAAGCTTTTTTTTCTTTTGATTGGTTTCGTTGGATGTATATCAGTGGTTAGCAAGTAATAAGCCATAACCCTGTGACATGATCAGACCCCTTTGTGTGGCTGATACTTGTGTCCAGGTTGTGTGCAATGAGGATTAGTTAAAACCTGGTGTAAGGTGCACATGTGCTTAAACCGAGTGCAATGACAAAATCCCATAATGTGGTGTGGGGTGCGATATGTTCTCCTTTCTGAAAATAAAACAAATGAAACATTGGAGAGTCACCCGCCAAACCCACAATAATTAATCTAGGTGCCCACAATTATATAGAAGTTTATTAGATGAGCTAGTAGTAATTTGTCATTTGTTCCAACTTGACCGAAAACGAGAAAATACTCAGCAAATTAGTAATTATATATGCTATCCCTAAACTAGAAATTGTGCTCTGAGTGATTTGGATGCAAGAAATTCTGTCTTCATATAAACAAAATTTCCCCTACCAAAAAATACTTATGATATACCAAGGTACAACTTAACTCATTCCAAATATTCACATGGTCAAGAAATTTTATGTATAAAGCAATAATTGTGCCCCACATTTGAGTCAATGGACTTTATCTAACTCTTTAAAACAAATTTGAAATTTTATATCAACAAAACAATAACATAAAAGTTTTTAATGATGTCCCAGCCACACAATAAACAGGCAAAAATATAGGGAATATTCTTGCAACAACAAACACATACATGAGTGTACAGAGAACTATAAGGGCACAAAAGTTTAGTTACTGAATACATTAGATCATTATTCCATTTATTCGATATAACGTTGACAAAACAAACTGGATGCACGCACTAATTTCTCAATAATATTACATATATTAATCTCTGCAAATTGTATCGCTAGCTTTGCAATAGCTCTGGACTGACAATTTGGTTGATCCCCCAATGTGGATCTAATGGGATGTCGGTGAACTCATTCAGTAGAATTGACAGCTCTGGATCCATGGCATCATCTTTCGTTTCTTGTTTAGGGAATATGTTCCGATCGTCACATCTCGTTGTGTAGCTATAGGTAGGATCCACATTCTGATAGTTGCTGGTGCAGGTGTGATTACCATAGTACACCACTGTGTACTGTATTGAACTGTTGCTGGAACTGATGTCCATTTTTCCCATTTTCTGAATTGTCTTAGCTGCTTTACAGTTTTGTTCCTTGCTGTAAGTGCATCTATAGTAGCACCTGCTTGACACATTAATTAGAAGCATTAGAAAAAAATCCTTATTTATATCTCCAACTCTCGATCTCTTTTCTTATTACCATAAATAAAAGTATGACTATACTTAAAAAGTATATTATTTTTTTGTTTGAATAACTGCCAATACATATACGTCCGAGGTTTATGGTGCCAGTTAACCTGGGATGTTTCATTCCGTTGATATACTTTTGCCCATATTTCCTCCACTGGTGACCATCATAGTGTGGTGTATCAGTTGCAAGTGATCTGGATGGGTTTTGATTCCTGCATGTCATGGTCATGGAAAAGATTAATGGTCTGTCAAACAGTTTTATAAAATTACACTAATAGTGCAAACTGTCCTTCGGATATTGTCTCCGCTATTTTGTTTTATAATATATGTGACTCAAATATCAGATTATTGATTCCTGAATTTTTTGTTATCCATGTCCTGCTCACTTTTGCTAAATTGCGTTTCTGATAGCAGCCACTATTAAACATATTACAAGCCACAAGGTTTGCTTCTTTTTACAATGTTCATGAGTCCTACGTATAGATCCTCAAGGTACTCAGGTTTTATTCTTTCGTATGGATCTGGAATGGACAAAATGGACGATGAACGAAAATAAAAAACATGACAATAGTGAATTATTGCTGAACAATCCAAAACTCATAGGATATATATGCGTACCTCCTCCTTCTGCTGAAAGACCTTTGTTCTTGTTCCACATTTCTGTTTTGAATGGTACTCTCCCTAACCGGTAGCGGCATACGGTACATATTCCCCCGTTCCAGCTGTGATATCACACTGATATTGCAGCGGACAACGTCTTCAAGCAGATGGACAACTAGCTCGGCAGACGGATCACCGTCGCGATGCATGGGCATGGCAAGTGCTTGGAGCTTTCTCAGCAGCAGCTGCTGCTGCCTCATCACCTCGATGACCTCATCGCCATCGCAACCAACATGCTCGCCGCCGTTCGCTGTGGTACCATTGGCATCCATACGGATCGGAACCTCCATAAGCAGTGGAATGAAGGTGCGTGCTTTTGCTGTTATTAGAGCAAGGTGTCTTTCCTCTTGCCTGGCTAAATCGGATGGAGAAATAACCTCGCCTATTTATAAACGAAGGTTGAGTAATGGATCCGTCTAACAGAGATAGCTTAATGCATAGGGTTCAACGTTCTATGTCCATTAGTTTGACTAACAAAGTGTAGTTAGCAAACCACAACTATATGCGTTCATTGTTAATATTACATCATGGAAATGGTGCATGCAACTGTGGAACGAGAGATAAAGAATATGCCATACCTTAGAGCTATCATATTGATTGGATCTCAACCTTTTATTAGAGCTAGTTCATTGTTACAATTGCCCGGAGCCCGGAGCCGATGGGACCCCTGCCCTGAGAAGCACAGAGCTTGATGTCACAGCAATGATGCATAGAGAAATAATCCATCTGCGCAGGATGATGACATGTTTATCAAATTGCTGCTACATTTCAGACACCTAAAAGCAGTGCTTTAGTCTGTCACACCATGATGAGGACATAGCACACTTGATACGCACATGTCATGTCCTTCCCCATGCTACAAGTCGTCTCCAACTCAGCTGCCACGTTCGGTTCGGATTCAGCCGACATCACTGCACGATTTCGGCAATATCTCCCTCGTCCGGCATCAAAAAGAGGCGTATAAGGATGCGTTGGAAAGATGACGACGACATCATCGTTTTGGTTCTAGTCCCAGCTCCAAAAGGTTCGTGGATCATTCTGTATGACCATGACAATGTGCTGCATCACCTTTTTGGGCCAATTTGGCCGTGTATTATGTCAGGCCTTAAGCCCAGGTTGTGGACGCCCCCCTGGTCGCGCCTACAACCCTAGGTCGCCCCCTTAGTCATTAAAACTCAGTTGCCGCCGCCGTTTAGAGTCGGGTTTTGTTTAGTTGAAGTTTTCGAAGTCGAAACTTTCATGATTCATTGTAACTGTGACGCCAAGTCCTTTTGCTGTGATCCAAGGCTCCTGTTCTTTCATCTCCTCGACTGTGTCGACTATTCCTTTCGAATCAAGTGCTAGAACTCCATTGATATTTGCTTCAATTACATCTGCAATATTCGATTGCGTGTTTACTGTTTTCTTGCTTGTGTTCTCGATTCGCTTGCAGGGAAAAGCCTTCGTGGTGAGGTCAATCAAGTTGTGCTTGGTTGATAACCAATGGAGCAGTGGTGTAATGGTTGTGGGGTCCGAATCGTGTTGATTCGAAGCCAAGATCGCCAACGTCGAGTCTCCACCAATCGATCTATCATCTGCCTCTCAGAAGATCGGGCCATCGCCTATCATTTGGTATAAGATTCCTAGGTTTCCCGTGAGGCATTGTCTTGTTCCCTTTTAGATTCGTTTGTGTTCATCACCTATAGTCCACAAAAAAGCCCAAAAATATTTACTTTTCCACTGTCCTACCGCCCCCTATAGCCTTGCAATTTCGTTTTCAGATTGCTTTGTTGAATTTGTGTCCGTGGTCGAGTCTTGTTGCTGGTTTAGGTTGTGTTCGTCACCGTAGTCCAACGTGCCCGTCACTGTTATTTTGTTTCCGCCGCTAGCCCATCCACCATTAGCCATACAGCAAGTCGAGCCAGCACATTACTCGATTTGCCCTCGCTAGCTGCCTTGTGTGAACTCTCGCCGTGCAAGCCCTAGATAGGTTGCAAGCCGCTTTGATCGCCTTTGCATCACATACTTGATCCTTGATTCATTATCTGGCGAATACCTATTGCTTTGCATCTGTTCTTGTTTCTACTGCCGCTAGGAGGAAGTTTTGCCCTAGCCGCCGCTGTGTTTCCTGCTGAGTTGTGCCTTTTTGGCGCGGTTGCTCTCGACCAAGGAGCCTCTAGCGGCGAATCGTCTGAGCGGGAATCGTTCTTCGTCTGTAAAAAATAAGGGAAAACCCCTGAAAGAATTTCCATATCGACCTTGGACATATAAGAGTTCTGAATCGAATCTCCTTAGAAAGCAGATCTTTTGTCTCATGGTAGCTTGCCCCAGTCCCCTTACGAAACTTTCGTTATTGGGTTAGCCATACACTTCACATGTCTCTAGCGATTCACATGGCATCATCAAATGATACAAGTCTTGGATAAGAATCTACAACGCACTAAAACGCCCTTGTTGACGATTCTTTACTGCGACAGCATCTAGGGTTGAAATCATAGGTTGAGATACCTTTCATAAAATAGACATAACTTTTCGCTCGGTGCTCCGTTTTTGCTGAATTTTTTACAGCAACTTCATGACAAGATTCCAACCATACCCCAAACTGACAACATCAGTTTGGCGTTCTAAAAAAAATAAAAAAAATCAGGAAGATAAAGAAAAAATCATTTAAGTTTTTTCAGGGTTCTCAAAGAACGTTCCCGAATTTCTCTAGATTGCTATACACCTCTATTTCAGGTGAAAATATCTGAGCTTCTATCTTTTGTGTCCATTGTTCAGTGATAAAAAATTCAGAAAAAGATAAGGTCATTTGATTTTGCTTTTGGCAGTCTCTATCAGAGAAAAGAAGAAAACTACGTGCTTTCACTGCTTTCCATCGTCCTTGCTTGTTTCACCTTGTTGTGCTACGTTTAGGACACATCTTAGCCAGTAAGTGTGACTTGTACTTTGGACATTTATTGAACTTTGCTAATCTGCATTCGTTATTTACTAATCCTAGCTACCAAATTGTGCCTACCCACAGTTCCACATATATACTTCTGTCAGCACAGGTTCACCTTGCAATTGTTACACCTAAGCTCGACAACAAGATTGTACCCCCTGTTTGGCTTTGGTAAGAACACTTATAAGACGGTGGTAAGCCGCTTGAGATTTTGCATTCCACTTTCCACATATCCTAGTAGTTAGTTGATAGGGATAACTCTTTTTGTGTTGTCTTTTGTTGTCATCTAACCATGTCAGGTAACGACGGGAAAGGCGTGGAGGCCCCCACGGACTTCAACAAGTGCGTCTCTAAGGCCGAGCTTACGAAGCTTGTTGCTGATCAGCGTGCCTACATGCAAGGGAAGTTTGATACATTGACGTGCAATATTAACGGTCTGGTAACCCGAATTGAACATCTTGAGCAATGACCCCCTCCTGAGCAGCAACGCCGTCCACGTCCTAACCTTGATGGCGAGCTGGACAAAGAGGATGATGATGAAGTCGCAGATGGCGATCGTGATGCAGACCGTCTTCGACGTAATCACTTTCTGATGGGAGGAGGTAATCGTGGTAACAATGATCCTCTTGCTAAAGTTAAATTTACCATGATTTCTTTTGCTGGTAATGCTTATCGTGAGGCATATTTAGATTGGGAGCTTGCTGTAGATCAGAAATTTAATTCCCATCAAGTTCCTCTTGAGCATAGAGTTAGGCTAGCTACTAGTAAGTTCACTGGTTTTGCTCTATTTTGGTGGAATGATCTTTGCAATGCTAATAATGCTACTGATGTACCTCAAACTTGGAATGTGTTAAAGCACCGTATGAAATCTCGCTTTGTTCCTCCCTATTATCAACGTTATTTGCGTATGAAACTGCAAATTTTAAAACAGGGTGATAAAAGTGTAGAGGAATATTATCAAGAATTACTTATTTCCTTATCACGTTGTGGTATTCATGAGGATGATCAGGCTATTGCTGTTAGATTCTTTGGTGGTTTGAACCGTGATATACAGGATATTCTTGATTACAAAGATTGGGCAAGGTTCAGCCAATTGTACCATCTTACTCTTGAAGCTAAACGTGAGGTACAGGGACGTCGCCAGCAATTTTCTTTCAGATCCAACTCTGGGAGAACTTTTCAGCAGCGTCCGGATGTTGACAAGTCCAAGGCTATCGCTGCTCCTAAGGCGCCATCAACTACGCCGTCTACTACACCAACTTCTGAGGTGAGCAATTTGTCTCCTGTGCAGGTCCAGTCACATAAGAAAACTTCTACTCTAGGTGCATCGTCAAGTAGTTCCACTAGCATCCAGTGCCACCGCTGTAAGGGCATGGGACATGTGTCGAAGGAATGCCCAAGTCGCCGTGCTTTCATCGCTGCCCCTGATGGTAATGGTTATATCAGTGCTAGTGATGAGGAAGATTCTTTGGCTCTTGCTACTAATCTTGTTGCAAATTCTTCGGTTGAGCAAGAGGAGGATACCATTGATTCTGATGCTACAGCCGCGGCTTCCCTAGCCTTCTTGTGCAGTGTGTTGGCCGCTCAATTGGCTGATGAGGAGGACACAAAGGTACAACGTAACAATTTGTTCTATATGTTTCTCATTGTCCAGGAGTGTCGTGTTCTCACCATAATTGATACCGGGAGCTGCAACAACTTAGTGAGTTCAGATCTGGTCCAAAAGCTTGGGTTGACCACTTGTGAACTACGTCACTCATATCACAAACAATGGTTCAACAATAGTGGTAAGGCAAAGGTAACGCACTCAACGCGCATACATTTTTCAGTGGGTTCTTATACTGACTATGGTGATTTTGATGTTGTGCCAATGGAAGCATGTTCCCTTTTATTAGGACGACCATGGGAATATGATAAAGATGCTGCACACCATGGTATAACTACTACTTACAATTTCATGCATAAGAATAAAAACATTACTTTGCTTCCTTTATCACTGTTGATGTTAGGAAACATTTTAAAGAGCTTAAAATAATATAAAACAACATGCTATGAGTGATTCTTCTGTTGATAAACACGAGGGAATTAAATTAAAAGGAGGTGCTTTTATTGCTACTACATCTCCTGCTGCTGAACTTTGTGAAAACCATGATGCAACTTGTTATACTATGCTATTCCAAGATGTTCGTGTTTTTGATGCTACAACGTCTTGTATGCATTCGGCTGTCACTAACCTTTTGCAGGATGTTGATGATGCGATGGAGCTGAGGACGACTCCAATTCAAGAAGGGGAGGATGATGAGGACATCGCCACGCTTGATATGCACATGCCATGTCCTTCCCCATGCTACAAGTCGTCTCCAACTCAGCTGCCACGTTCGGTTCCGATTCAGCCGACATCACTGCACGGTTTCAGCAATATCTCCCTCGTCCGGCATCGAAGCGAAGCGTATAAGGATGCGTTGGAAAGGGGACGACGGCATCATCGTTTTGGTTCTGGTCCCAGCTCCAGAAGGTTCGTGGATCATTCTGTGTGACCAGGACAAGGTGTTGTGTCACCTTTTTGGGCCAATTTGGCCGTGTATTGTGTCGGGCCTTAAGCCCAGGTTGTGGACGCCCCCCTGGTCGCCCCTACAACCCTAGGTCACCCCCTTAGTCATTAAAACTCAGTTGCCGCCACCATTTAGAGTCGGGTTTTGTTTAGTTGAAGTTTTCGAAGTCGAAACTTTCGTGATTCGTTGTAATTGTGATGCCAAGTTCTTTTGCTGTGATCCAAGGCCCCTGTTCTTGCAGCTCCTCGACTGTGTCAACTAGTCCTTTCGAATCGAGTGCTAGAACTTCATTGATATTTTCTTCAATTACATCTGCAATATTCGATTGCGTGTTTACCATTTTCTTGCTTGTGTTCTCGATCCGCTTGCAGGGAAAAGCCTTCGTGGCGAGGTCAATCAAGTTGTGCTTGGTTGATAACCAACGGAGCAGTGGTGTAACGGTTGCGGGGTCCGAATCGTGTTGATTCGAAGCCAAGATCGCCAACGTCGAGTCTCCACCAATTGATCTATCATCAGCCTCTCGGAAGATCGGGCCATCTCCTATCACACCATTTAAAGGGAAAAAATGGATTTAGGTAATGATCCAATGTGAGCGTCTGGATCTGTACTGTAATCAGAGGCGAAGTTAGTTAGGAGGCACTGGATGCACATGCACCCATGCCAAAAACCAAAAAAAACACTTGTTGCTTTCAAAATTCCACCCCTTGTGCACCCTCCTGAATTATAAACGGTGCACCCCTAAGCTATCAGGCTTGAAAAGAATAACAGAAGGAACAACATACTTTATTGAACTTCCAATTTGACAAGGAAATACATTAGGTATACACGAAGAGTTTTAATGCATGTGTGATAAAAAAAACCAAGGAAACACTTGGGTGAATAGGAGTTGCATGAAACATAATACCCCCAAGCTAATGCCCTCCCTGTTGCATTCATATAACTATTCATTTTAGTGACAGGCAATATTCATTTTTTCTGGAAGAAAAGTGTTTGTGATAATGACGTGAAACACAAAAAAATATTCCCATCGAAGTCGTATATTGGTAGAACTTTGTTGTCCCCTAGTTTTCGGTCCTCTGATCCTTTGATTCTTCTGAATTTGTACTCTGCTATAGCAGACCGAGTGTAGCTCGGTTGGTGCGCCTCCCGGTGGGAAGTGCACCCGCCCGGGCTCGAGCCCATAGTGCCGCACCGCGTGGTGGGATTTATTCCCAACAAATACACGTAGTTGCGATGGTAGAGGGGCCGGTGTGGCCCTCCAAGTTTGATAGAAGTTCAAAGATTTTCTAAACGTGTGAGAATGTGTTCTTCTTAATATAACTAGAACAATCGGCGCGCGATGCGCGCCCTATCATTTGAACAATCAGATACATATAAATAGAATGAAATACAAGTACACAATTTTATTGTATTAAACATACAAATCATTCAATTACATGTCTGGTAGAGTTGAACACCACCTCGTTGTTCTTAATTCTATATCTATTGCCATGCTCAAAATTATGCCCGCACACATGGATCGTGCCATCCATTTGCCCTTGTGCACACCAACTCCTATCACCAGTTCAATAGAAGGAAATAAACTTAAATAAAGATCACATACAACCCATCCCAGTGCAAATTTCAATCGCAGTTCCGCACTAAATAAAGTCTAGTCAAACTGTAGGATATCATCAGAAGAGCCAAATCTGCCAAGCATGACATAGGAACATCAAGGATTTGCTGATAAAAGTAACAAATAACATTGTCGACTGTGAATATCAGAGTTAGCTGCACATTGCAAACTTTAAACATACGAGCAAGTGACTTGAGTGGGGAACAGGAAAGGCAAAGCTTCAATTCGACATGCCACACCATATGATTCGGCTGTGAAACCCCCCTTTGCACATAACCAGTAATCTTTTTTGTGGTACCTTTCAAAATAATCTTTAGGAAATTTTATCTTGGGTATTGATCAATAGGCATTATTTCCTTACCAAAGTGATTAAAAGAGATTATCAAGATGGCTCTTGCTGAATAAATTGGATACCTAAGAAGAAAAAGAAATATTGGTACCACCTCATAGCCTTAAGACTACATAGCCTAATCTATAGGTGTAAGTCTTTATCATCAATGATGGATTATCATTTCAAAACAATTCATCAAAGTGGTTCACAATATTTATTATCAATAAATTAGTTTAGTCCTTAGTTTTTTAGCAACATGTATGATCCCATCAGATTTCACAGTAGGCAAACTCATTGATAGGCTGGCCACTATTGACGGATTAAGTTCAGTAAGCAAACCATGACATTGGTTATCTCATCAAATGCCCAATAATAAGAAATTGTTAACATGCAAATAATATGGGAATTGATGAACCAACCTTCAGTCAAGCAAACAGCTGGCTCAGTGGTTTCCTCAAAAGCAACACAAATTACTTTAAGAACTGCTCATTTGTCGAGCTTCCCTGAGAAACATAGACTCAAAAGTATCTGGTAATCTTAACACACAATGTCTAATAATCTATAGGATTCAAGAGTACATACCTCTGTATTATCTATTATTGATTACCAGAGTTGGTAAGATGCATAGGTTAGCAACCTGCAGCGAAGCATTCAAATGAAATACCATTAAAATTCAGACATTCAAAAGAGCAGTAAACAAAATAAGCAACTGCATCATACTCTGTATAGCCCCCTTCTACCGAAACTATGTACATATTCTTGTAGTCAAATGAACCAAGCTGCATGTTCGACCTTCTGCATTTTCAGCCGTTCTAGCTAGAACTACTAAATGCCTCATGTATGCAGTCAAACTTCTAAGGTATACAATACAATAATTTTTTTTTGAAGAAAAGGCTAAACATTAATTTGATTGGCAAACAAGGATCATTAATAATGAAGTTGTCCTCTCATATATGCAAAGTATCATAAGTTATGTACCAAAAATGACACCAGACAAAGCTCATAGGTAAAATTGAAAGGGGAAAAATTGTAAACTTACCTCTTCAATTGTATCCTGCTCCAATCAAAATTGATTTCAATTTTTGTGTTCCTGCAATGATAGAAATGTAAGCTAACAGTCTCACCATTTAGCAAATCTTGTCTACACTTTATTTTAAAGCATGATCAAAATCCTACACACCACCATTAGCTCTAAATCGACCATAGGCAGTCAAGTAGCACTACATGTTGAAGATGACAGCTGAGTACTTACCAAGAATGATTTATTCTCCAGCTGCCAGCGGCCAGCCGCAACCTGCAAACCCAATACATAAAAGCATAGCCTGTTCAGTGAGGTCACATTGCATAGTGCGAGAACAAACAAGAAAGAAGAAGGCATGCGCGATTGGATCCGAGAAGGTTTAAAGCTTGCTGCAGGAAAGTCTCACCTTCTCGGACCCCCTTTAAGGTCTCAGGTCACCGACACCATCGCCGCCGCAGCACACCTACAAGCACAACAATCAATCACAGATTAGGTCACGGGAAATAAATGGAGAATAAATGCATGCCATGGTGAAGCATCTCACTGTATGGGAGACGACGAGGCGATGATGGAGGAAATCCCTGATCTCTCTAGGGTTTGGGATGGGGACCGAGAGCGAGGAGGATGCGAATCAGGCGGGGTAGATAGATAAGGAGGGAGGTACCTGCTGGGCGCCGCTGCGAGTGGCACGAATGTGACGCGTCGGACCTGTTGCAGAAGAATCTGGGATAGGAGGGTGCTCGAGTGTTGAGGGAGGCGGAGCTGCTACGGCGCTGAGGAGCTCCTCCATGGCCCCGCCGCCGCCGAACCTCCGCGGCCTGACCTCGTCCGTCATGGGCGGTTCCCGAAGCTCACCGGAGCTTTGCCGGCCTCATGCACCTCTTGGATCTGGAGCTCCTCCGCCCTGAGGAGGCCACTGGCATGGCGAATCGAGGCCTCCCTCGAGCGCCGGCCGCCGCCACCGAAATCGAGGCTTCCCTCGAGCGCGCCGCGGGGTCGGGCCACGAATCTCAGGAGGAGGGGGGAGGGCGTTGGGGAGCTCGGGAGGAAGGGGAGCGCGCGAGGGAGCTCGGGAATCGCCGCAGGCCGGTGCCGCGGCATTGGTGGACCGATTTGCGATTCTATATGATCAGAGGGTTTTTTCGCAAAATAGCCACCCACGCGCCTGGCCGCCGAGCGCTCCCGCCGCGAGCTAGCGAGGCCTCCCGGGGCGACACGTACCCCCGGGAGTGCGGAGAGAGCAGCAAAGGGGCTGAGGTTTTAATAAAAGAGATGTTGTGGGGGTGGTCTTACTACCCACGGGTCTAGTTTTTTTTTTACTCTGCTACATCCATTTTCACGTAATGGATACAGATGAGTGGCCACGATTAAGAGAAAGTTCAATAGGTGTGGGAGCTTGACGGTGACTGCTTAGTCAATTTTAACTCAGTTTTGTGTGCATTCATTATTGGCATGTTTGTGTGTATATATCTAAACGTCAACATATCCGTACATGTACTATGTTTAAAAAGAAAATTAAAAAAACTATAGGTTTGTGAGCACTCGGCTCAACCACAAGTCCAAAAGATCATACAAATTTGTATAATCACATATGGTATATTTTCTATTTGTATAATCCTATTTTGCCAATTTAATATACCATATTCATGTTGATGCCTTCATATAGCGATGTAGTGTAATTGTGAAATCCCTTGCTCGCTCTAGCTTCGCTCCTGACTGACGGAAGAAAAGCAATGTGTCGCACGTGTCCAAAGAACAACACCAAACATCTCTTTGTCCATTAAACAATTACAAAGAAGCCCATTAAAACATCTCAACATATATATAGCCGCCGGCACGAATTTTCGGTGAAAAAGCCTCATATCATCGAACGGCCAACGACCACTTTGTCCTCTTCCTCTAAACAAAGTCGATCTGCGCCTTTAATTTAGAGCCTGGTTTTCCTGCTGCCATGGCGTACCAGATCTATTTTTCTAAAGGAATGACGTCTCCAGCTGGTCTGTTTCCAGGAAATACCTCGCTCCTCGACGATTACCCGCACATGTTCTAACGAAATTATTTTCTTACGCAACATCTGATTACTTAGAGTTTTCCATTAAGAGTAAGACATACGTACGCTTTGTGAGATAATCAGATAGTAGTAATTTGCAATTTACAGTTACGTCAGGTTTTAGTTTTTTCATATTTACAGTGTTTAAAGCCACTGCCAAAGAACCTAGACCATCTAGGTCGCGCGACAAATAGGGCGCAAATCCCACCGGGCAGGTGCATCGATCCAATGCTGCCGCCAGCGAAACGGCGGCTGTCGATTCGCCGACCGCCTCGGCGATAGTCGTCATGAGGGTCGTGTTGGATATGATCCCAATTATAATGTTAGTCTTGTGAGGATGTGTGGAGGGCCTATTGTTCGCGTTATGTGTTTAGCGAATTTGTTTTCGTATTTGACTGCAGTCAGTTTAGGGCAACTCCAACCCACCCCTCTTCTCGACCCACCCCTCATCCGCCCCCTGACGGATGAAAGACTCTCATCCCGCCCCCTCGACCCTCACCTGTAGGGGCTCCCGACGGGAGCCCTCATCCGCCCCGAGCGCAAACGACCGCCGCTCTCGCGCGTCCACGGACATCTCCGTGCCAGGCGCGAGCACCAGGCCTTGCTTGCGGCGGCGGATCGACGGCGGATCAACGGCAAATCGGCGCAGGGGCCGGACGGCGGCCTCCCAGTCCCCGCGCTGCTGGTAGCTGGGCAGCGGCCTCCCCGCCCGCCTCGAGGTCGGCGGCTTCCCACCTCGAGGCCGTGCCCATGCGACTCCCCGCACTACAAGAAAATCGTTGACTAGTGACGCAACCACATTTTAGCGTCATTGATTTATGACGTTCCCGGCTGATCTCGTCATAATATTTCACTTCCGAGCAAATTTAATGACAAAAAAACTTTCGTCATAACGATGGGTACTGTAGCTGAGCATTCCCTGTTCCAAGCGAGTTTTGTGACGTCATAAGCTCCACAACAGCGTCATAAATCAACGTTGGTCCCACGTCTAAGCATTATTTTAAAAATAGAGTGTTACAAGTCGTCATAAAATTTAGTAGCTCACCTGGCCCACGCAAAGTCACCTGGCCACGAACGCCACGTGATCGGCAGCCCGCCAAGGTCATTGGACACGCCAGGTCGTGAAATGTTGCAAAAACAATTTTCCATCGCAAGGGTTCGAACCAGAGACCTACAAGAACAAGACTGCGTCGTTTACCACTGCACTACTTCTTCGTTGTGTGAATTTTATGGGAAACACATCTAATAGTTTCATGCAAATTCTTTATAGTGACTAGGTCCCACATGTAAGTTTCAGGTGAGTCTATCTATATTTACGTATCGAATGGCTGGCGAGACGCTTCACTAAGGCTTAGCAAAGACTTTTGACTTCCTCTACGCAGATCTGCAACAGCTCGTGGTAGCAATGGCGGATCCTAGTAGCGAGGGGAAGATGGTTGTACCGCCACCTCCCAGCAACAAGAGGATGAGATAGCACGACGAGGTCGGTCCTCTGGTTTGAGCCGCTATATTTTCCCCTATTTTCCTAGGGTTGGAGATATCTAGATTTGGGGATCTGGAGGATTGATGAGCATATATGGTAGATTCAGATCTCATTATCGTACCTTTACATTTGCACTTCGATTGGTGTTAGAGTTGATAGGCTATAGACAATTCATGTTAGATTCAGTTAGTTTTCAATTTGCATCATCTTACGGTAGGTTCTGTATTTTAGTAGCTTCTAGATGTGCACCAAGGTACTGGTAGTGGTAGATCGGGGCCTCCTGATGCTGAATGGTATGCATAGACAATCAATGCACTTGCTGAGTTTATGTAGGTATCAAATAACCATGTTCTGTGGCGTTTGGTGGTTGTTTTACTGTACTCATACAATTGGGTTTTTGATAGATATTATGTTTCACTGAGATGAGTTTATTTTTCAGATCGAGATGAGTTTTCTCCAAGGATCATTTTATTTCTCTGAGAACATCATAATGTTATTTTAGAAGATATGGATGTCTCGTCCCGTGGGAGCACTCTGCTAGGATCTCCAGGGAAATTTAAAACATAATATCTCGGTTAGCTATGAAAGAGGCAGAGCTTCACTACTCACCTAAGAACAAGGAAGCTAAGGGCAGAGCCGGCTTTGAATACAAAAGACATTGGAATAAATGCGTCAATGAATGAATAGAGCAATCAGTTTCACTACAAGAAAAATGCCAACTAGTGACTCAAAAAAAAGGCCGTTTCTCGTCATAAACTGCGATTAATGACGCCGGTTGTTACGAAAACCCTCCGTCATTAATCGAGCGTCACAAACCGTGATTAATGACGAGACCTTATTTCGCGGCGTCATGAGTTAAATGACGCGTGGAAAATCATCAATACAAGGCGTCATAACTTCGTTCCTGTAGCTTTGCCACGGTAGACAGAATCTGATGTGGCATGCCAATTGTGACAAATCGTATGCGTCATAAAACGAATTTGGCCCGTTTGTAGCTGGGTTGAGCCCAAAACGGTTCCTGTAGGCCGGTGTTGTTCCTATAGCCCAAAAAAGATTTTGTTGGGCCCAATTGTAGCTTTTTAGATGAAATTTGATTAGGGTGGGCCCGTTTTGGTTCGGTCGACTCCAACAGGTGCGCACATTGTTGCGGTCTTCTGTGTCACGTTAATTTGAAAAAAATTGACTTTTGACCCAATTAAAAGTGGGCTAAACCCACTGAAGGACAACATAAAATTAACTAATCATGCATCAGTATTAATGGATTTCATTTCAATTCTGATCTTTTTTTAGAATAATTCTGATCTGGTTGGCAAAATAGTAATCAGCACATATTTGATTATACAATAAAGCAAACTGTTGTTTACTATCAACCACGATCATATTGTTCATCACATATCACAAACTATTACAAGATAACAGTATCACAAGGAATATTGATTAACAAAGCTAAATCCAGGTCACAATCACAAGAGAAAGTGGAGATTTGATCTAATGATCTTAACCTCTTCATCTTTGACTGCTAAGCAGTAGACGAAGGAGGTCCTTACTGTCTTCGGTTAGCTTCTACAACCTCTTAATCTCAGCCGACTGCATTTTCAGAGTTGATTCTGATTCTTCGGTCTTCTTCTTCAAGCTACATAACTCTTTCTCGTGAGCAACAAGCCGTTGTCGAAGTTGTACCCCATCCTGATTGGGAGCGTCAACTCACTCTTCATCAACACTACTACACAAGGATTTAGTACCCATTCTTGAGTACTCGGCTGCCTCTGTTTTAATTTCTTAGGGAAGAAGCATCATTGACTTGGTAGCTTCCATCTAGCAACAGTGGATCCCAAGTTAGATTAGGACCATGTAATTGATTCGAACTAAGGAAACAAATGTGTTAAGTTTGTTAACTTGGAGCAGGTCTGAACAGGAGCGACTTCAGATGTTGACCCTTTGGCCTGCTGAAACAAGTACAAGAACAAGAGGTAACGGTTGAGATCATTCGCAATCAGAAACAAAGAAGGTGTTAAGTTTGTTACCTTGGAGCAGGTCTGAAAAGGAGCGACTTCAGATGTGGACTGTTGGGGGGGGGGTCCGAAAGTCTGTCTCTGCCTCAAAAGTTGTGAATCCCTTTACACGTGCCCTCGAGCCCCCTTTTATAGGGAGACGAAGGGACTTTTACATTCCGAGATTACCCTCGAATCCAAAGAATATTCCTGGTGTGAACATGTACATGAACGTCTTTTACATCCCGTGATTTGCGGGGCTAATTTCACATATTTACAAGCTTGCCACCTATTCACACTTTAAACCCGGACTTTTTGGCACCGCCCCTTTGACTCGGCTCATTCGTGACTTCCGCTTCATATTTGTGAAGAGTTCCTGTTGCTGAGACTCCCAACTCAAGTGGCCGAAGTTAGTCCCGAAGTAAGGTTTCCCGATTCTTGCAGAGATCCCCCTATGTCACTATTGCTAGAGTTTCCTGAATTCGTGATGATCTCTGAAGTTTTATCAACCTGAAACAGACACGCGAACTTGCGCCATTTCGGCGATTATTTCGCTCGAAAGTGACGGATTAGAGAATTCCAAAAATCATGAAAGAAGAAACACTACTTAGCTCTTCCTCAGCTACTTTCCAGCATTCATCAGAGTTTCAACATCTCCGAAGTTTCGAGGGTGTAAGGTTTTTACCCAATTCCCCAACACTAGCCCCTCGGGGAAGCGGGTTGACTCCGACGATCTGTTTCCACGAACAATTCTCAGAATTTCGGTAAAAAATGTCACCCTCGGAACGTCGGAGTGGACACGCGTCCCCCCTAAAACGCGCAACGGTCAGCTCGAGGCGGTTTCTTGAAACTACCCCCTCTCACCCTATAAATAGTGACCCCGCGCGGTAACTTTATTTCACTGCTTCGCCGCTTTCTCCGAATTTCTGAATTGTTTGCTGCGTAGAGCCTTGAAGACTCCCGAAATTCGGCGACTTCTTTAGTTTTCAAAGGTATTCTATTCGTCTTTCTTACATTTTTTGGTCATTAGCCAACTGTTTCGTAGATTTTTGTTTCTTGTAAATTGACACGCATTTCGCATTTATTTTTCTTTCGAAAAGGTGGCTCGCACTAAAAGTACTGCTAGGCCAATGACTTCCGAAGAGTTGGCTGCCGCTGGTGTTCCGCCGACCAAAGAAAACGCTCCTCCCAGTACAAATGATCCGGCTGCCGAAGCCATCCGCGATTCCGGCAGTCGCGAAGATGGAGAGATAAGGTCTGAGAATAAATCTGGTGGTGATGAAGATCTCTCCAATGTTGAAGTTGACTTGAGTGAGCTCGTTGGTGCTAAGGCCACATCTTATCCTCCAGCATTTGTCTTTGGCAAGTCGAAGGTCACGGCCGAAATTATTAAAGAATATGAGAAGGCTGGATTTTTCCCTGCTGGTGATGGACGCCCTCCTTCTGATGAAGAGGTCCCTACCCCTGAAGCCAACGAAGTTGTTGTTTTCAGGGATTTCTTCACCTGTGGACTTAGATTTCCTTGTGATCCTCATCTGCCTTCCATTTTTGAGAAGTTTTCTGTGAAAATGCATCAGCTGACCCCGAATTCTTTCTTGGAACTTTCGAAATTCTTCTGGATAATGAAGACTTTCAAGTGTACAGCTGGTGCTGACATATTCACACGTTTATTTGAGCTTGTGACCGAGAAGGATATTCTTAAACTTGATGATGGGAAACACTATGAAGCTCACTATGCGTGCTGTACCTTCAACACCCAAAGGAAAAATTCGCATCAAGGCCTCACCCAAATCCAGCTTGCACCTTGTAGCAAGACTAACTTTTCTGAAGATTGGAGCTCCTTTTGGTTCTATGTGAAGGTTGACATGTCCAAAGTTTCTGGATATACTGGACCAGCCTACCCATTCTATTCACCGATGGCGCCGGTGACTGCTGTTTGCACTGCTCCATATAACAGCCGAACCCTTGGTTTCAAGAGTTGTGAAAATGCTTTCTTCTTGGCCAGTACCATTCTTGGAGGCCGCGATGCTATGGAAGAGTTCGTTGCAGCTCGAGTCTGGCCCTTATCAGATGGCTGGAAGCCTTCAGATATTGTTCTCCTTGATGTGGATTGGGCTTCTCAGAAGGTGCCATTTCCACGATTTAACTTGCGACTTAAGAATGGTCAAAGCCTTGAAGACTTCATTCTTGAAGTTGAGGAGAAAGTTAACGTGATGGTTGGCGAATCTACTCTTAACGAGTATAAATCTTACAAGAACATCGTGAAGCATAAGAAAAGAGTTAATCATGTGTTTTCAGAACTCGGTGCTGAGACTGCTCTCCGATCTCGCCCACCAGGCGTGGACAAGAAGATTCCGGCTATTGCCGTAGCGGTTTGTTCGGCTACCGCACCTAAGGCTCCAAGAAAGAGAGCTTCGAAGAAGGAAAAGGCTAAAAGTAGTGCGACCGACACTTCTTCTCCTTCTGTTCGCCCCGGAAAGACTAGGTCTTTGGAGTCTAGTAAGAGGAAGAGGAAAGCTTCCGAAGATATTTCTGATGCTGAGATTCAAGCGGCTTCAAGTCTTGCGCAGCTGGGCAAGAAAAAAGCTAAGAAGGCTGTGAAGAAGGTTGCTGCTGCTATTATCCAGCGCGTTCCCCCAGCTTTTTCTGATGACGAGATCACTGATGAACCTCGCCGAACAGGTTTCTCTTCTTGCTTGTGCTGTGCATTGAGGTTCGGAGTTCGTCCTGTCTATACTCCAAGTTCTGAGAATGAATTTGTTGATGTTGAAACTTTTTCAGACATTGTCCCCGAAGTTCGGGAAACTCCTATTGATTTTGCGGTTGCTGCTGAAGCTGAGGCTGGTTGTTCCCGAGCTCCTGTTACCAATGATGAGGCTTCTCCGAAGTTCGCTGAAGACTTGGAGCGCACAGTGAGCAAAGACGGTGACTTGGTTGGAGACCCCTCTTTGGTTGGAAATCGTGAAGAAATTCCCGAAGATCAAGATCTCGCGCCCTCAGTCACCGCTTACAACGAGAGTTTTGGTACGTCTTTTAGAGGTGAACTGTTGAGTGTTAGCGGTGAAGTGGCTGATACGGATGGTGGTGTTCCTAAGTTTTCTTTTCTATGGAAATCCCCTAAACTTATGGGTGAAACAGGAGGAGATGCTCCGAAGAAGAAACTTCGACTAACTGGCAAGGCAATCTCTGCTACTGAAAAGCACACTTCTTCCTCTCTCCAGAAATCTTTGACGATTTCTGACCCTATAGACCAAATTCCCTTAAGGACGCTTAATCAAAAAGGTTTGCACGCTACTTTCATCTTTTACACATTGCTGATCTTCTTGTTTTTCTTACATTTTGCGTTGCTGTATCCTTTCTGATTCTCGCAGGTTTTGAAGAAAATGCTCGAAAACTTTCATCATCAGACCTTGCTAGTTTCAAGAAAACTTATGATTTGAAGGCATCCATTGTTGGCAAAGTTGTCTCTGAACGGCTCCTCGAAAAAGAAGAGCTTGTTGAGAAGCTCACTAGCGAATCTCGGAAGTTGAAGCGTGAATTGAACAAGGCTCAGGCTTCGGGCCTTGATTTGGAGAAGCGAATCGCAGAGCTAGTGGACTCTTTGAAGAAATGCCAAGACAAGAAAGGTCTTGCTGAAGCCGCTCTTCGCGATTCGAAGAAGGATCTTGAAAAGCTTAACAAGACTCACGAAGATGACCTAAAAATGATTGAGAATCTTCACAAGGAAGCTGACAAGAACGCAAAAATTGTTGACGAGCTTCGTGTTGCTAATGCTGAGCTTTCATCGAAGAATTTTGATCTCGCGAAGACTTTGAGCGCAAAAGAACAGAAGATTCAGGATCTCGAGAAAGCTCTGTCTGAACGGAGTGAGACTTCAAGTAAAGATGTTGATGAGATCAAACAAAATCTGAAACTTTTGTTTGAGGAGTACAGGGAAGCCTTGGAGCAATTTGGCACCCATCCAAGCCCGCTGCCTGAAAGCAAAGAAATTTCTGATTTGATGGACTGGATGCTGAAAGAGTTCCAGGCTCTTCCAAATGTTTTCTCGGGAGCTAGCGATTTCGCTGCTCTTTTTTCAGTGGAAAGTCTTCTGAAGCTTCTTTATGATTTCGACTGTGTCGACCTCCCGAAGTTTCGTGGAGCACTCTTGCAATTTCCGGACGTCGCGGGCACTTCAGCTATTCGTCCTAACGAAGATGTCCGAGCTGTAAAGATTAGATTCGTAAAGGAATTCTGGCTTGCAAGCAGGAAGGAATTCGCGAAGAAGATTGCCCTGACTCTCATAGTCTTGCCCTCATTGGTGGCTCAGGTGCAAAGTCTAACACTAACCCATCCACCAGGATGTACTCTTTATCTTCCTTGATGTCTTTGCCAGATGAGGAGTTCGACGTGTTTGGAGAGGACGAGCTGGCGCTGCTGACCAGGAGGTTCGAGAGGATGCACGAGAACCGGGTGAACACAAGGAGGAACACGAGGATGTGCTTTCAGTGCGGCAAGCCAGGACACTTCATCGTCGACTGCCCTAAGAAGATGGAGAACAAGGACAAGAACAAGCACCGGTCGAGGACGGAGAGCAAGTACCGGTCGAGGCGCGATCACAAGCACAAGCACAAGAACAAGGACGAGCGAAGATTAAGGAAGAAGGACGGCCACAGCAAGAAGGCCCGAGCGATGGTCGGAGCGAGCGACGTCGATTCCAACTCCGCCTACTCTACCTCAAGCTCGAATAGTAGTGAAGATAAAGGTGATCGGCGCAAGAGCAAGAAGGGATCCAAGAACCTGAGCGAACTGAGCTACTTCGCGCGAGATGGCTTCTGCAGCATGGCACACAGCTCCGGTAGCAAGAAGAGCCAGAAGGACGACTCGGACTCCGACTCCGAGGATGAGGTACGTGACGAGCTTTCCTTCTTGCGCCAAGAGAATGAGGAACTAGGAAAACTGCTTGATAATCGTGATGACATGCTTAGAAAGGCTAAGAAAATGGGAAAGGAGCTTAGGGCCTCACTTGAAGATGCTAGGAGTGGAGTAGCTGAGCTAGAAACACAAAACCTGGATGCTAAACTTGAAATTGACTCGCTTAAGGCTTCACCTGTTGTTACTGAAGAGGTTGATTGTGCTGATTGCACTGTGTTCCTAGCTGATCTTACTACTCTTGGGGAAAAGCATGCCTCCAAGTGTGAGGAACTAGATGTGCTTAGGGTTGAGTTGGCTGAGTTGCAGTCTAGACCTTCTTTGCTAGGTGCTTGCACATCTTGTCCTGTTTTGCATGGAAAGATTGATGAAATTTGTGCTCGCATTGTTTCACTTGAGGCTGATTTGAAAGTTCTTATTCCTACTTCCTGCTCTACTTGTAAATTGCATGCTGTGAAAAATCTGGAACTTGCACATTATGTTGATCGCTTGCAGGATGAGAATGATGAGTTGAGAAAGTGTTTGAGTTGGTTATCGGGGAGCCTCAGCTTGGCATCATGATAGCGGCTTTCAAACGCTATGATGGTCAAGCACTTGGGGCTGACAAAATTGGAGAGAGCAGTGGTGAGAGAGATGAGAAAATTGGAGAGATTACTATCCCACCACAAACAACACACAAGAACAAGTTTGAGCCTAAGCCTAACCATCTCAGAAACAAACTTGATACAACTCCAGATCCACCCATATTCCCTCACCCAACAAACAACTTCCAAAAACCGGTGAGATTTATGAGCTCAAAAGGAGATGTGGTTGGAGAGAAGAAGGGAGAGAAACCTAGTGAGGAGAAACCAAAAGAGAAGCCAAGTGAATAGCCCCAACCCAAGCCTAAACCTAAACCCATACGGTTCCATTGTGAGTATTGTGGGAGAGATGGTCACAAGGGTGAGTTTTGCTTCAAGAGGAAGCGGGAAGAAAGGATGGCTAAGGGGTGGGCGAACAAGGACAGGTACCACCCATCTCATGGTGTGCCTGAGCCTCGTATGCCACTGCCCGAGGGTAAGGCAGTTGTGAGAAGCATTCCGGCATGGGGAGATGCGAGTTCCCGTAGCCGAGGGGGTTTTCTGGAGAGGGCGGTTAGACCGACCTGGAGGGGCGGTCAGACCGGCCCTACCCAGAGGGGGGCGGTTAGACCGGCCTGGCTAGGCGGTCAGACCGGCCCTGCCCAGAGGGGGGCGGTTAGACCGGCCTGGCTAGGCGGTCAGACCGCCCCCCAGAATTCTGGGCGGTTTGATTTTCGAGGTGGCGATTCGAGTGGTTTCAGTTCTGGTGGTCGTGGTACTGGTGGTTGGCATGGTGAGTCTGGTGGTGTTGAGTTTGCTGGACGTTCTCCCCCTCGTGGTCGATACAAGTCTGGGAGAGGTCGCAGCTTTGAGGTGGAAATGAGCTACGGTCCACGGTCTTCCTTTCGTGGCTTTCGTGCTCCTCCAGCGAGACAGGGGTGGTTTCCCCGTGGTGGTTCACGTGGTGGTATCTTTGGTAGGCGTAATGAAATGGATGGTGCTAACCCCACTTTGGAGCAACTGGCTCGGCACTGGTTTTACTCTTTTGGTACTAACCCCAGTGCAGAGTCGTTTGTTCACTCACGTGCTCTTTTTTGAATTTCAGGTGAGAGGCTTGGGGAATGTTTGGTTGATCGACTCCGGTTGCTCGAGGCACATGGCCAGAGATAGGGGGTGGTTCTCCAGCCTCACCCAGGTGGTGTCCAGGACATACATCACCTTTGGGGACAATGGGCGAGGGCGTGTACTTGCAGAAGGTGAAGTGAGGTAAGTGACAAAGTGGTGCTGAAGCGTGTTGCCTTGGTCAAGTCGTTGGGGTTTAATTTGCTCTCTATTTCCCAGCTTCTTGAGGAAGGTTTTGAGGTGTTGTTTAAACCCAATTTACGCTACGCTCCATCTCTTGCATTTTGGATCATTGGCCCCTTCAATTGTGGACTTTGGACGTCGTTATCTCCACAACCAAGTTGAGGGACCTTTATGCATGAACTTGCGGTCTTTTCATCTCGGTCCTCGGGAATTCTCCATTCAAGCACATTGGTCCTTGCCACCTTTGGAGGCAAGTTTGCACACGGTCGGAGCTTGGAGAAACAGAGAGCAAATTAAACCCCAACGACTTGACCAAGGCAACACGCTTCCTCACATTGAATTTGTTGATTACTAACATCTAACCCTAGTCTTCTAGAAAAACACTCTTTTTTGTTTTTTGTCTTCTTTTAATTGTCTAGATGGCGTTAGTTGGAAATCCCTTGGAGGAACTGGAAAAATCACTAAGAGACTACGCTAGCCCTCGATGTGAGGACATCAAGGTACAAGAGTTGGACTTGGTTCTCCAAGCGACAAGGTACGAAATCAAGCCTCGAATCATTGAGATGGCAGCAACTAATCCGTTCCGAGGAGTGGAGATGGACAACCCATATAGACATATCCAGCACTTCACGACACTATGCAATACGGTACGACAAGAGGGAGTCCCCGATGATTGGTTTAAATGGAATCTCTTCCCCTACTCACTTGCCGATGAAGCAATGAAGTGATATTCAATCACATCCTTCGAAGTCGAGGGAAATTGGAATAAATTGATAAAGACATTTTGTGCCAAGTTTTTCCCTATAAGCAAGATTCAACATATAAGGAGGCAAGTGATTACCTTTAAGCAAGGAGAAGAAGAGGGGATTGATCATGCGTGGAGTAGATTCAACGAGCTAGTTGAACAAGGACCAAGACTCAGATTTCCCGGTGATGTACTTTTGCATACCTTTTTCTTTTCCCTAACCCCTAGTTGCATGGAATATGTTCAAATGTGTGCAGGAGGGGATCTCATGGAGAAAACACTCACGGAAGCTGCCCAACTTCTACAAAAAATAAGCAAAGCACCGGCCATGCGAAGAGATTGGGAAACACGACTTCCGGGGAAGCCGGAATGTGATACAAGTGTGAGACCACTTGCTGGAATTTTCAGAAATACGGCCCCAGAAGAGAAGAAAGAGGATCCAATCCCGAAAAAGGTTGAAGAAATTAAACATGTGGAAGCTAGAACTATCCCGGAGAGTGATCACGTCGAGACAAGCAAAGCAAGTGAAAGGACTATGTCAAGCGCGAAGCCACTAGGGGAGTTCGAGCAAATGGATTAGGTCCCAATTGATTTTGGAGAATGTTTTGACAAGAGAAGACCATTCCCTAATCAAAAGGGGATGGCGAAAGCCGTGGAGATGGACTTTCCGCTGGAGAAACAAGTGGAACATCCATACAACCTAGAGATAACCGGGGAGGTCCTTCGAAAACTCTTTAGCAAAGAAGAAGTGGATCCGGACCATGTGGCCGAAGCAAAGAGGATTATGGGAATCAAGCCCGAGGCATCACCATTCGCTCGCCTCGCTGAAATTTATGCCATAGGATTCGATGAAGAAGAGAAGACATCGCCGCGTATAGATTGAAAGGTTAACAACATTGATTGCAAGGCGTTATGCGACATTGGAGCACAAGTAAGTGTCTTGTCTTCTAAAGTTTTTGATGAAATTCATGATCGCACCATTGACCTAGTTCCAAACACTACTAAATTAATCATGGGAGATGGTAGAATTGTTAAACATATTGGAATTGCCCGAAATCTAGAAGTTTTAATTTTCAGAAAATACATACCAACCGATTTCTTCATTATTGATGTCTACTATGATAAAAATGATCATGTAATTCTCGGTAGACCGTTTCTCAAGTTGGTTAATGCCATGTTAGATGTCGGAAAAGGAAAAGTAACTATTAATCTTGATGGGGATAATCACACATATACTTTTCTTCCCGCTTCTAGAATTACCTCACCCCTACCTCTTGATGACGAAGAGGTAGAGAGTCTTCGTTTTGTTGAAACCTTTAGGGATCCATTGCAAAAAGCAATGGAGAATGAATCTAATAATGAGCTAGATGGAGAATTAGCGAAAGCAACTTAGGACAAGAACCACAAGACGGAAGCTTAGAGGAAGATAAATTTGAAGACATTGGGGAAATTAAACATGAGGAGCCACAAGTACCGGAGGTGGATCTTAAGCCATTGCCCAAAGGATTGAAATATGAATTTTTGGGGCCGGACAAGACTTATCCCGTGATTGTGAGCGATGAATTGAGTCCCGAGGAGAATGACATGTTGCTGAATTTATTGAAAAAGCACAAGAAGGTGATTGGATATTCGATAAACGACCTCAAAGGACTTAGCCCAGCGTTTTGCACTCATCGCATACCTATGGAGGAGCAATGCATGCCCGTTGTGGATCATCAAAGGAGGTTAACCCATGCCATGCGAGAGGTGGTGAAGAAGGAGGTTATCAAGTTGTTGGACGCCGGAATCATCACTACAAGATAGAGTGTTGTGACGCCATAAGCTCTGCAACAGCGTCATAAACCAACTTTGGTCCGACATGTAAGCATTATTTTAAAAATAGAGTGTTCCAAGTCGTCATAAAATTCGGAAGGGTCCCACATGTAAGTATTCTTTCGAAAATAGAGTGTTCTAACTCGTCATAAAATTTTGCAGGGTCCCACATGTAAGCATTTTCGCCAGGTCAGCAGCGTCATAAACCAATTTTGGTCCCACATGTAAGCATTATTTTGAAAATAGAGTGTTCCAGGTCGTCATAAAATTCAATTGGGTCCTACATGTAAGCATTTTTTCGAATCTTTAATATAAATCAGTAATTCGCAGGCGAAATGCTTCACTGCCTTCGCAAAGACTCTCGACTTCTGCTATGCGCAGATCTGCAGCGGCTCGTGGTAGGAAGCGGCTCGTGGTAGGAATGGCGGATTCTGGCGGCAATGAGAGGGTGGTTTATGTGCCACCTCCCGGCTATGAGTTCATGAAACAGGACGACAAGGTCAGTCCTCTGGTTTGAGCCAGTATATTTTCCCCTATTGACCTAGGGATGGGGATTTCTAGATTTGGGGGTAGAGGATGGATGACCATATACAATAGATTTATATTTCATCGTACACTTAGATTTGAATTGGAATTGGTGTTAGAAGTTGATTCAGTTAGTTTTCAGTTTGCATTGTTTGATGGATTGATAGGTTCTTGTATTTTTCTAGCTTCTGGAGGTGCTTGAATCCACTGAAGTTGAGCTGATTTCATCGTACACTCAGATTTGAATTGCAATTGGTGTTAGAAGTTGATTCAGTTAGTTTTTAGTTTGAATAGTTTGATGGATTGATAGGTTCTTGTATTTTTCTAGCTTCTGGAGGTGCTTGAATCCACTAAAGCTGAGCTGCAGAAGGTGAACAGAGACCTGCAAGAACAACAAGTCAGCGAGCTCAAGTCACTGCAAAAGGCTCTAAATTACAAGCACCTATATGAGCAATCATTACAGCAGCAGAATGAACAGCTGAAAGAGATGACGAAATGCATGGAAGAGTCTTTTCAATTGCTGCAACAGGAGTATGCCCGGTTGAATGAAAAGGCATTGTTACAGCAGGAGAACATTGCCCTGATGGAAGAGCTGACCAAAGAGAGGGGCCATGTTAATCAATTGTTACGGCAGGAGAATGACCAGCTGAAAGAGATTCAGCAATTGTTAGCAGAGAATGCCCTGTTGAAAAAAAGAGCAATCGAACTCTGACTGAGCTGCAGACAATCAATAAAACATGTCTCGTGTTACTACTAGCTAGAAGGTTCATAGGTGGTATGTACTTTGTGTTGATGAATTTTTTTGTATTTTTGTGCTTGCTACTTGCTGGTGGTGTGAACTTTGTGGTGATGAGTGCTATAAGATTCCATCTTATTATGCTGATTTGGTTTAATCTATTTCAAATTGAGTCAAGCATACTCACCATTCTGAATTAATTTTGTTGATGTTTTGCTAGTCCATTTTGTTGATGTTTTGCTGGAAGGACCTTCCTGAGTAACGATCGCGAAACTACTTGTTTCCTACTGTTGGTCACGAAATGTTGCAAAAACAATTTGCCATAGCAAGGGTTCAAACTAGAGACCTATAGCAACAAGACAGCACTATATACCACTGCACCACCTCTTGGTTGTGTCAATTTAATGGGAAACACTTTCCACCCCAACCACAGCACGGAGCGGTTCTGATAAGTTGGCGGGAGAAGAGCCCACGCTGTAGCCAAAAATAGTTTTCCCGTAGCCCGCTGCCCTGAAATGGTAAAACGAAGAACGGAGAGGAGAGTAGGCTACCAAAATGGATCATTCCGGCGGTGATTTGCGACTTCCAACGGCTGCTCACTCCTACGGGCGCAACATGGCTGATACTTGCTGCGGTGGCATGTCAATCTGGTAAGTAATTTTGTGTTCAATCCGGAAAATTTCATTTTGCATAATGTTCTCCTTTTCGATTCGCTCCGTGGTCACTAATTTTGAGTTGGATTCACCAAAAACTTTCCAGATGGATAGACGCTGGATAACCGGTTGTACTGGTTTTACCACCGATCATGAGAAAGAGGTCCAGGATTTCTTGGCATTTCTTCATACAAGATACACTAAGGATGACGAAATACTATGCCCGTGGTGTCGATGCCTCAATAACTCTAAAGGGACTATAGAGCGAATTGGAGTTCACTTACTTGTGAGTGGGATGGCAACCACTTACACTAGGTGGATCCATCATGGAGAAGCTTTGGAGGATATGGTTGATGATGATGCAAATATTCAGGATAACGCAATTATGCTGGATGCAGAGGGGGATGTGGATAATGCAGCTCTACGGGATGGTGGTGATCAGGAAACGGTCCAGGAAAACCAATACATATCGGGTATGGAGGAGGATGAAGGCCCTGGAGACGATGGGATGTCTGAATTGATTGCTGACTTGGGAAAGGGTCAGGTGCTCGGTGAGAAAATGTATGAATTTGTAAAGGAACATCTGAACCATAAGGTGTCACCGACATCTTCATATGCACAATTTACATTTGTTGTGAAGTTACTTCATATAAAGTCTTTCAGGTGGTTTGGTATGTGCTAAATAATTGTGAAGAGGTGAAGACATATATCGAGTAAGTAAATCACCATTGCAATGATAGAACTACAATTGTTTCGCTCTAACTTTGAGATAGTACTGCTTTGCAGAGTGTTCAAGAATGAATTAAAAGCAAAAGGTGTGCCGGACGAGGATATTGATCATCGAATTGTTACAGAATTTCAGCACTGGTTTAGATCACATGTTAGCATTCTTTTTTTGTTTGGTAGCTAGCTTATATTACCTGGTGAGGACCTTTACACAAGACTATATTAAAAAAACTATGGCTCTTCTGTACAGATTACAAACAATCGAATGAGCGACGACAACCTATATGCATTATCAGCTGAACCAGCCCGGCGAGCAAAAACTTATACAGCATGTATTGTAGGCGGTGTCTGGTACCACACCAAGGCCTGAGAGGCAAATAGGAAGACACAGAACAGTGGAATCATGACTACAGGATCACATAAAGACATTGCAGAAATTGAGTTTTATGGTTCACTAAGAGACATTATTGAGTTGCGGTACAACTCGGGGCTTGACAGAGATCGAACTGTTGTTTTATTCCAGGTTGACTGGTATGATCTGGAAGGGACCAAGAAGGTACCGAAGATTAGAAATGATGGTTACTTCACAAGCGTCAATACTGGATATTACTGGTACCAAGATGATCCCTACATTCTTGCTCAACAAGCAACGAAGGTCTTTTACTTGCCAGACACCCTACTACAACACCCATGGAGAGTGGTGCAAAAATTTGAGCACAGGCATTTGTGGAGCTATAATGAAAATGAGGAGGACATAGCTCCCACTGGCATGGTACTTGCATATCAAGATGATGAAATTGACCAAACCTTGCATGATGTTATACTTGATGATGGTCTCGGTGATGGTTCGGAGGTTTCGGTGCCTATTACTGGCGAGGAGACTATGGTTGCAGCCGCTGAAATTGACGCAATTGGCCAGCAGGAGCTGTGTGGATGGATTCAATTCTGAAGATGAGGATGATGACACTCTATGGCAATACGTCGATGAAGAAGAAAATGCTGCCGATGAAAGTGACGATGACTAGGATATCAAATTAGTAAATGTTCAAGTCGATCCGAACTGAAATCATGTGGACCTTAAGATTTATATGTAATTTATATGTAGTTGAAGTGCACTTTCCTGAATATTAAACCTGCCGTAGGTGGCTACTATCCGGTTCACTATATTATGTAGCATCGAAACTTCCTGTTGCGACTTATACAAAATATACGATCGCGCATGGGGATGACCGATTATCTGGTACGTTGTATTATAAAACAACGGAATGTCCTATTGGGCTACATTAATGGTAGGTTAGAAAATATCCATTTCTTATCCTCTCCAATGTGGGCATGATCGAGTAGTATGCAACGTGACGTGCTCATGATCATGTAGTACTAGGCGAATCGAATCGACGAAGGAAGGGATGTGTTGATCTCCAATGTGGGCATGATCGAGGAGTATGCAACGTGACGTGCTCATGATCATGTAGTACTAGGCGAATCGAATCAACGAAGGAAGGGATGTGTTGATCTCCAATGTGGGCATGATCGAGTAGTATGCAACGTGACGTGCTCATGATCATGTAGTACTAGGCGAACCGAATCGACAAAGGAAGGGATGTGTTGATCTCCAATGTGGGCAAGATCAAGTAGTATGCAACGTGACGTGCTCATGATCATGTAGTACTAGGCGAATCGAATCGACGAGGGAAGAGATGTGTTGATCTCCAATGTGGGCATGATCGACTAAGTATGCGAATGGATTGTCCGGTTCTTTGTATTATGTACGACAGGACCATCCTGTGATGACATTCATAATCATCGACATATGTCCGGAGGATGGTCTGGTCTGGTATACATCGGAATAGAGGAACTTCCTTGTAAACTACAGGTACGAAAGCCGCTTCCCATTTCCTGGTCACAGGGTGCCAACAGCGCACTATACACACCTTTATGGCTTTATCCAACGGCGTGTCACTCGTGTTGACCCGCCATCCCCCATTTACTGCCTCCTCACTTGCAGTGCAACCCATTGGTAGGGTTCCGCCGCTGCCGCCGCCGCCGCCTGCAGCAGGCTCCAGTGGATACCTCATTCTGTCACTGAAATCAGAGGTATGCGTCTGCCTCCAGGCTCCAGCGGATACCGCAATCTACCGCCGAATTCTTGGAATGGCACTAATTAGAGAAATTTATTGTAGATGGGCCGAGATGGTGGCAAGAGAGATGGAAAGGTGCTTGATCCTCCTCCGGTGAAGCGACAACGAATGTCACAGCTGACTTCTGCAAGCACGTCTGGTCCTCAAACGAGGCTAAGGTGCAGGCCTGCAGCACGGGATTCTTCCTCTGCCCCTATGTTGATGGCTGTTAACTGCTTACTTTAGCTGTCAATTTACTCATGAATAAAGGAGCAAGAGGTATTTCTTACACGCATTTTAGTTAAGAATAATGTAGTTCCACTTGTCCTTGGAGATTACATGATTGCAGGAAAATAAGCACAAAAGAAGTGGCAAACTCACCTTCTATGATTCGTGCCACGTCACCTCAAGGAATGGCTGCCACCTCAGGTGCCATGCATGCAAGCTAAGCCACCTCAGGTGCCACGCATGCACGCCATGTCACCAATCCAAGAGAGGCAAGCCCCGACGAATCAGAGTGTGACAAGTGGACTTCACATGGATCCATGGGCCCACCAGAGTGCCTAAACCGCCTCAAGAACACGTGTACACCGGGGACCGACTTAAGGGCCCATAGGACAGCCACCCCGAGGAAGCACACCCCGAGTGGGGCCCACCTGGGATCGGCCGACCCTAGGATCGGCCGAACCGACCTTGGGTCGGTTGATCCTGGGCTTCCACGTGGCGCTTGTCCATTGGTCCTAGAGGCCATCCCCGGGGTGTTTCACTCCGTCTTGCGCCGGTGCTCTGGCCTATAAATAGAAGGGGAGGGGGTTCATTTCTTACCAACACATCTTACTCCTCCTCTCTCACTTTTGGTTTCTAAGGCTAGGAGGTAGGCTAGAGTAGTTCCACTTCAGGTTCCAAGTCTACTTTGGGATCTAGGTATGAGTCCTCTTGTATCTTTATTTTATTGTATGACTTTGATCTACTTCAGTTATTCAGCTATTTCATATAAAGTTGTGCTTGTATACATGGGTGATTTGTTCATGTGTTCTTCGCTCGTTCATCATTTAGAGGCTCCTGTTCTTGATGAACATGGCCTTTCGATCTAGTTGATGAGTGACTTATACATGTTTTCGGTGTTTGTTCATAAGTTAGAGGCTCGTGTTCATCACGAACACGACCCTTTGATCTTGTTGAATAGACATAGGAAAGCACAAATCCGTTTGTGTGCTTAGCCTAGTTTGATTTAGTTAGATCCCATGTTCGTGTTGTATGAAGTTCGTGCTCAAGCTACGGTGCTCGGTGTAATTGGCCGGTTTATCTGGTGGCTCTGACCTGGGTCACAATAGCCCGGGCCGGTCAGGGTCCTGCTAACAACGTAAGCGTGGTGCTTGGGTTGCGTAGCTACGTTGCTTATGAGTGTATCCCATGGTTTGTCTTGGGGTAGGCCGCGGTGGTGACAGCCGTTGGACCCTTCTGGAATCCCCCACGTTCGGATACGCTGTAGGAGTCTAAAGTCTAACAACCGGAGTCGTGCGTAAGCGACGCGGGAGGTTAGCTCCCCTTGTACCTGGGTGCTTGAGCCAGCGATCATGCGATGCTAGTGTGTGTCTAACTTGTCTGACTAACTTCGTATGTTTAGTACCTTAGAACCTAGAACTAACTCGTATGTTGCCTCCTGAGCCTAGAACCTTTAGAGAGAGTGTGTCTGTGTGTTCACACTACTATCATATCTATCATATCTTACTCCTGTACTTGAGTGTCTGGCTCGTTCCCGTCTATGATTTATACTCCTTGCAATAGTGTTGAACTTGTTAATCCGCCCAACCTTCCTTGGATTCGATACCCTTTGGAATACTCCTTTGGGGAAATGCTACAATTGTACTTCCGTGCGCTTGCGGACTCTTGTAATCGTTAGGATTACCATTTGGATTTTTCTGGCATCGTTGGTAGGAACCCATAACTTAGCATCGAGGTTAAGAAATACCAACAAGCATTTCTGGCGCGGTTGCCGGGGAAGGCTAAGGATAACATGTCAACACTTTGCAATGTTTATAATCATGACATGAATAAAATAGTTCTCAATGCAGGCTAACTTTGAATGTCTTCTTTGTCTATCGATGATGAAGACAAGTAGTGTATGACTGGTTTCGACTTACCGCCGAATTTCACTGAAGATCCTGAGTCACTCGTAAGGAGGGCCCGAACTCATTTCGGTTCTCCCTAGCGTGTACGTACGGAAGTCGACCCAGCTTCCTTTGTGCCATCTACATCAACTCCTATGGCCAATCAGGAGAAGACTCTTCGCGAATATTCTCCTCCCTCTACTGATCAGGTGCCCATCGGCCCCGAGGTCAATACCGGGAATGGAAACTTCGAGATCAAGACTGGCCTCATTATGATGGTACAGGCTAGCCCATTCTGTGGCAAGCCTAATGAAGACGCGAGCGCCCACTTGCAACAGTTCCTGGAGCTGTGCAGTACCTTCACTATACGAGGAGTGGAGGAAGATGCCATTCGTCTGCGACTGTTTCCATTCTCGCTTCTGGGAAAGGCGAAGTAGTGGTTCTATGCGAACCGTGCAGATATTGACACCTGGGCAAAGTGCTCAGCAGCGTTCCTCGCGAAGTTCTTTCCGTTGGGCAGGACCAATGCCCTCCGGGGGAGAATTTCAAGCTTTCAGCAAGCGACAAATGAAACCATTCCGTAGGCTTGGGAGAGGCTTCAGGAGTACATCCTGGCTTGTTCCCATCATGGGATGGACAACTGGCTTATTCTTCAGAGTTTCTATAATGTGCTGACTCCGACAGCCCGAGGCCATATTGATGCTGCTGCTGGAGGGGCCTTCTTCTCTCTCACTATCGCTGAAGCTACTAAACTTATTGAGAAGATGGTCTCCAACCAAGGATGGAGTGACGATCGACTCCAGCCACGTCAGAGGGGTACACATACCGTCAAGGAAGCGGATATGCTGCACGCCAAGATGGACCTACTCATGAAGAGAATGGATGCTCTGACTAGCGAGAAGGCTGCCATGGCCATCACTACTCAAGCTATGGATGCTTGCATGACCTGTGAAGTCTGTGGTGACACTGGGCATTCAGGGAATTACTGCCCTGCTACCCAGGAGGATGTGATGTACATGAACGGCAACAACAATGGTTATCATCCACAAGGAGGTCAAACGTGGAATCAATCACGCCCTTACTATCAGGGAGGTAACCAAGGCAATACTTACAATCCCAACCAACCTTTCCTGAAAGATCTGGTTTTCAGGCAAGCTAAGATTAATGAAGGTTTTAATAAGAAAACAGCTGCCTATGATAAGGCTTTAGAAAGCCTCAATGTTAAAATTGATAGCCTTTCTTCTGCTCTTAAGAACCAGCTGAGCTTTAATAAAATGATAGAAACCCAGTTGGCTCAGTTAGCTGCTTTGGTTCCCTCTGCTGAGGACGGGAAGATTCCGGGGCAACCCGTGTCTTCTTGTGAGAATGTTTGTGCAGTGTCCACTAGATGGGGTAAGCCATCTGGGAGGGCACGAGCTGCTGACTATGCAGGGAGACCCATACAACAGGTTCTTGATCCATGGGAATCTTCAGCAATTGTGCACAGGAAGGATCCTGGTTATCCGGCTATCACTTGCACTATATACTACCAGAAAATTAGGAATGCCCTCTGTGATCTTGGCGCGAGTGTCAACCTCATGTCCAAGGCTATGTTCAAAAGATTTGGATATCCTGCTCTTACCCCAACCTTGAGGACAGTTCAACTAGCTGATGCATCGATCCGGTATCCGGAGGGGATTGTGGAGAGTCTACTGGTATTTGTCCAAGGTTCTTGCATCTTCGCAGATTTCGTGGTCCTTGATATGCAAGATGATGCAGAAATGCCACTCATTCTTGGGAGGCTGTTCCTAAGTGATGCTCGGGCAAGGATCAATGTGGAAAGTGGGACCATCCGTTTCCGCATTGGGAAGAAGAACTTGATGTTCCGATTTCGACCAACAGAAGAGCAATGCTATTCAGTGCAAGGAAATGAAGAGCAGACCTGGGGGTGGACGGAGCCACAACCCCAGCTCACACAACCTCTGACCACACCAAGAAAATCAAGGAAGGCACGGAAGGTGTGGCGGCAGGTACAGAGATCGCACCCCTCTACTTCTCGGGAGTGGGGTGACGAGTGGAACTGATCACCGAGAAAAGTCCCGCTCTCGGACTTAAAAAGATGAGTCCTTTCGCCAAAAGGTAAAATTGGTGAGCTATCTCATATTTCCCTTCCAAAATTTAATTTAATTTTTCCTGATGCATGTTTGAATTTTCCATCTTTGCATTTGCATGCTAGAATTTTTTCTAGCCAAATTTCCCTTTTTAATAAAGAATTCCGAAAATAAAATTTTGGGTTGGAAAATCCTTGAAAATTCATTCGAGCAAGTTTCCAGGCAAATTTGGACCGGTACACCTAGGCAGGCCCTCATGTGACCGTTAGAGAGCCGTTGCAAAAAGCTGGAGGCGAGCAGACCCGAGGTGGGTTCGGCCGACCCCACAGGTTGGCCGACCCAGCCTAACGGCTAGCTCGGCCCTCCTTCCTCCGACGGCTCCTAGCCGTTGCACACGGCCCATGTCTCGGTGCCCGGCTTCAATGCCTATAAATACAAGGGGATTTGAGGGGTGTCTTCACCCATTGCAACACTCTCTCCCTCTCTTGCTTTCGCTCTCTGGTTTTCGTGGATTTTTCGCTCGAGATTAAGGTGCCAAGTACTCTCTCTCCAAGTGCTGCTGAAATATTGATCATTGGTGGAGCAACCCCGGTAAGAATTTCATTCGGTTTCACTAACCCATCACCGAATTGCTCGTGTCGTCCGATAGTTGTGCAAGATGAGTTGGGCTTCCGGCGCATTCCGGAAGTTGACGCGCTCACGCCGTTCACGCGACGGGGGGAGCTCGTCTCGCCATTCCGAAGCTGCACCAAGCCCAATGTCGACCGACCGTGAAGAGGAAGGAGAAGAAGAGCTACCCACGCCACAAGCCGATGAAGTGTACGCTGTTGATGCCGCCTTCATCGACTTGAGGAGAGATCGCGAGAGACAAGCCTACGCTCTCATCAAGGACCGAGACTTCGCCTACACCAAGGAGTTCGACCCGGACCTTCTCGAGAAAACAGGTATGGACTCCGAGTTCAATTCCATTTGGCAAGCTCTAGGATGGGAGGATTTTGTCCCAGTTCAGGAGGTTGGTTCTAGACCTACCACCATCCAGTTTCTCTGCACTCTTCAAGAGGATGCGACCGGTATTTCATTTCGATTTCTTGGAGTTCCATATCGAGTTTCGTGGAAAGATCTTAATCGCACCCTCGGTTTTCATCATCGCTGCGCTATTTCTCTTGAGCATGCTTGCGCTGGTTTTAATCGTGAAAGTTTTTGGGAAGAGATCTCTGGTCGTCCTGTTCACGGCAAGTTAATACCGAGGTGCAATGACATCTTGCACCCCACTCTCCGACTGTGGCACAAGTGGCTCGCCGTCACTCTCTTTCCAAGGGATGACGTACGACCTGTGCGCACTGACGAGATGATGATTTTATATGCCGCGGTCAGACGGATCAAGATCTCTCCTGTGCAAGCTATGCTTCGACAGTGGTTAACAAATTTTAAGATGACGGGTTCTATTGAGTGTACGTCTCTGATTTCTCATATCATCACGAATCTTGGGATTACGCAAGGGCCCAACGTGCCCTCCATTGCTAATCCCCAGACTCAGATTGACGAGGCTTATTTGACTCAGGGGCATATTCTTAAGAAGGGTCCGGATGATTCTTTGGTTTTCTTTTACCTAGGCCATACAAACCAGATCCAGTTACCTAACCCGGATTTCAGGTTGTACGGCCAGGGGCCACTGACCGTTCCTCTTGAGGAACCTCGTCATTCTAGTGTCTCTGGTGACAGGGTAACTAGGAGTGCATCGAGGAGAGCAGCCGGAGCACAACAGCCGCCACCACAGTCGTCTCCGCAGCTGTCGCCTCAGCCACAGCCTCAGCCTACCACACCGCCGTCTGGTGCATGGACCTCTACCGAGTACATGCCTAGGGGTACTCCCGGGTATGCTCCCGGTTGGGACCAGCCCATGTACCAGCAGGGTGCGAGTAGCTCGGCCTGGTCTAGCGCAGGCAGTGGCGAGTGGGCCGTCCCTGCTGGTACTGCCTACGGAGATGCGACATCTTCGTCATCCGGATTGCGCTCGTCATCTCGTGGGGCCACCCTCACACAACAGATGAGTGAGCTCAACATCCGAGACATGGAGGAGACCGTGCACCAGCACGTCGAGTCCACCCGGGACTGGCAGCAGATGTCCGGCGAGAGACTTCACGCCATCGAGCTGGCACAGCAGCAGCAGCTGGAGGAGCAGAGGGCCTACTACCGGTGGATGGGATTTCCCCCTCCACAGTAGTGAGCCTGAAGCTAGCTTGGGGGAGGACCCCCACTCTGAGGTAACTTGTATCTTTATTTTCAGAATCTCATATGCTAAAAAACACATAAAAATCTGCAAAATTAAAAAGACCAAAAATATTTATTTGCTTTCATAATTTAGTTTGCTTTCATATGCGCGGTAAGAATGCTTTATGCCCCTTCATGGTCGAAATGATGAATAGTTGCTCTGTTTATTCCTTTTACATGCCTTGCTACAGCTTAGTATCCTATCTTAGTTTTGAGTTTGTTGGCTTGTGTGATCAAACCTTAGCTTGAAACTTGTGGGTAGCAAGAAGCATGACCTTTGCCTAGGTTGTTGTGAGGTATGATATGGTATAATAGGGTTGCTATGAGCCTGTGCTAAGTGATGTTTGATATCCGGAGTTATCTTTTGAAAAAATGACACACAGATAAGTTCTTCCATGATGAGAAATTCCTATCCAAAGCCAGATGTAGATCCTAGCTGTTGTTAGCCTCCACATATGCTGCTTGTTTTCTTCATTGAGTCTTGTCGAATTGTTGTGACCCTCGGCGAGAAACTTGTCATACTCCCATGATCAAGATCACGTACACAGCCACTATATGCTAAACTTCTACACCGGAAGTTAGCACCCATCATTTCATCCATCCCCCATTCATTCCACAAATAAAGCTCCGCGCACTGTTCCATGATTACTCTCTCTCCTAAAATATTCAGCAAAGACTATGGGCTATGCGAAAAAAAGCACATGCCCAAGAGCATGGAAAAAAAAGGGGAGAAAGAATAAAGAGACATAGCCCAAGTCTCAAAAATCTCAAAAGGAGAGGAGAGAATCATATAAAAAAGGAGTTTTTCATCCATCCACCATATACACACACATGCACTCCCAAGGATTCGGTTTTCGACTCGACAATACATGAGAAACAGGTATGCCACATGTTTTCCCCTACCTACAGCCCCACATATCAGCTTATTAGAAGTAGGTAGAGAAAGAAGGCAAATCAATGCCTTGGTGAGGAAGCATACACACTGAGTGATCCGAGAGTATCATTCGAGGAACTTTGATTTCTTTGCGAAAATTTGCAAAACCTCCGGATTGATGACTGATCAAGGTACTTGTGATTAGTAATCTGCCAACTCATTCAATTCTTGATAGAGTACCTAGTCGTATGCTTGCCATAAACTAGGAATGCAACATCGTAGCAACTCCTGATCGACCAACCTAAGTCCTAAGTGTCTTGCTCAGGACGAGCAAGAGGCTAGCTTGGGGGAGTTGTTGACGGCTGTTAAGTGCTTACTTTAGCCGTCAATTTACTCATGAATAAAGGAGCAAGAGGCATTTCTTACACGCATTTTAGTTAAGAATAATGTAGTTCCACTTGTCCTTGGAGATTACGTGATTGCAGAAAAATAAGCACAAAAGAAGTGGCAAACTCACCTTCTATGATTCATGCCATGTCACCTCAAGGAATGGCTGCCACCTCAGGTGCCATGCATGCAAGCTAAGCCACCTCAGGTGCCACGCATGCACGCCATGTCACCAATCCAAGAGAGGCAAGCCCCGACGAATCAGAGTGTGACACGTGGACTTCACATGGATCCATGGGCCCACCAGAGCGCCTAAACCGCCTCAAGAACACGTGTACACCGGGGACCGACTTAAGAGCCCACAGGACAGCCACCCCGAGGAAGCACACCCTGAGTGGGGCCCACCTGGGATCGACCGACCCTAGGATCGGCCGAACTGACCTTGGGTCGGTTGATCCTGGGCTTCCACGTTGCGCTTGTCCATTGGTCCTAGAGGCCATCCCCGGGGTGTTTCACTCCGTCTTGCGCCGGTGCTCTGGCCTATAAATAGAAGGGGAGGGGGTTCATTTCTTACCAACACATCTTACTCCTCCTCTCTCGCTTTTGGTTTCTATGGCTAGGAGGTAGGCTAGAGTAGTTCTACTTCAGGTTCCAAGTCTACTTTGGGATCTAGGTATGAGTCCTCTTGTATCTTTATTTTATTGTATGACTTTGATCTACTTCAGTAATTCAGCTATTTCATATAAAGTTGTGCTTGTATACATGGGTGATTTGTTCATGTGTTCTTCGCTCGTTCGTCATTTAGAGGCTCCTATTCTTGATGAACATGGCCTTTCGATCCAGTTGATGAGTGACTTATACATGTTTTCGGTGTTTGTTCATAAGTTAGAGGCTCGTGTTCATCACGAACACGACCCTTTGATCTTGTTGAATAGACATAGGAAAGCACAAATCCATTTGTGTGCTTAGCCTAGTTTGATTTAGTTAGATCCCATGTTCGTGTTGTATGAAGTTCGTGCTCAAGCTACGGTGCTCGGTGTAATTGGCCGGTTTATCTGGTGGCTCTGACCTGGGTCACAATAGCCCAGGCCGGTCAGGGTCCTGCTAACAACGTAAGCGTGGTGCTTGGGTTGCGTAGCTACGTTGCTTACGAGTGTATCCCACGGTTTGTCTTGGGGTAGGCCGCGGTGGTGACAGCCGTTGGACCCTTCTGGAATCCCCCACGTTCGGATACACTGTAGGAGTCTAAAGTCTAACAACCGGAATCGTGCATAAGCGACGCGGGAGGTTAGCTCCCCTTGTACCTGGGTGCTTGAGCCAGCGATCATGCGATGCTAGTATGTGTCTAACTTGTCTGACTAACTTCGTATGTTTAGTACCTTAGCACCTAGAACTAACTCGTATGTTGCCTCCTGAGCCTAGGACCTTTAGAGAGAGTGTGTCTGTGTGTTCACACTACTATCATATCTTACCCCTGTACTTAAGTGTCTGGCTCGTTCCCGTCTATGATTTATACTCCTTGCAATAGTGTTGAACTTGTTAATCCGCCCAGCCTTCCTTGGATTCGATACTCTTTGGAATACTCCTTTGGGGAAATGCTACAATGGTACTTCCGTGCGCTTGCGGACTCTTGTAATCGTTAGGATTACCATTTGGATATTTCTGGCATCGTTGCTAGGAACCCATAACTTAGCATCGAGGTTAAGAAATACCAACACCCTACACGCCGCACACGGGGTGGGTTAAGCTCAGCGCCTTCCTACGGCACACAGGGTGGGTCAAGCTCAGCGCCTTCCTGCAGCACACGGGGTGGGTCAAGCTCGGCACCTTCCTGCCGCACACGGGGTGGGTCAACCGCGGGCCGTCGCCCGCCCCGCCCTTCAGAGTTTCCTGCGCCAGATCCCAGGAAGGAGAAACAAGTACAACTTCACCCTCCACCGGAAGAGTCGCTTAAGATGATGGACTTGCGCAACCACACCTACCAAATGATTAAAGGTCTTAGATGGGTGCCTGAGAATCAGTGGTGGGACAAAACCAAGGACAAACGGGTCGAACCAAGATTTAGGAATGTCGTTCAGCAAACTTTCTATTACAACTACAAATACCTGCCCATGAAACTATACCAGCACAGGGTTATAAATTGGGATCATATGACATTGGCCGTTGGAGGGGATGTTAAGGTATACTTCGATGATCATCCCGGATTGGCTGATTTAGTCTCAATGCATCATCAATATATTGAGGATTGGGTGAGAGTTTTTATGCTACTTTGTACATTGCTGATACTTGGGAGTACATCATGTTCTTGTTTCAAGGACACCAGTATACTATTTTCCAACACTGTCGGTGTTTTAACCCGGCGACCTACCAAGGGGAGTACCCGAGGTAGATGTTTGTGGCCTCACCGAGATCAGGAACTCGAAGGAGAGACACATGGCACACAATTTAGACAGGTTCGGGTAGCGAGGTGCGTAATACCCTACGTCCTGTATGCTGCGTAGCTCTGGATTGATTGGGTGTGTTTACAAGATGATGCTGATGAAGAGGTAGGGGTCCCTGCCTCGCCTTATATAGTCCAGGAGGTAGGGTTACAAGTCGGTTTGGCAGGGAGAGTACTAGTCGTACACGGCTAGGAGTACTCTACATGAATCCGGACATGTCTAGCTTCCTAATCGAGTACTAGTCCTCCGTATGCTTTGTGCTTCACGCCATCCGGTGTCGTGCAGCCCAAGTCGAGTAGTCCCAGGGGCCCATGCAGTAGTCGGTCCTGGTACCCACCTGAGTAGTGGGCCCAGGGATGTCCGTACGACAAGCCCTCGAGTACTTTGTAGTCGAGCAGGATGTCTTCGAGTAGTCTTGATGGCCTTGGCGAGTAGTCCTTGAGTGTCCCCGAGTTCCACAAGCCGAAAGTCCTCAAGAATGCTTGAATCATCCCGAGGCTGGAAGGTACTCCAGCTGATCTTTGAGTAGTCTTGAAGTCTTCTCGAGTAGTCCCCAAGCGTCCCCGAGTGCTTCTCTCGAAGGTCTTCAATAGTACTCGTGTTGTCTTGATGAAAAACCATATGGAAAATGTGATTCGAAGAATCGCATTCCATATGGAATGTAGCCCCCGAGCCTTAGGTCGAATCACAGATTCAAGCTGAGGGTTAATCTGAAGTTCTGCCAATCTTATCCCAAAAAATCCGGAGAAAAAACCGAAGGACACGTGGCACGGAGCCCCCGAGCCTTGAGTCGAGTACTTTCTCTCGAATTGAAGGGTCATCTTGACTGTAGAATGTGTCCTGAGTGGGATCTTGATCTGATGTAGCCCACTGAGTCCGTCGGATGTAGTTGAGCCCCCGAGACTGAGAGCATCGAGTACTGGAATACGAAGGGTCAATCTGCCGCCGCTGAGTCACCCACCTGGCGCTTATCCGCCCACTCGGAACTTAGCCGCCCGATGGCTTATAAATAACAGGTGAACCCATTAGGGATTTTCACTCTCAGTGGTTGCATTCCTTTGAGATTAGATCTGAATCACTACCCCTGCTGCTCCTCTGCAGCCGCCACTGTCGCAAAGTAGATTAGATCTACATTCGCCCCGCCACCGTAGTCCGCCCTCCTCCGCAGCCCCCGAGCGAATGCGAGTGAAGACGCTCGTGACTCGAAGGATGAAGGGGTCTCCAGCGAAGGCACCAAGACCGGTGCGTCGAAGAAAAGGAGCCGTGATGAGGCCGGAGATGCCGACCAGTCGTCGTCGTCGCCGCCCTCCTCCCCTCGCCCCAATCCGGCGAAGGAGTGGAAGAAGGCGAAGCTGAAGACGGAGGACCTCTTTGCCCTGGTCAATAGCGGTTTCCTCCGCGAGAAGGAAATGGATCTGTGGCGCACTGCTACTGGGGATCCGTACCCGATGGAGAAGAACCCAGATGAGATTCTGATGTTCACGTGGTTCGTGGAGCGTGGACTCGCGCTGCTGGCGAGCGACTTCTTCAAGGGGATGCTTCGGTACTACGGCATCGAGTACCTCAACCTCAACCCCAATGGTATCTTCCACGTCTCCATCTTCGTATACTTATGCGAGGCATTTGTGGGGATCAAACCCCACTGGATCTTGTTCCGGAAGTTCTTCCGGGTGAAGCCGCAGCCGAGTACAGACGACCCGCAAGTAGTTGGAGGTGCCGAGATACAGATGCGCGAAGACGTCGCCGGGCAGTACTTGTCGTACAAGCTGATCGACTCCAACCAGGATTGGAAGGCAAAATGGTTCTACAGCAGCAACCACCACCCCGAGCTGCCGAAGCCCAGCGGTCGACAACCGAAGCATGCGCCGTGGTGGAACACGGAGCCCACCATGCAAGAGGGTCTTCAGCTACCTCCACTGCTGAAGAAGATTAAGGCCTTGAGAGAGGCCGGATTGAGGGCCGAGCACGTGGCCTTCAGCTTTATGAAGAGAAGGGTGCAGCCGCAGATGGCGCGAGATACTCTCGGCTACCAGTACACCGGTGACGAAGATACTTCCAGGATGCCCGGCGAAGAGATTGAAGATGATGTCATCATCGAGAGACTGGGCAGAATCTTCAAGGATATGCCCCCGTACACTCCATGCCCGGTGCCAGAGTACTCCGCGGCACGGCCGCCAAATCAGGTCAGTAGTCGTGACTAGAGCTCCCGAGTACTGATTTGCTTGGTGTAGTCGTACTTATGCTTGCTTGGTGTTATAGGACGATGTGAAGATGTACATCTCCCTTCCGCCCTCCCCCCCCCCCACGGCTTGAGGAACAAACACAGGGGAAGGCGGAATCCAAGGCGAAGGAACGCCACGAAGTTGGCGAAGGCGATGATGCCGTCGTCATTGAAGACACCTCCGACGATGAGGATGAGGAGACTCTGCAGCAGCGGTTCCAGCTCTGCTCGAGGTTCAGCCGAGCTGGAATGCCGCACATTCCGGTGATCGAGAAGCCGTCAAGCCTGGAGGCAAGCTTGCCGGTGCCGCCCAGGAAGCCCCGCAACGTGGCGCGCAAACATGCCGTGAAGAAATTGAAGTTGTCGGAGGCCACCAGAAAAGAGGTGAGTACCGTGACTAGAGTAGTCGAGTACTGATGATGAGTAGTCTGTTGCTGACTGCATGACTTGTGTTGTTGCAGGACATCCCCTCCTCTGATCCTGTCGACCAAGACGAGGGAGATGTCTGGGAGACTGTGGGGGCGACAGCTGAGAGAAGCACTAGCCCACCTCCGGCTACTGAAGACATTGTGCCAGAAGGGGCACATGAGCAAACCAGTGCTGTGGAGCCGCAGCCGTCGGTTGAAGAAGCACAGGGCCCTCCTCCAGCTGCGGTCGTGGCCGTTGGGCAGCTGGAGGAGAGAGTAGAGGAGCCTCCCGTCGAGGCAGGAGCCACCTGCGAGCCTGGCATTGTAGATATCACCAGGCTACTGGGCACCCCGACCGTCACTGTGGTGCGGTCAACTCTGTAAGTTTCCAGAACTCTTGAGTAGTCATGTAGCCGTCAAGCTCTTGGTGCTGATTGAAGACTTCATGATACAGGAAATCCACGGACTTGTCGTGGGATGGGGAGACTAGCACTCCTGCCGATGGTGAAGACCGCTCAGCGAAGGTACGAGAACCCACGCCGCCACTACAAGCCGACGTCGCGGCAGGGTCGAGGCTTGAAGAAGCTACCCTGGTGGAAGGTATGCATCCTGTCACCATGAGGTCTTATTGTGGAGAGTAGTCGTAGCTGTCGCTGACAGATGAGCTAATTTTGACAGGGACACAAGCTGACGGAGCAACGATCCCTATGGAAGTAGCCATGGAGGCGGGAACTGCTGAGGCAACGGCTACAGAGCCAGTTGCCGAGCTGGCGGCAGCAGCTGCCCCCGGGCCAGCGACTCCAACAGCCTCCGGACCGGCGACTTCGACAGCCCCCGAGTCAAGCGCGGAGGCACGGGTTGACTCCCAACCTGAAGCAGGGTCTGAGGTCATCGTCCGCGAGGCGATGATAGAAGACGCGGCGCCGCTCCGCTCGGCGCCCATGCCAGAGACTGGGACCTCGAGCCGCGGAGGTCTCGAGTTGCTGGATGATGATATGATTGACCCGGCTGTCGTGTCGCTGAGCATGGAGTCGTGGCGCCGCACAGAGCAATGGGTCAAGGTACATTGCAAGTACCCTGAGTAGTCTTGCCTTATTGAGTACTGATTACTGATTGGCCGTTGTGTCTTGCGCAGGGCTTGGTGGAGAGGTCCCGCCAGAAGACTGAACTCTTGAAGGGGTATGGCGACACGGTCATCCGAGCTGAGACCTTGGAGAAGGAGCTGGACAAGTCGAAGAAACACGCAGCACTGCTCCAATCCAAGCTCGACGGCGCCTTTGCCTAGTACCACAACGAGGTACAAGAGATGCAGGCAAAGAGAGACGACCTGATCAGGAAGAACAAGTCGCTGCGCCAGAAGAACAAAGGTATGCCATCTGTTGTGACCACCGAGTACTTATTGCAAAGCTTGTGAGTAATCTGACGCCGTGGCAAGTTATCTGCAGATCTTGAGGCAAAGGTCGACCAGCTGAAGGCTTCCGAGATGGACCTCAAGAACATTGTGTACCGGGAGACCGATAAGAGAGAGGTACTTGAGTACGAGTACGCACAGTTGCGCCATGAGTGTATCAAGCACATGGAGCTCTGTTAAGCCTCAGATCTTGACCTTGTACGTTGTTATAAATCTCTGTAGAAGCTCAATGAATACTGCGAGAAGCTCTGCGCACAACTGAAAGAGCTGGAAGAAGCCGTGCTGCCCATAGCGAGGCTGCTGGTACCACATCCGGGCGGGCCTAAGATAGCACCTCTGGTAGACAGGCTGAAAGAAGCCCTCGGGCGCTTGGCGACGTACGTCAAGCATTTGGCGAAGTCGATACCGAACCAGGTGCTCGCCTTCATGAAGTCGTACATCCCGAAGGCACTAGTGGACGTGGTAGCCGGAGGTCCTGCGGTGAACTGCACGGATGAGCAGTACAAGACCCTTCTGGAGGAGATGGCGCCCATCGCGGAGCAAGTCGCGGACAAGCTGAACCTCCAGTAGATGTACCTGTAGAGGTAGCCTATGTACAGAGTAGTTGATGTAAGACAAACAAAGTAGTCAGAGACTTGTTTGAAATATCAATGAAGTTTATCCACTCCTTGTGTTGTAATGGGTACTCGTTACCGCCACTTGCATAGAAGTGTGCGGAGTACCAAGCCGTGGGAGAGGTGATGAGTAGTCGTACTCAGTAGGGTCTACCTAGTTAAAAGGCTCAGTAAATAAGTTGAGTAGAATCAAGCTTTATTACTGATGAATAAGTACACCTGGATGGCCAGGGCCGTTACAAATAAGAAGTCGCCAGGACCCGTAGGCCGCCTACGGCTAAGTTATTGCTAGGGCCCTTGGGCCGCTTACAGCTGGAGATCTATTAGTAGCTGTATAGGCTGGATCTGGAGAGTACATGGTCTGTAGACTGCCGCCAAAGTCCTTATGCTATGTGCGGCCCAGGATCCGTTAGTAGTCGTTAACGCTAGGTCCTGGATAGAAGTAGTCTATAGACTAGTGCTAGGACTAAGAGGCCACTTACAGCGAAGAGTCCGTGAGTAGCCGTGTAGGCTGGACTCGTAGATGGGTAGTCGAGCAACTACGCGTAGAAGCGACACAGCTGGTTGAGGTTCCACGAGTTGCTGATGTCATCGCCTTCAAGTGTTTGGAGACGATAAGAGCCTGGCCCGGTCACCTTGGAGACTGAGAAGGGACCTTCCCATGGCGAGCTGAGCTTGTGTAGTCCGTCCGTGTTCTGGATGCGACGAAGGGCTAGATCGCCGACGTTGAAGGAGCGTTCCTTGACGTTGCGATCGTGATAGCGTCGGATACCCTCTAGGTACCTTGCTGACTGGACGAGGGCAGCACAGCGGGCTTCTTCGAGGCTGTCGATATCAAACCGTCGACTGTCTTCTGAGATGCCTTTGTCGTATTGTTCTACTGCCGGGGATTCCCACATCACGTCGGCGGGTAGAATAGCTTCGGAGCCGTAGACCAGGAAGTAAGGCAATTGCCATGTTGGCTTGGTAGGTTGAGTACGAAGCCCCAGAGTGCGTTGGGTAGTTCCTTGATCCACTTGCCTCCTTTTGTGTTAGCTGCATTGTGCAATCGCTTCTTGAGGGCGTCGAGTACCATCCCGTTGGCGCGCTCCACTTGGCCGTTGGCGCGTGGGTGGGCGACTGAGACATATCGGACGTCGATCCCGCTGTTCTCGCAATACTCCCAGAACTGGTGGTTGTTGAAGTTGGATCCCAAGTCTGTGATGATGCGATGGGGTAGCCTGTAGTGATGCACGAGTTCATCCAAGAAGTCAAGTACTCTGTCGGCCTTTGGGCAGGTAACCGGCTTGACTTCGATCCACTTGGTGAACTTGTCGATGGCCACCAAGACTCTATTGAATCCACCTGGTGCAGTTGGCAGAGGTCCAATCATGTCGAGCCCCCAGCAGGCAAATGGCCAGGTCGGTGGTATGGTGACTAGCTTGTAGGCCGGGACGTGTTGCTGCTTGGCGAAGAATTGGCACCCTTGGCACCTTCTGACGAGTTCTTCGGCGTCGGCCAGAGCTGTGGGCCAGTAGAAGGCTCGTCGGAAGGCTTTGCTCACTAGCGTGCGAGAGGACGCATGGTTGCCGCAGACGCCCTTGTGGATCTCCTCCAAGATGTCCTTGCCTTCTTCCCGAAGTATGCACTTCATGAGTACTCCAGAAGTGGCACCCCACCTGTAGAGCTTGTCTCCGACTAGTACGTAGGTCTTGGCTCGACGGACGAGTTGTTCGACCTTGTTCTTGTCGGAGGGAACCTTCTGCTCGCGGATGTAGTCGATGAAGGGTTGTCTCCAGTCCACGTCCATCATCATGACCTCCTGACTGGGCTGTGCTGGCCCAGGGTCAGTGGTCGTTGGCGCCGGCTCCAGGATGGATGGCACGTGAAGCTCGTGGATGAAGACTCCGACGGGTACTTGTGCGCGAATAGAACCAAGCTTCGATAGGATGTTCGCTGCAACGTTGTTGTCGCGCACGACGTGGTGGAACTCGAGACCATAGAATTTGTTCTCGAGCTTGCGGACTTCCAGACAGTAGGCGTCCATGTTCTCCTTGTTGCGGTCCCAAGACTTGTTGACCTGGTTGATGACCACTGCGGAGTCGCCGTAGACTAGTAGTCGCTTGATGCCCAGTGAAATTGCGAGGCGGAGCCCATGCAGCAGGGCTTCGTACTCGGCTTCGTTGTTTGAGACCTTCCAGAAGATCTGCAGGACGTACTTGAGTTGTTCACCCTTTGGAGAAATTAGGAGTACCCCTGCGCCCGCACCCTCGAGCTTGAGTGAGCCGTCGAAGTACATCACCCAATGCTCTGGTCACTCTGTTGGAGTTGGTAGCTGATTCTCCCACCACTCTGCCATGAAGTTGACTAGTGCTTGAGACTTAATAGCTGTGCGTGGCTTGAAGTCGATGTTGAGGGCGCCAAGCTCGACCGCCCACTTGGAGATTCTTCCAGTAGCATCTTGATTATGGAGTATGTTGCTGAGAGGATAGTCAGTGATGACGGTGATCGAGTACTCCTGGAAGTAGTGTCGTAGCTTCCGCGAGGTGATGAGTACTGCGGAGAGTAGCTTCTGGACCGGTTGATACCGTGCCTTAGACTCGGACAGTACCTCGCTGACGAAGTAGACTGGACGCTGGACTGGGTAGGCGTGGCCTTCTTCCTGCCTCTCGATGATGATGGCAGTACTGACCACGTGAGTAGTCACAGTGAGGTAGAGCAGTAGCTGTTCCTGTTTGTGAGGAGCCGTGAGAACCGGTGGCTTGGACAGAAAGTCCTTAAGCTGCGTCAGAGCTTGATTAGCCTCCGCGGTCCATACGAACTTCTCTTGGTGCTTGAGTAGCTTGAAGAAGGGTAGTCCCCATTCTCCGAGCTTCGAGATAAATCTGTTCAGGGCCGCCATGCACCCAGTCAGCTTCTAGACATCCTTGATGCAGGTTGGAGCTTTCATATTGGTGATGGCGGAGATCTTCTCGGGATTGGCTTCGATGCCGCGATGGCTGATGATGAAGCTGAGTAGTTTCCCCGAGGGTATGCCGAAGACGCACTTGTTGGGGTTGAGCTTCCACTGGTACTCTCGTAGAGATGCGAAGGTCTCTTCAAGATCGGCGATGAGAGTGTCGGAATTTCTAGTCTTGACGACCACGTCATCCACATAGGCTTCGAAGTTCTTGTTGTGCTGCTTCTTGAAGCAGGCCTGGATAGCTCGTTGGTAGGTAGCGTCGGCATTCTTCAACCTGAACGACATTTTCGTGTAGCAATAGGCGCCGAACGGGGTGATGAAAGCAGTCTTCTCCTAGTCTTCTTCCTTGATAGCGATCTGGTGGTACCCGGAGTAGCAATCGAGGAAGCAGAGTAGGTCGCAGCCCGCCGTGGAGTCGATGACTTGATCAATCCGCGTCAACCCGAAGGGGTCCTTGGGGCAGTGCTTGTTGAAGTTGGTGTAGTCGACGCACATCCTCCACTCGTTCGTGTTCTTCTTGTGGACGAGGACGGGGTTGGCTAGCCACTCAGGATGGAAAACTTCTCGAATGAAGCCGGCCGCGAGTAGTTTGGCGAGTTCCTTCATGATGGCATCCCATCGGTCGTCGGCAAAATAGCAGAGGTGTTGTCGCTTGGGGGTACCTTTAGGATCGACGTTGAGTGAGTGCTCGATCAGCCTCCTGGGCACGCCCGGCATATCCGCTGGCTTCCACGCGAAGATGTCTCGGTTAGCCCGAAGGAAGCTGACGAGCGTGTCTTCCTATTTAGGGTCGAGCCCCGTGCCGATCATGGTAGTCTTGCTGCTGTCACAGGTCCTGAGGTCGATGGCCTTCACCTGGACTTCCTCTATTGGCTAAGGTTTATTGGAGGTGTCGGTCTTCTCAGGTATCTCGAGTTCGGTTGGCGCAAGCTTCTTGGATGCAGCGAAGATCTCCATCATTGTGTTGGGTACTTGATTGGTTGCTGCGAGTTCCATGGCTTCGGTATCGCAGTCGTAATAAATCTTCAAGTCCCCTTGCAGCGCGAGTACTCCAGCAGGACTTGACATTTTGAGTACCAAGTAGGTGTAGTGAGGGATCGCCATGAATTTGGCGATAGCTGGTCTGCCGAGGATGGCATGGTAGGAGGTTTCGAAGTCCGCAACCTCGAACTTGATGTACTCAGTGCAGTAGTTCTCCCTTGTCGTCCCGAAGGTAACTAGCAGAACCACTGAGCCGAGTGGTATAGCCGCGTTGCCTGGGACGATGCCGTAGAAAGGTGATGCGCTCTTGGTGAGCATGTCGGTGATGTCGAGCTTCATCTTCTTCAAGGTCTTGGTGAAGAGGATGTTGAGTCCGCTCCCGCCGTCGATTAGTACCTTGTTGAGTCTGGAGCCCGCGACTACTGGTTTCAGGATGAGTGGGAAACATCCTGGTTCAGAGAAGCTTGTCCATTGATCCGCGCGGGAGAAGGTGATGGGTACCTCTGACCACCTTAAAGGTGTCGGCACCGCTGGTTCAATGTTTAAGACTTCCCGTAGGGTGAGCTTCTGCGATCGTCTGGTGGGTAGTCCGCCGAAGAGGACATTCACCATCTTGTCAGGCTCTTGGAAGTCGCCATTGCCTTCGTCGACTTTCTTCTTGCCCTTCTTGTCGTGAGGGGGTCGTGGCTCGGGAACATCCTTGAGTGCTCGCCGTAGTTGGTAGCACTGGTCAGTTGTGTGATTGCCATCCAGATGCCACGGGCACTTCTCTTTGAGCAAGTCTCTGAAGCCGCCGGAGGTCTTTTTGGAGCTATCCTTCGCAGGGCGCTGTATAGCCGCGACTGTGTTGTCTGGCTTGCGCTTGCGGTTAGGACCCGAGTAGTTGTTGTTGTTGCAACCCCCTTGATCCTTGTTATTGTTGTTGCCGCCCGTGTTGTTTTTGCTCTTGCCGCGACTGGAGTCGTACTTGGCGTTCACCTTGTCCTCTTCGCCGGCCCATGAGGTGATCGTGTCTTTGAGCTTTGTGATGGAGCTTGGGCGACGGCGACCGAAGTCTTCGATGGTGCGACGGTGGTAGAGACCGTCTTGGAAGAGGTCGATGACTTCTTTGTCGGTGACGTCGACTACGGTTGCACGCTTGTCGAAAAAGTGGCACATGTACTGACGGAGAGTCTCGCCTTGCTCCTGCTTGACCATCGCCAGATCCATGCGAGTACCCGAGCGTCCCATGGCGCCCGCGAAGTTGCTGGTGAACTAAGCCTTCAGCTGGTCCCACTTGTCGATCGAGTTCTTGTCGAGTGACTCGAGCCATGTAAGTGGGGCCTGATGCAGACAGAAGAGGAAGTAGAGGCACTTGGTGTCGTTGTCACCACCAGCGTTTTCGATGGCCAGGGCATACCACCTGAGCCTGTGAACTGGGTCTTGCTTCGCGTCGTACTTGGTGATCCCAAGAGGTTTGAATTTCTCGGGAAGAAGCAGATCGCGAAGTCGTGCTGAGTAGGTGGGGAAGCCGTCGCTGTCGCTGACTTCGGCAGTCTTTTTGGCGTGGCGGATCTCGTCGATCCTGTGGCGGGCATCGTAGCCGCCACGCGCGTTGCCGGTGGCGTGGCTATTCGCGTGGCCTCGGCCTCTGCGATCGCCGCCGCCGCCATGAGAGGAGCAGCCACTGCTGCCACCGCCGCCACCACCGCCGCCGCTTGTACCACCTTGTGAAGGTGCTCCCGCAGAGGCTCTAGAGCGATTGGGGGTTGGCTGGTGTTTGCCACGGATGTGGTTGCGCCTGACATCTGCTGGGGTGCGGCTGCGACTAGTGGCTTCATGATTCCCGGCTCCGGCGGTCCTGTTGTTGACCCGCATGAAGTAAGCGTCCTCAGCAAGTTTGGCGATGAGTTCGCCTGCACGGTGCCCCTGGGCTGTTCGAGCTATTGTAGTGATAGACATGAGGCACTACTCAGGGGTTGTGTGGACCCCGTTAGCGACTTGGTCCAGAGCTTCAGTGAGGTTCCGGATGGGAAGAGCTTCTCGGAGCCGCTCTCGTCGATCTGCTCGCTTTCTGTTGCGTTCACGCCGGGCGTTCTTGGCGTCAGTAGTCTCATCTACGGGTGCGTTAGCTGATTTTTCATCCTCTGAAATATCTTCAAGGTACCGATCAACTCGGTTTTCTGAGGTTCCAGCTTCCCCGGTTGCCATGAATACCTCACGGTTAGGCGTGCTGAGTCCGGAGTCGGTAGTCGCCACCTCGGTTGGCGTGTGCTCTTCCTCGTTTGGAGTCAGCGGTGTCCCCTTTTGGAAGGGGAGTGTCTCAAGGTAGGCGACACAGCGTGAGTTGTCATTGGTCAGGTCTGCGGGCTTGCGGTCGGGCCAGTAGACGAATCTTCCGGCGGGAGTAAACGTGATGACCAAGCCAGCAGCAGGACCTGACAACGGTTCCTCAATGGTGTTGAGCTTGGACTCGGACTCGATCGGATCGAGACCGAAGTCAAACTCGTAGGAGGAGTCCGAGTTGTAGTCGGGGACGGTGTTGGAGTCCGAGGAGTACTCGGAAGCGATCTCCTTGCCGGCCTGACGCGAGGTGAGTGCTTCCACGTAGGTTTTGCTAGAGTTGCAGAGGCCGTACGGGAAGTGCTCGTGGGGGAGGACCGGTCCGCACGATGGCTCAGGTGCCAACTCGCGCGATTTGATCCAGGGTGACATCGAGTTCGAGTTGGAGGTGGATCCAGTCTCGAAGTCAGCGACTTGGTTGCAGAGCGAAAATTCGTCGAATTTCTCGATGAGTTGACCCGTGATGGCTTCGGGAAGCGTCACGAGTCCAGTCTCCGGGTCTGGGGTCATGGTGAGGTAGCGCAGGAACGATCCAGCGCCATCGGTGGTGCAGACCCAGGAGCCGAAGACGAAGGTGTCGCCGCGATTGAAGGCGGCGGTTGGCTTGATGATGATTGAGGCCGTCGAGTTCGCCATGAGATCTTCGGCGAGAACCCCTACCTGGCACGCTAGCTGTCGGTGTTTTAACCCAGCAACCTACCAAGGGGAGTACCCGAGGTAGATGTTTGTGGCCTCGCCGAGATCAGGAACTTGAAGGAGAGACACGTGGCACACAATTTAGACAAGTTCGGGCCGCGAGGTGCGTAATACCCTACGTCCTGTATGCTGCGTAGCTCTGGATTGATTGGGTGTGTTTACAAGATGATGCCGATGAAGAGGTAGGGGTACCTGCCTCGCCTTATATAGTCCGGGAGGCAGAGTTACAAGTCAGTTTGACAGGGAGGGTACTAGTCGTACACGGCTAGGTGTACTCTACATGGATCCAGACATGTCTAGCTTCCTAACCGAGTACTAGTCATCCGTATGCCTTGTGCTTCACGCCATCCGGTGTCGTGCACCCCAAGTCGAGTAGTCCCAAGGGCCCATGCAGTAGTCGGTTCTGGTACCCACCTGAGTAGTGGGCCCAGGGATGTCCGTACGACAGACACCATATTGCTGAAAAACTTGGATTGAGGGATTTGGAGGAAAGTACGACCATAAGACATCCCTACATAATATTGTCTACGAGGATCATGAACCACCTCGGTGTAGTTTGCTCGGTGGGTCGTTCCCGTCTGACGAGGAGATGGACGAACTTTTTGTTGAGTCGTTCACAGGTAGGAGAGCATATCGCATGCCTGACATGCTTACCCCTGAGGCAAATGTGGTTCACCGGGCACTACGGAAGACATTGTTACCACAGATTGGCAATGCAAAGTCGATCACTAGTCTTCAGCAGTGGCTTCTCCTTCACGTCATGACTAGCCGACCTTCGACATCGTGGACTTCATTTTAGCCGAGATTGAAGATGTTATCTTTGATGGGTTGACCATGGCCCGACATATGCCGTATGCTCACTGGATCTCTTTCATCCTTAGTCGTGTTACCAGAGTAGATGAAGACGGGGAAAGGGTGTGAACCGGACCCAAAGATTGGCGTCCCGAGTACATGATGTCTCAAACACATTTCAAGGAATACAGGCCTGGGAGACTAGGAGATAGACGTCATGGCCGAAGGGCTACAATTGAGCCATCTCCTGATGACATTTGTTCCTCAGACAGTGAAGGCAATGAGGCGCCTCCAGTGAGACATCTCTGAGTACATGATGGTGCATCGCTACCCAATAAAAAAATAGAAACAGTTCCAGTCACTCCAGCAACAACCAGTGAGCCAATGGACTCTTCCTTCTTTTTGAAACTGATCCTTGAAAATCAGCGCGAGCAGAAAAAGTTCCAGTCAATGATGGAGAAGAGGATGGCACAGCAGGAGGAGTTAAACCGCACACACTCGAAGCAGATAGTACAAATGGTAACACAGCAGCAGCGCACTACGGAGAATTTTGTGAATGCTTCACTTACTCACCTTCACCAAGTTAACGGCTTACCGCCACCACCCGCTCTACTCACACCTATTGGTCAGACCCCCTTGCAACTGATGCCTCCTGCTAACTTGGGTAAATCATCTGAAGTCTATGAGCTACCTCACAGTTCAGCAATTAGCTCACAATGGATGACAGAAAAGGATTCCAAAGAAGAAAAGGAAGCAGATGCAACAATACTCAAGGTTCTATTTGATATTGCAGCAGAGGAAACGAATAAGGAAGATCCTTTGGCGGTAACAGCAAATGGTCCGGAAGATCCTGTTCCAGCTACCTCGGAAGGCTCTCGTGCAGCTGATCCTGCTCCAGCTCCTGCTACGTCGGAAGGCTAACCTGCTCCTGCTCCTGCTCCTGCTACCTCAAAAAGCTCTCCAGCTTTTGCTTCTAGTCCTGCTACCTCAGAAAGCTCTCCTGCTCCTACTTCCTCAGAAGGCTCTCCTACTCCAGCTCCTGCTCCTGCTACCTCAGAAGGCTCTCCTGCTCTTGCTCCCGCTACCTCAGAAGGCTCTCCTGCTCCTGCTCCTGCTACCTCAGAAGGCTCTCCTGCTCCAGCTCCTGCTACCTCAGAAGGCTCTCCTGCTCTAGCTCCTGCTCCTACTACCGAAGAAGGCTCTCCAACTCCTGCTTCTGCTCCAGCTCCTGCTCCTGCTCCAGCTCCTGATGACCCTCTTCACAATCCTATTACATCGGCTCCCTCGAACACCAACGAAAAAGAGGTAGAATGTTAAACATTCCTTTTGTTGTCATTGATTCCATTTGATTGTTGTATTCGAGTTGAACAATACATTTTTCTTCACATGTGCGAACCAGCCATAAATAATCATTTTGCCTGGGCTTTGTGCTCAGGTCTTCACAATTGCTGACCAAGATGAAATTGTACCAGAGCCAGAAGACTCCCAATACTCTTGTACCGGGTTGCAGAATGAGATACAGGGACCAGCACTTCGTTTCTAGAATAGAACATCGTACTTGTGTCGTGACGTTGAGACTGCAACTTCCATACGATTGAATCCTCCGATTGGATTAATGGCTTGGATCAATGCGGGATTCCTACAACCAAAACGGAGAGTTCTACGGCCTCAACATCATGCAATGCATGAGACGTGCTATGCATGAAATGAACCCAACACTTCCTACGCATGCTTTTGTTTGTATTTTTCGATGTAATCCTTGAATCATGTCACAATACTGATGTTTGATGAGAGTAAGGGATGTGTTGACCTCCAATGTGGGAATGATCGAGGAGTATGCAACGTGACGTGCTCATAATATTGTAGTACTAAGAGAATCGAATAGACGAAGGAAGGGATGTGTTGATCTCCAATGTGGTTATGATCGAGGAGTATGCAATGTGACGTGCTCATAATCTTGTAGTACTAAGCGAATCGAATCGACGAAGGAAGGGAGATGTGTTGATCTCCAATGTGGATATGATTGAGGAGTATGCAACGTGACGTTTTCATAATCTTGTAGTACTAGGCGAATCGAATCGACAAAGGAAGGGATGTGTTGATCTCCAATGTGGGCATGATCGAGGAGTATGCAACGTGACATGCTCATAATCTTGTTGTACTAAGCCAATCGAATTAACGAAGGAAGGGATGTGTTGATCTCCAATGTGGGCATGATCGAGGAGTATGCAACGTGACGTGCTCATAATCTTGTAGTACTAAGTGAATCGAATCGACGAAGGAAGGGATGTGTTGATCTCCAATGTGGGCATGATCGAGGAGTATGCAACATGACATGCTTATTATCTTGTAGTACTAAGCGAATCGAATCGACGAAGGAAGGGATGTGTTGATCTCCAATGTTTGCATGATCGAGGAGTATGCAACGTGACGTGCTCATGATCATGTAGTACTAAGCGAATCGAATCGACGAAGGAAGGGATGTGTTGATCTCAAATGTGGGCATGATCGCGGAGTATGCAACGTGGCGTGCTCATATTCTTGTAGTTCTAAGAGAATCGAATCGACGAAGGAAGGGATGTGTTGATCTCCAATGTGGGTTTGATCGAGGAGTATGCAACGTGACGTGCTCATGATCATGTAGTACTAGGCGAATCAAATCGACAACGGAATGGATGTGTTGATCTCCAATGTGGGCATGATCGTGGAGTATGCAACGTGACATGCTCATAATCTTGTTGTACTAAGCCAATCGAATCAACGAAGGAAGGGATGTGTTGATCTCCAATGTGGGCATGATCAAGGAGTATGCAACGTAACGTGCTCATAATCTTGTAGTACTAAGCGAATCGAATCAACGAAGGAAGGGATGTGTTGATCTCCAATGTGGGCATGATCGAGGAGTATGCAACGTGACGTGCTCATTATCTTGTAGTACTAAGCGAATCGAATCGACGAAGGAAGGGATGTGTTGATCTCCAATGTTTGCATGATCGAGGAGTATGCAACGTGACGTGCTCATGATCATGTAGTACTAAGCCAATTGAATCGACGAAGGAATGGTTGTGTTGATCTCAAATGTGGGCATGATCGAGGAGTATGAGCACGTCACGTTTCATACTCCTTGATCATAACCACATTGGAGATCAACACATCCCTTTCTTCATCTATTCGATTCGCTTAGTACTACAAGATTATGAGCACGTCACATTACATACTCCTCGAGCATGCCCACATTGGAGATCAACACATCCCTTCCTCTCATCAAACATCGGTATTGTGACATGGTTCAAGGATTACATCAAAAATTACAAACAAAAGCATGCGTAGGGAGTGTTGGGTTCGTTTTATGCATAGCACGACTCATGCATTACGTGATGTCGAGGTAGTAGAACCCTCCGTTTTGGTTGTAGGAATCCCGCATTGATCCAAGCCATTAATCCAATCGGAGAATTCAATTGTATGGAAGTCGCAGTCTTCAACGTCACGACACAAGTACGATGTTCTATTATGGAAACGAAGTGCTGGTACCTGTATCTCATTCTGCAACCCGGTACAAGAGTATTGGGAGTCTTCTGACTCCGGTACAATTCCATCTTGGTCAGCAATTGTGAAGACCTGAGTATAAAGCCCAGGCAAAACGATTATTTATGGTTGGTTCGCACACGTGAAGAAAAATGTATTGTTCAACTAGAATACAACAATCAAATGGAATGAATGACAATAAAAGGAATGTTTAACATTCTACCTCTTTTTCGTTGGTGTTCGAAGGAGCCGATGTAACATGATTGTGAAGAGGGTCATCAGGAGCTGGAGCTGGAGCAGGAGAGCCTTCTTCGGTAGCAGGAGCAGGAGCTAGAGCAGGAGAGCCTTCTGAGGTAGCAGGAGCAGGAGCAGGAGAGCCTTCCGAGGTAGCAGGAGCAGGAGAGCCTTCTGAGGTAGCAGGAGCTGGAGCAGGAGAGCCTTCTGAGGTAGCAGGAGCAGGAGCAGGAGAGCCTTCTGAGGTAGCAGGAGCTGGAGCAGGAGCAGGAAAGCCTTCGGACGTAGCAGGAGCTGGAGCAGGATCAGCTGCACGAGAGCCTTCCGAGGTAGCTGGAGCAGGATCTTCCGGACCATTTGCTGTTGCCGCCAAAGGATCTTCCTTATTTGTTTCCTCTACTGCAATATCAGATAGAACCTTGAGTATTGTTGCATCTGCTTCCTTTTCTTCTTTGGAATCCTTTTCTGTCATCCATTGTGAACCAATTGCTGAACTGTGAGGCAGCTCATAGACTTCAGATGATTTACCCAAGTTAGCAGGAGGCATGAGTTGCAAGGGAGTTTGACCAATAGGTGCGAGTAGAGCGGGCGGTGGCGGTAAGCCGTTAACTTGGTGAAGGTGACTGAGTGAAGCATTCACAAAATTCTCCATAGTGCGCTGGTGCTGTGTTACCATTTGTGCTATCTGCTCCGAGTGTGCGCGGTTTAACTCCTCCTGCTGTGCCATCCTCATCTCCCTCATTGTCCGGAACTTTCTCTGGTCGCGCTGATTTTCAAGGATCAATTTCAGAAAGGAGGAAGAGTCCATTGGCTCACTGGTTGTTGCTGGAGTGACTGGAACTATTTCTATTTTTTCAGTGGGTAGCGATGCACCATCGTGTACTCGGAGATGTCTCACTGGAGATGCCTCATTGCCTTCACTGTCTAAGGAACAAATGTCATCAGGAGATGGCTCAATTGTAGCCCTTAGGCCACGACGTCTGTCTCATGGTCTCGCAGGACTGTATTCCTTGAAATGTGTCTCGGACATCATGTACTCCGGACGCCAATCTTTGGGTCCGGTTTGCACCCTTTCCCCGTCTTCATCTACTCTGGTAACACTACTCAGCATGAAGGAGATCCAGTGAGCATACGGCATATTTCGGGCCACGGTCAACCCATCAAAGATAACATCTTCAATCTTGGCTAAAATGAAGTCCATGATGTCGAAGGGCCGGCCAGTCATGACGTGAAGGAGAAGCCACTGCTGAAGACTAGTGATCGACTCTGCATTGCCAATCTGTGGTAACAATGTCTTTCGTAGTGCCCAGTGAACCACATTTGCCTCAGGGGTAAGCATATCAGGCGTGCGATATGCTTGCCTACCTGTGAACGACTCAACAAAAAGTCCGGCCATCTCCTCATCGGACGGGAACGACCCACCGAGCAAACTACGCCGAGGTGGTTCACAATCCCATAGACAATATTATGTAGGGATGTCTTATGGTCATACTTTCCTATTTCAAAATCCCTCAATCCAAGTTTATCAACAATATGGTGTCGAAAAAGAGTAACGTGGCATCCCTGAAACATGAACATGATGTACTCCCTAGTATCGCCAATGTACACAGTAGCATAAAAAACTCTCACCCAATCCTCAACATACTTATGATGCATTGAGACCAAATCAGCCAATCCGGGATGATCATCGAAGTATGCCTTAACATCCCCTCCCGTGGCCAACATCATATGATCCCAATTTATAACCCTGTGCTAGTACAGTTTCATGGGCAGGTATTAGTAGTTGTAATAAAAAGTTTGCTGAAGGACATTCCTAAATCTTGGTTCAACCCATTTTTCCTTGGTTTTGTCCCACCACTGATTCTCAGGCACCCATCTAAGACCTTTAATCATTTGGTAGGTGTGGTTGCACAGGTCCATCATCTTAAGCGGCTCTTCCGGTGGAGGGTGAAGTTGTACATGTTTCTCCTTAGTGGGATCTGGCGCGGAAAACTCTGAAGGGCAGGGCGGGCGACGGCCCGCGGTTGACCCACCCCGTGTGCGGCAGGAAGGCACCGCGGTTGACCCACCCCGTGTGCGGCAGGAAGGCGCCGAGCTTGACCTACCCTGTGTGCGGCAGGAAGGCGCCGAGCTTGACCCACCCCATGTGCGGCAGGAAGGCACCGAGGTTGACCGACCCTGTGTGCAGTGTGTAGAGGCAGAGGAAAATCCCATGCCGCAGGCCTGCACCTTAGCCTCGTCTGAGGACCAGACGTGCCTACAGAAGTCAACTGCGACTTTCGTTGTCGCTTCACCGGAGGAGGATCAAGCGCCTTTCCATCTCTCTTGCCACCATCACGGCCCATCTGCAAAGAATTTCTCGAATTAGTGCCATTCCAAGAATAAGGCGGTGGATTGCGGTATCCGCTGGAGCCTGGAGGCGGACGTATACCTCTGATTTTGGCAACAGATCGAGGTATCCGCTGGAGGCTGCTGCAGGCGGCGGCGGCGGCAGAACCCTACCAAGGGGTTGCGCCGCAAGTGAGGAGGCAGTAAATGTGGGGATGGCGGGTCAGCACGAGTGACACGTCGTTGGATAAAGCCATAAAGGTGTGTGTAGTGCGCTGTTGGCACCCTATGACCAGGAAATGGGAAGTGTCTTTCGTACCTGTAGTTTACAAGGAAGTTCATCTGTTCTGATGTATACCAGACCGAACCATCCTCCGGACGTATGTCGATGAGTATGAAAGTCATAACAGGATGGTCCTGGCGTACATAATACACAGAACCAGACAATCCATTCGCATACTTAGTCGATCATGCCCACATTGGAGATCAACACATCTCTTCTTTTGTCGATTCGATTCGCCTAGTACTACATGATCATGAGCACATCATGTTGCATACTACTCGATCATGGCCACATTGGAGATCAACACATCCCTTCCTTCGTCGATTCGTTCGCCTAGTACTACATGATCATGAGCACGTCACGTTGCATACTACTCGATCATGGCCACATTGGAGATCAACACATCCCTTCCTTTGTTGATTCATTCGCCTAGTACTACATGATCATGAGCATGTCACGTTGCATACTACTCGATCATGGCCACATTGGAGATCAACACATCCCTTCCTTCGTCGATTCGTTCGCCTAGTACTACATGATCATGAGCACGTCACATTGCATACTACTTGATCATGGCCACATTGGAGATCAACACATCCCATCCGTCGTCAATTCGTTCGCCTAGTACTACATGATCATGAGCACGTCACGTTGCATACTACTCGATCATGGCCACATTGGAGATCAACACATCCCTTCCTTCGTCGATTCGATTCGCCTAGTACTACAAGATTATGAAAACATCACGTTGCATACTCCTCAATCATACCCACATTGGAGATCAACACATCTCCCTTCCTTCGTCGATTCGATTCGCTTAGTACTACAAGATTATGAGCATGTCACGTTGCATACTCCTCAATCATGCGCACATTGGAGATCAACACATCCCTTCCTTCGTTGATTCGATTCGCCTAGTACTACATGATCATGAGCACATCACGTTGCATAGTACTCGATCATGCCCATATTGGAGAGGATAAGAAATGGATATTTTCTAACCTACCATTCACGTAGCCCAATAGGACGTTCTGTTGTTTTATAATACATCGTACCGGATAATCGGTATCCCCATGCGCGATCGTATATTTTGTAAAGTCGCAACAGGAAGTTCCGATGCTACATAATACAGTGAACCGGATAGTAGGCACCTACGGCAGGTTTAGTATTCAGGAAAGTGCACTTCAACTACATATAAATTACATATAAATCATAAGGTCCACAAGATTTCAGTTCGGATCGACTTAAACATTTACTGATTTGATATCCTAGTCATCGTCACTTTCATCGGCAGCATTTTCATCTTCATCGACGTATTGCCATAGAGTGTCATCGTCCTCATCTTCAGAATTGAATCCATCCACATCAGACAGCTCCTGCTGGCGAATTGCGTTAACTCCAGCAACTGCAACCACAGTCTCCTCGCCAGTAATAGGCACCGGAACCTCCGAAGCATCACCGAGACCATCATCAAGTATAACATCATGCAAGGTTTGGTCAATTTCATCATCTTGATATGCAAGTACCATGCCAGTGGGAGCTATGTCCTCCTCATTTTCATTATAGCTCCACAAATGCTTGTGCTCAAATTTTTGCACCACTCTCCATGGGTGTTGTAGTAGGGTGTCTGGCAAGTAAAAGACCTTTGTTGCTTGTTCAGCAGGAATGTAGGGATCATCTTGGTACCAGTAATCTCCAGTATTGACACTTGTGAAGTAACCATCATTTCTAATCTTCGGTTCCTTCTTGGTCCCTTCCAGATCATACCAGTCAACCTAGAATAAAACAACAGTTCAATCTCTGTCAAGCCTCGAGTTGCACCGCAGCTCAATAATGTCTCTTAGTGAACCATAAAACTCAATTTCTACAATGTCTTTATGTGATTCTGCAGTCATGATTCCGCTATTCTGTGTCGTCCTATTTGCCTCTCGGGCCTTGGTGTGGTACCGGACAACGCCTACAATACATGCTGTATAAGTTTTTGCTCACCGGTCTGGTTTCGCTGATAATGCATATAGGTTGTCGTCGCTCACTAGATTGTTTGTAATCTGTACAGAAGAGCCATAGTTTTTTTAATATAGTCTTATGTAAAGGTCCTCACAAGGTAATATAAGCTAGCTACCAAACAAAAAAAATGAAAACTAACACGCGATCTAAACCACTGCCGAAATTCTGTAGCAATTCGACGATCAATATCCTCGTCTGACACACCTTTCGCTTTTAATTCATTCTTGAACACTCTGCAAAGCAGTACCATCTCAAAGTTAGAACGAAATAATTGTAGTTCTATCATTGCAATGGTGATTTACTTACTCGATATATGGCTTCACCTCTTCGCAATTGTTTAGCACATACCAAACCACCTTGTCGTATTTTGACCCAAGCCAACAAGTGGTCCCTGCTCCAAGTACTTGAACATTGTGATCGAAACAGGATGTTCCATCTACAGACAAATCAGCATTCTTTCTGTTCCTTCCAACCTGATTGAATCGCGTGGCCACATCAACAGCCGTGAAGTACCTAGAGCAAAATGTGAAGGCCTCATTAGTAACATATGCTTCTGCAATGGATCCTTCAGGCCTAGCTTGGTTTCTCACTGAACGCTTCAATGTGCATAGCCTTCTTTCGACGAGATACATCCATCCATGTTGTACTGGACCTCTCAGGATTGCTTCCTCAGGCAAATGGACACCCAAGTGGACCATAACATCAAAGAAGGCAGGAGGGAAAATTTTCTCAATCTTGCACAGAATTATTGGGATATCTGTTTTTAGTTTTTGCAAGACATCCAACTTCAGAGTTTTGCAACACAGTTGCCGAAAGAAGTTTCCTAATTCTGCAATAGCTGTGTATATCTCTTTGTCCACTAAACCGCGAAGACAAGCTGGCAAAACCCTTTGGAGTAGGATATGACAATCATGAGTTTTCAGTCTTTGTAGTTTGCATCTATCTGCAGCAATACACCTAGCTAATTTTGAAGCATATCCATCTGGGAACTTCACCGAACTTATAAAATCACAAAACAGCTTCTGTTTCGTTTTTGAAAGTACATACGGAGCTTCTGGCATTTTGCATGACTCACCATCCTCAGTTGCCACCATGTGTAGATTTGATCTTATGCCCATCTCTTCCAAATCAACCCTAGCATTGATGGTGTCCTTTGTCTTCCTAGTAATTTTAAACAACATTCCAATAAGGTTTTCGCATATGTTTTTCTCAATGTGCATCACATCAAGGTTATGTGCCAACTTCAGAGATGACCAGTACAGCAAGTCCCACAAACAAACCCTTCGGCTCCAGCACTGTCCGGATTCCCGCTTCCTTTTCTTTACTTGTGGTAGAGGATGCTTTCCTGGTCTAACGTCTTTAACCTTCTCCAGTTGCTGCTTCAGCTCCTTATAGGTAAACTGCTCTGGCTTTTCTTGGTTTTCAACAGTACCATCAAAATCTGCTCTCTTTCTTCTCCATGGATGGTCAGTTGGAAGGAAACGACGATGCCCAATGTAACATATCTTGTTCTTTAACCTCCTTGAGCAAGGATCCTTGTCGCAACGCACACAGGCAAAATAGCCTTTCGTGACTCGCCCAGACAACGTGCTCAATGCTGGATAATCATGTATGCACCAAAGAACCGCAGCACATAGTTTAAATCCTTTACCCTCAATAGCATCGATTGCCCAGACACCCTTCCAAAGTTGCTGCAGCTCTTCGACGAGAGGTTCCATGAAGATATCAAAATCTTTTGATGGAGAACTCAGCCTAGGGATCAATAAGGCCATCATGAAGTTTGATTCTTCCATGCATACCCATGGTGGCATGTTATACGGCACAACAAATACTAGCCACATACTATATGAGTTGTTCATGTTGCCAAATGGATTGAAACCATCGGTTGCAAGACCAAGTCTAAGGTTCCTAGCATCTTTTGCCAATTTTTTCCATCTTTTATTGAATTCTTTCCATGCCTCACCATCAGCTGGATGGCTAAGCTCATTGTTCACCGGGTTTCGCTTCGACTCGTGCCATCGTGCATCCTTTGCTGTTTGTGATGAAAGAAACATCCTCTTCAGCCTGTAAATCAGCGGAAAATGCCTCAATACCTTTTGAGGAAAGCGCTTGTTGGTGTCTGCATCCTTCCATCTTGAATCCGCTTCACAACATACTGGGCACACATCAAGTTTGACATACTTCTCCTTGCGAAACAATATACAATTATTTTTACAAACATGGATTTTTTCATAGCCGAGTCCCATGGAACGTATGTACTTCATTGCCGCATCGAAAGAGTCTGGAAGACACGCTTCCGGGAATCCTTTTTGTAACAAATTCATCGTTGCATTGAATGCGACGTTGCTCATCCGACTGAAAGACTTTATATGAAGTAACTTCACAACAAATGTAAATTGTGCATATGAAGATGTCGGTGACACCTTACGGTTCAGATGTTCCTTTACAAATTCATACATTTTCTCACCGAGCACCTGACCCTTGCCCAAGTTAGCAATCAATTCAGACATCCCATCATCTCCAGGGCCTTCATCCTCCTCCATACCTGATACGTATTGGTTTTCCTGGACCGTTTCCTAATCACCACCATCCCGTGGAGCTGCATTATCCACATCCCCCTCTGCATCCGGCAGAATTGCGTTATCATGTACATTTGCATCATCGTCAACCATATCCTCCAAAGCTTCTCCATGATCGATCCACCTAGTGTAAGTGGTTGCCATCCCACTCACAAGTAAGTGAACTCCAATTCGCTCTATAGTCTCTGTAGAGTTATTGAGGCATCAACGACACGGGCATAGTATTTCTTCATCCTCAGCGTATCTTGTCCGAAGAAATACCAAGAAATCTTGGACCCCTTTCTCATGATCGGTGGTAAAACCAGTACAATCGGTTATCCAGCGTCTATCCATCTGGAAAGTTTTTGGCGAATCCGACTCAAAATTACTGACCACAGAACGAATCGAAAAGGAGAACATTCTGTGAAATGAAATTTTTCAGATTGAACACAAAATTACTTACTAGATTGACACGCCGCTGCAGCAAGTATCACCCAGGTTGCGCCTGTAGGAGTAAGCAGCCGTTGGAAGTCACAAATCACCGCTGGAATGATCCGTTTTGGTAGCCTACTCGCTTCTTCGTTCTTCGTTTTCACGTTTCGGGGCAGCGGGCTACGGGAAAACTATTTTTTGCTACAGTGCGGGCTTTTCTCCCGCCAACTTATCAGAACAACTGCTCCGTGCTGTGGTTGGGGTGGAAAGTGTTTCTGATTAAACTGACACAACCAAGAGGTGGTGCAGTGGTAGATAGTGCTGTCTCGTTCCTATAGGTCTCTAGTTCGAACCCTTGCTATGGCAAATTATTTTTGCAACATTTCGTGACCGACAGTGGGAAACAAGCAGTTTCGCGATCGTTACTTAGGAAGGTCCTTCCAGCAAAACATCAACAGAACGGACCAGCAAAACATCAGCAAAATTATTTCAGAATGGTGAGTATGCTCGACTCAATTTGAAACAGATTAAACCAAATCGGCATAATAAGATGGAATCTCATAGCACTCATCACCACAAAGTTCACACCACCAAGTAGAAAACATCCTAAGATGATGAGGTAGAAACATGTTTTTTAAGATTGCTGGAACTTCTCCAGCTCATTTCTGGCCTCCTGCAGCTTCACACTAGCAGCTTCACACTTCATGTTACATTTTTTCAATTGGGATATCTTTTCCCGGTTCTCTTGGTTAGCCTCTTCCATCAATTTGCAAGCCACTTTCAACACGTCAGTATGTTCGTTCTGTAACTCATTAAATTTTTTCAGCGCGGCGTTCTCCCGTTGTAACAATAGCAGAGACAAGTCATCCAGCTGCTATAACGATTGCTTATATAGGTCCTTGTATAGTGCAGCCTCTTGCTCTTGGTTTTGTAGGTCTCTCTTCACTTTCTGGAGCTCAGCGACAGTGGCTTGAAGCTCCTGCAGAAGCTAGTAGAATACAAGAACATATAAATCCATCAAACGATGCAAATTGGAAACTAACTGAATCTAACACCTATGAGTTGTGCAAAGGATAAGAATCATGATAGAATCCAGATGCCCCTTCACAGTCTGTAGCTCAGAGATAGTCTCTTCAATCTATCAATCCATAAAATGATGCAAATTGAAAATATAAGGATCTATCAATCCTATCAATTGTGCACCTTCAGAAAAATCTATAAAACGAGTGGCATGAAGAACATCCGGAAGCTACTAAAATACAAGAACCTATTGTAAGATGATGTAAATTGAAAACTAACTGAATCTAACACCTATGAATTGTCTATAGCCTATCAGCTTCTAACACCAATCGAAGTGCAAATCTAAGAGTGCGATGAAATCTGAATCTAACATATATGATCGTCAATCCTCCAGATCCCTAAATCTCGATATCCCCAAACCTAGGAAGATAGGGGAACATATAGCAGCTCAAACCAGAGGAGAGGACTGACCTCGTCGTGCTGTTTCATCCTCTCGTTGCTTGGATATGGCGGCGCAACCATCTTCTCGTCGCTGCTAGGATCCGCCATTCCTGCCAAAAGTCTCACCTTGGAATTGCTGATCTGCATAGCAAAAGTTGAGAGTCTTTGCGAATGCAGTGAAGCATTTCGCATTTGAATTACCAATTTATATTAAAGACTCACATGAAATTTATAGGTGGGACCTGGTCAATGTAAACAATTTCCCTTCGAGTGGGACCCTGGAACCATTTATGACGACTTGGAACACTCTATTTTCGAAAAAATGCTTACATGTGGGACCAAAGTTGGTTTATGACGCCGCTGACATGGCGAAAATGCTTACATGTGGGACCCTGGAAAATTTTATGACAACTTGGAACACTCTACTTTCGAAAAAATGCTTACATGTGGGACCCAACTAAATTTTTTTACGACTTGGAACGCTCTATTTTTAAAATAATGCTTACATGTGGGACCAAAGTTGGTTTATGACGCTATTGCGGAGCTTATGGCGTCACAAAACAAGCATGGAACAGTGAACGCTCGGCTACAGTAGCAACCGTTATGACGAAAATGTTTTTTGTCACTAAATTTGCTCGGAAGTGAAATATTATGACGAGATCAGCCAGGAACGTCATAAATCAATGACGCTAAAATGTGGTTGCGTCACTAATCAACGATTTTCTTGTAGTGGAAGTAGACGAGCGCGGCGATTACGAGCGGCAGAGGGACATGAATGTTTTGAAGAATCACAATTTCTTCTCTAGTCTTGGCATCGAGAAAATGAAAGCACTTTTAGCAGCTGACCGACCAAGCAGAAAGGGTACCCACGATACAACAATACAAGATTCGGATCCGGAGTACAACCCTTCTGCTGAACATGAATCTGACCCAGAGACATGTCAACCAGAGGTAGTCTTATCATGAACTCATTTCATGTACTAGTTATGCAGGATTGCTTCTGATCTTCTCTTTCTTTGTTGAATTTTGTGTAATCAGGTCACTCATAGCATACCTGTCAGTGGAGGAAGAGGGACCAAGAGAATTCGGGCACCGGATGACCCTACCAGAATGCCTCCTAGACAGACTAGGACCAAGGCAAGGGAATTGGCTTTAGCTGATGGGAGTGGGACAACTCTTGATACACAAGAATTGCCCACTGAAGGCCAAGCAACAGCAACCCACGATGAGAACATCATCGACATGACAATTGCAGAAGGCAAGTCATTTGATCTCATATTCGAATGTCCTAATTACCAACCGAATAATTATTAACTTGTATGGCTGTAACAAACTTGTTAGGTCATGCACGCCCTTCCAGAGCACAACGGGGGCCATGGGATTCAATAATATTGTGCAGAGATCTAGACTGAATTAGCCGAGGCTTAAATGGCAAGATCCCTATACACATTCAAGAAGGGCTCAAACACCCAGAGGCACCAATGCAAGCTGCAAAGTTTGCATCAGAAGGTGGGATCATAGTGCGTGGGCACATACCGATCCTTCCTAGCTGGAAGGACTACAAGCCAAAGAACAACCAGCAAGATGGTGAAAAGACTGAAGACCATCTCAAGAACTACATGGGCAAACTAGCGGTGTGCATATGTCCACTCATCTACTACCATAGTTCTTTGCATCCATTCTTGTCATCCATTTTTCTGATAATTGTCTTGTGCTAGGGGCAATTCGACATTGACACCACTAGTGAGCCTGTAAGGGTGGCATGCACTGACATGCTGAAGTCGATACAGAGACAGGTGAGGTATCGCCTGAAGCAAAAGTACTTCAATGATGTTCCAGCAAATGCAGTCCCAACAAAATCTCCTGTGCCCAATCTGACCGATGCCCAATGGAAGGCACTGGTTAACATGTGGTCTTCCCCTAAGCACATGGTATGATAGAACTTCAACTTGCCACTACCACATTTTCATGTACTTATATATTGTTCTTAATCTTATTTCTTACACGAGTTATTATTAGGAAAAAGTCTATTTTTGACCATCCAACACTTGCCTCAGTTTGGTTTTGGCCATCGAAATTCAAAACCAGGTATCTTTGGCCATCCAACTATCAAAACCGTTCAAATTTGACCATCGGGCGATTTTGATGGGTGGTTTTAAGTTTTTTTATTTACAATTTAGTCCTTAGATCTTAAAATGATTACTACTTTTTGTCTGTACCTCCGATTTAGTTGATTCTTACGGTCACACGTTCATAACAGTGAATTTTATATTAAAAATGTTATTTATACTATTTTATCACTATTTGTTATATTATTATATTATTGTGTAAAAATAACAATATACGAAAAGTAAAACAAACAATTACCTAATAATATGAACAACATTTTAAAAGATAAAACTCATCGTTATGAACACATGACCATAAGAATCACCTAAATCGGGGATACGAGAAAAAAATAGTAATCATTTTACATTTAAGCACTAAACTGTAAATAAAATAGTCCTTAGATCTTAAAATGGTTACTACTTTTTTCTAGTATCTTCGATTTAAGTGATTCTTGTGGTCATACGTTTGTAACGATTAACTTTATTTTTTAAAATAGTGTTGATATTATTTTGTAACCGTTTGTTTTACTTTTCTTATATTGTTGTTTTTACACAATAACATAATAATAATATAACAAATAGAGATAAAATAATATAAATAATATTTTAAAAGATAAATCTCGTCATTATGAACATATGACCGTATGAATCACCTAAATCGGAGGTACAGACAAAAAGTAGTGATCATTTTAATATCTAAGGACTAAATTGTAAGTAAAAAAACTTAAAACCACCCATCAAAATAGCCCAATGGTCAAATTTGAACGGTTTTGATAGTTGGATGGCCAAAGATACCCGGTTTTGGAGTTCAATGGTCAAAACCAAACTGAGACAATAGTTGAATGGTCAAAAATGAACTTTTTCCTTATTATTATTGTAAAGGCGAGGTGTAGTACAAACACCAGTAATCGAGGAAAGGTCAAGTACCATCAGCGCACGGGATCTCGAAGCTACATTGTACAAGCTAATCTTGTGGTAAGCAGGTGAACACGTCATGTTTTTGCTCTGTAGTTCATTTCATGAACCATTATACAATGCTAGCACTTTAATAATTATGCCTATTTTCGAAACATATTTAGAGGCAGAAGTATACTGCTGAAGGAGAAGGGCTAAGTCCACTTGATTATTTCAAGTCATTCCACTGCAGCAAGAATGGCTTCACAGCTCCAGAACAGGCAGCCATTGTAAGTACTTGTCTAATTTTGCATTTTTCTTTGCAACAATACTAGAAACATGTGTGACTATTTTATTTTAAACCTTTCATTTTATTTCCTTTTATAGGCTCGCATGGAACAAATTGTCGCTGAACCTCAAGGCGACCAACCAAGAAAGACTGTTGCTGAAGCAGTGGCGGAAGTTGTCCAATCTAGGACTTTTCAGGAGGTTGCTGGCATTCGCCCGCCCTCCATGAAAAAGACTAGGGTTACTACTGCACTTCAGGTTCAAGAAATACAAGCTGGACTTAACAATGAGAAGCAAGGGGGGCACAACTGCGGTAGAAGATTGTTGAACAAGAGGCCGAGATGAGCGAACTGAGATTGAAGGCTCAAGAATAGGAGACAACATTGAAGTCTCAAACAGAAACGCTTGAAGCTTTGAAGAAGAGCACAACTGACATGCATAATTTGATCCAAGGCTTGATAAATTTCATCCAGGTTTATCCTCCTCTCAACTGAAGTGTGGTCCTGGTGAACTTGTGTTGCTAATGACTTGTTGTATGTTGATTCGATTCGATACTAACTTGATGTATATTGCACAATTGTACTAGTTGAACTATTCCCTGAATGTGGTGTGAATTATATGGAAGTGGGAAATGTTTTATTTTGTTGTCTGATTATGTGCTGGCGATCAGCAGCAGCCAAAATAGTATACAGTGCCCTGCGAAATGCAATATGGGCTGATCTAAAAACAGCAATATGGGCCGAGGCCCAGGAAAGGCCCTATGGATAATTGCCCAAAACCAAATGTCCAAGCATAATGCAATATGGGCCAAGTTCGTTAGATTGCTAGGGCCCAAAATAAAATAGCCCAATATACTGTGCAACAAACATTTCGGGAATGGCCAAAAAAATAACATGAAAACCTGAAATGGGCTAAAATTGGCCTGTCAGAGGTTTAGATCTAGACAGCCCACAGGGGGGTTAACCCCGGGGGTTTAGTTGTTCGGCGAGGTGGAATCTAAGGCTAAGAACTCGAAGGTTGCGCACGAGCACACGGAACACAGAGAACACAGCGAGTTTATACTGGTTCGAGCCTCCGGAGAGTAAAACCCTACATCCAGTTGTTGGTGTAGATTGCTTGGGGATTGCGTGGTTGTACAAGGGGTCGCCCTGCCCGCCTTATATTGGCCAGCGGACAAGGTCGGTTCCCAGATTCCTGGTCGGTTACGACTAGGAGACCTAAGTCTAGTTGATTACAACACTTGCCATATCCGTCGATCTGCTTGGTCGGAATCCACCGATGTCTTGTCTTGTACGCCAAGTCTTGAAGTCGTTCTAGATAAGGTCGTCTGGGGAATCTTCTAGGAGGTCTTCAAGAGGTCGTGTGGGCCACCAACTAGGTCTGTTGGGCCCACAATTAGGTCAGCGGGTCTTTTGGAAGGCCAGACCCACTTGTTGGGGACGGCTGTGAGCTTGGTCGGTGGGGACCCAGGGGTACCCATGTCTAACAAGCCCCCGAGCGAGGTGTAGGCGCAGCGACCTTAGAAAGGTCATGACGAAGTCGTAGAGCTATCGACAGGTCGAATAGCATGCACGTCGGTCCAAAAGAAAAGAACAAATTAACTTGGCAGCCGACCTGTTTATAGTTTTGCCGAACGAAGAGAGGTCGAGTGACGACCTATAGGAAGCTGGCTTCCAATAGATCGAAACGACGATGAAAAAATTTCAGAGGGCATCAAAGATGCACTCGTAGAGTAGTATCCGAGCATCGTGGCGGGCAGGATGGCCGGTATGATGATCCAAAAAAGAAAGAGAAGAAAAAGTAGGTCGAGTAACGACGTGAAGAGAAACAGGTTTCCCAACAGGTCGGTACGACGAAGAAAACAAGAGGGCGTCGAAGACGCTCTCGTAGAGTAGTCCCCGAGCATTGAAGCAGGCAGCATGGCTGGTTTAATGCTCAAAGAAGAGAAGAAAACTTGGTTATAATCTAGATCGAACAAAATGTAGAGGCACCCAGATCTCCCAGCATGGCTGCAAGGAGTCTGGCAGAGCCGACCTCTGGGAGGCCCTTTAGGCGTGCCGACCGCGAAGAGGCCTTAAATCAACAATGTCCAGTATCCGAGGATACCTAGTAGGATCTTGAAACGCACACTTTGTTGATTACGTCGTAGCTGAAGTTGTGATGTCTGGAACCAATGCTGACGAAGCCATGAAAATGTATAGATCTTGAACGTATGGAGTGTGGAGACACCCAGATATCCTACATAGCTGCAAGAAGTCTGGTAGAGCCACCTGAGGCATGCCGACCTCAAGAAGGTCTCAAATCAAGAAGCGCCCAAGCACCCGGAGATACTTGACAGGGCCAATTAGGCACGCACCCCACAGGGAGGCATTCATTCCCGACATCAAATCCTGGGTGTCCAAAACAGGCTGGCAGAGCTATAAGAGCACACCGACCTCGAAAGGTCACACATCCAGGGCGCCCAACTAGGTTGGCAGAGCCGTAAACATACCGAAGTATTGCAAGACCTAAGTACTAAGGCACGCCGACCTCAGGAAGGCCATTTTGGTGTCCAGACGACCATCATAGCTGTTGATCATCCGGTGGAGCCACGGTACTAAGGTATCGACGACCTCAGTAATAGGCACACCGACCTCGAGGGCCCGACGATATCGTAGAAGTGAAGCTTCTGATCTCCAGGCACCTAGACGGATCTAGCAGAGCAGCGAGGCACGCCTACCCCGGAAGGTCTTCAATCGAACCTACAGCCATTTTGCTCAGGGAACAAAATTATAGGATGATTGGAATATGTCCGTTTACATGCAGGGCCATAGCGGGTGCACTAGGATGCAGAGCCTAGCGGGTGTGATGAAAACGTAGAGCTGTAAAGGGTGCATTCATCATCGTCGTCGGCTGTAGTTGCAGTAAGGCGTAGGGCCCTCTGACATAGGGTCAGGCTTATTTTGCGTCTGTAGACTGCTGCGTCATGGGTCAACAGTGGTCGAAGATTCTCTTGCTACCCAGAAAATGTCAAGGGATGTATTGTAGCCATGTGACGCTACGGCGGCCTCAAGCATCATTGATGCGCTAGCGACAAAGATGCCGCGAGGCAGGGAAAAAGACGTCACCTTTAATCATGCACATATCTACAGGACCTCTAGACCACATGGTGATAGTGTCATCACTTCGCCGGCTGCGCGAGGCTTGGCTTTGGCTATAAATAGCACCATAAGGCTGAAGGAGGCAAGCACCGAGCATTGCTAAGCTATGAAGCCGCAGGGTAGTATTGAGGCCATGCCATGGGCATGTGTCCGTCCACCAAATTGTAGGGGGCAAAGTTTGTAGAGGCTTGGAGCTAGAAGAACTCTTGCGAAATGTAGGCAGCACACCCACTCTTTGTACCTTGCCTCAGCGAGGAATCAAGGAGAGTTTGGAGGTGATGCTGTAGAGGCCCGAGGTGAAGCTGCAAGTTCTTGGTAAGCATGTAATGCTCGTCGAGGGCTTGCGGTCCACGCCAAAGAGCAAAGCTCGTGTCTGCATTCCATAGTCAGGCACAAGGCGTGACCTGCTATGTGTAGCGTCGTGCAGTTGTTCACCGCAAGGCCACCATCGAGGTCCTAGCTAGAAGAATTCTTGCAACGTGCTCAGCTATAGCAGAGTACACCTCAAGGATTGCTCTAGGTAGATCAGGTCTTCGAATATGTTTGTATTTTGTGACGGGGTCTGGATCTAATGAGGTCGCAGGTGACTTGTGTACCTTCTAAGTTCTCGTGTAATGTTCGCTCTCTTCTGTCATGTAATGGTCGACTTGAAGAAATTATTCATCAATGACCTGAAGTGATGTAATTTGGGGGCTTATCGACCTCATAGAGATCGAATGTACTATCAGGACAACCTGATGTCTTAGTTGTATTCATGACCTAAACTCAGGGTGTAGGTCGCTGAACTATCCGTTGGGCATATAGCCGTTGACGTGAAATCCGGCGAGATCGTCTCGTGAAATTAGCGGCATATAGCCGGTGCGGCAAGCTCCTTGCAGTGAAAGGATCCGCAACGGGCATCGGTGGTGGGGCCCTTATAAATAGAGCGGTGGGGACCAGTGTTGACCATCGCTTTCCTTCTTCTTCCTCCTCTCGCTATCGCCGCCGAAATCCTCGCGCCCTAGCCGCCGCGCGCTCCACATCCAGCCTCCACCTGAGAAATCTCAGCCTGCCGCCGTCTGTAGTAGACCGCGCGCCAGCTCCACCATCCACGCATCGTGCCGCTCCACATGCACGTGAAAACCCTAGTTAACTTTAGATCCAAAGCTCCCCGTTCTCAAGAAATGGCGGCTGCTGCGCCTCAGATCCCAGATCCGCGGACGTTGTGGGAACCCTCAGTGATGACCGAGGCAAAGGTTCAAGCACTGGTGGATCGCAGGCTCCTGAGACCCAAAGCAGAGGTGGAGTAGAAGGCGCCCACGGGCGAGGCCTTCCCGACGGAGGACGACAAGGAGTAGGTCGTCTTCGCCTCCTTCTTCGAGCGTGGGTTCAACGTCCCCGCCGGCGACTTCTTCAGAGGTCTTCTCTTCTACTACAAGCTGGAGCTGGTACACCTCGTCCCCAACTCCATAACCGTAGTGTCTTCCTTCATCTATTTCTGTGAGGCGTATCTAGGGATACCGCCCCATTTCCTACTCTGGCGCTATCTCTTCAATGTCAAGAGCACTGGCAAGCGCCTTGGCGTAGTAGGGTCGGTCATGTTCTGCCTGAGATCAGGTCTCAAGGCAGAATGGATAGATATGGACCTGCCGGACAACACCGCTGGGTGGAGGTCGGAGTGGTTTTACATCGCCGACCAGCGGCCGGTGCTCCCGAAGCGAACCGGGCATAAGCCCGAGAAGATACCGGAGTGGGATCTGCAGCTGACCTCCTGTGAACTAGACGACGTCAAGGAGCTGCTACCCCTGGTGAGAGACCTCAAGAAGGATGGGCTGACAGGGGGCTTGGTGGCGAGGTCGTTCTGCCGTCGCCTGATCCAGCCGATCAAGGACCGGGTGCATCCGGCGTATGAATATTGGGGGCAGTTAGACCCCACTCGCGAGGTCAACCGCAAGGTCTCCCAAGAGGAGATGGTGGCCAGGGTGTCACAGATCTACACCAAGGGAGCCCGAGGTAGTAAGTCCTGAGACTGCCAGGTCGTTTTGTCTTGTTTATGTGCTTGCGTCAAGCTTATTCCTTGTTTCTTGTTTGTGGTAGGTTCGGGAGATGCAGTTCTGGTGCCCTGCACCCTTACCAAAAGGTGAGGAGCCACGTCGGAAGTTGAGGTCAGAGGAGTATCAACCTCCGGCAGCTGTGCTGCTGGAGAATTACCAGTCCGACTCATCGGTTGAAGCTGATGAAGATACCGACCCGGAGGTCAGTGACGATGTGGTGAGCCGCCCTGCGGCAAGCAGCGCCACGAAGCCCGGGCACAAGACGAGGGCGACAACAGCAAAGCAGTTGACCGCAAGGGCTGCTGCCAAGGCCGAGGCAGCCATGACTGCTAAGCTCGAGGACGACAAGAAGAAGAGGAAGAGAAAGGCAAGCCCTCCTCCGGCGGTCCGCACGCGGACGATCCCTACTCCGGTGACCAAGGAGGTCGAGGAGGATGAAGATGAAGCTACCGACGATCCGCCAGTAGTTGGGGATCGTGTGGCAAGGAGGTCGCTGAGTCCCGCAGCCAAGAGACAACGGGAACTGGAGCGACAAGTGAACGAAGACGACCTCCGTCGGGTGAGGGAAGCACAGCAGGCTGCCGCTGGTGCACAGGCGAAGATGCCTATGAAGATACGAGTTCAGCCCCTGAGGCCTAAGCTGCGCATCCCGGGTACTGCAAGGTAAGGTCTTGGGGCTGAAGTTGGTTCATCTGCTAACTGTCGTTGGCTCCTGTATTATGTTGACGAAGATTACTATAGGTCGGACGTCCAACCTCAGAGCGCCTTGGGTGCTCAAGATTCACCTTCGCGGACAAGGTCATCTGACCATGAGGTCGGGACTCAGGCCTCGGTCAGCGACGTAGGGACATCGGCTCCTCCACCTGTCACTGAGGCCGGAACACAGGGTTCCGTTGGTGACGTCGGGGCGTCGTCTTCTCCGCCTATTATCGACGTAGACCCCATCAACTCGATGCCCAGCACATCGGCTCAGGGCCCGACTGCGGACCCGGTTCAGATCGAACCGCCACAGGGGAACCCAGAAACAACCAATGTGCAGGCACCGGGTCCAATGTCAACGGGGCCAGGTTTGAGGCGGGAAGACATCGACTGGACTGGCACTCCCTGGGAGGGAGATATCTTTGATGATGAGGAGGATATGAGGTCGGTTCGCCGGTCAATCTTGACACTCAACGAATCCCTCACGGTGAGCAACTGTTCCTGAGTTAACTAAGCGACTTGTTCTCTGAATGTATCTGACGACCTGTCTTGTTTTTGCATAACAGTCACCGGCCAACTGTGCCAAAGGCAGGGCGACCAGCTCAAGGATGCTGCAGCTCTGCAGCTGTGAGTGACGGCGCTCGAGCAGGAGCTCAAGCAAGCCTGTGAGGTGGCGGCGGCAGACAAGAAGAAGCTCGAGGACGAGCTAATTGAAGAGAAGCGCAAGACCCAGGAGGCCAATGCGCAGTTCAACACGATGAGCACCGGTAAGACCAGTTTCCTCGCAACTTTTTCCATCATGGACTTGTACTGCTGAGGGTTGGACCTCAAGGTTTCTTGTATATTGCAGAGTTTCACAGGCGAGAGGATGACCTCAAGAACGACCTGAAAAATACTAAGGAGAGGGTCCAAAGCCTAGAAGTGAACCTGCGGGAGGCGGAGGTCGGTGCTGAAGAGCTGAAGCAGTTGTTGAAGGGCACTTTAGACAGTGAGTATGCTGTGTCCCAGACGCTGGCTTATGAGAAACAAGCTCGAAAGGACCTTGAGGTCAGTCTCGAGGTAGCTTTAGGAGCGTTGAAGAATGACCAAGTCACTGTTGCAGGGCAAGAGGTGGAGCTGAACGACCTGAAGAACGCTACCCACTTTGTGATGGACATGGTGGAGACGCAGGTCGAGGGGGAGGAGCCCAAGCCTGCTATTGATCGTCTTCTGGCGGTGCCTGAGAAGTTGGTCAACCTCTTGAAGGCGACGAGCTTGACGGCGGCTACAGAGTCGCTGGTACGGGTGAAGTCTCATTACCCTGACGTTGACATGGTCAAGGTCAGAGAAGGCCCAGACGCGATGAAGGATCCTAAGGTCGTGGAGCTTGAAGTGCGGGAAGCCGCTATGGCGATAATGGACACCATTGACTATGAGGGCGATGACGGTGAAGAGTAGTCGTAGTCTTAGAGCTGTACCCCCTCCTTCCTCCAGTCTTGTAAAACAACACCTATTAACCTTCTTTTGGCCTGCATGTCGTACTTAATTTGTGTTTGCGCGAACTTGGTAGCCTTGAAGCGATGTGTCTTTATCATACTCCGCTAACCACTACTCACAGAGAGGCTGGCTTACCGATCAACATAGCTCAGCCGGGAGACTCACGTGCGATCAGCGCGCGGGAAGGAGTCTGGGATTCAGGTTTTGCAACCTTATGACCAAGCAGGTTCGCAACAACACAAAGTAGGTAGTCATGAGGGACGACGTCTACAGGTCGAGCGACCCTTACGTTGGCGTGAGCCAAGCCCCCGAGCATATCGAGGGGGAGGAACAGAAAATTTCACCCTCAGGTCTTTCAACCTTTGTATTGGCTTAGGCCAAGCCCCCGAGCATGTCGAGGGGGAGGGTTCATGACATGAAAGAGGAGAAGGTAGAGCTCGAGACACAGCAGATGACTGCTTTAACTAATATTTATTGAGCTGAAAAATACAAAGACGAGGAATACATAGCTGTAATAAAAACTATTCTACGGATAGAATCGTCGTAGGTGCTCCACGTTCCATGGGTTGGGTACGCCTTGCCCGTCTCCCCACTGGAGGCGATATGTGGATGGGCTGATGACTTCAGTGACGATGAAGGGTCCTTCCCAGGGGGTAGACAGCTTGTGCATGTCGTCGGTCTTCTGGATGCGCCTTAGGACTCGGTCGCCAACGTTGAAGGAGGTCTCCTTGATGTTGCGATCATGATACCGATGAAGTTGCTGGTTGTGGCGAGCTTACCTCATAATAGCTGCCATTCTCTGTTCCTCGAGGCTGTCAAGGTCGACACGACGAGTCTGCTCGGCTTCTCCCTCCTCGTAGAACTGTATGCGTGGAGCTCCAAAGGTGACGTCGGTAGGTAAGATGGCCTCTGAGCCGTAGACCAGAAAGAACAGCGAGAAGCCTGTAGCAGAGCTGACTTGGGTCCTCAGACCCCAGATTACATGTGGTAACTCGGCTAACCACCGGGTGGCATAATTTGAAGCGTCGTCAAAGATACGATCTTTGAGAGCTTGAAGAACCATGCCATTGGCACATTCGACCTGGCCGTTGCACCGAGGGTGGGCGACCGAGGAGTAGTAGACGTCGATCGTGTTGTCCTGGCAAAAATCCCAGAAGGCAGACCCTGTGAAGGTCGTCCCTAGGTCGGTGATGATCCTGTTGGGCACACCGAAGTGATGTGTTATGTCTTGCATGAATTTTGCCGCTTCCTCCGACGTGACCTTTGCGACAGGCCGGACTTCAATCCACTTGGTGAATTTGTCGACGGCCACAAGGATATACCTGTAGCCGCCCGGAGCGGTTTGGAAAGGACCTACGGAGTCGAGGCCCCACATGGCGAAGGGCCAAGATGGGGGGATCGTACGTAGGACCTAAGCTGCCAGGTGCTGCTGTTTGGCAAAGAACTGACATCCTTTGCACCTTTTGACAAGGTCTTTGGCGTCAGACATGGCCGTGGGCCAGTAGAAGCCGGATCGATACGCCTTGCCGACCAGATTGGCGGATGCCGCGTGGCAGCCACACTCACCACCATGAATCTCAGCTAAGAGCTGGAGACCTTCTGATCGCAAGATGCATTTCATCAAGACGTCGGTAGAGACGGCTTTTCTGTATAGGTCATTACTGATTACGACGTAGTTAGCACTTCGTCGTGTGATACGCTCTTATTCAGCCTTATCTTCTGGGACCCGTTGGTCGAGTAGGAAGGCTAGGAAAGGCTCACGCCAATCGTCCTCTTTCTCTGTCATCAGCACGTCACGGGGAGGTGCTGGAGTTGGGTCGGGCTGTACTTGGTCCGGGTTGTTCGGGTCCAACAGTTTGATTGACAGCTTGCGTAGGTCTTGGATGAACACACCCACCGAGACAAGAGCTCGCCTAGAGCCTAGTTTAGATAGTACGTCGGCGGCCACGTTGTTGTTGTGTGGCACGTGCTGAAACTCGATTCCCTCGAAGTGGCCTTCGAGCTTGTGGATCTCAGCACAGTAAGCATCCATTGTGTCTTTGACACAATCCCACTCCTTGTTGACTTGCTCGATGATGACCTTGGAGTCGTTGTATGCTAGTAGTCGCTTGATGCCAAGGGACACTCCTATACGAAGCCCATGAATTAGAGCTTCGTATTCTGCTCCATTGTTGGAGGCCTTGTAGTGTATCTGCAGGACGTACTTGAGCTGTTCTCCCTGAGGAGAGATGAATAGCACTCCTGCTCCTGCTCCTTTGAGGTTAAGAGCACCGTTGAAGTACATTATCCAGTGTTCAGGCCGCTCTTTGGGAGGGACATCTGGATCTCTGTCCACTCTGATACAAAATCAGCTAGGATCTGGGACTTGATCGCCTGCTTAGGGCAGAACATGATGTCGAACTCTCCAAGCTCTACCGACCACTTGACGATGCGGCTGTTAGCGTCGCGGTTGCGGATGATCTCTCCCAGCGGGAACGATGATGGCACCGTGATCTTGTGAGCTTGGAAGTAGTGGCGAAGCTTTCTCGATGTGATCAGGAGTGCGTAGAGCAACTTCTGAGGCTGTGAATATCGTGTCTTAGCGTCGGCAAGGACCTCACTTACATAATACACAGGTCGTTGAACAGGGTAGGCCTACCCTTCTTCTTCTCGTTCTGCGACGAGGACCGTGCTGACCACATGAGTGGTGGCAGAGATGTAGAGTAGGAGCGTTTCCCCTGTTATAGGTGGCGTCATGATTGGAGGCATGGTCAAGGACTCTTTGAGAGCCTCGAAAGCCTTCTGTGCATCTTCGTCCCACACGAACTTATCTGCCTTCTTCAATAGTTTGAAGAAAGGCAAACCTTTTTCGCCCAGTTTGCTGATGAAATGACCTAGAGCCGCCATCATGCCTGTGAATTTCATGATGTCTTTCTTGCAAGATGGCTTGGCCATGTTGCGTATTGCGTCGACCTTGACGGGATTAGCTTCGATGCCCCGGTGTCCGACCATGAAGCCCAGGAGCAATCCGGAGGGGACACCGAAGACGCACTTGGTCGGGTTGAGCTTCCACTGATATTCGCATAGGTTGGAGAAGGTCTCAGCGAGGTCGGCGATGAGCTGATCTTGCTCGGTGGTCTTGACGACTACGTCATCAATGTAAGCTTCTACGTTTTTCCCAATCTGCGACTTCAGTCACTTTTGTATCGCCTTCTGGTATGTTGCGCCAGCATTTTTCAGGCCAAAGGTCATGACCTTGTAGCAGTAGATGCCATTGGGCGTTATGAACGCTGTTTTGTCTTCGTCTTCAGGATTCAAGGCTATCTGGTGATAACCTAAATAGCAATCGAGGAACCACAGTAGAACGCTACCAGCCGTGGAGTCCACGACCTGGTCGATGTGAGGAAGAGGGAAGGGATCTTTCGGACAGTGCTTGTTGAGGTCGGTGTAGTCGATACACATCCTTAATCCTCCAGTCTTCTTGGGTACAAGGACCGGGTTTGCGAGCCAAACTGGGTGTTTACATTCACGGATGAATCCTGCAGCTAAGAGCTTGCAGACTTCTACTTCTATAGCTTGCTTTCTATCTTTTGCAAATCGCCAGAGCTTTTGCTTGATAGGTCTAGCGGTCTTGCTTACTTCATGGGCGTGCTCAGCCGGCCTCCTAGGGACACCGGGCATGTCGGACGGGCTCCATGCGAAGATGTCAGTGTTGTCCCTGAGGAAACTGGTGAGCGCGAGTTCCTATTTGGGATCGAGGTTGGCCCCGATGATGACTTCCTTGGACGCGTCGGGCAGGCCTGAGAGCCAGGTGTGGTTCGAGGACCGGTGGATGGTCGCTTCCTGGTGTGATGAGTGATTGACAACGTGGTGTGGACTGATTCTTGGCTAAGTATTGCAGGTGCAGGTTGCGGCTTGACTGGTGCAGGTGCAGGTGAATAACAAGCGCGAAAGATCGTTGCCGGTGAGGCCTCCAGGTGTGGAGAAGACAAGTAGGCTTGGTTCGAGGGACCCGGTGGCCAGCGGGGTCAAGTGCGGGCCGCATGGTGGCAAGAACGGCAAGATGAAGTCATGGACGGTTTCTTGGTAGAGCCTCAAAACCAAGGTTGAGCCGGGACTACGTGGGAGCCGAGTCATGAGTGGTGATTGGCAGAGGCTACACCGAGTTCGCAGGGTTTCCAGTGGTTCACCAGAAAACTACTGGGTTCCTTGGTTGATCCACAAAGCCAAGACCGAAGAACCGAAGACGGAGGTGCAGCAGCTCCAGACCGGTCTGACTGGTGGGTCTGACCGGTCTGACTGGTGGGTACCGGTCTGACCGGTGTGCGACGACGCAGTCCGGAATCTTCGAAGCGGAGGACACACGTCGGGATCGCAAGGCTTGCGTCGAGGCTAAGCAAGTTTGCGGTCGCTGGGCATCCATCCGATGGAGCGAGGACAAAGTTTTTCGAATTCGCCCTTGAGGGGCATGTATCCCTAGTTAGCTAGTAAGGGTATTTTTGTCTTTCGGTTGCCTCCATATAAACCAAGTGGTGAGAGGATGGCAGCCATCTCTTGGAACCCTAGCTCATTTGCTTTCCTATTTTCTCTTCCTATTTTCCTTAGGATTTTCTTAGGACTAGCTTGAGAGCTTCATGGTGAGATCTTGTGAGAGGGAAGGATGATCGGGCGGCAAGCTAGACCTTGTATGAACCTCTTTGGTATGTATAGATGATTCGGCGTGGTTCCTCAAGGCTTGGATGTGTCTTTCCCGTTTCTTCTTTTTGGTGATTTTCGGAGCCCTTTCTTGGCGATTTTCTTGGAGCGATTTCGAGGCCTTTCTCTTTGGGATTTGGTGGGGGATGTATGCATGAACCCTTCGTGGTTCTTTTCCCCTTGATTCCCCTCCCAAATCAGTGAGTAAAGGGGCTCGATTTTGGGGTTTTCGTGGCTCTAGGGTTAGAGGCGTTCTTGGTGGGATTTCTTCGATTCCTCTTGATTTAGCAAGTTTTGGTGGACCAAATCTTGGCTATGGAGTACCCATGAGGTGTTCCTACTATCCCCAAAGTCTTGCACAAATCCGTGGAGCGATTCCGGAGATCGGGAGTTGGATTTGGAGGAGTTGACCCGCGGGTGCTGTTCATCCCCGAGCGGCCCAGCCTGATCGGTCTGACCGGTGCTGCTCACCGGTCTGACCGGTGCAGAGGCTCTGTGGGTTTTGCCTTGGGTGAACATTTGGGCGAGTTCGTTGTTGTCCCGTGGTGCTGCTGTTTCGAGTTTGGATCTGTTTGGAGCTCGGTAGGCCTGTTTGGTAGATTTGGGGTTTCCTGGCTTGAACCGGTCTGACCGGTGGTGCTCACCGGCCTGACCGGTGTAGGCCAGTAGCGCTCGAGTTGCTAGTTCCGCTGCGTTCTCGAGTTCGTGAAGGTGTTTGTTGGTTCCTAGGACCAGTAGCACTCCAGTGGCTGCGTGGTCTTGGCCAACTTGGGTAGTTGAGTCGGAGACGTGATTTGGAAGCCGTGTTCGTCTTGTTGGAGTTCCCATCTCCTTCGAGAAGAATTTTTATCGGCTCCCATTCACTCCCCCCCTCTCTGGTTCGCCTAATCGGTCCTTCAATTGGTATCAGAGCCGGTTCGGGTCTTTATTGACTCTTACCAGTCTAAGATCCAAAGATGGCGTACCAGGAACGGGGTTCGGGTCCTCCGCACTTCGATGGGAAGAACTGCCAGATGTGGCAGAGGCGGATGGCAGCGTTCCTCCGCGGAAAGGGTCAGATCCTTTGGGACGTCACGGTGAACACAGCTTATGTTCATCCCATGAACTTCCTTGCTCCAGGATCGAGGGATATGTTCGAAGCCAACAACAAGGCGACAAGACTACTTGTTTCGTGCTTTGTGTCAGCCTGAATTCGATCGGGTTCAGACAGAGGACTTAGCTTGTAGGATTTGGGAGCAGTTGAAGGATGCTCATGCTGGGAATGCTCAGGTTCAGGCTCGGATGTACGCGACTTACCGGAGAGAGTACGAGAACTTCACTTATCTCCCCGGCGAGTCCGTCGATGCCCTTTTCCAGCGGTTTACGGTCGTTGTGAACAACATGAGAGCCAATGTGGACGTGCTCCCATACGATGATCATGATAGAGCCGTGAAGCTCTTGCACTCGTTGGATCGTACCGTATGGGACGGGAAGTTTGAGGCTATTGTTGAGTCCGAGAAGTATGACACCTTGATGGTGAACGAGCTGTTCTCGAAGCTCAAGTCGGCTGAGTTGGACCGTGGTATGACAGCCAAGATCGAGAGCCCGACTGATTCTCATAGTCTCGCTCTCGTCAGTGGCAAAGGAGCTAAGTCTAACGCTAACGCATCCTCCAGGATGTACTCTCTGTCTTCTTTGATGTCTTTGCCAGACGAGGAGTTCGACGTGCTTGGAGAGGACGAGCTGGCGTTGCTGACCAGGCGGTTCGAGAAGCTGCACGAGAACCGGGTGAACACGAGGAGGACAGCACGGACGTGCTTTCAGTGCGGCAAGCCAGGACACTTCGTCGCAGACTGCCCGGAGAAGATGGAGAACAAGGACGGCTACAAGGATGGCTACAGGCACCGATCGAGCAAGGATGGCAAGTACCGATCGAGGCGTGATCACAAGCACAAGAACAAGCACAAGGACGAGCGACGGTCGAGGAAGAAGTACGGCCGCGGCAGGAAGGCCCGAGCGATGGTCGATGCGAGCGACGTCGACTCCAGCTCCGCCTACTCTTCCTCGAGCTCGAGTAGCAGTGAAGTTGAAGGTGATCGGCGCAAGAACAAGAAGTCATCCAGGAACTTGAGTGGGTTGAGTTGCTTCGCGGAAGATGGCTTCTGCGGCATGGCTCGTAGCTCTGGCAGCAAGAAGAGCCACCAGAGTGACTCGGACTCCGACTCCGAGGATGAGGTATGTGATGAGCTCTCTTCTTTGCGCAAGGAGAATGATGAGTTGGTTGACTTGCTTGATAACCGCGATCACATGCTTAGAGAGGCCAAGAAGATGAGGAAAGAGCTTAGGGCCTCACTAGAAGATGCTAGGAACCGTGTGGCTGAGCTAGAAACCCAGAACCTAGATGCTAAGCTTGAGATTGATTCGCTTAAGGCTTCTCCTGTGGTTTCTGATGAGATTGATTGCTGTGATTGCTCTGTGTACCTAGCTGATCTTACTGCTCTTAAGGATAAGCATGCTTCTACCTGTGATGAACTAGATATGCTTAGGGTTGAAGTGGCTGAGCTTAAGTCTAGACCTGCTTTGCTAGGTGCTTGCACTTCTTGCCCTGTTTTGCATGGAAAGATTGATGAGATGCATGCTTACACTGTTTCGCTTGAGGCTAAGTTGAAAGAGCCTATTCCCACTTCTTGCTCTACTTGTGAATTGCATGCGGTTAAGAATTTGGAGCTTGCACATTATGTTGATCGCTTGCAGGATGAGAATGATGAGCTGAGAAAATGTATGAGCTGGTTGTCGGGTCAGGAGCCTCAGCTTGGTATCATGATAGCGGCTTTCAAACGCTATGATGGTCAGGCACTTGGGGCTGACAAGCTTGGAGAGAACAGTGGTGAGGGAGTTGAGAGAGTTGGAGAGATTCCTATCCCACCACCAAACAGACACAAGAACAAGTTTGAGCCCAAGCCTAACCATCTCAGAAACAAACTTGACACTACTCCAGATCCACCCATATTTCCTCACCCAACAAATGATTTCCAGAAACCGGTGAAGTTTGTGAGCCCAAAGGGAGGTGAGGAAGGAGAGAAGAAGGGTGAGAAGCCGAGTGGGCAGCCCCAACCCAAGCCAAAGCCTAAGCCACAGCCCATAAAGTTCCATTGTGGGTATTGTGGGAGAGATGGTCACAAGGATGAGTTTTGCTTCAAGAGGAAGCGTGAGGAGAGAATGGCTAGAGAGTGGGCTAACAAGGACAGGTACCGCCCCTCTAATGGTGTACCTGAGCCTCGTATGCAGATGTCCAGGGCCAAGGCGATTGTGAGGACGGTTTCGGCTTGGGGAGACCGGAAGGCTGCAGGTGCTGCTGCTGGCCGAGCTACACCGGTCAGATCGGTGTACTACACCGGTCAGACTGGTGCAGGTCTGGGCAGACAGCGAGTCGGGTTTCGTACTCGTGAGGATGCTCGGTTTGGTTCTGGAGGTCGTGGTTCTAGTGGTTGGTCTGAAAAGTTTGCAGGTGGTCAGTTTGCTAGGCGTTCTCCACCTCGTGCTCAATACGGGGGTGGGAGGAGTCGTAGCTTTGAGATGGAGAGGAGGAACGATCCACGGTTTTCCTTTCGTGGCTTTCGTCCTCCTCCAGCTAGAGAGGGTTGGTTCCCTCGTAGTTGCTACCGTGGTGGTGTTCGTGGTGGTAGCTTTGATAGGCGTGATGATCTGGTTTGTGCTAACCCCACTTTGGAGCAAATGGCTCGGCACTGGTTTTACTCTTTTGGTACTAACCCCAGTGCTGAGTCGTTTGTTCACTCACGTGCTCGCTTTTGAATTTCAGGTGGGAGACTTGAGGAACGTTTGGTTGATTGACTCCGGTTGCTCGAGGCATATGACCGGAGACAAGGGGTGGTTCTCAAGTCTCGTCCCGGTGGTGTCCAGGACATACATCACCTTTGGGGACAATGGGCGAGGGCGTGTGCTATCAGAAGGTGAGATCAAGGTAAGTGACAAGGTCACTCTCAGGCGTGTTGCTCTTGTTCAATCGCTGGGGTTCAATTTGCTTTCTGTGTCCCAGTTGTTGGATGAGGGCTTTGAGGTGTTGTTTCGGCCTGGTGGTTCTCGGATTTTAGATTCTCGAGGGGACCTTTTTTGCATCGTTCCCGAGGGTCAAGTGTTCCGAGCTGATTTCTCTCAGTCTTCTGGTGTGGAGCGTTGCTTTTTGGCTGGTTCTTCGAGTGAGTTGTGGAAGTGGCATAGGAAGTTGGGTCACTTGAGCTTTGACCTTTTGTCACGCTTGAGGAAACTCAATTTGGTCCGAGGATTGCCACGGTTGAGGTTTGAGAAAGAGTTGGTTTGTGCGCCGTGTAGGCATGCCAAGATGGTAGCCTCTTCTCACCCGCTTCTCACTGATGTGATGACTGAGCGTCCATGCGAGCTGCTCCATATGGACCTTGTTGGCCCAGCTCGTGTGCGATCTGCGGGTGGGAAGTGGTATGTCCTTGTTGTGGTGGACGACTACTCTCGGTATGCGTGGGTGTTCTTTCTTGAGGAGAAAGGGGAGACGTTTGGTTTTGTTCGAGATCTTGTCTTGAGGTTAAGAAACGAGAGGCACGGAGATGCCATACGAGCGATCCGCAGTGACAATGGCTCGGAATTCAAAAACTCTCGCTTCGAAACCTTTTGCCATGACTTGGGTCTTGAACACCAGTTTTCGAGTCTGTATACGCCTCCCCAGAATGGCGTGGTGGAAAGGAAAAACAGAACCTTGTGCGAGATGGCTCAGACGATGCTCGACGAGCATAGGACTCCGAGAAGGTTCTGGGCTGAGGCGGTCAATACCGCGTGCTATGTGTCGAACAGGATCTATCTCAGGGTTCATAAGAAGAAAACCTGTTACGAGTTGATGCACGGTCGCACACCCAAGGTGAGTCACTTCCATGTCTTTGGTTGTAAATGCTTCATTCTGAAGAAAGGGAAGAAGTTGGACAAGTTCGAGGCTAGGTCTGTCGATGGCATTTTCTTTGGTTATGCATCTCATTCTAGAGCATTTCGTGTGCTCAATCTTGAAACTAACCAAATCGTGGAGACTTGCGAGGTAACCTTCGACGAGACACAGCCACGTAGTCAGCTTGTTTTTGAGTGTGCAGGTGATGACGAACTTGGCGAGGAGATCTTTCAGGAGGAGGAGCATGAACATGGAGATGATGAAAATGGCGGTGTGGTGCCCGCAGCTGAACATGTACCTACTACTTCGACGACGATCGTGAACGGGCCCTCTCCCACACCTACAACGACAAACCCAGATCAAGGCGAAGCTGCTGTTGAGGGGGAGGTAGCATCAAGGCGAGAACCTCCCCGGCGAGTGCAAGTGGATCACCCAGCTTCGAGAATCATCGGCGACATGAATGAACGTACTACACGGTCGAGGGTTCGGAACAATTCTCATTTCGCTCATGCTGCTTTTGTTGCCACCTTTGAGCCCAAAGACATTGGACACGCGTTATCTGATCATAATTGGGTTAACTCGATGCATGAGGAGTTGGAGAATTTTGAGAGGAACCAAGTTTGGGTGTTGGTTGACCCTCCTCCAGGGTGTAAGCCGATTGGGACAAAATGGGTGTGGAAAAATAAAGAGGGAGAGAAAGGAGAAGTGGTGAGGAACAAGTCAAGACTTGTTGCTCAGGGGTACAGTCAGAAAGAGGGGATCGACTACGAGGAGACTTTCGCTCCTGTAGCTCGTTTGGAGGCGATCAGGATCCTTCTAGCCTTTTCCGTGGCTAAAGGGTTCATGTTGTACCAGATGGATGTGAAGAGTGCTTTCCTGAACGGTGTGTTGGAGGAAAAGGTGTTTGTGAGGCAACCACCGGGGTTTGAGAGTGAGAAGTACCCCCACCGGGTGTACAAGTTGAGGAAGGCGTTGTATGGGTTGAAGTAGGCGCCTAGAGCTTTGTATGGTAGGTTGAGGGGGTTCCTGTTTGAGAGAGGGTTTGAGATGGGGAAGGTCGATCAGACCTTGTTTCTCCTCAGGCAGGGCAGAGATATCCTGATTGTGCAGGTATACGTGGATGATATTATCTTTGGTGGCTCGTCTAACTCTCTTGTTGCAAGGTTTGCAGAAGACAAGAGCAGGGAATTTGAGATGAGCATGATGGGCGAGTTGCAGTTCTTCCTCGGGCTACAAATCAAACAATCAAAGGAACGAACATTTGTGCACCAAGCTAAGTACACCAAGGACATTGTGAGGAAGTTCAAGATGGAGGACTCCAAGGCCATGGCGACGCCTATGAGTACGACTACAGCTCTTGATGCGGACGAGGAAGGTGAACACGTGGACCAGAAGGAGTACCGGAGCATGATCGGGTCACTCCTCTACTTGACGGCAACGAGGCCGGACATCCAATTCTCGGTATGTCTGTGCGCTCGTTTTCAAGTGTCTCCGAGGACTTCGCATCGGCAAGCATTGAAGCGCATTTTTAGGTATTTGCGACACACTCCCAACTTCGGCCTTTGGTACTCTGCGTCTTCTTCTTTAGCATTTCATGGATTTTCAGACGCGGATTTTGCCGGGTGTCGGTTGGATAGGAAGTCCACTTCTGGGACTTGCCAGTTCTTGGGTTCTTCTTTGGTGTCTTGGTCTTCCCGCAAACAGTCGAGTGTTGCTCAATCCACTACCGAGGCAGAGTATGTGGCCGCAGCTAGTTGTTGCTCTCAGCTCCTTTGGATCACATACACCATGAGTGACTTTGGTGAGGAGTATACCCATGTCCCACTTCAATGTTATAGCACAAGTGCCATAAGCATTGCAAAGAACCCAGTGCTCCATTCCAAAACCAAGCACATAGAAGTGAGGTATCATTTTCTGAGAGACAACGTAGAGAAAGGGAAGATAGCTTTGATCCATGTACCCACACATGACCAACTAGCCGATATTTTCACCAAACCCCTGGATCAAGCAACTTTCACTCGTTTGCGGGGGGAGCTTGGTGTTTGTTTGATTTCTTGAGTTGGCATGTGGGAGCTCCTTTGTAGCATATGTATATCTTTCCTTTGTGCATTTCTTGCATTTGGCATGGCATATGTAACATGATGTATAGGCATCTTTGTATCTTAGGTTGCATGCATTTTGTATCATATGCATTGTTTAGGAAAGGCTTCTCCTATATACATTGTTCACCATGGAATGATATATATGTCTTTGTGAGCTAATTTGGTAAGCTATGGTTAGTTTGGCTTAGCTCTTGATAATCTTGGTTTGTATCCATGGTTGATGGCTATGTTTTTGAAAAATTTCATATGTATGCTCTCTTGTGAGTAAATGCCTTTACATGATCTTGACATGTTTTTGTGGCTTGGCTATGCTTAATTTGTGGTTGGATAGCTTATTTTGATCATATGGGGCCAAAGGCTCATTTGCCATCATGAATGTTTAGCCCCCATGCTTCATCTTGTGGAGGGGCATAAGTTTCTTTTTGTCGCAAAGACATTTCATGTACCATTTATAAATCTGAAAATGAAATGTAAATTGCTTGAAAAATGTGCTCCCATGTCATATGTGCTAATTTTAAATTTGCTTTGGGTGCTAAACCGTTGCATGATGCCTACCAATGAGAAGTCTCATATATAGAAGTAGGCACATGGCTCGGTGGCTTTGACATGACATGAGGTGCTTGTGGGTGTTTATGATGGTCTTATGCTTAGAATGGTTGTCCTAGCATGAAGTTTGTGTGGCTTTGCCATTTTGACATGTTTTGCTCATGTTTAGGACTTTGCTCATCAGAGGGTGTTTTTTCGCAAAATTGCTCAACTCTATCTTAGCTTCGCCCAATGGTTGTGAAACTTGGTAATCTTGTAGTTGATGTCATTACGAAGCTATAGAGTATCTAACTTGCTCATTTGGACATGTGTAGCATCCTTTGTTGAATTTTGTCTATTTGAGAAGCTCTAGGTTGCATTTTTTTGCATTTTTGGCTTGATTCATGCATTGTCAACAAGCGGGAGAAGTTTGAGCATGTTTTGGCTTGCTGCATGCATTTAGAAGGTTTCCAAGTGGTTTCGGGCTATTTTTGAGCTCGGGCAGTTTCCCAGGTGGCATTGGCCTGACCGGTGAGGTACACCGGTCTGACCGGTGTAGTTCCCAGGTGCTGGACGATCTTGTCCACCGGTCTGACCGGTGGGGGTGACCGGTCTGACCGGTCAGAGCAAAGCTGAAGCAGCTGCTCTGTTTTGCGAGGTGGTTTGCATGCATTCGTCCAGGGGGAGTTGCATTGGTTCAGGGGGAGCTTGCATGTGTGCAGAGGGAGCTCTTTGTGGTTTTCGAGCTTTGGTTTGAAGGTTTGTGCTCTTTGCTTGAGCATGTTTTGTCTCGGATGTGTCGAGCCGTTGCCCTTGCCTAAGGGGTCCGAGACTTGTCTTCTTCAAGTGATCTTGCTCTTTGCCTTTCTTTGGCTTTCGATAGCTTGTTGGAGTTTCTTTTAGTCGTTTCTTTTCTTTTTCTTTTCTCTTGGTTACCAAAACGTGTGTGTTGTCAATGCACTCATCAAGGGGGAGATTGAGAGCCAGGTGTGGTTCGAGGACCGGTGGATGGTCGCTTCCTGGTGTGATGAGTGATTGACAACGTGGTGTGGACTGATTCTTGGCTAAGTATTGCAGGTGCAGGTTGCGGCTTGACTGGTGCAGGTGCAGGTGAAGAACAAGCGCGAAAGGTCGTTGCTGGTGAGGCCTCTAGGTGTGGAGAAGACAAGTAGGCTTGGTTCGAGGGACCCGGTGGCCAGCGGGGTCAAGTGCGGGCCGCATGGTGGCAAGAACGGCAAGATGAAGTCATGGACGGTTTCTTGGTAGAGCCTCAAAACCAAGGTCGAGCCGGGACTACGTGGGAGCCGAGTCATGAGTGGTGATTGGCGGAGGCTACACCGAGTTCGCGGGGTTTCCAGTGGTTCACCAGAAAACTACTGGGTTCCTTGGTTGATCCACAAAGCCAAGACCGAAGAACCGAAGACGGAGGTGCAACAGCTCCTGACCGGTCTGACCGGTGGGTCTGACCGGTCTGACCGGTGGGTACCGGTCTGACCGGTGAGGAGCACCGGTCTGACCGGTGTGCGACGACGCAGTCCGAAATCTTCGAAGCGGAGGACACGCGTCGGGATCGCAAGGCTTGCGTCGAGGCTAAGCAAGTTTGCGGTCGCTGGGCATCCGTCCGATGGAGCGAAGACAAAGTTTTCCGAATTCGCCCTTGAGGGGCATGTATCCCTAGTTAGCTAGTAAGGGTATTTTCGTCTTTCGGTTGCCTCCATATAAACCAAGTGGTGAGAGGATGGCAGCCATCTCTTGGAACCCTAGCTCATTTGCTTTCCTATTTTCTCTTCCTATTTTCCTTAGGATTTTCTTAGGACTAGCTTGAGAGCTTCATGGTGAGATCTTGTGAGAGGGAAGGATGATCGGGCGGCAAGCTAGACCTTGTATGAACCTCTTTGGTATGTATAGATGATTCGGCGTGGTTCCTCAAGGCTTGGATGTGTCTTTCCCGTTTCTTCTTTTTGGTGATTTTCGGAGCCCTTTCTTGGCGATTTTCTTGGAGCGATTTCGAGGCCTTTCTCTTTGGGATTTGGTGGGGAATGTATGCATGAACCCTTCGTGGTTCTTTTCCCCTTGATTCCCCTCCCAAATCAATGAGTAAAGGGGCTCGATTTTGGGGTTTTCGTGGCTCTAGGGTTAGAGGCGTTCTTGGTGGGATTTCTTCGATTCCTCTTGATTTAGCAAGTTTTGGTTGACCAAATCTTAGCTATGGAGTACCCATGAGGTGTTCCTACTATCCCCAAAGTCTTGCACAAATCCGTAGAGCGATTCGAGAGATCGGGAGTTGGATTTGGAGGAGTTGACCCGCGGGTGCTGTTCATCCCCGAGCGGCCCAGCCTGACCGGTCTGACCGGTGCTGCTCACCGGTCTGACCGGTGCAGAGGCTCTGTGGGTTTTGCCTCGGGTGAACGTTTGGACGAGTTCGTTGTTGTCCCGTGGTGCTGCTGTTTCGAGTTTGGATCTGTTTGGAGCTCGGTAGGCCTGTTTGGTAGATTTGGGGTTTCCTGGCTTGAACCGGTCTGACCGGTGAGCTACACCGGCCTGACCGGTGTAGGGGCCTTCTGTGGAAGTTCCCAGGTTGTACCAGCAGGGACCGGTCTGACCGGTGGTGCTCACCGGCCTGACCGGTGTAGGTCAGTAGCGCTCGAGTTGCTAGTTCCGCTGCGTTCTCGAGTTCGTGAAGGTGTTTGTTGGTTCCTAGGACCAGTAGCACTCCAGTGGCTGCGTGGTCTTGGCCAACTTGGGTAGTTGAGTCGGAGACGTGATTTGGAAGCCGTGTTTGTCTTGTTGGAGTTCTCATCTCCTTCGAGAAGAATTTTTATCGACTCCCATTCACTCCCCCCCTCTCTGGTTCGCCTAATCGGTCCTTCAAGGCCGAGGCAAACTTTCTTCACAGCGGGACTTGGGTCCAAGGCGGTGGCTGTGCGCTTCTGTTCCGGCACCTCAAGAGTAGTTTGGTCAATTTTGGCGGCCTGAGCGACCATGACCGTAGCGGCAGCTTTACACGCAGAGACCTTGGAGAGGTCGATAGTGTCGCTCTCGCAGTTGTAGGAGACGAGGATGTCACCGTGGACGGAAAGGATCCCGTTTGGTGCTGGCATCTTCATGATGAGGTAGGTGTGATGCGGTATGGCCATGAATTTGGCCAACATAGGTCAACCAAGGATGGCATGGTAGGAGGAGCGGAAGTCCGCGACCTCAAACGTCAGGTACTCTGTGCGGAAGTTTTCCTGTTTGCCGAAGGTGACCGGCAGGCATACACGACCTATGGGGTATGCAGCCTTGCCGGGCACGACCCCGTAGAAGGGTTCGTCGCAGGCGGTCATCTTGGAGAAGTGGAAGTCCATTTTTCTCAGCATTTCTGTGAAGATGATGTTCAAGCTGCTGCCCCCATCGATGAGGGTCTTAGGCAGGAACGCGCCATCCACTATGGGGTTGATGACCAGCAGGTGGGTCCCGGGGTCAGGTATGTGCACCCAATGGTCTTTCCTGGAGAAAGTGATGGGGTACTCCAACCAACGCAGAGGTTGCGGAGTTTCAGTATTGACTTGGCCGATCTCCCTTGCGTTTGATCGCTGCTGTCTGTTGCTCTTGGCTGCTTGACGACCACCGACGATGAAGTTGATTTGTCGACTGGCGTTCTGGAACGCACCGTTGGGATTGCCCGTTTTTGGTGGGGGTGGAGGAGAAGGCTCCTTGCGACGATTGCCGTTGCGGTCGCGATCATCTTGTTGACGTCGATCATCATGCTGACGGCAATCATCACGCCGGTCGTCACGGCGTTCATCGTGCTGATCATTACGGTGGTCGTCCCGACGATCATCGCGGCGGTAGTCGTCACGACAATCATCACGTCGGTCATCGCGGCGATAGTCACGGCGATCCCTATCGTCGTTGCGACGGTAAGGTCGCCGGTCGCGGTAGTCTCGTCGGTCAGGTCGACGATTGCGGTTGTCGTAGCGGCGACTGCTATTCTGGTCGTCGTTGTTGCTGCTCTTGGTCTTCTTAGGTTCTGGAGGCACTCCTAGTGCGCGCTTTAGCTGCTCGCACTCCCTCATGGTATGCTTGGCATCGCGGTGGAACTGGCTCTGGTCGTCCATGACCATGTTGAAGTCACCTTCGAGGAAGGTGGATGGTCTGGGCGGATCCGTAGCGTAGACCTCGCCAGATCGCTTGCGCGACCTACCTCCACTGTCGTTATGATCGTCCCCTTTGAAGTCGTGCACCACCACATCTTGAGTATCAACGAGCTTGTCGACGTAGGCCATTAGGTCGGTGATGGTGTGGGCATCAGCTTCGTGAATCTTCTCGAAGAGCTTGAGGTTGGTTACCCCCTTCTTGTAGTACGCTATGACGTCTTCGTCCTTGACTCCTGCAAGGGTGTTGCGATTCTCGAAGTAGCGGTTGGTGTACTCGCGGAGAGTCTCGTCGTGCCTCATCCGCACTCTGGCGAGGTGGTGAGTATTGCCGGACCGATTGTAGGTCGCTTGATAGTTGGTCGTGAAGAGCCGAGACAAGGTCGCCCATGAGGTGATGCACTCTGCATGAAGGTTGTCGAGCCACAGGAGTGGTGCTTTGCCCATCACGAGAGGAAAGTATCCTGCCATGTGGTCTTCATTGCCTCCAGAGGCTCGAGCTGCAATGCTGTACATCTTGAACCAAATACTTGGGTCAGAATGACCGTTGTATTTTTTGATGGCTGGCTTGAAGTCTTTTGGGTATCTGATCGTCCTGAGACGTTGTGAGAATGCCGAGAAGTTGTTGATTGCTCCAGGACTAGCTGACGGGGCGTAGGCTGTCGGGATGACGTAGAGGTCGTCGGGAGGACCATTGTCCTAGTCATACTGGGCACGTCGCAGGAGCTCTTGATCATGCATTTGCCGAAGTTTCGTGGCTTGGATGGGGTGATTGGCGTCAAGGGGATCAGGGACCCCGTGATCGCGGTTGTAGTTAGCATGTCGTGCTATCTCCACTTCGTCTCGTATGCGATGACGTTGACTGCTCTGAGCGTGGTTGGCTTGTACTGGAGGAGGTTGAGCTCCTGCATTCTGTCTTGCGTTACCGGTAACATTATGTTGTTGGGCACTAGCCGCATTAGCGGCGTTGTTTTGAGCATCACCAGGAGCGTTACCAGCGGCGTTGGCAGCTGGGTTGGCTGCTGGGTTGGCGGCAGTGTTAGCGGCAGCGTTAGCAGCGGGGTTGACCGGCTGTACGACTTCGTTCTCGCCACCTCCCTCTTCGGCCACAAGCTGAAGAGGAGGATTGGCGTTGGTGTTACGACATTGTCGAGGTCGCTCCGACCTACTTCTGGAGTAGGAGCTCGAAGCTGATCTGCTGTATCCTGGTCCTCTTTCTTCGACCTGGGCAGTGGCGATGCGGATGTGAGCTTGTAGGCGTCGAGTTGCAGGTGTATCCTCAAGTTGAGGCGAGTTGTAAACTTCATGGCGAGTTGTAAACTTCATGGCCGTTTTGCTCAAAGTCCTGCAGGAGGTCTCTGGCACGTAGGCGGTGTCGTCGAGGCTCGTTGTCCTGTCGCTGTCGAGGAGGGGCCTGAGCCGCAGCAGCAGCTGCTCCGTCTGGGATGTTGCCCGCGGGTTGTCCATCAGTGCCGGGTACGACGTTACCTGCAGGTTGACCTGCACCTGCGGCAGCTACATCTACTTCCTGCTGACGACGCGTAGCCCGTGCGGCGTTAGCGTTCTCGCGCTCTATGCGCTACTCGTCTGTCACACCAGGTTGAGGGAGTACATCGGCAGAGACCACGAGGACCTCTCGGTCTGGGATCTCGAACACCTCGCCCGGATAGTTGGGGGAGATGGTCGTGCGGACGATCTGAAATGCGAGGCGGTCCGGGGACGGCTCGTGGTTGGTCTGCCGGCGATGAGCCGCGGTGAGAGGTCGGCGAAGCTTTTTGAGCACACGGCACTGGCGAACCGTGTGTTTGGAGTCTTCATGGATGGGGCAGGGGTCGTCGAGGTGACCCTGCAGTTTCCACGATGTGGGATCTTGGGTTCATATTGGATCTGAAGCTTGTTCTTCGTGTAGCAAGATGCTGCATGAGTTGAGTTCCGTAGACCAAGGGGCAATGCGGGATGAAGATGGAGGGGTCCTGCGAGGGCGTTTGACGCGCCCACAGACCTTGATCGTGTCGGAGAGCATGTCTTCGATGCGATCTAGCCCCGCGATCAGGTCGCTAGGAGTGGGTGTGTGGGTTTTCTCCAGCAAGTCGGATCCGATCTGCTGGTTGGAGGTGACCGCAACGCTCTCGATGACGTGGCATGCGGCTGGAACGGTGGATCCCGCCGGCATAGAGCCAAAGCAGATGTCAATGGGGTTGGCGAGGATGTCCGCCATTCTCTCCAGGAAGATGACGCCGCTTGACGAAGCCATCGAGTTGCACGAAGAACCCAGGATTCCTCCCTTACCTGGCGCGCCAACTGTCAGAGGTTTAGATCTAGACAGCCCACTAGGGGGTTAACCCCGGTGGTTTAGTTGTTCGGCGAGGTGGAATCTAAGGCTAAGAACTCGAAGGTTGCGCACGAGCACACAGAACACAGAGAACACGGCGAGTTTATACTGGTTCGGGCCTCCGGAAAGTAAAACCCTACATCCAGTTGTTGGTGTACATTGCTTGAGGATTGAGTGGTTGTACAAGGGGTCGCCCTGCCTGCCTTATATTGGCCAGCGGACAAGGTCGGTTCCCAGATTCCTGGTCGGTTACGACCAGGAGACCTAAGTCTAGTTGATTACAACACTTGCCATATCTGTCGATCTGCTTGGTCGGAATCCACCGATGTCTTGTCTTGTACGCTAAGTCTTGAAGTCGTTTTGGATAAGGTCGTCTGGGTAATCTTCTAGGAAGTGTTCAGGAGGTCGTGTGGGCCACCAACTAGGTCGGTTGGGCCCACAATCAGGTCGGCGGGTCTTCTGGTAGGTCGGACCCACTTGTCGGGGACGACCGTGAGCCTGGTCGGTGGGATCCAGGGGTACCCATGTCTCACATGGCCCAACAATATTAGGCGCACAAAGGCTCTGTCAGATGGTTAGATCTGCACAGCTCACAGGGGGGTTAACCCCGGTGGTTTATTTGTTAGGCTGTGTGAAATCTAGGGCTAAGAACTTGAAAGTTGCGCACGAGCACACGGAACACAGAGAACACTGCGAGTTTATACTGGTTCAGGCCTCCGAAGAGTAAAACCCTACGTCCAGTTGTCAGTGTAGATTGCTTGAGGATTGCGTGATTGTACAAGGGGTCGCCCTGCCCGCCTTATATTGGCCAGCGGACAAGGTCGGCACCCAGACTCCTGGTCGGTTACGACCAGGAGACCTAAGTCTAGTTGATTACAATCATTGCCATATACGTCGGACTGCTTTATCGGAATCCACCGTTATCTTGTCTGGCACGCCAAGTCTTGAAGTCATTCTGGATAAGGTCGTCCGGGGAATCTTCTGGAAGGTCTTCAGGAGGTCGTGTGGGCCACCAACTAGGTCGGTTGGGCCCACTGTCAGGTCGGCGGGTCTTCTGGTAGGCCGGACCCACTTGTCGGGGACGGTTGTGAGCCTGGTCGGTGGGGACCCAGGGGTACCCATGTCTCACAAGCCCCCGAGCGATGTGTAGGCGCAGCGACCTTAGAAGGTCATGACGAAGTCTTGAAGCTATCGACAGGTTGAATAGCGTGCACGTCAGTCCAAAAAAGAAAGAGAAATAAATTAGCTTAGCAGCTGACATGTTTGAAGTCTTATCAAATGAAGAGAGGTCGAGTGACGACCTATAGGAGGCAGGTTTCCAATAGATCAAAACGACGATGAAAAAATTCAGAGGGCGTCAAGGACGCACTCATATAGTAGTATCCGAGCATCGTGGCGGGCATGATGGCCGGTATGATGATCCAAAAAAGAAAAAGATGAAAAATTAGATCGAGTGGCCACCTGAAGAGAAACCAGTTTCCCAACAGGTCGGTACGATGAAGAAAACAAGAGGGCGTCGAAGGCGCTCTCGTAGAGTAGTCCCCGAGCATTGAAGCAGGCAGCATGGTTGGTTTGATGCTCAAAAAAGAGAAGAAAACTGAGTCATGGTCTTGATCGAACGAAGTGTAGAGACACCTAGATCTCCCAGCATGGCTGCAAGAAGTCTGGCAGAGCCGACCTCAAGGAGGCCTTATAGGCGTGCCAACCTCAAAGAGGCCTCAAATCAGCTATGTCTAGTATCCGAGGATACCCAGTAGCCAGCAGGATCATGAAATGCGCATCACATGAAAAGGTCTTCTGTAGTGGTCGAAACGATCAACGATGAAGCTGTAGAAAAATGTTGATCTTGAACGTATGGAGTGTAGAGACACCCAGATATCTTGCATAGCTGTAAAGAGTCTAGCAGAGCCACCCGAGGCATGCCGATCTCAGGAAGGTCTCAAATCAGAAGCGCCCAAGCACCCGAAGATACTTGGCAGGGCCATTAGGCGCGCACCCCACAGGGTGGCCTTCATTCCCGACGTAAAATTCTGGGTGTCCAGAGCAGGCTGGCAGAGCTATAAAAAGCACACCGACCTCAGGAAGGTCACGCATCCAGGGCGCCCAACTAGGTTGGCAGAGCCGTAGACATACTGAGGTATTGCAAGACCTAGGTATTAAGGCACGCCGACCTCAGGAAGGCCATTTTGGTGCCCAGACGACCAGCATAGCTACCAATCATCCAGCGGAGCCATGGTACAAAGGTATTGACGACCTAAGTAGTGGGCACACCGACCTCGGGGGCCTGACGAAATCATAGATTTGAAGCTACTAATCTCCAGGCGCCCAGACGGATCTGGCAGAGCAGTGAGGCACGCCTACCCCGGAAGGTCTTCAATCGAACCTATGACCATTCTACTCAGGAAACAGAAATATAGCTGATTGGAATAGGTCTGTTTACGTGCAGAGCCATAGCGGGTGCACCAGGACGCAGAGCCTAGCGGGTGCATTGAAAATGTAGAGCTGTAAATGTTGTATTTGAGTGTCGTCATCTGTAGCTGTAGGGAGGCGCAGGGCCAGCTGACGTGGAGTCAGTCTTATCTTCTTCCGTAGACTGCAGGGTCACGGGTCAACAGTGGTCGGAGATTCTCTTGCCACCCAGAAAATGACAAGCTGCCCACTGACCGAGAGATGTACTGTAGCCATGTGACATCGCAGCAGCCTCAGGCATCATTGATGCACAAGCGACAAAGACGTCGCGAAGCAGGGGAAAAGGACGTCGTATTTAATTATCCACATGTCTACAGGACCTCTCAATCACGTGGTAACAGTGTCACCACTTCACCGGCCGCACAAGGCCTGGTTCCCGCTATAAATAGCACCATAAGGCTCAAGGAGGCAAGCACCGAGCATTGCTGAGCTATGAAGCCGCAGAGTAGTATTTTGGCCATGCCATGGGCATGTGTCCGTCCACCAGAGCATAGGATGCAAAGTTTGTAGAAGCTTGGAGCTAGAAGAACTCTTGCGAAGTGTAGGTAGCACCCCCACTCTTTGTACCGTGCCTCAGCGAGGAATCAAGGAGAGTTTGGAGGTGATGCTGTAGAGGCCCGAGGTGATGCTGCAGGTTCTTGGTAAGCATGAGATGCTCGTTGAGGGCTTGCAGTGCGCGCCGAAGAGCAAGCTCGTGTCTGCATTCCATAGTCAGGCACAAAGTGTGACTTGCTATGTGCAGCGTCGTGCAAGCGTTCACCTCGAGGTCGCCATTAGGGGTCTGAAGCTAGAAGAATTCTTGCGATGTGCTCTACTATAGTAGAGAACATGGCAAAGATTGCTCTAAGTAGACCAGGTCTTCAAATTTGTAACAGGTTCTGGATCCAATGAGGTCGCAGGCGACCTGTGTACCTTTGAAGTTCCCATGTAATGTTCGCTCTCTTCTGTCATGTAATGGTCGTTTTGAAGAAATTATTCATCAAAGACCTAAGATGATGTTGTCTGGGGGCTTATCGACCTCATGGAGATCGAATTTGCTATCAGGACGACCTGGTAGCATTGACGTGTGCACGACCTAAACTCAAAGTGTAGGTCGCCAGCTTATCCATTGGGCATATAGCTGTTGGCGTGAAATCTGATGAGATCGTCTCGCGAAATTAGTGGCTAAGAGCCGTTGCGGTAGATCCGTTGCGGCGATAGATCCGCAACGGGCGTCCGCGGCAGGGCCCATATAAATACGGCTGCGGGGACGGGCGTTGACCCTCCCTTTCCGTCGTCTTCTTCCTCTCGCCATCCGCCAGAAGCTTCCTTGCCCTAGCTGCTATGCTTACGCATCTAGCCCACCATACTCGAAGCCAGAGCTACCCGCCGCCCTCTCTAGTAGACCGCACGCCGCCACCACGACTCGTGCGCTGCGCTACTCCGCATGCGCATAAAAACCCTAGTGACATTTAGATCCAAATCCACTCGACTTGAGGAAATGGCGGCCGCGGCTTCCCAAATCCCCGCCCTGGAGACGGTCTGGGAGCCCTCGGTGATGACCGAGGAGAAGATCCAAGCGCTGGTGAATCGCGGGCTGCTCAGGTCCAAGGCGGAGATGGAGTGGAAGGCGCCTACCGGCGAGGCGTTCCCAATGGAGGACGACAAGGAGCAGGTCGTCTTCGCATCTTTCTTCGAGCGTGGGTTCAATTTGCCTGCCGGCGATTTCTTTAGAGGTCTGCTGTACTACTACAAGCTGGAGTTGGTACACCTCGTTCCTAACTCCATCACTGTAGTATCGTTGTTAATCCACTTTTGCGAGGCGTATCTGGGGATATTGCCCCATTTTTTGTTGTGGCGATATTTCGTTAATGTCAAGACCACCGGCAAGCGTACGAGCGTTGTAGGCTCGGTGATGTTATGCTTAAGACCAGGTCTTAAGGCAGAATGGCTTGATATGGACCTGCCGGGCAACACCTAGGGGTGGAGGTCGGAGTGGTTCTACGTCGCTAACCAGAAGCCGGTGCTCCCGAAGCGAACTGGGCACTGGACCGAGAAGATACCTGAGTGGGACCTGTCCCTCACCTCCCGCGAGTTGGAAGATGTTAAGGAGTTGCTCGCCCTTGTAGCCGACCTCAAGAAGAAGGGTCTGACTGGGGGCTCGGTGGCGATGTCGTTCTGTCGTCGTCTGATCTAGCCGATCAAGGACTGGGGGCACCCGGCCTACGAGTATTGGGGTCAGTCGGACCCTACTCACGAAGTGAACTGCAAGGTCTCCCAGGAAGAGATGGCGGCCAGAGTCACGCAGCTGTCTGATTCGTCGGTGGGGGCTGATGAAGACAGCGACCTGGAGGTCGGTGACGACGTGGCGAGCCGGCCTGAGGTGAGCAGTGCCACAAGACCGGGACGCAAGACGAGGGCGGCGACGGCGAAGCAGTCGAGCTCGAGGGCTGTCGTGACGACCGAGGCAGCAAAGACTGCTAAGCTCGAGGCCAACAAGAAAAAGAGGAAGAGGAAGACGATCCCCACCCTGACATCCAAGGAGGTCGAGGAAGAGGATGAAGCTACTGATGATCCGCCGATCACTAACGATCGTGCGGCGCCAAGGTCGCCAAGTCCTGCGGCCAAGAGGCAACGAGAGCTGGAGCGGCAAGTGACAGAGGAGGACCTCCGCCGTATCAGGGAGGCGCAGCTGGCTGCAGCCGGTGCTCAGGCAAAGATGCCTAAAAGGGTTCCACCTTGGCCTCTGAGGCCGAAATTGCGTGCGCCAGTGGTCGTGAGGTAAGACCCCAATACTTGGACTTGTTCATTGATAGCCACTGGGAGGTCATAGCATTTGACTAAGAAATTGTTGCAGGTCAGACGCCAGACCTCAGAGCACCTCGGGTGCTCAAGGCTCTCCCACGAGGACAACGATGTCTGAGCAAGAGGTCGGAACTCTGGGTTCCATTGGCGACATGGGGACATCGACTCCCTCGCCCGTCATTAAAGTGGACCAGATCAACGCGGTGCCAAACACGTCGGCTCAGGACCCGGTGGTAGACCAAGCTCAGATCGAGCAGCCACAGCGAGGCCCAGAAACAACCGGCGGAGAGGTACCGAGTTCGACGTCAATGGGGCCAGACTTGAGGAGGGGGGAGACCAATTGGAGCGGCACTCCCTAGGAGGGAGATGTCTTTGAAGATGATGAGGACATGAAGGCGGTCCGTCGGGCCATCTTGACGCTTAACGACGTGTTCACGGTAAGTAAATGCCTTTGACTTCAGTAAGCATCTTGTCTTGTAATTTGTTATTGACAACCTGTATTTTGTTTTTGAAGCAGTCGCTGGCCAACTGTGCCCAGAGCAGGGTCGACCAGTGTAGGAATGCCACAGCCATGCAACTGCGGGTGACGGAGCTCGAGCAAGAACTCAAGCGGGTCCGGGAGGAGGCCGCGGCTGATAAGAAGAAGCTCGAAGACGAGCTGAAAGAAGAACAGCGCAAGAATTATGACGCCGACGAGCTGTTGACGTCCGTGACTGCTGGTAAGACCAACGGCCCACGACCTTGTGTATTTCATCTTGTGTAGGTGGATCTTGTATCTGACGACTTCTTTATATCGCAAAATTTCACTGGGAAAAGGACAAGCTCAAGGAAGACCTTAAGGTTGCCAGGGAAAGGGTCCGAAGCCTTGAGGCGGACCTGCAAGCTGCTGATGCAAGCGGCGAGGAGCTGAAGCAACTAATGAAGGCTGCCGTGGACAGTGAGTATGCTGTGTCCAAGAAGCTGGCTTATGAGAAGCAAGCTCGAAAGGACCTTGAGGTCAGTCTTGAGGAGGCTTTGCAGTCATTGCGGAATGACCAGGTGATCATTGCAGGGCTGGAGGTGGAGGTGAACGATCTGAAGAACGTCGTCGACCATATAACGGACATGGTGGAGACGCCGGTGAGAGCCATGTGTGGTTCGAGGACCGGTGGATGGTCGCTTCCTGGTGTGATGAGTGATTGACAACGTGGTGTGGACTGATTCTTGGCTAAGTATTGCAGGTGCAGGTTGCGGCTTGACTAGTGTTGGTGCAGGTGAAGAACAAGCGCGAAAGGTCATTGCTGGTGAGGCCTCCAGGTGTGGAGAAGACAAGTAGGCTTGGTTCGAGGGACCCGGTGGCCAGCGGAGTCAAGTGCGGGCCGCATGATGGCAAGAACGGCAAGATGAAGTCATAGACGGGTTCTTGGTTGAGCCTCAAAACCAAGGTCGAGCCGGGACTATGTGGGAGCCGAGTCATGAGTGGTGATTGGCGGAGGCTACACCGAGTTCGCGGGGTTTCCAGTAGTTCACCAGAAAACCACTGGGTTCCTTGGTTGATCCACAAAGCCAAGACCGAAGACCGAAGAACGGAGGTGCAGCAGCATCGGACCGGTCTGACCGGTGGGTCCGACCGGTCTGACCGGTGTGCGACGACGCTGTCCGGAGACTTCGAAGCGGAGGACACGTGTCGGGATCGCAAGGCTTGCGTCGAGGCTAAGCAAGTTTGCGGTCACCGGGCATCCATCTGATGGTGCGAAGACAAAGATTCCCAAAGTGCCCCTCGGGGGTGTGTATCCTAGTATTAGGCCTTAGGGGTAGTTTTGTCTTTCGGCTAGCCTCCATATAACCCAAGTGGTGAGAGGATGGCAGCCATCTCTTGGAACTCTAGTTCATTTTCCCTTTGCTATTTTCCCTTCCTTTTTTCCTTAGGATTTTAGAGGACTAGCTTGAGAGCATCATGGTGAGATCTTGAGAGAGGGATGGATGACCGAGTGGCAAGCTAGACCTTGTATGAACCCTTCTTGGTTTGTATAGAAGATTCGGCGTGGTTCCTCAAGGCTTTTGTTGTCTCTCCCGTTTTCCCTTTTTGGTGATTTTCGGAGCCTTTTCTTGGGATTTTCGTGGCGGAGTTTTGGAAGTGTTTCTTTGCGGGATTTGTTGTGGGAGTCACACATGAGGACCTTGTGCCTCTTTTCTTGGTGACATTGCCCCTCCAAACCCGTGGAAAGCTCTCCGATTCGGTGGTTTTTGGTGGAGCCTAAGTTCTTGAGGTTGAGTCACGAGATTTGCGATTCCCCATGATTGAGAGCGTTTTGGTTCAATTCTTTTGAGGGAGAGGTCGTCCATGAGGTGACCCAGGCATCCCCAAAGTTTCGCTTCAATCCGTTGGGTGAATCGGGAGATCGGGTGATGCAAAGTTGAGGGTTGACCCGCGGTTCCTGTTTTTCCCGTTCTGTCTGGGAGGGCGGTCTAACCATGTTGGGAGGGGCGGTCTAACCACCCCGGGCTCGTCCGGAGAAAGTTTTGATTTTGGCCGAGATCTTCTGGTAGCATGTTGGCCTTGACCAGGGGATTCTATGGTTGAAATCTCGGAGCGTTTCGAGTCCATTTGCTTTGGTTTTCACTCGGATCATTGTGCCCAGGGGAGGGAGGTCTAACCGCCCCTGGAACCCGGTCTAACCACCCCAGGCCTTTCCCAAGAAAGTTTGGATTTTCACCAAGATCCTCTGTGAGTTTGTTTGCTTTGATCAGAGGAGCGTTGTGGTGAAATCTTGGCTCGTTATGGTGCTGTTTGCTAGGAGTTCTTGCCTTGAGTTCGTTGCTGGGTACAGGAGGTTAGACCGCCCCTGGTAGCCGGTCTAACTACCCCTAGGCTCTTGGGTGGAGTTTCGGTTTTGGCCAAGATTCTCTGGTAGCTTGCTTGGCCTTGACCAGAGGATCCAGTGGGTGAAACCGTGGTGAGTTTTGGAGCTCGAAAGAGGTGTTTCAGTGGATTTCTTGGCTGCCCAGGAGCACGCGGTCTAACCGCCCCCATACCCCGGTTAAACTGCCCCTGCTGGCCAGACAGCTTCCGAGATGTTTCCGCTGTCGTGTGCGTGTAGAAGCTGTGCTTGCAGGTAGTGTTTGTTCCTAGGACCAGTAGCACTCCAGTGGCTACGTGGTTTTGGCAAATGGAAGGTTGTGTGCGGAGCGTGTGATTTTGGGTACCCGACCAAGTTCATCTTGTTAGAGAAGTCATCTCCTTCGAGAAGAATTTTTATCGGGTCCCATTCACTCCCCCCCTCTCTGGTCGCCAGTTCGGTCCTTCAAGTGGTATCAGAGCCGGTTACGGATCTCTCGAGATTCTAACCAGTCTAAGATCCAAAGATGGCGTACCAGGAACGGGGATCGGGTCCTTCGCACTTCGATGGGAAAAACTACCAGATGTGGCAGAGACGGATGGCAGCTTTCCTCCGCGGTAAGGGTCAGATCCTTTGGGATGTCACGGTGAACACAGCTTATGTTCATCCTGTGAACTTCCTTGCTCCAGGATCAAGGGACATGCACGACGCCAACAACAAGGCGGTCGACTACTTGTTTTGTGCTCTGTGTCAATCCGAATTCGATCGGGTTCAGATAGAGGACTTGGCTTGTAGGATTTGGGAGCAGTTGAAGGATGCTCATGCTGGAAATGCTCAGGTTCAGGCTCGAATGTATGCGACTTACCGGAGAGAGCACGAGAACTTCACTCATCTCCCCGGTGAGTCAATTGATGCCTTGTTCCAGCGGTTCACGGTAGTTGTGAACAACATGAGGGCCAATGTGGCCGCGCTCCCGTACAATGACCATGACAGAGCCGTGAAGCTCCTGCACTCGTTTGATCGTACTATTTGAGGCGAAAGGGTCGAGGCCATTTTAGAGTCTGAGAAGTATGACACTCTGACGGTGAACGAGCTGTTCTCTAAGCTCAAGTCAGCTGAGGTGGATCGTGGTGTGACAAGCCGTCTTGAGAGCCCGACTGATTCCCATAGTCTTGCTCTTGTCGGAGGCTCCGGTGTTATGACTAACACTAACCCATCCTCCAGGATGTACTCTTTGTCCTCTTTGATGTCTTTGCCAGACAAGGAGTTTGACGTACTTGGAGAGGACGAGCTGGCGTTGTTGGCACGGAGATTCGAGAGGATGCACGAGAACCGGGTGAACTCAAGAAGGAACTCGAGGGCGTGTTTCAAGTGCGGTAAGACCGGACACTTTTCGCCGAGTGTCCGAAGGTGAACAACCACGACAAGCACAAGTCCAAGGACAAGGAAAGAAGGTCCAAGAAGAAGGAGCATGAACATAGGAGGAAGACACGAACCCGAGAGAAGATCAAGAGATCGAGCGACGTCGACTCCGACTCTGAGGACGCATCATCAAGCTCGACTGAAGAAGAAGAAGAGGACGGCAAGAGGAAGGACAAGAAGAAGAAGAAGGATGACTTCGGCAAGTACTTCAACGGCCTTTGCTGTACCGCAAGCAAGACTTCGAGAAGCTACAACAAGAAGGATGGACTTTGCGGCATGGCGCGCAGCTCCGACAGCAAGAGAAGCCAGAAGAACACCTCGGACTCAGATTCCGAGGATGAGGTATGTGATGAACTCTCTTCCTTGCGCAGAGAATGAGGAGTTGGTTGACTTGCTTGATAACCGTGATCACATGCTTAGAGAGGCCAAGATGCTTAGGAAAGAGCTTAGGGCTTTGCTTGAAGATGCTAGGAATAGAGTGGCTGAGCTAGAAACACAGGTTCTCGATGCCAAGCTTGAGATAGATTCGCTTAAGGCTAGTCCTGTTGTTTCTGATGAGGTTGATTGTGGTGATTGCTCTGTTTTCCTAGCTGATTTAACTGCTCTTAAGGAAAAGCATGCCTCCAAGTGTGAGAAACTAGATGTGCTTAGGGTTGAGTTGGTTGAGCTGCAGTCTAGACCCACTTTGCTTGGTGCTTGCACTTCTTGCCCTAGTTTGCATGAAAAACTTGCTGAGATTCGTTCTCGCATTGTTTCGCTTGAGGCTGATTTGAAAGTTCCTATTCCTACTTCCTGCTCTACTTGTGAATTACATGCTGTGAAGAATTTGGAACTTGCACAATGTGTTGATCACTTGCAGGATGAGAATGATAAGTTGTGTGAGGTGTTGAGTTGGTTGTCCAGTCAGGAACCTCAGCTTGGTACGATGATTGCCAGTTTTAAGCACTTTGATGGTTGGGCTTTGGGATCTGATAAGTTTGGTGAGAGCAGTGGTGAGAGAGAAGGGAAATTTGGGAATATTCCAGTTCCACCACAACCTACACCCAAAGACAAGTTTGCACCCAAGCCAAATCAGTTGCTTAAACTGAGAGGGAAAACAAGTGGGAAGCCTAGTGAGAAGCCTTGTGAAGAGCCTCATCCCAAGCCTAAGCCAAAACCAATCTGTTTCCATTGTGAGTTTTGTGGGAAGGATGGTCACAAGAAGGAGTTTTGCTATAAGAGAAAGAGAGAGGCGAGAATGGCTAAGGAGTGGGTGAACAAGGACAAGTACCACCCTTCTCAAGGTGTGCCTGAGCCTCGTATGCCACTACCTAAGGGAAAGGGCTTTGTGAGAAATATTCCGGCATGGGGAGATGGGAGTTCCCGCAGCCGAGGTGGGTTTCTGGAGAGGGCGGTCAGATCGGCCTGGCTGGGCGGTCAGACCGGCCCTGCCCAAGGGGGCGGTCAAACCAGCCTAGCTAGGCGGTCAGACCAGCCCTCCCCAGTTTTCTGGGTAGTTTGGTTTTCAAGGTCGTGATGCTAGTGGGTTCAGTTCCTTTGGTCATGGTATAGATGGTAGGCGCTTTGGGTCTAGTGGTGTTGTGTTTGCTGGACATTCTCCACCTCGTGACCGATACGAGTTTGGGAGGGGTCGCAACTTTGAGTCTCAGAGGAGCTACGGACTACGCTTTCCCTTTCGTGGTGCTCGTACTCCTCCAGCGAGACGGGAGTGGTTTTCCCATGGTGGTTCCAGGTTTGATAGGTTTGACCGGATGGATCGCAATTTTGATAGGCGCGGTAGGATGGATGTTGCTAACCCCACTTTTGAGGAGATGGCTCCGCACTGGTTTGACACTTTTGGTACTAACCCTAGTGTTGAGTCGTTTGTTCGCTCTCGCTCTTGGTTTTGAGCTGCAGGTCGGAGGCTCAGAGAACATTTGGTTGATATCGGGGGTGGTTCTCCGACCTCATACCCCGGTGGTGTCAAGGAGGTACATCACTTTCGGGGATGGTGGACAAGGACGGGTGACTTCTAAAGGAATGATCCAAGGTAAGTATTTTTTGACCTTCAAGTGTGTGGCCTTGGTCAAGCCACTCGGTTCGTTTTGCTCTTTGCCCTATCTCATGTGTGTAGGGTGAGCTTTGCATGCTCTTTGGCCCTAATGCACGAGTTTAGGGGTAGCCTGTGTGCTTAGTGTGCTCTTTGCTCTATCATGTGTGCTTAGGGTGAGCTTTGTATGCTCTTTGGCGCTAGTGCATGTGTTTAGGGGGAGCTTGTGAGTCCTTTGCTTCTTTGCTCTTTTGCCGGTGGTGTCGAGCCCTTTTGCCTCCCCCCGAGGAGCCGGTCAGTTGTGAGCTTTGTGTGTGGTTGATTTTCTGAGTTGGTGGTGAAGCTCCTTTGTAGCATATGTATAGCTTTCCTTTTGTGCATTCTTGCATTTTGCATTGCATTTTGTAACATGATGTATAGGCATCTTTGTATCTTAGGTTGCATGCATTTTGTACCATATGCATCTTGTAGGGAAAGCTTCTCCTATATACATTGTTCACCATGATGTGCTATATATGATCTTGTGAGCTAGGTTGATATGATATGGTTTAGTTTGGCTTAGCTCTTGATGATCTTGATTTATATCCATGGTTGATAGCTATGTTTTTGAAAAACGTCACATGTATGCTCTCTTGTGGGTAAATGCCTTTATATGATCATGACATGTTTTAGTGGCTTTTCTATGGTTAATTTGTGCTTGGATAGCTTGTTTTGAGCATATGGGGCCAAAGGCTCATTTGCCATCATGAATGTTTAGCCCCCATGCTTTATCTTGTGGAGGGGCATAAGTTCCTTTTTGTCGCAAAGACATTTCATGTACCAAATATGAATCTGAAAATGAAATGTAAATTGCTTGGAAAATGTGCTCCCATGTCATATGTGCTTAATTTACTTGCTTTTGGGTGCTAAACCGTTGCATGTTGCTTACCAATTAGAAGTCTCATATTTAGAAGTAAGCACATGGCTCAGTAAGCTTTGACATGACATGAGATGCTTGTGGGTGTTTATGATGGTCTTATGCTTAGAATGGTTGTCCTAGCATGAAGTTTGTGTGGCTTTGCCATTTTGACATGTTTAGGACTTTGCTCATGAGAGGGTAAATTTTCGCAAAAATGATCAATTCCTTCTTAGCTTTGCCCAATGGTTGTGAAACTTGGTGATCTTGTAGTTTATGTCCATACGAAGCTATAGAGTATCAAACTTGCTCATTTGGATATCTGTAGCATGCTATGTTGAATTTTGTCTATTTGAGAAGCTCTAGGTTGAATCTTTTCGATTTTTGGCTTGATTCATGCATTGTCAACAAGGGGGAGAAGTTTGAGCCTGTTTTGGTCTACTGAATGCATCTAGAAGGTTTTCAGGTGGTTTCGAGCCATTTTTGGGCTCTGTTATGCACCGGTCTGACCGGTTAAGGTCAGCGGTCTGACCGGTCAGAGTGTTGGCCCCTGTTCAGATGTTGGGCACCGGTCTGACCGGTGCTGTTGACCGGTCCGACCGGTCAGAGCAAAGCTGAGGCAGCTACTCTGTTTTGCGATGTGGTTTGCATGCATTCGTCCAGGGGGAGTTGCATTGGTTCAGGGGGAGCTTGCATGTGTGCAGGGGGAGCTCTTTGTGGTTTTCGAGTTTTGGTTTGGTGGCTTGTGCTCTTTGCTTGAGCATGTTTTTGTCTCGGTTGTGTCGAGCCGTTGCCCTTGCCTGAGGGGACCGAAACTTGTCTTCTTCAAGTAATCTTGTTCTTTGCCCCTTCTTTGGCTTTCGATCGCTTGTTGGAGTTTCTTTTTAGTCGTTTCTTTTCTTTTCTTTTTTTTGGTTACCAAAACGTGTGTGTTGTCAATGCACTCATCAAGGGGGAGATTGAGAGCCATGTGTGGTTCGAGGACCGGTGGATGGTCGCTTCCTGGTGTGATGAGTGATTGACAACGTGGTGTGGACTGATTCTTGGCTAAGGATTGCAGGTGCAGGTTGCGGCTTGACTAGTGTTGGTGCAGGTGAAGAGCAAGCGCGAAAGGTCGTTGCCGGTGAGGCCTCTAGGTGTGGAGAAGACAAGTAGGCTTGGTTCGAGGGACCCGGTGCCCAGCGGAGTCAAGTGCGGGCCGCATGACGGCAAGAACAGCAAGATGAAGTCATGGACGGTTTCTTGGTTGAGCCTCAAAACCAAGGTCGAGCCGGGACTACGTGGGAGTCGAGTCATGAGTGGTGATTGGCAGTGGCTACACCAAGTTCGCGGGGTTTCCAGTGGTTCACCAGAAAACCACTAGGTTCCATGGTTGATCCACAAAGCCAAGACCGAAGACCGAAGAACGGAGGTGCAGCAGCATCGGACCGGTCTGACCGGTGGGTACCGGTCTGACCGGTGAGGAGCACCGGTCTGACCGGTGTGCGACGACACAGTCCGGAGACTTCGAAGCGGAGGACACACGTTGAGATCGCAAAGCTTGCGTCGAGGCTAAGCAGGTTTGCGGTCACGGGCATCCGTCTGATGGTGCGAAGACAAAGATTCCCAAAGTGCCCCTCGGGGGTGTGTATCATAGTATTAGGCCTTAGGGGTAGTTTTGTCTTTCGGCTGGCCTCCATATAACCCAAGTTGTGAGAGGATGGCAGCCATCTCTTGGAACTCTAGTTCATTTTCCCTTTGCTATTTTCCCTTCCTATTTTCCTTAGGAGTTTAGACGACTAGCTTGAGAGCTTCATGGTGAGATCTTGAGAGAGGGATGGATGACCGGGTGGCAAGCTAGACCTTGTATGAACCCTTCTTGGTTTGTATAGAAGATTCGGCGTGGTTCCTCAAGGCTTTTGTTGTCTCTCCCGTTTTCCCTTTTTGGTGATTTTCGGAGCCTTTTCTTGGGATTTTCGTGGCGGAGTTTTGGAAGCGTTTCTTTGCGGGATTTGTTGTGGGAGTCACACATGAGGACCTTGTGCCTCTTTTCTTGGTTACCTTGCCCCTCCAAACCCGTGGAAAGCTCTCCGAGTCGGTGGTTTTTGGTGGAGCCCGAGTTCTTGAGGTTGAGTCACGAGATTTGCGATTCCCCATGATTGAGAGCGTTTTGGTTCAATTCCTTTGAGGGAGAGGTCGTCCATGAGGTGACCGAGGCATCCCCAAAGTTTCGCTGCAATCTGTTGGGTGAATCGGGAGATCGGGTGATGCAAAGTTGAGGGTTGACCCGCGGTTCCTGGTTTTCCCGTTCTGTCTGGGGAGGGCGGTCTAACCGCGTTGGGGGGCGGTCTAACAGCCCCGGGCTCGTCCGGAGAAAGTTTTGATTTTGGCCGAGATCTTCTGGTAGCATGTTGGCCTTGACCAGGGGATTCTATGGTTGAAATCTTGGAGCGTTTCAAGTCCATTTGCTTTGGTTTTCACTCGGATATTTGTGCCTAGGGGAGGGAGGTCTAACCGCCCCTGGCACCTGGTATAACCGCCCCAGGCCTTTCCCAAGAAAGTTTGGATTTTCATCAAGATCCTCTGTGAGTTTGTTTGCTTTGATCAGATGAGCGTTGTGGTGAAATCTTGGCTCGTTTTGGTGTTATTTGCTAGGAGTTCTTGCCTTGAGTTCGTCGCTAGGTACAGGAGGTTAGACCGCCCTGGTAGCCGGTCTAACCGCCCCTAGGCTCTTCTGGAGTTTCGGTTTTTGCCAAGATTCTCTGGTAGCTAGCTTGGCCTTGACGAGAGGATCCAGTGGGTGAAACCGTGGTGAGTTTTGGAGCTCGAAAGAGGTGTTTTAGTGGATTTCTTGCCTGCCCAGGAGCACGGCGGTCTAACCGCCCCCATACCCCGGTTAAACCGCCCCTGCTGGCCAGACAGCTTCCGAGTTGTTTCCGCTGTCGTGTGTGTGTAGAAGCTGTGCTTGCAGGTGTTTGTTCATAGGACCAGTAGCACTCCAGTGGCTACGTGGTTTTGGCAAATGGAAGGTTGTGTGCGGAGCGTGTGATTTTGGGTACCCGACCAAGTTCATCTTGTTGGAGAAGTCATCTCCTTCGAGAAGAATTTTTATCGGCTCCCATTCACTCCCCCCCTCTCTGGTCGCCAGTTCGGTCCTTCAGCCGGTCGCTGGGGAGGAGCAGAAGCCAGCCGTTGACCGGCTTCTGGTTGCACCCCAGATGTTGGTCGACCTCTTGAGGGCGACGAGTCTGACAGCGGCTGCGGAGTCACTGGTGCGAGTGAAATCGCACTTCCCCGAAATCGACATGGTCAAGGTCGGGGAAGGCCCAGACACCACGAAGGATCTTCAGGTCGTAGAAGAAGAAGTGCGGGAGGCCGCCGAGAAGATAATGGACGCCATCAATTACGAGGGCGATGATGGTGAAGAGTAGTCGTAGTCATAGAGCTGTACCCCCTTCTCTTCCAGTCATGTAAATAACATTGGTGATATTCTGTTGACCTGCATGACATACTTAGTTTATGTTGGCATGAGCTTGGTTGCCCTGAAGCAATGTGTTTTTATCATGCTCCACTAACCACTACTCATGGAGAGGCTGGCTTACCGACCACCACAGCTCAGTAGGGAGACTTACGTGCGATCGGCGCGCGGGGGGAGGGGGGAGTCTGGGACTCTGGTTTTGCAACCAGACGACCAAGCAGGCTCGCAAAAACATAAAGTAAGTAATCATGAGGGGCGACGTCCTCAGGTCGAGCGACCCTTGTATTGGCTTTTGCCAAGCCCCCGAGCATGTCTAGGGGGAGGAACAAGAAACTTCAACCCTCAGGTCTTTCGACCCCTTGTATTGGCTTTTGCCAAGCCCCCAAGCATGTTGAGGGGGAGGGTACATGACACGAAAGAAACGAGGATAGGGCTCGAGACACAGCAGATGACTGCTTCAACACTAATATTTAATTAACTGAAAGTACAAAGACGAAGAATACATAGCTGTAATGAAACTATTCTACGGATAGAATCGGCGGAGATGCTCCACGTTCCATGGGTTGGGGACCCCTTGGCCGTCGCCCCACTGGAGGTGATATGTTGACGGGCTGATAACTTCTGTGACGATAAACGGTCCCTCCCAACGGGCAGACAACTTGTGCATGCCGTCGGTCTTCTGGATGCACCTTAAGACTAGGTCGCCAATGTTGAAGGACCATTCTCTGACGTTGCGATTGTGGTAGCGACGAAGCTGCTGGTCGTGGCGAGCTTGTCTCATGACGGTTGCTACTCTTTGCTCCTCGAGGCTGTCAAGGTCGACACGACGAGTTTGCTCGGCTTCTCCCTCCTCGTAGAATTGTATACGTGGAGCTCGGAAGGTGACGTTGGTGGGTAGGATGGCCTCTGATCCATAGACCAGAAAGAAGGGCGAGAAGCCCGTTGCTGAACTAACTTGGGTCCGCAGGCCCCAAATCACGTGTGGTAGCTCGGCTAACCACCGGGAAGCATAATTTGAAGCGTCATCAAAGATACGGTCTTTGAGAGCTTGGAGAACCATGCCATTGGCACGCTCGACCTAGCCGTTGCACTGTGGGTGGGCAACCGATGAATAGTAAACATCAATCATGCTGTCCTGGCAAACATCCCAGAAGGCAGATCCTGTAAAGGCCGACCCGAGGTCGGTGATGATTCTGTTGGGCACACCGAAGCGATGTGTTATCTCTTGGATGAATTTCGCCGCTTCTTCCGACGTGACCTTAGCGACAGGTCGGACTTCAATCCACTTAGTGAATTTGTCGACGACCACAATGATGTGCTTGTAGCCGCCAGGGGCGGATCTGAATGGTCTTATGGAATCAAGGCCCCACATGGCGAAGGGCCATGATGGGGGTATCGTGCGCAGGATCTGAGCTGGTAGATGCTGCTGTTTGGCAAAGAACTGACATCCCTTGTACCTCTTTACGAATTCTTTGGCATCGGTCATGGCCGTGGGCCAGTAGAAGCCAGATCGGTAGGCCTTGCCGACCAGATTGGCAGACGCTGTGTGGCAGCCACACTCGCCGCCATGGATCTTAGCTACGAGTTGAAGACCTTCTGATCGCAAGATGCACTTCATTAAGACGCCAGTAGAGGTGGCTTTTATGTAGAGGTTGTTGCCAATCATGACGTAGTTGCCACTACGCCGCGTGATGCGTTCACATTCAACCTTGTCTTCTGGGACTCGCTGGTCAAGTAGAAAGGCTAGGAAAGGCTCACGCCAATCGTCCTCTTTTTCTGTCATCAGCACATCTCGGGGAGGTACTGGATTTTGGTCGGGCTGATCTTGGTCCGGGTTATCCGGGTTCAGCAGCTTGATCGACGGCTTGCGTAGGTCTTGGACGAACACACCCGCCGGGACTAGAGCTCGTTTGGAGCCTAGCTTAGATAGAACGTCGGCAGCCACATTGTTGTTACGTGGCACATGCTGAATTTCGATCCCCTCAAAGTGGCTTTCGAGCTTCCGGATCTCAGCGCAGTAAGCGTCCATTGTGTCTTTCACACAATCCCACTCCTTGTTGACTTGCTCGATGACGACCTTGGAATCGCCATATGCCAGTAGTCGCTTGATGCCAAGGGACACTGCGATTCGGAGCCCATGGATTAGAGCTTCGTACTCTGCTCCGTTGTTGGAGGCCTTGTAGTGTATTTGCAAGACGTATTTGAGCTGCTCCCCCTAAGGAGAGATGAATAGCACGCCTGCTCCGGCACCCTCGAGGTTAAGGGCACCGTCGAAGTACATGATCCAGTGTTCAGGCCACTCTTTGGGAGGGGGTATCTAGATTTCTGTCCACTCTGACACGAAATCAGCTAGGATTTGCGACTTGATCGCTTGTCTGGGGTAGAATTCGATGTCGAACTCGCCCAACTCAACCAACCACTTGATGATGCAGCCGTTGGCGTCGCGGTTGCAGATGATCTCCCCCAGCGGGAAGGATGAAGGCACCTTGATCTTGTGAGCTTGAAAGTAGTGTTAGAGCTTTCTCGACGTGATCAGGAGTGCATATAGCAGCTTCTGAGGCTATGAGTAACGTGTTTTAGCGTTGGCCAGGACCTCGCTTACATAGTACACAGGTCGCTGAACAGGGTAGACCTGCCCTTCTTCTTCTCGTTCGGCAACGAGGACCGTGCTGACCACATTAGTGGTGGTGGATATGTACAAGAGGAGTGTTTCCTTGGGATCAGAGGTGTCATGATCGGAGGTGTGGTCAGGGACTCCTTGAGAGCCTCGAAAGCCTTTTGCGCCTCTTCATCCCATACGAACTTATCTGCTTTCTTTAATAGCTTGAAGAAAGGCAGGCCTTTTTCGCCGAGCTTGCTGATGAAACGTCCTAGAGCCGCCATCATACCCGTGAGCTTCATGACGTCTTTCTTGCAAGATGGTCTGGCCATGTTGCGTATTGCGTCGATCTTGACGGGGTTAGCTTCGATGCCTCGGTGCCCCACCATGAAACCGAGAAGCAACCCGGAGGGAACACCGAAGATGCACTTGGTCGGGTTGAGCTTCCACCGGTAGGTACGTAGGCTGGTGAAGCTCTCAGCGAGGTCGGCGATGAGCTGGTCTTGCACTGTGATCTTGACGACCACGTCGTCGACGTAGGCTTCCACGTTTTTCCCGATCTGAGACTTCAGGCACTTCTGTATCGCCTTCTGGTAGGTTGCACCAGCATTTTTCAGGCCAAAGGTCATGACCTTGTAGTAGTAGATGCCAATGAACGCCGTTTTGTCTTGATCGTCAGGATTCAGGGCTATCTGGTGATACCCTGAGTAGCAATCGAGGAAGCATAGTAGGACGCTGCCGGCCATGGAGTCCACGACCTGGTCGATGCGAGTAAGAGGGAAGGGATCTTTCGGGTAGTGCTTGTTGAGATCGGTGTAGTCGATACACATCCTTAATCCTCTAGACTTCTTGGGTACAAGGACCGGGTTTGCGAGCCAAACCGGGTGTTTACATTTTCGTATGAATCCTGCAGCTAAGATCTTATAGACTTCTACTTCTATGGCCTGCTTTCTATCTTTCGCAAATCACCGGAGCTTTTGATTGATAGGTCTTGCTGTCTTGCTTACTTCAAGGGTGTGCTCAGCCAGCTCCCTGGGGACACCGGGCATGTCAGATGGACTCCATGCGAAGATGTCGGTGATGTCCCAGAGGAAACTAGTGAGTGCGAATTCCTATTTGGGGTCGAGGTCGGCCCCGATGGTGACTTCCTTAGTTGCGTCGGGCAGGCCGAGGCAAACTTTCTTCACTGCAGGGCTTGCGTCCAAGGCAGTAGTCGTGCGTTTATGTTCTAGCACCTCCAGAGTAGCTTGGTCAATCTTGGCAGCCTGAGCGACCATGACCATTGTTGCGGCTTTGCACGCAGATACCTTGGCGAGGTCGACGGTGTCGCTCTCGCAGTTGTAGGAGACAAGGATATCACCGTAGATGGAAAGGATTCCGTTTGGTGCTGGCATCTTCATGATGAGGTAGGTGTGATGCGGGATAGCCATAAACTTGGCCAACATGGGTCGACCAAGGATGGCGTGGTAGGAGGAGCGGAAGTCCGTGACCTCGAATGTCAGGTACTCCGTCCGGAAGTTGTCCACTTTGCCAAAAGTGACCGGCAGGCATACACGACCTATGGGGTATGCAGCCTTGCCGGGCACGACCCCGTAGAAGGGTTCGTCGCAAGCGGTCATCTTGGAGAAGTCGAATTCCATCTTCTTCAGCGTTTCGGTGAAGATGATGTTCAAGCTGCTGCCCCCGTCGACGAGGGTCTTAGGCAGGAAGGCGCCATCCACTATGGGGTTGACGACCAGCGGGTAGGTCCCGAGGTCTGGTATGTGTACCCAATGGTCTTTCCTCGAGAAAGTGATGGGGTACTCCGACCAACGCAGGGGTTGTGGAGTTTTAGTGTTGACTTGGCCGATCTCCCTTGGGTTCGATCACTGCTGTCTGTTGCTTTTAGCTGCTTGGCGGCCACCGACGATGAAGTTGATCTGTCGTTTGACATTCTGGAACACACCGTTAGGATTGCTCACTTTCGGTGGAGGCGGAGGAGAAGGCTCCTTGCGGCGGTTGCCGTTATTATTGTAATCCTCGTAACAACAGCGATTGTCGCGTTGGTCGTCACGGCGTTCATCGCGGCGGTAGTTGTCACGACGATCATCATGTCGGTCATCGCATCGATAGTCACGGCGACAATCACAGTGATCCCTATCGTCATTGCGACGGTAAGGTCATCGGTCGCGGTAGTCACGTCGATCAGGTCGACGGTTGCGGTTGTCGTAGCGGCGGCCGCTGTTCTGGTCATCGTTGTTGCCGCTCTTGGTCTTCTTTGGCTCCGGGGGTACGCCTAGGGCGTGCTTTAGCTGCTCGCACTCCCTCATGGTGTGCTTGGCGTCTCGGTGGAACTAACACACGTCATCTAGTGTACAGTTGAAGTCACCTTCGAGGAAGGTGGAAGGTCTAGGTGGGTCGGTCGCATAGACCTTGCCAGATTGCTTGCGCGACCTGCCGCCACCGTCATCGTGATCATCACCTTTGAAGTCGTGTACCACCGCGTCTTGGGTGTCGACGAGCTTGTCGATGTAGGCCATGAGGTCAGCGATGGTGTTGGCGTCAGCTTCATGGATCTTCTCGAAGAGCTTGAGGTTAGTTACCCCCTTCTTGTAGTAGGCTATGACGTCTTCATCCTTGACACCCGCAAGAGTGTTGCGGTTCTCGAAATAGCGGTTGGTGTACTCACTGAGAGTTTCGTCCTTCCTCATCCGCACTTTGGCGAGATGGTGAGTGTTGCCGGGGCGGTTGTAGGTCGCTTGATAGTTGGTTGTGAAGAGCCGTGATAAGGTCGCCCACGAGGTGATGCATTCCGCAGGGAGATTGTCGAGCCACAGGAGTGGCGCCTGGCCCATCACAAGAGGAAAGTATCCTGCCATGTGGTCTTCGTTGCCTCCTGACGCCCGAGCAGCGATGCTGTACATCTTAAGCCAAATACTTAGATTGGAGCGACCGTTGTATTTTTCAACGGCTGGTTTGAAATCCTTGGGGTATCTGATCGTCCTGAGACGTCGTGAGAACGCTGGGAAGTTGTTGATTGCTCCAGAACCAGACGCTGAGCGTAGGTTGTCGGGATGACGTAGAGGTCATCGGGAGGGCCATTATCTTGGTCGTACTGGGCACGACGTAGAAGCTCTCGATCATGCATCTCGCGGAGGTCTGCTGCTTGGATGGGGTGATTGGTGTCAAGGGGATCAGGGACCCCGTTGTCGCGGTCGTAGTTAGCGCGGTGCTTTATCTCCGCTTCATCTTGTATGGGTTCACGCTGATTACTCCGAGCACGTGTGGCTTGCGCAGGTGGAGGTCGAGCTCCAGCGTTCTGTCCTGTGTTGTCGGGGACGTTTTGCTGCTGGGCGCCAGCAGCATTGGCGGTATTATTGGCAGCATTGCCGGTGGCATTACCGGCGGTGTTGGCAGTGTTGGCAGCTGGATTGGCCGCTGCATTGGCAGCAGCATTAACTGGTTGCATGACTTCATTCTCACCACCTCCTTCTTCTGGCACGGGCTGAAGGGGAGCGTTGTCGTTGTGGTGACGACGATGGCGGGGTCGCTCTGACCTATTCCTAGAGTAGGAACTTGAGGCCGATCTGCTGTACCCTGGACCTCTTTCTTCGACCTGGGCGGTGGCGATACAGAGGTGAGCTTGTAGACGTCGAGTTGCAGGAGTGTCCGCAAGTTGTCCCAGCTCGGCAAGGGCCGCGCCTAGGTTGGCTTGAGGAGAGTTGTAGACTTCATGGCCATCTTGCTCAAAGTCCCTTAGGACGTCTCTAGCACGTAGGTGGTGTCGGCGGGGCTCGTTCTCCTACTGCTGAGGAGCGGCTGGGGCCGCGGGGTGTGGTCCCCCATCGACGACGTTGCCTGCAGGTTGACCACCGACACCTGGTACGACGTTGCCCGCGGCTTGACCTAGGGCCTGGGCAGCTGCTATAGCTGCATCTACCTCCTGCTGACAACGCACAGCTCGTGCAGTATTAGCGTTCTCTCACTGTTGGCGCTGCTCATCTGTCTGACCAGCTTGAGGGGTTACGTCGGCGGAGACCACGAGGACCTCTCTATCCGGGATCACGAACGCGTTGCCCGGGTTGTTGGGGGAGATGGTCGTACGGACGATCTGGAATGCGAGGCAGTCCGGGGACGGCTCACGGTTAATCAGCAGTGATGAGCCATGATTAGGGGTCGGTGAAGCTTCTTGAGCACACAGCACTGGCGAGCTGTGTTTGGAGTCCTCGTGGACAGGGCAAGGGTCGTCGAGATGACCTCTGCAATTTCCACAGTGTGGAGTCTTGGGTCCAGATTCGATCTGGATCTTGTTCTTCATGTAGTGAGACGCTGCATGAGTTGCGTTCCGCAGACCAAGGGGCATGCAGGGTGAAGGTGCAGGGGTCCTGCGAGGGCGCTTAACGCGCTCACAGATCTTGATCGTGTCGGAAAGCATGTCCTCGACGCGATCGAGCCCCGTGATCAGGTCGCTAGGAGTGGGTGGGTGGGTTTCCTCTAGCAGATCGGATCCGACATGCTGGTTGGTGGTGACCGCAGTGCTCTCAATGACGAGGCAGGCAGCTGGAACGGTGGATTCCGCAGGCATAGAGCCGAAGCAGATGTCGACGGGATTGGCGAGGATGTCCGCCATGCTCTCAGGTAAGATGGCGCCGCTTATCGAAGCCATTGAGTTGCATGAGGAACCCTAGAGTCTCCCCTACCTGGCACGCCAACTGTCAGATGGTTAGATCTGCACAGCCCACAGGGGGGTTAACCCCGGTGGTTTATTTGTTCGGCTGGGTGAAATCTAGGGCTAAGAACTCGAAGGTTACGCACGAGCGCACGAAACACAGAGAACACGGCGAGTTTATATTGGTTCATGCCTCTGGAGAGTAAAACCCTACGTCCAGTTGTCGGTGTAGATTGCTTGAGGATTGCGTGATTGTACAAGGGGTCGCCCTACCCGCCTTATATTGGCCAGCGGACAAGGTCGGCACCCAGACTCCTGGTCGGTTACGACCAGGAGACCTAAGTCTAGTTGATTACAACCATTGCCATATACGTCAGACTGCTTTGTCGGAATCCACCGTTATCTTGTCTTGCACGCCAAGTCTTGAAGTCGTTCTGGATAAGGTCGTCCGGGGAATCTTCTGGAAGGTCTTCAGGAGGTCGTGTGGGCCACCAACTAGGTCGGTTGGGCCCACTGTCAGGTCGGCGGGTCTTCTGGTAGGCCGAACCCACTTGTCGGGGACGGCCATTAGCCTGGTCGGTGGGGACCCAGGGGTACCCATGTCTCACAGGCTCTTACATGGACCGGGCCTCAATTTGTGACGAATCGAAATCGTCATAACCCCCTGCCATGTCGGAGCCACGATGGATCTCGGTCCGACGTGGCATGTAGCTTATGACGCCTTAGTGTTACGAATTTACACACGTCATTAAACTCATGACACCACGAAATAAGGTCTCGTCATTAATCGCGGTTTGTGACGCTTGATTAATGACGGAGCATTTTCGCAACAACCGGCGTCATTAATCGTGGTTTATGACGAGAAATGGCCTTTCTTTGCATCACTAGTCGGTGTTTTTCATGTAGTGCATCTACCCGGTGCCGCATAGCGAATGGGTGAGCCCCGTACATTGTGTGCCGAAGAAAGGAGGTTTAACCGTGGTGAAGAATGAGAAGAATGAACTAATACCGCAAAAAACCGTGACCGGATGGAGGATGTGTATTGATTATCGTAAGTTGAACAAAGCAACGAAGAAGGATCACTTCCCCCTACCGTTCATCGACGAGATGCTTGAGAGGTTAGCAAACCACGCATATTTTTTCTTTCTTGATGGGTACTCGGGGTTCATGCAAATTCCCATTCACCCGGATGATCAACACAAGACAACATTCACTTGCCCTTATGGAACATTTGCATATAGAAGGATGCCCTTTGGTTTATGTAATGCTCCAGCCTCTTTGCAACGATGCATGATGGCGGTATTTTCGGAGTTTATCGAGGAAATTGTCAAAGTATTTATGGATGACTTCTCCGTTTATGGTAAAACTTTTGCGGATTGTTTAGCAAATTTGGATAAAGTTCTTACAAGATGTGGGGAGGTTGACTTGGTGCTAAATTGGGAGAAATGTCACTTCATGGTGAAACAAGAAATAGTGTTGGGACACGTGATATCTGAGAGGGGGATCGAGGTGGACAAGGCTAAAGTTGAAGCGGTTGAGAAGCTTCCACCACCGACGGATATCAAATCTTTGAGGAGTTTCTTGGGCCATGCGGGATTCTATAGGAGATTCATCAAGGATTTCTCAAAGATTACAAAGTCGTTGACTAATCTACTCCAAAAAGATGTGCCATTCAATTTTAATGAGAAGTGCTTGGCAGCGTTCCGGGCACTAAAGAGAGCTCTCGTGACCGCACCTATCATCCAACTGACCGATTGGAGTCAACCATTTGAGATCATGTGCGACGTTAGCGACTATGCCATTGGAGCCGTGTTGGGACAACGAAAAGAAGGCAAGGTACATGCTATATATTATGCTAGCAAAACCCTTAATGGAGCTCAATTGAATTATGCAACAACGGAGAAGGAATTGCTTGCGGTAGTATTTGCTTTTGAAAAATTCAGATCCTATATTGTGAATTCTAAAGTAATTGTCTACACCGATCATGCGGCAATCAAGTATCTCTTGTCTAAAAAGGATGCCAAGCCAAGGTTGATTAGGTGGATCCTTCTCTTGCAAGAGTTCGATGTGGAGATTCGGGATAAAAAGGGGTCGGAAAATGTTGTGGCCGACCATCTATCAAGGATGGATCGTGAGGATAACAAAGAGCCCATTGAAGACAAGATGAGAGATGATCATCTTTATCGCATCCTTGACAAAGACACTTGGATGATCAATATTATTCGAGCCATACGAAAGATGCCACTTGATCACTGTTGACGGTGAATTTTCGTCAACCTAGCCATGAGTTTACCTTTGGTGTTGGCATCAATTTTATATCTTATCCATTGGTACTAACCCCCTTGATATAACAAGTTCATTCGTGCATGTCAGTTTTGGAGTTTGATGTTTATGCAGGAATTTAGCATTGAAAGCAAGACTTCCGGGTAAAGTTCATTAAGCACCTCGTGAGAAGACCATGAAGCCCGATACAAGTCAAGCAATGAAGTGAACATGACTCCAAGAAGCCCGAGGACCAACCCGTGAAGACAGAAAACTCCGAGGACCTGAACAGAAAATGTTGAATCTTGCGAGACAAGGAGCTCTATTCAAACCGCGGAGAAACTGATGTCAAGGGCCCACATGCAGAAGGGAGAACGTTCTAGAAGACGCAGGAAGCATCGCCAGCAAAGGAGGCCGCGAGATGGGCCGAAATGGGCCCAGGCCGGTCGGCCCAGCCCATTTCGGGCCCCATTCGCCGCCCCCTTTGACCTAGACGATCCTCGGACTATTTATAGTCCCCCTGCCAAGAGCCACGCATCAACTCATTCGCCATTCGCCGTTGAGGAGCAGAGAAGAGAGGGACACCATTCCGGAGAGGAGAGGGTCGAGCTAGTTGTCTAGGGTTTCCCTAGCCGACGTGGGAACCTTGCAAGGAAGACCACGTCGGAGTTCCAGGAGCTAGGAGCAAGATCAAGGTATGATCCCGGTGGTGATCTTGTCCATGTACCTTTGAATATGTTGAATTATCAAGTTGCAATCCGATTTCTAGCGATCAAGTGCTTCTTCTACGACTTTGATTTCGATTGGCTTTTCTTACTTTAAGATCTATTCTCGAGATAGATCATAGAGGGTGTTCTTGTAGCCGTGGTGGCTAGAGGTGCATGCCTGACCTATCAAGAGATTTCAACTTGTCCTTTGGACTCGCCCTAGGCTAACCCACATGAATAGATGTGCGTTGTGACAGAACGATGGCTCCAAAAGGTGGGCGTCTTCGGAGTTGGAACGGAAGCCGCAGTTTAAAGAAGCTTTTTATGAGATTGATCTTGGTTTATTCTTCTTCGCTTGGAACTTCAACAAGAGCTTGATCCAATCCCTCTAGATTGGTTTTACCTATCCCTCTCTATCTCTTGCTACCTCCGATTTTCATAGATTAGATTCGTTTCTTTTGGTGTTCTCAAGATTAGATGCTAAAGCAACAACCTTTCGAAGATTAAAGTGTTTGTGGCTTTAATAGATTGATTCTTGCATCACACATCTGTTCCACGGATTCGATACCTTGGGTTCACACTTGAGGGAATAAGGGTCCCTTAACTACGATGGAGGATTTGTCCGCTTGCAATCCAAACGAAGTTTGATATGCATATACACCGTCAACAATCACTTAGATAAGAATGCTCAAAGAAGGGTGATGGCTGAGAGCCGAAAATATTATTGGGATGCACCTTACCTCTTTAGGCTTGGAGCGGATGGAGTCTTGCAAAGGTGTGTACCCAGGGAAGAAAGAGTCGAAATATTAAGGAAGTGTCACACGGGCGAGTATGGAGGACACTATGGACATTTTAGGACTCAAGCAAAGGTATGGGCTAGTGGGTTCTATTGGCCGGAGATGCATCAAGATTCGAAAAGGTACGTTGCTTCTTGTCCAGAATGTCAAAGAACGGGGAATATATCTCAAAGGAATGCTATGCCTTTAAACTATAACTTGCAAATTGATCTATTCGACGTACGGGGAATTGACTTCATGGGGCCTTTCCCTAGTTCAAATGGATATGAGCATATATTAGTAATGGTTGATTATGTATCCAAGTGGGTAGAGGCCATCCCTTGTCGAAGAGCTTCAACGGAGGAATCTATATCAATGATCAAGAATGTTATATTCCCACGCTATGAAGTCCCGCGAGTTTTGATAAGTGATGGAGGAACACACTTCACGGGAAATAGTTTCAGAAAGTGCTTGTCCAAGTTGGGGATCGAGCATAGAGTGGCTACGGCTTACCACCCACAAACCAATGGTCAAGCGGAAACTTCAAATAGGCAACTCAAGAGTATTCTTAACAAGACCGTTGAGAAGAGAGGTAAAGATTGGTCGAAAAAGTTGGACGGAGCATTATGGGCATATCGAACGGCACATAAGACACCAATAGGTATGACACCATATCAATTCGTTTATGGTAAATCTTGTCATTTGCCTTTGGAACTAGAGCACAAAGCGTATTGGGCAATCAAGGAGATGAATCTTGATGTGGATGCCGCGAGAATCAAACGGAGAATTCAAATAAGTGAATTAGAAGAAATGAGACTTAAAGCTTATGAGAGCGCAACCATCTACAAGGAAAGAATGAAGCGATGGTATGATAAAAGACTCCAAGCAAAGGAATTCAAAGAAGGCGACAAGGTTCTCCTCTTTAACTCAAAGTTCAAGATATTCGGGAAAGGCAAATTAAAAAGCAAATGGGATGGACCGTATGTCGTCCACTCGGTCTCGCCAAGCGGAGCGGTAACGATTATGGATATAAAAGGAGACCAATATGTGGTTAATGGACAGCGATTGAAGGTTTTTCTTGAGCCCGATGTCGTGCCCATTGACTACATTGACATATACACCATGGAGGATGAGCCCGAGCGTCAAGCCTAAGACGTAAAACAAGGTAACTTTTATGTAAATAAATTTTCGTTTTCTTTTCTTATTTTTATCGAGTCCTTTTTGCGTTCTTTAGCTGGACCTTTTCACCACATAGGCTAGTATGCACGAAACACAGAGGCCTGCAGAGGATGGGCCATGGGGGCCCAAACCAGGGAGTAGGCCGGCCGGCCCATGCCGACCGGCCCTGCATCCCCCTGCGTCGGTTCCTGCCCGTTTTTCTCTGGGTCGAGTTTTCCCAGGCTATGCTCTTCTCGTTGGAAGTTTCATTAGGTGTAGTAGCTAACATCCCTCTTGTACTTCTTGAAAAATTACGATGAGGACGTCGTAAGATCTAAGCGTGGGGGGAGCTAGCTCTTTTAAATTTTTGCTCAAGTGGTGAAAGGTCGAATCAAGTTTGAGTCTTGTTTTTAATTTTTAGTTTGTGATGTGTCATAAGTTAGCGTTGAGTCAAGAAAAAGAAATAAAAAGAGTCTTATGCTTTTTGCCTCTTGTAAGTCTTTTGTTTCTTTTACTTGTTATGTCTTTCTTTTATCCTTATTATTTGAGCATGAGCATTGTGAATAATTGTTTACCGTGATGCTTAGTGGAAGTTTACCTTTTAAAGTACCCATGCTCAACTTTGATCTAGGACCTTACTTTGGCTATGCTTTGAGTAATACTAATATTGGAAGTGTTTATTTCTGAAAACTGTGAAAAACCCCTTGCAATGAAGATTAGCGATTTCTTTCTCCAAGTTGAGAGGCAAGTCTATCCTATACAAGACCTAAACTCTATATATATATACATATATATATATAGACACACACACTCTATGGCTAGCTGCAGAATAAGCTATTTTGTAGCCAGGCCACCGGACCCAAGAGATCGACAAGGCAGAGGGTCGCATGCGGTGCTGCTGCGTAATTTTGGGGCTTTAATGACTTGAGGCGCGCTGCAACTGGCTGCCAGCCACCGTCATTAATGGGTAATGAATATAATTGGTTCATGTACACAGCAGACTGCACACTAAGTTCAGGAGAGTTCAGGTACATTACGGCTTGTATGTAAGCTAGTGTATAGGGGGTAATAATATAAAGGTAATACATGGTTGACACGTGCACGTGTTACCATCATAATAGAATGACATTGTGTTACCCAGTAATAGTACATATATCCAAGAAATTATGGTAATCCAGCTTAGAACATCAAACATTTTGGACGTATACAGTAAAATCATTACCATTATTCAAATGTATGACATTTTAGATGTGAAGCTAAATGATAATTAATTACTATGGTGAATTACCATGCATAATTTTGAAGAAAAATTATTTCGTGAAACCAGTTACTATAATGAAAAAACAATTATCACAAGATATTTACAGTAATTTGAAGGTTTCACACGATAGTAAAAATTATTTACTGCAGTCACCATCTATGTAGACACTAGACACATCACCGTTTAAGTTCATTGTATATTGGCAATAATATAATGTAGAATATGGGTTACCACAATAGTATGATACAGTAAACTATGTCCAAATTAAAATTACCATAGTAAACAATTGTGTAATATGGTAACTCATAATGCAAAATCCCGATTTACTACTTGAGCCATTTTCGTAATCTACCAAATACCAAATTCCAATACGTTAATTGAGCCATTGGTGTAACCATTTTGCACGGGCATCCCTGTGGGAACAAAAAGAGCTCACATTAGAATCGTGCATGTAGACAAAATAATCGGCAGTAATCACGGTCATTTACTAGAAAAAGCTGGCGGGCTGATGCAAGATGCACGTGCAACCTGGCTGGCTGTTAGTGTGTTAGTGTTGTGCATGCAAATGGAACGGCATGCGTGGAAGCTGCGCTGATTGGTGCATCTGGTGCATTCAGTGGTCTGGCTGTAGAATAAGCTATTCTATGGCCGGCCATAGAGTATACTCTATATATATATATATATATATATATACACACACATACACACTCCACCATAAGTGTTGTTTAGCATGATGAATTTTAGGACTTTACTCTCTTAGGAGATCTAATTTCGAGCAATGATCATGTCCTTGATGTTATATCTTTTATTGCTAGCCTCGTCATATATTCGGTAATGGAAATTTCACATTGAATGCCCCATACATCGCCGGATTCCATACCCAAAACTATAAACATCTTTTTATCATCTTACTCCTTGAACACAACCCACGTCTGAAGATTCGTTCAATTTTTAGGTAAGGTTTTATTTAAAATTCAGATTGGTATTCATGTCAAAAAGATGGGCGAAAGGCTTCGGAAAAGAAGATAAAGATGTGGATGAAAGAGAAAAAAATATATATGTGTGTGTATATGTGTGTGCGCACACACAAGAAAAAAAAGAGAGAGAGGAAAGAAAAAGAAAAGAGAGAAAAGAAAAGAAGAGAGAAAAAGAAAAACAAAGAGAGAAAAATCCAAGGCAAGGCAAGAAGGATATAATGAGGGATGATAAGTCAAGTGAAGATTAAGAGAAGTGCAAGGAAGGATGCGATGATGTTGAGAACGAATCTTCGATATTCCATACCATGTGCAATCCGACATCGAGGACATCATTATTGCCTTGAAGTCATTATTCTTTTTCCCTTTGCACATGTCCATCATTCTAAATCTTCTCATCCTTGATACCCTTACATTATGATTTAACTCTCATGATCATTGGCTTGGAAGGTGAACGACCACTAGAGGATTTTCTTAGCTTGATAATACTTGTGCTAACTTCACTAGCCATACCTAAAGCTCCACCTTACATTATAAATGAGAGACTTATGGGAGGTGAGAGTTTATGAAATTATCTAGAATAGCCATTTTAAATGAGCGACATGTGAGAACATGGAGGAGGACTTTGTCTAATACTTTATGCAGGAATTTTATTTCTAAAAGCTTGTGAAAACCCTCCAATGGAAGTAAGAAAGTAAGTATGGTTGGAGATGAGGATCTCTAGTGAATGGTATGAGTTGTGGAGTAAGTCTTGAGGTGGTATATTTCTAAATGCCCATGTTTACATTATGATCTTTGTTTCATGTTTCTTATAAAGATGAATGATTGACTAACTTGTAAGGAAGGATTTGACGAAGCATGTTTCAACTTCTTGGATGAACAACATGTGAGCAACTTGCTCGAGGACGAGCAAGATCTAAGCGTGGGGGGATGTTAGCGGTCGATTTCCATCAACCAAGAACACTTGTTATGTTATGGTTTGAACTTCATTTTGGAACTAACCCGCTACTAGGCATACTAATGATATAACAAGTTCACTGTTGGATGTGCATTTTGGAGTATAGTGTTTATGCAGGAATTCATGTATTAAATGAGGGAAGATGCAACGAGTTCGGAGGACGTTTTGTATGTCAATGAAGGAGCTCCGACCGTGTGCAAACTTGCCTCCAAAGGTGGCAAGGACCAATGTGCTTCAATGGAGAATTCCCGAGGACCGAGATGAAAAGACCAGAAGTTCATGCATAAAGATCCCTCAACTTGGTCGCGGAGATAACGACGTCCAAAGTCCACAATTGAAGGGGCCAATGATCCAAAATGCAAGAGATGAAGTGTGGAGCAAATTGGGCCGAAACCGATCCTAGAAAGGCCCAGGTCGGCCGGCCCATGTGTTGGGGAAATGATTCACAAGGTACCCCCTATCCTAGTTTTAGGGCTCGGATGTAATATTTGTACCCACCAGGGGCTTGGGGCTAAAATACCATCCCACCCCTTGGCTATATAAACAACCCAAGGGGGTTGAGAGAGGGGACTCCCCCCCTCCTCACTTGTCTATTTTTCTCCTTGTGATGCATCTTTTTTTATGAGTGTTGGCTCCTCTTAAGGAGACGGATTTTACCCCAACATTTCTGGCGCCCACCGTGGTTGTTCCCTCGCACTGATCTCACCGAAGGTCTCTGTCTTCTTCGCACCACCTTAGGCCCAAAGACCAGCACCCACTCGAAGACCACATCGACCTTCGGCCCAAAGACCAGCACCCACTCGAAGACCACATCTTCTAGTCCATAACGAAGGTCCATCTCTTCGGCCTTCTATAGTTCAAGCGAAGGTCCATCTTTCCACTCGAAACGAAGCTGCACCGAGAAACTTCTTCGGGTGCACCAAGTCCCAGTGAAGTTCAACCTACCAAGCTACTGCTAGTCAACGAAACCCATATTGCGAAGCTTCTTATCTTCGGCCCGGACATCTTTGGCGGCTCATCGAAGCCAGAGCTCTTCGGCCCAGGACAATGCGGGAATGCGAAGGCCACCACCTCTTCGGTAGAGGCCCGAGCCAGCCATCATTCATTGTCCATCACCGAAGAACACAACTCTTCGGCCCATTCGAAGCTCTCACCTCGGGGTCCGTCAGCCTAACGCACCGAATCCCAGATTGTTAATCTTCCTCTTCAGCCCAGCTTCACCGAAGAGCCCGCCCGAAGTCCACCTTCTTCTTCGCGGGCCCATGTTGCGAAGAGCCTGCTTCTCTTCGACGAAGACATCTTCTTCTTCGGCCCATATCGCGAAGAGCCCGCCGAAGATACATTTTCAACTCTTCGGTCCAAGCAGTGAAGCCATGACACCTTTTTCTTATATATTTTTTTCCCTATTTTGCAAAAATAAACGGTCCGCCAGAAATTTTGCAAAACTATACATCTGCCGCCGTGGCCCACGGCGGTATGTATGGACCTACCACCGTGCCCTACGGCGGTAGGATTTTTTTTTTGTAAATTTCAATTTTTTGAAGCATTGATACTTAACGACGAACCATTGATACTTAACGACGAATTACAGAAACAAGCAATGGCACGTACGACACAAGTACCCTAACTTTGTGCCGCTGCTAGTCCTAACGTGCCTTAGGGGATTTAGATAAACGATTACAACATTTGTAGTCTAGTTGTACGAATAGTACCCAGAGAACCCGGACATCATAGACCCGCCGGAGTGCTGGGAGGGCATGTAGTACCCCGACGGGGGTGGAGTTGGATCGGACGGTGGCGGGGGTGGAGTTGCTGGTGGAGTGTTGTCCTTCTTCTCGTGGCACGGACAGCAGCAGAACTCGTCCTCACACCCGGTGTTCATCTTCACCACCATTGGTCTGGTCACCGGTCCGTCGTCGTCGTTGGAAGATGTCGGATCTGGAGAAGCCAATGCCGACGCGAGCTCTTGCCTCAGGTTGAAGATGACAACATCCTCGAGGTAGTTGATGTACTGTTGATACGGGTCAATAGCTGGGGGATCCACCCATTGCACGAAACCGCAGTTATCTGGTTGGTCGGAGTACTGCAGAAACCGTGATTACATTAGTAAATCATAAAATGATGAAGGACAGAGGTCAAGGAGTTTTGCTTACCCATGCTCGTGAGCAATACCAGAAGCGTCGACCAGAGTTGTTCCATCCCTGGTAAACCTGCATCACACAGAACTCACCGTGTGCACACCTTGGCCAGTTCACCGTTTGATTTGGTGCGTACTTTCTAACATCACGCATGGATTTGAAATCTCTCTTATCTAAGACTGGAAAATTGCTGTTGAACTCTGGATCTTGCTGGCTCCACAGTGCTGGACCGAGGGAGTCATCATCATCCCCAGTCCAGGAACTCATTGGTGCTTGTTGTGTTGTGAAGTGACACTAGAGAATAGTGCTCACATATATGTAGGCAATAAAGCAGACTGGACGGTGGGCCATTCGATCCGGGGTAAGAAAAACGGGCAGTGACTCGGAGGAAACACACCCTAGTACTAGGTACACTGTTTGGTGCAGTGACTCACAGAAAACACACCCTAGTACGAGTTTTACTGTTTGCATCTGAAATGCATCTGAAATCAAGTTCTTAAAGATACAACCCGACTCTAGAGAATGATGAAATGAAATCATAATTTTTTATGGATACAGTAGCACTCGGCGTCTAGTACTCTACGTCTACTGGGTACAACGGGGGTATTTCCCCTTCCTCATAGCATCCGGCCCAGCTTCCTTAGCCCGGCGAGCTCTCTCCCTCTTCCTCTCTCTATCTGCTTCACGAGCCGCAGCCGCTTCATGTTCTTTGATCTCCCGGCGAATGCGAATTTCCTCCTGCTACTCCTTACGTTTTTCTTCTTGTTTTTCTGCCTCAACCATCCTTTGCCACCTCTCACGTGCTGAACGACCCATCGACTCGACGTAACGCTTGTCTTGTTCAGACTGCTCACAATCTAGCCACTGCATAAAATCACAGAGAGGAGGTGGAGTCTTTTTTCAAAGACAAGTTAGCACATAATAAAATAGCAATGACATATTATTTATTTAGTAATGCAGTTTGTTCTTACTTTTGGTCTAACATTGCGACATGGTGGGAGGGGGTCATGCTCGTAGTTCACGCACATGAAGAACCTCATCCCGTAGTGACCCCAATGCTCTAGAATGGTTTGCTTCAAAAAGTATTTAGGCACGTAGCGACCCCAATGGTTATTCTTTGTTGCAAGGCATGCAGCGATCACATGTGAGCAGGGGTAGTGTAGCAGCAGTGGCTTCTGACAAGAGCATGAGCATGTCTGATTCCCAATAATTGTTTTTTGTCTTGTTATTTCACCATTCGCTTTTTGTGATTTGGACTGGCAATTTATCTGATATTTCCACTGAACTTCCTCGCCAGGATCACGACGTAGAGGTTGTGGGTAAGCTCTGTGAGCAAGAGCAGCCTTCTGTTTTGTGGTCAAGTACTCAGTCATCCATGTTGAATACACTTTCTGACAGTCCTGCATAGCTACATGTGCTGCAGTAGCACGCTCAAGAAAGTACTTCATTGTGCGGTACAAGAAGAACTCAATGATACCAACAAGAGGGAGAGCTCTGGCACCACGCAAAACAGCGTTGTAGACCTCAACAAAATTTGTTGTCATTATCTCATGCCTCACACCTCCCTTATCAAACAGGAGACATCATTTCTCCTTAGGCTCATTCTGAATCCACTGGCTGAAGATCTTCACAGCACGTCCCCTTCTCCTTCTGACATTTGAAGCATCTAGCCCCACGTCCTCCAGAGAAACTGGCTCTTCCCCGGGTTCAGTACTTATTGACTTCTTAGCTATCTCTTCTGATGCTTTCTTCATCAGATCATCTAATTTTTGCCATAGCTCGTAGAACTTTTTCTCCTGATTGGTCGAACATAAGCGCTTGAATAATTGTGTAAGTTCTTTGTTCTTGAACTGGCTATGAAAGTTTGCTCCCATATGCCTCATGCACCACCTGCTATGCACATCTGGCCATTGTGCTGCTCTGTTACGTTCTTCACTACCTTCTTTGATGTCATTAATGGCCTGCAAAATACCTTTGTGTCTATCGTGTATCACACACACATCTGACACATCTCCCACCACCATCTGCTTCAATCTCTCCAGAAACCAATACCAACTGTCACCATTCTCTCCCTCTGCAAAAGCAATTGCCAATAGCAACAACTGATTGTTGCCATCTGCAGCCACAGCTGTAAGGATTGTGCCCTTGTATTTTCCTGTTAGGAATGTGCTATCTATGCAAATGACTGGTCGACACTGTTTGAATGCAGCAATAGTGGGACCCAATGCTAAGAATGCCCGCTGCAAGACTTGCTTCCCTGGCCTTGATACAAGATTATAAGTATTGATATCATAATAACTATCAGGATTTAGCGTGGCAATTGTGTTCAGCAATCGAGGCAGATTGTCGTAGGATGCTTCGTAAGTACCCCACCTCATCTCTAATACCTTCTTCTTCGCCATGTATGCCTTACCATAACTTATCAGGTACCTAAATTTCTCCTCAATTGCCAAGATAATAGACTTGGGCTCATAAGCAGGATTTTCCACAATCTTAGTAAACATCTGGCTGGCCACAAAACCGGCCGACAAATTACGATGGTTTGCATCTAGCTGCTCAAGTACACAAGTGTGATCCACAACAGATCTGATCTCCCAGTAATTTTTCCACTTGCCCTTGGAAGCATACACTCGAAAAGGACAGTTGGGCTTCACACATTGTACATCATATATGTGTGGAGAACTCTTCACTACCCTGAACTCTCTCTGCAGAGTAAGGGTGGCCCACCTCTTCACTGCATCCTTCACCTCTACTGCACTCTTATACATGGCGCCAACAGAAACCTGATTGTCTCTATACTCGCAGGACACATTCTCACCAGGATTGACAGATAGCTGTGAGAAATTGTAACAGTCCCAGTCCCTTGGAACTAGCGGGTCATCCTCATCATATGAGGAGTCCTCTTCCAACCCACGTTCATCCTCATCAGCCTCCATTTCGTACTGCCTGAGTACTTCTTCATTAACTTCCCCCTCGTCAATTTCACCACGGACCTCAAAGGGTGTGTCACCATCTCCTTCTTCTGCCTCAGTGGCAGCACCATCTCCTTCTTGTGGCTCAGTTGCAGGACCATCTCCTGCTTGTAGTTCAGCCTCACCCTGGTGAGCAGCACTACCCTCCTCATGCACTTGACTACTAGACCTACCCTTATGAACAACTTGGATAAACAACATCACAGGCAAACCAATTTCACATACTGTTTTGATATAACTCCTCTAATGTTCAGTACCTTGAAGTGGCATAAGCTCCCAATATACTGACTCACTCCTGTTGATTAGAGCCATAATGGACAAGTCATGTTGCTTTGCATCTACATGGAATGCCCTATAAAAAAAGTTGGTAATGGACCACCAAGTTCTTTCGGCTGCTCTTCTAATCACATGGTCAACCGAATTAAATTCTGACAAGTCAACTCCATGTTCACCATATCTAATCTGCCCATTACCGAAATACAACTTGACACTGACTGCATCCGACATGTCTGACAGCATGAAAAAAAAGCTATTAACAAGTGGATCTGCAACTACAAAATATATCTACTCAGAGCTACACTAAAACTATAATTTTCCTAATCCATCTACACTAAAACTATAATTTTACTATGCAGGTCTACACTAAAACTATATTTTTACTAAGCAGATCTACACGAAAACTATATTTTTACTAAGCAGATCTACACTAAAACTATATTTTTACTATTATCACAGTTCAAACTATTAAGTACCAGAGTATTACCTCTAACGAGACGAAAAACCGGCAGAGCTTCGCACCTTCACCACCTCCTCCTCACTCCCTTCTCCTCTTCCCCCTCTTTCTTTTTTTCGAATTATTATGACATTTTCGGCTGAATTTCGACCTTATATAGGTAGCTAGTTCCTAACGCCGTGGGGCACGGCGGTACCAGGCCTGCTGCCGCCGTGCCCCACGGCGCTAGGACCTGCCGCCGCAGCCCACGGCGGTATGTCCCTACCGCCGTGGGCTACGACGGTATGTCCGTCGCACGCTACGGGCCCACGTCTGGCCGTGGGCCACGACCCTTGCCGCCGTGCCGCACGGCGGTAGGACCCCTACCGCCGTGGGCCACGGCGGCAGATGTATAGTTTTGCAAAATTTCTGGCGGACCATTTATTTTTGCAAAATAGAGAAAAAAATAATATAAAAAAAATCGAAGCCATGACCTCTTCGGCTCGAAGGAAGAAGCACATCTTCGGCCCAGTTCGACACGTGAAGAGCCAGCTCTTCGCACTGGTATGTACTTTTCGTAAAAATATGTGCTTGCGGGGTTTCAAACGGGCAGTGCAAATTTGCGGGCGCCCGCACCGGAGGCACCTAGCGGTCGATTTCCGACCGCACCCTCCCACTCCATGTGCGTTCGATGCCCCTGCAGTGTTTCCCGTACGTCACCACGCACTCAGCGATAAAAACACTACTAGTAGCAGAAAGTTTTTTTTTAAAAATGGCGAAAAAGTTTTACAAAAAAATTGGCAAAAAGATTTTTACAAAAAATTGGCAAAAAGGTTTTTAGAAAAATAATTGCAAAAAACTTTTTACAAAAAATTTGGCAAAAACCTTTTTACAAAAAAATTGGCAAAAAGGTTTTTAGAAAAATAATTCCGAAAAACTTTTTGCAAAACATTTGGCAAAAACCTTTTTACAAAAAAATTGGCAAAAACCTTTTTACAAAAAAATTGGCAAAAAGGTTTTTACAAAAATAATTCCGAAAAACTTTTTGCAAAACATTTGGCAAAAACCTTTTTGCAAAAAAATTGGCAAAACTTTTGAAGCAAAAACATGAGAACAAATTTAAAAAACATTCTTCACAAATCTTTTTTTGAAAACAAACATTTTTTTAAACTCAAAAAAAAGTTTAAAAAAGAAAAAAAATAGCCTCACCGTCGTCGGGCCGAAGCCGCCGCCCTGGGGACGGCTCTGCCCCCGCAGCCGCAGCAGTCAGCCGCGCGCCGGGGGAACCCGCGTCCTCGCCGCCGCTCCCCGCGACTCGAAGCTCGCCGGGGGCCGCGTCCGCGCCGCCGCTTCCCGCGAGCGGAAGCTCGCCAGGGGGAGCCCGCCTCCGCGCCGCCGCTCGTCAAGGCCCTCGCGTCCTCGCTGCGGCCCGAAGCTCGCCGGAAGCCGGGGGCTGCGTCCGCGCCGCCACTCCCAGCCGGGCGCCGGCCGAAGGGTTGGCGTCGAGTGAATGGGAGAGGATAGGATAAGTCCTAGCATGGGCCCGCGCACATGGGGTCGGATCGACCGGGCGAATCCAAGGTCCCGGTCACGTGTGAACTCAACATCGCGGTTTCAAACCGTGGTCTCCAGACCTGGAAGGTCTTTGCACAAGCTGTGCTAGCCATTAAAGCGCATGCTCGTTTTGTTTCTGTAGGCGAATGGTATTATAGTTATCGTAAAAAAGGGCAGTCGATCTGAGTGAGGACCGGAGCTGCTTCTTTCTTTCCGTCGCCGCCACTCCGCGCATGGCGTCCTGAACCGCGCCGCCGCCAGCTCACCCGGATCCCATCCTCCACCACGGCTCGCGGCCACCCTGATCCCGCCGCCGTCCTCGGCCTACCTCGCGCCACAACAGCTCGTTTTCCACCCGCGTCTCTCTGTTATTACTCTCTGGTGTGATTTCCCCTTTTTGGAGCTCTTTTATGTGATTTCTCGATCTTGATGTTAACAGCGATTTGGCGCGATTATCTTGGGGAAAAGCGGTGCTAGGACATGTGTGATTGAGTCAAGAATGATTTCCTAGCAAACCCAACACTTGAGTACCACGGATTTGATGTTCCCCAAGTGTCCTCTTCTTTCTAGGGTTCTTCAGTTCTTGTGAATTTGATAGGCAAATCTGGGCCTCTTGGGTGGATCTCTTAGTTGGTGAATCACCATGCCTCAAGGTGCCTAAGGTTCAATTCTTTGTGCAAATCGATTTCATTCTGGTCGAGTTACGGCGGATCAGTGTAGAGCTCGAGTGCCTCTGTTCTTGCGTCGGGTGATATCCCTGTCGAGACCTTCTCTGCGCTCGCTGCAACAAGTTTTCAAGTTTTTGCGTCAACTTCTTGCACGGTTCGATTGTGTGTCCTTCAGTGCAAGTTGCGATTTTGGGGTTCTCATCTCCTTGTGCAGTATCATTCTCAGCTATGCATATTTATCCCCGCAAGTGGCATTTATCTTCGCACCTGCAGCTTCGGTCGTTAGGCAGTCGTCTCCTTGTCCTTTGAATGCTAACAGAAATAGCAGAGCAACTCGGCTTGCTTTTCCTTTTTGGTAGTAGCTATTTATTTGCTAGTCCATATGAGCATTTGATCATTGCTACATTGTCAGCTAACTCGTGGGCTGAAGCAACCTTTTGGTTTGAGTTGTAAAGTTGGCAAATTTTATTCTTGTTCCGCCTACTTATTCCAGTGAAGAACATAAACTGTACCATATCCATGCTACATTGTGAATTGATCTGATTACTTTCAGAATGTTTTTCTTTGTACCAACCGAAAGAATTATCTGTCGTCCTTACTGGTTACAGAAGCTAAAGAATTTTTCTGCTTCAACAATTGTAGCACATCCTGAATCTGATTGCCAAATATTCCTGTCTAATATTGTTATTAATGTCTTAACATCAGCAGATAGGAGAAAGTCATGTTTTTAATATTAAAATTATTTATCATAGTTCACTATGTTTGTAGCTTAACTACAATTATTGGCTTGGTTTCCATCGTAAACCTTGGATTCTTTACTGATTCATACGAAGTTGCAATGTGATAATCTGTTGCTCATCTTTACACCTAACGCCTACTGCTTGTTCAGACAAGCTCGATTTTAAATTTTGAATCTAACTTGGTTTACTGTGAAGTTGCAAACCAGTACTAGATTGCAGGACAGGTTATTTCATTATGGTATTTGGCCCAACAGAATTTGGTAAGTTGTCTATTTGGGAAACACAATGGTCCAGCAATCAAGAGTTTGCCTGTTCATCTCTGGATAAAGTCGCAATCCCTTCTGGAGCCCATCAGATTAATTGGTTCAGCTTGGTCACATGGTTGCATTATTCTTGTCAAGCAATCAGAGTCAGAGGTTTTCACTATAAGTCATCTTAGCTTCTTTTGCTTATTATGTGCAGCTGGTCTCATTTGTTTCGTTGGCAATTATATTGGGATTACTGAAGATGGTACCTGCTGTGTGTGAACTGTGTGGGCATGGGTATTGATTCACAACTATTTTATGGGTAGCAAAAGTGAAGCCTAAAAAATGGTGGCGCTGTCCAATAATCAAATTTAAATCTTTCACAAATTTATGTATCACTAGACTAGTGTTGGTTGGACATGGGAGTTTACTTTTGAAGTACATATATTTGCTTAACCTCTTTTGCTTAATCACTTGCATCTCATAAGTTTCTGGTGATAAATATCATATGCCACCCATGGAATACTCCAGTGCTATAAAGTTTGGTATGTTGTGCATCACTGTACCAACTTTGGTTGGATAAATACCAATTGGCATTAAGACGCTAACCTGCAGCTTCAATCTTTGATTGTCTACCTCAGCAAATATTTAATCTCATGATTAGTGGATTTCTCGATAATATTAATTATATAATTGAGCTGGAATTCATGGACTGCCTTATGGTTCTTCGCTTATTGCGTCATGGCTCTTCGATTATTGCCTCATACCTCTTTGTTTACCATATTTTATTGGGTCTTTGCTACAATTGGATCGATGGAGCCAGATCAGTCTTGGCCCATGCGGATAAAAAACAATTGACAAATCACTTATCATATTGGGTCATCTAAGATTCATCTTCGGAACAGGGCTCAACGAAGCATCTCATGTCACCCCTTTGCGTGAAGGTACAACATGTCACCATCCTTTTTCCTACTTTGTTTTGTATAAATAACACTTTCCTTCGGCATGCAACTAAGCACTTTTTCAATCAGTGTCTCATTTCACTTGTGTGTCGCTTACATTTGAATTTGTACCTTTGGATGCCAAGGCTCAGCAAACACACCATCAGTAAATCTGTTCTTAAAACATGTCAGCCGAAGACCCTTTCAGTTTGTAACGCCGCATCAATGAGTTATCTTTAGTGTCCTAGACTTTGGCAATGTTTGTTGTTTTATGCTGTAAGAGACTACAGTAACCTTCGTCAGCTCAAGATTCGTCTTCGTTTTGAAGATAAAATTTTTACCCATACTCGCAAATATTGTACAAATACTCTATTTCAAGGTTCCTTTACCTGCAATGAACAGCTGTCTTCGAGTGTTAGTAGTCATCAAGCGCAACAACATCAGTGGTATACCTGGCTTAAAAAAAAGACAAGGGTAGCTTTTAGTGAATTCGTTTTGGAGTACTTGTACCTGTATGAAATATTTAATGAAAATTAACTTTACTCCCACCTTTGTTTGTTAAGATTGCACCCAAGGGATGTTATCATAATTATAAGATCTTTTTAAATTTATTTATTCTTCTCTACTAGTCGCATGCAGTCAGCATTTATCAAGTTTCGTGCACGCTCTTTCGGCTGTCTTAGAAGCTAGCCTAGTGTTTATCTTCGGCACAACTCAGTCATAAAAAGTTTTCGTGCGACAAGTGGCAAGCGAAACTAAATAGCTACATAATGATGGACGGAAACATCTTCGCGCTCCCAGCGATGGCGGCGAAGCAAACTCATCTGCTTCTAAAAACCGATCACACTGAAGCTCAGTGGGAGCATCGTTGGCCCGAACCAAAATCTCTCTTCGGTCACGTTTTCCACAAACAAGTGGGGCACTTCAGTGTAGTTAGCTAAACGAAGTAGTTCAATCATACATGAGCTAAAGTTGTGCCATTTTATTTTTGACTTGGCACTTCGGTGGAACATAATTTCGAATCATGCAAAGTCAACATTGCTCAAACACAATGGGCCTTTTTCACTTCGGGAAGAGTACAATATATGCGCTAGTTAGGTTGACCAGTCATCTTCGGATAGTATAAAACTTGTGCACACATCCTCACTTCGGTTAAGCTTTATCCCTGGCATATATCTGTAACGATGATATTTACTTTAGCTTGTTACTCATGATGTGATGCATTTAGTTTATTAATTTTCCCCTTCGGTTGAGACCGTGTATCATCTAGTTAGTACTATTCGAGGGCTCACTACAACTTCGGCATAGTTATATCATTATGTTAACAAGGGGAATCAGCAAACTTAGAAGAGCTAGCGAAGATAGGTCTCACCCTTTTCAGTACAGTTTCAACTTCGTTTCTTGGCAAGAATTTTATATATGTACTACCATTTCGTTCAAATATTATCCTTTGAATATGATTGCAATGAATGTTTTTACATTTACTATCCAGACCATCGTTATCTATCATCGGTCCCGAAGTAACAATCATCCGAAGATATTGTTACTTTCGGAAAAACATTGCAGAAGTAAGTGAACACATGTGCCTGGCCTCGCGGAAACAAGTCGCATTTAGTTCACTTAAGAATAAAATTGATTGAGGGGGCGCATGTGGGAACTGTTCTGCAAAGGTCGCGAAGATATTAAGGAACATGCAACAATCTATTCCAAAGAGGAGTGCATGATTCGCTTAAAGGCCTACTTTCCATGAACAAAAGTCTTCGGTGGTCAATGTGCGAAGCCCCTCAGTAAAATACTGTAGGGATAAGTCGACCCGTTAAACGGCGTGGTCGCAAAATCATCCGCTTTATCACAAGCGAAGAAGCATTCGGCGGTCAATGCGCGAAGCAAATTGCGAGGCAGGGCTGACGAGCCACCTCGAGGTCATATTATTCGGAGGATAATCGAAGTCGAGCTATCATGCCACTTCGTGTAGCTGGAGCTTGCATGGTAGACCAGCTACTTGTTATGCATAACTCGTATTTATATAATCATGCTACATCACATGTTCACTAACTCTTCGATGCAAAAACATGTTACTTCCGAAGTAGTTCCTTGTCTTAAAATTTTTTCAGGATATTATGTTGCGAATACAATCAAGTTATTATGGAAATTGGTCTTCGAAAAAATGAACTTCTAGCTGAATTTTTCGGGTGTCCTAGCATTGGTTCTTCAGTTAACTCTGTGGCTCTTCGGCTTATCATGAATTAATCTTCGCAATAATGAATGGCTAGCCGAGGCTCTTCGTATATTTCAGCATTGGCTCTCCGGTCGTCTCTATGGCTCTTCGGATTACCATGAATTAATCTTCGGAAGAATGGATTGCTAGCCGCGGTGCTTCGAGTATTTCAGCATTGGCTCTTCGGTTATATTGATATGGCTCTTCGGGTTATCATAAGTGGACTTCAATATCTCTTCAGTTAATGTCTCATGCGAAGAGGTTATATGGAAGCTGTGTCTCTACCACCGACAAATGCATTATCCACGCAATCATTGGTTTCATCTTCGCATCAGCATCAATCCAAACTACATCAACTACACTTCTATTTCCACAACACATGGTCTTCGCCACCAGCTTCGGCCAAGAGGGGCTATGGAGGGATCTTGGTGAACCAATTCACCCATCTTTCCCGAAGCGGGTGAATGAAGACCCGAGAGGACTTCGGGACGATGAAGAAAGCATCACACGACTTTCTCTACTTCGGCTATGTCGATTACATGGAGGTAATAACTTCGGGAGATTGAAGCGAGAATGAAGTGGGGGAGATCTTTTTTGGTAAGAATGGCGAAGTTGACGGCACCACAGAAGAAGCTTTTCATTGTCAAATAAAGACCGAAGATGACATTGGCTAGGCTAGTTGATAACTCCATATTTGTAGACCCATGAGATGTGTGTGCTCTTTTCTCCATTCTGTTTTTTCCTACTGGGTTTTCGGAATGGAGTTTTTAGCGAGGCGTACGGGTGGGTGGTCACGAGGGCATGTCCTCGGGCCGAAGAAAAAGTTTAGTGAATCATTTTTCCCTTGTTTTCATCTACTTCGCTTTGTTGTACCAGCCAAACCAAAGTAGCTGAGGGGCTAGAATGTTGGGGGAAATGATTCACAAGGTACCCCTATCCTAGTTTTAGGGCTCGGATGTAATATTTGTACCCACCAGGAGCTTGGGGCTAAAATGTCATCCCACCCCTTGGCTATATAAACTACCCAAGGGGGTTGAGAGAGGAGACTCCCCCCTCCTCACTTGTCTATTTTTCTCCTTGTGATGCATCTTTTTTTTATGAGTGTTGGCTCCTCTTAAGGAGACAGTTTTTACCCCAACACCATGCCGACCGGCCCAGCCCGTTCTGGTGTCGGTTTGTGCCCCCTTTCTTCGGTGTTAAGTAGATGAAACCCTAAGCGCGTGTGGAAGCCGCCATTCGCCAGAGACGCCATCTAGTTCCTGGGAGCCGCCAAGGAAGAGAAGATCGACTACGAGAGAGACTCTTGGGGGAGGACACTCGAGGAGATTATCGCCAAGCCCAAGGGAGGTCGCCATGAGGAAGGAGGACGCCGAGAGCTTGCCACGGAGGCGCCGGAGTTGAAGGAAAACGAGGATCCATCTTCATCGGAGGCATCCACCATCTCAACGGTGCCCTGCCTTGCGCCATGATAGGGTAAAGTCTTTAGTTTGTCCATGGAGTTGTAACGGAACTTAAAGTGTAGTCACCTATCTTGTTTGGATCATATGTCTATCATACTTTTTGTTGATGATGCTTAATGTTTAAGGCTAGCTACCATGCTTTCAGGGTTGCTCCCGTAGATCGCGTCAACATAGTGTGTTCATTAGGGTTAGTACCGATTACCTTCGCGTAGTGACATGTACGAGGGAAGGGAAATGTCGAATTCTTGATCACACACTTAGATAGATTGGATCGAGGGTTTATAATGTTTTGGGTGATTGCATCTTCAAGTGCCTAGACTCCATGGGCATACGTTCTCCATACTTGTGCACCTTTCATCTCTCTTTAACGTAATTTGGGGTTAGTTTGTCTTTATTTTATAGATTAATCTTTCGATCATAAGTCTTCAATCAACTAGATTAGTGTTAGGTTAAACGCTAGTAATCCCCTTGCTCCTTGGGTTGACAAGAACCTTGGGATCTCCTGTAGGTGAAGAAGGGCATAGGAGATCCGTATGCTTGTGGATCGAAATTTCATACGAGTTTTACCTATCAACAGCGTGGTAGGTTGAGGGGGTTCCTGTTTGAGAGAGGCTTTGAGATGAGGAAGGTAGATCAGACCTTGTTTCTCCTCAGACAGGGCAAGGAGATCCTAATTGTGCAGGTGTACGTGGATGATATTGTTTTTGGTGGCTCATCTAACTCTTTGGTTGCAAGGTTTGCAGAAGACATGAGCAGGGAATTCGAGATGAGCATGATGAGTGAGTTGCAGTTCTTCCTCGGCCTCCAGATCAAGTAGTTGAAGGAAGGAACGTTTGTACACCAAGCCAAGTACACCAAGGACATTGTGAGGAAGTTCAAGATGGAGGACTCTAAGGCCATGACGACGTCGATGAGTACCACTACAGCCCTTGATGCGGACGATGAAGGTGAACACGTGGACCAGAAGGAGTAACGGAGTATGATCGGCTCCCTCTTGTACCTGACGGCGACGAGGCCGGACATCTAATTCTCGGTATGTCTGTGCGCTTGATTTCAAGCGTCTCCAAGGACTTCGCATTGACAGGCAGTCAAGCACATCTTTAGGTATTTGCGATACACTCCCGACTTCGGCCTTTGGTACTCCGCGTCTTCTTCTTTGGACGTTCATGGTTTTTCAAACGCAGATTTTGCCGGGTGTCGGTTTGATAGGAAGTCCACTTCTGGGACTTGCCAGTTCCTGGGTTCTTCTTTGGTGTCTTGGTCTTCCCGCAAACAATCGAGTGTTGCTCAATCTACAACCGAAGTCGAGTACGTTGCCGCAGCTAGTTGTTGCTCTCAGCTCCTTTGGATCACATACACCATGAGTGACTTCGGTGAGGAGTATACCCAGGTTCCACTTCTATGCGATAGCACGAGTGCCATTAGTGTTGCAAAGAACCCAGTGCTCCATTCCAAAACCAAGCACATAGAAGTGAGATACCATTTTCTGAGAGACAATGTTGAGAAAGGGAAAATCGCTTTGATCCATGTACCCACACAAAATCAACTAGCGGATATTTTCACCAAGCCCCTAGATCAAGCAACTTTCACTCGTTTGCAGGGGGAACTTGGTGTGTGTTTGGTTTCTTTAGTTGGTGGTGGAGCTCTTTGTGTAGCATATGTATAGTTTCTTTTTATGCATTCTTGCATTTTGCATTGCATATGTATCATGATGTATATGCATCTTTGTATCTTAGGTTGCATGCATTTGTATCATATGCATTTTGTAGGAAAAGCTTCTCCTATATACATTGTTCACCATGATGTGCTATAAATGATCTTGTGAGCTAGTTTGGTATGATATGGTTTCGTTTGGCTTAGCTCTTGATGATCTTGATTTATATCCATGGTTGATAGCTATGTTTTTGAAAAATGCTACATATATATATGCTCTCTTGTGAGTAAATACTTTTTTATGATCATGACATATTTTAGTGGTATTTCTATGCTTAATTTGTGCTTGGATAGTTTATTTTGAGCATATGGAGCCAAAGGCTCATTTGTCATCATGAATGTTTAGCCCCCTTGCTTTATTTTGTGGAGGGGCATAAGTTCCTTTTTGTCACAAAGACATTTCATGTACCAAATATGAATCTGAAAATGAAATGTAAATTGCTTGGAAAATGTGCTCCTATGTCATATGTGCTTATTTAAATTGCTTTTGGGTGCTAAATCGTTGCATGTTGTTTACCAATGAGAAATCTCATATTTAGAAGTAGGGACATGGCTCGGCGGCTTTGACATGACATGAGGTGCTTGTGAGTGTTTATGATGATCTTATGCTTAGAATGGTTGTCGTAGCATGAAGTTTGTGTGGCTTTGTCATTTTGACATGTTCTGCTCATGTTTAGGACTTTGCTCATGAGAGGGTGATTTTTCGCAAAAATGGTCAATCCTATCTTAGCTTTGTCCAATGGTTATGAAACTTGGTGATCTTGTAGCTTATGTTCATACGAAGCTATAGAGTATCTAACTTGCTCATTTGGACATGTGTAGCATCTTGTGGTGAATTTTGTCTATTTGAGAAGCTCTAGGTTGAAACTTTTCGATTTATGTCTTGATTCATGCATTGTCAACAAAAGGGAGAAGTTTGTGTAAGATTTGGGCACCTGGGAGCATTTGGAAGGTGTTCAAAGTGGTTCGGGAAGTTTTTGAAAAGTTTGGTGCAGGGTCGGTTTCTTGGGGCGGTCTAACCGCCCCCCAGGCGGTCAGATCCCAGAGTGGCGGTCTAACCGGCCTAGGCATGCAGTATAACTGCCCTGGGCAGAGTGAGCAGGTTTGGCTCCGTGTTTGCATTCCATATTACATTGCTGCATTGGTTCAGGGGGAGTGTGCTTTGGCTCAGGGGGAGCTCTTGTGCGAGTTTGTGGCTTGTGCTTCTTGTGTGTTTTTGGTGGTCTTTGCTCTTTGTGTGAGTTTGTTTTTGTCTCGGTTGTGTCGAGCTGTTGACCTTGCCTAAGGGGACCGATACTTTCCTTCTTCAAGTGATCTTGTTCTTTTCCTTTCCTTTGGCTTTTGATCGCTTGTTGAAGTTTCTTTTGGTCGTTTCTTTTCTTTTCCTTTTCTCTTTGGCTACCAATCATGTGTGTTGTCAATGCACTCATCAAGGGGGAGATTGAGAGCCTGCGTGGTTCGAGGACCGGTGGATGGTCGCTCCCTGGTGTGATGAGTGATTGACAACGTTGTGTGGACTGACTCTTGGCTAAGTATTACAGGTGCAGGCTGCGGCTTGATTGGTGCTGGTGCAGATGAAGAACAAGCGCGAAAGGTCGACGCCGGTGAGGCCTCCAGGTGTGAAGCAGACAAGTAGGCTTGGTTCGAGGGACCGGTGGCCAGCGGGGTCAAGTGCGGGTCGCATGGTGGCAAGAACAGTAAGACGAAGTCATGGACAGTTTCTTGGTTGAGCCTCAAAACCAAGGTCGAGTCGGGGCAACGTGGGAGCCGAGTCATGAGTGGAGATTGGCGGAGGCTACACCAAGTCTGTGGGGTTTGCAATGGTTCACCACAAAACCACTAGGTTACTCGGTTGAGCCACAAAACCGAGGCCGAAGACTCGACGAGGTAGTTCGGCCACCCAGGCCTGTTCAACCGCCCAGGAGGGGCGGTCTGACCGCCCGGGTCGCAGCCGCCGAGAAGCTTCGAAGCGGAGGACACGCGGCATGATCGCAAGAGTTGCGTTGGTGCTACACAGGTTTGCGATCGATGCGCATCCGTCTGATGGTGCTGAACTGAAGACTTTCAAAATTGCCCTTGAGGGGCTTGTATCCCTAGTTGCTAGTAAGGGTAGTTTAGTCTTTTGGTTGCCCCCATATAAACACTTGAGTTGGGGGATGGCAGCCAACTCTTGTAACCCTAGCTCATTTTTCCTTTGCTATTTTCCCTTCATATTTTCCGTAGGATTTTCTAGGACTAGCTTGAGAGCTTCATGGTGAGATCTTGAGAGAGGGATGGATGACCGGTTTGCAAGCTAGACCTTATATGAACCTTCATGGTATGTATAGATGATTTGACGTGGTTCCTAAAGGCCTTGTGTTGCCTTTGCCGTTTGTCTTTTTGGTGATTTTCGGAGCTCTCTCTTGTGATTTTTGTGGCGGAGTTTTGAGGACGATTTCTTGCGGTATTATTGTTGGGTGTCACGTATGAGGACCTTGTGCCTCTTTGCTTGGTGACTTTGCCCCAAGAACTCCCTTGAATCGACCTCGATTTGGTGGTTTTTCGAGTTGCTCGAGTTCATGATCAAGAGGGACAAGATCCGCGATTCCCTTTGATTGAAAGCGTTTCGGTGCAATTCCTTTGGTGGAGAGGTTGCCCAGGAGGTAACCCAGATATCCCCGAAGTTTCACTGCAATCCGTGGGGTGAATCGGGAGATCGGGCGATGGGAAGTTGAGGGTTGACCCGCGGCCAGTTTTCTGAGAGGGGCGGTCTAATCGCCATAGGGGGGTGGTCTAACCGCCCTGGGTCTCCCAGGTGGAAAGTTTGATTTTGCTGGATCTTACTTTGTGAGTTTGTTCGCCTTGATCAGAGGAGCGTTCTGGTGAAATCTTGGCTCGTTTCGGTGCTGTTTGCTAGGAGTTTTTGGCTTGAGTTCTTTGCTGGGTACAACAGGTTAGACCGCCCCTGGTAGCCGGTCTAACCACCCCTAGGCCCCTAGGTGAAGTTTTGGTTTTCGCCAAGATTCTCTAGTAGCTAGCTTGTCCTTGACCAGAGGATTCAGTGGGTGAAACCGTGGAGTGTTTTGGAACTCGGAAGAGGTGTTTCGGAGGATTTCTTGCCTGCCCAGGAGCAGGTGGTTTAACAACCCCATAGCCCGGTTGAGCCGTCCCTGCTGGCCAGACAGCTTCCGAGTTGTTTCTGCTGTCGTCTGTGTGTAGGAGCTGTGGCTGCAGGTAGTGTTTGTTCCTAGGACCAGTAGCACTTCAGTGGCTACATGGTCTTGGCAAACGGAAGGTTGAGTACAGAGCGTGTGATTTTGGGTATCCGACCGAGTTCATCTTGTTGGAGAAGTCATCTCCTTCGAGAAGAATTTTTATCAGCTCCCATTCACTCCCCCCCTCTCTGGTCGCCAGTTCAGTCCTTCATAATTGTTGGGCTCCAGTAGATTTAGCCTTTCGTACAAGTCACCATTAAGGCCATCACAGAAACGTTCCATCTTTTTGGCATCGGTGTCCACGTGATGTTCTCCATACTGGCAGAGACTGTTAAACTTTTGTGCATACTGATACACGGTGTCGGCTCCCTGCTTAAGAGCCAGCAACTCTTTCATCTTTCTATCCATGAGTCCTTTAGGGATGTGGTGGTCCTTGAAAGCTTGCTTGAATTCAGCCCAAGTTACTTCATGCCCAGCAGGTTGCATGGACTTAAAGTGCTCCCACCACATCAGAGCTTCTCTGCGTAGCTGCAAGGTCGTAAAGTTGGTCTTGCGCTCCTCAGAGCAAGTTAGGACAAATGCAGAAAATTTGGCATCTATGGCCCTAACCCACGCATCAGCGTCAAGGGGCTCTTCTGCCTTGGTAAACGTTGGGGGCTTTATCCCAAGAAACTGGGTGTAGGTGGTAACCTTATGTGGTCCATCATGATTTAACCCCAAGTGGACGTCCTTGTTGCATCTGTTGGGCCATCTGGTGCTGCGTTTGTAGGATTTGGCGCAACACTTCGGTTTGTGTGGCCATGAATGCCTCCACTGGCGTCATGGGTAGTGGCACGGAAAGTCACCACTACCCGACGCACCAAAACCGTTAGGAGAACTACGTGTCGGTCCCACCATCTGAAAATTTGAGTTTTCATTAAACACATATTCGTAAGCTTGCTCATGAAAATTAACAAGTAGAATATGCACGACGAAAACTCATTTATGACAATTTTTTCGAAACCGGACAGCATAGCGGTCATAAGCATAAAATTCATAGATCTCTGCTTATATATCGAAAAATTCTCATTTTTGGGTCAGTAGGTGTAGGATTTCATAAGCTCTAGTGTTGGTATTCAACTCCGAGTCAATTTCCAACATTATCACGCTCGAAAATTTCCGTAACCGAGGTTCTGCCTAGCTATTTCCACAGGAGGCCGAGGTGCACTAAATTTGCCATAACTCTCAGTACGTTTATGCAAACTTGATGAATTTTGGTGAGCATGACCTCCACAAAATATCTCACAACTTTGGTATTCGTCATGAGGTCCAAAGTTGATCTCATCTAGCTTAATTCAAGCATCCAGCACATTGCTACTGATAGGTGTTCAACCATAGCATTACATCAATGCCAAGTTTTGGGATCACCATAAGCATACATGGGGTTACAATGTAGCCTAGCCACACAAGAGAAAGCTTCCTAGTTCAGCCTACCACAAAAACCAACCAAAAAGCGGCTGCACACACTAGGGGTTTCGTCCTACTACAACACTCGTACAACTCCTTGCTTTATTATGAGCGTACCAACCACCAACTGGATGACAAGCTAGACTAGGTTCACTTCCTACTGGATTGACTTTCCCAAGCCGAAAAAGGCTCAAGGTGAAGCAGGTCCGGACTCTACTCCAGACTCTCCTTGAATGTCCTCAGGATTCTCTTCCTCTTCTGGTCCAGGAATAATAGGTTCAGGAGGTGGAGCTGCTACAACTTCCAGTTGATTCTCCAGTTCTAGCATATATTGGTCATTATGCTGTAACATGAAATTCTGTTGATGGATAACTTGACTCAATTATTGTATTTTTGCCTTGTCCTTGCGTCTTCTCTTCTTGAGAGTAGCTATTAGTGCTCAGGCTTCCTCCAACTCTTGGGTGGTATCTTCTACTTCATTAACTTGTTGCCTATAAACTTGGTGTCTATAGAACACACATTCTCCCACCATCAGTTGATAGGTGTCATACATAGCTTTGGAGAAACAGACAGAGGTAACAAGATCAGGACTATAGTGAGAGTTGCCCTGAGCAGAGAGAAAAGCTTCGCGTTCGACTCATTGTCTGGGATGTTGCTCAGGTAAAGGAATTACCTTGGCTGCAGTGCCAGCTACCGAGTCAGCGTGCTTCCCACAAAAAGTTGTCAGTGCTTCCAGAGCAGCCTTTTGCATAGTGTCAGCCAGGTTCAACCCTTGTGCCTTACTCTACCACTCTTCCCAAGCAGGATTTGTTGGGCACACGGGGACTTTCATCTTCACTTCACAATGAAGGAGTTGGCATAGGGTCATGAGCTCACGTGCCGAGTACTCTGGATAAGCGGTGTATCCAAAGTCCTTCAGGGTGTCCCACAAAAGTGTAGGAAATCCACCCTCCTCGAGGTAGTTCAAGTGAGTCTACGCATGCGCATCAATAGTCATGGATCCGGAGTCGGACATCTGGATAAAGTGACGAACGTAAGAATCCAGATGCAGTAACGTGCACAAGGATAGGTTCTCATAGATATAAAAGATAGCCGCATACAAAAATCATTACTAAAGGTTCCAAACTTTCAACAAGATCTCAGGCAGGTGTGGTGAATGAGTTTGATCCACATGTGGGTAAAATTTGGAGTGGCCATCTGTACAAGGTACAAGGGTATGCCAGAACTCGAAACGAGTGTACATACAAAATGGCGTAAAGTTCGGAAGTCGTGAACAAAAATTCATAACTCAGAACCTATGACCCCAAAAATTTCCAAATTTTTGTATCAACTCAGCAATGTTATGAGGCACCTTTTTGGTATTCAACGGTGGATCTAGAAAGATTAGGAAGATGATCGATTTAATCGAAAGTTCAGAGTAGGTTCTCAGGAAAAACAACATGACAGGGGTTCACTATTTTGTGCATAACTTGAGATCTATAGAAGCTATGACCATGAATTTTTGTGAGCGAAAAGTAGATTAGATATGGAGCAACTTTGATGTAGAACATCTAGTCAAATTATTTTTAAAATAGGGGGTAAAAATTCAAGCAATCAGCCACACTAGAGTTTTGGACAGCACAACATCTACACACTAGTATATTGCCCGTGCTAACGCTACGTCTGCAGATAACATGAAACATCATTTAAAACTACTTCAATCTGATTTTGATACAAATTGTAAAGAAATTTATCCTCCCAATAACAAATACATGATGTGTAACCTTTTGAAATGGTACATTTTATATGGGTATACCAGACACCTCAATTGAAACAAGACAATAAGTACCATTAGTATCCTAGCTGTAGCAGATAACCTAAACCCTCTCTCTCCATAGATCCTCCAAGCCAGCTGAATGTCCATCTATGGTTAGCATGAATAACACACAATTTTTTGTCCTCCAACAGAGCAAGCAGGTATGCTTCCCCATGGAACACAGATCAATCTGCACAAACAGAACAAGAGCGAAAAGCTTCAAGGCTTATTTTAATATCAGAGTGCAATAACAGATCATCTCTACAGCAAATCCAAGATAATTGTACCTCGCTTGTAGGATCCCAAGTTTGTTGTATGCTTGCAACAATAGTGAGAGTATTAACCACAGTTGAAACTTTGCTTTCTATCCATTTACTTTGGGCCGGTCAGACTGCAGAGCTGCAAAAACAAGCATCCCTATACGGATGCAACAAACAGGGACCCCTATTACTCTCTAGTATTTATATTCTTTTTTATTTCTAAGACCATAACATGTGCCAAAGTGCAATTCCTACATTCCAGAATCTATTAAAGCATATTATAGCTCAATACAGAAAACAAGAGAAGAAATCAATCTCAGTCTGGATGCATTCCCCTCATAGAAAAATCAATCCAAGTACGGAGCCATGTCCCCATAATTAGATAACAAAAGGTAGATAGAAAAGCAATGGAATCTATACTCAAAATAATGGATGTTAAAAATACCTGCAATAGTAATCGATGCAGCTTGGAATTTTTATTATCTGAATATGAGTTAAAAGTACCCCTCAATTGATCTGTTGCAACTCAAATATTTAGGATATATAGTATATTGCCCGTGCTAATGCTACGGCTATACTTTGTAACACAAATCAAACCAAAAGGTGACATATTTTACCGTAAAATGGTATTTAACTATTAAGATCAATAGGAAAAATGAAACATGAGTTTATATCATTGATTAATAACATAGCCATGCAATGGTTTCAAAATGTATTTTGATATCTAGCTTATACTTCTCCAACGTAAATTGTAGTGGAAAACAGACCAAAAAAAAAAAAACAACTCCAGTATCGCTGGGTTGAAGGTCTCTCTGGTGATGACACTCCTCAAATTTGGGCCAGCTACATCGAAGTCCCAAGAAAAGCATGACAGTTCCAAAACTTCAAATGAAACAGAGTTAGCAAGGTCATTGATCTGAGCAATTCCATGAATAGTCATGGATCACGGCTCATTTGACCATCACGAGATATAAACATGTTGGCTGCTTCATCAGGTCATGGTGAATCACATTCATGGAATGCATGTACTACAATGCATGAACCTGCAAACAGGATTTCCGTAAAAAAAATGCTAATGCTATATCACTGGTCACAGATCATATGGGCCACAAACAGATTTGTACAACAGGCAGATTTCCAATTTGTACAAGGAATGGTAAGAGGCTTACACAATGTTGCATGATAAATTGATAGTGCAAGCAAAATCTAATTTTTGTAATCATACAAAGTGCCTACCTGAGCATGCGTAGATGAACAATCTATTGTTTTTTATCATATGAGAGTATTGTGTGATCACCTAAACCCACACAAAGGAAAGGAACAGTTCCCAATGATGTACTGCAAGTTAAGCCAAGAAAATGCTCGTAACCTCTCTTTTTTGTTTGCAAGGAAAAAATGCTCATAACCTCAAAGTGCAGCACATTTATTATTTATATAAACAAGTTCCCTAATTCATACTCCCTCCATTCCAAATTGTGAACCTCGAAATGCTAAAAAGACGTACGATTTGGAATGGAGGAAGTAGATAGCAGTTTATTTTGTGTCAAGAAAAAGATCGGGAGGTAGCAGGAAATATAATTGTGTCCTCTTGCATCTCCAATGGGTGACATTCACCATCTGCAAGTGCAATATCCATTGCACCTGCCACAACTGTAGCTAAGCACACTTTCTGCAGTGCTGATTTTTCTATAGTTCCTTCTGGGATATGTCTACCAGCATGGGCAAATATCCTAATGCATATGCATAAATCAGCCCAAATATATGAAATGAAAAACTTTTCAGTGAGATTAATTTTCGTACTAAGCTCACTTAGAATTAGAGTCATTTTAATCTAATCAAATATATGAAATGCAAAACATTCTAGTGAGATCAATTTTCGTACTAAGCTCACTTGGAATTAGAGTCATTTTAATCTAATCAAAGGGATCCCAAATGAAAAACACTGAAAACTGAAAAGGCTTAAATAGGCACTATGTACAGAAAATAATATATAATCAACATGAACAAAATAATTGTCATTGCAAATTGGTTAAACACCAGACTCTAGCAGCTTTACTTGTTTGCTTTTGCCACATGTTAAGCGCAGTGCAAGTGTGTCAGGTGCCTAACCTTTGTTGTGGCAACATGCAGCCGCCAAAATAAGAACTGTCCCGCACTACAGCTTGTTGCTGGCCTTTCCGGTTCTCCCTACCCAAGCTTGAGGAACATCTGAACCTGCAAATACAATATAATCGTAATGAAGTCAGGACTATCAAAATAGCCAAAACAGGTTACAAGAAAGCATCAGCCACCCCAGTATGACTTGAGCATACATCAGGATAAGAAATTATTAATCCCACTTGCTTACACCAAAACTTGAAGAGTATATGTTTCAAGTCATTATGCCATCTGGAATTTTAAATCCCATATAACACAACAAATTGGGCGGATCTGATCAGGAAAGAAAACAACAAACCATGAAAACGTCAGTTATCACAAATATTCAATAATAAGGAGTCCAGATAAATGTACAAAATAAGGCATATGATGCAGTGCTCAATGGTGCTAGCTGCAAATTAGGGGAAAACATTTCAAGCTAAAGCTTCATGTCAAGGCACCAAAACAACTCTACATAGTCAGAGAACATAAAGCTTAGAAAATGTGGAGATTGAACTAAAAATGCTCGCCACATACATCAAATTCTGTGTCATATAATTGTTTTGACATAAACTGTATCCTACACAGCCTTCGGTACCATATGATACATAATTATGGAAAAAATTGTGATTATAGGACTCCCTCCAAACGCGAGGAGATTTACAGAGCACACATAGCCGGAAGCGTCACCAATACTCACTAGGCCCTCAAAGACGGCCTTACAGATGGCACATTAGACAACCCTGTCATCTGGAGTGTGGGGTACTTGTTCTTGGGGTGGACGTGCCTCCAGAAGAGATTCATCCTTCCCTGCAAGGCTGCAAGCACCACGGATCTTCACAAGAACTCCCATCTTGATGGCATGAAAAATAACGGAAAGTGAAGGATCGTTCCATACCCAGGCCGACAGCGGTGGGCGGGTGGTCCCGCAGAGGAGCTCCACACATGGCAGATGTACTTCGCGGGTGTGCCTCCGCGGGCTCCGCCGTGAGGAGGTCACCGCACTCTCCGAAAGGTGAGCTTGTGGCGGAGGATGGGTGTGACCGTGTGAGAGGGGGAGGAACTCGTGCAATGGAAGGGGGGCGCATGGTCCTCAGCCCGGTGGGCGTCAGAACCAAGGCACCGGATCTGCCATCATAGACTGGTGTTGCCACCGCCTCCTCCAGACCCTGCTGATGGGCGGCACCGACCTCCACCGTGTTGCTCCCGTGCCGCCACCTCTGCGTCTGCGCGGACTGCGAGTGTGACGCCCCAGGTTTTTAATTAGCATTATTAGTGCTAATGACCTAGTCAACCCAACTCAAACACGTTGATTTTGGTCAAATCTTGGTCAACCTGGGTCATCACCTCGAAAACCTAGCCAACAATTACTAATGATCATCTTAAGCAAGTCAACACGCATTAGTGGTCAAACCCTAGTCAAATGTTGGTCAACACCCCTAATGTCCAAGAACCTTTCCTAGAACTTTTGTCGTGTTCTCCAAATTTCACCTAAACACTTCACTTTCGGCCAATACAAAAGTTGTATGTTAGATCCTAGAACACAACTTTCATAATTGGCGGCTTTTCAAATTTTGAAGTTTTGAAGCTCAAAAACTCAGTCAAAGCCCTTATGAACAGTAAATTGAGCCGAGTTTTTGCTGAACTTCGTCACGTGTTCCAAGGCAAAATGTTCACCAAAACATAGGTCGTCCTTTGCAAATGTTGTAGAGGGGAGTTCAATTTGCAACTTTGGTATTCAAGATTTTCTTTGCTCAGTTCAAAAATTTTGAGAAAAATCGCAGTCAAAGTGCGTTGACCAACTGGTTCCCCTCCCCTCCTCGCGCTCTAGGGCGCCGGCGAGCGCGCGCACGCACTGACCCTGGCCGCCGCGCGCCTGCGCCTTGGCGTCTGCACCCCGGCCGTTCTTCGAGGTCATGCGGGCCCCACCAGGCTGCGGATCGAGGTGGGACTCCCGCGCGCACGCCAAGGCCACGCCCTGCCAGACCCCCCATTCGAGCGCGGAACGCGCCGGCGTCGTGTGCGCTGCTGACCGGACCCCCCTCTTTGCCGCTGGTGCAAATGCCGAGGTGCCTTGGACCCCGTGCCCTACCTCGGAGCCTTGACCGCGAAGGGAAGGCCACCGTGCCTATAAAAGCGGCCGGTGCTCCCTTCCTGAGTAAGGAACCGCGCCACCGCCGCCGCTATTGGCTTGTCGCCGCAGAGCTTCGTCCCGGCCTTTCTTCCGTGCGCGTTCCGACTCGCCCAGCAGCTCAAGCGTCTCCCCTAGCTCCGCTTCAGCCTCTAGTCCAGCTCCACGCGCGGGTCTAGCCTCCTGCTCGCCGGAGCGTGCCGTTCCGCGGCCGCAGAGCCGTCGCGCTGACGGCGGTCATCCCCAGCACTTTCTCCGTCCCATCCACAACCGCGAAACGGTCATAGGTGAGCCACTGGACCTCACCGAACCGCGCCCTGGCCGGCCGAGCCGCCTCTTCGCCGGAGCACGCGCTCCAGCGGCGACCGCCGCCTGCTACAGCCACGGGTGCTCGCCGGCGTAACTCCGAGCCCCGCCGCGACCCTCCTTTGGCTCCTAGGTACGCTCCGCCCCTCCTCCGCCTGTTCCCCGGACAGGGACACCGGCGAGGCGGTCGAATTCCGGCCACCCGCGCGGCCCGGCCGGTGGAGGACCCAATTGCAAGGTCACTTTTCTTTCCAGGGAGTTTATTGCAAACCGAGGGCATATCTGTGAAAAGGAAACTTGAGCCGATGGCCTTTCCGCAAATAGATTCTTATAGCTTTTGGTGTGTTTGACCAGATTTTAGAAAATTCATATAAAATCATAGAAAACTCAGAAAAATGCAAAACCAATTATGTTGGTTTCCTTGTGACTAGATCTACAGCTTTTACGAAGTATGACCATACTTTTGGCAGATAGATTTTGAATGAAAAATTGAAATCAGTTTAACCTAGATCTGCTGTAGTTCAAAATCTACAAGTGATCTCAAGCTGAATTTTGGATATATTGCTAGTAATGCCATGCCTAGGCTCTGCAACAAAATTTGCACAAAGTTGATGAGTAAATCTTTTAATATGATTTATTTTGTATTTATGATGAATCTGTCTTAATGAAGTTTATAGCTTAAAATATATATATTTTTGTGCCCAACTTCTGGATATGATCTTTTCATGCCTAAATACACCTCTGGTGAATTAATCATAATTTTATATCTAACAGAATATTTATTCCTGATTTATGCTTAGTTTCCAATATAAATGCATAGGTCAAGATCTAGAAAGGCCCTTGACCTTTTTGTTGGTTGCATAGCCTTGTTTTGAGTCAGAGAACAAGTGTTAGAAAGTTGGGATCCATTTGTTGCTTATTTATTTTTATATGCATTTCTCATGTTTTGGTAGCTAAATTTTGCCATTTTTGGTATAATTAATTTATAGCTCATGTAATTGTGAAATCTTGTGTTCAGTGGCCTTGTTTAGAGCTAAAGAGCTTCAGAAGTGTCATCTACTACATTTTATGAATTTATTTATGGATAAAAACAATGGAAGCCAATTAAGCTTAATATTAAAGTTAAATTGGAAAACCTCCAACACCACGCCTAAAGACCCTATGTGTGTGATGTGGAACATACTTGTGAGCTGAGAACCAACCCTTGCTATTTTTGTGAATTTAAATTAATTTATTTATATAAATATGTACACAGTCACCATCAAAAAGAATAATTAATAAAGCACCACATATTGTTCCTTTATTGGAAGAGTATGCTGAATATATTATTATCTAGGTGAATGTGGTCAACGATGCACCCCATGGTTGTCATGTGTTGTTTTGTAATTAATTAAATCAAAACCGTTAATTAAATCTTGCATATGCATCCTTGTGTAGATCTTCCCGACGGTAGCTATACGCTCGTGCCAGAAGGAGGAGACGGAGGAGCTGACGGAGACGTGCACTACGTCGCTGTAGAGCAAGACCTGGACCAACGTCCAGATGGGCCAAAGGCCAACCTTGCCAACGAAGGGAAGCCCCGGATCATTAACCCTTCTTTTTAAAATTATGCAATTACCTTTGCTATGCTTGTGCATTTACGTTTCAGGAGTTGAATTGAAACCCTAGATGCATGATCCCTAGGTACCTATGCTCTTTTACTAGTATGCTAGGTCGATAGCTGCTATGCTATAGGACCCAGTAAAAGTCGAGTGATGTTCGTCACTCGCGAGAATAGGTTCTTATGTTGGAATCATAAGATCTTTATAAACGGATTGCTCATGTGGTAAGAGCATGGGATTTGGGCTCCGGTCCATTGTCTTTCGTGGGCTAAGCTTTTGAACGTACTAAGCAACTTGTTGGGAATGGGACCGGTAAGCCTAGTACCTGATGGACACGGCAAGGGAACCTTTCCCTACTACCCCTAGGACACATGATGTGTCTTCCTGCCTGCAACAGTGGGTACATGTGCGAGTCTGGGCGGTTCGGTGTGACGTACTAGTAAGCCTTGTATCGAGGATTGTAGGTTCCGATCCCGACCCGGAGAAAGATGGGAACCGTTTGGTCGGTGCATACCCTGTTTCGTTTTTGTTTGGACCTTCTGAGGGTATGCATTCTTCCGTGTGTTTAGGTTTACCTTGCAAGGATATAAACCAATCGATTGTCGGCCTCTCTCCGTTATCTGAGACTGCTGAATCAACTGGCCATGATATCCCTTAACGATGGAGCTATGTGAATATTACTGTGTGGATTAATTGTATTGCACAATTCTTGATTGCAATAGTTAGCTCACTTAAAAATGGTAATTAACTAGAATTTGCGCTAAAATATTGAAAGTAAGGACCTACTTTTTGTTGCTTTTCAGCAAAAGAACCCACCGGCAAAAAGCCTCTCATGTCTAGAGTTTGGTGATGTAGTTATCACACGATGGTTAAGTCTTGCTGAGTATTAGTATACTCAGCCTTGCTATAAATGTTGTTGCAGGTGTTGTGTGGCCTGGAGAGATTCCACCCGGCTGGGAGCTGGAATGGGTGGATGGCGACGAGTGATGACATCATGGATGGCCTCCTGTGATGTCTTTCGTATCGCTAGTTTGTTTTCCGCTGTTTTCGAACTCTGAACCTTTACTTATCAGGTTATGAACCATGGTTTGTAATAATTAACCCTTAGGGGTAAATTGGATTTAGTGTGTGTAATGTACTCTGGACTCGCCTTCGTGTGAGTTTTAATGCATATGTTCGATCCTCTGTGTGTTATCCAAGTGATTTACCAGGCTTTGACCCGACAACTTACGACGGGATGGTACTTTACTGTCGCTTAATGGCCAAAGTGGATTGGTTTAGGCGATAGTACGGTATTTTCTCGGGCGGGTTGTCACAGCGAGCTGGCCGTCCACCGCCAGATCCGCGCTCGACCAGTTGGGGGAGGAGAGGGAGGTATGCATGCGCCGGCAGCCAGGGGGAGGAGAGGGAGGGACGCGAGCGCCGGGTAGAGGAAAAGATGTGAGCTGGGGAGGAAGATGAAAGGAATCAAGAGGGGGTGGCGCGGCGCGTCGAGGAACGGGAATCATCGCGGGACTCCAAAAGTCGCACGTGTGCAGTGCGGGACAGTGGGTCCAAGGATGATGTGTGGGGATTAGGGGCTGAGGTTTGATCCGGAGGAGCTGAGCCGTTGGATGTAGGTGAGTGAGAGAAAGTGGATGTTTGTAGTAATTTGGGTCGTTGGATGTGAGTGAGTGAGAGAAAGTGGAGGTTTGCTGGGTACAATTAGGTAGGTGTACTTAGTTTGGTAATGACTGTTGATGAGATTTGTTTGTGTGGCTTTAGGAAAGAACAAACTGGTGTATTTTATAGTGGTAGTGATGTGAGAGGCTATGCAAGAAAATGCACACTAGCAAGATTTCGCCTAGAGAGCACACAAAATATGAATAGGGTTCAGTTTTAAGTTTCCACAATTTTTAACATGATGCAAGACGTCCTATTCGTCCTCACAAGGCGATCAAGCCAAAAATCGAAGTTAGTGCCGGTGGCACGGCTTATATACGTTTCTCCCTATAATAACTAGTCGAGAGCTACTCGATTCTCGCTTAGTGACTTAAGAAACATGGTTAGTTTACCTGCAGAAAAGAACCTTCCATGCTAGCACATCACGGAAGCGCCCACATACATTACCGTTCACTAAAGAAATGGTGTCCATGCATCAAGCCGCTGCATGGACAGCGTCCAACCTCGGACACCCTCTGTTTGAATGGAGTGTATCCTTACCTCGCATATTCGTAATGCAAAACGCACACGTATGGAAAAATGTGGCGACATCACAACCCATGACATATTCATCTTGAATAGAACACGTCATCCTTCGTATGACTTGCATACGGAAAACACATGTATAAAACACGTGGGCATCCAACCGAGAAGATGGGATTCGTGGAATAGATCACTCCATCAACCCTCGCATACTCGTGATGCGGCACAGCACACGTATAAAACACGTGGCTTCATCTAGTTTGGTTATGCAAGAAAGTAAGTCTGACATAAAGTAAAGTGCTGGGAGTCAGCAAAATAAACCATAGATTCTTAAGCCACCTTAAAGAACCCAAAAATTCCCTCTAGGGCCTCTCGGACTACATTCATCCTTAACGATCCAACGTATTTTGCAAATACAAGCAATGTTGGCACTTTTTATTCAAAAATAAGTGATTAAGGTTATTAATTAAGCTCTGGTGCATGTCAATCGCTCTGATACCAACTGTGACAACCCTGCTCGGGAAAATACCGTACTATCGCCCAAGGCAATCCACCTTGGCCATTAACTGATATAAAGTACCATCCTGTCGTAAGTTGTCAGGTCAGAGCCCGGTAAATCACTTGAATAGTACAAAGGATCGAGCATATGCATTAAAACTCACACGAAGGCGAGTCCAGAGTACATTACACAAATTAAATCCAAATTCACCCCTAGGGGTTTAATTATTACAAACCATGGTTCATGACATGGTAAGTAAAGGTTCAGAGTTTTAAAACAACGAAAAATAAACTAGCGATACGATAGACATCACAGGAGGTCATCCGTGATGCCATCACTTGTCGTCATCCACCCATTCTAGCTCCCAGCCGGGTGGAATCTCTCCAGGCAACATTTATAGCAAGGCTGAGTATACTAATACTTAGAAAGACTTACCCGTCAAAAGTTACCTCTAGACATGTAAGGCTTTTGGCTAGTGGGTTTGTTTTGCCAAAAAGCAACTAGAATCATGGATCCTTATTTTCAATATTTTTGCTCAAATTCTAGTGGATTATCCATTACTAAGATAAGCAACTATTGCAATCAAGAATTGTGCAATACAATTAAACCACGTAGTAATATTTACATAGTTCCATCATTATGGGATATCATGGCCAGTTGGTTAAGCAGTCTCAGATAACGGTGAGAAGCCGACAATCGATTGATTCAAACCCTTGCAAGGTAGACCTAAACATACGGAGCAGTGCCCCAACAGAGCTGAAACCAACCAGGCGGTTCCCAAAAATCTTCGGTTCGGGATAAGTATACAGTCCTGGGTACAAGGCTATCTGGTATGCCCCACACAGTACATGCAGCCTCACACATGTGCCCCCTCCCGATTGTTAGCCGGGCAGGTGAATGCTCGAGATTAGTAAAAGAAAATATCCCTTGCCACCTCATTAAGGTACTAGGCTTACCGGTCCCATTCCCGACAAGTGCTTAGTACATTCAAAAGCTTAGCCCACGAAAGCCACTGGATCAGAGCCCAAATCCCATGCTCTTACCACATGAGCAATCCATTTATAAAGATCTTATGATTCCAGTATAAGAACCTATTCTCGCGAGTGACGAACATCACTCGACTTTTACCGAGTCCTGTAGCATAGCAACTATTGACCTAGCATACTAGTAAAAGATCATAGGTACTTAGGAATCATGCAACTAGGGTTTCATTCAACTCCTGAAACGTAAATGCACAAGCATAGCAAAGATAGTTGCATAAATTTAAATAAAACATGGGTTAATGATCCGGGGCTTGCCTTCGTTAGCAAGGTTAGCCTTTGGCCCTTCTGGACTTTGGTCCAGGTCTTACTCTACAGCGACGTAGTGCACGCCCCCGTCAGTTCCTTCGTCTCCTCCTTCCGGCATGAGTGTATAGCTACGGTCTGGAAGATCTACACGAGGATGCATATGGAATATTTAATTGACGGTTTTGATTTAATTAATTACAAAACAACACATGACAACCATTATGGTGCATGGTTGGCCACATTCACCTAGATAATAATACATTCAACATACTCTTCCAATAAAGGAATAATATGTGGTGCTTTATTAATTATTCTTTTTGATGGTGATTGTGGACACATTTATTCAAATAGATTAATTTAAATTCCTAAAAACAGCAATGGGTGGTGACCCTAAGCTTTTAGCATGTTCACACCACATCCATAGGGTCACTAGGTGTGGTAGTGGTGGTTTTCGAATTTAACTTTAATATTAAGTTTAAATTGGTTTCCAATGTTTTTACTCACAAAATTAATTCATAAAAATACAGGGGTGACATTTCTTAAGCTCTTTATTCCTATACAAAGCCACTGAACACAAGTACACACTTAATTAAGCTATAAATTAATTATACCACAAATGACAAATTTTAGTCACCAAAATAGAATAAATGCATATAAAAATAAATAAACCACTTTTGGATCCCAACTTTCTGACACATGACCTCTGGCTCAAAACTAGGCTATGCAATCAACACATACATCAAGTGCTACTTTAGATCTTGAACTAGGGATTTATATTTGAATCTAAGCATAAATCAAGAATAAATATTTCTAATAGTTATAAAATCATTATTAATTCACCAAAGATGAATCTAGGCATATGAAAACTATACTCAGAAGTTGGGCACAGAAATATATTTATTTTAAGCTATAAAATTCATTGGGTTATATCTCTCATAAATACAAAATAAAACATATTAAAAGATCTACTCAGTAACTTTGTGTAACATTTGGTGTAGAGCCTACACATGGCATCTCTCACAACATATCCAATGTTCAGCTTGAGATCGCATCTAGATTTTGAACTACAACAAAAGTAGGTCAAACTGAGTTTGAATTTTCATTCAAAAGCTATCAGTTAAAAGTATGGTCATGCATTGCAAAAGTTGTAGATATACTCACATGCAAACCAACAAAATTGGTTTTGCATTTTTCCTATTTTTCTGTGATTTTCTACAAATTTCCTAAGATTCAGCCAAAATATCCAAATGTTTGAAGAATCTATTTACTAATAGGCCCCTGGAAGGATTTCTATATTCACAGATATACCCTTTATTTGCAGTTAAGTCCCTGGGAACAAAATGAACCTTACAATGTGGTCCTTAGGCGGTGCGGGTGGCCGGAATCCGGCGAGCTCGTCGCCGTTCTTGGTCGGGGAAGTGGCTGCGGAGGAGCTAGGGTTTGCCAGGGGTTGGTTTGTGTTCTTGGTTGGGGCAGGGAGGTGACCGGAGGGTGCGGCCGGTGGAGCAGGGCGGCGGCCGCCGCTGGAGCTCGTGCTTCGGCGAGAGGAGCGACGCCGACGGTGTGCAGAGAGGCTGCGAGGCTCACGTGTGGCCGCAGAGAGGCGATGGTGAGCTCAAGAGAGGTTGGTTGTTGACAGCTGTTAAGTGCCTACATTAGCCGTCAATATACTCATGAATAAAGGAGCAAAAGGCATTTGTTACACGCATTTAGTTAAGAATAATGTAGTTCCACTTGTCCTTGGTGCTTTTGTGATTCAGGTAAAATAAGCATAAAAGAAGTGACAACTCACCTTCTGTGGTCCATCCCACGCCACCTCAGCCAAGGAAGGGCTACCACCTAGGATCCCATGCATGCAAGCCATGTCACCAATCCAAGGGAAGCAACCCTGACGAATCAGAGGGCGACACGTGGACGTCACATGGATTGAAGGGCCCACGGGCAGGCAAACCGCCTCAAAACCAAGTGGGCACCGGGAACCGACCTGAGGACCCACAGGACAGCCACCACGCAAAAGCACAGGCCGAGGTGGGCCCATAAGGGGTCGGCCGACCCCACAGGTCGGTCGAACCGACCTTGTGTCAGCCCATCCTGGCCTTCCACGTGGTGTCTCCTGGTTGGCTCCTGGTCCATTCCTGGGGTGCTCACGCCAGTCTCACGAAGTTGTCCAAGGTCTATAAATAGAAGGGAGGGGACCCATTTCTTACCCAACTCACTTTCCAACTCCTCTCTCACTTTTGGTTTCCAAGGCTAGGAGGTAGGCTAGAGTAGCTCTACTTCAGGTTCCAGGTCTACTTTGGGGTCTAGATATGAGTTCTCTTGTATCTTTATTTTATTGTATGACTTTGATCTACTTCAGTTATTGAGCTATTTAATATAAAGTAGTGGTAGCATATATGGGTGATCATTCATGTGTTCTTCGTTCATTCATCCTTTATAGGCTCCTGTTCTTGATGAACAATGCCTTTCTATCCACTTGACGAATGATTTACTCATGTCTTCGTTGTTTGTTCATGAGTTAGAGGCTCGTGTTCTTCACAAACACGACCCTTTGATCCGGTTGAATAGACATAGTAGAACACGAATCCGTTTGTATGACTAGCCTAGTTTGATCCAGTTAGATCACGTGTTTGTGTTGTATGAAGTTCGAGTTCAAGCTACGGTACTCGGTGTAAGTGGCCAGTTATCTGGTGGCACTGACCTGGGTCACAATAGCCTGGGTCGGTCAGTGTCTAGTTAACAATGCAAGAATGGTGCTTGGGTTGAGTAGCTGTGTTGCATATGAGCGTGCCCCACAGATTGATAGAGGTAGGCCGTGGTAGTGATAGCCGTTGGACCCTTTGTACTCCTCCACGTTCGGGTACGCTGTAAAAGTCTAAAATCTAACAACCGACATCGTGCGTAAGAGACACGGGCGGTCAACTCCCCGTTTGTGCCTGGGTACTAAGCTGATATTCATACAATGCTTATGTGACTGACCGGTATCTACTAACTTTATATGCTTAGTACCTTAGAACCTAGAGCTAACTCGTACGTTGCCTCCTAAGCTGTAGTGTACCATAGAGAGAACGAGTTCAGGTGTGTTCACACTACCCCATCATTATCATATCTTACCCCTGTGTTTAGAACCTGACTTATTCTCGTCATTGATCTATACTCATTGCAATATTGTTGCACTTGTTAATCCAACCACGCCTTCCTTGGATTCGATACCCTTTGGAATACTCCTTTGGGGAAATGCTACAATGGTATATCCGTGTGCTTGCGTATTCTTTGTAAACATTAGGATTACCATCAGAACATTTCTGGCATCATTGCTAGGAACTCATGAACTTAGCAAAGATGTTAAGGAATGCCGATAAACATTTCTGGCGCCGTTACTGGGGATACAAACCTAGTGATGACGTTAAGAAATGTCAACAAGCATTTTTGGCATCGTTACCGGGGAAGGCTAAAGGATAACATGACAACACTTTGCATATGTTTATAATCATGACAGGGTAAAGTAGTTCTCAATGCAGGCTAACCTTGATTGTCTTCTTTGTCTTAGGATGATGAAGACAGGTAGTGCATGATTGGTTTCGACTTACCGCCGAATTTCACTGAAGATCTTGAGTCACTTGTAAGGAGAGCTAGAACTCATTTCGGTTCTCCCTAGCGTGTACGTACAGAAGTCGACCCAGCTTCCTTTGTGCCATCTACATCAACTCCTATGGCCAACCCAACATTGAGAAGAATCTCCGTGAATACTCTGCTCCCTCTGCTGATCAGGTGCCTACAGGCCCCGAGATCAACACCAGGAATGGAAACTTCAAGATCAAGATTGGCCTCATTACGATGGTACAGGCTAGCCCATTCTGTGGCAAGCCTAATGAAGACGCGAATGCCCATTTGCAACAGTTCCAGGAACTGTGCAGCACCTTCACCATACGAGGGGTGGAGTAAGATGTTGTTCGTATGCGGATGTTTCCTTATCACTTCAGGGAAAGGCGAAGTAGTGGTTCTATGTGAACCGTGAGGAGATTAATACTTGGCCAAAATGCTCGGCGGCATTCCTCGCGAAGTTCTTTCCGTTGGGTAAAACCAATGCCCTGCGGGGAAGAATTTCGAGCTTTCAGCAAGCAGCAAATGAGACTATCCCAGAAGCTTGGGAGAGGCTTCAAGAGTACATCTTGGCCTATCCTGATCATGGGATGGACAACTTGCTTATTCTGCAGAATTTATATAATGGGTTGACTCCGACAACCTGAGGACATGTGGATGCTGCTGCTGGAGGAGCTTTCTTCTCACTCACTATTGCTACTGCAACTCAGCTTATTGAGAAGATGGTCTCCTACCAAGGGTGGAGTGATGATCGACTCCAGCCACATCAAAGGAGTAACATACTGTCAAGGAAGCAGATATGTTGAAACACCAAGATGGACCTATTGATGAAGCAAATGGATGATCTAACCAATGAGAAGGCTGCCATGGCCACCACTACTCAAGCTATGGACTCTCGCATGACCTGCGATGTCTGTGGTAACACTAGACATTCAGGGAATTACTACCCTACTACCCAAGAGGATGTGATGTTCATGAACGGCAATAACAACAGTTATCGTCCACAAGGAGGTCAAACGTGGAATCAACACCCTTATTATCAAGGAGGTAATCAAGGTAATTCTTTCAATCCCAACCAACCTTCCTTGAAAGATGTTGTTTTTGGGCAAGCTAAGATCAATGATGGTTTCAATAAGAAGTTAGCTGCCTGCGATAAGGCTTTGGAAAGACTCAACACTATGATTGATAGCCTCTCTTCTGCTCTTAAGAGCTAGTTAAGCTTTAATAAGATGATAGAAACCCAGTTGGCTTAGTTAGCTGCTTTGGTTCCCTCTGCTGAAGACGGGAAGATTCCAGGGCAACCCATATCCTTTAGTGAAGATGTTTGTGTAGTGTCCACTAGATGGGGTAAGCCATCTAGGCGGATACGACCTATTGACTATGTAGGGAAACCAGTACAGCAGGTTCTAGATCCCTGCTAATCTTCAGCAATTGTACACAGGAGAGACCCTGGTTATCCGGCTATCACTTGCACGATATACTATCAGAAAATTAGGAATGCTCTCTATGACCTTGGTGCAAGTGTTAATCTTATGTCCAAGGCTATGTTCGAGAAATTGGGGTATCCTGCTCTTTCTCCAACCTCGAAGACAGTTCAACTTGCTATTGCTACGATCCAACATCTAGAGGGGATAGTTGAGAGCTTATTGGTATTCGTCCAAGGTTCTTGCATCTTCGCGGATTTCGTGGTCCTTGATATGCAGGATGATGCGGAAATGCCACTCATTCTTGGGAGGCAATTCCTAAGCGACGCAAAGGCGAGGATCAATGTGGGAAATGGAACGATCCGGTTCCGCATTGGAAGAAAGAACTTGAAGTTCCGATTTCGACCGACAGAAGAGCAATGTTATTCAGTGCAAAGGAATGATGAGCAATCCGGGGAGTGGACGGAGCCACGACCCCAGCTCAAGCAACCTCTGACCACAGCAGCAAAACCAAAGAAAACAAAGAAGGTGTGGCGGGAGGTGCAGAAGTCATACCCCTCTACTTCTCGGGAGTGTGGTGATGAGTGGAATTAATCACCGAGAACAGTCCCACTCTCGGACTTAAAATGATGAGTCCTTTTTTCCAAAAGGTAAAATTGGTATTTATCTCATTTTTCCCTTTCCAAAATTTTTATTTGAATTTTCCAAAATGCAAATTTAATTTTCCATCAGTGCATTTGCATGCTAGAATTTTTCTAGCCATTTTCCCTTTTTCTAAAAATAATTTTTGAGCTTGAAAAACCCTTGAAAAATTATTTGAGCCACTTTGTGGGTGAGTTTGGACCGAGGCACTTGGGCAGGACACCAGGTAGCCGTTAGAGGGCCGTTGCAAAACGTTGGAGGCAGACGGACCCGAGGTGGGGTCGGCCGACCCCATAGGTCGGGCGACCCAGGCCAACGGCCAAATGGGTCCCACTTCCTCCAACGGCTCCTAGCCATTGCCACCGGCCCGTGTCTCGGTGCCCAGCTCTTTTGCCTATAAATAGAAGGGGGTTGAGGGGGTTCTTCACCCATTCACTCATTTTCATCACACTCCCTCTCTCTACTCTTTGGCTCTTTGGTTTTCTTGGATTTCTTGCTCAAGATTGAAGTGACAAGCACACTCTCCAAGTTGTTGCTGAGTATTGATCATTGGTGGAGCAACCTCAGTAAGAATTTCATTCCGGTTTCACTAATCCATCACCGAGTTGCTTGTGTTGTTTATTGTGCACCATGAGTCGGGTCGCCGGTGTGTTCCGGAAGGTGACTCGCTCCCACCGTTCGCGAGATGAAGAAAGCTCATCCCACTACTCCAGAGCTACACCGAGCCATGAAGAAGAAGAGGAAGAGGAAGATCCTACGCCACAAGCCGAAGGAGTGTACGCCGCTAACACCCCCTTCATCGACTTGAGGGACGAACGAGAGAGACAAGCCTACGCTATCCTCAAGGATCGAGTCTTCTCCAACACGAGGGAATTCGACCTGACCCTTCTGGAAAAGACAGAGGATGCATCTGGTATTTCATTTCGATTGCATGGAGTTCCATATCGGGTTTCATGGAAGGATCTTAGTTGCACCCTCGGTTTTCATCACCATTGTGCTATACCTCTCGAGCAAGCTTGCAGCGGTTTTCCTCGCGAAAGTTTTTGGGAAGAACTTTCTGGTCGGCCTGTTCGCGGCAAATTGACACCTCGGCGCAACGATATCTTGCATCCCACACTCTGACTGTGGCACAAGTGGCTCGCCATCACTCTCTTCCAAGGGATGATGTTCGAACCGTGCACACTGACGAGATGAGGATTTTATACGCTGCGATCAGACGGATCAAGGTCTCTCCCGTTCAAGCTATGATTCGGCAGTGGTTGACAAATTTTAAGATGACGGGTTCTATTGAGTGTACGTCTTTGGTCCCGTGCATCGTTATGAGTCTTGGGGTTACGCTAGGGCCCAATGTGCCCTACATTGCTAATCCCCGGTCTTTGCTCTATGAGGCTTATTTGACTCAGGGGCATATTCTTAAGAAGGGTCCGGACGATTCTTTGGTTTTCTTTTACCCTGGTTATGCAAACGAAATTTGGTTACCTAACCCGGATTTCATGTTGTACGGCCAAGGGCCACTGACCGTTCCTCTCGAGTAACCTCATCGTTCTAGTGTCTGGTGACAGGGTTACTAGGAGTGCATCAAGGAGAGCAGCCAGGGCACAACAGCCGCCACCACAGCCATCTCCGCAGTCGTCGCCTCAGCCACAGCCTCAGCCTACCACACCTCCTCCTGGCACATGGACCTTTACCAAGTACTTGCCTGGGCTTACTCCCGGATATGCTCCCGATTAGGATCAGCCCATGTACCAGTAGGGTGCGAGTAGCTCGGCTTGGGCTAGTGCAAGTAGTGGCGAGTGGGCTATGCCTGCTGGTACTACCTACAGAGATGTGACGTCTTCGTCGTCTGGGTTGCGCTCGTCGTCTCGTGGGTTACCCTCACTCAACAGATGAGCGGGCTCAACATCTGAGTCGGCAATGTGGAGGAGGCTGTGCACCAACACGCTGAGTCTACTCAGGACTATTAGCGTATGTCAGGCGAGAGACTTCACACCATCAAGCAGACACAACAGCAACAGTTGGAGGAGCAGAGGGCTTACTTTCGGTGGATGGGATATCCCCCTCCATAGTAGTGAGCCTGAAGCTAGCTTGGGGGAGGACCCCCACTCTGAGGTAACTTGTATCTTCATTTGTTTTCAGAACCTCATATGCTAAAAACACATAAAAATCTGCAAAATTAAAAAGACCAAAAATATTTATTTTCTTTCCTAAATTAGTTTGTTTTCATATGCGTGGTAACAATGCTTTCGTTCCCATGGTTGAAATGATGAATAGTTGCTCTGTTTATTCCTCTTGTATGCCTCGTTTATAGCTTAGTATCCTATTTTAGTTTTGCGTTAGTTGGCTTGCATGATCAAACATTAGCTTCAAACTTGTGGGTAGCAAAAAGCATGACCTTCGCCTAGGTTGTTGTGACGTATGATATGGTATAATAGAGTTGCTATGAGCTAGTGACAAGTGATGTTTGATTTCTGGAGTTTTCTTTTGAAAAATGCTAAAATGATAAGTTCCTCAATGATGAGTAATTCCTATCCAAGGCCATATGTAGATTCTAGCACTTGTTAGCTTCCGCATATGCTACCTGATTTCTTCATTGAGTCTTGTCGAATTGTTATGACGCTCGGCGAGAAACTTGTCATGATCAGGATCACGTACATAGCCACCATAAGCTAGACTTCCACCTGTTGACGGTCCTTACAACAAAAATTTGACCGTCAAAACCTCGGGTTCGAGAGGAGTATGTGACAAGTTTCATGCACATTTTTATTACTAATAAAGTTCCACGAGTTGTGTTGTGAATTTCATAGGCAGGTACACATTTCGGGAGAATTTGGGACCAACACGCCACATGTGCCAGGCACGGCCGAACCACCTGGTCCGGCCGAACCTACAGGTGCAGCCAGCCCTGCCAGGTGCGGCCGGCCCTGCCCGGTGGCACGACCCTGGTCCAGAGCACCCCTACTCCCTGGAGCACAACTTCGACGAATGTGATTTACTGAAGCAACGTCGGTTTGATCAAAGGGTGGAGGCTAGGATCACTTGGATCAATGGGTCCACTTATCCGATTGCTCAACCGCCACAACCATCATCGAGAGGCAATCCTAGGCGTCCCCTAACACAGTCGGTGCTTCACACGGCACGGGGTAGGGCCGGCCACACCTATCACTTGGCGTGCCGGGCAAAACCGACCAAAGGAGTCGACCTACAACCGCCTCAGGAGCAGTGATCAGGCGCGTCCAAGGCGAGAGGCGGCACATCCTAGGGCCGGCTGTGCCTAAAGAGCCGGCCGGACCAGGGATATTCCTCCCCTACGCTCCACCGACCTCCCATGCATATAAAAGGCACCTCCCACTCGCTGGAATGGACACACAACGCAGGAGCATCTCCATTTCTCTCTATTGTTCACTTAGAGTAGGATTAGTGTAGTTTGGGAGTTAGAGTCGAGTCGAGCTAGTCTTGGGGTTCTGGAGGAGTCTTCTTCAGGGTTCCGGTACTACTCTCGTATCCTTTCTTTGTTTAGACTCAAGTACAATTCAAGTTATCTTTCTATCTTACATTTCGAGTCAATTACATTCAGCTTTTACTTTGCTCTAGAAGCTTTATTCTTGTTTTAGACTAAAGTTAGTTTAATCTTGGTTAGCCTAGCTCTCTTGAGCCCTATAGTGTTGTGGTCGTTCTTCGCTTGATCTTCTATCGAGTACGTTTGTGCTTAGTAGCGGAGAGAGACCTTCCTTCGTGATATCCGGGGAAAGGTTCTTTGGTTCGTTGTGAGCGCGGTGCTCAGAGCTTGCCTTAGTCTTAGATTAGTGTTCCATTCAACAGAATAGTTGTGGTACCCTAGGGTGGTGACAGCTCCAGACGGGCTCAGTAGTCCACCACGTTAGTTCGGCCCATTAGGGTTCAGCGCTTCGTCGTTCTCCCTTCTCATCCCAGACTGAGAGCGCGGCTTTGCATGCCCCTGCAGCACTAGAAGAATTTGTCGAGTTTAGCTAGCCTTGGTTGTCCTTTGCCTTAGGTCTTTACCTAGAGTTGACAAGAATAGATAGATTGTGTTAGGATCCTTTCTCGTCTCATTGTCCTCCCAGCTCACTAGGTCCTCTTTAACCCTTTATCAAGATCTCCTTGTGTGTGTCAAGTTATCCCCGAATATCTTTATTCGTTGCCCCCGCTATAGCTCTTTACCGAGTCTTGTTACTCTCCACCATTTATCCGATCATCTTTGCCGTAGTGCCTCCCTTGGAAAAATATAAATACGATAACCCGAATACCACCGGGTGAAGTGCTACAACGGTAATCCGTGCGCTTGCGGACCTTTCTGTGACGTGTGTTTTACCAAAGACGTTCCTAGCTCCATTACTAGGGGTATAAACCTGATAGTGACGCTAGCGAGTGCCAACAAGCATTCCTGGCGCCGTCGCCATGAATGCAAACCTAGTAGTGAGGCTAAGGAACGTCAACACCACCGTGGGAGTTAGCAACCATCATTCCATCCATTCCCCATCCATTCCACAAATAAAGCTCTGCACATTCTTCATGATTTTATCCCTCTCCAAAAATATTTAATAAGGACTATGGGCTATGTGAAAAAAAGAGAGAATACATGCTCAAGGGCGTGCACAAAAAAAAGAGAAAATAATAAAGAAACATAGCCCAAGTCTCAAAATTGTCAAAAAGGAGAGAAGGGAAAATCGTGCCAAAAGGAGTCCGTCCTCCATCCACCATATATACACACACATGCACATCTTGATCAGGTTGTATGACTCGTTGCTCCCAAGGATCTGGTTTTCGACTTGACAATACATGAGAAACATGTATGCCACATGTTTTTCCTACCTATAGCTCAACATATAAGCTTATTAGGAGTAGGTTGTGAAAGAAGGCAACCCAATGCCTTGGTGAGGAACCATACACATTGAGCGATCCGAGAGTATCATTTGAGGAACTTTGATTTCTTTTGAAAACCTGCAAAACCTTCGAATTAATAACTGATCAAGGTACAGGCAATTGGCGATCTCTATATAACCGTTCTATCTTTCAACTGCCCAAGGCAAGGTGAAGCTACATGACCCATATTGATCATGCGAAAGGTAAGATCAATGCCAACTCATTCAACTCTGGATAGAATACCTAGTAGTATGCTTGTCATAAATTAGGAATACAACATCATAGCAACTCCTGATCAACCAACCTAAGTCTTTAGTGTCTTGCTCGGGACGAGCAAGAGGCTAGCTTGGGGGAGTTGTTGACGGCTGTTAAGTGCCTACTTTAGCCGTCAATATACTCATGAATAAAGGAGCAAAAGGCATTTCTTACATGCATTTAGTTAAGAATAATGTAGTTCCACTTGTCCTTGGAGCTTTTGTGATTGTAGGTAAAATAAGCATAAAAGAAGTAACAACTCACCTTCTATGGTCCATGCCACGTCACCTCAGCCAAGGAAGTGCTGCCACCTAGGATCCCATGCATGCAAGGCATGTCACCAATCCAAGGGAAGCAACCCCGACGAATCAGAGGGTGACACGTGAACGTCACATGGATTGAAGGGCCCACGGGCAGGCAAACTGCCTCAAAACACTAGGCCTCGATCAGGACTCCACCCAATATCTGGACATCACCGTTGGAGGATCCTTTTGTGAAAGGACTCCAGATGAAGCTATAGGAATCTTAGAGCAAATTTCTGAAAATACCTCCTTCAAAGCTGAGTCTGAACCCCTCCACAAAGAATGCATGTCAAGCCATGAGAGTCTCACAACAGCCGAACCAGAACCTATGATTTCCACATCCCAAGATTTGTCCGTTGAGCTCTCTCCTGAACCACGAACACTGGAGGAAGAAGAAATTCAACCTTCGGAGTTCGCCTTCCGATTCGAGGATCACTATGTGAAAAACTCACTTTGGTAACGTGCATAGATTGCCTTTAGTAACGGGCAAAGCACCCATTACCAATCAAGTGTTACAAATGAGCCAAGAAAGGTAACGGGCAGATGCCCGTTACTGATAACTCATTATTCGTAACGGGCATCAAACAACGACCGTTACCACAACTAGCCACCGGTCATGTGAAATGGCTGTTTCTCTGGGCCCACAGGGAACTTTGGTAACAGGCACCAAAACAGAGCCCGTTACAGTAACTCAACATCGGAGACACGTGCTGTGTACCTACATATCTGATATCTCGACAAAATGTGACGCGTCTATTTCATGTGCGTCTCAGCACAACTAGGATTCGTAACGGGCATCAAACAACAACCGTTACCACAACTAGTCACCGGTCACGTGAAAATGACTGTTTCTCTGGGCCCACAGGGAACTTTGGTAACTAGCACCAAAATAGAGCCCGTTACAGTATTTCAATATAGGAGACGCGTGCTGTGAAACGGCGTCTCCTCTGTCTTGACGAACGGGCCAATTTCTGGGCCCACCGGTCAGTATTGGTAACGGGCTTTTACGCCGCCCGCTACATTGTTGGCATGTTTGTAACGGGAGTTCAGAATGAAGCCTATTACTCACTGATCAGTGTTTGTAATGAGCTTTAATTAATGCCCGTTACAGATACGTAGGCCACCCCTACAGTAACCTGCAGCCTGCTTGTCGGCTGCATCCTGGAACCAGCCAGGATTTGGCAGCCATCAGGAGCTGCATCCTGGAACCAGCCAGGATATGACTAAATTCACAGAAATTAGATCCAGCATTGAAATTCACAGAAATCCACATAATTCACATGCATCATATGACAAAATTCAGCATCATCATCTCACAAGTAAAGAAGCATCATTGGCTTGACAACAATATCACAGCTATAGTTAACTAGCTTGACAACAATATCACAAAATTCATGGGACAAGGAGGAATGCAAAAATTTCCTAAGAACCATGTACAATATCAGCCCACACAGTTTCATCAGCATAAAATTTTCCGTCGACTACGATCACCTATTGCATGAGGAATGTGGCAATTCTATCACGAACATAGACCAGCGTGTTGTGGTTGAGAGGATGCTCATCTAGGCCTAATCTCTGGATATAACAATGTCACCAGTCAGCACACATATATAGGTGGTTACCAAACATGTGCAGTACTAATACGCAAGAACTGTGCTCAGCTGCAGGTTTTACAAATGAAGATCCCAAGAAAGTACCTCCATATCTGGGCCTCTATCTTTTAATTTAAGCATGTGATAGGCACAATAGAAGCCGTAGAGTTTGGATTCAGCAGGTTGTTGGTGGCACTGCAATAAATGTACAAAGAAAAATAGTGGTGATTGAGAAGAAATAAACTCAAGCTTTAGTACTAGCTTCCACAGGAAGGAAATAAGTGGTATGTACCTTAACATCTTTGACATGTTCCAAGGTGCTGCGGGGCAACTTCTTGTTGGCGCAGTAACGTTCCCAACCCCTACAACGAAACATGCAACAATGGTTAGGGCACTATTAATTAATATACTCTGCATAGTTTCTTGAGGAACGTCCGCAGGTTAAGAAAGAAATAACTTACTTATTAATGATTAGTTTGAAAGGGGTAGTATCAGTCTTAATGCTCTTGAATGAATCAAGATATTAGACCTTCTGCTGCTTCGGACCGATCGCCACTGCAATCCAGTTGTTCCTACTGAGATAAGCGGTAAGGATGAGTTTCTTTTTAGCATATAGTTTGAAGGCACTGTGCATATAGGACACAGAGAAAGCAAGAGTGTCATCCGTGCTGGTCAACGTTGTTGAGCAAAGGCATTCAGGATCAAGGAAGCCAACTGCAGCGCCCGTCTTCTCAACTTCTACAGCCATATTCCTATTAGTAAGAAAAAACAAAGTGTAAGGAGGCAAAATACATGGTAAAGATGATGTGAGGCAAAAAGCACATTTCGATAGAGAATGATTAGTGAGAAGCAGATTAAATTTTGATGCAACTTACAAGATGAAGCAGCGGAGAAGTACCAGATCCAAAGCATCCAAGTTGAAGAGATCGTACAAATCACTGAGTGGCACAGGTATCTGCTCGAGTCCGTTTGACGATTCGTCTCCTCTCTTAGGCCATGCATTGGTCCCGGGTCGAAGTGCGACCATAATCGGAGAATCATCATCTGACTTAGCACGTTGCATGTAGAATGTGTGGAGATCTCTGGTACAAGGAGCAGCCATTTTGAGATCATCACCACTGAGAAGGCTCTTTCCGAATTTGTAATTTGGGTTAACCATAGCCCATGGATTCTTCTTGGTGTTTCTCTTAGATCGCTTTGGGTTAGTCATAGCCCAAGGATTTGTCTTGGTGTTTTTCTCAGATCGCTTTGGGTTAGTCATAGCCTAAGGATGCTTCTCGGTGTTTCTCTCAGATCGCTTTCTAGTAGGCATCTTAGAGGTTTTATTTACAGCAAATTTCTTTTCCTACTGCTTTGGGATGGTTGAAGAAGGTTTCTTAAGGGCTTGCTTGCCTGCTGTAGGTGGTGTAGAGCTTTTATTTTTGGCAAGTTTCTTTTCTTGCAGCTTTGAAATGGCTGAAGGTTTCTCAAGGGCTTTCTTGCCTACTGTACGTGGTGTAGAGATTTTATTTTCGGCAAGTTTCTTTCCTTGCTGCTTTGAAATGGCTGAAGGTTTCTCAAGGGCTTTCTTGCCTAGTGGTGTCTCACCAGGAGCTATTACAGAGGTATTGGGCCAGATGTACCTACAGCTTTCTTCGAAATGTCGTCGACAGATTTATCAGCACCAGCCAACACATCACTCTGGTTGCCTGGTAACAGTGGTGTCTCACCAGGAGCTATTAAAGAGGTATTAGGCCCAGATGTACCTGTAGCTTTCTTCGAAATGTCGTCAGCAGATTTATCAGCATCAGCCAACATATCAATCTGGGCTCCTGCTTTGGCATGATTGTTTTGAGCACTTTCGTTTGGGGTGTAGGTTTTGTTGTTTCATGAGGAGGAGAAGGAGGAGGAGGAGGAGGAGGAGGAGGAGGAGGAGGAGGTGGTGGTGGTGGTGGTGGGGATGGAATATTTGGTGTCTCTTGCGGATGTGGGGATGCAAGTTTTTCTATTTTTTCAGGACGAGTAGTAGTAGGTGGGGATGGAATATTTGGTGTATCTTGCGGATGTGGGGATGCAAGTTTTTCTGTGTTTTCAGGATGACGGGGAGGTGGGGATGCAAGTTTTTCAGGACGACGAGGAGGAGGTCCGAATGGAACATCTTGCGGATGTGGGGATTGAGGAGGAGGATGTGGGGAACCATGTGAGGAAGGAACCTGTCCCGTACTCTGTGAAATACAAGGAATCTCTACCGTAGCCTGTGAACGAGATTTACATGTTGGTGCTCCCTTGATGTGAATCCAACACCTTCTCCACTGGAACCTCTGTCCTTGAGCTTGTCCGAGTTTTATCACCTCGTCATTAGGAGGGTATTCCACCAGTTCATCCGCAAAGATATTATATACAGTGAGCACTTCAACCACAACACAGTCTTCATGAATCGAGACTGTTTGTAGCGTAGTCTGCTCTGGATGAACAAGACCAATTGCAGCCTCACATTCAAGACCCCTCCACGTGATCCATAGGCCACAGTGTGTGGGTCCAGTCAACATGCCTATAAGGCCTTCCTGTGTACGATCGTCACAGCGCACCTCTGTCGCCAACTCTGTAGTGCCATCGATCAAACCTACATTATCTGCGGACGCACAGCTGCTCTTCAGTGTGGCGGGTGAAGGGCTTGCGCGATTTGACACTGGTGACAACACCACCTCTTTAGTAAATTGTTCTGCATCTGCAAATCAGCCACCAGTTCTTGCTTGATTTGTTCCTTTATCTTTTCTGTATCAACTGATGCGTCGGTCTTCATCCTCTTCCTCTTCCTGTACATGGAAGCGTGCTGAGGCCATGCATACTTCCAGCCCTGGTAGCTGGAGACACCATGCACCTGACCTGGTTGTTCAGGGCGGCCCAAGCACTGACTTAGCACATCATACTCCCTCTGCCCTGCCATTCCTAAAGATTCTGCACATGCAATCTTCTCCTTGATGTCTGCAGCCAATTTTTCTGCCTCTTTGTTGTTGAACACTATCATGACAACACGGTCTTTAATCACTAGCTTACTCCTTGCTCGCAGCCAATTCTTGGAACGATCGTCAGGGTAGGCATCATATGGGTTGGGGATACCAGCTGCAGCTAATTGTCTATCCTCTTCCTCCCATTGTTCTAGTTTCACGGTATAACCAGCTAGACCCATGCTGTGCTCGCTTGTGTTCCAGCTTCGGAGTTCTTTGAACTTGACACTAACAAATGTGGCTTGCTCGGTTTCCTCCTGTTTCATGAACTCCTTCCACTGTTCCGGGACGATAAACGGGTGCCTTGTGAATGGCTCAAGTCCTTTTCTGATAAAATCTCGCCTAAGCTGAAATCTGAATTGTCTCCATGCCTTGGCTGCCGTCTTCCAGAAAAGCTTGAATGCCTGCGGTTTCACGCCTTCCTGGAACTTCAAGTATTTCTGCACATGCTTATCAAACAAGTATCACTTTTCATCATTGCTTAGTTCTTTGAATTCTGGCAAGTGCAAAGGTATCTTTTGTCTAGCAACGAGCCCCGCAAGCGCCCTGAACCTGCGCTTTTGAGTCAATGGTACTGGCATCCCCCCTATGTCGACCTCAGTGACTATCATTGTGTCACTTGGCCACTTTGTGGATGTCCTTGGCGCTCTGCCTCGGCGCTGAGCCCCACCCACCTGGTCTTGTTGTGCACTAGCAGTGCCATAACCCTCTTCTTCATCTTGTGGCCTAGGTCTATAGTCCTCGTCAGATTTATCCTGTGAATTAATAGTCAAGGGATTTTGAGAAAGGTCGGCTCAGTGTCCAAGAATAGCACAAAAAGCAGACCATACTGCTAGCTCTCCCATGAGACATGCTACAACAGGAGACAAGTCGAGCACATTTTTAGTTAACCATGCTTAGCAGCTAAGCATGAGAAAACACATAAGAAAACAATTACAGTACCTACTTTAGCCCACTGTAATATCATTGGTTCTTGGTAAACCATTAACATAAATGCAAAATTCAGTAACCAAAAAATTAGTTCAGGCAATGTGACCTTACCATTTTAAAGAGGAAGATGCAGGCTGCCTTTGTTGCTGATGAGGTACTTATTCAACTTGGAGAGAATGTGCACATGTACATAGGAACAAGAGCAAAACCAAATATAAGAGTCAATCTAAAGGGAAATGCTAAGTATGTATACCATCAACAGCTAAGTATGTCCACATGTACTTATACAAAGGAGCCACATGGTATGCCGGGTATGCACCGGCATACCCTGCAATTCCCACAAGTACAAGTATAATTATACACATTTATATAAAAAGAAAAGCATACGCACGCATATGTTGTATACTTGATTATCTGAACGCATGTGTGCTGCATACGCTCGCTTGGCCTAATTGCATAAACTCGAGCAAATATACCAAATTGCGTTATTAATTTTACAGTTATTACTAAATTGTTGTTAATTTTACAGTTATTACCAAGTTGGTAGAATGGATTTACCGAATTGTATAAGATATTTTTAGAGCAGCATACCATAAACTCAAATTCTAGATTCGCCACTGACCTTGTCACTGTCGTAGCGGAGGGATCTCTACTCCTCATTGCTGCCTACTCGCTGCCACGTCCTCGTCCTCGCGTCAACCTCGTGGCTGGATCCCTCCTCCTCCTCCTAGTCATCGTCGTCGTCGTCGCTTGATCCCTACTCTAGTCGTCGTCGTCGTCGCCGCCGCTGCTGGGTCCCTCCTCCTCCAGATCTCGCTGTCAGAGGTGTGGCGCGCGTCGCGCCGAGCGTGGTGTCGCGCGCATCTCAGCGAAGGGGTGTAGCGTGCGTCGCGGCGTGGGGGGAGGTGAGGGGGAGAAAGGCGAGGGGGAGAAAGCGGCGGCGCGAGGGGAGAGTGGGAGGAGACTGCGTGAGGGAGACATCCTTCCCTACTAACCTAGCGTGAGTGGGCTTGTGTGGGCCTTAAAACGAGTAATGTAGTCTAGTACTACTCTGCTATTATATCATAAACATGAGATAAAAAAATCTAATTTTAAGAAATTTGGTTAAACAAGTGTGGCTGTTGATATTTTGTTCATATACTAAATTACCAACTATGAATTTTTCGTATTTTTACGAATTTTTAGGTGCTGTTAATGGGCTCTAATATGACATGCATCACAAGTTCACATCACCAAGCAAACAAGTGTGACTGTTGATATAGCATCACATCACATGTTCACATATGACATGCATCACAAGTTCACATCACCAAGCAAACTAACTCATAACAAACATATTCACATCTGACATGCATCAGTAGCGCACATCACCAAAATAAGACTGCATTAGCTGGGCGCATCACCAAACTAGATTGTAGCTGCAAGGGAACTAGTTAGCTAGATGGCTTCTTTTGTGCTGCTGCCTCAAGTTCAGCTATCCTTGTCTCTAGTTTTGCAACTCTTTCTACCAGCTCAGCATTCTTCTTTAGAAGTTCAATCTCCTGCCTCTTTTGTGTGGCTTTAAGCTGCTCATCCTGCTTGTCGATTCCTTTCTAGATGTAGACAATGTCATCCCGAGTAACAGCACATTCCTAAAACAAAGGAAAATTATATTGATGCAAGCTTCATAACAATTGTAACTTCTTACAAGAAAGCTGTTTAGCTCTAACTGGTTTCAAAACTTGCCTGCTTCTCTTCAGCTAATTCCTTGAGCTTGTTGATTTCAGTCCAAATCCTGTCAATGTCATGTGCAGCAACTTCCTACAACAAATGGAAATTGATGCATTAGAACAATTGATCAGTGAAGATGTGAAGGTACAAGGACAAATCATGCGTGATGGTTTCAGAACTTGCCTCATGGTCTTCAGAATCGTCGCCGGAGTTGTTGCCAGAGTCGTCGCCAGAGTTGTTGCCGGAGTCGTCACCGGAGGAGATGAGGTCTACCACCACTCTTCTGCCCGGGTCGTCGCCGGAGGAGTCCGCGCTCACCTCAATGCGCGTGGACCGCTTCTTCCTTCGCGTCGAGGAAAAAAACCCTGCCTCTCCATGGCGGGTGTCGCTGGAGTCCGCCAACTTGGCCCTTGCGCACGTGTACGGCTTCCTCCCCCGGGCTGACGAAGAACCGACCTCTTCCATGGAGCGCCGAGGAAGACGCACGGGGGCGGCGTGCTGGGATGGCTCCTCTTCGTCGCCGCAGAACTTCACTCTCTTGGCGGGGGCGACAGAGACGAGGAAGGCGGAAGCCGGAGAAGGGGATAGAAGGCGGAAGGCAGGGCGGAGCGTTTATTAAAAAGGTTCGGATGCGCAAATGATACGCTGATTAACAACCACCCGTCGCAAATGAAGGGGTGGGGCCAGGTCTATTCGAATGAAGAACAGTTTGCTTTTCCCCTTTTAATCTGTAATCAAATTTTGTATCACGTATTTCTCCGTCATCCGTAATCCAAATTTGATGATATTTGTTTCTGAATTTTTCTAAAATCAACATCTATTCATTTATGACATTTTTTCGTATGTAATTCCATTTCTTGGATGTTGTTCATATGCCTTATCTTGTTCCTTATAAGTACAACATAGAACTAATATTTGTTTTACACAACCATTACTAATGAAACTTTGCATTTCGTAATCTTATGGTGAACACAAGGTTATGTTAAAATTTCAAATGCATATGAGTTCGAACATGTTTTAAAGTGTGGAAAACTTCAATGTTGAAGTAACATTCTAAGAAACTATGTGAGAGATGTAGACATTTGTACACAAGTATAATCTTCCCTTTTTCGAAACCATTTGAATTTTTGTAGACAAGCTTAGGGACCTAAATCATGTTGCCAAGTCAATTTGTAGATTTTTTAGAACACACTAAGACGTTATTATAATTATTATATTGTAAATAAGAGATAAAAAATCTAATTTTAAGAAATTTGGTTAAACAAGTGTGGCTGTTGATATTTTATTCAAATACTAAATTGCCAACTATGAATTGTTTGTATTTTTTATGAATTTTTTGGTGCTGTTTATGGGCTCTAATATTTGAGGGAAGCAAGTTTCAATTCAGAAAAAATAGTGTCGGGCCCACGCGTCAGCGTCAGAAGCCTATATAAAAAAGATAATCGTTGCCTGCCTGACCGACAAAAGCGATGCGGGTAGACTAACCCGCGTCGCCAACAAGTGCTCCATTATCCGAAATACCCCTGATCGAATGAATATGCATCCACCCCGGCGACGCTGGTACACTAACCCTCGTTGCCAATAAGTGCTCCATTGTCCGAAATGCCGCTGGCTGAATGAATATGCATTCACCCCGGTGACGCTGGTACACTAACCCTCGTCGCCAACCAGTGCTCCATTGTCCGAAATGCCCCTATCTGAATGAATATCCATACGCCCCAGCCCCGGCCCCCTTCTTCTTCCCCGATCTGAGCTCCACCGCCGCTCCCCGATCTGAGCTCCACCGCCGCCGCCCGCCCGTCCTTTCCCGCCGTCGCGCACATGTCGCACTATGCCGATTCGTCTGGAGGTGCACGTGTGAGGAGCAGGATTCAAGGTTGCCGGAGCAGCCGCAATCACTCCATCGGCTTGGATCCAGTCGGTGAGCTAAGCGGCTTTCCATTGGTCCCTTGCCCAGACTGTGGTATGGCTCGGGTGGAGGAGGGGCGACGCAGAAGGAAGGTGAAAACCACGGTCGTCTTTATTTCAAGTGTGAAAGGAACTCAGTGAGTAGTCTGCCGTGTTTCCCAAATCTGAGTTAGTGTTCTTTTGTGCTTTTGATTTGCAGTACACCAAGAATTGTGGATTTTATCGTTTCCACAAGGAGTATCTCCAGATGCTGAAGGATGCTGGCGTCATTGTTTTTCGACCGTCGAACTAGGTAGACGCGGTCGATGAAGTAGTTGATTCAGTGGAATGTCAAATTGGGAGCGGCGAGTAGAGGCAAGCACTGGAGGACAAGTAGAAGAAGAAAGCACTAGAGGAGAAGATGGACAATGTGATCTGGAAGATGAACTTGATTATTGTGGTTGTTGTTTGTGTAGTATTTGGATGTTTACTGGGGATGTATGCTGCAAAGAAGTAATTCTGATGTCAAAAGTGGTGCTTTTTGCTTCATCTGTGTGGATGAAGAATGAAAAATCTGTCACAGATGACAAACTTAAATGTATGAATGAAGAATGGATGGAATGACAATTGGGTCACAAATCTTAATGTGTCACATATCACAAAATTCATCAATTCATCTGTGCTGACATTTCATTGCAGCACAAGGCAAAGGAGACGTGGAGTAACACAAACAGATTAACAAACTTCTGGCATAACTCTGGCATATACATTGCAATTCATTGTAAACTGCTGCCATATAATGACACAAACAGAGTAACAAACTTCCGGCATACACATTGCAATTCATTGTTAGCTGCTGCCATAGACATTGCAATGCGTTATAGGAGACATGGATTGATCTACCCGCGTCTCTTAGATCTACTAGTTCATCACAAGTTCAACAAACACACAGGAGGAACACATTAACAGAGGATCTACTAGTTCATCACAAGTTCAACAAACACACAGGAGGAACACATTAACAGAGGAACAAATTAATTGAGTAGAGGTAGTCGCTGCCAGAGGAGCCCCACCATCGGAGTCGGAGCCAGAGCCGTCGAGGCCGCCATCATCGCCGCCGCCGTCGTCGACGGGGTCGAGCACGCCTCTCTCAAGGTCCCCAGCCAAGATATGGATCTTGAAGGCGTAATCCTTCACGGTCCTCTGCAGCAGATCATTAGGTCCTAGGACCCTGAGATGAACGGCCACCCGTCGAAGCCTGTTGAAAGCTTCGCGGAACAAGTTGACTGACCAACTGGCTTCGTCAGTAGTTAGTGCAGGAGCAGAAACAGCCCCCACGGGCTGCGGTGCCTCCTCGGGCGGGGGCGGCGGCACCTCCTCGGGCTCATTGGGCGGGGGTGGCGGCACCTCCTCGGGCACATCGGGCGGGGGCGGCAGCACCTCCTCGGGCTCCTCGGGCGCCAGCGCCGTCCCCTTCTTGATGAGCCGACGGCGGTGGCTTTCGTCGTCATCATCCTCCTCCCTCCTCCGCTTCCTAGACGGCTCGCTTGACGATGCCATGCGCGCGCTTGAGCAAGAAGAAGCTATTGGATTCACTTCTTGGTGACCGGAGATGGTGGTGCTGGGCTTTTCTTGGTGCTGTGGTTGACGAAGTTCTTGGCCGGCCGGGGATTTATATTGACAAGACAGGGAACCGTCAGGCAGCCGGTCACGCGCCTCGGAACCCGTGTATGCTCAGGAGAGCTCTTGGCCACAAAAGAGACATGTGGTCACAAGGAGACGTGTGACTGTTCATATTTTATTCAAATACCAAATGCCCAACTATGAGTTGTTCGATTCTCAAAAAAAACTATGAATTGTTCGTATTTTTATTAATTTTTAGGTGCTGTTTTATGGGCCCTAATTTTTGAGGGAAGCAAGTGTCATTTCAAAAAAAAGTGTCGGGCCCACGCGTCAGCGTCAGCAGCCTAGTATAAAGAAGGTAACCGTTGCCCGCCCGCGCACCAGCCAACAAAGCGACACGGGTTTGCTAACCCGCGTCGGCAGTGACTATCCATTTTGCAAAATGAATATTCAACCGCCCCGACCCATTCCGTCTCCCCTTCTTCTTTCCGAATGGATAAGCGCAGCACTTTCCTTAAAAAAGCGCAGCACACGACGCTTTCCTCATCTCTCACTAGGGTGAGAGGAGGCGTGGAGACAGAGACGACGATGAGCGCCGGCGAGGGGCCAAGCAGCGAACGACCCCACGCACCTGGGATCGAGGAGAACCGGAACGTGAAGCAGTGCCGCAACTGGATCCACGCGTATGCCGGCTAGATGGCGGCGAAGAGGGAGACGACGATGAGTGCCGGAGAGGGGCCAAGCGGCGGTGGAGTGAACCCAATGCCAGAGATGAGAGTCCTTGACTGGATCCTCTCGGGTTCCGACGAGGGGCCAAGCAGCGGCAAGGAGGAGCGTGCCGGCGAGGGGGCTGCGAAGTGGGTGAGGCGCCTGCCTCACGTCTGCGAGCACAAGTGTCTGGCAATGACGAAGAGGGGTCGAGGAAGTGGCGAAGGTGTAGAGGACCTCATCTCTGACTCTGGCAACGACCACGACGACGGCGAGGCAAGTTTCTCTGAATCTCACTGCCTTTTTACTTGTTCTATAGATGGAGCTTGAGCTTGATAAAGTTAGTGCCTATGATGATGTCTTCCATGCTTGTCATGATCTTATACCAAGTTCTGAGGCAAATCAGTTATGAACTAAGTTCTACTTTTACTTGTCACCCTGCTATGAAGCCTAGGATAATTTTCAATTTCTTATATAATTTTCCTATGATGATTACTGTTCCTATACTGCTCCAAGTTCTGAGGCAAATTAGTTCTGAATTAACTATGTTATTCTTATACCATGTTTAACCCTATTTCAGGCAAAACTCTATGAGTCGCGAGCAGAGCTTGATTTACTTCTAAACCTTAATGTCTGGGATTATGTGAAACCTGAGTTTGAAAAAATCACAAAAGAAGTGAACATCCTCATCAAAAAGGCTAAGCACATAAGGAGGTACAAGTATACTACTGAATAGAATCTTGAGCCCATTGAAGATGCGCTCGAAGGGCTTCAAGAATCCTTGGTTGCTTACGAAGAGGCTGCAAAAAGAGCCAATCTTGATGGGGAATGAGGAAGTTCAAGCTTGTTGAGGTGCAGGGTCAGATAGCCATACTTTTGTGGATGTTCAAGGGTTATGCTTTTGTTGATGTGTATGGTCAGATAGCAAGACCCATAGTAAATAATTAATGTGATGGACAATTTAAGTCCTAGCCTGATGGACAAGTTAAGTTAACTATTTGTAATAATTATTCTTTATTCCTGTGGACAAGTTATCTTCATCTATGTGGACAAGTTATCTCTCTTATGATGTCTGTTTTGTCTCAAAAGATATATGTGTTGATTGTGCCTGTATGTCGAAATGGAAGCAATGAGAGATCGAGCTGACCTGTCAATGAAGACAGACCCAAAGGAGACGCGGATTAACAAACCTCCGTCTCCTTTCTTCACAAAGTAGACACGGATTAACAAACCTCTGTCTCCTTTGTTCACTGCCGCCGCGCTCCCGCTTCACGGTAGTGAAGAGTGCTATTAGACTTTAATTATTGAGCTCTCAGTCTAGTAACGGGCGTCAAATGGTCATTGGTAACAGACACTAAAGCCGGTTATCGATACGGCAGCGATCAGTAACGGACTTAAAGGGCTCATTACCGACAGGGTATTGGTCGGTAACGGACTTTACAAGCCCGTTACCGATAGCTTTAACTGTTGTAACGGACTCGATTTAACGTCCGTTACAACGAATTCATGTAACAGGCGTTTAAGAAGCCCGTTACCAGAAGTCCACATTGGTAACGGGCGTAGTGGAGGCCAACCCCGGGGTCGGCCTGCTGCGCTTATGGGTAACGGGCGCCAAACAACAACCGTTACAGATGTGGGTGCATGTAAAGGGTGTTAAGGGCCCGTTACAAATGCTGCTTGACCTATTTGAGGTTTTCACGTAGTGAAACCAAGTGGACACCGGGAACCGACCTGAGGACCCACAGGACAACCACCACGCGAAAGCACATGCCGAGGTGGGCCCACAAGGGGTCGGTCGCCCCCACAGGTCGGTCGAAACGACCTTGTGTCGTCCCATCTTGGCCTTCCACATGGTGTCTCCTGGTTGGCTCCTGGTCCATTCCAGGGGTGCTCACGCCATTCTCACGAAGTTGTCCAAGGCCTATAAGTAGAAGGGAGGGGACTCATTTCTTACCCAACTCACTTTCCAACTCCTCTCTCACTTTTGGTTTCCAAGGCTAGGAGGAGGTAGGCTAGAGTAGCTCTACTTCAGGTTCCAAGTCTACTTTGGGGTCTAGGTATGAGTTCTATTGTATCTTTATTTTATTGTATGACTTTGATCTACTTCAGTTATTTTGCTATTTCATATAAAGTAGTGTTAGCATATATGGGTGATTCGTTCATGTGTTCCTCGCTCATTCATCATTTATGGGCTCCTGTTCTTGATGAACAATGCCTTTCGATCCACTTGACGAACGATTTACTCATGTCTTCGTTGTTTGTTCATAAGTTAGAGGCTCGTGTTCTTCACGAACACGACCCATTGATCCGGTTGAATAGACATAGTAGAACACAAATCCGTTTGTATGACTAGCCTAGTTTGATCCAGTTAGATCACGTGTTTGTGTTGTATGAAGTTCGAGTTCAAGCTACGGTACTCGGTGTAAGTGGCCAGTAATCTGGTGGCACTAACCTGGGTCACAATAGCCTGGGCCGGTCAGTGTCTAGTTAACAATGCAAGAATGGTGCTTGGGTTGAGTAACTGCGTTGCATATGAGCGTGCTCCACGGGTTGATAGAGGTAGGCCGCGGTAGTGACATCAGTTGGACCCTTTGTACTCCTCCACGTTCGGGTACGCTAAAGGAGTCTAAGATCTAACAACCGACGTCGTGCGTAAGTGACGCGGTCGATTAGCCCCCCGTTTGTGCATGCGTGCTGAGCTGATATTCATACAATGCTTATGTGACTGACTGGTATCTACTGACTTTATATGCTTAGTACCTTAGAACCTAGAGCAAAATCGTATGTTGCCTCCTATGCCGTAGTTTACCATAGAGAGAACGAGTTCGGGTGTGTTCACACTACCCGATCATTATCATATCTTACCCTAGTGTTCGGAACCTGACTTATTCTCGTCATTGGTCTATACTCATTGCAATAGTGTTGCACTTGTTAATCCGACCACGCTTTCCTTGGATTCAATACCCTTTGGAATACTCCTTTGGGGAAATGCTACAATGGTATATCTGTGCGCTTGCGGATTCTTTGTAAACGTTAGGAGTACCATTGGAACATTTCTGGCATCATTGCTAGGAACTCACGAACTTAGCAAAGATGTTAAGGAATGCCGATAAACATTTCTAGTGCCGTTATTGGGGATACAAACCTAGTGATGACGTTAAGAAATATCAACAGTGGTGTGGCTCGGGTAGCGAAGCTCGCCGAACGGTGGCAATGGCGGGCGGCGGCGGTGCTCTGGCTTGCGCGACGGAGGGAAGGAGCTATTTTTATAGCTGCTGCCCAGCGTAGAGACGCTGTTCGTGAGTCAAGGCGTCAGCATTGTCACGGTATGGGCACGGAGGGGGTGGCGACGTGCGGCAAGGTACGACGGCGACATGGTTGGCCGGACGGCATGGTCGGCGCGGTGCGGCCCGTGCGCGCGTGGCGTGTGGCGCAAGGGGATAGGGCCGGGATAGCGGTGTGACTTAGGGTGGGCCCACTGCGCATGTGTGGGGGAGCGAGCCCCTCGGCGTTCGGGGCCAGCCATTGGCGCGACGTGCGGACTAGTGCCGTCGGCGCGCGACGTCGGCTGGGAGCGCGTTCCGACGCCGTTTGCTATTCGGTTTGGCCCTGTTTGACTGAATTTTACTCAAAATTTTAGAACTAAAGTGACCCAAAGTGTTTATACAAAAGTTGTAGATCTCACTACCCTCTACAACTTTTACAAAGGCTCATAGGTGCTTTTCTCCACGGATTGTGCATAAACTACTCGCTAAGATGTGACTTTTCTCAGCGCTTGTGAATAATAACTGCTGGCATTGACCAAGGTTTTACACCAATTTCCACTTCGAATTTGAAATTCCACTCAACATGAAAATTGTGTCCCATGAAAAACTGCACAACTTTTGTATTGGGAGAATATGAAGTGTTTAGGTGAAATTTGGAGAACGCGGCAGAAGTTCTAGAGAGGTTCAAGGGCACTAGGTGTTTTGACTAGGGTTTGACCATGATTTGACCATTAGTGTTTAATGACTTGATTAGGATCATGATTAGCCCTAATTAGCATTGATTAAAAACACGAGGTGTTACAGTGACCTTGCATGAAGTTTGTGGGCTGTGTGTTGTTTGTGCTCATTTTGGCCATGTTGAGGTCCTATGCTCATGAGAGGGAAATTTTGTGAAAAATGCTTAATTTTGATTATGGCTAAGTCACATGCTTATATGTTCCTTTCTACCTTGTTGGCGATGCTTGTACTTAATTTGTGGCTATCCTGCTTGTCTATGTCTTATTTTTAGCATGTGCTAGTGCTCGTTGTTTATTTGAGAAGCACATGCTTGCATTTGTAGACTTGATTCATGCATTACCAACAAGGGGGAGGAAAGTACCCAATTCATTTAGGGGGAGTTTTGCATCAAAGGGGAGAAAAATGGGGAGAAATGCATTTGTTCAGGGGGAGCTTGCACTCATGCTTTGGGAGCTGTTTGTGCCGCCTGAATTTGATTTGTGCTCTTTTGTCGATGGTGTTGAGCCCTTTTGCCTCACCTTGAGGAGTCGGCAATTTTGGAGCATTTTATATCGGTTGTGTTGAGCCATTGCCCTTGCCTTAGGGACAAGATTTTTCTCTCTAGAGTGATCTTGTTTTGGATTTTGATCACTTGCTTGAGTTTTTAGTTCGTTTCCTTTGTTTTTCCTTTTTCTCTGAATTGGTTACTATGTGTGTTGTCAATGCACTCATCAAGGGCGAGATTGAGGACCGGAGCGTCTAAGGACCGGTGGGTGGTCGCTCCCTAGTGTGATGAGTGATTTACAACATGGTGTGGACTAACTCTTGGCCGAGTATTGCAGGTGCAGGTTGCGGCTTGATTTGCGTTGGTGCAGGTGAAGAGTGGGTGTGAAAGGTCTTAGCCTTGCGGGGACTTCGAGGAGTGGAGAGACAAGTAGGATCGGCTCAATGGACCCGGCAGCCGAACGGGATGAAGTGCGGGCCGCATGGTGGCAAGAAAAGCAAGACGAAGTCATGGACATGAGCCAGTGCAGGGTAGCGGCTCACGACCGGAGTCTGCACACACGGTTTGTGGCGGTTTACCAAAAAACCGTTGGGTTGCTTGGTTGAGCCACAAAACCAAGATCGGAGGCTCGGCACGCAGAGACGGGATTCGGGCGCACCGAGAAGCTTCGATGTCGGGGGACACTTAGTGGGATCGCAGGGCTTGCGTCTGGAGGAAGCGGACTGCGGCGAAGGTGTGGCCGTCCGATGAAGAGGAGTGCTACTTGACCATCTTGCCCCTGAGGGGTGTGTATCTTCGTTTATGTTCTAGGGGTAGCTTGGTCATTTGCCAAACCCGGAGAGACTTCATATATATAGCTCTAGGGTTCCAGGGCAACTCATCCATCCAGACTGCTTCTCATTTTCCCTGCTCTTTAGGCTAGATTCTCTTCATGATTTTGTAGAGAATCTGACCTCTGGTTGTATGGAAGCATTCATGGTCGCGTCGATTTCCTTCTCTTGGCTCGAGTGATTTTCGTGTCTTTTTCGAGTCTTTTCGTGGGATTTTCGTTTGCGGCTTGTTCCTTCGATTTTGAGGCGTTTGTGTTCGGTTTTGTTTGTGGAGATCATGGATAGATGCCTTGTGTATCTTTGTGCTTGATCTTGACTCCTCAAACACCAGATTTGGCCTCCGATTCCAGGATTTTGGTTGGAACCCTAGCTTTTTGTATGATCTCGGTAGAATCTCGATTCCTCTCGATTCTATGGATTTGAGGCTCCAAATTTGTAGGTATAGCATCTCCTAGAGGCGCTTCATCTTCACCTATGATTTGGTAGCTTTTCCATGGTTGATTTGAGAGATCGGGTGAAGGGAAGGAGGTGTTGACTTTGGGAAGCTCGGGCTCGAGCTGCTCTGTCCTCACCTGGCGGACAGTCCGCCTAGTAGGCACAGACGGTCCGCGAGTCCTAGGGTTCATCTAGTTTGTCACTTGTTCGTGTGAGTTCTTGGTTCGATCCGTTGAGCCGTGTGTTTTCGGTTGCAAGAGGTTTGGCGAACAGTCCGCGGGTGTAGTGCGGACGGTCCACGGGTAGGCTAGGACAGTCCGTTTTTTGTGGTGTGCTACAGGAGGTTCAGGTCCTCATTTCGGACGGTCCGCCCTGTACTTGCGGACAGTCCGCCTAGGTCCCGCGGACGGTCCGCCCAGGCCACTGCAGATCGCCTAAGTCATTTGCTTCTTGTGTTGTGCTTCCATTTTGGATCAGTTTGGGACTTGTTCCTAAGGTTGGTAGGTCCGTTGTGACTACGTGACCTTGGCAAATTCGTGTGGGAACCCTTGCTTGTGATTTCGGGACATAGTCGAGTTCATCTCTTCGGAGAAGAATTTTTATTCGCTCCCATTCACTCCCCCCCTCTCTGGTAACCTAACTGGTCCTTCACACCTCTTCCCTTATTTCTTCAGGTCCGTCTGCTTGAAGGACGAGGGGGGCCCGGCGACAATCGGGTGCGCCGCGCTCCGGTTGAAGCGGAACAGGTCGTTGGAGTACCTCGCCGGCCCCTTGACCAGTTCCAATAGCGAGTGGCACTCAGAGTGGTTTTATCTCAAGAACGACCCCGAGTGCCCACTGCCGCCCTACACCGGCGGCTACTACGACGTGACCCCGGAGGCCTAGTCGGACGGACCCCCAAAAAAGGATCACCGAAAGCTGCTCTCTGGGTGCCTTGAGGCGCTCAAGGCCCTGCAAGGGCATGGGGTCGACCTTGCGGCAGTGATTGGCGGCTATCTCACGAGGGGGGTCATGCCGCTGCAGCGGTGATCCCTCCGTCTGTTCGAGATGACCACCGACCGGTCTCCCTTTGCGGGGATCGTGACCGCCGACCCTCTGTCCTCGATGGGCGAGGTACGGCGCTGAGTCTGACAGGCCGTCCCCGGCGGCCCCAAGTGGCCGCCTGCCGATCTGCTCCCAATGCTCCCGGATGCGGGCACGGTGGTCTTGGTGAGTTTTCCCTTGGGTCTTCTTCCTCGTTCTGCCCCGTTCCTTCCTCCTCACGCTCGACGCGTGGTTTCCGCAGGCCGGAGGCTGGACCGTGACGTATGCCCGCGCCTCGCTCCTGGAAGACAGGGCGCGGAACCGTGCCGTCGCAGCCCAGCTCAAGAAGCAGAAGGACCGCCACGAGGCGTGGAAGGCGGCGGAGATCACCAAGCGCGGTCGGAACGACACTCGGGCGAAGCGGAGGAGAGCCAGGGATGAGGACGTTTCCTCTGACGAGGACCGGTAGCCCCCGCCCGGCACCTCGGACGAGGATATGATGACGATGAGGATGCCGTCACTGCGGTGGTGCCTCAAGCGGGGGAAGCTACCGAGGGCTGCTCGTCGTCGACCTCGGGGATCGCGCCGCGGCCGACCGTCATTCCCTGCTCTACTCAGGGGCTTCCTGAGGTGCGCCAAGGTGGTGATGGAGCCCGCAACAGGGCGTCGCACCCTTCCTTGTGAGGCGACCGCCGTGGGGACTGCGCCCGCGAGTCATCGGCAGATCGGCCCAGCCGTGCTGACCGTGGGGCCGCGACCCGAACCGGGAGGAGAGGAGCCGCGGCTCGGCTTCCCCAGTGTCGCAGTCATCTTCGAGGGAGTGTTTGACGCATCAGCCTCCCGCACCGATGTCGCTGACCGAGGAGGCGCGCTTTTCACCGTCCCTTCCGCCTGCGACTGCGAGAGCCACGGCAGAGGGGCGGCGAGATGAGGAGGTGATTTGTTTGCGACGCGACCGCCTCCCTGGTGTCTGGTGGCAAGTGGTCCTCATACTGGCCGCCATCGTCGGAGCCCAAGAGGGCTCGGGTTCTTGCGGAGAGGTGAGTTTCTCTCTTGTCCTTGGTTAGGATTGCCTGGCGACTTTGATGTTGAATGCTCTGCCTTTTAAGGTGCCTCCCAACGACCGGCCGCTCGAGCCAATGCCAAAGAAATCCCTTCGTCGTGTTGTGCGGAATGTCATCGTGCCGGCGCCGGTGGCTGCGTCGCAGGCGGCTCCCGAGGCCCCTCCCGTGGGGCCCCTAGAGGAGAAAATCGTTGCGGGTCCGTGCACCGGGGAGACGTCGTGGAAGAGCGATTGCTCCAGCGACGGCTTTCGCCAGCTCAGCGTTACAACGTCAGGGCCCCCGCCGTCGGCGGAGGCGCTAGCGGGCTTGAAGCGGAGCTGCGCCTACAGATCTCGAGTGCGGCGGTAGGCGACCGCATCGTGATCGCGGACGTCCCTGCCGACGGGGGTCCTGAAGCCCCAGTAGTTACTCTCGGCGCAGCCGTTGAGGGAGATGCCAATGGAGCTGGTGCGCCCAGTGTCTCGCCCCTTTCCTCTTCCGGGGGTGCGGTCACAACCGAGACGGACTCAGCTACGGTCGCGCCGGAGGACCCGGTTGTGGCCATGCCGGCCGCGGGGGTCCTGCCGACCTCCGAGACCCAGAGTGACGGGTTTGACGCGGGAGCGCCTCATCGGGGTGATGGTGACGCGGCAAGTGGAGGAGCGGGCGCGGAGAGCTCGGCATTTGCACCACTCTCGGGCCCTTCTCCCGACATCGCGCCATTCTTCCACCATGACTCCGGAACTAGCGCAACAAATGAGCTCCAGGGGGCGCTGGTGCCCGTTCCCGGCGCAGGGCCTGTCATCGCAGGCTGCTGGTCGCTGCCCGTGGCGAACCAAACCATTTGGTGATCGACGTCGATGATGAGGAGGATCGCGCCTCGGCTGAGTGGCTTGGGCGCGTGATTCGGTGACACACGGCCTCGACTGAAGAAATCGTCATTGCTGCCATGGTAAGCCCCTGGCTTTGGGCCTTCTCTCTTGCCTGACTTCGCGTGATTCTCCTCATTGTCATTCTTGTTGGGTTGTTTCTCGAACAGGGGTTCTTGACGCATAGCGGCGCCAAGTCCCAGTTCATCCACTAGCAGGCCGACCACTTGAAAGCAACTGGCGCTCTCCGGGCGGAGGTGGAGCAAAAAGAGGCGGAACTGGTCGCCCTTCGTTCATCGTCGGTAGAGCGATTGGCGGCCGTTGAAGCGGAGAAGGTGACCAAGGCAGGTGGTTGTCTCCAGGCGAGAGGCACCGAGGCGCGTTCAAGTTGATCATCCTCCCTCAAGAATCATCGGCGACATCAATGAACATAGGACACGGTCAAGGTCCAGGAATGCTTCTCACTTTTCTCATTCTGCTTTTGTTGCTACCTTTGAGCCGAAAGACATTGGACACGCCCTCTTTGATCCTAATTGGGTGAACGCAATGCATGAGGAGTTAGAGAACTTTGAGAGAAACCAAGTTTGGGAGTTGGTAGAGCCACCACCACATTGCAAACCTATCGGGACAAAATGGGTGTGGAAGAACAAAGAGGGTGAGAATGGTGAGGTGGTGAGAAACAAATCGAGGTTGGTTGCTCAGGGCTATAGTCAGAAGGAGGGGATAGACTATGAGGAGACATTTGCTCCGGTAGCCCATTTGGAGGTGATTAGGATCCTTCGAGCCTTTTGCGTGGCTAAAGGGTTCAAATTGTACCAAATGGATGTGAAGAGTGCCTTCCTGAATGGGTTTTTAGAAGAAGAGGTGTATGTGAAGCAACCACCGGGCTTTGAGAGTGCTTAGTTTCACTACGTGAAAACCTCAAATAGGTCACGCAACATTTGTAACGGGCCCTTAACGCCGGTTACATCCACCCATATTTGTAACGGTTGTTGTTTGGCGCCCGTTACCCATAAGCGCGCCAAGACGACCCCGGGGTTGGCCTCCACTATGCCCGTTACAAATGTGGACTTCTGGTAACGGGCTTCTTAAACGCCCGTTACATGAATTTGTTGTAACGGATGTTAAATCGAGTTCAATACAAAAGTTAAACCTATTGGTAACGGGCTCGTAAAGTCCGTTACCAATCAATGCCCTATCGGTAACGGGCTGTTTAAGTTCGTTACTGATCACTACCGTATTGGTAACGGGCTATAAAGTCCGTTACTGATAATTTCATACTAGAGACGCATGCTTGTTAGGATGCGTCTCCTTTGTTGGCGATCCAATTGGATACGCTCGTGTCTTAGGACTCATCTCCTTTGATTGCCACCCAGGGTCACCTTTTTTCTCATATCGGAGACGTTGCTCGTCTCTGTCTTCTCCTTCCGACACCACTCGCTCTCTCTCCGCAGAAGGCCACTCCCGTTCTACAACAACACTCGCTCTCTCTCTCCTCAGAAGGTCACTCGCTCGATCTCTCTGCTCAGATGTCCCCGCCGGCCTGTCCCGTTCGCTGCCGCCAGCTGCGCGCGCTCTGAGGATCGCACTTAATTTCTCTCCTCAGAAAGCCGGCGCTGCTGCAGCAGGCCGGCCGGCCGCGTGCGCGACAGCGAAAGGGGCCAGCAGACGTCGACCGCGGTGTCATCCAAAGCAGACGCCTCCGTGTCCCCTCCCCCTAGGGCTCGGCGCCGTCCTCCGCGCTGTCGCCGCGGCCGCGACGCCGCCTCCGATCCTCCTCCTCGGCCGCGCTCGCCTCGTACTTAGAAAGTGCTCGTCAAGGTGGAAATTAATTGCCCCCTTTTATTGAAATTCTTCAGCTGTCCTAATCCTCTTGTGTTATCGGTTTTTTTGTGTGATGAATTATGCTCATTTGATGTATGGAATGCAGATGGCATCTGCTGCTTGGGCTTCGATGTACAGACAGCCAGAAGAAGATTGGGAGAATTTCTTAAGCGGGTTCAATGGTTTTCTAAATCAAGCAGAGGCGGATATGAGAAACCGTGGTGTTCAGGCAATGCTTTGCCCCTGTATAGATTGTCTCAACCAAAAGAAATTCGCACAACGGGAAATCATTTTTCATCATTTGATCACACGTGGTTTCACAAAAAATTACACGTGTTGGAATAAACATGGTGAGGAAGGCCTTAATGAACTCGAAGCAGGCTGCCTAAATGAAGGTGAAGTGCGACACCACGCTACCGACCATGATGAAGACCTTGATGACGGTAGAGTTTTTGAGGAAAATGAACCATTATTCCCACCAAATGTGATGAGGCCTGAGGATATCACTGATCAAGAAGTTAGGGGCTTCGATGATGGTGAGGTGTTGCAATGTGTGCACAATGTTGATCAAATGTTGCGGGATGTTGAGTTTCAACGAGTGTACACACCTTCTGAATTAGCGAGGCTGAAGCAGTTCATTGAAGATTCAAAGAAACCCCTCTATCCTGATTGCCAGAAGTACTCTCGCCTTTCGGTGTAGATGGGTCACCAATGGGAAGAGAGCTGTGAGCAAGGACAAATATGGTTATGTTAGTGTTGATCTCCGGGTCTTTGGTTACAAAAACGAACCGTTTGTCTTCGCCAACGATGTTGAGCAAGTGTTCTATGTACCTGACCTTGCAAAGAAGAACTGGTCTGTGGTTATGCCTGGAAAAAAAAGATTGTTGGGGTTGAAAATGTTGTTGAGGAGGAGGAATACAACCTGTTTGACGAAATTCCATCCTTTGACACTTCATACAAGCCCCGACTCTTGGGAACTAACAAAACACCGTACTTGCGAAGCGACCATAGTAAAAAATCCATATACAGAAATCAAGAAAGAAAAAGTAAGCCTGATTTCTGCTGAATCCTTTTTGTAATGCAGGATGTGTCTATTGGTGGAAATGGAATCCGTTTTGTAATATAAAGGATGTGATGTATTGGTGGAATTTGAATCCTTTTTGTAATATATAGGATGTGGTGGAATTTGAATCCTTTTTGTAATATATTCTGCCTAAGATACTATATATATTCTGTTTATATTCTGCTTCAGTTTAGTAAGTATGTTGCAGGCTGCTTCAGTTCAGTAACGGGCGTTAATATAAAAGAGACGAGGATTAGTCAACCCGCATCGCCTTTGTTACGGGCAAGAGACGAGGATTAACCAACCCGCGTCGCCTTTGTTATGGGCAAGATATGCGAAATCACACACACAGATTACATCAAAAGAGACGCGGATTAGCCAGCCCCCATCAGCTTGTTCTTCTTCATGCTTGCAAGTGAGTAGGTAAATCATACATAAAATTGTACTGCACACAGATAATCACACAAGCATTTCTCTTGAGATGCAAAATCACACACACACAGATTACAGTCATCATTGATACATCAGAAGGTTACAAAGCGGCCATCTATGTTCATCATCACTAGGCACTACCAGGATGAGGAACATAGATCTAAACTAAGCAAAAGAGATATACTTCTGTCGGCTTGTTCTTCATGACGAGATATGCAAAATCACACACACAGATTACAGTCATCATTACATCAGATAGGGAGGCCTCGGGATCTTGGCCAGCTCGGTAGCCTCGAACTCACGTCCGGTTCCAGCTGAATCTCCGGCCGGCCAAAGGTAGAAGACCATTGCGGTGGTGGGTGCTGACTTGGCGATGTTGAGGCTCAAAGGTCGATCTTGCTCGCCTTCCCTGCCTGTCGGTCGATCGTCGGAGGTGAAGAGAAAGGAGGCCGCTATTGGCTTGTTCTTCATGACAAGATATGCTCCAGATTCTGGCTTCTTCTTCATGCTTACAAGTGAGCACAAGAGAAAGATACAGAGAGGGTGGAAACATATCCCTTCAAAAATCCTCCTCCTGGAGGAGGGAAAGCAAAAGGAAGCGCAAGTTTGACGGGAAAGCTGCAGCAGGATGGTTCTGGGCTTCTCTCCCCAGACCTGATCTTTCCGTCGGCTTGTTCTTCCTGATGCCAGGAGGTTCTGGGCTACCTTCCCCCGATAGCTGATATATCACAAGGATTTTTCTAGCAGCTGTGCTAGAGGGATGAGCAACCCAATCACCCATATCACAAGAATTCTTCTAGCAACTGAGAGAACGAGGAGGAAGAAGAAGAGAGAAAAGCAAAAGCTTGCGCCCTACAAGATCTATTCTTTGTGCCATAGCTAGATCTAGATCTAGAGAAGAAGGAAGCAAGTGAGGAGGACCGATAGGCGTCGGTCTTTTTTATAGCAAAAACAAGGAAGGGATAACATCGGTTGTAAAAAAAAGAGGAAGGGATAAGATCAAGAGCACAGGAAACGGGAAGGTTCCCATGAAATTGATGCCAGATCCAGTCAATGGGGAAACAGTTGCCCAGTCAATGGCTGAGAGAAGAGGCAGTGATTCCAATGTAGAATTAAATGATACGCGGATTAACCAAACGTCGTCTGCAATGGAGAATTAAAGCATACGCGGATTAGCCAAACGTCGTCTCCATTGCTTACTTAAACCGTGTTTGGAAACAAATCTCCTATATCTTCTCCTTCCAAAATAATTTAGATCCCTTGCCCCTTCATCTATCCGCGAAAAAACAGCAACTGCCTACTCCTCATCATCACCATTCCCGGCCGGAGATGAATAGCATGCCGGGAAGAAGCAGGCGGCACCAGCCGTCGTCGCTGTTGGACCTCCCTCAAGACCTCCGCATTGAGATTGTGGCGCGCGTCGGTGCGACCTCGAAGCGGCCTTTGGCTGACCTCCGCAGCCTACGATGTACTTGCTCGACCATGCGCCGCGTGTGCGGCCACGGCAACGTTGGCCGGCGTTTGTCAATAGAGGGGATACGAGATGAGATTTCTTGGGTGTGGGACCCCACCGCCTACAAAGCCTTCCTTGCTATGCTGACCGATCTCGGGAATCCGGAGGCTTGCTTCTTCTCCGGGATCAAAGCCATCTTCATGGAAAACAGGGGATGCAATGATCTCCGGCGCGCCGCCGAGAGTGGGCACGAAGCGGCGGCCTTTCTATACGCCATCTTGCTCTACAGGGACAATGGCGGTGCCGCCGCCGATGACACCGCAAAGCGGTACATGAGGCGGGTCGCGAGCGGCGGCAGTATGACGTCGACCTGGCTGAGCAACGAGGGGTGTCTGCCTTTGCGCGAGAAGGCCGCGCGTGCGATCCACTCCTCGACTTGGCGCATTTGGGGTGAACCGCTGCCGCCTCCGACACAGGTGCGCGGTGATCAGCCGTGCGCAGGCAACGGCGGCTGCTGCGGCGTGGATAAAGAATGGCTTCGAATTTCACTGTTTTGCAGCGAAGACTGTAGGCTCCGCTGCGAAATAGTGAAGTTCGAACGGAGTATTGGAATAGGAAATCAGTAGTGGATTAGCATTTGTATGTTGCTCGTATTATCTGTGTAAAATTTTGGAAGAGCAGCAAAGCCGACGCGGGTTATCAGTCCCGTGTCGCTAATGACTGTGGGGCCCAGTTCTATTCGAATGAAGAACAGTTCCCATTTCTCTTTTTAATCTGCAATCAAATGTTGTAACAAGTATTTCTTCGTTGTAATTAGTCCAAATTTGATATTTTTTCTAAATTTTTCTAAAATCACCATCTTTTCATTAATTTTATTGTTTAGTGTATATTCTGTTTCTTGAATAATGTTTATATGCCTTATTTTGTTCTTTGTAAGTACAACATATAAATAATATTTGTTTTACACAACCATTAGTGATGAAACTTTGCATTTCGTAAGCTTTAGGTGAACACAAGGTTTTGTTAAGTTTTCAAATGCATATGAGTTCGAACATGTTGCAAAGTGTGGAAAACTTCAATGTTCAAGTAACATTCTAGGAAACTATGTGAGATATGTAGACATTTGTACACAAGTATATTATTCCTTCATCGATACCATTTGAAATTTTGAAGACAAGTATAGGTACCCAAATTATGTTGCCAAGTCATTTTGTAGAATTTTTAGAGCAAATTTGATGTTATTAGAAATATTATATAATTACCATGGGGTGTAAAAACGAAATATAAGAATTTTGGGCACACAAGTGTGACTGTTGATATTTTATTCAAATACTAAATGTCCAAATATGAATTGTTCGTATTTTTATGATGTTTTAGGTGCTATTTTATGGGCTATAATATTTTAGGGATGCAAGTTTCATTCCAAAAAAAATAGTGACGGGCCCACGCGTCAGCGTCAGCAGCCAATATAAAAAAGATAACCGTTGCCTGCCCGCCCGGACCCAACTGCCAACAAAGGCGATGCAGGTTCACTAACCATCGTCGCCAATGACACTGGCCCACGCATTAGGGTCAGCGTCAGCAGGCTAACCCGCCTCGGTAATGACTATCCATTATCTCTAAGATCTAATTCATCTCAACAGATCTCCAGTTCATCACAACAGATCTCCTGTTCATCACAACAGATCTCCAGTTCATCACAACAGAACACATATTATAAGAGACGTGGATGGATCAAACAATCAAACTAATTAACTAAGCAAACAAAATCAAACAACCAAACTAATTAACTAAGCATTTCATGATCGAGAAACAAACTAAGCAGTTCAACAACCTGACGAAGACACAAACACACACACACAACCTAAGCAGTTCGACACAAGCAGGAGTCTATCATTTAGTCGGTCTCCGCCGTCGGAGTCCCGCCATCGTCGCCGTCGTGGCTGCCGTCGGAGCCGTCGTCACTGCCGTGGCTGCCGTCGGAGCCGTCGTCGCCGCCGTGGCTGCCGTCGTCGCCGTCGGAGCCGCCGTCGTCGAAGACGAAGTGGCGGCGGCCAGCCCGCTTGACCACGGGGAGGTTCTCGAGCTTCTCAGCCAACCCGTGGATCCTGAAGGCGAGACCCTTCACGCTCAGGTCCTTGTCCACTTCATGATGCGCTTTGATGTCGAAGGCCGCGCCAACATCTTCAAGCTTTCTGAAGGCGCTCCTGAGCAGGTCGACGGGGAACTTAGTCTCTTTGAAGAATGGTTCCTCGTCGGCATCCTTGGTCGCCGCCTCCTTCCCCTTCTCCAACTTCCTCCGACGGCGGCTTTCATCGTCGTCGTCCTCCCTTCGTCCCCGCTTCGACAGCGGCGGGCTCCTCGACGCCATCTCCTCCTTGGTGATCTCTCGGTGACTGAAGATTTGTAGTGGTGGATCGTGAGGAGGAAGAAGAAGCGAAAGAGATGATAAGCTTATGGAAGAAGCAAGGGAAAGCAGGAGAAGGCAGAGGAGTTATATTGACAAGACGTGGAACCGTCAGGCGCCTCTGCCCCCACCCACTACTCCACTACTGCCAGTACGCGCCACTCAATAACGCATCGGGCTCCATTTCAGGCGCAAAACCGTCCAAAACCATGCATCGCCTTTCAATTACGCGGGAAGGAGAAGGGGCAGGGGCAATGATGTCGGGCCCACTCGTCAGCGGCAGCAGCCAAACTGCGGCGCCTTTTCAATTTCCATTTATTGTTTTAGATGGCCGAGGTGCCCCCTTCTTCAACTTCAACCCTCGTCGCCTTCTTCAACTTCAACCCTCGTCGCCAACTTCAACCCTCGTCGCCTTCAACTTCAACCCCCGTCACCTTTCAATTTCCAAACCCCGTCGCTTTTCTATTTCCTCCCCTTCTCCTTGATGGCCGCGGTGTGCTTGATGCAGCTGCTGCCAGATGATCTTGTCACCTAGATCATCATCCATTCCATCAAGGATGAGCCCGTCTTCCATTTTCTGAACCTTCGCAATAAAATCTGCAGCACCTTCTGGCGCATCTGTGACTCCGATGAGGTACTACTGCACGTGTCGCTGCGTGATCTTCGTCGGGTGTGCAAGAATCGCTACGTCAGGTCGTGCTTTGAGCAGCGCTTTCGCAAGGCCAATCATCCGGAGGCATTATGCTTCGTGGGGATGGAGAGGTTGATGAGGCAGCGGAACCCCGATAAGGGACTGAAGCTCATCGAAGATGCCGCTGCTAAAGACTCCGGTGCCAAGTATTTCTTAGCGATGCTGAAGTACCGTTACAACCCGGTGGACCCCGAAGCCATGGCACTGCTCCCGGAAATCAGCGGTGGCCCGTCGCCCCCTGACGGGCGGTGGAAGAACCACAACCTGCGGCGGCTGCGCTACCTCGTCAACCAGGATCTTGAGAACATTTCATGGTGGTACTGGCTTGATGCCGGTGACGACGACATTCCGTTGCTGCCCGTCCAGAATCCCCACGTCTGCATTTGGGCAGCGGGATGTAGGCGCTACGGGCCGGAGACCTCAGAGATCATCCACTACTGCAACGCCGAGTGTCGCATCCGTCATGAGTTCGACCTCTCGACGCGTAACTTCTGCCCCGCCGTGGAGTACGCCGTCAGCAGGATGAACATCGGGATGTAGGCGCAAGCATCAATGAACATTATCTATCTTGAATGTAAATTATTAGATATTACTAAACGCGGATTTGATTTTATCGGGATGTCGGTTTTTAATCGGTTTTTGATAGACAATATTTGATTTGTCACGTTTGTGAGTCAAATCGAAGGTTGAGGTGGTCTCATTTGCCGCCGACGAGGCCTAGGATGCCCTCTTGGGTGTCAAAACCGCCGAAGCGGGCACAGCGGGGGCGGCGGCGGGCGGCGGTGCCCTCTGCTTCCTCCTTTGTTCTATTGGAGAATGAAGAACAGTTTATCCGTCCCGCGTCGCCGACGACATTTCTCTTTTTATTCTGCAATCAAATTTTGTAACATGTATTTCTCCGTCGTAATTAGTCCAAATTTGATTATTTTTTTCTACAATTTTCTAAAATCACCGTGTTTTTATTATTTTCATTGTTTAGTGTATATTTTGTTTCTTGAACAATGTTTATATGCCTTATCTTGTTCTATGTAAGTACAACATATAAATAATATTTGTTTTCCACACCTCCTGTAATGAAACTTTGCATTTTCGTAATCTTTCGGTGAACCACAAGGTTTTGTTAAGTTTTCAAATGCATATGAGTTCGAACATGTTGCAAAGTGTGGAAAACTTCAATGTTCAAGGAACATTCAAGGAAACTATGTGAGAGATGTAGATATTTGTACACAAGTATATTATTCCTTCATCGAAACCATTTGAAATTTTGAAGACAAGTCTAGGTACCCAAATTATGTTGCCAAGTCAATTTGTAGATTTTTTAGAGCACACTAGATGTTATTAGAATTATTACATCATTAACATGGGATGTAAAAACGAATTCTAAGAATCTTGGGCACACAAGTGTGACTGTTGATATTTTATTCAAATACTAAATGTCCAAATATGAATTGTTCGTATTTTTATGATTTTTTAGGTGCTGTTTTATGGGCTCTAATATTTTAGGGAAGCACGTTTCATTCCAAAAAAAATAGTGGCTGGCCCACGCGTCAGCGTCAGCAGCCAAAATAAAAAGATAACCGCTGCCCGCCCGCCGGACCCAACTGCCAACAAAGGCGATGCGGGTTCACTAACCATTATCGCCAATGACACTGGCGCACGCGTCAGCAGGCAAATCGTGCGTGGGCTGCTCAAAATTTCCTACCTATATTGACGATAATGCCCATGGAATTCCAATTCCACCAGAGAGCCGTCAAGGGCACGCTAGTAATTTCCTTAAACACAGTTACACGCGCAGTTCATATTCGGCACCTCGCTAGACAGATCCACAACGCCCGCACTCTCCCCACCGCCGCCGCCACTCTCCCCGCTCGCCTTCACCGCTCTCTCCCCGCTCGCCTTCGCCGCTCTCTTTCCGCCGCAGCCCTACTCTTCTCCAGCCCCACCGCTCCCTGCGTGACGACGGTGACGAGGACGCGGTTACTGGCATGCGGACGGCTTCCCGGCCAACCTAAAGACGGTTGACGCGGATTCGTTATCCCCGGCCACGACGACGAGCCGGCCACCTCAGGACATGAGCCGACGTGGATCCGGCCCCTCCAACCTTCACGAGAACAACTACTTCATTCGCGACAGAGGTTAGTCGTGCTTGAACCCCGAACGCCCTCTCTCTGCTCGGCCACCAAATCTGCTATATATTCATGTCAATGTGGATTAGGGAGACATGCCTTGATAGTTCATCTTTAATTGATTGACTGTGGATTTGATGGATGGATTTTGTTGCTCCAAGTCTGTTTGAATAAATTGTTGCTAACAGATGAAGTTATATGAACTATTGAAATTCATTTTCATGTTCCTGGTGCTACAATTTTTGCATTGTAAATTCATGAAAAGCATTGAGGATGTTAGCATACTTTAATTCTGTTATGCTTTGAATGTACCAGATCGACAGTTATGCTTTGGACCTGTTAGCATACTTTAATTCTGCTACGCTTTGAATGTACCAGATCAACAGTTATGCTTTGGACCTGTTAGCATATTTTAATTCTGATGGCCACATAATGTCAGTGGGAATTGCATCGCAGTGGTTTATAATGTAGTCCACCCAATCTGCTATATATTCATGTCAAGGTGGATTAGGGAGACATGCCTTAATAGTTCATCTTTAATTGATTGACTGTGGATTTGATGGATAGATTTTGTTGCTCCAAGTCTGTTTGAATAAATTGTTGCTAACAGATGAAGTTATATGAACTGTTGAAATTCATTTTCATGTTCCTAGTGCTACAATTTTTGCACTGTAAATTCATGAAAAGCATTGAGGATGTTAGCATACTTTAATTCTGCTATGCTTTGAATGTACCAGATCGACAGTTATGCTTTGGACCTGTTAGCATACTTTAATTCTGATGGCCACATAATGTCAGTGGGAATTGCATCGCAGTGGTTTATAATGTAGTGATAACTAGACTGTCCTATGCTTTGTTGTGAGTGTTAATTGTTTCACTACTGTCATATATATTGTTATTATTGGTGTCATGATGTGTTGTGAGTGTTGTTTCACTACTGTCGTATATAATGTCATGATCATTGCTTTATCCTCTTGTTGCATGTAGACATGGAACACACAATCCATCGTTGCTGAAGTTGGACAAGGAAGCAGTTGAAGGAATTTATTCTCTGCTTTGATATATAAGCATATTGTTGTGTCCCTGTCAAAATGGTTAGGACCTATCCCTATATGCTAATTAAGTAAAATATGAACTGTGTATGTCTATGCTGATTTTATTTACGACTTGTAATGATTTCTAGTGTAATATCAGCTATTTTTCCTGTCAGAGAAAACGAATTTATCTAATAAGAATTTTGTTTAGATTTTCAGTCTTGCTTATGTTGCTCTACTAACAACCTGACATATCATCTATGTAGTCTGCCACAACAACAAACTCCTCTACCTCCAGTGCACCATCACAGCCCATCGTCGGTGAACCTTCTTCACAGGGTCACTCAGCACAGACTGCTGCGAGTAGTACTCGATCCCGCGGGTCAAGGACACAAACCAAATGGCCAGAAGACAAGTTGACTACAACTGGACTTGATGCCAATTTTTGGCCTACCCTAGATGCTGCGAGGGATAGATTTGTATTGGTCTGTGGTCTCATTGCTTGGGAGAGGGTGTCAATCAACAAGGCGGTTGATAATCTCTCACCAATTGAGAAGGACCATCTGTTCACAGTTTTAGAGGAAAAGCTAGATTACCCAGCCAATCTGGAAGAATCTATTCACAAGAAGGCAGTTAAGGCAGCTATATCAGAGATTAGAACCTTGCAACGGCGGTTCAAGGCCCATTTAAGAAAAAAATATGTGAGCGAAGAGGAGACTCCCTTTGTGAAGCATGCCTTTTTGTAGCAACAAGACTGGGACATATTTGTGCAGGAAACCAATTCTCCTTCATTTCAGCAATTGAGCCAGGAGATGAAACAAAAGAGAGCATTGCATAATAAGCCACACAAGACGGGCAGAAAAGGTTATCGTGGTAAAAGGAAAGAGTGGGAGGAGGAGGATGCAAAGCTAGCTGCAGAAGGAAAACAGAACCCTTGGGACCAATTTCCTGGACGTTCGAGACCTTATCTGCGGGCAAGGGTAGGGAAGAAGAGGAAGAATACTAGTGAAGGAAGCGGGGGCATAACATTCAGTAACCCTACGGTGGTGGGGGTAGCAGATAGGGTGAAAACACTTGCAGCTCTGGGTAGCAATGGTTCTTTCTCTGGGGTTAGGGAGGATGATATCCTCACCGCAGCACTTGAGACTCCAGAGCATCGAGGTCGGGTCCAAGGCGTGTCTAGTTCACTTGGCTGGGGTAAAGGGATTGGTGAAGAGTTCACTGGAATGTACAGGAAGAAGAGGAGGAACAAGAGGTCTGATGCTCATGATATGATGGACATAACATTTAAATCAGTTGTCCATGCTCTAAGACTATCAGGCATCGAAATACCGAAAAATGTACTTCTTCCTTCCCAATTACCAGCGCCTGTCAGTAGGAGCGAGGAAGAAGATGTGCATGGCAGCGAGAAGGAAGATGCGCATGACCGCGAGGAAGAACATGCGCATGACAGCGAGGAAGATGCGTGTGGCAGAGAGCAAGACCATTGGAATGCCAACGAGGACGAAGCAAATCAAGTGCATAGTGATAGTCGATCACCTAAGCTGGACACAATAGATAAGCTGACAGAGCCAACCGCGTGCAGCCTTTTGGATGGCACCGGGATTAATGTGGAGCTCGCACTAGCGAAAGTCTTTCCATTTCAAAAGACTTGCCATTCAGTACCGGTGCAGGATGGGTATGTTGTGGTGCAACCTACTTATGTGTGGGCCAATGCGGGTCACTACCCTATGCCTGTACCAATTGATGGGGGTGACATAGCAACCCTAGCTGAGGCTCTCGTTCAAAGGATCCAATGGCCAAAGGACAGGATCCTTATACCACCCATGACGAGACATCCCAACCCTGAAGCCGCAACAGGTAGCAGGGGTACAGCATCAGATGGAGGTACTGCAGCTCAGTGTCAGGAAGAGAAGGCTCAACAGCAACAGCAGTAGCAGATCAGCAAAACTACGCAGCAGGAGCGTCGACAATAGCCGGTGGAGCCCAGTCAAACTCCGCCTAAGCAGCAGCTGCAACATGAGGATAAACAACAGATGAAACAACAGCCTCTCCAGCAGCAGGAGCGTCGACAATAGCCGGAGGAGCCCAGGCAAACTCCACCTAAGCAGCAGCTGCAACATGAGGATAAGCAACAGACGAAACAGCAACCTCTCCAGCAGCAGGAGCGTCGACAACAGCCAGAGGAGCCCAGGCAAACTCCGCCTAAGCAGCAGCTGCAACATGAGGATAAGCAATAGACAAAACAGCAGCCTCTCCAGCAGCAGGAGGAGGAGCACAGGCAATCTCCCCCTAAGCAGCAGATGCAACATGTACAGCAGCCTCTGCAACAGGAGGAGGAGCCCAGGCAATCTCCACTGCAGAAGGGGAACCAGGCCAGGAAACCTCTGTCTAAAGATGAGATTCTTAACTGTATTACTGGGACAGAACAGGAACGACCAAAATACAAGCCTGGTGCACCTGTGTTGTCAGAAGCAAACTTAAAGGCTGTTGGACCAAATTGTGCCAGGTTGCATGCTTACGTCATGGAACACAGTAAGGATAAACTTGCCTTTCCAGCAAAGGTGGATCAAGACTACTTTAAAGGTGGTGGTGGTGCTTTAATGTTAAACATTGCATTCAGTAGCGTGTATAACCTTATAACCCTGGCTTCTCTGGATGTTACATTCTTGAGGTTGTGGACATTGTAACCTAAAAAGATATTTCTTTAATTTTGACCACAAAGTTCATGCATGCTAACAATTTGATTTTTTGTAGGAAAATGATGGACAAGGCATCGGAGATGCAGATCAGTGTTGGGTTTTTAGATCCAGGTTTTATTACTTCCACAAATATTTCTCAGCATTCTGGTCTTGTTACCAAAGCAATCTCAAATGCAATGAACAACGACTACGTGGTGGGTGCCTACTGCACTAGCCACTGGGTAACAGTGATCATCTGTATGAAGTTCAAAGAGGTTTGGTATCTAGATTCTACTAAACAACATCCCCCGCTAAAGTTCTCAGACCTCAAACCTGTTGTGGACTAGTCAGTATCTTGTAGGTTTTGTTCACAAAAATTCAATCTCTTAGTGTTTCTAATCAGTATTGCTGACCATGCAGGGCCTTTGGTACAGTATCTTATAGGTTTTGTTCACAAAAATTCAATCTCTTAGTGTATCTAATCGGTATTGCTGATCATGCAGGGCCTTTGGTGATCATGCACAGGATGGAGTGACGAAAGGAAAGAAAAAAAAAGCCAAAAGCCATACTCAAGCACAAAACAAATCTCGATGTAAGACCGAGGTTTTTTTATGGTCCCTTCTTACCTATTTGGTACTGCATTAACTTGTCATTTTGGTACCTCGTGCAGTGTGCTCCGCAGCCATGGGGGTCCTCTTTGTGTGGATTCCATGTGGCATTCCATATGTTAAGACTACTCGATGACATACCTAACATCAAGAAGGCTGCTGTAAGTAGATAATAATGCTCAACCTTGTCTCTGCTCCTATTCCCCATCTGATGTTAGAAACTGATTTCTACTTGTATTCTCATAAATGATTGTATTTTGCAGGATTTCAAATCTGCTGTAGATGTTTCCACAGAAGATCTAAAGCGTGTCCGGGAGATGCTGTGCGAGTACATTCTTAAGGAGACCATCATCCGAAAGGGCAACTTCTACAATGGTGCACCGTGAGTTCATTGTAGCCAGAAACTTGAAACTCATTCAGTCTTCTTTAGTCAGGTGTTGTTGCCTGAGAAACCTGCTTGGCTTGCTTGGTTGGGGTCAGATGCTGCCTGGTTCAGGCAGTTTTCTCAAGACTCCATCCAAACAAGCCCTGATGAGAGTAACTTGAAACTTGATGTGATCCTAGCTTGTCTATAAATGTGATCTTGCTTGTCTATAAATGTGATCTTGCTTGCCTATATCTGTGATGTGAGAATGTGTTTGTGATGTCTCCTTGCTGTGGTGGCTGCCATATCCTGGCTGGTTCCAGGATGGTAGGATGCAGCCCCTGATGGCTACCAAATCCTGGCTGGTTCCAGGATGCAGCCGGCAAGCAGGCTGGTTACTGTAGAGGTGGCCTACGTATCTGTAACGGCCGTTAATTAAAGCTCGTTACAAACACTGATCAGTGAGTAACGGGCTTCATTCGGAAAGCTCGTTACAAACATGCCAATAATGTAACGAGCAGTGTAAAAGCCCGTTACCAGTACTGACCGGTGGGCCCCAGGACCTGGCCCGTTCATTGAGATATAGGAGACGCGGGTTGAAAGCACGCGTCTCCTTTAGTCGAGAGACAGCAGACGCGCGTGGAAACAGATGCGTCTCATTTCGTCGAGACAGAGGAGACGCAGGTTCACAGCATGCGTCTCCGATGTTGATTTCACAGTAACAGGCTCTATTTTCATGCCCGTTACCAAAGTTCCCTGTGGGCCCAGAGAAACAGCCATTTCACGTGACCGGTGACTAGTTGTGGTAACGGTCATTATTTGATGCCCGTTACGAATCCTAGATGTGCTGAGACGCGCATGAAATAGACGCGTCTCATTTCATCTAGATAGAGGAGATGTTGGTACACAGTAGGCGTCTCCGATATTGAGCTACTGTAACGGGCTCTGTTTTGGTGCCCGTTACCAAAGTTCCCTATGGGCCCAGAGAAACAGCCATTTCACGTGACCGGTGGCTAGTTGTGGTAATGGTCGTTGTTTGATGCCCGTTACGAATATGTGTTATCAGTAACGGGCATCTGCCCGTTACCTTTCTTGGCTCATTTGTAACACTTGATCGGTAACGGGCACTTTGCCCGTTACTAAAGGCCATCTATGCCCGTTACCAAAGTGAGTTTTTCACGTAGTGTTTCCCCACTGGGTGTATAGGCTGAGGAAGGCGTTGTATGGGCTGAAACAAGCTCCCCGTGCTTGGTATGGCCGTTTGAGGGGGTTCTTGTTCAGCAAGGGGTTTGAGATGAGCAAAGTAGATAAGACTCTTTTTCTCCTCAGGCAGGGCAATGATATCCTAATTGTTCAGGTGTACGTGGATGATATTGTCTTTGGCGGCTCGTCTCACTCTTTGGTTGCAAGGTTTGCAGAGGACATGAGCAAAGAATTTGAGATGTCTATGATGGGAGAATTGCAGTTCTTTCTCGGGCTTCAGATCAAGCAGGCGAAGGAGGGAACCTTTGTGCATCAAGCCAAGTACATTAAGGACATCCTCAAGAAGTTCAAGATGGACGACTCGAAGCCCCTATCGACACCGATGAGTACGACTACAGCAGTGGATGCAGACGAGGACGGAGGACCCGTGGACCAGAAGGAGTACCGGAGCATGATCGGCTCCCTCTTGTACTTGACGGCCACGAGGCCGGACATTTAGTTTTCTGTGTGTCTGTGCGCTCGTTTTCAGGCGTCGCCGAGGACTTCACATCAGCAGGCCGTCAAGCAGATCTTCAGGTATCTTCAATACACTCCTGAGCTCGGTCTTTGGTACTCAGCGTCTTCTTCGCTTTCGCTTCTTGGGTTTTTGGATGCCGACTTTGCGGGGTGTGGAGTCGATAGGAAGTCGACTTCGGGGACGTGCCAGTTTTTGGGTTCTTCGCTTGTTTCTTGGTCTTCTCGCAAACAATCTAGTGTAGCTCAGTCTACCACAGAAGCCGAGTATGTTGCTGCCACTAGTTGTTGCTCCTAGCTGCTCTGTATCACATACACGCTGAATGACTTTGGTGAGGAGTGTACCCATGTTCCTCTCATGTGTGATAGCACGAGTGCCATTATTGTTGCCAAAAACCCCGTGCTACACTCCAGAACCAAACATATAGAGGTGAGGTACCACTTCCTGACAGACAATGTTGAGAAGGGAAACATAGACCTCATCCATGTACCAACCGAAAAACAGCTCGCCGATATCCTAACAAAGCCTTTGGACCAAGCTACATTTGCCCGATTGCGAGGGGAGCTTGGAGACGTTTTTCCTTTTTGAGCTTTGGTTGGGGGTTTGATGTACATATACATGTTACATTTTCATTTCTGTATCATATCATGCTTGCATCTTTGTATCATAGACTGCATTTGTATCATATGCTTTAAAGATGTGCTTCTCATATATACTTTGATCACCATGATATACTGGATATGAGATTATGACTTTGCTAGTGATGCTCATGTAATGTTTAGCGATGCTCTTGGTAGCTTTGGGATGTATATGCTTGTGGATGGCTTTCTTTTGTAAAAATACTATATATGATCCTCTCTTGTGAGTTCAATGCCTCTCATGTTCAATTTGTGCACTTATGGCTATACCTTGCTTAATTTGTGCTTGGAACCATGTTCTTTTCATTTCGGGTCAAAGACCCATTTATCATCATGAATGTTTAGCCTACATGCTACCTTGTGGAGAAGCCTAAGCTTCTTTTTACCGCAAAGGCACTTCATGTACCATGCTTAATTGTAAATCATGATATTGGTATATGAACTGCTTGTGCTTGAAAAATGTACTTCCATGTCATGTTTGCTTTAAATTCCTTATCTTGGGTGCTAAACCGTTGCATGATGTTCACCGTTGAGAAGTCTAACATTTAGAAGTGGACACATGGCTCGGTGGCTTTGACATGACATGAGATAGCTTGTAGGTGTTTGTGATGATCTTGTGATGAGAATGTGTGACCTTGCAAGAAGTTTGTGAGTTATATGTTGTTTGTGCTCATTTTGGCCATGTTTAGGTCCTATGCTCATGAGAGGGATATTTTTGAGAAAAATTGCTTCATTTTGATTATGGCTATGTCACATGCTTATATGTCCCTATCTATCTTGTTGGTGATGCTTGTTCTAAATTTGTGGCTACCTTGCTTGTCTATGTCTCCACTTTAGCATGTTGTAGTGCACTTTGTCTATTTGAGAAGCACATGCTTGCATTTGTAGACTTGATTCATGCATTACCAACAAGGGGGAGAGATAGTACCCAATTCTTACTTTGGGAGGCAAGTACCCATTTCATGCATCCAAGGGGGAAGTACCCATTTCATGCATGAATTGGGAGTTTTTGCATCAAGTGGGAGAAATGCATTTGTTCAGGGGGGGCTTGCATTCATGTGCTTTGGAGCTCTTTGTCGCCTGATTTTAGTTGTGCTCTTTTGCCGATGGTGTCGAGTCCTTTTGCCTCACCTTGAGGAGTCGACAATTTTGGAGCATTTTATCTCGGTTGTGTCGAGCCGTTGCCCTTGTCTTAGGGGACCAAGATTTTTCCCTCTCGAGTGATCTCGTTTTGGCTTTTGTTTGGCTTTTGATCACTTGTTTGAGTTTTTCCTTCGTTTCTTTTCTTTTTCTCTTTTCCCTGAATTGGTTACTATGTGTGTGTTGTCAATGCACTCATCAAGGGGGAGATTGAGGACCGGAGCGTCTGAGGACCGGTGGATGGTTGCTCCCTGGTGTGATGAGTGATTGACAATGTGGTGTGGACTGACTCTTGGCTGAGTATTGCAGGTGCAGGTTGCGGCTTGACTCATGTTGGTGCAGGTGAAGAGCGGGCGCGAAAGGTCTTAGACTTGCGGGGCCTCCGAGGAGTGGGAGACAAGTAGGCTCAGCTCGATGGACCAGGTGGCCGAACGGGGTCAAGTGCGGGCTGCATGGTGGCAAGAAAAGCAAGACGAAGTCATCGACTCGAGCCGGTGCAGGGTAGCGGCTCACAACCGGAGTCTGCACGCGGGATTTGCGGCGGTTCACCACAAAACCGTCGGGTTACTTGGTTGAGCCACAAAACCAAGACCGGAGGCTCGGCGGGCGGAGACGGGATCCGGGCGCGCCGAGAAGCTTCGATGCCAGAGGACAAGCGGCGGGATCGCAGGGCTTGCGTCGGGAGGATGTGGACTGTGGCAAAGGCGTGGCCGTCTGATGAAGAGGAGTGCTACTTGACCATATTGCCCCTGAGGGGATTGTATCTTAGTTTAAGTGCTAGGGGTAGCTTGGTCTTTTGCCCAACCTAGAGGGACTCATATATATAGCTCTAGGGTTTCTAGGCAAACTATCCTTTCGGACTACTTCTCATTTCCCTACTCCATAGGTTTAGATTTTCTTCACCGTTTTGTAGAGAATCTGATCTCCGAGTGTATGGAAGCTTTCATGGTTGCGTCGATTTCCTTCTTGTAGCTCGTGTGATTTTCGTGTCTTTTTCGGGCTATTTTCGTTGGATTTTCGTGCGTGGCTTGTTCCTTCAATTCTGAGGTGTTTGGGTTCGGATTTTCTTGGGGGGATCATGGATAGTTATCTTGTGCATCTTTGTGCTTGATCTTGACCCCCCCAATCTCCGAATTTGGCCTCCGATTGAAGGATTTCGGTTGGAAACCTAGCTTTTTGGTAGAGCTCGGTTGCGATTCGATTCCCGGCGATTTAGTTCGTTTGAGGTGTCAAGTTTTGGGGTATAGCATCCCCTAGGGACGCTTCACATCTCCCCCAAATCTTGTCTCAAGAGCTTAAGCCATTTGGGAGATCCATGGATGGATAGGTGAAGTTGCCTTCGCGTTTTCGTGCTCGGGCTGCTCTGTCCACGCCTGGCGGACCGTCCGTGCCTGGTCGGCGGACCGTCCGCGAGGAGCCTGCCAGCCGGCTGTTTGTCGTGTTCTTCACGAGTTCTTGCGTCACTTTGTTTCGATCCGTCGAGTCGGTAGGTTTTGGTCGCAAGGTGTTTGCCGGACTGTCCGCCCGGGGTTGCCGGACTGTCCGCGTGGGACGGACCGTCCGCGGGTAGGGTACCGACCGTCCATTTCTCAAGGTGCAGTACTAGTTGTTCGGGCAGCTTTTGCGGACCGTCCGTCGTGGTCCTGCGGACCGTCCGCCTGGCCCTCGCGGACTGTCCGCCCGGTCACTGCGGACCGTCCGCCCGAGGCTTCGCAGATTGCCTAAGTCCTTTGCTTCTCGAGTTGTGCTTTCGCTTGGAGTTTGTTTGAGACTTGTTCCTAGGGTTGGTAGGTCCGTTGTGACTACGCGACCTTGGCAAGCTCGTGTGGGAATCCTTGGTTGTGAATTTGGGGCATAGGCCGAGTTCATCCTTTGGGAAGAATTTTTATCGGCTCCCATTCACTCCCCCCCTCTCTGGTCGCCTAATCGGTCCTTCAGATGGGGTAGTGTGAACACAACCAAACTCGTTCTCTCTAAGGTACTCTACGGCTTAGGAGTCAACATACGAGTTAGCTCTAGGTTCTAAGGTACTATACATATAAAGTCAGTAGATACCAGTCAGTCACACAAGCATTATATGAATATCAGCTCAGCACCCAGGCACAAACGGGGAGCTAACCGCCCGCATCGCTTCCGCACGACATCAGTTGTTAGATTTTAGACTCCTACAGCGTACCCGAACGTCGAGGAGTACAAAGAGTCCAACGGCTGTCACTACCATGGCCTACCTCTATCAATCCGTGGGGCACGCTCATATGCAATGCAACTACTCAACCCAAGCACCATGCTTGTGTTGTTAACTAGACACTAACCGGCCTGGGCTATTGTGACCCAGGTCAGTGCCACCAGATAACTGGCCACTTACACTGAGTACCGCAGCTTGAACTCGAACTTCATACAACACGAACACGTGATCTAACTGGATCAAACTAGGCTAGTCATACAAACGGATTCGTGTTCTACTATGTCTATTCAACAGGATCAAAGGGTCGTGTTCATGAAAAACACGAGCCTCTAACTTATGAACAAACAACAAAGACATGAGTAAATCATCCGTCAAGTGGATCGAAAGGCCTTGTTCAGAAAGAATAGGAGCCCCTAAATGATGAACGAACGAAGAACACATGAACGAATCACCCATATATGCTAACACTACTTTATATGAAATAGCTGAATAACTAAAGTAGATCAAAGTCATACAATAAAATAAAGATACAAGAGAACTCATACCTAGATCCCAAAGTAGACTTGGAACCTGAAGTAGAACTACTCTAGCCTACCTCCTAGCCATGGAAACCAAAAGTGAGAGAGGAGTTGGACAGTGAGTTGGGTAAGAAATGAGTCCCCTCCCTTCTATTTATAGGCCTTGGACAACTTCGTGAGAATGGCGTGAGCACCCCGGGAGTGGACCAAGAGCCAACCAGAAGACGCCACGTGGAAGGCCAGGATGAGCTGACACAAGGTCGGTTCGGCCGACCTGTGGGGTCGGCCGACCCCTTGTGGGCCCACCTTGGCCTGTGCTTTCACGTGGTGGCTGTCCTGTGGGTCCTAAGGTCGGTTCCCGGTGTCCATCCGAGTTTGAGGCGGTTTGACTGCCCGTGGGCCCTTCAATCCATGTGACGTCCAGGTGTCGCCCTCTGATTCGTCGGGGTTGCTTCCCTTGGATTGGTGACATGGCTTGCAAGCATGGGATCCTAGGTGGCAACCCATCCTTGGCTGAGGTGACGTGGCATGGACCATAGAAGGTGAGTTGTCACTTCTTTTATGCTTATTTTGCCTGCAATCACAAAAGCTCCAAGGACAAGTGGAACTACATTATTCTTAACTAAATGCATGTAAGAAATGCCTTTTGCTCCTTTATTTATGAGTATATTGACGACTAAAGTAGGCACTTAACAGCCGTCAACAACTCCCCCAAGCAAGCCTCTTGCTCGTCCCGAACAAGACACTAAGGACTTAGGTTGGTTGATCAGGAGTTGCTATGATGATGTATTCCTAGTTTATGACAAGCATACTGCTAGGTATTCTATCCAGAGTTGAATGAGTTGGCATTGATCTTACCTTTCGCTTGATCGATACGGGGCACGTAGCTTCACCTTGCCTTGGGTGGTTGAAAGATAGAATGGTTATATAGAGATCGCCAATTACTTGTACCTTGATCAGTTATCAATCTGGAGGTTTTGCAGGTTTTCACAAGAAATCAAAGTTCCTCATGGTGCCTGGACCCTCACATGATTAATCTATTGGAAGATGAATTTAAATTGTTCTTTGCTTTATGTTTATGATGGTGATGCTACACTTTAATTGTGGGATGGTATACACTTATACTTGCTATTAAGTTGCTTAATAAAATTTGACCAACTAAAATGCTAAAGTGCTTAAACCCTTCGGCCATCCACTTATACAACCTTGCATGTTTATTATGATATTCTCCTCTTGCTGAGTACAGCATGTGCTCACGCTAGTCTATTTATTGCATCTACAAAACCCGAATTGCTACTCAGACTTGAAGGTTTTCCAATGAGTTCTAGGCGTACGTGCCACTAGTCAGCTGCCTGTGGAGTTCCTTTCTGAAGATCCACTGCTAGTTGTTCGCTCTGATGATACGATTATAAGACTTTCGGTCATGTAATGGTTATAATACTCTCTTTTACGCTTTGACACTGTATTTGGTATTCACTGAGTCATTACGTGTGTGTAACTTGATCCTGGCGCACATGTAATTTATGCATTCGAGTTTGTCTTCAAATTCGGGTGTGACAATAGCCCATAGTCCTTCTCGAATATTTCTGGAGAGGGATAAAATCATGAAGAATGTGTAGAGCTTTATTTGTGGAATGGATGGGGAATAGATGGAATGATGGTTGCTAACTCCCAGGGTGGAAGTCTAGCACATGGTGGCTGTGTAGGTGATCTTGATCATAGGAGCATGACAAGTTTCTCACCGAGGGTCACAAATTTCCTATGTGATTTTCTGTCAAAAATTCAGCACCATCCAATGTATATTCTGGGAGTCATGCACGAAACATTGGAGCTATCAGAATCTGGAAACCCTGCTGACCCAGTCGTCTTATTTATTATGTATATGGAGTTCTAGATATCCGATTGAGGTGATTCCAGTTGGATTAATTTCATAATTTCATACTCCCTGTTCTGGTGAAATTTCATAATTTATGGATATCAATAATGAGAGTTACACCTGATTTGTTGGGACCAACATAATCTATCTTAATCTGGAAGTTCATGTTGCTTCATCTTTCGGATTTATCTCTTTGTTCTAGAATCTAAATCCCATGATCCTAACACTCAGATGGTGAACACCAGGTTTGGATCGGGAGTTGATCAGCCGCAGTGCCCCATCAGAAGAGGAGTGGCAGTTCCAGTAGCACTCAGCAGCAGAGCCAGATGGATCCGGCGATGCAGCAATTTCTGGCAGCACAGATGCAGCTTCTCCAAAACATGTCCACCAACATGGCAAGCATGTAGGCTCAGATGAACTAGAACCAGCCACACAAGGACAAGCACCAGCAGTTCATGAGCCATTGCCCGCCATTGTTTTCTCATGCAGCTGATCCATTGGAGGCAGAAGATTGGCTGAAGACAGTGGAGAAGATGCTCACCATCACACAGTGCACTGATAGGGAGAAGGTCTTGTATGCTTCAGGTCGACTTCAGGGAACAGCGTCAGCTTGGTGGGATTCCTACGTTGCTGCTCATGCCACTCCTGATGCTATCACTTTGTAGGAGTTCACCACCAGCATATACCTGCCAGCCTTATGAAGTTAAAGAAGAAAGAGTTCCTTGCTCTCAAGCAGGGAGAGATGTTCGTGATAGAGTACAGGGACAAGTTCGTTGAGTTGTCTCGCTATGCTCCTGAGGATGTTGCTGATGATGAGAAGAAGCAAGAGTTGTTCATGGAGGGATTAGTTGAACCACTCCAGTACCAGCTTTTGCCTCACACCTTCCCATCATTCCAGACGTTGCTAGACAAGGCCATTGGCTTGGAGTACAAGCGCAAGGAGTTGAGAGAGCTGAAGAGGAAAGCCACCACCCCTGGGCAGTCTGGGAGTAACACTCGCCCCCACTTTACTCCACTTCAGGGGACACCACTTCATTCTGGAGGCCCAAGTGAGAACTTTGGGCAGCAGCAGCAGTTTGAGTGCCCGGTACAGCAGACTTCACGGCCCAGTTCTCAGCAGAATCGTCAGATGGCACCAGTTACCACCCCAGTGAGGACTAGAACCCCTAGAGGTACCGCCGGCTTTAAGTGTGGAGAGGTTGGGCATTATGCAAATGACTGCCCCAAGAGGAATGCTCCCAACACTCCAGTACAGAAGCAGCAGAGCCAGCAAATGAGGAATGAGAGCCAGACCCCGAAAGGCAACAAGAGAAAACAGAGCTATGCACATGGCAGGGTGAGCCACATGAGTGCAGAGATAGCTCAGGAAAACCAATGAGTAGTGCTTGGCATGTGTCTTGTCAACTCCTCCCCCGCCTCAGTTTTATTCGATTCTGGAGCATCCCATTCTATCATTACTTCTCAGTGTGCAGCTAAACATAACATATCCATGAGCACCATGCCACACCGCCTGCTAGTTGATGTACCAAGGGGGATAATGAAAGCCTCACATCAGTGTAACAATGTTAAACTCAAGATATTGGAGAAGGATTTCTAGGCAAATCTCATAGTGTTGGATTCTGATGGCATTGATGTGATACTTGGAATGGGATGGTTGGACAAGTTTGATGGAGAAATCTAGCGTGCCAAGAAGTCAATTCTTCTCACCAGTATAGACGGGGAAAGGATTGAATTTGTAGCTGCTCTACCATCAGTAAAAGGGTGTTCAATAAACCAGTTAAATGGTAAATCTTTAGAGCACATCAAGGTGGTGTGTGATTACCCAGATGTGTTTCCAGATGAGCTGCCGGGTAGGCCACCTGATCGAGATGTTGAGTTTGTTATTGATCTTTTACTTGGCACTACTCCTATCTCTAAGCGATCATACAGAATGTCTAGTGATCAATTACTTGAGCTTAAGAAGTAGATCAAGGAGTTATTGGAAAAGAAATTCATTCGTCCAAGTTCATCACCTTGAGGGGCACCAGTTATCTTTGTGGAGAAGAAGGATGGTACTCAGAGGATGTGTGTAGATTATAGATTGCTCAACGATGTTACTATCAAGAATAAGTACACATTGCCCCGCATTGAGGATTTGTTTGATTAGATGAGAGGTGCTAAGGTATTCTCAAAGATTGATTTACGTTCTGGTTATCATCAAATGAAGATCAGATTATCAGATATTCCTAAGACTGCATTCACCACTAGGTATGGACTCTATGAGTACACAGTCATGTCTTTTGGATTGACTAATGCACCTGCCTACGTCATGTATCTGATGAACAAAGTGTTTATGGAGTACTTGGATAAGTTTGTTGTGGTGTTCATCGATGATATCTTGATTTACTCCAAGAATGAGGAGCATGAGGAGCACCTGAGGCTTGTGTTGCAGAAGCTGAGAGAGCATCAGCTGTATGCCAAGTTTAGCAAGTGTGATTTTTGGTTGAAGGAAGTCTCTTTCCTTGGGCATGTCATCACCGATGGATGTATTTTAGCTGATCCAGCAAAGGTCAGTGATGTATTGAGGTGGGAACCGCCACGGACTATCAAGGAGATCAGGAGTTTTCTTTGCCTTGCAGGGTATTATCGTCGGTTCATTGAAGGGTTTTCTAAAATAGCGAAGCCTCTTACATCACTATTAGAGAAGGATAAAGAGTTCAAGTGGGCTGCTGCCTGTCAAGCCAGTTTTGAGGAGTTAAAGAAGATGTTGACTTCAGCTCCAGTTCTAGTGATGCCAAACCTGCAAAAGAGCTTTGATATCTACAGTGATGCGTCCCGACAGGGCTTAGTCTGTGTTCTCATGCAGGAAGGTCATGTTATAGCCTATGCATCTCGACAGTTGAGGAAACATGAGCTGAATTATCCTACACAAGATCTGGAGTTAGCAGTGGTGGTTCACGCTTTGAAGATTTGGAGGCACTACATTATGAGAACCAAGTGCCAGATTTACACGGATCATAAGAGCTTGAAGTACATCTTCACTCAGAAGGATTTAAATCTGAGACAATGCCGATGGTTGGAGTTGATCAAAGATTATGATTTGGAGATACACTATCATCCTGGGAAGGCAAACTTGATTGCAGATGCTTTGAATCGGAAAGGACATGCCAACATGACTTTGGCATTCCAGTTGCCTGATGAACTGATGAAGGAGTTTGAGAGGCTCAACTTGAAGGACCGATCTGGCCACCAGAGAGGGGGGGAGTGAATGGGAGCCGATAAAAATTCTTCTCGAAGGAGATGGCTACTCCAACAAGACGAACACAGCTATCCAAATCACGTCTCCGACTCAACTACCCAAGTTGGCCAAGACCACGTAGCCACTGGAGTGCTACTGGTCCTAGGAACCAACACAACAACCTTTCGAACCAAACACACCAAACGCATAGCGGAAATCTGCACGGCTTGCTGCCTGTGCTACACCGGTCAGACTGATGGCCTGCGCCGGTCAGACCGGTGACACCGGTCAGACCGGTGGATTGAGCCGGTCAGGTCGGTGGCTACAGCAGCCGCACAGAAAACATTCCAGGAAGCCTCAGTGACTCCTCTAGGCCCTGGAACAAAACCACCTCCAAACACACAACCTGCAAGGGAAGAAAACCCTACACAAAACCTAGCAAGACTCCACAAGACCTGCCAAGAACTTACCAACAGCACCACGGGACAAAAACCACACGAACCAGGCAACTCACCCGAGGCAAATCCCACAAAGGCCTGCACCGGTCAGACCGGTCAAGAGCACCGGTCAGACCAGTCACGCCTGGGCAGCTCGGGATGAACAGCACCCGCGGGTCAACTCCCCCAAATCCAAACCTTGATCTCCCGATTCGCTCCACGGATCTGCACAAGACTTTGGGGATAATAGGAACACCTCATGGGCACCCCATAGCCAAGATTTGGTCCACCAAAACTTGCTAGAACGAGAGGAATCGAAGAAATCCCACCAAGAACGCCTCTAACCCTAGAGAGGAGAAAACCCCAAAATCGAGCCCCTTTGCTCACGGATTTGGGAGGGGAATCAAAGGGAAAAGAACCACGAAGGGTTCATGCATACATCCCCCACCAAATCCCAGAGAGAGGTCTCAAAACCGCCACGAGAAATTTGCCAAGAAAAGGCTCCGAAAATCACCAAAAAGGAAAAACAGGAGAGACACAATCAAGCCTTGAGGAACCACGCCGAATCATCTATACATACCATGAAGGTTCATACAAGGTCTATCTTGCCGCCCGATCATCCTTCCCTCTCACAAGATCTCACCATGAAGCTCTCAAGCTAGTCCTAGAAATTCCAAAGGAAAAATGGAAGAGGAAAATAGCAAAACAAAATGAGCTAGGGTTCCAAGGGATGGCTGCCATCCTCTCACCACTTGGGTTATATGGAGGCTGGCCGAAAGACGAAACTACCCCTAAGGCCTAATACTAGGATACACACCCCGAGGGGCACTTTGGGAATCTTTGTCTTCGCACCATCGGACGGATGCCCTGCGACCGCAAACTTTCTTAGCCTTGTCGCAAGCTTTGCGATCCCGACGCGTGTCCTCCGCTTCGAAGTCTTCGGAAGCCGTCGTCGCACACCGGTCAGACCGGTCAGACTCACTGGTCAGACCGGTCCGATGCTGCTGCAATTCCGTCTTCGGTCTTGGCTTTGTGGATCAACCAAAGAACCCAGCAGTTTTCTGGTGAACCACCGGAAACCCCGCGAACTCAGTGTAGCCTCCGCCAATCTTCACTCATGACTCGGCTCCCACGTAGTCCCGGCTCGACCCTGGTTTTGAGGCTCAACCAAGAAACTGTCCACGACTTCATCTTGCCGTTCTTGCCACCATGCGGCCCACACTTGACTCCGCTGGCCACCGGGTCCCTCGAACCAAGCCTACTTGTCTTCTCCACACCTGGAGGCCTCACCGGCAACGACCTTTCGCGCTTGTTCTTCACCTGCACCAACACCAGTCAAGGCGCAACCTGCACCTGCAATACTTAGCCAAGAATCAGTCCACACCACGTTGTCAATCACTCATCACACCAGGAAGCGACCATCCACCGGTCCTCGAACCATACATGGCTCTCAATCTCCCCCTTGATGAGTGCATTGACAACACACACATTTTGGTAACCAAAGAGAAAAGGAAAAAGAAAAGAAACGACTAAAAAAACTCCAACAAGCGATCGAAAGCCAAAGGAAAGGCAAAGAGCAAGATCACTTGAGGAAGACAAGTCTCGGTCCCCTTAGGCAAGGGCAACGGCTCGACACAACCGAGACAAAAACATGCTCAAGCAAAGAGTACAAGCCACCAAACCAAAGCTCGAAAACCACAAAGAGCTCCCCCTACACACATGCAACTCCCCCTGGACGAATGCATGCAAACCACTTCATGAAATAGAGCAGCTGCCTCGGCTCAGCTCTGACTGGTCAGACCGGCCAACCTCACCAGTCAGACCGGTGCCCAACATGTGAACAGGGCCAGCATTCTAACCAGTCAGACCGGTGACCATGATCGGTCAGACCGGTGACCCAGAAATGGCTCGAAAGCACCTGAAAACCCTCCAAAAGCATTCAGTAGGTCAAAACATGCTCAAACTTCTCCCCCTTGTTGACAATGCATGAATCAAGCCAAAATTAGGAAAAAACCAACCTAGAGCTTCTCAAATAGACAAAATTCAACATAGCATGCTACACATATCCAAAAGAGCAAGTTAGATACTCTATAGCTTCGTATAGACATCAACTACAAGATCACCAAGTTTCACAACCATTGGGCGAAGCTAAGATAGAATTGTGCATTTTTGAAAAAAAAAATCCCTCTCATGAGCAAAGTCCTAAACATGAACAAAACATGTCAAAATGGCAAAGCTATACAAACTTCATGTTAGGACAACCATTCTAAGCATAAGACCATCATAAACACCCACAAGCATCTCATGTCATGTCAAAGCTTACCGAGCCATGTGCTTACTTCTATGTATGAAACTTCTCATTGGTAAGCAACATGCAACGGTTTAGCACCCAAAAGCAAGTAAATTAAGCACATATGACATTGGAGCACATTTTCCAAGCAATTTACATTTCATTTTCAGATTTAGACTTGGTACATGAAATGTCTTTGCGACAAAAAGGAACTTATGCCCCTCCACAAGATAAAGCATGGGGGCTAAACATTCATGATGGCAAATGAGCCTTTGGCCCCATATGATCAAAATAAGCTATCCAACCACAAATTAAGCATAGCCAAGCCACACAAACATGTCAAGGTCATATAAAGGCATTTACTCACAAGAGAGCATATATGTGACATTTTTCAAAAAACATAGCTAGCAACCATGGATATAAATCAAGATCATCAAGAGCTAAGCCAGACTAACCATAGCTTACCAAACTAGCTCACAAGGACATATATATCATACCATGGTGAACAATGTATATAGGAGAAGCTTTTCCTACACAATGCATATGATACAAAATGCATGCAACCTAAGATACAAAGATGCCTATACATCATGTTACATATGCCATGCCAAATGCAAGAAATGCACAAAGGAAAGCTATACATATGCTACAAAGGAGCTCCCACACAGCCAACTCAAGAAATCAAACAAACACCAAGCTCCCCCCGCAAATGAGTGAAAGTTGCTTGATCTAGGGGTTTGGTGAAAATATCGGCTAGCTGGTCATGTGTGGGTACATGGATCAAAGCGATTTTCCCTTTCTCTACGTTGTCTCTCAGGAAATGATACCTCACTTCTATGTGCTTGGTTTTGGAATGGAGCACTGGGTTCTTTGCAACACTTATGGCACTTGTGCTATCACATTGAAGTGGGACATGGGTATACTCCTCACCAAAGTCACTCATGGTGTACGTGATCCAAAGGAGCTGAGAGCAACAACTAGCTGCGGCCACATACTCTGCCTCGGTGGTGGATTGAGCAACACTCGATTGTTTGCGGGAAGACCAAGACACCAAACAAGAACCCAATAACTGGCAAGTCCAGAAGTGGACTTCCTATCCAACCGACACCCGGCAAAATCCGCGTCCGAAAAACAATGAAGAGCCGAAGAAGAAGACGCAAAGTACCAAAGACCGAAGTCGGGAGCATGTCGAAAATACCTGAATATCCGCTCGACTGCTTGCCGATGCGAAGTCCTTGGAGACGCTTGAAACGAGCGCACAGACATACCGAGAATTGGATGTCCGGCCTTGTCGCCGTCAAGTAGAGGAGTGACCCGATCATACTCCGGTACTCCTTCTGGTCCATGTGCTCACCTTCCTCGTCCGCATCAAGATCTGTAGTCGTACTCATAGGCGTCGCCATGGCCTTGGAGTCCTCCATCTTGAACTTCCTCACAATGTCCTTGGTGTACTTTGCTTGGTGCACGAATGTTCCTTCCTTGGATTGCTTGATCTGGAGGCCGAGGAAGAACTGCAACTCTCCCATCATGCTCATCTCAAATTCCCTGCTCATGTCTTCTGCAAACCTTGCAATCAAAGAGTTAGACGAGCCACCAAAGACAATATCATCCATGTATACCTGCACAATCAGGATCTCTTTGCCCTGCCTGAGGAGAAACAAGGTTTGATCAACCTTCCCCATCTCAAACCCTCTCTCAAACCGGAACCCCCTCAACCTATCGTACCAAGCTCTAGGCGCCTGCTTCAACCCATACAGCGCTTTCCTCAACTTGTACACCCGGTGGGGGTACTTCTCACTCTCAAACCCTGGAGGTTGCCCCACATACACTTCTTCCTCCAAAACAAAGCACTCTTCACGTCCATTTGGTGCAATTTGAACCCTTTAGCCACGGAAAAGGCTAGAAGGATCCTAATCGCCTCCAAACGAGCTACGGGAGCAAAGGTCTCCTCGTAGTCGATCCCCTCTTTCTGACTATACCCTTGCGCCACCAACCTCGACTAGTTTCTCACCACCTCTCCTTTCTCTCCCTCTTTATTTTTCCACACCCATTTTGTCCCAATCGGCTTACACCCCGGTGGAGGATCCACCAACTCCCAAACTTGGTTCCTCTCAAAATTCTCCAACTCCTCATGCATTGAATTAACCCAGTTATGATCAGATAGCGCGTGTCCAATGTCTTTGGGCTCAAAGGTAGCAACAAAAGCAGCATGAGCGAAATGAGAATTCTTTCGAACCCTCGACCGTGTAGTACGTTCATTGATATCGCCGATGATCCTCGAAGCTGGGTGATCCACTTGAACTCGCCGGGGAGGTTCTCGCCTTGATGCTACCTCCCCCTCAACAGCAGCTTCGCCTTGATCTGGGTTTGTTGTTGTAGGTGTGGGAGAGGGCCCGTTTTCGATCGTAGTCGAAGTAGTAGGTACATGCTCAGCCGCGGGCACCACACCGCCATCTTCATCATCTCCATGTTCATGCTTCTCGTCCTGAAAAATCTCCTCGCCAAGTTCCTCGTCACCTGCACACTCAAAAACAAGCTGACTACGTGGCTGTATCTCGTCGAAGGTAACCTCGCAAGTCTCCACGATTTGGTTAGTTTCAAGATTGAGCACTCGAAAGGCTCTAGAATGAGACGCGTAACCAAAAAAAATGCCATCGACAGACCTAGCCTCGAACTTGTCCAACTTCTTACCTTTCTTCAGGATAAAGCATTTACACCCAAACACATGAAAGTGACTCACCTTGGGGGTGCGACCGTGCATCAACTCATAGCAAGTTTTCTTCTTGTGAGCCCTGAGGTAAATCTTGTTCGACACATAGCACGCGGTATTCACCGCCTCAGCCCAGAACCTTCTCGGAGTCCTATGCTCATCGAGCATCGTCCGAGCCATCTCGCACAAGGTTCTGTTTTTCCTTTCCACCACACCGTTCTGGGGAGGCGTATACGGACTTGAAAACTGGTGTTCAAGACCCAAGTCATGGCAAAAGGTTTCGAAACGAGAGTTTCTAAATTTTGAGCCATTGTCACTGCGAATCGCTCGTATGGCATCTCCGTGCCTCTCGTTCCTCAACCTCAAGACAAGATCTCGAACAAAACCAAATGTCTCCCCCTTCTCCTCCAAGAAGAAAACCCACGCATACCGAGAGTAGTCGTCCACCACAACTAGGACGTACCACTTCCCACCCGCAGATCGCACACGAGCTGGGCCAACAAGGTCCATATGGAGCAGCTTGCATGGACGCTCCGTCTCACATCGGTGAGGGGCGGGTGAGAAGAGGCTACCATCTTGGCATTCCTACATGGCGCACAAACCAACTCTTTCTCAAACCTCAACCGTGGCAATCCTCGGACCAAATTGAGTTTACTCAAGCGAGACAAAAGGTCAAAGCTCAAGTGACCCAATTTCCTATGCCACTTCCACAACTCACTTGAAGAACCAGCCAAAAAGCAACGAGCCACACCAGAAGACTGAGAGAAATCCGCTCGGAAAACTTGACCCTCGGGAACGACCATGCAAACTAGATCCCCTCGAGAATCCAAAATCCGAGAACCACCAGGTCAAAACAACACCTCAAAACCCTCATCCAAAAGCTGGGAAACGGAAAGCAAATTGAATCCGAGCGATTGGACAAGAGCAACACGCCTGAGAGTGACCTTCTCACTTACCTTAATCTCACCTTCTGAAAGCACACGCCCTCGCCCATTGTCCCATGATGTATGTCTTGGACACCACCGGGACGAGACTTGAGAACCACCCCTTGTCTCCGGTCATATGCCTCGAGCAACCGGAGTCAATCAACCAAACGTTCCTCAAGTCTCCCACCTGAAATTCAAAAATGAGCACGTGAGTGAACAAATGACTCAGCACTGGGGTTAGTACCAAAAGAGTAAAACCAGTGCCGAGCCATTCGCTCCAAAGTGGGGTTAGCACAAACCATATCAACACACCTATCAAAGATACCACCACGAAAGCCACCACGGGAACCACCACGAGGGAACCACCCCTGTCTAGCTGGAGGAGAACGAAACCCACGAAAGGAAGACCGTGGACCGTTCCTCCTCTCCATCTCAAAGCTACGACTCCTCCTACCCTCGTATTGAGCACGAGGTGGAGAACGTCTAGCAAACTGACCACCTGCAAACTCTCCATTCCAACCACCAGAACCATGACCACCAGAACCGAACCGAGTATCCGCACGAGCACGGAAACTGAACTGTTGTCTGCCCAGACTAGCACCGGTCTGACCGGTGGAGTGCACCGGTCTGACGGTGGTGCTCGGCCAGCAGCACCACCTGCCACCTTTCTATCTCCCCAAGCTGGAACCGTCCTCACAATCGCCTTGGCCCTGGGCATTTGCATACGAGGCTCAGGTACACCATTTGAAGAGCGGTACCTGTCCTTGTTAGCCCACTCTTTAGCCATTCTCTCCTCACGCTTCCTCTTGAAGCAAAACTCACCCTTGTGACCATCTCTCCCACAATAGTCACAATGAAACCGTATGAGCTTAGGCTTAGGCTTGGGTTGGGGTTGCTCACTTGGTTTCTCCTCACTCGGCTTCTCACCCTTCTTCTCTCCAATCTCACTCTCCTTGGAGCTCACAAACTTCACCGGTTTTTGAAAGTCATTTGTAGGGCAAGGAAATATGGGAGGATCTGGGGTTGTGTCAAATTTGTTTCTCAGTGGGTTGGGCTTAGGAGCATAGGCATTTTTGTGGAAGGTTTTTGGTGGAGCTTGGATATCACCAATCTTCTCTCCTCCCTCACCACTACACTCTCCAATCTTATCCGAACCAAGCGCTTGCCCATCATAGCGCTTGTATGCCTCTATCATCATCCTAAGCTGTGGTTCATGACCCAACAACCAACCCATCATTTTCCTCAACTCATCATTCTCATCCTGCAAGCGATCCACATAATGTGCAAGTTCCAGATTTTTCAAAGCATGCAATTCACAAGTAGAGCAAGAAGTGGGAACAGGTTCTTTCAACTTAGCCTCAAGAGAAACAGTGTAAGCATGCATCTCATCAATCTTTCCATGCAAAATAGGGCAAGAAGTGCAAAGCACCTAGCAAAGTAGATCTGGACTTAAGCTCAGCCACTTCAACCCTAAGCACATCTAGTTCATCACAAGTAGAAGCATGCTTATCCTTAAGACTAGTAAGATCAGCTAGGTACACATAGCAATCACAACAATCAATCTCATCAGAAACCACAGGTGAAGCCTTAAGCGAATCTATCTCAAGCTTAGCATCAAGATTCTGGGTTTCTAGCTCAGCTACTCGGTTCCTAGCATCTTCTAGTGAGGCCCTAAGCTCTTTCCTCATCTTCTTTGCCTCTTTAAGCATGTCATCACGATTATCAAGCAACTTGCCAAGACGCTCGTTCTCCTCACGCAAGAAGGGAAGCTCGTCACGTACCTCATCCTCGGAGTCAGAGTCCGAGTCGCTTTGGTGACTCTTCTTGCTGCCGGAGCTACGAGCCATGCCGCAGAAGCCATCTCTCGCGTAGCAGCTCAGCCCGCTCAAGTTCTTGGATGACTTCTTGTTCTTGCACCGATCACCTTCATCTTCACTACTGCTCGAGCTCGAGGAAGAGTAGGCGGAGCTGGAGTCGACGTCGCTCACCCCGACCATCGCTCGGGCCTTTCTGCCGTGACCGTCCTTCTTTCTCGATCGTCGCTCATCCTTGTGCTTGTTCTTGTGCTTGTGATCGTGCCTTGATCGGTACTTGCCGTCTGTCCTCGACCGGTTCTTGTAGCCGTCCTCATTCTCCATCTTCTTCGGACAGTCGGGGACGAAGTGTCCTGGCTTGCCTCACTGAAAGCATGTCTGTGGATTCTTCCTTGTGTTCACCCGGTTCTCGTGCAACCTCTCGAACCGCCTGGTCAGCAACGCCAGCTCCTCCTCTCCAATCATGTCGAACTCCTCGTCTGGCAAAGACATCAAAGAAGACAAAGAGTACATCCTGGAGGATGCGTTAGCGTTAGACTTAGCACCTTTGCCACCAACGAGAGCAAGACAATGAGAGTCAGTCAGGCTCTCAAGACGGGCAGTCACACCACGGTCCAACTCAGCTGACTTGAGCTTCGAGAACATCTCGTTCACGGTCAGGGTGTCATACTTCTCGGACTCAAGAATAGCCTCGACCTTTCCGTCCCACACGGTGCGATCCAACGAGTGCAAGAGCTTCATGGCTCTATCATGATCATCGTATGGGAGCACGGCCACATTGCTCTCATGTTGTTCACCACAACCGTAAACCGCTGGAAAAGGGCATCGACGAACTCGCCGGGGAGATGAGTAAAGTTCTCGTACTCTCACTGGTAAGTCGCGTACATCCGAGCCTGAACATGAGCATTCCCAGCATGAGCATCCTTCAACTGCTCCCAAATCCTACAAGCTAAGTCCTCTGTCTGAACCCGATCGAATTCGGACTGACACAGAGCACGAAACAAGTAGTCGACCACCTTGTTGTTGGCGTTGAACATATCCCTCGATCCTGGAGCAAGGAAGTTAATCGGATGAACATAAGTTGTGTTCACCGTAACGTCCCAAAGGATCTGACCCTTTCCACGGAGGAACGCAGCCATTCGTCTCTGCCACATTTGGTAGTTCTTCCCATCAAAGTGCGGAGGACCCGATCCCCGTTCCTGGTACGCCATCTTTGGATCTTAGACTGGTTAGAGCCTCGAAAGACCCGAACCGGCTCTGATACCAATTGAAGGACCGATCTGGCGACCAGAGAGGGGGGGGTGAATGGGAGCCGATAAAAATTCTTCTCGAAGGAGATGGCTACTCCAACAAGACGAACACGGCTATCCAAATCATGTCTCCGAATCAACTACCTAAGTTGGCCAAGACCACGTAGCCACTAGAGTGCTACTAGTCCTAGGAACCAACACAACAACCTTCCGAACCAAACACACCAAACGCACAGCGAAAATCTGCACGGCTTGCAGCCTGTGCTACACCGGTCAGACTGATGGCCTGCGCCGGTCAGACCGGTGACACCGGTCAGACAGGTGGATAGAGCCAGTCAGGCCGGTGGCTACAGCAGCCGCACAGAAAACGTTCCAGGAAGCCTCAGTGACTCCTCTAGGCCCTGGAACAAAACCACCTCCAAAACACAACCTGCAAGGGAAGAAAACCCTACACAAAACCTAGCAAGACTCCACAAGACCTGCCAAGAACTTACCAACAGCACCACAGGCCAAAAACCACACGAACCAGGCAACTCACCCGAGGAAAATCCCACAAAGGCCTGCACTGGTCAGACCGGTCAAGAGCACTGGTCAGACCGGTCATGCCTGGGTAGCTCGGGATGAATAGCACCCGCGGGTCAACTCCCCCAAATCCAAACATTGATCTTCTGATTCGCTCCACGGATCTGCAGAAGACTTTGGGGATAGTAGGAACACCTCATGGGCACCCCATAGCCAAGATTTGGTCTACCAAACCTTGCTAGAACGAGAGGAATCGAAGAAATCCCACCAAGAACGCCTCTAACCCTAGATAGGAGAAAACCCCAAAATCGAGCCCCTTTGCTCACGGATTTGGGAGGGGAATCAAACGGAAAAGAACCATGAAGGGTTCATGCATACATCCCCCACCAAAAAGGCTCCGAAAATCACCAAAAAGGAAAAACGGGAGAGACACAATCAAGCCTTGAGGAACCACGCCGAATCATCTATACATACCATGAAGATTCATATAGGGTCTAGCTTGCCGCCCGATCATCCTTCCCTCTCACAAGATCTCACCATGAAGCTCTCAAGCTAGTCCTAGAAATTCCAAAGGAAAAATGGAAGAGGAAAATAGCAAAATAAAAAGAGCTAGGGTTCCAAGGGATGGCTGCCATCCTCTCACCACTTGGGTTATATGGAGGCTGGCCGAAAGACGAAACTACCCCTAAGGCCTAATACTAGGATACACACCCCCGAGGGGCACTTTGGGAATCTTTGTCTTCGCACCATCGGACGGATGCTCGGCGACCGCAAACTTGCTTAGCCTCATCGCAAGCTTTGCGATCCCGACGCGTGTCCTCCGCTTCGAAGTCTCTGGAAGCCGTCATCGCACACCGGTCAGACCAGTGCTCCTCACCGGTCAAACCGGTACCCACCGGTCAGACTCACCGGTCAGACTGGTCCGATGCTGCTGCACTTCCGTCTTCGGTCTTGGCTTTGTGGATCAACCAAGGAACCCAGCGGTTTTCTGGTGAACCACCGGAAACCCCGCGAACTCGGTGTACCCTCCGCAAATCTTCACTCATGACTCGGCTCCCACGTAGTCCCGGCTCGACCTTGGTTTTGAGGCTCAACCAAGAAACCGTCCACGACTTCATCTTGCCGTTCTTGCCACCATGCGGCCCGCACTTGACTCCGCTGGCCACCGGGTCCCTCGAACCAAGCCTACTTGTCTTCTCCACACCTGGAGGCCTCACCGACGACGACCTTTCGCGCTTGTTCTTCACCTGCACCAACACCAGTCAAGCCACAACCTGCACCTGCAATACTTAGCCAAGAATCAGTCCACACCACGTTGTCAATCACTCATCACACCAGGAAGCGACCATCCACCGGTCCTCAAACCACACATGCCTCTCACAACTTGGGGATGGTTGCTCATACCGAGGGTGTAACTTTAAATGTAGAATCTACCTTAGAGCAGGAGATACACGATGGACAGTTGGAGGATGAGGAGATCAAGGAAATCAGAGAAACTATGGAAAAGGGTAAAGCTCCGGATTTCACAGAGGATGATCAGGGAACCATATAGTTTAGGAACAGGATTTGTGTGCCTGATGTGGGAGATCTCCGAAAGACCATCTTAAGAGAGGCTCATGATTCAGCTTATTCCATTCACCCAGGCAGTACTAAAATGTATCAAGATCTCAAGTAGAGGTATTGGTGGTATGGAATGAAGAGGGATGTAGCAGCCTATGTGGCCTTGTGTGACACCTATTATAGAGTTAAAGCTGGGCATAAAAAACCAGTTGGATTACTTCAACCATTAAAGGTGCCTGAATGGAAGTGGGAAGAGATTAGCATGGATTTCATAGTGGCATTGCCACGTACACCAGCTGGGTATTATTCTATATGGGTAATAGTGGACCGATTAACTAAAGTAGCTACAAGAAATCCTTTGATCCATGACGAAATTCCCATGACGTTTTTTGATTTCGTCACAGATCACACTGTATCCATGACAAACACTCAGATTTCGTCATAGATTGGCAGTGCTGGATATGAAGCCCGATATGAAGTCCAAACACTATGACGTTGTGTCAATTTCGTCATAGATTTCGTCACAGATCACACTGCATCCATGACAACAGGCAAATTTCATCATAGATTAGCAGTGTTGGATATGAAGCCCAATATGAAGTCCAAACACTATGACGTTGCGCCAATTTCGTCATAATCCGACCTACATTGCATTTCAACATTTCCTCATGATCAATAAATTTAAAAAATCATATAATGTGTGAAAAGAATTAGAGATAATCACAGTCAATAATTTAAAAATCTAAATTTTAATTTTTTTCTAAAGGATATAATATTATATAGATATACCTATATAAAGGCAAACAAAATTGGATTTCCATTTTATGATTTTTTATAATTTACTATGGTTTTCTAAATATTCAGTTGAATTAAATAAAAAATAAAAAGACAAAACTATTTTTAAAACCACGCATAACCAAGCTCGGGATGTAATCTGGACGGTTTCAAAGGTTGAAGAATATGCTCTGTGTAGTTAAGAAGTTTAGGGATGAAAACTAGACTTCCACGAAAATTGAAAAGGAGTCAAAGGAACCTGGGCTTTTTAACCGGAGTCAAAGTCTGTTGGTAGCCCTCTAACTCCTTAATGTGTCCAGGAAACCACCCCGAGTTACCAAACCAGCCCACGCAGCTCTACAGGCCGGCCCAGCTAAGCAGCCCAATAGGCCGGCCCATCTCCGCGAAAATGGAGGGCCACTAACAGACTTTTGACATACAATAGTTCAAAATTTAATTATTTCCAATAAACCTGCAGAAATTCATTTAAATGATAAAAAATAGCAATTTGTTCAAAAAATCTTGAAACTTCTAAAAGTCAACTTAAATGTGCTCTTTTACATGTGAAAAATATGTTTGGGTATATAAGATAATTATTTTTTCAGTTAATACATAAAGGTGTCTTAATTAGGTATTTTAAAATAGAAAAATATCTCTTTTCATAATAAATGGAAATGTGAATCCTCATGTGTCAATAGAAGAGTAAATGTAAGGTTATGTGTAGAATTGAGGTGTACATGACCAAGAAAATACTTTAGGGTATACAAACTTTAAAGTTTAAGTTGAGTTGTATGAAATAGTGTAAGAGACCTATATAGTTTGTGAACAATGTATACTCCAATTTTCACAAAATCTTATGAAACTTTTTTTGTAAACTTGTACATCCATAAAATGATTCTATGACAATTCACATAATTTTTGGAGAAGTTTTAGGTATTATTATCATTATTTTATAATAAGGTGGCTAGTAGAACTTTAAATTTTTCTTATAAGATAATTGAATTTTTCGTCAATCTTCTAGATGTAGACTATAATGGACCAAAAGTGCCTAAATATAGTTTTTTTGAATTTTTTTAATCCTGTTAGAGGTACATATAGGTCAATTTGGAATTACTTTCGGTAAACATGCAGAAATTCATTTAAATGATAGAAAATAGTAAATCTATTTGAAAATTCTTGAAACTCCTACATGATAACTTATATATTGTTTGTTATATGTGAAAAATATATTTGGGGCATATAAGATAACGATTTTGCAACTTACTTCACAAGAGTGTATTCATTAGTGATTTAAAAAAATAGAAAAATATCTTTTTTGCACAACAAATAGCAATGTGAATCCCCATATGTTAATATAAGAGTAAATGTGAGGTTATGTCCAGAATTGAGGTGTACATGAGCAAGAAAATACTTTAGGGTATACAAACTTCAAAGTTTAAGTTGAGTTGTATGAAGCAATGTGTGAGACCTATATAGTTTGTGAACATGTATACTCCAATTTTCGTAAAATCTTATGAAACTTTTTTGTCAAGCTTGTACATCGATAAAATAATTCTATGTCAATTTACATAATTTTTGGAGATATTTTGGGTATTATTATCATTATTTTATAATAAGGTGGCAAGTAGAACTTTGAATATTTCCTATAAGACAATTGAATTTTTCATCAATCTCCAAGATGCAGGCTAAAATGGACCATAAGCTCCTAAATATAGTTTGGAAATACTTTAAGAAAACATGCAAAAATTCATTTAAATGATAAGAAATAGTAAATCTACTTCAAATTTTTTGAAACTCCTAGATGACAACATATATGTTGTATTTTACATGCGAAAAATGAGTTGTTGTATATGATATAATTATTTTTATCTTTTAGTGAAATTAATTAAAACAAAAGGAAAAACCAGAGAAATAGTTAAATGGGCCGACAAATCTTGGAAAGGGCCGTTTTCTTCGAAGGCCCGATTACTTCCAGCTGTCGATGCCTGATCCAACGATTTGGATCGATCCTAGCATGTATAAAACGCGACTAGGTGAAGACTGAAAACCCTAGTTCATGTGTCTCCCAGTCTCCTCCCTACTGCCGCCGCTCCCACATCCTTTCGTCTCTGCCCCCACCCCAGATCTGCGCCGCCCCGACTCCTCCTTCCGTCCACCGCGTCCGTTCCCGGCAGGAAGTCACGTCCCCTTCGCCTCGGCCGCCTCCTCCCCGGCCTGCCGCGGCGACAGGTCGTTGCCCCCCGTCTCCATCCATGCCCGCCATAAATCGCGCCTCCGTCTCCTCTCCTAGCCCTCTCTCTCCCTCCTCCAATCCGCACGCAGCAGCCGCTGTCCAGATCCCATCCTCTCCTCTTTCCTCATGCCGACGGTGGCCACGTCTCTGGTGTTGAAGGTCTCCCGCGACGCAGCTCGCGCCGCCCGCTTGGCTGCATCTGCCGCATCATGCTGTGCAGCGATGCTGCGTCGCCAAGGTTCAGATGGTGTGGCCGCTCCAGATCCGCTGCTGTGCCGCTCCTACAACCACCCGCTCCTCCGCATCAGCCAATCCGCCGCTGCCTCACACCCCCTCTTCGCCAACATCTCCATCCCCTCCACCAGGTAATCCCTCTTTAGAAACATCTATCCCTTCCGGGAACTTCTATCCCTGCAACCTGCATTATGTGCAACCTGTGATGTCAACCTGCATCTGATTCATCTACTATCTTTGATTCGAATTGGTTCCTGCTCAGTTCTTTGCTTTGATGCTGAGATCCTGAGGCCCAATAGCTTAGTTTTTCCCCCTTCTTGTTTCAAGAGCTCAGTACCTGCTTTCTGGTTGAAATGTTGAAGTGAATGTATCTTTATGATTGTTGATGTTGGATTAGAGTGTAGCTCAACAATAAAAAGATATGTCAATGACCAGTGAAATAGAAAACAAACATCCTGTTCTTGCTTGCCATGTAATCTGGGTATTGCTGGCTGTCATGGGTGTAATTGAAAAGGGCATGTTAAATTTGCTTGGTTATTAACTGATGGATGGCTGTGAAGTCTATTGATTATTACTAGTAACTTGACTTAGTTACAGTGTACATGAAATCTATACTAGCACTATGCCAACTTTTGAAATTGAAATACCATGGTTTGTTAGATTTATCTTACTGGTACCAAACCAATCTTGTTCTCACTCAGTGTGACATATCACTGAGACAGGCTTATCATCTGATGCTTAAAAACTTGCTGAAATTGCTCCAATGGAATTGTAGGGCTTTAGATAATTGTTCTCCTTTTCTTTTTTATGGAACACACTGCATGTCATTTCATTTATTGGAAAAAAAGTTTCAGTCCCCTTGTCATTTCTTGCAGTTAGTATTGCATGGCAATGGCACAAGCTTGCAAGAGTTTGCAGGATTGGAGTACTATTTCGTTACAGGTCTGAAATTCATGTGGGTTTTCTTCTTTCTTTCGTCTTTCTTCTGCTCGCATTAGTAGATTCTTGGATGGAAATGCATCCTAGGTGTTCAGTATTTCTTGGAGGCTTGCAAATAACACACTTTGTCCAAGATATATTTTTTTAGTTTTTTCTGTCCAATATATTACCTGCATTAGATAGTAGCTAGTACTTAGTTGCATTAAGCTTTTTAGTACTTTATTGTTGAAGTGAGATCTGAAATTATTTGAATGAGAGTAAAAGAGCGTAGTCTCTCACCATTGCTTCTAATATCAAAGGCATGATGTACCTTGCTGTTTTCTATGTTTTCCCAGACTTAATTCTAGTGACCAACGCCATGTTCTGCTTCTGCTTGGTACTCAACTATTAATCTGTTGTATATCTCCGAGCAGGACTCTGCAACATGCCCAACTTGTAGACCGACCAGGACCTCGCCGCACTGACCTGACGAGCATTCCGCTGCCCCTACCAGATCAACCCTCTCACTGCTAAAGGTGTAATCCATTCATTCCTCTTGGGCTACTAGTGTGATAAAAAGAGATTCAAAGTACATCCCTCTACTTGTTTATGTTGCACATCTTGAAGTCTGCAAAATCAAGGAAAATTCTACCCCTTTTAGGGACACACGTTGATTCATGCAAATATGCAAATGAATATTGGCTTGAATAATATTTTTGAACTTAGGAATCTTGTAAGAACCAGTGCTTATATTGATATATGGAGAATTAAGAAAGGTGTCTCTACGAGTCGTTAGAATGGATGCTTTTTGTCCAGTTGGTCATTGTGTATCTTTAAGCAAGAATCTCGTCGAGTAGTAAAAGGCACCATGACACAATAATTAAGAACTTTCTAATCTTGTCCTCTTTATGTTTGTATGATATAACATATGTATGTACTTGTAGTCATCCATACATAGCATTTTTAGTATTTTCTATCTCAATTGCTCAATGATGCCTACTAACACCTACTGACGGCAATGTCTTCTTTCAGGTTGAGGATTAGATGCATCAAGAAGCAAGCTATTACAAGCAATGGACCTGATACTACTACAAGAATACATTTGATCTGTTGTTTTGATGTCATGTTATGGTGTTCTTGTCTGGAATTGCTTGTGATTTCTAAGCTTTTCTTGCATTTGACAAGTCTGGTTGGAAATTAGCCATGTTGGATTGAATTTTATATGGGCTGTGTATTTTTATAGAACTACTGTGGTTTAAAATTGAGCATGTTGGGCTGAACTTTATGTTGGTTCGGTATATATTTCTGAATTGCATGGGTTATGAAATGGGCTGTGTATTTGTAAATGGGCTGTGGTGGGCCGAAATCTTATGGGCTGTTTAGATCTAGGTCGTTATATAAATTTGGCCACGTCATCATCCACGTAGGCTGTCATGTTAGCGCCGCATGGCTGCCACGTCAGCGCCATGTGGCCGCCAAGACATCTGTCACGTGGCTGCCACATCATTTGCCATGTGGCTCCCACGTCATTTGCCATGTGGTTGCCACATCCTCAACTATGACATCATCAATTGACACGTCATCTGCCACGTCCTCATCTATGTCAGCAGCCAACTCATCTCTACGAGTGACGTGGCAAGTTAATCCATGACGATAACATTCGCCACAGATTTTGGGCTTCGGGCTGGGTTCAATGGGCTTTATACCAATCTATGACGACTTGCAAACGTCATGGATCACACTAATCTATGACGAAAATGTTAGTTCGTCACGGCGCTTAATCTGTGACGCTCAATACATGACATTTTGAAATTTTGTCATAGATGCCGTTTTATGACGAAATTTTGATGATCCGTGACGAAAATCGACCGTCATGGACGGTAGGATGTTTTGTAGTCATTTCATCCCTGTGAAGACTACTCATTCAGGTGCAAGGTTGGCAGAACTGTATATGTCCCGAATAGTGTGTTTGCATGGCGTACCTAAAAAGATAGTATCCGACAGAGGTACTCAGTTCACATCTCGTTTCTGGGAGAAGCTTCATGAATCCATGGATACAAAGTTGAATTTTAGCTCAGCTTATCACCCATAGACAGATGGACAGACTGAGAGGACTAACCAGATTCTGGAGGACTTGTTGAGAGCTTGTGCTCTTAAGCACGGAGGAAGTTGGAATAAGAGTTTGCCATATGCTGAGTTCTCTTACAACAACAGCTATCAGGCTAGTCTTAAGATGGCACCCTTCGAGGCATTGTATGGAAGAAAGTGTAGAACACCTTTGTATTGGAGCCAAACGGGAGAGAGTCAGTTGTTCGGAACTGATATCGTTAAGGAAGCAAAAAGGCAAGTTCAGATCATAAGAGAAAACTTGAGGACTGATCAATCTAGACAGAAAAGTTATGCAGACGGAAAGAGGAGAGACGTGGTTCTTCAAGAGGGCGACTATGTGTACCTAAAAGTGTCACCGATCAGAGGTTTGCGCAGATACAAGGTAAAGGGAAAGTTGTCACCTCGCTTTGTCAGACCCTTCAAGATCTTAGAGAGAGTGGGAGAAGTAGCTTACAGATTGGAGTTACCAAATCATCTCTCAGATGTGCATGATGTGTTCCATATCTCTCAGTTGAAAAAGGGTCTCAAACCTCATGATAAGGAGCCATTGCCTATGGACGGATTGAACGTTAAGGAGGATCTCACTTACACTGAACGTCCCATTAGGATCTTGGATACTCTAGCACAGGTAACGAGGAATCGGGTTATTAAAATATGCAAGGTGTAGTGGAGTAATCATGTAGAAGATGAGGCAACCTGGGAAAGAGAGGATGAATTGAAGGAAGACTATCCCGATCTTTTTGTTGATCCATCTGAATCTCGAGGACGAGATTCATCTTAAGGGGGTAGGATTTGTAACACCCTAAATTTCGCACTATGCCTTTATTAAAATTTTGCTAGCAACAATGCTCATGCTTAAGGATTTTTAAGGTTTTATTTAATTTTCCTAGGCGTCTAATTATTTTCTTAATTAAATTAATGAACTATAGGAGTTTATTGTTGCATTCATGATGGAGCATTATTTTTGGTTGCTTGAATTCGAATTTATGTTTGAATTCATTTGCTTGAGTCTTTTTCAAAAATATCAAATCTTTCTTTCTTCTCCTTTCCCCTTTCTTCCTTTTCTTTTGTTTCAGCCCATGAGCCAAAGTCCTGCGAAGATCCCTGGACTTCCTTTGCTTTTGCCGCGTGCATTTTTCTCCCAGCCCAGCCGGCCGCTTCGCCTCGGCCCTACTCAGCCCGTGGTGCTACCCACCTCCCGCAGCCGCTGCCAAGTGGGGCCCGGCCGTCATCCCTCACCTCCGGTCGAACCCGCACCGAGCCGGATCCCTGCTCGAGTCTTGGTCACGCCTCGCACCACGCCCCTGCCCGTGGACCCGCATGCCGAGGCTGGTTTCCGCCTCTTATAAAGCCGCCGCCACCTCTCCGCCCTAGGGTTTCGCCCTAGCCGCAAGCCTCAGCGCCGCCGCCCGACCTCCAAACCCTAGGTCAGAGCGCCGCCGTCGATCTCCGTCCGTGCCGCCTCCCTACCAATGTTGAAGGGCTTCGGAGGAAGGTGAGAACATGAGGAAGCCGCTGGTGAAGTCCCCACTCGCTCCTGTGCCCGTCTTTCAGTGCGCAAGCTCGCCAGCGCTGTGCAGGATTGCCGCCGTCCGCCTCGTCAGACCGCTCATCGTCACCGTCGCTTTTCCGCCCGTGTGGACCTCCTGTTTGAGTCCACCGCCTTCCCAGCAATCTCTAGGGACAAATCCCATGTCGAATCGTGGCCAGATGCCCGTTTTTGAACAACGCCGGCGAACCGCCGCCGCACGCCGCCGTGTGCTGCAGCTCGCCGCTGCTCGCAGCACTGCCGCTCGCCGGCCGTTGTTCGCGCCCATCTCATCTAAAGCCAACAGCCCAGATCGATCCAGACCCCGGGTAAAACCAGTGCATACCGGTCATCCTTGCCCCTTTTGCTAAAGAGACCCTAGGTTCTTTTGTTTTTGCAGCCGCAGTCCACACAGTTCAAAAACTTTTAGTTTTAGGTCATTTTCTTTATGCCTTGGACCCTATCTTTCCTAGGTTTTGCGCCCGAAGTCCAGCCCTAGAAGTTTGGCGCTATAGACCTTGTGTTTATAAGCATAATTCTGGTTTAGCCCTCAGTTTTTGCAGTTAGACCCCTAGAAACTTAGTTTTCCTGCAGTTAAGCCCTTCAAACTTGTACAGCTCATATCTTCGCCGTTTTAGCTCCGTTTTTAGCGTTCTTTATATCCATGTGTTCGTCTCGACGAGTAGCTTAGTTTAGTGTAGCTTTTATTTCTGTTTGAAATGATTGGTGAATTGTTTTCTTATTTTATTGTATTGTCTCTTGCATGTGAATGTGTTATGCGTAGAGAACGAGCAGTTCGAGGGATTTTCTGAAGGTGAAGACTTTGAAGACTCTGAGCAGTTTTCGGATCTTGTGGAAGGCAAGTGTCCATGGTCATACCCGCTTTATCCTATATAAATATGCATTTAATCATTGTATTTACTTTATTGCTTTGCATTAATTTTGATGGGTTCCTATTAAGGATTATGCCTAGTTTCTTTTGAACATTGCGTTGTAGCTGGGTTGATTAATTAATCTTGATGGTAGATGCTGCTTAGTTGCTCAACTGGGTTGGTAATAAACAACATGTTACTCTATATACTCTATGTTCATTAATGGTAAGTTAATTACAAGACTACATGCTTAATTGGAACATGGAGTGACCACCCAGGACAACAGTACAACCACAAGGCTATATGGCTCTGGCTTGGCTGAATAATTAGAGACCTTGATGTTGTAGTGATCTTACCTGAAAGGGGCCAATGGGGAGGCGTTGACGGGGTATAGACCTGCTCTAGCGGGGAGTTGGGCTTTTCTAAGACACGGTACCTGCTAGGGAGCTTTATGCCCTGCTTCGACCTGAAACCTAGTGGGTTGCTGCACATTAGGGAATCTTTGTAAAGGTCTCGTAGCGTCCCTATGCAATCACACCTCGGCAATGTGGTATGATGCCTGATCAGCTTCGCGTGATTGGGTCTAAAGTTCTTTTGAACTTTTACGTGACTTGTGGGTAAAGATGTACAACCTCTGCAGAGTGTTTTAAACTAATTGATTAGCCGTGCTCATGGTCAAGAGCGGCCTGGACCCTCACATGATTAATCTATCGGAAGATGAATTTAAATTATTCTTTGCTTTACGTTTATGATGGTGATGCTACACTTTAATTGTGGGATGGTATACACTTATACTTGCTAGTAAGTAAGTTGCTTAATAAAATTTGACCAACTAAAATGCTAAAGTGCTTAAACCCTTCGGCCATCCACTTATACAACCTTACATGTTTATTATGATATTCTCCCCTTGCTGAGTACGGCATGTGCTCATGCTTGTTTATTTATTTCATCTACACAACCCGGATTGCTGCTCAGACTTGAAGGTTTTCTGATGAGTTCTAGGCGTACATGCCCCCAGTCAGCTGCCTGTGGAGTTCCTTTTTGAAGATCCACTGCTAGTTGTTTGCTCTGATGATATGATTAGAAGACTTTCGGTCATGTAATGGTTATAATACTCTCTTTTACGCTTTGACACTGTATTTGGTATTCACTGAGTCATTACGTGTGTGTAACTTGATCCTAGCGCACATGTAATTTATGCATTCGAGTTTGTCTTCAAATTCGGGTGTGACAAAGTTGTATCAGAGCCGTGTTGACTGTAGGACGTTAGCCTAGTTTGAAAATGGTCGAATTTAAGGATTATAATATCATAGAAGCCATTCTCACTTCATGCTATGTTTTAATTCTTCTTTTACATACTTATCCTTGCTTCTACCCCATCCTTGATATTCTACTTTTTCTCCAACTTGTCTTGGCACTTTTCACTCTATGCTTCCTTGTTCTTGCTTTAAGGAATCTTTAGCATCTGCTTTACTCCTCTCCAATCTTTCTCTATCTTTACCCTACCCGCGTTCATATCAGTTCTCAGCAATCAAGTGACCCCATCATGTTCATCTCAAAGATCTTCCTTAATAGGATATAGGAGCTTTAAGTTCTTTCTTAGTATAATCGATAGATTCGAATGTCTCAACATGTGCTTAGTTTAGAAGTGTGCTTGTATGCTTGATTTTGTGATAACTGCTTGATTTGGATCTTTGTTTTGAGTGCGGTGTGGTGTGGAGTAATGACCACAATGACATCGGGTTAGTAGCTAGTTTGCTTAGTTGGGGTTTAATTCTTTCCCAATCCACATAACCTTGAATAATCTTTCCTTTATCTTTCTTTATCTCTCAAACAAAACTTGTTGGTACCAAATCTATTCACGCAGCTCTCTGACACAGCAGTAGTGTTTTGGTTATATCTCAAGATACTGAACTTCAATTGACATGAAACTAGTTGGGTTAGTTCACAAATTTCCTAAGTGATTTTATATCAAAAATTCAGCACCATTCAATGTATATTCTGGGAGTTATGCACAAAACATTGGAGCTATCAGAATCTGGAAACTCTGCTGACACAGTCACCTTATTTATTTTGTATCTGGAGTTATAGATCTTCGATTGAGATGATTCCAGTTGGATTAATTTCATAATTTCATATTCTCTGTTCTGGTGAAATTTCATAATTTATTGATATCAATAATGAGAGTTACACCTGATTTGTTGGGACAAACATAATCTGTCTTAATCTGGAAGTTCATGTTGCTTCATCTTTCGAATTTATCTCTTTGTTCTAGAATCTAAATCCCACGATCCTAACACTCAGATGGTGAACACCAGGTTTGGATCGGGAGTTGATCAGCCGCAGTGCCCCGTCAGAGGAGTGGCAGTTCCAGTAGCACTCAGCAGCAGAGCCAGATGGATCCGGCAATGCAGCAATTTCTGGCAGCACAGATGCAGCTTCTCCAGAACATGTCCACCAACATGGCAAGCATGCAGGCTCAGATAAACCAGAACCAGCCACACAAGGACAAGCACCAGCAATTCATGAGCCATTGCCCGTCAATGTTTTCTCATGCAGCTGATCCATTGGAGGCAGAAGATTGGCTGAAGACAGTGGAGAAGATGCTCACCATCACACAGTGCACTGATAGGGAGAAGGTCCTATATGCTTCAGGTCGACTTCAGGGAAAAGCATCAGCTTGGTGGGATTCCTACGTTGCTGCTCATGCCACTCCTGATGCTATCACTTGGCAGGAGTTCACTACCAGCTTTAGGAGCTATCATATACCTGCCAGCCTTATGAAGTTAAAGAAGAAAGAGTTCCTGGCTCTCAAGCAGGGAGAGATGTCTGTGATACAGTACAGGGGCAAGTTCATTGAGTTGTCTTGCTATGCTCCTGAGGATGTTGCTGATGATGAGAAGAAGCAAGAGTTGTTCATGGAGGGATTAGTTGAACCACTCCAGTACAGCTTAGGCCTCACACCTTCCTATCATTCCAGACGTTGCTAGACAAGGCCATTCGCTTGGAGTACAAGCGCAAGGAGTTGAGAGAGCTGAAGAGGAAAGCCACCACCCCTAGACAGTCAGGGAGTAACACTCGCCCCCACTTTACTCCACCTCAGGGGACACCACTTCATTCTGGAGGCCCAAGTGAGAACTTTGGGCAGCAGCAGCAGTTGGAGTGTCCGGTACAGCAGACTTCACGGCCCAGTTCTCAGCAGAATCATCAGATGGCACTTGTTACCACCCCAGTGAGGACTAGCACCCCTAGAGGTACCGCCTGCTTTAAGTGTGGAGAGGTTGGTCATTATGCAAATGCCTGCCCCAAGAGGAATGCTCCCAACACTCCAGTACAGAAGCAGCAGAGCCAGCAAATGAAGAATGAGAGCCAGACCCCGAAGGGCAACAAGAGAAAACAGAGCTATGCACATGGAAGGGTGAGCCACATGAGTTCAGAGAAAGCTCAGGAAAACCAATGAGTAGTGCTCGGCACGTGTCTTGTCAACTCCGCCCCCGCCTCAATTTTATTCGATTCTGGAGCATCCCATTCTTTCATTACTTCTCAGTGTGCAGCTAAACATAACATCTCCATGAGCATCATGCCACACCGCCTGCTAGTTGATGTACTAGGGGGATAATGAAAGCCTCACATCAGTGTAAAAATGTTAAACTCAAGATATTGGAGAAGGATTTCTGGGCTAATCTCATAGTGTTGGATTCTGATGGCATTGATGTGATACTTGGAATGAGATGGTTGGACAAGTTTGATGGAGAAATCCAGCGTGCCAAGAAGTCAGTCCTTCTCACCAGTATAGACGGCGAAAGGATTGAATTTGTAGCTACTCTACCATCAGTAGAAGGGTGTTCAATAAACCAGTTAAATGGTAAATCTTTAGAGGACATCAAGGTGGTGTGTGATTACCCAGATGTGTTTCCAGATGAGCTGCCGGGTATGCCACCTGATCGAGATGTTGAGTTTGTTATTGATCTTTTACCTGGCACTGCTCCTATCTCTAAGCGACCATGCAGAATGTCTAGTGATCAATTACTTGAGCTTAAGAAGCAGATCAAGGAGTTATTGGAAAAGGGATTCATTCGTCCAAGTTCATCACCTTGGGGGGCACCAGTTATCTTTGTGGCGATGAAGGATGGTACTCAGAGGATGTGTGTGGATTATAGATCGCTCAACGATGTTACTATCAAGAATAAGTACCCATTGCCCCGCATTGAGGATTTGTTTGATCAGATGAGAGGTGCTAAGGTATTCTCAAAGATTGATTTACGTTATGGTTATCATCAGATGAAGATCAGATTATCAGATATTCCTAAGACTGCATTCACCACTAGGTATGGACTCTATGAGTACACAGTCATGTCTTTTGGATTGACTAATGCACCTGCCTACTTCATGTATCTGATGAACAAAGTGTTTATGGAGTACTTGGATAAGTTTGTTGTGGTGTTCATCGATGATATCTTGATTTACTCCAAGAATGAGTAGCATGAGGAGCACCTGAGGCTTGTGTTGCAGAAGCTTGGAGAGCATCAGCTGTATGCCAAGTTTAGCAAGTGTGATTTTTGGTTGAAGGAAGTCTCTTTCCTTGGGCATGTCATCACCGATGGAGGTATTTTAGTTGATCTAGCAAAGGTCAGTGATGTATTGAGGTGGGAACCGCCACGGACTTTCAAGGAGATCAGGAGTTTTCTTGGCCTTGCAGGGTATTATCGTCGGTTCATTAAAGGGTTTTCTAAAATAGCGAAGCCTCTTACATCACTATTAGAGAAGGATAAAGAGTTCAAGTGGACTGCTGCCTGTCAATCCAGTTTTGAGGAGTTAAAGAAGAGGTTGACTTCAGCTCCAGTTCTAGTGATGCCAGACCTGCAAAAGAGCTTTGATATCTACTGTGATGCGTCCCGATAGGGCTTAGGCTGTGTTCTCATGCAGGAAGGTCATGTTATAGCCTATGCATCTCGACAGTTGAGGAAACATGAGCTGAATTATCCTACACATGATCTGGAGTTAGCAGCGGTGGTTCACGCTTTGAAGATTTGGAGGCACTACATTATGGGATCCAAGTGCCAGATTTACACGGATCATAAGAGCCTGAAGTACATCTTCACTTAGAAGGATTTAAATCTAAGACAACGCCGATGGTTGGAGTTGATCAAAGATTATGATTTGGAGATACACTATCATCTTGGGAAGGCAAACTTGGTTGCAGATGCTTTGAGTCGGAAAGGACATGCCAACATGGCTTTGGCATTCCAGTTGCCTGATGAACTGATGAAGGGGTTTGAGAGGCTCAACTTGGGGATGGTTGCTCATACCGAGGGTGTAACTTTAAATGTAGAATCTACCTTGGAGCAGGAGATACGCAAAGGATAGTTGGAGGATGAGGAGATCAAGGAAATCAGAGAAACTATGGAAAAGGGTAAAGCCTCTGATATCACAGAGGATGATTAGGGAACCATATGGTTTAGGAACAGGATTTGTGTGCCTGATGTGGGAGATCTCCGAAAGACCATCTTAAGAGAGGCTCATGATTCAGCTTATTCGATTCACCCAGGCAGTACTAAAATGTATCAGGATCTCAAGCAGAGGTATTGGTGGTATGGAATGAAGAGGGATGTGGCAGCCCATGTGGCCTTGTGTGACACCTGTCATAGAGTTAAAGCTGAGCATCAGAAACCAGCTGGATTACTTCAACCATTAAAGGTGCCTGAATGGAAGTGGGAAGAGATTAGTAAGGATTTCATAGTGGGATTGTCACGTACACCAGCTGGGTATGATTCTATATGGGTAATAGTTGACCGATTAACTAAAGTAGCTCATTTCATCCCTGTGAAGACTACTCATTCAGGTGCAAGGTTGGCAGAACTGTATATATCTCGAATAGTGTGTTTGCATGGCGTACCTAAAAAGATAGTATCCGACAGAGGTACTCAGTTCACATCTCGTTTCTGGAAGAAGCTTCATGAATCCATGGATACAAAGTTGAATTTTAGCTCAGCTTATCACCCATAGACAGATGGACAGACTGAGAGGACTAACCAGATTCTGGAGGACATGTTAAGAGCTTGTGCTCTTAAGCATGGAGGAAGTTGGGATAAGAGTTTGCCATATGCTGAGTTCTCTACAACAACAGCTATCAGGCCAGTCTTAAGATGGCACCCTTCGAGGCATTGTATGGAAGAAAGTGTAGAACACCTTTGTATTGGAGCCAAACGGGAGAGAGTCAGTTGTTTGGAACTGATATCGTTAAGGAAGCAGAAAGGCAAGTTCAGATCATAAGAGAAAACTTGAGGACTGCTCAATCTAGATAGAAAAGTTATGCAGACGGAAAGAGGAGAGACATGGTTCTTCAAGAGGGCGACTATGTGTACCTAAAAGTGTCACCGATCAGAGGTTTGCGTAGATTCAAGGTAAAGGGAAAGTTGTCACCTCACTTTATCAGACCCTTCAAGATCTTAGAGAGAGTGGGAGAAGTAGCTTACAGATTGGAGTTACCAAATCATCTCTCAGATGTGCATGATGTGTTCCATATCTCTCAGTTGAAAATGGGTCTCAAACCTCATGATAAGGAGCCATTGCCTATGGACGGATTGAATGTTAAGGAGGATCTCACTTACACTGAACGTCCCATCAGGATCTTGGATACTCTAACACGGGTTACGAGGAATCGGGTCATTAAAATGTGAAGGGTGCAGTGGAGTAATCATGCAGAAGAAGAGGCAACCTGGGAAAGAGAGGATGAATTGAAGGAAGACTATCCCGATCTTTTTGTAGATCCATCCGAATCTCGAGGACGAGATTCATCTTAAGGGGGTAGGATTTGTAACACCCTAAATTTCGCATTATGCCTTTATTAAAATTTTGCTAGCAACAATGCTCATGCTTAAGGATTTTTAAGGTTATATTTAATTTTCCTAGGCATTTAATTATTTTCTTAATTAAATTAATGAACTATAGGACTTTATTATTGCATTCATCATGGAGCATTATTTTTGGTTGCTTGAATTCGAATTTATGTTTGAATTCGTTTGCTTGAGTCTTTTTCAAAAATATCAAATCTTTCTTTCTTCTCCTTTCCCCTTTCTTCCTTTTCTTTTGTTTCAGCCCATCAGCCAAGTCCTGCGAAGATCCCTGGACTTCCTTTGCTTTTGCCGCGTGCATTTTTCTCCCAGCCCAGCAGGCCGCTTCGCCTCGGCCCAACTCAACCCGCGGTGCTACCCACCTCCCGCAGCCGCTGCCAGGTAGGGCCCGGCCGTCATCCCTCACCTCCGGTCGAACCCGCACCGAGCCGGATCCCTGCTCGAGTCTTGGCCGCACCTTGCACCGCGCCCCTGCCCGTGGACCCACACGCCGAGGCTGGTTTCCGCCTCATATAATGTCACCGCCACCTCTCAGCCCTAGTGTTTCGCCCTAGCCGCAAGCCGCCGCGCCGCCGCCCGACCACCAAACCCTAGGTCAGAGCGCCACTGTCGATCTCCGTCCGTGCTGCCTTCCTACCAGTGTTGAAGGGCTTCGGAGGACGGTGATAACATGAGGAAGCCGCTGGTGAAGTCCCCGCTCACTCCCGTGCCCGTCTTTCAGCGCGCAAACTCGCCGGCGCTGTGCAGGACCGCCGCCGTCCGCCTCGTCGGACCGCTCGTCGTCACCATCGCTTTTCCGCCCATGTGGACCTCCTGTTTGAGTCCGTTGCCTTCCCAGCTCTCTCTAGGGACAAATCCCATGTCGAATCGTGGCCGGATGCCTGTTTTTGAACAACGCCGGCGAACCGCCGCCGCACGCTGCCGTGTGCTGCATCTCGCCGCCGCTCGCAGCGCCGCCACTCACCGACCGTCGTTCGCGCCCATCGGATCTAAAGCCAATGGCCCAGATCGATCCGGACCCCGGTCAAACCAGTGCATACCGGTCAGCCTTGGCCCTTTTGCTAAAGAGACCCTAGGTTCTTTTGTTTTTGCAGCTGCAGTCCACTCAGTTCAAAAACCTTTAGTTTTAGGTCCTTTTCTTTATGCCTTGGACCCTATCTTTCCTAGGTTTTGCGCCCGAAGTCCAGCCCTGGTAGTTTGGCGCTTTAGACCTTGTGTTTATAAGCGTAATTCTGTTTTAGCCCTGAGTTTTTGCAGTTAGATCCCTAGAAACTTAGTTTTCCTGCAGTTAAGCCCTTCAATCTTGTACAGCTCATATCTTCGCCGTTTTAGCTCCGTTTTTAGCGTTCTTTATATCCATGTGTTCGTCTCGATGAGTAGATTAGTTTAGTGTAGCTTTTGTTTCTATTTGAAATGATTGGTGAATTGTTTTCTTATTTTATTGTATTGTCTCTTGCATGTGAATGTGTGATGCGTAGAGAACGAGCAGTTCGAGGGATTTTCTGAAGGTGAAGACTTTGAAGACTCTGAGCAGTTTCCGGATCTTGTGGAAGGCAAGTGTCCTTGGTCATACCCGCTTTATCCTATATAAACATGCATTTAATCACTGTATTTACTTTATTGCTTTGCATTAATTTTGATGGGTTCCTATTAAGGATTATGCCTAGTTTCTTTTGACCATTGCCTTGTAACTGGGTTGATTAATTAATCTTGATGGTAGATGCTACTTAGTTGCTCAACTGGGTTGGTAATAAACAACATGTTACTCTATATACTCTATGTTCATTAATGGTAAGTTAATTACAAGACCACATGCTTAATTGGAACATGGAGCGACCACCCAGGACAACAGTACAACCACAAGGCTATATGGCTCTGGCTTGGCTGAATAATTAGAGACCTTGATGTTGTAGTGATCTTACTTGAAAGGGGCCAATGGGGAGGCGTTAACGGGGTATAGACCTGCTCTAGCGGGGAGTTGGGCTTTTCTAAGACACGGTACCTGCTAGGGAGCTTTATGCCCTGCTTCGACCTGAAACCTAGTGGGTTGCTGCACATCAGGGAATCTTTATAAAGGTCTCGTAGCGTCCCTATGCAAGCACACCTCGGCAGTGTGGTATGATGCCTGATCAGTATCACGTGGTTGGGTCTAAAGTTCTTTTGAACTTTTACGCGACTTGTGGGTAAAGATGTACAACCTCTGCTGAGTGTTTAAAACTAATCGATTAGCAGTGCTCATGGTCAAGAGTGGCCTGGACCCTCACATGATTAATCTATCGGAAGATGAATTTAAATTGTTCTTTACTTTATGTTTATGATGGTGATGCTACACTTTAATTGTGGGATGGTATACACTTATACTTGCTAGTAAGTAAGTTGCTTAATAAAATTTGACCAACTAAAATGCTAAAGTGCTTAAACCCTTCAGCCATCCACTTATACAACCTTGCATGTTTAATATGATATTCTCCCCTTGCTGAGTACGGCATGTGCTCACGCTTGTTTATTTATTGCATCTACACAACCCGGATTGCTGCTCAGACTTGAAGGTTTTCCGATGCGTTCTAGGCGTACGTGCCACCAGTCAGCTGCCTGTGGAGTTCCTTTCTGAAGATCCGCTGCTAGTTGTTCGCTCTGATGATACGATTATAAGACTTTCGGTCATGTAATGGTTATAATACTCTCTTTTACGTTTTGACACTGTATTTGGTATTCACTGAGTCATTACGTGTGTGTAACTTGATCCTGGCGCACATGTAATTTATGCATTCGAGTTTGTCTTCAAATTCGGGTGTGACAATAGCCCATAGTCCTTCTCGAATATTTCTGGAGAGGAATAAAATCATGAAGAATACGCGGAGCTTTATTTGTGGAATGGATGGGGAATGGATGCAATGATGGTTGCTAACACCCAAGGTGGAAGTCTAGCACATGGTGGCTGTGTACGTGATCTTGATCATAGTAGCATGACCTGTTTCTCGCCGAGGGTCATGACAATTCGACAAGACTCAATGAAGAAATCGGGTAGCATATGTGGAAGCTAATAATTGCTAGGATCTACATATGGCCTTGGATAGGAATTTCTCATCATTGAGGAACTTATCATTTTAGCATTTTTTTCAAAAGAAAACTCCGGAAATCAAGCATCACTTGGCACTAGCTCATAGCAACTCTATTATACCATATCATACCTTACAACAACCTAGGCAAAGGTCATGCTTTTTGCTACCCACAAGTTTCAAGCTAAGGTTTGATCATGCAAGCCAACTAACTCAAAAACTTAAATAGGATACTAAGCTGTAAGCAAGGCATATAAGAGGAATAAACAGAGCAACTATTCATCATTTCAACCATGGGAACGAAAGCATTCTTACCGCGCATATGAAAAACTGACTAATGTAGGAAAGCAAATAAATATTTTTGGTCTTTTTAATTTTGCAGATTTTTATGTGTTTTTAGCATATGAGGTTCTGAAAACAAATGAAGATACAAGTTACCTCAGAGTGGGGGTCCTCCCCTAAGCTAGCTTCAGGCTGAGCCCCATATGCTAAAAACACATAAAAATCTGCAAAATTAAAAAGACCAAAAATATTTATTTGTTTTCCTAAATTAGTCTGTTTTTCATATGCGTGGTAAGAATGCTTTCGTTCCCATGGTTGAAATGATGAATAGTTACTCTGTTTATTCCTCTTGTATGCCTTGCTTACAACTTAATATCCTATTTAAGTTTTGAGTTAGTTGGCTTGCATGATCAAACCTTAGCTTGAAACTTGTGGGTAGCAAAAAGCATGACCTTTGCCTAGGTTGTTGTGAGGTATGATATGGTATAATAGAGTTGCTATGAGCTAGTGCCAAGTGATGTTTGATTTCCGGAGTTTTCTTTTAAAAAATGTTAAAATGATAAGTTCCTCAATGATGAGAAATTCCTATCCTAGGCCATATGTAGATTCTAGCACTTGTTAGCTTCCACATATACTACCTAATTTCTTCATTGAGTCTTGTCGAATTATCATGACCCTTAGCGAGATCAAGATCATGTACACATCCACCATATGCTCGACTTCCACCCTGGAAGTTAGCAACCATTATTCCATCCATTCCCCATCCACTCCACAAATAAAGCTCAGCGCATTCTTCATGATTTTATCCCTCTCCAAAAATATACAAGAAAGGCTATGGGCTATGTAAAAAAGAGAGAGAGAGAATACATGCTCAAGGGCATGCATAAAAAAAGAGAGAGAATAAAGAAACATAGCCTAAGTCTCAAAATCATCAAAAATGAGAGAAGGGAAAATCATGCCAAAAGGAGTCTATTCTCCATCCACCATATACACACACATGCACATCTTGATCAGGTTGTATGACTCGTTGCTCCCAAGAATCTGGTTTTCGACTTGATAATACATGAGAAATAGGTATGCCACATGTTTTCCCTACCTACAGCTCCACATATAAGCTTATTAGGAGTAGGTTGTGAAAAAAGGCAACCCAATGTCTTGGTGAGGAACCATACACATTGAGCGATCCGAGAGTATCATTTGAGGAACTTTGATTTCTTTTGAAAACCTGCAAAACCTCCGGATTGATAACTGATCAAGGTACAAGTAATTGGCGATCTCTATATAACTGTTCTATATTTCAACCGCCCAAGGCAAGGTGAAGCTACATGCCCCGTATCAATCAAGCGAAAGGTAAGATCAATGCCAACTCATTCAACTCTGAATAGAATACCTAGCTGTATGCTTGTCATAAACTAGGAATACAACATCGTAGCAACTCCTGATCAACCAACCTAAGTCCTTAGTGTCTTGCTCGGGACGAGCAAGAGGCTAGCTTGGGGGAGTTGTTGACGGCTGTTAAGTGCCTACTTTAGCCGTCAATATACTCATGAATAAAGGAGCAAAAGGCATTTCTTACACGCGTTTAGTTAAGAATAATGTAGTTCCACTTGTCCTTGGAGCTTTTGTGATTGCAGGTAAAATAAGCATAAAAGAAGTGACAGCTCACCTTCTATGGTCCATGCCACGTCACCTCAGCCGAGGAGGGGCTGCCACCTAGGATCCCATGCATGCAAGCCATGTCACCAATCCAAGGGAAGCAACCCCGATGAATCAGAGGGCGACACGTGGATGCCACATGGATTGAAGGGCCCACGGGCAAGCAAACCGTCTCAAAACCAAGTGGACACCGGGAACCGACCTGAGGACCCACAGGACAATCACCACGCGAAAGCACAGGCCGAGGTAGGCCCACAAGGGGTCGGCCGACCCCACAGGTCAGCCGAACCAACCTTGTGTCGGCTCATCCTGGCCTTCCACGTGGTGTCTCCTGGTTGGCTCCTGGTCCACTCCCGGGGTGCTCACGCCATTCTCCCGAAGTTGTCCAAGGCCTATAAATAGAAGGGAGGGGACTCATTTCTTACCCAACTCACTTTCCAACTCCTCTCTCACTTTTGGTTTCCAAAGCTAGGAGGTAGGCTAGAGTAGTTCTACTTCAGGTTCCAAGTCTACTTTGGGATCTAGGTATGAGTTCTCTTGTATCTTTATTTTATTGTATGACTTTGATCTACTTCAGTTTTTCAGCTATTTCATATAAAGTAGTGTTAGCATATATGGGTGATTCGTTCATGTGTTCTTCATTCATTTATCATTTAGAGGCTCCTGTTCTTGATGAACAAGGCCTTTCGATCCACTTGACGGATGATTTACTCATGTCTTCGTTGTTTGTTCATAAGTTAGAGGCTCGTGTTCTTCACGAACACGACCCTTTGATCCTGTTGAATAGACATAGTAGAACACAAATCCGTTTGTATGACTAGCATAGTTTGATCTAGTTAGATCACGTGTTTGTGTTGTATGAAGTTCGAGTTCAAGCTACGGTACTCGGTGTAAGTGGCCAGTTATCTGGTGGTACTGACCTGGGTCACAATAGCCCGGGCCGGTTAGTGTCTAGTTAACAACGTAAGCCTGGTGCTTGGGTTGAGTAGTTGTGTTGCATATGAGCATGCCCCACGGATTGATAGAGGTAGGCTGTGGTAGTGACAGCCGTTGGACCCTTTGTACTCCTCCACGTTTGGGTACGCTGTATGAGTCTAAAATCTAACAACCGACATCGTGCGGAAGTGACGCAGGAGGTTAGCTCCCCGTTTGTGCCTGGGTGCTGAGCTGATATTCATGCAATGCTTGTGTGACTGACTGGTATCTACTGCCTTTATATGTTTAGAACCTTAGAACCTAGAGCTAACTCGTATGTTGCCGTAAAATTTTTGCATTTTGGTCCTTTTTCGGTAAGAATTTTACATATAGACCCCTGGTGTAAACAATTGCAGAAATATACCCAAAGCTCGACGCCATAGCCCTTGGCGCCTTAGTTAGATAGCACGGCGCCACAGATCTTGGCGCCGTTTACTGCCACGTCAGGTCCCCCGTGACACGGGGAAAATCCGGTAAAAACAAAGGGCGCCAAAAGGAAAGGCGCCGTGGTATTGACTCACGGCGCCATGACCCTTGGCGTTGTGCCATGTATATGGGGCGCTAAAGGTTGTGGCGCCGTGTTTCGAAACATAAGCTCGGCGCGCGCCACTCTTCCGGGCATCTTCTTCCTCCTCCGTCCGCTGCCACCCCCGTCCGGCGACCTCGCCCCCGCCGCCGCGCCGGCCTTGAGAATCCCCGCCGCGCAGGCAGCAGCCGCCCCCGTCGAGCGGCCTCCCAGCGGCTTCCTCTGCCTCCTCCGAGAGGCGCCCCGCCGCCCCCGTCCGCCGCCGGCCAGATCCGGCCGGCGGTGAGCTCCCCACGGCGGGCGCGGCCCTCCCCTCCGTCGGTCAAGGTGAGAACTCTCCCCTCTCATTTTTCTTTGATTTAGTTGGATTGGTAGCCCACTGAGACAGCTATGACATTGCTAGCTGGATTGATGAGTAAGAATTTTTTTTCTTTGATTTTTGTAATTTGGAAAAGAAATTACATAGCTGTTTTGCTCTGGCTTGTGAGGCACAAGTTGCAACACACAGGTTAGGCTTGTCATGGTTTAGACTTGCGAAAACCAAATTTTCAAGTTGTCGTGGTGCATAGAATTTTTGCCTCTTAGAAGTCTGAATGAATGAATTACGTTTGCTAGACTCCAGCCAGTAATGTCAATCACCGGTGATTTGATCCTCCAGACTCCAGTGCTTTGCCTGACTTATATGGTTGTACTCTGTAATGTAAAATGGTTGTGCATTTCAGCGTGCAATCAACTGATGATGAACTACTGGGCTGTACAATGCCAGTAGCTAGTAGGCAATGCTGTGCCTGTAGCAAACCGGTAGTGATCTCCTGGTTGCTTCGCCGGTTGTTTTTTCTCTCCCGGCAAAGGCCAGTTGAGGATGTAAGTGTAATGAATTGTTATGTAACTTACTGAATTTGAATTTTGTCTAATCTCTGCAAATGTCTCTCTGTTCCATGGCTCCAATAGTAGCTTCTATTATGCTTGTTTCTAGGACTTTAATTTCTATAACTGTATATACGATGACATTTGGAAAGGCTAGCTTCTTGAATGCTACCTTCTGCTGCATTTTTCTTTCTGAAAACTTACCTATAAAAATTCTTTGGTCAAGAATGCATTGTACTGCAATCCAAAGACACATGTTCAGAGATGCGGCAATCGCCATACATAATAACATAAATACATAATTTAGAGATGTGGTAACCAGATTCAGAGAGATAGGTTGCCCTACTTCCAAGCCCCACAATCCTTGTACTCTAATCCAAAGACACATGTTCATCAAGTTAGGATGCATTGAGGCATTTATTGGGCTAAAGATTTCTTGAGTGACTCCATTCCTACCCCCAGAGTGCAAGGGACATTGTACCATGTTATAAGCATCGGAATGCAAAAAAGTATGGAACAAGGAAAGTTATGAAGAAGAAGAAAGGAATGGTTTGGTCAAAAAAGTGTTATTCTTCTTTTGCAACCCTACTCTTTTAAAAAGCTTGACGTTTCAAATTAGAGTTGCGCTTGCAAACTTAAGAATCACTAAGTACCACGAAAGAGGCCCATTAGCAGGTGCTTAAATGTATTCCAAGTTGAAATTTTACACATGAGCTGCTCCCAGCCTAGAAATTGTTTAAGGCTTTTACAACTAATTTACCATTAATCACACTGTCAGTGGATTTGAAAGAAAATATTATATACAGGGCTGAATAGACTCTCTGAATTATTTATCTAACTCTTTTCGTACATCTATGCAAGATGGCGGGGTGCGAGGGTACCGGCTGCTGGACGAGTTCTACGACAAGAACCGCCGTGCCAGGGCGATAGAAGACAACCCGAGACTGGTACGATACTACTTATTAAATTAATTGATACTTGCAAATTAATGAAGTTACTAACGTCGTCTATTTCTTTCAGGACCTTCCGATCCTTCGGGCTAGAACCCATGATGGGTTCCAGCTGATGCGGTACGACCACCGGTACACACCACTACTACAACGGGCTGGCCTCCATGTTGTCGCCCAGGTCGTTCGTCGTGGCCTTCCCAACTTCAACGCCCCCGCTCTCACCGCCTTGATCGATAGGTTCACACTGAACTTATGTCCACACGGTTTTTATGCATTCGTTGTATTATACTATACTTACCTATATTGTCGGTTTTTGTAGGTGGAGGCCTGAGACACACAGTTTCCACCTGCCTTGTGGTGAGATGACAGTCACGCTCCAGGATGTGGCGATGTTTTTCGGCTTGGGGATCAAATGCCGTCCAATGATTGGTAGTGCAGTCTCTGAAGGTTGGCGCGGACGAGTGGAGGAGTTCTTGGGCACACCACCACCGGCACCTCAGGGCGAGGAGGCGAGGCGTGGACCTGTTTCAGGTGTGTCACTGTGTTGGCTTAGGGAGAGGTTTGCTGAGTGCCCAGAGGACGCTGACGAGGGGACAGTCACGTACTACTGCCGAGCGCGGGTCCTCAACCTCTTTGGTTCTGTTCTTTTCCCAGACGCCACGAGAGACAGTGCTTCGTGGATGTACATCCACTGCCTGTGACTGTGACGATGCAGGTACATGTATGTGCAGCCAATGTTAATGAGTTATTGCATTGTTGTTGGTTATGAATGTTAACTAACTTCAATTATGCAATTTGTGCAAGTACGTACAGCTGGGGTTCCACCGTGCTAGGCTTCCTTTACAGGCAGCTTTGCGAGGCATGCCGACGCAGCGCCCAGACCTCGATTCAGGCAGGTTGCACACTCCTACTTCAGCTTTGGATGTGGTCGTGACTTCCGGTGGGTAGGCCTCGCGTCCTTCCGCCGAACCCTTGGGACGACCACGGCAACCCCGACCTTGCACAGACTGTGGCGTACCTTTGGGACGTGGTCTCCCCCCGTACGCGACTCACGACCGAGCGTACCTTGACTACACGAACGAGATCGATGCCCTCGTCCCCTCCACGGTTCGTCAATATGAATTGTTTCAACTCTGATTATTTATTATTGCAAATACATGATTCTAACATAAGTATTCCTTTGGTAACTAACAATGACAGGTGGAGTGGGAGCCTTACAACACAGAGGCAGTCCTGGCGATGCCTCTAAACCCGATGTGCCGCCGTGACCAGGACCTTTGGAGGATGAGGTGCCCCCTCATTTGTTTCTACGCAGTCGAGATTCACCTACCGCACCAGGTAGCACGTCAGTTCGGAATGGCCCAAGTGTTTCCGCCGAACGAGGTTTCCACGTCCATCGAGTTGCACAGGTAAGTCTCCCATTACAAGTCCACTACGGATTTCTTTACTTTTGTGCGCTTTACAATAACCTTGTGTTTTCGTTCAGGTTCGATCGAGTTAGGCAGCGCAAAGGTCACCGACTTCGTGGACTACCACCGTGAGAGGATCGACTGGTGGAACAAGATGGAGGCGAACATTCTACCGGCTGAGGGCCCGCACAACAATGCAAACTTCCGAGGCTACTTGACCTGGTACCACACTGCTACTCGGTGCAGGCTTCGTCAAAGGTGGACACAGGATGACTACGCCGACATTGCTTCCTCAGACGACGAGAACACCACCTACGACGTCAGAGGTCGAGAGGGACGGGCAGTAGAGCTGGGCCCCATCCTAGATAGAGTGGTTAGTTCTCTTCAGACTAAAAACTAGAAACTTCCATATACTATAGCTCTAATGTTACAACACTTTCTTGCAGGGCACGTCTATGAGGGACTCGGTCACTGAGATCGATGCAGCTCTTCAGTACCCGGTTGGGGACCCAGAAACTGAAGGGCGTTTCCGGAACTTGCTTCAGGTAACTCATCTTTTTCGCTTCCGGACCTTGATTCAGCAAACTAATGTTTTCACATGTAAAAGTCTAAGACAATTTCTTTTGTTGTCATACATACAGAGGTTGCGCCGCCGTCTTAGTCGAGCTGCCGCACGTGCTGGTTGCCGGACTCAAGCTCAGGCCGACGTCTCCGTGCCTGGCACCTCGCATGCGGCAAGGTCGTTGTCGTCACACCGAGCGCCAGCCACAAGGTCCTCGTCTCGCACGCCCACATTCAGCGACGATGACGACGACGACAACGACGAGGACGCCTAGGGCGACGAGCAGGAGGAGCTTGGTCCGTCACAACTAGATGACGCACCACCAGCCACTCAGCCGACTCAGCGACGTCTCCAGCCGCCTCGACGACACACACCGGGCACAGATGCACTTGGCAAGGCTCGGGGCAAGCGCAAGGCAAAGGGAGGGTGATCTTGGAGCTTTGTGGTCATGAACTTGTGGTATTGAACTTGCGGTCATGAATATATGAACTTGTGGTCATGAATCTGTGCTTGAGGTAATGAACTTGAATCTGCTAATTTTTGTGTGAATTGTGGTCATGAATCTATTTAGTTTTTGAGTAAGTCTGGAACAACGACGCCAAAAGACCTGGTGTCGTGCTAGGTTACTACGGCGTCGAGGTCATTGGCGCCGTGCTGCTGTGTATGGTACACGCGCGAGAGCCTAAGTCCCGAAGCACGGCGCCATGCTGTTCAGCGTCGTATGAACTTGTCACGGTGCCATAGCCCTTGGCGCCGTTTTAAAATAGTACGACGCCATGTTTTTTGGCGCCGTTATTTTGGCCCACCTTTTCCCCGAGCCACGTTGGAGTTGACGTGGCACTAGACAGCGCCAAAAGATATGGCGCCGTGCTATGTACCTACGGCGCCAAGGACCATGGTGCCGTTCTTCGGGTCCATTTTTGAGATTGTTTCCGCCAGGGGTCCATATGTAAAATTCTTACCAAAAAAGGACCAAATTGCAAAAATTTTACTATGTTGCCTCCTAAGCCGTAGTGTACCATAGAGAGAACGAGTTTGGGTGTGTTCACACTACCCCATCATTATCATATCTTACCCCTGTGTTTGGAATCTGACTTATTCTCGTCATTGATCTATATTCATTGCAATAGTGTTGCACTTGTTAATCCGACCATGCCTTCCTTGGATTCGATACCCTTTGGAATACTCCTTTGGGGAAATGCTACAATGGTATATCCGTGCGCTTGCGGACTCTTAGTAAACGTTAGGATTACCATCGGAACATTTCTGGCATCGTTGCTAGGAACTCACGAACTTAGCAATGATGTTAAGGAATGCTGATAAACTTTGGAAAGTTCTCCTCAGCTTGGGCTTACCGGACACTCTTCCTCGGTCGCTCTTCCTTGTTAGGGGCAGCTCAACTTTGGAAAGTGCAAGCCCCCGAAAAGGTCCCTTTTTGTTTTGTGGTCAATGCTCCATGGTCGTTGCTGGACATTCGACCAACGTCGTCAACATGGTCTGAGAGATAGAGACGAGTGCGCACTCTGTGCTCAAGAGGTAGAGACGCTGGACCACCTGCTCACCGGGTGCGTTTATAGCCGGGAGACGTGGTTCCGTGTCGTCTGTTTCTTTGGCTTTGGCAGTCTTCTACCCACGGAGGAATCGCCTGTGGCGGTTTGGTGGCTCCGGAACAGGAAGTTGGTCGCAAAAATCGTTTGAAAAGGTTTCGATACTTTGGTTTGGTTGGTCGCCTAGTCGCTTTGGAGGGAACGAAACCGCCAGGTTCACGAACGAGCTGCCCTTCAGCCGGTAGCTCTTGCCCCAACCATCCTCCAGGAGGCCAGGCTTTGGGCGCGAGCGGGCTTTGTGTCCGTCACCCATCCTCTCGCCCCGAGACCTAGCTAGTTGTTTTCCTACACCCGCTTTGCTATTTTTTAATGTCTTGTAATGTTTTCCCTTCTTTTCGCTTACAGAGACATGGTGCCCCATGGTTGTTTAAACTTCTCTTTTTGTTAATGAAAAGCATGTTTTGCACATCTTAAAAAACAACAACACATGACCTCATGGATTGAAGCCTCTTTGTAACAGAGATGATTTTCTTTCACTCTTTTTTTTTCTTGGTAGGAGTTCTTGGTCCTCCTGTTTTCTTAAAAAAAATTGAGTGCAGAGGGATGGAATACTGTCCAAGTAATAGACTAGGGTAAAACTCCAACCAAGTGGACTGTTATTTTGTTAAAAGCTGATTGATTTTTAACTATCCAAAACTAATCCGGTGGACTAAGACCACCTTAGAGCAACTCCAAGAGCCTATCTAAAAATTACTAGCTAAAACTTTGATTTGGTTAATATGTAAAATGAAATAGCTAGCAAAAAGTTGATAAAATCCAACAGACTAACTAAAATCAACTTCCATATACTCCACCGTCAGTGGGTCCCGCCTGTCATACTCATGTACGAGGGGATAGCTAGCGGGACTGGGTAGCCAAAGATGGCTAGCGAAGCCCCCGGTTTAGCTAGCAGAGGATAGCGAGAGCAAATTTAGCTAGTCTGTTGGATTGAGTTTTTAGACAAATTTTTTATTTTTTAGCTAGTTAAGCCAAGATAGCTAGTCTTTTGGAACTGCTCTTACAGATTTTCATTTAAACAAAACTTTCTTCCGACTTGAAAATTTTTGAACTCCGACTTAGACTTCACCGGAGAAACAAAATTTTACTATTGGTTGAACCGTAACACCCAAAAAAGTAACCGAGCAGTTTTAGTTGAATAATAAGTGGTCCTTTTCATCAAGGGTTCCAAACGGCAAAGTACAAGCCAGGTGGGCCCACATGCCAGGAGAGAGAAAGAGTGGTGTTATGCGGCCACGAATCCTATATACCTTCCGGAAGACTTTTTCCAACTGACCTTCCAATGTTTGAGATTCGTGCAACTAATTGTAGCCACATGATCCTGTGCCAATCCTAGGTCCTCACCCGCTCCCGTTCCACGCTGCCTCCGCCGCTCCCCCGGAGGGCCCCCCCTCCTCCCGTGCCGTCCGGACCCAGAGCCCCAGCGCGCCGCCGCCTAGGGTCGGGCTAGAGGCAGAGGGCTCTCCCCACGCGCGTCAAGCTCCGTCGCCACCGGTGGAGAAAGCTCAAAAGAAACATGTTGTCCAACATTTTAAAAAATGTTGACAAAAAATAGTTGATGATATCAACAATTTTAAAAAATGTTGTAACATTTTTAATTAATAATCATAAGGTGGGTAATAAAAAACATACATTTAGATGAATTTTAGTGAGCTGGAAATTCGTACCATTATTCACCTTCCCGTAGCCGTATGGGAGCCCCTACTGCGATCCACATATTACACCTACGAATGAAAAAAATGCAGGCACCACGAATGATGTGCGTATCTGTATCTATACCTCTGACAAATACGTAGACAATGTCCCGTATTTTATTTGTTTGGTTCCAACGAGATAGCTTACGTGGCCACAGAGATAAACAGAAAGACAAGCTCTGCCAGCCAGAGCGTCCAACTCGGCCATGTCGTGACAGGCACGCATTCATATGGACCAGGTCCGTAGACCCAAGAAATAAACTTTGCAATACCAATGACATATTGATACTTCTGTCAAGCTAAGATTCCATTACCATTTTTAGAAAAAGAAAAACAGTTTCTTTATTTGTCGCTATTGTACCAGCAATATTTTTTTCTCGTATTTTTTTGGTAAAATTCATATACACAAACCCAGAGCACATCAGCATCACTATTCATACACATTGAAGTAATAGTGAAACCGCATACAAATTTGATTCTCGAAGGGTCTAGACGTTCTTTTACACGCATATTTTTTTGTAAATATTTTTTGTGGTTACTGTCGTTTTGGAAGGGAACAAACAAGATATGTCCAAAGTAACAGGAACAACTCAGGGGAAAAAATAACATATACTTACTAGTATAACACAACTAGACCGGAAACTAGTATTCGTTTGGGAAAGTTTATGTAGATTCAAACTTATACACATTAACATGTATTTTCTCCATATCGAAATATTTGTCGTCATTGACGTTTTTCACAACTTTGACCTTTCATTTTATTCAAAAAAATTATGCAAATACCATCACTTTGTTTGCTACATACTTTATAATTGTAGGTATTTTAACCTTGACTTATTGCGATAATTTTTGAATAAGACGAATGATTAAAGTTGTTAGAAAAAATCAACAGCGACAAATATTTCAATACGGAAGAAGTATTAAAGAAAAATAATAGATTTGGAAATCGAAATTTCTTGGGAGAATTTATGTTGGTTGCAACTTATATCTGTATTTTAAGTTTTTTATAAACAGGGGCTCAGACTAAATTCATTACTAAAGTAACTAAATTTAAATATTATGATTGCAGGATTTGGGTTCCATTTTATGGGTCACGAGAGCTAAAGAATGGGCAACATATCAGAACTATTCTGTGGACTCGGCCTACACATCCCATCCGCCTCCTTGGCATATCTCAGTATCCTCATCTCACCCAGAACCCACCAATCAGAGCCCACCTTTGCATTCTCTCCCAGATGCACCCCCTACGAAACCAGCACCAAAATCTCTCACAACCCCCGGACAGGTCACAACAAAAGTCACACGTACACACAAGGCAACACAATCTCAATTCTCCACACCACAAGACCACCGGTTCAGCTCTCACTAAACCCCATCCACTCCTTTATCATCGTCTCCGTCGCATCTCCTTCCCCTCCACTCTCAGCTCAGCCCTGCCGTCAATGGCGAATGCTTCTCTCCAGTCCTTTCTTCTTCCCCAACACCATTCTTTCGCCAACAATGGTGGCAGCCATGAGAGCTGCCCTTCTGCTCTGCTCAAGCTCTCCACCAACAGCAGCAGCAGCAGCATTTCCTTCAAGCTCCACTCCAACACCTCCCCTTCGGCTTCGGTGACCACAACCTCAACGGCCAATTCATCAGCTACGACTCCGGTCACCCCAGCTGCAGCAGCAGACTCACCACCCACCCCCTCCATAGACCTCCTCGGCCGCCAGCTCACAGCAGGAGACTACCGCCAGGCTGATGAGACAACCCGCGCGCTCCTCATCGAGCTAGCGGGGGAGTCTGCACGGCGCCGAGGGTACGTCTTCTTCTCCGAGGTCCAGTTCATCTCTGCAGAGGACCTCCGCGCCATTGACGAGCTCTGGAAGGAACACAGCAATGGCAAGTTCGGGTACAGTGTTCAGCGGCGGCTTTGGGAGAAGTCACGGCGTGACTTCACCCGCTTCTTCATCAAGGTTGGCTGGATGAAGAAGCTAGACACCGAAATAGAGCAGTACAACTACAGGGCGTTCCCTGATGAGTTCATGTGGGAGATTAAGGATGACACACCTGAGGGTCACCTGCCGCTCACCAATGCCCTCAGGGGGACACAGCTCCTTGGGAACATCCTCACCCACCCGGCGTTTGAGGAGGAGAGCCAGGAAGACGAAGCCACAGCAGAGAGTTCTACCACTGGTCAGAGCAAAGATGATAACAAAGGGAAGGAGAGACCAAAGTTTATGAGAGATTTCAAGCCTAACTACTCCTTTTGAGGCTGGCCAAAAAAGGCATGGGAGTTTGTGATGCAGAGATTCTGGCATGGTGCAATTGATTTAAAAGAACATGTATCTGTAGTTCTGTTTGTCTTACTGTCTTGAACATGCATGAAAAAATGTGCGATATATTATGAATATAATTGGTTCAGATGTTGCTCTGTGAATGAATTATGCTTGCAGACAAGAAAGTGAAACAGCCTGCGGAGGACAGCCACAAATCTAATTTATGAGGAAAGCATGGATGCAATGTGTCTTGCATTCTGATGGTATGTACATAGTGATAGAATAGCATGTTACCAATGCTGCTGCATTTTCATTCAGCAGGCAACATCGTACCAAATACCATGCCAAGATTTGCAGGTACCCCATTTCATTTTGCATCCATGATCCCACCCAAAAATAGGAGCAGAATAGGATGTTTGTGGTGACGGCTTGAAGCAACCAGTAGGTAGAATGGTTGTTCATTATGGGGGTGATGGAGAACCACTGGTTTTCAGCTTATCATCTCCACTTGTTTCCTGTCCATTGAATGTGACTGACGTGAGAAAACCTATTTTGTCCATATATTGGGGAATTAAACAAGTATAAAGCATGATAGAAAGTTTTCCACAGAAAACTATCGCTCTACTCTCCTCACATTCCTTTTCCCTTATCATGCACATGGACAGAGCCTCCGGGTATGCTGATGTGAACCGTCACATGTGAGCCGTTCATCCATCTGCATGCATAAGCATGCTCCTGGATTCTGAAATAGAAGGCAAACGAAAGTCAGTTCCATATTCTAACTGTGATTATTTTATATTTATATGCACCGCCACAATTGAAAATTTCAAAATAGGAAGTACAAGCTTTCCCACATGCAGTATTGCGAGCCTAACTTCTGCAACTCCTAATGTTCCTAGATTACACACTAAAGGTCAGGATACTTAATGCTCAGAAGGAATGCAATTAGAGTTAGGCATCACAGCAGGACTACATCTACAAGGATGAAGGGAAAATGGAAATTGCCACCAGATATCATAACCAACGAATCCACTGAAATTTTGTACTATAGTATCAATGGAAATAAAGGAGATGTTTTCTCAAAAAAATTAAAATAAAGGAGACAAAGTTTAATATCAAGCATCTAATTTTGTATAGCAGGGTTATCACGATCCTTTGATTGTGGAAACAAACAACAATGACAACGAAACGAAATATTCCTTTCAGAAGGTATCAGGAAAGAAAAAGATTAAAGAGGTTAACATGATTTAGGTGGCTTTGACGGACAGATGTTGCAGCAATATTTTTTTTCAAAAGTAGTCTGTTAAATTTCTCATTGATCCATAAAATCCTCTAGTATATACCCCACCCACTTTTTGTGTGTGAATTTCTAGATCTTCATCCAAATGCCATTTGATATGCCGCCAAGTAGATGCTCGTGGTGCTGACCCAACTTTGTCAGTGTCAAAACAGAGAAATGATAACATCCGAAAGTTGATAAGTTTAAGCATTTGTGTGTTAAAAATTAAAGCTGAATTTGTTCAGATGTATCCAATGAGGGAGTGCAAACAACCAGGTCGATGGAATCAGGGATGGTGTCATCACTAAGAATTTTATGAGGTGAGGAGTTTGTTAACTCCCAAAAATTTATGTAATGATATCCTTCAAATGGGCAAGGATTACCTTCTGCAGACATACATATTGGAAGCCAAGTTATCTCTTTAAATAGAATCCATATATTTCAATAAGGAAGGTAGGATTATCTTTAAGTTCCCATTTACAATTGACTTTAAGGGTTAAAATGTCTCCCTCTATATAAAGTGAGGGGATTTATCATGGTTCAGGATCATTAAAGAGAAGCAAAGGGCTTAGACACACCCACACCCACACCCAACCAAGAAAAAAAAGAACTCTTTAAAATTTCTAAGCATTAACACTTTGTTAGTAAGTTGGCTGACTATTCTTCAGAAATTGGTTTGAAGCACATCACATGGCAGTTTGTAGTAAGGGTTTTTTTCCCTTGAACGACACAGGAGAGCTGTATGTCATTTCTTAAGAAAAAACCTTATATACAGCATAACCAGAAGAGTACACAAAATATCCTAACCCATATAACTTGAGCAATTAAAACTTCCATTTTATGCAACAAATCTTTTAACAGTCTGTATGAGGTGAAACTACTACAGATGAAACTGAGATAAACAATAGTCCAAGAATTAAAAAAACAAGTCACGTATTATTCATACCAAGCTTGTCGGAGCTTCATCAATAACTTCAGCGGGCTGATCTGGTCCAAGGCTGTGAAAGCAGCCGCTTTTGCATCTCATATATTTCTGCAAACTGGTATGAACAATTGAATTGAGCGTAAGCAATCATTATCCTGCATGGATGTACAAACAGAAAACATAGAGAAACGCCAATATTGGTCCAGTTTGTATTAGCTAATTTCCATAAGAGAAGTTCCCTTAGATGATAATGTTACATGAATGACTTCATCGACCGTCAAGTGAGGATGTGATGATAGATCTATTTCCACAGCAAGAAACAAAATGGCAGGCTAGCAGGTGCTCTTCAGTACTTGACGTTCACCAGACCCCACATCGCTTATGTTGTTCAACAAGTGTGCCTCCATATGCATGCTCCACGGGAACCTCATTTCGCGGCTCTCAAGCGCATCCTGCGCTATGTGTGTCGGACTCTTCACCTTGGCCTCTCACTTCGACCTTGTTCCCAAGACAGTCCGGTCGTTTACTCTATGCAGACTGGGTTGGTTGCCCAGACACACATAAGTGTTAGTGTATATGTGTGTGGCCCATAGGGCATGTGTATATGGCCCATCTAGAGGCCCATGTATAGCCACTCTATAGCCCACCCTTCTAGGGTTGGAGGAATACAGAGGAATCATTATTCCCTAACATGGTATCAGCTTAGGTTTCCTAGTTCCTCACTCTCTCCCGCCGCCGCAGCCGCCGCCATGGCCGGCCACCGGCCGCCGGCGACCCCTCCTCCCCTCTCTTCCTTCACTTCCCTTCCCTCCTATGCCACTGTCGCTGCCTCTCCCTCGGCCGCCGTGGCTGCTGGCGCGGGAGCACGTGTCCAGGCCTTCGCGGCTGCTGGAGCGGGAGCCCCGCGCGCGCGCCCAGACGCTGCCGCCGCCGGTCCCCGACCTCGTCGCCGCGCCGCCCCAGCCGGCCGTGGGCACGGGCGTCGGCGCCGGTGCGGGCGTACGCGCGGGCGCGCCGCCCTCTGCTCTGCCCGGCGCGGTCACCTCCTGGCCCGGAGCCGCGGCAGATGCGGCTCCCCCTGCCGACGCGGGCTTCCGCCCCGCCCCCTCCTCCTCTGCTCCGGGCGCCTAGGCAGCCCTCCACCCCTCCCCCTCCTCCAGGCCGTAGGCGCAGCACCCCTCCTCCTCTGCTCCCCCTGCCGACGCGGGTATAGCGGCCGTGCGCGGCCCCTGGGTCGCGAGCGCGGGCGCAGGCGTGCGCGCAGGTGCAAGCGCACTCCCCTCCTCTGCTACGCTTGCCCTGGCCTCCACCCCGCTGCTGCCCCTGGCTCAGTCCGGTGCCCAGCTGTTCCCCGGCTCGCCGCATCTCCTTGTAGCAACGTCCTTGAGTGACGAGCCGCGCGGGCTTGCAGCTGTGAACCACCCGCCCCAGTCGCCGGTGCTCCTTCCTCACGCACCACTGCCCCACCCGACGGTCTTGTTCACGCCGCTCGCCACCGGCGCCGCCGGGAACACCACGAGTGTGGAAGCCCCCTCCGCTCCGCTCGTGGGAGCTGCTGCCCTACCTCACGTCACGCCGCCCGCTGCTGATGCCCTCGCCGCTCACGCGCGGGGCCGCACCCCTCTCGGAGGTCCTCTTCGCACCGCCCGCCATCGGCGCCGCTGGGCATGCCGCGGGTGTGGCAGCCCCCTTTGCTCCGCCCGCGGGAGCTGATGCCCCGCACCCTCTGTGTCTGGCCGACGCTTCTTCCCAATGATGGATTCCACCCGCTCAGCCTACGACTGCCGGATGAATCCCGGCTTTGCCGGCACTAACTCTCAGTGCCCTAGGGCCGGCACCACGAGTCGGCACCGACTGGATTGCCAACTCGGGGGCTTCCTTCCACACCACACCTGATGTTGGTGTCCTCTCTTCCGTCCATCCCCCACACCCCTCCTATCCTTCTTCTGTCATGGTTGGTGATGGGTCGTGCCTTCCTGTCACCTCTGTGGGCTCTGCTTCTGGTCCTTTTCGTCTCTCCAACATCCTTGTTGCTCCTAAGATAGTTCATCCTCTTCTTTCCATTCGCCAGTTCACCACAGACAACTCATGTTCAATCGACTTTAACCCCTATGGGCTTACTGTGACGGATTTGGCTTCCCGGCGTCCACTTCTCCGATGTGACAGTACGGGGCCCCTTTACACCCTCTGTCTCCCTACTTCCACTGCTCCACACTCTGTGTCCACTGCTTTCGCCACGACTCCTTCCACTACCTGGCACCGTCGGCTTGGTCACCCCGGTCGCGACACTTTGGCTCAGCTCAGTCACACAGCACATCTTCCTTGCACTCGGCCGCCTGATGAGCATCTCTGCCATGCGTGCCAGTTGGGTCGCCATGTTCGACTTCCTTTTTCTTCCTCCTCTTCGCGTGCGACACATGCCTTTGATCTTGTTCACTGTGATCTGTGGACTTCTCCAGTTTCTAGTATTTCTGGCTGCAAGTACTATCTGGTCGTGGTCGATGATTTCTCTCACTACTCTTGGACTTTCCCCTTAGGTGCCAAGTCTGAGACGTTTCCCACCTTCCTCCACTTCTTTGCCTGGGTGTCCACTCAGTTCGGCCTCACCATCAAGGTCGTCCAGTGTGACAACGGGCGTGAGTTCGACAACCACACCTCCCGTTCCTTTTTCCTCTCTCGAGGTGTCCAGCTCCGTATGTCTTGTCCGTATAACTCTCCCCAGAACAGCAAGGCTGAGCGCATGATTCGGACCACGAACAATGTCATGCACACCCTCCTGATCTAGGCTTCTCTGCCTCCCCGCTTCTGGGCTGAGTGTCTCAACACCTCCACCTACTTGATTAACCGCCATCCTTCTACTGCCTCCCCAGCTCCCACCCCTCACCAGGCTCTCTTTGGTACCCCTCCTAGCTACGATCACCTCTGTGTCTTCGGCTGTGCCTGTTACCCTAACATCACCGCCACTGCTCCTCACAAGCTGGCGCCCCGCTCGACACGTTGCGTGTTCCTAGGTTACTCTCCTGATCACAAGGGGTACTGGTGCTTCGACCTCACCTCTCGCCGCGTCCTCATCTCCCGACACGTTGTGTTCGACGAGTCGGATTTTCCCTACTCCGCCTCCTCTACACCTTCTCCAGACCCTGAGCTGGCGTCTCTGTTTCGTGACCTGGTGGTTCAGCCACCTCTGTCTCCCTTTCCTTTTCCCGCAGGTTTCCCCGGTGCACCACCGTCTCCGGTGCCCTCTCCTGCGCCACATGCGGCCCCGGTGCCCTCTGCCGCACCACGCGTGGCCCCGGTGCCTCCCGCGGTCCCAGCACCCTCTCCCGTGTTGCGCGTGGCCCCGGTGCCTCCTACCGCGCCACACGCGGCCCCGGTGCCTCCTTCCGCGCCACGCGCGGCCCCAGTGCCCCCTGCACGCTACGCCGATGTCACACCTGTTTTTCCAAAGAAAACCAAGTGCAAATCTATATGCATGCCAGGATCAAGTTTCATGCATATAGTGACATATAAGTGAATACAGAAACAGTATCACGTAAGAAAAAGGAGATTATCAGAGATTACGCTTAATCCTGGAAATGAAGGCACCAAACTTCACAGGCAGTCGACTGGGGGTTGCGTACGCCTAGAACCAGCAACATCTTCATAGCAGCTTCCTCCTTCTGAGCAACATTGTTTATAGCAAGGGTGAGCACTTGTCGTACTCAGCAAGTGTGAGGAAAGGATGAATGCAAAGGCTTTATAGTGGACTAGGCTCTGAGCATTTAGCATTTTAGTTGGTCAAATTTTATTAGCACCTGATTACTAGCAAGTGTAAGTATATACCAACCCACATTAAGCATAAAGGTAAGAGATACACCATAAGAATATGGCAAGCATAGCCATAACCACAATTTAAGTCCATCTTCAAGTTCAATCTTCAAGTTCAATTATCATGTGAGGGTCCAGGCCGCTCTTGACCGTGAGCACGGCTAATCGATTAGTTTTACACTCTGCAGAGGTTGTACACTTTCACCACAAGTCGCGTAAAAGTCCCGAAGAACTTTGGACCCAATCATGCGATGCTAGCTAGGCATCATACCACACTACCGAGGTGTGATTGCATAGGGACGCTACGAGGCCTTTACAAAGATTCCCTAATGTGCAGCAACCCACTAGGTTTCAGGACGAAGCAGGGCATAAAGCTCCCTAGCGGGTACCGTGTCTTAGAAAAGCCCAACTCCCCGCTAGAGCAGGTCTATACTCCGTCAACGCCTCCCCATTGGCCCCTTTCGGGTAAGATCACTACAACACCAAGGTTTCTAATTATTCAGCCAAGACAGAGCCATATGTCTTGTGGTTGTACGGTTTTCCTGGGTGGTTCTCCATGTTCCGATTAATCATATGGTCTTGTATTAAGCAACCAGATATATAGCATAAAAGTAAAGCAAGTTCATCATTAATGTTCATATTAACCACCATAACCCAAGTAGAGCAACTAAGCATAGCTACCCAACATAAAGGAAAACCCGGTTGATCAAGGCACAGGATAAACAACACTAGTCAAACCTTAAACATGGGTCCCATCATATTAAATGCAGGCATATGCAAAGTGATTAAATATAGTTCTTAGGACAAAAGAACAAGGACACACTTGCCTTTAACCAGAGAATAGTTGTTGCTCAGAAATCTTCACTTCTTGCTCTTCAAAGCTCTCGAACCACGTTCACTCTATGCGCATCAAACATCGACACAAGCATACAAAGCAAACAGACAAGCAATTTAAGAACAATACACCAATCAAAGATAAGCTTTAAAAGAACACACTAAAGGATAGGCTTGATTCTAAGGATCACCTAAAGCACACAAAACGTGCTTGGAAGAGAAAAGCTTGGTTAGCTTTAAAGAGATGGCTGTGAAAGGCTGAGCATAAACTAGGACCGGAAAGATCACACTAAGATAGAGCTTGATAAAGAACGTCTATCGAACGATTTGCATATATGAGAGAACAAGACTATGAGCTAGGTTTATTTTAATTAGCAAAAGGTATGTAAAGGATATTTCATAAAGGAAATACCCTAAGTTGGATTTAATGCAAATTAAATTTTATTTGCAAAATCGATGTAAAGAACTAGTCATCTTTTATTTATAAATGTTCATGTATAGATTATAGCAATTAAACTTTTAACTTAGAAAAGATAAACTATATGAACAATCTAAACGTAACTTTATGATTCAAGTAGATCATATTATTATTAAAAACATTATGGCATTTGGCATTAATCAAATTAACATTTATTATAAAAGCCGATGTAAAAGCCTAATCAACTTTTAATTAGAAAAGATTAATTAACTATTAAATAAATTAACATTTGGTTATAAAAACCGAGGTAAAGATCTAATTAGATTTTATTTACAAAAGCATGTGAAGTAATCTTTAATCAAATTAATATTGATTATAAAAACGGTGTAGAACACTATATAGCTTTTAATTGGAAAAGACATGTTTAATAAACATTAACAAAATTAATATTAAATTTATTTTCAGAAAACAAGCATGATGAAAAACACACCACTAACGCGTGCTTTACATTATTATGGACCTAACGCAACTTGAACGGATTAAAACGGAGCTAGAACATGCAAGATATGGCTTATCAAAGATCTAGAGACTTGCTGGTAAAGATTAGAAACTTCCAGGGGCATAACTGCGAGAAACTGAGGGCATACACATAATTATGTATATAAACCCGAGGGCTTTCAAGCAAAGACTTCAGATTGGATCGGATCTAGGGAATCTAAATTGTTCAGGGGTTTTCTCCAAAAGCTACAAGACACAAGAAAACGCAACAGGATAAAAAGGAACTACAGGGGCCTAACTGAAAAACGAGGAGGTCCTCTTCCTCCTCAGGACAGGCGCACGGCGGGTCTGACTGACCAAATCGCCGGCGGACCAGGCGGCCAGGGGCTCGATTGAGTTGAGAAGGGAGAGGAGTAGATGGGGATCGCGTAGGAGTGCTCACCGACGCGGAAGACGATGGGAGGCAGCTGGAATCCGAAGAGGGGCGGAGCTCGGGTGACCGGCGGCTCGGTCCTCACGACACGGCGGTGCTCCGGCGGTCTTCCAGCGACGGGGAGGGGTGGCGGACGTGCAGCTCGGCGTCGCGAAGCTCATGGCGACCTCGGCTTCGTCCCCTGGCGTCCTAATGCGACAAATCGGCGAGGCAACGCCGGCGGTGGCGGCGCTCTGCTCGGCTCAAGGCGGCGACGCTGTGCTAGGGCGCGGGATTGGGCGAGGCGGAAGGCGGCGGTGGAAGCAGCTAGGGCGCGCGGCGCTCGGCCTTTATAGGGCACGGAACACGAGGTTCCCTGGCGCGCACGCCAAGGAATCCACGGCGACGGCGCTGGCCGTAACGGCCTCGGCCTCTGGTGGCCGGATGGGCCTCGCCGGGCCTGGCGGGCTGGAGCGGGTCGGCGGGGTGCGGGAGCGGGTCGGGCCTTCGGGCTCAGCCCAAAAGAATAGGATAGGATTTGTTTTTTTTTTCCGAATTTATTTTTAATGCGAAAACAATTCCAGAAAAATCTAGAAATTGTTTTAAAGGCACGAAAAAATACTCAGAAAATCCCCAAAAATTCCTTGAAAATTCCCAGAGATAGATTGGGACATGAACAACCCAAATAAAGTATTTAGAGCTCATGAAAAGGATTTCAGAGCCGTCTAATAAATAGAATAAGCTCAGGGAAAATGAGAATAAATTCCAGAAAAATCCGGAAAATTCTCGGAAGGATTTGGCCAGCACCTAAGCGCATTTTAAAAACCTTTTGCACTCATGTAGCACCAAGATGCATCGGCATGAATGCAACACTCACAACTTTTTATTTGATTCAGAAAATCAAACAAGGATTTTTTTCTATACTATATTTCCTGTAAAGAAAATAAATGTTGGAAAAATTTTAAAATTATGAGAAAATTGTTATTTAATTATTCTCTATTCACATCCTGAAATTGAAAATTTCAGGGTGTGACAGCCGAGCCGGTGCAGGTGCACCGACGTCGTACCGTGTCGGCACCGACACAGGCTCCTCCGGCTCCGGCCCCGGAGGTGCCCGCACACTATGCGAGCGCCGCTCGACGGTTCCACCTCCACCACCACCTTCACCGGAGCTGTCGCCGCCTCCACCACCACCTCCACCGGCGCCGTCACCACCACCGCAGTCGTCGCCACCTCCGCCTCCACCGCCGCCTCCACCACGTCGCTCTCGTGTGGAGCCTGCCGTGTACCACCCGCCGGTCCTCCATCGGGATCCTCGTCACACTCATCCCATGGTGACTCGGCAGGCGGTCGGGGTTCTTCGACCCACGACTCTCTGCCACTGAGGGAGAGCCGCGGATCTCTCCGATACCTTCTTCTGTCCGCGAAGCCCTGACTGATCCTAACTGGTGTCGTGCGATGGAAGAGGAGTACGGAGCTCTTCTTACCAACCAGACGTGGGACCTAGTGCCACGCCCGTCTGGTCGCAGTGTGGTGACTGGCAAGTGGATCTGGACGTATAAGCGTTGGGCCGATGGTACTCTGGAGCGCTACAAGGCTCATTGGGTTCTTCAGGGTTTCACTCAGCGACCCGGTGTGGACTATGATGAGACGTTCAGTCCCGTGGTGAAGCCTGCTACAGTGCGTACAGTCCTCTCACTTGCTCTCTCTCGCTCCTGGCTTGTGCATCAGCTTGATGTGAAGAATGCATTTCTCCATGGCACTTTGACAGAGACAATCTACTGCAGTCAGCCAGCAGGATTTGTGGATTCCAGTCGTCCGGATCTGGTCTGTCGGCTCAACAAGTCTCTCTATGGTCTGGAGCATGCTCCTCGGACTTGGTATTCTCGGTTTGCCACATTCTTGCTAACACTGGGGTTTGTCGAGGCCAAGTCAGACACTACTCTGTTCATATATAACCATGCCGATGGGATTGCCTACTTACTGCTCTATGTTGATGACATTGTTCTGACAGCCTCCAGTCCACAGTTGCTTCAGCGCATTATCTCCTCTCTGCAGCAGGAGTTCGCTATGAAGGATCTTGGCAAGCTTCACCATTTCTTGGGTGTGACAGTTGAGCCCCGTCAGGTTGGTCTCCTCCTTCACCAGCGACAGTATGCCCTTGATATTCTGGAGCGAGCTGGGATGACTGATTGCAAACCTTGCTCCACTCCTGTTGACACTTAGGCGAAGCTTTCTGCTACTCTGGGTGATCCTGTGGCTGATCGTACTGCATACCGGAGTCTTGCTGGAGCCTTACAGTACCTCAGTTTCACCAGGCCGGACCTCACCTACGTTATTCAGCAGATATGCCTTCATATGCATGATCCACGGGAGTCACATCTGGCTGCGCTGAAGCGCCTCCTCCGCTACGTCCGTGGCACAGTCGACCTCGGCCTGGTCCTTCACCGCTCCTCCCCTGCTGAGCTGGTTGTCTACACCGACGCTGCTGGGCTGGTTGTCTGGACACCCGCTGCTCCACCTCAGGCTATGTCGTCTTCCTCGGCGGCAACCTGGTCTGCTGGTCGTCCAAGCGACAGCCGATTGTCTCCCGCTAGAGTGTTGAGGTAGAGTACCGGGCTGTTGCGAACGGCGTGGCCGAGGCGACCTGGCTGCGTTAGTTGCTTCTTGAGTTACACTCGTCATTGCGCCGAGCCACCCTGGTATATTGTGACAACATCAGCGCCGTCTACATGTCTGCCAACCCCGTCCAGCATCAACGCACCAAGCATATTGAGATCGACCTCCACTTTGTTCGGGAGCGTGTTGCTATTCGTGATGTCCGAGTTCTTCATGTCCCTATAGCTTCACAGTACGCCGACATTTTCACCAAGGGGCTGCCTTCTTCTGTGTTCACAGAGTTTAGGTCCAGTCTAAACGTTCGTGGCACCGACGGTTAGACTGCGGGGGCGTGTTAGAATGCTTGTGTATAAGGCTCTAGGCCCGACCCTTGCCTATATATGTATGTGTGCTATGCACCTCCATAATCAAATCTACTAATTTCCCAGTCATACCTTCCTTCACCCTATTCAACTAAGGGTGCAATTCAAAGCAATATGAGCCTTCTGAAAATATATGGCTTCCTACAAATAATAAAATATACACCCAGTCTAACTATTGATGATGAGCTGCATTGAACTGAGCAACCCAATGGTTCCCCCTTTTAATCCCAATTCCCGAATCAGTCTATATGGGATGTTCCCTTCCCAAAGGACCCAGAAATATGTCTTCTTCTCACCCAATAGCATAAATAAAGTGTAGAACCAAAAGAAGCATTTATGTCTTCAGCATAACTTTCATGCATAAGGACCTCAACCATTTAGGACATCAATGTAAAATTGGGTTGATCCTGGTGAATTGAAAACAGTTGAGAAGTAAGACATGTATAAATGGCAGAAAACATTTTTCGAGTTTGTAAAGGTGATAGCCAGGATTTGAACATAGGGAGGGGGGGGGGCAAGCAATACCGACAACAATCGTACATGATGACATATTCATATAGTGTTCCTATATGAACTTGGACAGAGCATATATGGATAACAAGCAATTGAAGATACGAAATTGGCAAGATAATACATATGTTTGTTGATAACAAACAATTAAAGCTAGTGCTTCAAGATCTATAACTTGAAACCTCTTCCAACTCAATTAGCTCTCCATGGATTGTAATTTAATTATCCCTAACCCCCCAAGTCACTCTAATTCTAAAGCATAATTGCAATTGGCTGGGCTCCTAAAGCCGCTATCCAGAAGGCTGATTCAGCATAGAATTTCATTATACGCTGACGATGTTGCCCTTTTTATTCAGCCTGCTGCAGCGGACATTTCCTTGACCCTTCGAATTCTTGAGCTCTTTGGAGATGCTTCGGGACTCAAGACAAATGTCCAAAAGAGCAGTGTGCTGCCAATCCATTGCTCTGAGGACAATATGTCCCTCATCCAGAGCATGTTACCTTGTGAAATCCTTGAGTTTCCATGCAAGTATCTTGGGCTGCCGCTCTCTGTCCGGAAACTAAACAAGGAGCAGCTCCAACCTGTTATTGACAGAATAGCCGATCAGCTTCCAGGATGGAAAGCGGACTTAATGACGCGCGCAGGAAGAGCGGTACAGGTTCAGCATGTTTTAACTGCAATGCTGGTTTATCTGTCCATGGCGACAGAGTTACCACCCTGGGCAATCAAAGCTATCGACAAGATTAGAAGAGGTTTTCTTTGGCGAGGGCGGAAGGATGTGAATGGCGGACATTGCCTCCTTGCATGGCCCAAGGTATGTCGATCGCGGGAACTTGGAGGGCTAGGAATATTTGATCTGAAATCTCTCGGTTTTGCATTACGAGTTAGATGGCCTTGGCTCAAGAAGTCCGAACCAAACAAACCATGGGCCAGTCTGCCTCTTCAAATCAGCAAGGACATGGAATGTTTTTTATCTATGGCTGTGATCACTGAGGTGGGGGATGGCGCCAATACTCTTTTCTGGAAGGATAAATGGCTTGCAGGAAACAATATCCAAGATATTGCACCTCATGTCTTTGCCTTGGTATCTAAAAGAACTGCAGCAAGACGTTCAGTTCTAGAGGCCCTAATCAATGAAAGATGGATTGAGGACATTCAAGGTTCAATTTCTCCTGAAGCTCTGATGGAGTATCTAGTTTTATGGGATGTGATCTCTGAGGTAAACTTACAAGTGGGGGTTCAGGACAAGCACATTTGGAGACTTTCTTCTTCAGGACAATATACAGCACGGTCGGCTTATGATGCTCTATTTCAGGGGGCTATTTCTTTCAGACCGTATGAGAGGATTTGGAAGTCTTGGGCTCCACCCAAATGTCGCTTCTTCATGTGGTTAGTCGCTCACAATCGGTGTTGGACTGCTGATCGTTTGGCCCGTCGTGGCCTTCAACATCCAGACAAATGCCTTTTATGTGATCAGGAGGACGAGAACATAGAACATTTGCTCATTGGCTGCGTGGTTGCAAGGCAATTCTGGTACACCCTCCTTCATAGTTTTGGCCTCTCTCAACTGGCTCCGACGGCCAATGACTCTCCTTTTGACGCGTGGTGGGAAAGGGTGGCTGCAGCTCTTTCTGGAGATGTGCAAAAAGGGCTAAACTCGCTTATCATTCTTGGCGCTTGGTGTATCTGGAAGCATAGGAATAGCTGTGTTTTTGATGGGGCTTCCCCAAGTGTTGCCAGCATTCTAAACATGGCTAGAGATGAGGCTCAGTTGTGGACCGTGGCAGGTACCAAAGGTCTTGCCTCTCTCTCTGTTAGGGATGTTGGTTAGGATATTTCTGTCGTAGGTGGTCGTTCCTATATGTAACAGGCGATTTATTCACCTTGTAGCTTGGGTGTGTGTCGGTGTGTGTGGGGGTCTTTCTGTATGACTCCAACTTTCTTCTACTAATACAATGATACGCAGTTCTCCTGCGTATTCGAGAAAAAAATAATTGCAATTGGAGATTAAAATTGTATGGAGGGAGCTTGAAGCATACTCTGTAGGTCCATGGTTTAGCAGCCTAGTGGGCTTGCTGGCCTTAGGCTGCTCTAATTCATGAGATGGAACCATACTTTCTTAATTAACAGGAATATTAAAGCTGTGATCCTCACGACAAACCGCAGGGGCGGGGGGGGGGGGCAGCTTGGCATTTTTCAGATGTGATGGAATCAATCGTCCAGATACAGTCTGCTGTTGGCTATTAAATTAATAAGTTAGCTTCTGACAACGTTTACTTCAAAGCCCACCCCTGATGCAATGAAAATGGAACTTTCTATGTGACTAGAAAAATTGACAGCAATTGTTATAGCATGGCATGTGTCATTTGCAATTTGAGAAAAATTGACTGAATTGTAACGATGGCATGTAATTTCAAGATAATAAATTAGACTTACATCTCACATTTGTTCAGAACAGAGAGCCTGCTTGGAACACATGACTGTCCTCTAACTTTGCAAACCAAGCTGCAAGATTCCCCTGGTCTAAAATTCATTTGAGATTTCATAAAGCAGTTCCTAGGTGCTCATCCACTTTACAGATATGTGCTTAAAGTGGAAAGGTCTTACCTTCCTACTACGATGTTAATGCCCAACAACTTTGATACCGAACTAGATTCAGTTGATCCTGCAGTATATTCACATTCTATAATCACTTCCAATCATATAATTCGAAAAGATGCATGATGGGCACTAGTAATGGACACAAAGGTACAAGATTGTGAGCTGCTAGCACACTGTCCAGAGTTTAGTCAAAGACAATAGCGGAAGATATTATCGCTATCAATGTTCTCAAGCATCCATTTATAAAGATAATAAGTTTATAGACTTCTACAATGTCATCATTTGCCCCAGGAATGATTCAGGACGTACCATAGTTTACATATTTTCTAGTATGGCTCATGCTGCTAGGCCTACACTGTTGAAGAGACCAGGAGATGGCTTGTCAAAAGCTCATTGCCAAAGCAAGCTGGCCCTACCTGGATGTAGATAAATTACAACATATGGCTCATGTCACAGTAGTTTCAAGCCTTCAACTGAGCTGAACCAGACAATTTGAAACTGGAAGTAGGTAAACTAGAGCTGAGCTTGTTTCTTCCTACTGGGGATGTGGATGTTTCAGAATATTAATGTTATGGACCGAGGTCCATTAGGGATTGTTAGACTTGTATTTACTCTCCTAGTTTCTTTACTGCTACTGCTCAACTGTAATCTCTTTACTGCTCACCTGTATCCAGGCTAGCTAGGCCCTTTGGGCTCCCTCTCCTCTCCTATATATGTAATCCCCTTGTACTAGTCTTTATCAAGTAATCAAGGCCTTTTGGCATTCTCCAATATGGTATCAGCTAATTAACTCCTGGCCTTTTCCCCTCCCCTCCCCTGCTTCCGCTTCCCTCGGCGCCCGCGTCCGCCTGGTCGGGCACCGCGCCCTCCCTCTCGGGCCGCGCCCCTCTCCGGCGGCTGCGCCCATGGGATCCCCCTCCAGCTCCGCCGCCTCGGCCGTCGCCGCCGCGACCCGCCTCCGGGACGAAGCTCTGGCCGCTGCCAAGACGCTCGAGGAGGAAGCCGCCTCCTTGGCTTCCACCGACGCCGCGCGTAGCCAGCAGCTCAAGGAGGACGCCGCGCTCCTCCAGTCCGCCGCCGACGCCCAGGAACGGGTCCGCGCCGCCGCCGACGCTCTTGACCAAGAGCGCGCGCAGGCTGCCGTCCTGGAGCAGCAGGCCGCCAACCTCCGGGCCCGCCTCGGCCCCCCGCCTCGCCGCACGGATGACCTCCGCGACGCTGACTCCCAGGCGGCCGACGCTGACATCGACGGCTCCTTCACCTCCGAAGCTGCGGCTGTCGCCCGCCTCCACAACCAAGCCGCCGCCGTCCAGAACATCCGGAATTTGATTCCGATTGTTCTGGATCTTGAGGCCTCCAACTACTCCAAATGGCGCGGTCACGTCCTCCTCATCCTCGGCCGCTTCTCCCTGCAGGAGCACGTCCTCAGCGACGCCGCCCCCCTCACCGACCCGGCATGGTCCCGTATGGACTGCGTGGTGGTGTCCTGGCTCTTCAACACCATCTCTCCCGAGCTCCTGGACGACATCCACGACCGCAAAGGAGTCCTCGCGCGCACCGCCTGGCTCGGCCTCGAGCAGCAGTTTCTCAACAACCGCGAGTCCCGCGCCATGCTTCTCGACGCCGAGTTCCGCGCCCTCTCCCAAGGCGCCCTCTCCGTCGACGACTACTGCCGGAAGATGAAGGGCATTGCTGACACCCTCGCCGACCTCGGCGAGCCCATCCCGGACCGCGCCTTCGTACTGAACTTGCTCCGCGGCCTCAACGAACGCTTCCAGTTCATGACGCAGTTCATCACTCGGCAGCGCCCCTTCCCGAACTTCGCTGAAGTCCGCGCCGACCTGCGCCTCGCCGAGCTCAACATGCCGACTCCTTCGTCCCCTGCCTCGGCCCTCGTCACCACCGCGCCTGGAAAGTCTCCTCCGCCACCGTCGCCCGCCGGCTCCTCCTCGACCCGCCCTCCACCGACCCCTGGCGGCTCCTCGTCGGGCAACAACCGCGGCCGGCGCCGCCGCGGTGGTCGTGGCCAGGGCGGCCCGCCTGGCGGCCCCGCCGGCACTTCTCCGTGGCCCTCCGTCTTCAATCCTTGGACGGGGTCCATCCACATGTGGCCCGGACCGTCACCTGGTGGTCCACGCGGCCCTCCGCCTCGCCCCGGCCCGCCGCCTCACCATGCGATGCTGACCGGCGCCCCTCTGCCTTCCTACGGCGGAGGCCCCTACTTCGCCGCGCCGCCACAGGCCGCTGCCCCTTGGGACGCCCAGTCCCTTGAGGCCGCCTTCAGCACCGTCAACCTCACCCCACCACCAAGCACCTCCGAATGGGTGCTTGATTCAGGCGCCTCCTCCCATGTCGCCGCCAACCCCGGTATTGTCACTATGTCTTCCTCTTCCTCCTTCCCTTCCTCCATCATCGTGGGTAATGGCGCCACTCTTCCTGTTATTGGCACCGGTTACTCCTCCCTCCCTGGTCCCTTCCATCTCCACAATGTTCTCCTAGCCCCTGCTATCATCAAAAATCTCCTCTCCATTAGACAGTTTACTACTGATAATCGTGTTTCTGTCGAGTTTGACCCCTCTGGTATTTCTGTGAAGGATCTCCATACCAAGGCTACTCTACTCCGCAGTGATAGCTCGGGGCCGCTCTACACTTTGCAAGTGCCTCCGACGCCGTCTGCTCCCTGCATCCTTGTGGCTACGCCTTCCTCGACTACTTGGCACCGTCGTCTTGGGCATCCCGGCACCGCCACCCTACAGTCCCTCGTCAACTCGTCTTCCATTCCCTGCTCCAAGCACGACGACGATGCTCTCTGCCATGCTTGTCAACTTGGGCGTCATGTTCGCCTCCCTTTTTCTAGTTCCCTGTCTAGGGTCTCTCAGAACTTTGATTTAGTTCATTGTGACCTATGGACCTCTCCTGTCATCAGTGTATCCGGTTTCAAATACTATTTGGTCATTATTGATGATTGTTCCCATTTTATATGGACTTTTCCTCTCCGCTTAAAATCCGACACCTTTTCCACTCTCTCACATTTCTTTGCCTATGTGCGCACCCAGTTTGGACGCACCATCAAAGCCTTACAATGTGACAATGGCCGTGAGTTTGATAACTCCGCCTCCCGCGCTTTCTTCCTCACCAATGGTGTCTCCCTTCGCATGTCTTGCCCTTACACATCTCCACAAAACGGCAAGGCCGAGCGCATGCTTCGCACCATCAACAATGTCACTCGCACCTTGCTCTTTCAAGCTTCTATGCCTCCCGCATATTGGGCCGATGCCCTCGCCACCGCCACCCACATCATCAATCGTCTCCCTACTAAAACCTTGCACATGAGCACTCCTTTCTTCGCTCTCTACGGAACTCTCCCCTCCTACCATGACCTCCGCATTTTCGGATGCACCTGCTATCCTAACCTCACCGCCACCACTCCTCATAAACTAGCCCCTCGCTCCTCCTTGTGCGTTTTCCTCGGCTATTCCCCCGATCATAAGGGATATCGGTGCCTCGATCTTGCCACCAACCGTGTCACCATCTCTCGACACGTCGTGTTTGACGAGACCACCTTTCCCTTCGCTTGTCAACGGCCCTCCCCGTCCTCCCAGGAACTCGATTTTCTCACTAACGATGATTTTGTACAAGTTTTTCCTCCCTCTTCACCTACAGGTCGTCCAAGCGCTCCTGGGCCACATTCTTCAGCCGGCCGGGCTCCCCCGCCTGGTTTTCCCACTCTACGGCCCACTCCCGGCCCACAGGTCGCGGCCCCGCAGCGCCCGACCCACCCTTTCGGCACAGGCGCCTCTCCGCCACCCAACTTCATCCGCATCGGTTCCCCGCCGCCCCGCTCGGCGCCCCGGTCTCCTACGTCGCCTCCACCACCCGCGGCCTTCGCGCCCGCGGCCTCGCCGCCCGGGATCTCGGCTCCCGCGGCCTCGCCGCCCGAGGTCTCGGAGCCCGCGGCCCCTTCTCCTGCGACCCCACCGCCCGCGGCGGCCTCGACGCCGGCAACCTCGCCACCCGTGGCTTCGCCTGCCGCGGCCCCGGTGTCCGCGTCCTCTCCTCCGGCAGCCTTGCCTCCCGCGACTTCCCTGCCCGCGGCCCCGGTGCCTCCGACGCCCGCCGCCCCTCAGCCCGCGCCTGCTCCCTTCCCCAAGCCGCCGGTGACTCACGTCTATTCCAGACGTGCCCCTGCGCCCGTCGACCCTCCTCGGCGCTCCAATTTCATACCCTCTCCGCCTCGCTACGTCAAGCACAGCCCCTCCCTCCCGACGAGCGCTGTACCCATCCCGCCGGTCACCAACACCCACGGGATGACGACTCGCGGCAAAACTGGCTTTCAACAGCCTCGTCTTGGCCTGCACTCCGAGGTACTCTCCCCAATTCCACGCTCCTTCCGCGCTGCTCTCGCTGATCCAAACTGGCGCAAGGCAATGGAAGAAGAGTGTGCTGCCCTGCATGACAATCACACTTGGGACCTTGTTCAGCGTCCTGCTCAGGCCAATGTTGTCACTGGGAAATGGGTTTTCAGACACAAATTTCATGCTGACGGCTCTTTCGACAGCTACAAAGCTCGCTGGGTTCTTCGGGGTTTCACTCAGCGTCCCGGCATTGACTACGATGAGACATTCAGCCCTGTTGTCAAGCCGGCCACCGTTCGCACCGTCATCACCTTGGCTCACTCCCAGGATTGGCCAATTCATCAACTTGATGTGAAGAACGCCTTTCTCCATGGCACTTTGTCGGAAACTGTTTACTGCTCTCAACCCTCAGGCTTCACTGATCCTAGCCTCCCCGATCACGTCTGCAAGCTAAACAAATCCCTCTACGGTTTGAAGCAGGCCCCGAGAGCATGGTACAGCCGGTTTGCCACTTTCTTGCTCTCCCTGGGTTTCACTGAAGCAAAGTCTGACACCTCACTCTTCATCTATCGCCGTGGCTCTGAAACTGTCTACTTGCTCCTCTATGTTGATGATATTGTGCTCACTGCCTCCTCGTCTCAACTCCTCCAAAATGTCATTACAGCACTGAAAAAGGAATTTGCCATGAAGGACCTTGGGCCCTTGCACTTCTTTCTTGGAGTGGCTGTACAGCGCCACAAGGACATCATCTTCCTCTCTCAGCGGCAATACATCCTGGACATTCTCACCCGCCATGGCATGACTGACTGCAAACCCTGCTCAACTCCAGTTGACACCTGCACCAAGCTCTCCACTGACGCTGGCCCCCCTGTTGCTGATCAGACTGCTTATCGAAGCCTTGCCGGTGCACTCCAGTACTTGACTTTCACTCGGCCTGATATTGCTTATGCTGTCCAACAAATCTGCTTGCACATGCATGATCCGCGGGAAGGTCATCTGGTCGCTGCTAAACGAATTCTTCGGTACCTCCAGGGCACTGTCAGTCTTGGCCTTGTCATTCCTCGGTCTTCCCCAAGTCAGCTCATTGTCTACACCGACGCCGACTGGGCTGGCTGCCCCGACACTCGTCGCTCCACCTCTGGATACGCCGTCTTCCTCGGCAACAGCCGTATCTCTTGGTCCTCCAAGCGCCAACCCACTGTTTCTCGGTCAAGCGCCGAAGCTGAGTATCACGTCGTTGCCAACAGCGTGGCTGAAGTCTCCTGGCTTCGGCAACTCCTTCAGGAACTTCATCACCCTCTACCTTCCGCAAGCCTTGTCTATTGCGACAACATCAGCGCGGTCTACCTCTCCTCCAACCCCATCCAGCACCAGCGCACCAAGCACGTGGAAATCGACCTGCATTTCGTCCGGGAACGCGTCGCCCTTGGAGCTGTTCGCGTGCTGCACGTCCCCACTACCTCCCAATTCGCCGATGTCTTCACCAAGGGTCTTCCATCCTCCGTGTTCATGGACTTTCGCTCCAGTCTGAACGTCCGTTCCTCCGACGTTCCGACTGCGGGGGGGTGTTAGACTTGTATTTACTCTCCTAGTTTCTTTACTGCTACTGCTCAACTGTAATCTCTTTACTGCTCACCTGTATCCAGGCTAGCTAGGCCCTTTGGGCTCCCTCTCCTCTCCTATATATGTAATCCCCTTGTACTAGTCTTTATCAAGTAATCAAGGCCTTTTGGCATTCTCCAATAGGGATAACCACCGCCAGGAAGATAGCCGGGCGGAGTCGGCTTGGAGGGAGACTAGACTATTTGGGGATTTGGGAATAATTCTTCTTCATTGATTTCTTAGTTGATCCAAAGGAGATACAATTCCATCCTTATATAGATGAAGACTTGACCCTGAAGAAACTAATCAACTTGACCCTTAAGAAACTAACCTAATCTTATCTCTAATTGATCCTATCCCTTGACTCGGGCACTGTTCACGCGCGTCCTGTTCACACGCTACAGTACACCGTGGGCCCAGGCCTAGCTGGTCCCACTCCCATAACAATTAATATGCACATGAATATGAACCCCAAGGGGAGAGATTATTAAGTGTTTACTTAAATAATTCAGTTATAGCAGTGATTATCAGAGAACATGGTAGTTTAGGTCTACCAGTAATGATCTGTGAACATGTTACAACTGAAGTTGTAATATAACCAAGAAACACAATTCAAAGCATATACTCGGACCTGAAGAATTCTGTTGCACTGAAAAACAATGATGGAAGTCACTGGTGTAGGCATTTTCATGAACCTGGTAAATGGAAAGAACAAATTAGCTAGACTGAACTATTTGGACAAGCAGTTGTCATAACTAACATTAAAAAATATGAAACTGCCACAACTCCTTGTTTTAGGTAAAACAAGCAAGGTATAGCATATAGTAGAAGAATTGTTGTGCTGGTACTCTAAGGGCCAGGAAAAAGCAGTACCACACTTGCAGAACTATGGCGGCATCTTCCCATGCAGAAATCAAAAACATCTGTGTATGTTCCTGAAGAAAACTAGCTGTAAATTTCACTCATCGTATTACGATTTCACCAATTAATAACTTTAAACATTTTACCAGCAGTAATTGGCTTAGCAACCTTCAGCTTCCGCACATCTTCTTTCTTGGTCTGTCAAAAAGGGCAAGCAAAAAGTTTACATTTTTGTATGCCAGACCTGGTACTGCTTGTTAGGATTTACCTTAGCAGGATTCAAACAGCAAGAAACACAATATTCATAAGCGTTGCAGCACTGTAAATCAAGTTTGCAGCCCCTGGAGTATGTCATGAAGACCTATGTCAGGTTCACAGGGTTAAAAAGTTAAGATGGAGTGTTGTATATAAGGTGCAACGAAAGATAGGAAACCCACTGGCAGGAAAAGTGATCCCCTTTTGTTGGGCAGCAGTGAGACCAGGGATTGATTGAAAGTGCAGAGCATACATAACCTACAAAGGGAAGTGTTTTATCAGTAAGAAATGGCTGAAGCCTGAAGGATAGTGCAGCATTGAGCATTGACAGGAAAAATAATCTAAGACAAAGGAACAGGAGTATTGCCATTATCATCAGAGATCAGATGCCGTCCCTGAACAGTGCTTCTGCACATAATTGGTTCAATAAAGCTGTCCTTCCTGCACAATGTTGAAAGGCCTGTACTTAGATTTACTGAAATGTATACAGAAAAATAGCTCTCATATTCAGAATGACAAGAACGTCCCAGTACTAGAACAGAGCAATTCAGCGATACAAATGCTGTCTTATGCAATGAAAACTTTGTCCTGGTCCCAGAAACAAGGTTATAAAGCACAATATGATTACTGAACTAGTACCTAGTATCTAGCTCAATGCTTGCCACCATTATTAAAAGGTGAAAGCTACTATCTGGAAGTATTTATCATCAATCAACATCCCTTCCCCCTTTTATCTATATACTGTATATCTTTCTCACTAGCCTAATCTACACTCCCTTTAAAAATTCTATCTACACTAGCTTTCCTCATCCCCCTCTTACAATCCTACGTCACTAATTGCCCTTCTGCTAGTGATTTGTGCCATTGCACGAAAATCAAACAGCCCAATGACAGAGGAGCCAACCTACATTGAAAACCATTGTCAAATGTTACTGGCATTTACCTGAGTCCATCGGCACAGATAGGTACCTTTCCGAATCATGAACAAATAGAACCGCATTGAAGCATAAACATAAAAGCATCCTGATTTTAGAAGTTAAAATTAGCTAGTAGGTATACCCACAATGCACCCCCCCCCCCCCGACCCCTCACAATATAGATAAACAGAAAGAAGGTTGAGTTCCGTCCCAATCCGTGACCAAGTGAATCCTAGTATGAATACTTGACTTACTTTCAAAGAACGTTTTGACGTAGAGAGCTGAACTGACAGCGACGAGCACGGGATCCTATCATAGCTAACACATCAAGGGAAGTGCGGATCTCACCGGATACCGGAGACGGGAACAGGAAAGCAGGCGCAGGCCGCGACGGCCAATGCGGCGGCGAGACGGAGGATCCGGCGGAGGAGGGGATACGGGCCAGCCATCCCGCCGGCGGGAACGGAGAGGCGGAGAAGAATGGGGAGGAGCGGAAGGACGGAGTCGGGAGGGTTCAGGCCGTGCCGACGTGGCAGACCCGATTTGGCTGCTGAATTAAAATTTGAAATTAGAAAGGGGCCAAACTGAAAATGCAATATGGACTTTTTTTTTAAGCCAAATGCAATATTGACATTGAGAAGCCTCGATCCAGCCACTGCTGGAGGAAATCTCGCGGGATATTTAAACTTGGGAGGGTATCCTATGAAAACAAACTTTGTGTGTAAACTATGAAAACTTCCATCATAGTCGCTAGATTCCCATCCGAAAGTTAGATAGAGATGTGAGAAATTTTAGCACTTCAATCCTCCCACCATTAACTTTATTCATCATAATATTCCTAAACACCCCACAGGATGGAGGGATTTGACGTCGTCGCTCCGTTTCCTCACGACGCCGCCGCCGCTCACGGTTCGCCACGGACGACGCCGCCGCCGCTTGGGACGTCGTTGCCTCGGGATTCGCCGCCGCCGCCATGGACTGCGAGAGCCGCGGTGAACCACCACGCCATGGACGGCTCCTCACTTCACACTCTGCTACGAGTGTAGGTATGGGTACATCCCGGCCGATGAATCTAGCAGCGGCGTAGAAGGCAAACCAGGCGGCGGCGGCGAACGAGCTGGTGCTCCTGCACCTCAGCGCTGCATTCCCGTCGTGGCTCGCCATCATCATCTTGCCGACAAGGCCCGCCTCAAACCTATCATCACTCCCACCGCCGAGGATTGACGACGATGACGCAGTGGCGTCTGCAGCCTCGGCGTTACCATCCGGCGGCAACATATCGTGTGTGTGGACCCCCACGGCGAAGCTCACCGACGAGAGGCTCACCATGGCGTCCGCGGTGGCGACTTAGTCGCACCGCCACAGCCTGTGCGCGGACACGTCGGCCATGACCTTGTGCGACCCGCCGTGGTTCGTCTACACGACGGCGACGGCGCGGACCTCGAAGGGAACGCTCCATGAGGCTTTGACGTGGGCGTAGCCGCGGTTGACGGCGCCCAGCGTGGCGATGGACTGCAACAGCGTCGGCACCAGCACGCCGAGGCAGTTGATGAGGAAGCGAACAATGTCCTCCCGCATCAGGCAGCAGTACCGATCGCAGCCGAATGTCATTAGCGGCGACGACGATGACGAAAACCACCTGTTAACAGTCTACTTTGCAGCCCCAACCGCTCGCGGCGTCCCAATGATGTTCAGTGCCAGTCCTCCTAGGAGAACTGGCGCTGCCTGCACTGTCTATGGCTCTACGGTGGAGGTTGTGAGACATGGATACTCCTGGGTCCCCACCGATCAGTGTCACAGCCGTCCCCGACAAGTGGGTCCGGCCCACCAGAAGACCCGCCGACCTGTCAGTAGGCCTGCCCGACCTGACATGTGGGCCCGAAGACGAGAAGACAGTTTGGCGTGCAAGCCAAGACAGTCCAGACGGATTAAGGCAGCTCGGATAAGCCTTCCATGTTGTAACTTACTAGAGATAGGTTTCCATATTGTAACCGACTTGGACTCCGATCCACCGACCTTGTTCGTCGCCCAATATAAGACGGGCAAGGGCGTCCCTCAGGGACATCGAAGCCATGTACCACCGTGACCTCATCAGCAATACAAACCGAAGAACTGGACGTAGGGTTTTACTCTCCGGAGGCCTAAACCAGTATAAAATTGTCTTGTCCCTTGTGTCTCGCCGTGATTTTCGTGTGCTACGCTAGCATAACCATCGCGTTCTTAGCTCCCGATCTCCCCCGCCGAACAAATAAACCACCGAGGTTGACCCCCCTTGGACTGTTCAGACTTAAACCTCTAACAGTTGGCGCGCCAGGTAGAGGCAGATTGGGAGCTCTTCCTGTAGCGTGATGACAGTTCGCTCCGGTGATCATCTTCGGCGATGACACGAAAGATATCTCCGCAGCAACCTGCTCGCTGCCACCCTCCGATCTAATCGCGAGGTCGACGTCTTCGTTCTGCAAACGGCGTGCCAAAATTTTTGGTGTCCACCCACCCACCCGGCGAGTTTCATGGCGGTTATCAAGTTCGGTGTCCTGCGTCGTCACGTGCACACCCTTGGTGGAGAGACGGCGGCAGCAGGAGACCACGTCGCTTTATCCGGCCTGATCGGTTTACGAGCTGACTACGTCGAGTCGCGGTCGTCCAGGAGGATTCATCGGCCACGCTTGACGCGACTCCGTTCACGTATAAAAAAAACTGATGTACCGAAGTCCACATGTGTCCACATGCGGCCAAAAAATCAATCTACGGAAGCAATACGTGTGAAACAGTAACATGTCTTTCTCCTTTATTCTTTCCTTCCATATTAATTAAATCAGCTTGTGCTATTTCCATATTATCTAACGTGACCTCTCGTTTTGACGTTTTGGACGGACACGAGTCCTGTCCGTGGGCAAGGTCAGGATGACAGCACGCACGACGTCGACGTGCGCATGTGCACCCAGCCGACGATCTCGACGACTGATTCGGCAACGACGTCTCACGGTTCGACTACGTCGCTGCCCGGGCAGACCTGCGTTGCCGACCTCTTCGATATCCCGACTTCTTCAACGTCTCGACAGGTTGGCACGGCCTCAGCTCGTGTCGACGACCACGACGACCTCCTCGACTACATACAACTCGGCAAGCTAAGTGCTAGTTTTAATTAAATTCAATATTTTATGACTTCAATTCGTAGACCTGCTCAACATGTTTTTTTTGCTTTTTCGATCCCTCCCCCTCGACATGCTCGGGGGCTTGGCAATGTCAACACGTAGGTCGCCAGACCTGAGGGTTTAAATTTTTTATCTTGTGTTGTGTTCCCCTCCCCCTCGACTTGCTCGGGGGCTTGGCCTTGCCAATCTAAAGGTCGCAAGACCTGAGGGGTCTATCCCTCCTATGTGTTCTTCCTTTAACTGTTTGACTCTCGTTATGAAGATTTGATGTTGTGTGGTTGCAAAACCTGAGTTCCAGACTCCTCCCCGTGCGTCCGCTACATCTAAGGCTCCCTGCTGAGCATTGTAGAGGGGTGAAACACTTTGCAGCTTCAGAGCTTTCGAGTCCGCATAATGCGTGTCTAGCACGATAAGTGGAATGCCCTTTTTAAAACGAAACATAGCACAAGGATGATTAGCTCTGGCTAACATTATTCAACTTCTACTTGTTTAGCTCAGGCTAATTTTTCATCATATTTATATTCGACAGATTGATACACCGACCTGGTGTTTATTTTATTTTATAGGACCAGCTCTTTGCTCCGGTGTCACCTTTGTCAGGTCGCTAGACCTCCCTCCGGCTCTGTCGTCACCTTCATTAGGTCGCTAGACCTCCCTCTGACTCCGTCGTCACCTTCATCAGGTCGCCAGACCTTCCTCCGGCTTCGTTGTCGGCGTCAGGTCACTAGACCTCCTGCAGCTTCGGTGTTGTCTTCGTCAGGTCGCTAGACCTCTCTGTAGCTCCGGCGTTATCTTCGGTGGACCTCTCGATGTTTCCGTCGTCGCCGGCGTCTGGTCGCTAGACCTCTTTGCGGCTCCGTCGTCACCGGCTTCAGGTCGGAAGACCTCCCTGCGACTCCGTCGGCGCCTTCGTTAGTTCGGAAGACCTCCTCAGCGACTTCGTTCTTCTAACTCCAAGAGCTTCTACAATTTTGCATCCTATGTTCTGGTGGACAGTTGCATGCTCATGGCATGGCTGGGATTCTACTTTGCGGCTTCATAGCTCAACAATGCTCGGTACTTGCCTCCTTCAGTCTTATGGTGCTATTTATCGCCAGAGCCAGGCCTTGTGCAGCCGGTGAAGTGATGACACTGTTACCACGTGATCGAGAGTGGGCAGTTTGTCATTTTCTGGGTGGCAAGGGAATCTCCGACCACTGTTGACCCGTGACCCTGCAGCCTACGGAGAAGATAAGACTGACTCTATGTCAGATGGCCCCACGCCTCCCTACATCTACGGACGACGACAACGATTACATGCAACCTTCACGGCTCTGCATCTTCATTACACCCGCTAGGCTCTGCGTCCTGGTGCACCCGATATGGCTCTGCACGTAAATGGACTTATTCCAGTCTGCCTATATTTCTGTTTCCTGAGCAGAATGGTCGTATGTTCGATTGAAGACCTTCCGGGGTAGGCGTGCCTCGCTGCTCTGCCAGATCCGTCTGGGCGCCTGGAGTCCAAATTCATCACGTCTACGATTTCGTCAGGCCCCTGAGGTCGGTGTGCCTAAAACTAAGGTCGTCAATACCTTTGAACAATGGCTCCGCTGGATGGCTGGCAACTATGCTGGTCGTCTGGGTACCAAAATGACCTCCCTGAGGTCGGTGTGCCTTAATACCTAGGTCTTGCAATACCTCGATATGTCTACGGCTCTGCCAATCTAATTGGGCGCCCTGAATGCGTGACCTTCCTGAGGTCGGTGTGCTCTCGTAGCCCTGCCAGCCTGCTCTGGACACCCAGGATTTTACGTCGGGAATGAAGGCCTCCCTGTGGGGTGTGTGCCTAATTGGCCCTGCCAAGTATTTCCGGGTGCTTGGGCGCTACTGATTTGAGACCTCTTGAGGTCGGCATGCCTCGGGTGGCTTTGCCAGACTCATTGCAGCTATGCAGGATATCTGGGTGTCTCTACACTCCATTCACTCAAGATCAATATTTTTCTATAGCTTCATCGTTGACCGTTTCGACTACTATAAGAAGACCTCTTCATGTGATACATGTTTCAAGATCATGTTGGGTATCCTTGGATACTGGACATCATTGATTTGAGGCCTCTTCGAGGTCGGCACGCCTAGAGGGCCTCCCAGAGGTCGGCCCTGCCAGACTCTTTGCAGCCATGCTGGGAGATCAGGGTGTTTCTACACTTCGTTCGATCAAGACTATGACTCAGTTTTCTTTTTTTTGAATCATCATACCGGCCATCCTGCCCGCCACGATGCTCGGATACTACTCTATGAGTGCGTCCTCGACGCCCTCTGAATTTTTTCATCGTCGTTTCGATCTACTAGAAGCCAGCTTCCTATAGGTCGTCACTCGACCTTGCTGCTCTCAGGACACTACAAACTGGTCGGTTGCTAAGCTAGTTAGTTTTTCTTTTGGACCAACGTGTACGCTATTCGACCTGTCGATGGCTTCAAGACTTCATCATGACCCTCTCGAGGTCGCTGCGCCAACACATCGCTCGAGGGCTTGTGAGACATGGGTACCCCTGGGTCCCCACCGACTAGTGTCACAATCGTCCCCGACAAGTGGGTCCGGCCCACCAGAAGACCCGCCGACCTATCAGTAGGCCTGCCCGACCTGACATGTGGGCCCGAAGACGAGAAGACAGCTTGGCATGCAAGCCAAGGCAGTCCAGACGGATTAAGGCAGCTCGGATAAGCCTTCCATGTTGTAACTTACTAAAGATAGGTTTCCCTATTGTAATTGACTTGGACTCCGGTCCACCGACCTTGTCCGTCGCCCAATATAAGGCGGGCAAGGGCGTCCCTCAGGGACATCGAAGCCATGTACCAACGTGACCTCATCAGCAATACAAACCGAAGAACTGGACGTAGGGTTTTACTCTCCGAAGGCCTGAACCAGTATAAAATTGCCTTGTCCCTTGTGTCTCGCCGTGATTTTCGTGTGCTACGCTAGCATAACCATCGCGTTCTTAGCTCCCGATCTCCCCCGCCAAACAAATTAACCACCGGGGTTGACCCCCCTGTGGACTGTTCAGACTTAAACCTCTGATAGAGGTCGCGGCTTCGCTTGGCTCGACTTGTTCAGCCACCCCCGCCCTCCCCCACGGTTTCATCTGCAGCTCCAGCAGATGCATCAACGACGGGCGAGGATGTCTCATCCGCCATGGCAATGACTTCTACAGTGGAGGGGATTTCTACCTGAGTAGCCTTCGCAGCTTCCTTAGTAATCAGCAAATCCTGCGCACAAGTCAACAACATAAGCTATCTCGATTTCTCAAGTACCCGAGTACTAATTCAAAGACACTTACCTCTAGAAGGCTGCCATGTGATGGCGGAATCTTCTTCACGATGCGCTTTCGCACCATGTTCCTCGGCTTCTTCGGCGGGTGCGGCAGCGTGCTGTCCCAAACTCCTGCTGGCCTTTTCGACCCACCAGCGGGTACTCCAGCTCTCGAGTACCAGGACAGTAAACGCTGCGAGATCGTCTCCTTGTCATCTTCGTCACTTGACGACCAGTCTCCTACGGCTCCCTCCTCCTCAAGAGCGGTAGCCGGGGCTTTCCCTTTGGAGCTTTGCCCCTCCTGCGCTTGGTCTCGTAGTTTGGGTAGAGGGGGCATTGACACGTACAGCTCGACTTCTTCCTGCAAAGAGATACACCAATGGTCAGAAACTACTACTCGACTACTGAAAAGTACTCGAGGGCTATCGTCAACAACACTTACTGGCTTCGGTGGTCGTTTGGCATTGTACTCTCTCACGGCGGCTGGTATTTCGGGCTTCATATCCTTGAAGATCTTGCCTAGCCGCTCCATGATCAAGTCGTTGCTGATCTCCTCGGGCTTCAGCCTCAGCGCATCATCTGCGCCAGTGTACTCGTACCCGAGGTGGACCCTCTTCATCAACGGATGTATGCGTCGCTTCATGAAGCTGAATGCGATGCGATGCGCTTTGTTGTCAACCCATGTGCCTTGCGATCTGCTATCTTCTTTAGGAGCTGGGGTATGTGTAGACACTCCTCCATCCTGGGCTAGTCCTTCCAGCAGTCGTCATGTTTCGGCGTGTACATGCTCGGCTTCTACAAAGCAGGCAAGTGGTTGTTCATGTAGAACCACTTATACTTCCAATCCTGGTTGGAGTCAATCAACTTGTAATTGAAGTAGATCTCGCTGGCCTTCTCCCTCATCTGGATACTGGCTCCACCGACTACTCCAGGAAAATCTGAGTTGGGCTACGGCTTCACCCAGAAGATCTTCAGGAATAGCGCCCAATAGGGCTTGATGCCCATAAATGCCTCACAGAAGTGAACAAAGACAGAGGTGTGGAAGATACCACTAGGGTTCAGATGCACGTGTTCGATCTTGTAGAACTAGAGAAGTTCGTAGAAGAAGTCTGAGGACGCGAGTGCCAATCCACGCTCATAGAATAGAGAAAACACCGGGATCTCCTCTAGGTTCTTCTCTAGTGGCCACGCATCCCCGGCGGCTGTGTTCCACATGTCCGCACTCTGCTCCATGAGGAAGGCATGATCAACCAGTGTCTTGATGCCATCATGCTTCAGCTTTGACTTCTTCCAAGCGCTGGCTTCGTACGGTGGCACCGTCGGAGTCGCCTTCGTGTACTACGGCGGTAGCGGTAGCTGGGGGAGATCTTTCTTCTTCCTGGCCTTCTTCTTCTTATCCAACTGAGCCGTGGTTGGTGTGGTCTTCATTCTTGAAGTCACGAGCGTCTTCACTCACATTCGCTCAGGGGCTGAGAGGATGGGGAGTGGTGGCAGCGGCAGCGGCTCTAGCAGATGGAAATTTGGATCTATTTCGCAATAGAATCGACATGGGCGAATGGAAAACCCTAAGGGGTCTTACCCATTATTTATAACCGCTTAGTGACCTTACGGTTCGGGTGGACTCTTCACCTTCCCAGACAAGATTCGCCCTATCTCGGGGGCTCTGCTACGGATTTTGGATTGAGAAGATTTCTACAAGTTCAAGATGTCAAATCTTGGACACGCTCTATAGTCGGTTGACCCTTCAATTCGAGAAAACTACTCGACTCAAGGCTCGGGGGCTCCGTGCCACGTGTCCTGCGGTTTTTTCTCCGGATCTTTCGGGATAAGATTGACGAAAACTTCATATTGACCCTCACCTTGAATCTGTGATTCGACCTAAGGCTCGGGGACTACATTCCATATGGAATGCGATTCTTCGAATCGCCTTTTCCATATGGGTTTTCAACACAAGCTATCAAGACGTCAAGAGTATTTTTTAAGACCTTTGAGGGAAGAACTCTGAGACGCTTGGGAACTACTCGAGAAGACTTCAAGACTACTCAAGATTCGCTGGAGTACCTTCCAGCCTCGGGATGATTCAAATACTCTTGAGAACTTTTGGCTTGTAGAACTCGGGGGCGCTTGGGGACTACTTGCGGAGGCCATCAAGACTACTCGAAGCCATCTCACTCGACTACAAAGTACCCGGGGCCTTGTCGTACGGACATCCCTAGGCCCACCATGGGGGCTGGCTGCTCTCCTCCGCAAGCGCGGGCGCGCGCGGGAGACAGCGGTGGACCCGGCAGGACCCACGCAGACCAGCTGGTGCGTGCGGACGCGCGGGAGGCCGCTCCGGCCGGGGTACGTGGCGCTTCCCCGTTCGACGCCGCGACGCTGGCGACCGCGCCCGTGCGGGAGCCGGCCCGGCAGGGACAGGTGGCGCCTGCGGGTTGGCCAGGAGGAGGTCGGTTGCCTAGGTTGGCTCGGTCCGCGCCGGTTTTTCCTTTTTCCAAGCGATTTTAAGCCCAGTCGACCGGTTCACCTCCGGTTCAGCACCTTAGGATCCGGTTTTCGCCCGGTTCTTTGCTCCACCGACTTGGGGAGGTGTGCCCCGCACTGTTCACATGCGAACCACCCCTGGGAAGGCCGGTTGCGCCCCAGGAAAGAGGGGGAGGTCCTCCACTCTCCCAAGTCTCCTCCCCCTATAAATAGAAGCCCATTCCTCACTTCAAGAGGACACCACTTCACCCAAGGATGAGTGCTTCCCTTCAAAGGAGAGGCCTCTCCTTGGTGGAACAGAGAAGCAGAGATCAAGCGAAGCTCTTCCAAAATTAGTGTTAGAATTAGGTGAGAGTTGAGGTGCGAGTCCGGGAGAAGCCGGAGTTGTCGGTTTCCTCCCTTCCTCTTGTACCTCGGCGGATGCGGCTCCACTTCGAGTAACATCCGGGTAACTCTTAGGCATTATGGATTTTTTTAATTAATTAAGTTCAGCTTTATTGTTTATGCTTGTGGGCTCCTTGCTTTGATTAGTGTTCTAGTAATTGCAAAGCTAGAATAGTAGTCACTAGAGTAGACGTGGTGTCTAGTCTTGTGATTACCTCGGAGTACACCTAGTGGCACGGATTGTTGTGGTAGCCTCAGGTGGTGACAGCTCTGACGGCCTACGTAGTCCACCACGTGAGATCCACTAGAGCACAGTAGGACCCCTGCTTGGCTTGCCTAGCCCCCTTCTCATCCCTTTCCAGGTTAGGACGGTTGAGCGTCCCGAAGCAAGCATCGTAGTAAACGCTGATCTTATCTTTAGTATCCGGAATCCTTCGAAACCCTCTTTACCTCTCCTACACTATTATCATATCTTCTCTCATCCAAGGCCGACCTTGATTCTTCACTAGTGCACACACGTTCCCTGTGGATTCGATACCCTGGAATACTCCTGGGTGAAAGCTACATCGGTATCCGTACGCTTGCGGACTTTTCTGCGATCGTTATTTATACCAACAAGCTTTCTGGCGCCGTTGCCAGGGATATAAACCTGGTGCGATGCTAGAGAGTGCCAACAAGCTTTCTGGCGCCGTTGCCGGGGATATAAACCTGGTGCGACGTTAGTAAGCACCAACAAGCTTTCTGGCGCCGTTGCCGGGGAACGGTTGCTGTACTAGTGTCGAGCCGAGTCGTCCGTGTATCCCCATCCATACCATCACATATCCCCATATGGATTCCAAACCTATCAATCAGTTTTCGGCTCCAACGGGCGAAGATCTGGAGCCTCCACCCTCATCATTACCCATCCATGCACCTAGCTATGAACTTCATCCCGCCCTCATAGCTATGGTACGGGAGCAATCTTTTTCTGGAGCAGAAGAGGAAAATCCGTACACCCATCTTCGCGGTTTTGAGGAAGTGTGTTCGTGCCTTGTCATTCGTGGCATGTCACACGAAACACTAAAATGGAAGCTTTTCCCGTTCTCTTTGACGGGGATTGCCAAGAAATGGTACACTCAAACCGTTAGGGTGTCAAGGGAGATTGAGAAGTTTTGCGAAACAAATTTTGTCTAGCTTTCTTCCCGGAATCCCAATTGGTCGACCTCCGTATGGAAGTCTTCAGCTTTAGGCAAAAGGAAAAAGAAACCTTAGGAGCAGCCTGGGCACGATTTTTGGACCTAAACATGTCCGGTCCCAACCTCGAACTCTCCGAACCGATGCTTTTACAGCATTTTCGTCGAGGCCTTAGCAAGGAGTCCGCCCAGTTTCTCAATATTTCTTCGGGAGGTTCTTTCACTCATTTGACACCTAGTGAAGGGAGGAACGTTCTCAACAAAATCCTCGAGAATACCCCCTACACTGGTATTTTTGATGAATTTCCCGAAGAAGAGGTTGATGAAATCCTTGAGCCAGAAAATGAGGTTTTACCTATCCAGCCTACACCCGTGACCGCTCCTCTCTCTGAGCCAATAAAAGTAGAGCCTCCCGTAGAAAACCTCCATAGTCTAGAAGATGAGGAAACTCATCCAATGGACTTTATCGGCGAAATCGAGGATGATCTTTTCTCAGACTTTGGAAATGCCTCGAATTTTCCGATCCAACCAAAACCTCGAGCGTGCAACTCTCCATTTCAACAAAATGCTAGCCAACCCGATAAGCCCATTCTCAAAGAAGACCTTAAATACTTGTCGGCGGCTATGAGTGTGGAATGGTTGAGAGAAGCCGAGACATCGCCCGAGGTAGTTAGACTCATCATGCCGTCCACTCTTCTTTCCTATCAAATACAAAGCGTCATGATGGATGTCCAGTACAACCCCACTGTTGGGATAAATATCATCTCAAAATCTCTTGCCCAACAGCTCTATCCCAACATGACCCTATATTCGTCCCGAAAGATTTATCAAAATCCTTATGGGACCATGTTGGAATGTTGTGGTGTTGTCAGAATAGTCCCGGTAGTTGCCAATGAGGCCGAGATCTTCCTAGACTTTCATGTCTACGATAATCCGGACATACCTATTCTTATAGGTCGGCCTACCGAGAGACTTTTCCAAGAAATGGCTAATTGTAGCCTAGCTGTGCAACTAGGCAAATCCACACAAACCGTCTCCTTAGCTCGTGCACGGAATGCAATAGCAAAGTTCCATGACCGATTCGAGGATGATCCCACTGAGAATCCTGAAGACACCTTGAATCACTTGGATGCCGAACAAGGGAAGGAGCCCTCTTCTGTCCAAATCCAGCCAGCTAGAAATCTTTTGACAGAATCTTCCCCTAGGCCTACGGTCCCTCCTTTGCCTCCTGATCCTCCAACCGAAACATCTATCGTGGATGCCATGGAAAAGAAGTGGTCGACTGGAGTGGAACACTTTTCCGAAGCACTTTGGATTTGTTCACCTTCCACGATCCTTCCTTGTTCCATAAAAGGGATTACCATAGAAGCCCATCTTAACCCCGTCATGGAGGTTAATATTATGCCATGGCACTTAGCATACACCTTATTGGGCAACGTGATGCTAAGACCATCCGACAAGCTCCTCAAGAGTTGTCTCTCCGGACACATTCTTGAGTGTCGGGGGGTTGCATATGCTGTGCCGCTCCTAGTAGACAAGATCAAGGCTAATCTAGACTTCCACGTCTTTGATGTCCTCGATCTTGATCTCCTCCTAGGCTCCCATATAGAAAAACTTCTCGATGCATCTCGTGGAAGCCTAGATAAAGAGCTTAGGGAAGCCGTTTCGGCCACCACTCCCTTGTTGTCAGAAATTTCTATGGTGACGCCGCTTCCCAAGCAAAACCCGTTCGAGGAGATGATGCATGTATCTCTGTTCATGTCGTCCGAGCCTGTTTTCGCTGAGCTTGTAGAATTTTCTACTTCTCAGGAGTATGAATCGGAAGACCCGCTTCACCTTTGTGAAGACGAACGATCATCATCACCTTTGATCGAGTTTGAGCCTCTTCCCACTGGCCCGTATCATGTTGTTTCCGACCGTGGTCGAGAATCAACATTATTCATACATGATGCATCTCTTGAGATGGAGAATTCATGGGCCATGGAAATCTATAAGGCGCCCACTCTGGGGGTCCGAAGGAAAGGATCTCATCGACAAGCATGGTAGCTTTACTCTTGATTTACCTCAGGAACCATGCTTGCATCATGTCTCTCCAGAGTCAGCTACGCTCAGTGCACTGAGCACACACGAGGACTACAACCGCCTTATGATCCTCTCCTATAAAAAGTTTAGAAGGACGGTTGTAGATGCATATGTTTACCATAAGCATTGCAGATTTCGTGTATGCACTGTTGCACTAACCTTGCAGCTGAGGCTTCACTGATACATCAACAATTGGTGGTGAGACGGGAATCACATCACCAATGATAGCTGCAAGGAGAAGGTTCCCAGGGTCGAGCTTATGACCGTAAACAAAGCACTACCAGGAGATAGCCTGGATTAGCATAGGTTTGTTTTATTTCCCTTTTCAAATAAAGAGCAAGAACATGTTTTTAGGATAAGGTTGTCCTTCAGATATTTTTGGTCGCTAACCTTTCAGGTGGAGATTGAAAAGAATGACGGACAGGTGATGCCTAAGAACATGTGAGCTACATCAACTACAACACCTTGGTAAGTTTTTGGTGAGAGAACGACTACGAAAGGAAGATTGATCTCCACACACTTGAGTTTTGTTGCTCAGCAATGCAAACTTCAAGTGTGGGGGAGGTATGTGAGCATCCTGAGTAAAGCTCCTCTCATACAAAATCTTATCCTGGTTTGGAGATGATGTTAGCTCATGCATCTTGCCTAGCTAGGTATGTCCTGCTTTTGACTTTAAACAAAGCCCTTCCGGGAGGTTGCCCGATGTTCACCATCAGTCAAATGATGAATAATAATAATAATAATAAACTTTGCTTTGATTTGGCTAGTACAAATCTGTACTAGCCAAATCCATGTATCTCATCTTTGTCTAAGAGTGTGCAGGAAAAGACGCAACAAAAGATAGTGTGGGGGAGTTACCGAGAGTCAACTTCTCCCGACATTCAAAGGAACAACATGGTTTGAATAATCCTGCCCCCCTAATTCCATGATTCATAAGTTATAATTCCTTTCATAAGATAATCATTAAATTAAACTCAATGAATCTTGATGCTCCATTGCTCGCATGTTTTCAATTGATTGGCTTACATGTTCTTTATTCCTAGCACTTACATCTGTTGCTTGTGAACAAATATCATTAGGAAAACATGTTCATCTAAATGGTTGATCGATGAGATATGGTACGATGCGATGAACCTTACTCTCTCTGACGAAGTGCTTGGGATGTTTTACTTGAAAAAATGGGATGTTTTACTTGAAAAAAAATATTAGCCTTGCAAGCTCCTCAGTGATGATATATTCCTACCAAAGCCATATGTTATTTACATTAGAAAACCTCACACATATGCTGCTTGTTATTACATTGAGCTTTGTCAAATTGTTGTGACCCTTGCTAGAAGCTTTTCATGCTTTCATGATCAAGATCACGTACACCCCACCTTCATATGCTAAACTTCTACACTAGAAGTTAGCAACATCCATCCATCCACAAAAATAAATACTCCATTCAATTTATGAATCTCTCTCCCTAGATTTTCCTTCAAAAGAGACATGGGCTAAAAAAAAGATAAAAACACAAGCTCAAGAGAAACTCTTCTCAAGCATGATGAAAAAACAAAGAGAAAAAAAAGATAGCCATGTTCTCAAAATAAAGTTCAAAGGGAGAGCGATCATACAACAAGGAGTACATATTACCATATCATCCCCTTTCCACACACTTGCACATCTTGATCAGATTGTATGACTAGTCTTCTTCTTGGATCCGGTTTTTGACTTTGCAATATTATGTGATACAAGTATGCCTTATATGTTCAACCTTACCTTGAGCTCCACATATAGCCCTCATTAGAAGTAGGTTGAAGAAAGGCGAGTTTAATGCCTTGGTCAGGAATCATACACACTGAGCAATCTGGGAGCATCATTTGAGGAGTCAAGTAAGGCTAAGTTTTGAAAAATATTTTATCAAAAACCCAAGCTACTTTACAGAAGGAGTTGAGGTGATTCAAATCCAGCCGTTCCATTCTTCAACCATCCAAGATGACATGGTAGACACCCCAAAGAGTCACAAGTACAGGTATGTCTTGGAATATCTTACATGTTTGCATCATATCATTTTGGATTCATGTTTTCCACTCTAGTCCTTAACCTTCACTCGAGGACGAGCAAAGGGCTAAGTGTGGGGGAGCTTGTAGACGGTCGTTAAGTCCGTATTTTCGACCATCAACTTCGGATAAAAGTTACTCCATGAAAGTGTGCACCATAGCTATAGGGTTATAATCTAACAAATTCCACAATCTTTGGTGTATATTTGATTGCAGGTGCAAATGAGCAATTATAGAATAAAATATGGCATTATCACAAACAACCTCAAATGCCAATTTGGACTACACCATTGCGACGGGCTCGTCAAGATGATCGAAATAGATATATTATTTGTGTACATCGGAGTTCGGATGAAGAAGATAGGAAATAAACAAAGAATAAGGAGATTGCTGACGTCATCGTGGGTCCCACGGCAGCCAGGCCGACGTGCGCATGCGCGCAACGTGGCGGGCCATCATTGGCCGCAGCCGCAGCGCGCGGGCGCGCGCGCGCTTGAGCCCCTCCGGGCCACATGGCAGCCGCCCGCTGGCTACTCTCCTCCGCAAGCGCGGGCGCGCACGGGAGACAGCGGTGGACTCGGCAGGACCCACGCGGACCAGCAGGTGCGTGCGGACACGCGGGAGGCCGCTCCGGCCGGGGTACGTGGTGCTTCCCCATTCGACGCCGCGACGCGGGCGACCGCGCCCGCGTGAGAGCCGGCCTGGCAGGGAAAGGTGGCGCCTGCGGGTTGGCTAGGAGGAGGTCGGTTGCCTGGGTTGGCTCGGTCCGCGCCGGTTTTTCCTTTTTCCAAGCGGTTTTAAGCCCAGTGGACCGGTTCACCTCCGGTTCAGCACCTTAGGATTCGGTTTTCGCCCGGTTCTTTGCTCCACTGACTTGCAGAGGCGTGCCCCGCACTGTCCACGTGCGAACCACCCCTGGGAAGGTCGGTTACGCCCCAGGAAAGAGGGTGAGGTCCTCCACTCTCCCAAGTCTCCTCCCCCTATAAATAGAAGCCCATTCCTCACTTCAAGAGGACACCACTTCACCCAAGGATGAGTGCTTCCCTTCAAAGGAGAGGCCTCTCCTTGGTGGAACAGAGAAGCAGAGATCAACTGAAGCTCTACCAAAATTAGTGTTAGAATTAGGTGAGAGTTGAGGTGCGTGTCCGGGAGAAGCCGGAGTTGTCGGCTTCCTCCCTTCTCATCCCTTTCCGGGTTAGGACGGTTGAGCGTCCCGAAGCAAGCATCGTAGTAAACGCTGACCTTATCTTTAGTATCCGGAATCCTTCGAAACCCTCTTTACCTCTCCTACACTATTATCATATCTTCTCTCGTCCAAGGCCGACCTTGATTCTTCACTAGTGCACACACGTTCCCTGTGGATTCGATACCCTGGAATACTCCTGGGTGAAAGCTACATCGGTATCCGTACGCTTGCGGACTTTTCTGCGATTGTTATTTATACCAACAAGCTTTCTGGCACCGTTGTCGGGGATATAAACCTGGTGCGATGCTAGAGAGTGTCAACAAGCTTTCTGGCGCCGTTGTCAGGGATATAAACCTGGTGCGACGTTAGTAAGCACCGACAACTACTCCTACTCGTGTACGGCTAGGACTCCTCTACCTAAACCGACTTGTAACACTGGCTCCCATGATATATAAGGCGAGGCAGGGAGCCTCTCTAGCTAACCACGAAACAACACCCCATCAATCAAGGGCTACGCAGCATACAAGACATAGGGTATTACGCACATTGCGGCCCCAACCTATCTAAATTGTGTGCCACATGTCTCTCCTTCGAGTTCCTGATCTCGGTGAGGCCACATTCAACCACCTCGGGTACCCCCTTGGTGGGTTTGTGAAAGGACCTTGATGTCACCTAGAGGGGGGTGAATAGGCGAGACGACCAAATAAATCTTTTCCCCCGAAACTTGAGCTTCTCTGGCTCAGGCGGTTAGACCACCCTCACCAAAAGGTTAGACCGCCCCTGGTGCACTGAGCACAGAGGGGGCAGTTAGACCGCGTCCTGGGGGCGGTTTGACCACCTCCATGCAGTGCACCTGCAAAACACAACTCAAACTTCTATTGACTCCTAGCACGAACCAAAGTTCTCGAGTGGCTTCAGTAGATGATCACAAGCAGGGTAATGATCTCTGCACTCAAAGACAAGCACACCCAAGTAGATCGAGTGGAAGCAAAGTAGATATGCTAGAAATCAACAAGTAGTCAAACCACAAAGGAGAGATGATGATTTGTTTCCCGAAGTTCACCTCCGACTAAGGAAAGGCTACATCTCTATTGAGGAGCTTGTAAGGGAACTTTCCCACAACAAGATGGGTCTCTTTCAACCACTTTCCTCCTTTTCCACTATGGTGATCTTTTCCATGAAGAGGCAAGATCACAACCCTCACAAACTTGCCGCTGCTCACCACAACCTTGGGAGCTAGCCGGTGACACCTAGCCATCTAGGAGGCGAACCTCCAAGAGTAACAAATGCTTCAAAGGCTTTCCGACGTGAATCACAAGTGCTCATGCTATGAGATGCTGTTGCTCAGCTCACAAAGGCTCACAAAGGCTCAATCTCTCAACCCAACACAAAGATATGGCTTGAAACACAAATCTCACAAAGAGAGAGTTGGGGAGAGCATCTTTGGCTTTGCCTTATGAAAAACAACAAGGGAAGCACACCAGCAACCCTAGAACCAGCAGCCCCAACAATTGGAGCTCGTGGGGTACTTATACCCCTCTCAAGGAAAACTAGCCCTTAGAGAACTGGCCAGGGCGGTTAGACCGTCTGCCCCCGGCCAGTTTGAAAAACTAGCCGTTGCCTGCCTGGGGCGGTCAGACTGCCCTGGGCAGAGAGAGCCAAAAAAATTTTCTCTTCTCACAAACACTTCAAGGCGTGTTGAAGTAGCTAAGGTTTTGTTAGAGGTTTGTTAGATCACTCAGGGACTCTCTCAAGGCTATTTCTCACATAGGTCAACTAATAAGCACTTTTGATATTTGTCTTAAAGCTAATGTTGCATCCCTCTTGATAGTACGGCATTCCTAAACTCAGGAATAAATAAAAAGACTGAGTCAACCTTTTGAGCTTGTAGATCTTCAACCTTCCCATACTTTAGCAATTCCAACTTGAGGGCTTTCAACATTGCCATTGTCTTGAGCACATCCATACTTGAGCTAGTGACTTAGAATTATTCTATCTAGCATAAGAATGCACACTTAAATCCTTAAGTCACTCCATATTGCCAATCATAACTTTTAGATGAGTTGCATTGCTTCCCTAGGTTAAGGCTTGGATATGATACTTTGAGAGCCCACGGATACTAGTTATGTCACCTTAGAAAAACACCAATGGCAGCCTAGCTTAAACCATAGATTGCTTAGTCCCTCGCCCTAGTCATCTCGTTTGATCTCTTCATCACTTACCCAATCCACGTTGAGTTTGGCTTTGCTTCATCCACAATTAATCTTCATTTGAAATCCCTCTTCAAATGCTTGTTCTTGAACGACAACGAATATGCAAGCTTCCATTTGAAGATCATTAGATAAACACTCATCCTTGTATCCTTTTGCAATCACCACATGAAGCCTTGCATTTAATTTGAGAGAATTACCAAATTCTCATGTATGATCCTTTTTATTTTTAATCAAGCTACCACAATCATTGGAGACATGAGATTTATCTTTGCGAAATAACCCCAATATATAATTCCATTTGATGCTTCACATTTATCTCTTTGCATAAGGATCACACACTTGCTTGCCTTTAATCAATGTGAGCCAAATAATATTCATTCAAATATTTAACAATCATAGCTCATGAATAATTAATAAACACCTGCTCACAATCTTTAGACAAACAAGTTAGACCTTTAATCGCTTTGTCATTCAATTCACCAAAATCCACTTACGGGCCTAGATGCACTTTCAGTTTGCCAGTCTAAAACTCTGATAATGACCAACTATGAAATACATATTTGCATATGCATGCATTTCATTCATTTCATTTGCATCAAGGCATGCATCAAAAGCATTGCATTGCATGAGATATTCTCAGTTTTACTATCTAAATTGAGCCAAAGGCAACAAAAAGTTGTGGCATGAGTTATACTTTCCAAATTGAGCCAAAGGCAACAACAAGTTGTGGCATGAGTTATACTTTCCAAATTGAGCCAAAAGCAACAATAAGTTGTGGCATGAGTCATCCTTCCATCCTGAGCCAAAGGCAACAACAAGTTGCGGCATCAGTTTTACTTTTCATCAGTTTCACTTTTCAAGCTATCTAACAAAAAGCGACAACAAGTTTCGACATCGACTTTCATATCAATATAGACTTGTTTTTCCCTCTAGCCTTGCAGGATTTAAAATTACATAGTGGAAGCAAAAAAGAGTTGTGAAATATAACAATAATCATCTAGTACCATATATTAACATTACCTAATGATCTAGATCCAAGCATGCTTATGTGAAATGATGATTGCACCATTCTTTGTGCTATATAAATACAACCCCTTTCAGGTGAAAGTTGTCAGGCCAACCTAACCTAAGTTGCAGATTTGACAAGGTTCGGTGCTAGAGGGGCTTGGCCTCATCATCTTCCACAACTTTGTGTCTTCCGCTGCAACGGCTCGAGGGGCTCAACTCGACATCATCCTAAACTTCGCATCTTCTACTGCATCGTCTTGAGGGGCTCACCCTCGGCATCACTGTCAGCTTTGGTATCGCCATGTGCCTCGCCATCAAGTTCAACAACATCTACATGTACCGTGCCATCAACTTCGAAGACATCATCTACTTCAAGTGTGATTCAACCTCGACCACCTCGGCCACTTCGACGACATCATCTACTTCAAGTGAGATTCAACCTCGACCACCTCAACCACTTTGACTACTACACGCGAAGCTTCTCTCACGAACACCAGCCAAAAGGGGCTGGGGATGCACTGGAGGACTAGTACATCATCATTGTCCGATACTCGTGAGAGAAAGTTTGAAGATGTTGCAACTAGCGTCAATGGCAAGTACTTCAGCTACATTAGCTCTTGAAGCGAGGAGTGAAGTTGCACGAAGATCAAAGCCTGTCATTCAAGTCACTTGGAGTCAAAGGAACCAGAGTCGGTATATGTAAACCCAAGATTGTGTGTGCTCTTTTCTCCATGCCCTTTTCCATTAGATTTTTGGGATGGAGTCAAAGGAACAGTAGCTGGATGGGGGCCGCCACAACATCTGTGAGAGCCTGTGTGGTTCGAGGACCGGTGGATAGTCGCTTCCTGGTGTGATGAGTGATTGATAACGTTGTGTGGACTGACTCTTTGCTAAGTATTGCAGGTGCAGGTTCAGCTTGACTGGTGTTGGTGCAGGTGAAGAGCAAGCGCGAAAGGTCGTTGCCAGGTAGGCCTCCAGGTGTGAAGAAGACAAGTAGGCTTGGCTCGAGGGACCCGGTGGCCAGCGGGTTCAAGTGCGGGCCGCATGGTGGCAAGAATGACAAGATGAAGTCATGGACGGTTTCTTGGTTGAGCCTCAAAACCAAGGTCGAGCCGGAACTACGTGGGAGCCGAGTCATGAGTGGTGAGTTCACAGGGTTTCCAGTGGTTCACCAGAAAACTGCTAGGTTCCTTGGTTGATCCACAAAGCCAAGACCGAAGACCGGAGGCAGCAGCACTGGACCGGTCTGACCGGTGGGGTACACCGGTCTGAGGGGGAGCTCTAAACACACATTGAGGGGGAGCTCTAGCTATATCTAAGAATTAAAAATGCGCTTAAATAATTTATTTGTAAGCTTTAATCGAGTTGTCATCAATCACCAAAAAGGGGGAGATTGAAAGTGCATCTAGGCCCCTAAGTGGATTTTGGTGAATTGAATGACAAAATAATTAAAGGTCTAACTTGTTTTGTCTAAAGATTGTGAGCAGGTTTTTATTGTTTATTCATGGGCTACAATTGTTGTTTATTTAAATGGATACTATTTGGCTCACACTAAGTAAAGGCAAGCAAGTGTGTGATCCTTATGCAAATTGGTTTATGTCAAGAATGAGTGGATTTATATTTTGGGGATATTTTGTGAAGATGAATTACATGTCTCCAAGAAATGTGGTAGCTTGACTAAAAGTAAAAGGGATCATACAAAGAGAAATTGGTATTTCTCTCAAGTTAAAGTGCAAGGCTTCATGTGGTAGTTGAAAGAGGACACAAGGATGAGTATAGACTTAATGGTCCTTAGATGGAAGCTTGCATATTCGTTGTCAATCAAGAACAAGCATTTGAAGAGGGATTTCAAATGAAGGTCAAATTGTGGATTAAGCAAAGCCTAACTCAATGTGGATTGGGTAAGTGATGAAGAGATCAACCGAGGTGTTTAGGGTGAGGGACTAAGCAATCTTTGGGGTCTTGGCCCGGCCGCCATTAGTGTTTTGCTAAGGTGAAGTCCTAGCATCCGTGGGGTCTACAAGTATCATATCCAAGCCTTAACCGAGGGAAGCGATGCAACATATCAATAAGTTATGATTGACAATATGGAGTGACTTAAGGATTAAAAGTGAGCATTCTTATGCACAAAAGGAAAAATCCTAAGTCACTAGCTCAAGTATGGATTTGCTCAAGACATCGGCTATGTTGGAAGCCCTCAAGTTGGAATTGCAAAAGTATGGCAAGATTGAAGATCTACAAGCTCAAGTGATCAACTCCATTTTATATTCATTCTTAAGTTTAGGTACGCCGTACTATCAAGAGGGATGCAACATTAGCTCTAAGACAAAAGATCAAAAGTGCTCATTAGTTGACCTAAGTGAGAACTAGCCTTGAGAGAGTTCCTGAGTAGTCTAACAAACCTCTAACCCAACTTTAGCCACTTCAAAACGTCTTGGAGTGCTTGTGAGAAGAGAGAAGGGTTTTTGGGCTCTCTCTACCCAGGGCGGTCTAATCGCCCCAGGGGGGCGGTCTAACCGCCCCTGGCTGGCCAACGGCTAGGTTTTCAAACTGGCCGGAGGCAGGCGGTCTAACCGCCCTGGCCAGAGTTCTAACGGCTAGTTTTCCTTGTGAGGGGTATAAGTACCCCACGAGCTCCACTTGTTGGGGCTGCTGATTCTAGGGTTGCTGAGGTGCTCCCCCTGCTGTTTTTCATAAGCCAAAGCCATAGAAACACTCCTCAACCCTCTCTTTGTGAGATTTGCAATTCAAGCCATATCCTAGTGTTGGGTTGAGAGTTTAAGCCTTTGTGAGCTTGTGTGAGCTGAGCAAGAGCATCCCATAGCTTGAGCACTTGTGATTCGCGTCGGAAAGCCTTTGAAGCATTTGTTACTCTTGGAGGTTTGCCTCCTAGACGGCTAGGCGTCGCCGGCTAGCTCCCAAGGTTGTGGTGAGCAACGGCAAGTTTGTGAGGGCTGTGATCTTGCCTCTTCGTGGAAAAGATCGCCTTAGTGGAAAGGAGGAAAGCGGTTGAAAGAGACCCGGCTTGTTGTGGGACATTTCCCTTACAAGCTCCTCAACGGAGACGTAGCCGTTCCTTAGTGGGCGGTGAACTTCGGGAAACAAATCCTTGTCTCTCCTTTGTGGTTTGCCTCACTCGCTTTGATTTCTAGCATATTTACTTTGCTTCCGCTCGATCTACTTGGGTGTGCTTGTCTTTGAGTGCAGGGATCATTACCCTTCTTGTGATCATCTACAGGAGTCACTCAAGAACTTAGGTTCTTGCTAGAAGTCAAGAGAAGCTTTGAGTTGTCTTTTGCAGGTTCACTGGGTGGAAGCGGTCTAACCGCCCCGGGACCCGGTCTAACCGCCCCCTCTGTGTTCAGTACACCAGGTGCGGTCTAACCGCCTGGCAGGGGCGGTCTAACCGCCTGTGCCAGTGAAGCTCAAGTTTCGGGGGAAAAGTTTTATTTGGTCGTCCCGCCTATTCACCCCCCTCTAGGCGGCATCAAGGTCCTTTCAATTGGTATCAGAGCCTGGTGCTCCGGTTCGAGCTTGACCGCTCGGAGTTTTTCGATGTCGACTACTTGTGAGGTACCATTTGAGCCTCTAGCTCTAGATGGCTCAAACTACTCTTCTTGGCGTTCCAATGTTCTCATTACACTTAAGGTTTTGGGTCCCACCGCGGAGGGCATTATGGTTGTGAGTATCCTTCCGGAGGATGAGACATGTGTCTCACCAAAGGAATTGGAGAAGAAGCAACTCAATGCCGTTATTACTAACCTTTTGTGTAGTTGTGTATGTAGAGAACTAAAGCATCTCATCCTAAAGAGCAAAGAAATTAGTGAAGATGCTCATCTCATTTGGGAATTGCTATTTGAAATAGTACATACCAAATGGGATGAAATTGAGAGTGATGATGAAGATGAACCAGTGGAGATGTGCCCCACAACCTCTACAACATCCACTGATCATCAAGCATCAATCCTCAAGGAAGAAGGAGGCAAGAAAAGCGAGGGTGGAGCTTCTCTGGGGGAGGCGGTCAAACCGCCCCCCAGGGGCGGTCTAACCGCCCCCAACAGAGAAGCTTCAACCTACTACGGCGAAGGCGCTTGCTTCGTAGCCAAGAAGAAGAACAAGAAGAAGAGGCAGGCCAAGGGAGCAAAGATCCAGAAGATCGAAGCCTCAAGCTCTCCGACAAGAGAACTTGAACTTCTCAAATCCGAGCTCGCCTCCTTGGTTTGTAAGTATGAGTCATTGGCCAACAAATATGATCATGATATCAAATCCTTTTCATGCAGAGCAAAGATAGAAGAAGAAGCCAATGATGTGCTAGAAGCTCAACTAGCAAAGCTCACCAGTGAACATATGGCTTTGCAAGCAACTCACAAGGAACTTGAGTGTTCTCATGAGAAGCTTGTGGACTCATATGCTTCACTAGAAATTGCTCATGAGGTTGTTGTTTCATCGGTAAAATTCTTACAACCTCTCACACCCACGTGCACATGCTCACGTGTCAATAATGAATTTGCTTGTACTGAACCTTGTTGTTCTCAAGCAAGCCAATCTAGCATTGAGCATGTATTTGTAGAATCTTGTGATGACCTCATTGCCCAAGAAAATGATGAACTCAAGCAAGAGGTCGAAAAGCTTAAAAGAGACTTGTATGTGTTGAAGGAAGAGAGCCAAGTGCAACCCCCTCAAGATAACCGTGATGACATGGTGAAGAAGATTGAGAAGGGTTCAACCGTCACGAGCTCAACTCCTCAACAACACATCAAGACCAACAAAAGCAAGATTCAAGAAAAGAGGAAGGGGCATGCCACTTCACATTGCCCCACCAAGCTCAAGGCTCAAAAAACAGTCTCCAAGAAGAGAAGAAGATCAATCAGAAGGAGATTGTGCTATATATGCAAAGAGAAGGGTCACTCGGCTGCGGATTGCCCACAAGCCAGCAGTACTGACCAGGGGCGGTCTGACCGCCCCCCAGGGCGGTTAGACCGGGTCTGGCCAGCACAATGAAGAACCACCGCAGCGAGGAGGAGAAAGCTCACCCTTCAAGCAAGAAGCCTCCATGCAAGCCAAGACAAGACAATCAAATAGATCTCAAGCCAAGAAGTGCCAAAAGCCGCATTTGCTACACTTGTCGTAAAAAGGGTCACTTGGGCAAGGATTGTCCGAATGGTAACACTCCTCAATCCAACCTTGTCCATTATGATTTTCATAAGCTTAGGAATGACAAGGTTGACACTTGTACTATGAGGATGATTGGTTCACCCCAAGTTAGTACAAGGGCTATTTGGGTTTCTAAGCATCTTGTGACTAACCTTGTAGGACCCAACAAGTGTTGGGTACCAAAAAGTGCCTGCTGAGCTTGTAGGTTGATCGAGTTGCATTGAAGTCATGGCAATAAAAAAATGATTACTTGATACCTTGCCATGAGAAGGACTAGAAAGTGAACATCACTCAACCAATGCAATCTCGGTAACTAGTGCTTAGGTTGTGCCTTGGTCACTCTTAGTTCTTTGTGAACACTCATGGATCACTAGACCTAGGTTTGTGAAGCATAAGGAAGTGACCTTGACACTTTCATAATTTTATACTCTCATGCCATTCGATGCTCCTAATGGCTCTCTAGAAGAGCACTTGTTGTGATAAGATTTGCAGGGATTTATCTAGGCACTATAGAGGCCTATCAAGGGATAAGAGCTGAAAGATCACCAAAATGACCAAAAAGGGCAGGGCGGTCTAACCGCCCCCTAGGGGCGGTCTAACCGCCTGCCCCCCAGAAATGCTTTTGGTAGGTGACCCGACCCTAATGACCGGGTGACCCGAGGCGTCTCTGGAGGATGGCGGGTGACCCGGCACCTTTGCCCGGGTGACCCGACATGGAGCTGTCTTTTCAACGTTTTGGTGATTCCAAGGCAATGGTAATGAGATTCTTGGCATAGTTCAATTTGATAAACCACTTTTATGCCAAGACATACCCTTGAAGCAATCTCCCTTATTCTTAATTGAATTGCATGCTAAGTTTGAGAAATTCAAAATTCTCTAAGCACTAATTGAGGGGGAGCTTACTTCAAAGGTTGTGTCATTTGTGGGACTAACAATTTCTTCTAGTGAACTTGTAGTCTCATGTGTTTGTGCATCCTTAGCAAGCTCTTGACTCTACTACTAAATCTCAAAGAATCAAGTAAGAGCTAGCCTTTCCCTATCATTTACTTATGCACAAATTCAAATGGTCTAAAGGCAAAGGTATGTCCTCATGAGCCTCTTTAAATACCGAAATACATCTAGGCCTTTATACCATGCTAGTGTGACCATCTTAGCATGCAATTGCTTCAAGTGAATTTTTGAGCGCCTCTCTAGATATTTGGTTGATACCTTCACATAAACTCGACTTGGTGTCGTGTGAATGTCTCTTGAGTAGGGTATGAGCTAAATATACTAAAGAGGTAATTTACTTGATGAGGATGCATGCACTTCATGAAATAGGATAGATTTTTCGAAAATCCAACTAGCATGTGTAGGATATGTGCTTAATTTGAAAATGTTTGGTTTTTGGTCTTTGTGACCCTATTGATCCATTTGTGACTATAGTTCCCCTTGTTTGTTTGATGGCTAGTCACAAGTGGTGATATTTTACTCAAGTCCATCATTCATCTCTAAATCCATATCTTTGTCTCTCTCTCTCGGACACTCTTGGAAGAATCAAGAATGTGAATTATTTGGATTATCTTGTGTCCTTCTAAGATTTGTGAAAATTTGGTTCAAAATCATCTATATATCTTATATCCAAATATTCCATGGAAATCAAGAATCAAATTCCCTAAGGCTGGAAAAGTGTTCCTCGGAACTACCGACCCTAGGGCGGAACTACCGATAAGAGCTTTCTGTCAAAACTATGGAAATTACCGATACTTCCGATCCTACCTCGGAACTTCCGATAAAGGGTCTCTGGTCGATTTTTGCACAGGGCGGTCTAACCGGGGGTCGGACGCGGTTAGACCGGGGTACACGGGTCCTACTGTTTTACCCCTTGCCCGTGACTCTACACCCCTTTAACCCTATCCATTCACTCCTATCTCTCTCCAACGACCAGGAACAGCCCCTCTCGACCAGAACTCACCCCCTTCTTCCTCCTCAAGCTCCCACCTTATCCCATGGCGATTTGGAGTTTCCACCACTAAAAATCAAATCCAATCCGCGGAAGTGACTCCCCTAAGGCAGCTGAACCGTTTCCCCACCCGGTTCTTTGGATTTCATCTCGGTTTCACCTCTCCTAAGGTATTCAAATGTTGTTTTTGCCCGATCTATCAACTCCATGAGTAGCTTTGAATATCCTTTGGTAGAACATCACCTGGCAACCCCTAGAAGACATTCCTAAAGTTTGGTTCAATTTCGTTAAGTACATTGTCATGAACTCAAAACTAGGGTTAACTGCCTAGGGCGGTCTAACCGCCCCTGCAGGGCGGTCTAACCGCCCTGCGCATGTTTGGCCCAAAGTCTTGTTTTTCTGCATGTATTTAATCTCCTCCATCTAGAATCGTCTCATGAACAGTAAATCAATATCCTTTTACCCGTGTTGCTGTGTTTGGCCGAAAAGAGCCATTGGCTCAAAACTGACAGGGGCGGTCTAACCGCCCTGGCCAGTTTTGTGCCAATTGCTTTGGAATGCCGAGCCTCGATGCTCATTCTAGCCAATCTTGTTCCTGGTGTCTTATACACTTTTGTTTCACATCTTGTGACCCAGGAACAGCAAAATGCCTAAAGGTTCAGGTGTCGAGAAAAGGAAAAAGGGAAGAGAGGAATTTGCTTACACCGAAGCCGGACAGAGCTCTCGTCCTTATAATGTCAAGGAGAAATTGAGGCCAAGGGGGAAGCAAAGGCCAATTTATCAAGACTATAGGGAAGACATTGAGATGGAGGAGAGAATTGAGTCTAGTGATGATGAGGTAGAAGATGACACCTATGTGTGTGCAGACCATGAGGGCAGAGTTGGAGCCATACACGGTGGTGTTGGTGCACATGGTAGAGGTGTTGGTGCTAGTCGCAGAGGTTTTGGTGCTGGAGGCAGTGGAGTTAGAGCCAGTGTAGAGATTGAGGAGGTTGATGATGATGCAGGTGATAATGAGGAAGAAAATCCAGAGGGTGCAGCTGGAGTGCCTCCTGATGATGATGTTGATGCTGGAGGAAATGTTCCTCCCATTGTTGTTAATTTCTTACCAGAAATCAGGGTCCCCATCTATCCTCTTGTTCGAGGCCCTGTGGATTATTACAGTGAAGGCATGGCAGAGACTCTGAAAAATAAGAGAAGGGAGAATCCTTATGATCAGCAAAGGACAGCCTCAGATTATCGGTTTTGGTCCCCTTTTCAGCAGGATTACTACACTACTGTCATTCTCAATCGAAGAAATGCTAAAATCACCAGTGAGGCTCAGTGCATAGATTGGGATTATATGGCAAGTAAGAATGACATGATTTTCAATGAAATAATCAGAGAGTGTGAATTGAAGGGGCTGAAGAACATCATGGGTTTCTTGCAACATTGGAATAAAGAGATCATAGCTCAGTTCTATGCTACTGTTTACTTTGGATACATGGGAACTGAGCGGGCAATGTTCTGGATGACTGAGGGAGATAGATGGCACATCACATTTAATAACTTTCTTGCTTTATTCAGACTTCCAAATGATCCTGGTCTTAGAAAACTTCATGATGAAGGGATTCTCAACTCAAGGGACATGGAGTTTATGTACCCTAGAAGTAAGAGGGCATTTGTAGGAACGGTAAAGCCGCTTTACACCTACTATGCAGTCCTTAATCGGCTTTTCAGGAAAACCCTCACCCCTAGAGATGGGAACTCCTCACAGATCACTACTTTTCAGAGGAATCTTATGGTTGCTATGAGATCGGGAGCAGCTCCGTTTTCTGTTGGTGACTTTATTTGGCAAGAAATCAAGAATTGTTCAGAGAATGCTCAAAACTTATGCGGCCATAGTCCATATATCATGTATATCATAAGAAAGGTCACCAACACCAAATATCCTAAAGATGCAAGACACCGACTATTGCAACCCAAGCACAGTGTTACCATCAGTGTTCCCTCCTCTCTAGAAGAACTACGTGAACAAGAAGGAGATGCACAATGGGACGGTGTGGCAGAAACACTGCAGCCGGGCAGAAATGAGGCTGGAGGCGGTCTGACCGCCCCCACACGCGGTCTGACCGCCCTGAGTACTACCTGCGGCAAAACACCTCTTTCTTCAAGAAATTGTTCAATATCTTGGCTGGTATTTGCAAAAGTCAGGGGGACATTGAAGTTGCTAATGACAGGGCTATGAGGGAAAGAAAGAAAGAGCGGGATTCGATGAAAAGGATGCATGAACACTTTGGAATTCAGCCACCTCGCTCACCTATATCCCCTGTTCCTCCAGAGGCTGAGATACCGTCAGTAGATGAGAGGATGTTGGGCTACATCAACTCCGGTTACTATGAGGAGTTTGTTCAGAGGCACTATCCTGATGTGGGTGCTTCGTCTTCTCAGGCTCCACCACCTCCTCCACCACCTACTTATGCACCTAGAGGTTTTGATGCCATGTTTGGTGGAGAGTCTTCCTCTCAGGCTCCTCCACCACCTCCTCCTCCTCAGGACGATCCGGCAGTTCCTCTAGCAGCACGTCTCTCAGCGGATCTATTCAGCTATGGTCCTACTCCTTATGGTATGAGCGATGATTCCCTAGCTACTTTATCTGAAATCACCATACCCGACTCTATATATCTAAACTCTCCTATGCCTTGGCTACCTGAAAATTCTCTATAGGAGGTTCTCAACCCAGTTGGGACGGTTGGTGATGATCTGCAGCCACATCTTCTCCGGGCCCCTTTTATGGTTGCTTGATGACAAAGGGGGAGAAGAATGGATTAAAGCTTCAAGTGTTCGTCTTCATAAGTTTGGCTGTTCTGCAGGGGGCGGTCTAACTGCCCGGGGTAGGTGGTCTAACCGCCCTGCCCCTGTGAGCTGAGAGTTGAGACTTGGTCTGTAATAAATGGATCTCTACTTTTTATTGTGGACTTGAGTATTTGTATGAGTGCTACTTGGTGTGTAGAACTTATTTATGTATCCTTAGTGACATTTGTGATAGGTTGTGATGCATGGATTAATTGGTGAATGTTTTTGTAGGCTGAATGGGGGAGGCGGTCTAACCGGCCTGCAACCCCGGTCTGACCACCTCCCCCATTCAGCCTACAAAAACATTCACCAATTAATCCATGCATCACAACCTATCACAAATGTCACTAAGGATACATAAATAAGTTCTACACACCAAGTAGCACTTATACAAATACTCAAGTCCACAATAAAAAGTAGAGATCCATTTATTACAGACCAAGTCTCAACTCTCAGCTCACAGGGGCAGGGCGGTTAGACCGCCTACCCCGGGCGGTTAGACCGCCCCCAGCAGAACAGCCAAACTTATGAAGACGAACACTTGAAGCTTTAAGCCCAAACAGCACACACATCTCTAGCACTCCACTAATTCTAAGATATAGGGGGAGCTCTCATAGTTTTCTTTCTAATATGTGCTTTTGGCATTTGAGGCCGATTTTTGAAATTCCATTCAAAACACACATTGAGGGGGAGCTCTAGCTATATCTAAGAATTAAAAATGCGCTTAAACAATTTATTTGTAAGCTTTAATCGAGTTGTCATCAATCACCAAAAAGGGGGAGATTGAAAGTGCATCTAGGCCCCTAAGTGGATTTTGGTGAATTGAATGACAAAACGATTAAAGGTCTAACTTGTTTTGTCTAAAGATTGTGAGCAGGTTTTTATTGTTTATTCATGGGCTACAATTGTTGTTTATTTAAATGGATACTATTTGGCTCACAATAAGTAAAGGCAAGCAAGTGTGTGCTCCTTATGCAAATTGGTTTATGTCAAGAATGAGTGGATTTATATTTTGGGGATATTTTGTGAAGATGAATTACATGTCTCCAAGAAATGTGGTAGCTTGACTAAAAATAAAAGGGATCATACAAAGAGAAATTGGTATTTCTCTCAAGTTAAAGTGCAAGGCTTCATGTGGTAGTTGAAAGAGGACACAAGGATGAGTATAGACTTAATGGTCCTTAGATGGAAGCTTGCATATTCGTTGTCAATCAAGAACAAGCATTTGAAGAGGGATTTCAAATGAAGGTCAAATTGTGGATTAAGCAAAGCCTAACTCAATGTGGATTGGGTAAGTGATGAAGAGATCAACTGAGGTGTTTAGGGTGAGGGACTAAGCAATCTTTGGGGTCTTGGCCCGGCCGCCATTAGTGTTTTGCTAAGGTGAAGTCCTAGCATCCGTGGGGTCTCCAAGTATCATATCCAAGCCTTAACCGAGGGAAGCGATGCAACATATCAATAAGTTATGATTGACAATATGGAGTGACTTAAGGATTAAAAGTGAGCATTCTTATGCACAAAAGGAAAAATCCTAAGTCACTAGCTCAAGTATGGATTTGCTCAAGACATCGGCTATGTTGGAAGCCCTCAAGTTGGAATTGCAAAAGTATGGCAAGATTGAAGATCTACAAGCTCAAGTGATCAACTCCATTTTATATTCATTCTTGAGTTTAGGTACGCCGTACTATCAAGAGGGATGCAACATTAGCTCTAAGACAAAAGATCAAAAGTGCTCACTAGTTAGCCTAAGTGAGAACTAGCCTTGAGAGAGTTCCTGAGTAGTCTAACAAACCTCTAACCCAACTTTAGCCACTTCAAAATGCCTTGGAGTGCTTGTGAGAAGAGAGAAGGGTTTTTGGGCTCTCTCTGCCCAGGGCGGTCTAACCGCCCCTGGCTGGCCAACGGCTAGGTTTTCAAACTGGCCGGAGGCAGGCGGTCTAACCGCCCTGACCAGGCGGTCTAACCGCCCTGGCTAGAGTTCTAACGGCTAGTTTTCCTTGTGAGGGGTATAAGTACCCCACGAGCTCCACTTGTTGGGGCTGCTGATTCTAGGGTTGCTGAGGTGCTCCCCCTGCTGTTTTTCATAAGCCAAAGCCATAGAAACACTCCCCAACCCTCTCTTTGTGAGATTTGCAATTCAAGTCATATCCTAGTGTTGGGTTGAGAGTTTAAGCCTTTGTGAGCTTGTGTGAGCTGAGCAAGAGCATCCCATAGCTTGAGCACTTGTGATTCGCGTCGGAAAGCCTTTGAAGCATTTGTTACTCTTGGAGGTTTGCCTCCTAGATGGCTAGGCGTCGCCGGCTAGCTCCCAAGGTTGTGGTGAGCAACGGCAAGTTTGTGAGGGATGTGATCTTGCCTCTTCGTGGAAAAGATCGCCTTAGTGGAAAGGAGGAAAGCGGTTGAAAGAGACCCGGCTTGTTGTGGGAGATTTCCCTTACAAGTTCCTCAACGGAGACGTAGCCATTCCTTAGTGGGCGGTGAACTTCGGGAAACAAATCCTCGTCTCTCCTTTGTGGTTTGCCTCACTCGCTTTGATTTCTAGCATATTTACTTTGCTTCCACTCGATCTACTTGGGTGTGCTTGTCTTTGAGTGCAAGGATCATTACCCTGCTTGTGATCATCTACAGGAGCCACTCAAGAACTTAGGTTCTTGCTAGAAGTCAAGAGAAGCTTTGAGTTGTCTTTTGTAGGTTCACTGGGTGGAGGCGGTCTAACCGCCCCGGGACCCGGTCTAACCGCCCCCTCTGTGTTCAGTACACCAGGGGCGGTCTAACCGCCTGTGCCAGTGAAGCTCAAATTTCGGGGGAAAAGTTTTATTTGGTCATCCCGCCTATTCACCCCCCCTCTAGGCGGCATCAAGGTCCTTTCGCCAAGTGGTGAGAGGATGGCAGCCATCTCTTGGAACCCTAGCTCATTTGCTTTTGCTATTTTCCCTTCCTATTTTTCCTTAGGTTTTTTAGGACTAGCTTGAGAACTTCATGGTGAGATCTTGTGAGAGGGAAGGATGATTGGGAGGCAAGCTAGACCTTGTAGGAACCTTCATGGTATGTATAGATGATTCGGCGTGGTTCCTCAAGACTTGATTGTGTCTCTCCCGTTTTCCGTTTTTGGTGATTTTCGGAGCCTTTTCTTGGCGATTTTCTTGTGACGGTTTTGAGACCTTTCTCTTTGGGATTTGGTGGGGGATGTATGCATGAACCCTTTGTGGTTTTTTCCGTTTGATTCCCCTCCCAAATCCGTGAGTAACGGGACTCGATTTTGGGGTTTTCTCCGGTCTAGGGTTAGAGGTGTTCTTGGTGGAAATCCTTTGATTCCTCTTGATTTAGCAAGTTTTGGTGGACCAAATCGTGGCTATGGAATGCCCATGAGGTACTCCTACTATCCCAAAGTCTTGTGCGAATCTGTCGAGCAAATCGGGAGATCAGGGTTTGGATTTGGAGGAGTTGACCCGCGGGTTGCTGTTCATCCCGAGCGCCTAGGTCTTGACCGGTCTGACTGGAGCCTTCCACTGGTCTGACCAGTGCCGACCCCCTGTTAGGTTTTGCTTGGGTGAACGTCTTGGTGAGTTCCCTAGTCTTTGGGTTTGCTGCTATTTCGAGTTTGGAGTGTTTTGGAGCTCGGGAGGTTGGTTTCTTGGATTTGAGATTTCCAGGCTCAGATCGGTCTGACCGGTGAGCTGCACCGGCCTGACCGGTGCAGGGGCTTTTCTGTGGAAATTGTCAAGTCCTGCTCGGGTGACCCAGCTCGGGGTCCAGGGTGACTCGGTGTGTCTCTGGAGGGTGTCGGGTGATCTGGCGGCTTAGTCCGGGTGATCCGACCTTGACCGGTCTGACCGGTGTAGGTGACCGGTCTGACCGGCGTGGTCAGTGGCTGCTCGAGTTGCTTGTTCCACTGCGTTCTCGAGTAGGTCTCAGTGGTTGTTGGTTCCTAGGACTAGTAGCACTCCAGTGGCTACGTGGTCTTGGCCAACTTGGGTAGTTGAGTCGGAGACGTATTTTGGTTAGCCGTGTTCATCTTGTTGGAGTAGCCATCTCCTTCGAGAAGAATTTTTATCGGCTCCCATTCACTCCTCCCTCTCTGGTTGCCAGTTTGGTCCTTCAAGTGGTATCAGAGCCAGTTACGGGTCTTTCGGGACTCTAACCAGTCTAAGATCCAAAGATGGCGTACCAGGAATGGGGATCGGGTCCTCCGCACTTCGATGGCAAAAACTACCAGATGTGGCAGAGGCGGATGGCAGCTTTCCTCCGCGGTAAGGGTCAGATCCTTTGGGATGTTACAGTGAACACAACTTATGTTCATCCGATTAACTTCCTTGCTCCGGGATCGAGGGACATGCATGACGCCAACAACAAGGCGGTCAACTACTTGTTTCGTGCTCTGTGTCAATCCGAATTCGATCGGGTTCAGACAGAGGACTTGGCTTGTAGGATTTGGGAGCAGTTGAAGAATGCTCACGCTGGAAACGCTCAGGTTCAGGCTCGGTTGTATGCGACTTACCGGAGAGAGTACGAGAACTTCACTCATCTCCCCAATGAGTCAATTGACACCATGTTCCAGCGGTTCATGGTGATTGTGAACAACATGAGGGCTAATGTGGTCGCGCTCCCGTACGATGATCATGACAGAGCTGTGAAGCTCTTGCACGCTTTGGATCGTACAATTTGGGATGGAAAGGTCGAGGCCATTCTTGAGTCCGAGAAGTATGACACTATGACGGTAGACGAGCTGTTCTCTAAGCTCAAGTCAGCTGAGGTGGATCGTGGTGTGACAGCCTGTCTTTAGAGCCCGACTGATTCCCGTAGTCTTGCTCTCGTTGGTGGCTCAGGTGCTAAGTTTAATGCTAACCCATCCTCTTGGATGTACTCTTTGTCCTCTTTGATGTATTTGCCACATGAGGAGTTCGACGTGCTTGGAGAGGACGAGCTGGCGCGGCTGACCAGGAGGTTCGAGAGGATGCACGAGAACCGGGTGAACACTAGGAGGAACACGAGGACGTGCTTTCAGTGCGGCAAGCCGGGACACTTCGTCTCTGACTGCCCCGAGAAGATGGAGAACAAGGACAACTACAAGCACCGGTCGAAGACGGAGGGCAAGTACCGATCGAGGCGCAAGCACAAGCACAAGCACAAGGACGAGCGACGATCGAGGAAGAAGGATGGCCACGGCAAGGCCCGAGCGATGGTCGGAGCAAGCGACGTTGATTCTAGCTCCTCCTACTCTACCTCGAGCTCGAGTAGCAGTGAAGATGAAGGTGATCGGCGCAAGAGCAAGAAGTCATCCAAGAACTTGAGCGGGCGGAGCTGCTACGCGAGAGATGGCTTTTGCAGCATGGCACGTAGCTCCGGCAGCAAGAAGAGTCACAAGAGCGACTTGGACTCCGACTCCGAGGATGAGGTACGTGACGAGCTTTCCTTCTTGCGCCAGGAGAATGAGGAGTTAGGAAAATTGCTTGATAATCGTGATGACATGCTTAGAGAGGCGAAGAAGATGAGAAAGGAGCTTAGGGCCTCGCTTGAGGATGCTAGGACTAGAGTGACTGAGCTAGAAACACAAAACCTGGATGCTAAGCTTGAAATTGATTCGCTTAAGGCTTCACCTGTTGTTTCTGATGAGGTTGATTGTGCTGATTGCTCTGTGTTCCTAGCTGATCTTACTGCTCTTAAGGAAAAGCATGCCTCCAAGTGTGAGGAACTAGATGTGCTTAGGGTTGAAGTGGCTGAGCTTAAGTCTAGACCTGCTTTGTTAGGTGCTTGCACTTCTTGCCCTGTTTTGCATGGAAAGATAGATGAGATGCATGCTTACATTGTTTCTCTTGAGACTGAGTTGAAAGCACCTGTTCCCACTTCTTCCTCTACTTGTGAATTGCATGCTGTAAAGAATCTGGAACTTGCACATTATGTTGATCGCTTGCAGGATGAAAACGACGAGTTGAGAAAAATGATGGGTTGGTTGTCGGGTCATGAACCACAGCTTAGGATGATGATAGAGGCATACAAGCGCTATGATGGGCAAGTGCTTGGGTCAGATAAGATTGGAGAGTGTAGTGGTGAGGGAGGAGAGAAGATTGGTGATATCCAAGCTCCACCAAAAACCTTCCACAAAAATGCTTATGCTCCTAAGCCAAACCCATTGAGAAACAAACTTGACACAACTCCAGATCCACCCATATTCCCTCACTCAACAAATGATTTCCAAAAACCCATCAAGTTCAAGAGCAACTTAGGGAATGAGTTCTTTGGGAAAAAGGGTGAGAAGCCTAGTGAGGAGAAACCGAAAGAGAAGCCGAGTGAAGAGAAACCAAATGAGAAACCAAGTGAGCAGCCCCAACCCAAGCCTAAACCTAAGCTCATACGATTTCATTGTGACTATTGTGGGAGAGATGGTCACAAGGGTGAGTTTTGCTTCAAGAGGAAGCGTGAGGAGAGAATGGCTAAGGAGTGGGCTAACAAGGACAGGTACCACCCTTCTAATGGTGTACCTGAGCCTCGTATGCAAATGCCCAAGGCCAAGGCGATTGTGAGGACGGTTTCGGCTTGGGGAGATCGAAAGGTGGCAGGTGGTGTTGCTGGCCGAGCACCACCGGTCAGACCGGTCAGGGGGACTGGTCAGACCGGTGCTGGTTTGGGTGCCAGGCAGTTTGGTTTCTGTGCTCGTGAGGATGCTCGGTTCAGTTCCTTTGGTCGTGGTACAGGTGGTTGGCATAGTGAGTCTAGTGGTGGTCAGTTTGCTCGACGTTCTCCTCCTCGTGCTCAATACGATGGTGGGAGGAGTCGTAGCTTTGAGTCTCAGAGGAGCAATGATCCACGGTCTTCCTTTCGTGGTTTTTGTTCTCCTCCAGCGAGACAGGTTTGGTTCCCTCGTGGTGGTTCCCGTGGTGGTTTTTGTGGTGGTAGCTTTGATTGGCGTGATGATATGGTTTGTGCTAACCCCACCTTGGAGCAAATGGCTCGGCACTGGTTTTACTCTTTTGGTACTAACCCCAGTGCTGAGTCATTTGTTCACTCATGTGCTCGCTTTTGAATTTCAGGTGGGAGACTTGAGGAACGTTTGGCTGATTGACTCCGGTTGCTCAAGGCACATGACCGGAGACAAGGGGTGGTTCTCAATTCTCGTCCCGGTGGTGTCCAAGACATCCATCACCTTTGGGGACAATAGGCGTGGGCGTGTGCTTTCAGAAGGTGAGATTAAGGTAAGTGACAAGGTTACTCAAAGGCGTGTTGCTCTTGTTCAATCGCTCGGGTTCAATTTGCTTTCCGTGTCCCAGCTGTTGGATGAGGGTTTTGAGGTGTTGTTTCGGCCTGGTGGTTCTCGGATTTTGGATTCTCGAGGGGACCTTGTTTGCATGGTCGTTCCCGAGGGTCAAGTTTCCCAAGGTGAGTCACTTTCACGTCTTCGGATGTAAATGTTTCATCCTTAAGAAAAGGAAGAAGTTGGACAAGTTCGAGGCTAGGTCTGTCGATGGTATTTTCTTTGGTTACGCATCTCATTCTAGAGCCTTTCGAGTGCTCAATCTTGAAACTAACCAAATCGTGGAGACTTGCGAGGTTACCTTCAACGAGACACAACCACGTAGTCAGCTTGATTTTGAGTGTGCAGGTGATGAGGAACTTGGCGAGGAGATTTTCGAGGATGAGGAGCAGCAAGGTGATGATGAAGATGGTGGTGTGGTGCCCGCGGCTGAGCATGTACATACGACTTTGACTACGATCGAGGACGGGCCTTCTCCCACACCTACGACGATGTGCCAAGATCGTGAGGAAGCTCCAGCTGAGAGGGAGGTGGCTTCGAGGCGAGAAGCTCCCCGGTGAGTTCAAGTAGATCATTGTTGGTATTTCTTAACCTCACCACTATGGCGCCGGGTTAGCGTGAGCATGTAAGAAACACACGGGTACACTGAGGAGTGCGAACGAATCCGCAAGCGCACGGATACACCGTTGTAGCACTTCACCTTTGGAGTATTCCCAAGGGTATCGAATCCAAGGAACGGTGTGTACTACCTTCTACCCTAGGAGAACGGTCCAAGGACACAACTCTATAGAGTTGAGATGGAGATGGAAAGGATCCTGATGATAGTGGGCAGAGTTAAGAACAATCTCTCAGTTAGGGACTCTCATTTCGGACACCAGACCCTCCTGGCTATAACAGTTGGTTCACGGCAAATGGTTGCCTACACCTGTATCCGGACGTGGGGGATTTCGTAAGGGTCCAATGGCTGTCACTACCGCGGCCTACCCCAAGACAAACCATGGGATACAGGGCAATCGAAGGATAACCCGTTGTCTAGACACCACGTCTACACCACCGGTTACTACTATAGAACGGCTACGTCTGCCAGCCCGTAACAACACTATAGCACTCTGTACGAAGACGGAGCAACGAACCCACGAGGGAGAGACCAGAACTCACTCAGGTAACCGCTATCTATACAAGGATCATGGAAGGACTTTGGTCTAAACTAGAATGCAGGAGCATCCACTTTACTCTAATTGGACTAGCAGGCATACAAACAGAATTAGCAACTTATGAACTACACCAGAAGATCAAAGGCTAAGCTCATGAAGTACACAAGCCTCTAAATCATGAACAAGTGAAGAACATAAATACTATTCACCTATGCATCAATGCTACTTTAGTCTAAATAGAAAATGCGGAAATACTCACTTTATTTTAAATGAAGAACGAAGCATCCATAGACATACAAACCCCTCTCTCACTCTCCTACTCTCTAATCTACCAAGGAGAGGCCTCTCCTTTGAAGGGAAGCTCTCATCCTTGAGTGAGATGGTGTGTCTCATTTCTTACCCCCTCCCCTCATATTTATAGGCCAAGAGGAGCTTCCTAGGCTGCCTTGGGTGCCACCAAGGCACCAATGAGGTGGTGACACGTGGCGCAGAGGAGTGGGGGACAAGTTGCTTCTTGTGGGCCGAAGCATGATCCGGGAGTTTAAGGCGATAACTGAGTGGATAATGCCCCAAACCGCCTCTAGGAGATCGCCAGGAGTTGACACGTGGAAGCTGGGCTCGAACGGCGCTAGGCTCAGGTCAGCCGACCCCCAATCTCCGCCAAATGGCCCCAGCTTTCTCTGGGTCGCTCCTTGGTGGGCCCTTGGTCCTGTCCTAGGTGTACACGCAAAACTAAGGTGGTTTGCCTCCTCTGGCGGGACCTTTGATCCGCGTGCTCTCTTCTGATTGGGTGGAGTTGTGCTTCTTTGCTTGGTGGGTCCTTGGATCCATGTGAAGCCTATGTGGCGGCCTCTCATTGGTGGTGCTGGGTTGCTTGGATCGATAGGGTGTGCTTTCTCTCATTTAATGAGCTAAAACACCTGCATTCAAATATTCATCTGCACTCGTGGAATTTGTCAGATATAATCCCTATCCTAGTGTGGATGATCACTTTCTGTTTATTCTATGTAGGTATTGACGGCCTAAAAGTGGTGCTTAACAGCCATCAACAACTCCCCTACACTTGACCTTTGCTCGTCCCGAGTAAAGAGAGAACAAATCAAGTGGGACATGATATCTAGGGGTATGAAGCGAGCATAAGAGATATTCTGAACCATACTTTGTACTTGTGAACTCTGTGAAGTGTCTATCATGCTATCTTGGGTAGTTGAGGGATGGAACGGTCATGAATCAAATCACTTCTGCTCATCATGTCAAGTAACTTGGGGTTTTGCAATTAGTTTTCAAAACAAACCTTGCTTAGCTCCTCATTTGATTCTCTCAGATCACTCGATGTGTATAAGTCCTCACCAAGGCATTAGAATTGCCTTTCTTCATCCTACTTTTAATGATGGCCATATGTGGAGCTCAGGGTAGGTATGAATGATAAGGCATACTTGCATCGCATGTATTGCAAAGTCAAAGACCGGATCCAGGAGAAAAGCAATTCATACAATCAGATCAAGATGTGCACGTGTATGGGTATGATGGGTATGGTAAGGTGTTTACTAGACCCAGAATGGGTTCTAGATATTACCATACATAATGAAATGCTATGGTGATGGTAAGGTTGACACTAGCCCCGGAGTAGGTACTAGTTATTACCATCTAAATTATGGAACTTCTTTTTGCATGATTTTCTCCTCTCTCTCCTTCTTGAAATATTTGAGACATGGTCTATCTTCTCTTTCTTCTTTTTTCTTTTCTTTTCTTTTTTTTTTGGTCATGCTTTTTGAGCATGTCTTTCTCTCTTTTTTTTTCTTTTTGCATAGCCCAGTCTCTTTTGGAGATATTTGGAGAGGGGTAAATCATGGAACAATGCATGGAGCTTCTAGTGTAGAAGCATAGCAAGGGGAAAATGTTGGTGTGCACATGAATCTTGATCATGAGAGCATGAAAAGAATTCTCATAAGGGTCACAGAGTTTGACAAAGCTCAATGCAATAACGAGTAGTATATGAGTATAAGGTTTTCAACTAGAACATCATATGGCTTTGGTAGGACTATGGCATATCAAAGAGGAGCTTTTGCAAAGAGTTTTCAGATTTTTCAAATGAAATTCCCAAGCACTCAAGCATTAAGAGAGAAGATCATATCATCGAACCATATCTCAAACACCAACTACTTAGATAAACATGAGTTCCCTAATGATATTTGTTCACAAGCATCAAGATAATGAGTAAGGAATAAAACATATGCAAGCCAACCACATGAATCATGTAGAGCAAGCACAGCACCATTATTTGAGTTTGATTTATGGATAAGAATTGAAGAGCATTCAAACTCATAGGTAGAGAGAGTGAGATGAAGGGTGCACATACCATCGCTCCTGAAGGATATGGGGAACAGGGAAGACTGTGGTGATTTGGCTAACCCGTGGGGTAGCCAGCTCACTCTAGTTTACCTTGCCCTTGTCATGAAGGTGTAGTCAATGTTGTGCAGCCCTTGTGTGGGAGTTCTCGAGTGGATATGTCGTTGATAAGATCAAGAGGACTCCCCCACACTGGTGCTTTGTATTGGTGTTGTTCTTCGAGCAAAAGTGGGAACAAAAGATGGACTCTACTGGTTCGAGAACCATAGAGCCTTTATTCAAAAGCAAATATTTTTGGTTTTTTTATTATCGTCACCATGTCATTTACTCAAATAAGGTTAGATCAATATTTCACTCCATAAACAAGAGGGGAATATACTTACCTTGGACCTTTGAGAGGTCACAGGTTCCTCCTCTATATGTTATGCGACATGTGTTTAACACCTTAACTTACCTCCCTATTTGAGTCTAGCTCGATGACTTATCCATTCGGATTTGATTATTTCCTACAGGGGTTAGTCCACATACATGCAACCAAAATCTATGAAAGCATAACTCTACGGTTCATCAATCAAAACTCGACACCATGTCTTGTTTTGACTGAAGAAGACAATTTTAACCTAAGCACCATGCCTAATTCAAAACAGTCTATGAATGTGATCACGAAACATATATTCAAACCAGAGCATATGAACACAGATAAAGGAGGCATGCAAGCAAGATCAAACTATTTTCAAAGGGAGCATAAGCATGAGCGCATAACGGTGAACCTCGGGCAACCTCCCGGAAGGGCTTTGTTTAAAATCAAAAGCAGGACATACCTAGCTAGTCGGGCAACATGAAAGAGCTTACATCATTTCCAAACCTGGGTAAGATTTGTCATGAGAGGAACTTTACTTGGATGCACACATATCTCCCCCACGCTTGGAGTTTGCATTGCTAAGCAACGAAACTCAAGTGTGTGGAGATCAAGCTTTCTTTGTAAATGTTCCCTCTCCAAAATCTTACCACAGTGTTGTAGTTGATGTGGCTCACATGTTCTTAGACATCACCTATCCACCGTTCTTTTAAATCTCCACCTGAAATGTTAGTGACCAAAAATACCCAAAGGACATCTTATGCCAAAAACATGTTCTTGCTTTTTATTTGAAAGGGAAATAAAACCTATGCTAATCCAGGCTATCTCCTGGTTGTGCTTTGTTTATTCAAGGTCATAAGCTCGACCATGGGAACTTCATCTTGCAGCTAGCATTGGTGGTGTCATTCCCGTCTCACCACCAATCTTGGATGTATCAGTGAAGCTTTAGCTGCAAGGTTAGTGCCATAGTGCACACACGAAATTTGATATGCTTATGGTAAACATATGCATCCACAATCAACCTTCTAAACATTCTGCAAAAGAGGACAAGAAGGTAGTTGTAGCCCTCATGTGTGGTCAGTGCACTAAGCATGGCTTGCTCTGGATGGGCATGATGCAAGCATGGTTCGTGTGGTGTATCAAGGATGAAACTACCATGCTCGTCTGTGGAATCCTTTCCTATGAATTCTAGAGTCGGTGCCTCATAAGATTCCATGGCCCATGAGTCCTCTCCCTCAAGAGATTTATCATGAAAACTCGATACCAACTCTCGATCGTGATCGAAGACAACAAGATACGGGACAACGGAAAGAGGCTCAAACTCGGTCAAGAGGGATGATGATTGTTCGCCTTCACGGAAGTGAAGAGAATCTTCCGAGTCAGCCTCCTGAGGGGTAGAGAAGTCCACAACCTCTATGAGAACAGGCTCGGGTGATGCGAACAGGAATACATGCATCATCTGCTCGAGCGGGTCTTGGTTGGGAAGAGGCTTCACCAGCAGAGGTCCTAGACCTGTGATGGAAGTGGTAGAAGCGGATTCCCTAAGCTTATGATCTAGGCTCCCTAAAGATATATCGAGGAATTTCTTCATCGGGGAGCCTAGGAGTAGATCAAGATCGAGGACATCGAAGATGTGAAAGTCTAAGCTAGCCTCGATCCCATCTACGATGAGCGGCACGGCTCTTGCGATCCCCCGGCATTTAAGAACGTGTCCCAAGGGACAGCTCCTGAGGAAAAGCGCGTCACTCCATCTGACCATTCCTCCTTCGCGGCCTCCTCAAGATATGCTTCGTCAGGAGGATCAGGAGGTAGAGGTGGTACCGAAGGCCTAGGGGGGAGTTCTGTCAAGAGATTTTTGGAATGATTGATTTGGACAGAATGAGGATCCTCCCCTAATTGGGCAACATAATTCGAGGTGTCTAAAAGATATTTAGAATGATTGTCCTCGAATTTGGAAGTGAAGTCCAAAGGCTGAATTTCTTCTCCCTTCAGTGTTCGTGGTCCGAGAGAGGTTTCAATAGACAAGTCTTGTGGTGGGGAAGTTGAGGGCTCAGACTGTGCTGTTGAAGGACTCTCATGGCTCGACTCGGATTCCTCTCGGCAGGGCCTAAACATGAAGTAGGTATCGTAATTGTCAGAGGTTTAGATCTTGACAGCCCATAGGGGGGTTAACCCCGGTGGTTTAGTTGTTCGGCGAGGGGAATCTAAGGCTAAGAACTCGAAGGTTGCGCACGAGCACACGGAACACAGAGAACACGACGAGTTTATACTGGTTCGGGCCTCCAGAGAGTAAAACCCTACGTCCAGTTGTTGGTGCAGATTGCTTGGGGATTGTGTGATTGTACAAGGGGTCGCCCTGCCCGCCTTATATTGGCCAGCGGACAAGGTCGGTTCCCAGACTCCTGGTCGGTTACGACCAAGAGACCTAAATCTAGTTGATTACAACACTTGCCATATCCGTCGATCTGCTTGGTCGGGATCCACCTGATGTCTTGTCTTATACGCCAAGTCTTGAGGTCGTTCTGGATAAGGTCGTCTGGAATCTTCTGGAAGGTCTTGAGGAGGTCGTGTGGGCCGCCAATTAGGTCGGTTGGGCCCACTGTCAGGTCGGTGGGTCTTCTGGTAGGCCGGACCCACTTGTCGGGGACGGCCGTGAGCCTGGTCGGTGGGGACCCAGGGGTACCCATGTCTCACAAGCCCCCGAGCGAGGTGTAGGCGCAGCGACCTTAGGAAGGTCATGACGAAGTCGTAGAGCTTTCAATAGGTCGAATAGCATGCATGTCGGTCAAAAAGAAAAGAACAAATCAACTTAGCAGCCGACCTGTTTGAAGTCTTGCCGAACGAAGAGAGGTCGAGTGACGACCTATAGGAAGCAGGCTTCCAATAGATCGAAACGACGATGAAAAAATTCAGAGGGCATCAAGGATGCACTCGTAGAGTAGTATCCGAGCATCGTGGCGGGCAGGATGGCCGGTATGATGATCCAAAAAAGAAAAAGAAGAAAAAGTAGGACGAGTAACGACCTGATGAGGAACAGGTTTCCCAACAGGTCGGTACAATGTAGAAAACAAGAGGGCGTCGGAGACGCTCTCGTAGAGTAGTCCCCGAGCATTGAAGCAGGCAGCATGGTTGGTTTGATGCTCAAAAAGAGAAGAAAAACTGAGTCATGGTCTTGATCGAACGAAGTGTAGAGACACCCAGATCTCCAAGCATGGCTGCAAGGAGTCTGGCAGGGCCGACCTCAAGGAGGCCTTGTAGGTGTGCCGACCTCAAAGAGGCCTCAAATGAATGTTGCCCAGTATCCGAGGATACCCAGCAAGATTTTGAAAGGCGCGTCACGTGAAGAGGTCATCGATTATATCGCAGTTGAAGTTGTGATGTCCGGAATTGCTTGATGAGAAAAATATAGAGATCTTGATCAAATGGAGTGTAGAGACATCCAGATATCCTACATAGCTGCAGAGAGTCTGGCAGGGCCACTCGAGGCATGCCGACCTTAGGAAGGTCTCAAATCAAAAACGCCCAAGCATCCGGAGATACTTGGCAGGGCCATTAGGCGCGCACCCCACAAGGAGGCCTTCATTCCCAACGTAAAATCCTAGGTGTCCAGAGCAGGCTGGCAGGGCTATAAGAGCACACTGACCTCAGGAAGGTCACACATCCAGGGCGCCCAACTAGGTTGGTAGGGCCGTAGACATACCGAGGTATTGCAAAACCTAGGTATTAAGGCACGCCGACCTCAGGGAGGCCATCTTGGTGCCCAGATGACCAACATAGCTGTCAATCATCCAGCGGAGCCATAGTACAAAGGTATTAGCGATCTTAGTAGCGGGCACACCGACCACAGAGGCCTGACGAAAATTACAGATGTGAAGAATCTGGACTCCAGGCGCCCAGATGGATCTGGCAGAGCAGCGAGGCACGCCTACCCCGGAAGGTCTTCAATCAAACCTACAACCATTCTGCTCAGGAAACAGAAATATAGGCTGACTGGAATAGGTCTGTTTACATGCAGAGCCATAGCGGGTGCACCAGGACGCAGAGTCTAGCGGGTGCAATGAAGACGTAAAGCCGTAAATGTTGTGTTTGATCATCGCCGTCATCCGTAGGTGTAGCGAGGCGCAGGGCCCTCTGACACAAGGTCAGGCTTGTTTACTTCTGTAGACTGCTGGGTCACGGGTCAACAATGGTCGGAGATTCTCTTGCCACCCAGAAAATGACAAACTACCCACGAATCAAGGGGTGTACTGTAGCCATGTGATGCTGCGGCGGGCTCAGGCATCATTGATGCACTAGCGACAAAGATGTCGCGAGGCAGGGAAAAGACATCGCCTTTAATCATGCACATGTCTGCAGGCCCTCTGGACCACGTGGTGACAGTGTCATCACTTCGTCGGCTGTTTGAGGCCCGGCTCTGGCTATAAATAGCACCATAAGGCTGAAGGAGGCAAGCACCGAGCATTGTTGAGCTATGAAGCCGCAGGGTAGTATTAAGGCCATGCCATGGCATGTGTCCGTCCACCAGATTGTAGGATGCTGTGTTTGTAGAGGCTTCGGAGCTAGAAGAACTCTTGCGAAATGTAGGCAGCACACCCACTCTTTGTATCGTGCCTCAGCGAGGAATCAAGGAGAGTTTGGAGGTGATGCTGTAGAGGCCCGAGGTGAAGCTGCAAGTCCTTGGTGAGTGTGTGATGCTCGTCGAAGGCTTGCGGTCTGCGCGAAAGAGCAAGCTCGTGTCTGCATTCCATAGTCCGGCACAGAGCGTGCCCTGCTATGTGCAGCGTCGTGCAGTTGTTCACCGCAAGGCCACCATCGAGGTCCTGAGGCTAGAAGAATTCTTGCGACGTGCTCGGCTATAGCAGAGTACACCTCAAGGATTGCTCTAGGTAGATCAGGTCTTCGAGTACGTTTGTATTTTTGTGACGGGTTCTGGATCCAATAAGGTCGCAGGCGACTTGTGTACCTTCGAAGTTCCCATGTAGTGTTCGCTCTCTTCTGTCATGCAATGGTTGTTTTGAAGAAATTATTCATCAATGACCTATAGTGATGGAATTTGGGGGCTTATCGACCTCATGGAGATCGAATGTTCCGTCAGGACGACCTGACATTTTACTTATACTCACGACCTAAACTCAGGGCATAGGTCGTGAGACTCTTCATTGGGCATATAGCCGTTGGCGTGAAATCCGGCGAGATCGTCTCGCGAAATTAGCGGCACATAGCCGTTACGGCGAGCTCCTTGCATCGTAAGGATCCGCAGTGGCACCCTCGGTGGGGCCCTTATAAATAGAGCTTCGGGGACCGGCGTTGACCATCCCTTTCCATCGTCTTCCTCCTCTCGCCATCTCCGCCGGAATCTCCGCACCCTAGCCGCCGCCCGCTCCGCAGCCAGCCTCCGCCCTAGAGTCCTCAGTCCGCCACCGTCTGTAGCAGACCGCGCGCCGGCTCCGCCATACACGCGCCGCTCGACTTCGCATGCGCATCAAAACCCTAGTAAACTTCAGATCCAAAACTTCTCATCCCCAAGAAATGGCGGCCACTGCTCCTCAGATCCCCGACCCGCGGACAGTGTGGGAGCCCTCAACGATGACCGAGGCAAAGATTCAAGCGCTGGTGGATCGCGGGCTGCTGAGGCCCAAGGCAGAGGTGGAGTGGAAGGCACCTACGGGTGAGGCCTGTCCGACGGAGGACGACAAGGAGCAGATCGTCTTCGCTTCCTTCTTCGAGCGCGGGTTCAACATCCCCGCGGGCGACTTCTTCAGAGGTCTTCTCTTCTACAACAAACTGGAGCTGGTACACCTTGTCCCCAACTCCATAACCGTAGTGTCGTCTTTTATCCATTTTTGTGAGGCGTATTTGGGAATAGCGCCCCAATTCCTCCTCTGGCGACATCTCTTCAACATCAAGTCCACCGGCAAGCGTACCAGCATTGTGGGGTTAGTGATGTTCTGCTTGAGGTCAGGTCTCAAGACAGAATGGATTGATATGGACCTACCGGACAACACCGCTGGGTGGAGGTCGGAATGGTTCTACATCGCCGATCAGCGGCCGGTGCTCCCGAAGCGGACTGGGCACAAGCCCGAGAAGATACCGGAGTGGGACCTGCAATTGACCTCTCGTGAGCTGGACGATGTCAAGGAGGTGCTTGCCCTGGTGCGCGACCTTAAGGAGAAAGGTGTGACGGGAGGCTCGGTAGCGAGGTCGTTCTACCGTCATCTGATCCAGCCAATCAAGGATCAGGTGCATCCGGCATACGAGTAATGGGGGCAATCAGACCCCACTCGCGATGTCAACCGCAAGGTCTCCCAAGAAGAGAAGGTGGCCAGGGTGTCGCAGATCTACGCCGGGCGTACACGAGGTAGGAAGTGCCCAAAGGCGTATTCCTTAACCCGACCAGCTGACCCTGTAAGTCCGGAAACTGCTAGGTCGTTTGTCCTGTTTCTTTGCTTACGTCGATCTTACTCTTTGGTACTTATCTGTTGCAGGCTCGGGAGATGCAGTTTTGGTGTCCTGCACCCTTGCCAAGAGGCGAGGAGCCTCGTCGGAAGCTGAGGTCGGACAAATACCAGCCTCCAGCAGCTGGGCTGCTGGAGAATTATGAATCAGATTCATCGGTGGCAGCTGATGAAGATACCGACCCAGAGGTCGGTGACAAAGTGGCGAGCCGACCTGCAGCAAGCGGCGCCACAAAGCCTGGGCGCAAGACAAGGGCAACAACACCAAAGCAGTCAACCACAAGAGCTGCTGCCAAGGTCGAGGTAGCCAAGACTGCCAAACTTGAGGCTAATAAGAAGAAGAGGAAGAGGAGGACGAGCCCTCCTTCGGCGGTCCGTACGCTGACGATTCCTACCCCTTTGACCAAGGAGGTCGAAGATGATGAAGATGAGGCCACCGATGATCCGCCGATTGTAGAAGATCGTACGGCGAGGAGGTCGCTCAGTCCCGCGGCCAAGAGGCAGCGAGAGTTAGAGCAGAAGACAAATGAAGACGACCTCCATCGGATGAGGGAGGCACAGCGGGCTGCCGCTGGTGCGCAGGTGAGGATGCCTATGCAGGTTCGAGTTCGGCCCTTTAGGCCGAAGTTGCGTGCCCCGGCTACCGTAAGGTAAGATCGTGGCACTGAATTTGCTAACTGTTAACGGGTCTTGTATTGTGTTGACGAGGATTTCTGTAGGTCGGACGTCCAGCCTCAGAGCGCCCTGGGTGCTCAAGATTCACCGTCACAGACAAGGTCGTCTGACCATGAGGTCGGGACTCATGCTTCGGTCGGTGACGTGGGGACGGCGGCTCCTCCGCCTGTCACTGAGGTCGGATCACAGGGTTCCGTTGGCGGCATCAGGGTGTCGTCTTCTCCGCCTATTATCGACACAGACCCCATCAACTTGGTGCCCAGCACATCGGCTTAGGGCCCAACTGCGGACCCGATACAGATCGAGCCACCGCAGGAGAACCCAGAAACAACCGGTGTGCAGGCACCGGGTTCGACGTCGACGGGGCCGAATTTGCAGCGTGAAGACATTGACTGGACTGGCACTCCCTGGGAGGCGGATATCTTTGAGGATGACGAGGATATGAAGTCTGTCCGTAGTGCGATCTTGACTCTCAACCAATCTCTCACGGTGAGCTGCTGTCTTTGAATTGGATGAATGACTTGTTTTCTGGATGTAGCTGACGACCTGCTTTTTTGCAAAATAGTTGTTGGCTGATCGTGCCAAGGGCAGGGCCGACCAGCTTAGGGGCGCTGCAGCTCTACAGCTGCGGGTGGTCCAGCTTGAGCAGGAGCTCGAGCAGGCCCGTGAGACGGCGGTGGCGGACAAGAAGAAGCTCGAGGACGAGCTAGCCGAGGAGAAGCGTAAGACCCGAGAGGCCAACTCGCAGTTCAATGCCGCGAACATTGCAAAGATCGACTTTCTTACAACTTTTCCTGTCATTGCCTTGTACTGTTGAGGGCTGGACCTCAGGATTTTTTGTATATTGCAGATTTCCACAGGCGAGAGGATGACCTCAAAAACGAGCTGAAGAATACTAAGAAAAAAGTTCGAATCTTGGAGGTGAACCTCCGGGAGGCCGAAGCTGGTGCTGAAGAGCTGAAGCGAGTGATGAAGGACACCATAGACAGTGAGTACGCTGTATCTCAAAAGCTGGCTTATGAGAAACAGGCTCGAAGGGATCTTGAGATCAGTCTTGAGGTAGCTTTGAAGGCGTTGCAGAATGGCTAGGTGATCATTGCAGGGCAAGAGGTGGAGCTTAACGACCTGAAGAATGCTGCCAACTTTGCGATGGACATATTGGCGTCGCAGGTCGAGGGGGAGGAGCCCAAGCCTGCTATCGACCGTCTTCTGGCTGCGCCCGAGAAGCTGCTCGACCTCTTGAAGGCAACGAGCTTGGCGGTGGCTACGGAGGCGTTGGTCCGGGTGAAGTCTCACTACCCCGACGTTGACATGGTCAAGGTCGGAGAAGGCCCAGACGCGACGAAGGATCCCAAGATCGTGGAGCTTGAAGTGCGTGAAGCCGCTATGGTGGTAATGGACGCCATTTATTATGAGGGTGACGACGGGGAAGAGTAGTCGTAGTCTTAGAGCTGTACCCCCTCCCTCCTCTAGTCATGTAAAATATTACTTGATAACTTTCTTTTTGGCCTGCACGACGTACTTGCTTTGTGTTTGCGCGAACTTGGTAGCCTTGAAACGACGTGTCTTTTATCTTACTCCGCTAACCACTACTCACGGAGAGGCTGGCTTACCGACCATCACAGCTCAGCGGGGAGACTTACGTGCGATCGGCACGTGGGAGGGAGTCTAGGACTCAGGTTTTGCAACCTTACGACCAAGCAGGCTCGCAACAACACAAAGTAGGTAGTCATGAGGGACTACGTCCTCAGGTCGAGCGACCCCTATGTTGGCTTGAGCCAAGCCCCCGAGCGTGTCGAGGGGGAGGAGCAGGAAATTTAACCCCCAGGTCTTTCGACCTTTGTATTGGCTTTAGCCAAGCTCCCGAGCATGTCGAGGGGGAGGGTTCATGATATGAAGGAGGAGAAGGTAGGGCAAGAGACACAGCAGATGACTGCTTGAATTAATATCTATTAAACTAAAAAAAAGTACAAAGACGAGGGATACATAGCTGTAATAAAAACTATTCTACAGGTAGAATCGTCGTAGATGCTCCACGTTCCAAGGGTTGGGTACGCCTTGCATGTCGCCCCACTGGAGGCGATATGTAGATGGGCTGATGACTTCGGTGACGATGATGGGTCCTTCCCAAGGGGCAGATAGCTTGTGCATGCCGTCGGTCTTCTGGATACGCCTTAGGACTAGGTCGCCAACGTTGAAGGAGGTCTCCTTGGCATTGCGATCGTGGTACCGACAGAGTTGCTGGTCGTGACGAGCTTGCCTCATAACAGCAGCCATTCTCTACTCCTCGAGGCTATCGAGGTCGACACGACGAGTCTGCTTGGCTTCTCCCTCCTCGTAGAACTGTATGCGTGGAGCTCCGAAGGTAACGTCGGTGGGTAGGATGGCCTCTGAGCCGTAAACCAGGAAGAAAGGCGAGAAACCCATGGTGGAACTGACTTGGGTCCTTAGACCCCAGATTACGTGTGGTAGCTCGGCTAACCACCGGGTAGCGTAGTTTGAAGCGTCATCAAAGATACGATCTTTGAGAGCTTGAAGAACCATGCCATTGGCACGTTCGACCTAGCCGTTGCACCTGGGGTGGGCGACCGAGGAGTAGTAGACGTCGATCGTGTTGTCTTGGCAAAAATCCCAAAAGGCAGACCCTGTGAAGGCCGTCCCTAGGTCAGTGATGATCCTGTTGGGCACACCGAAGCGATGTGTTACGCCTTGCATGAATTTTGCCGCTTCTTCCGACGTGACTTTTGCGATATGTCAGACTTCAATCCACTTGGTGAATTTGTCGACGGCCACAAGGATATACCTGTAGCCACCTGGAGCGGTTCGGAACGAACCCACGGAGTCGAGGCCCCACATGGCGAAGGGCCAAGATGGGGGAATTGTATGCAGGGCCTGAGCTGGCAGGTGCTGCTGTTTGGCAAAGAATTGGCATCCTTTGCACCTCTTAACGAGGTCTTTAGTGTCAGACATGGCTGTGGGCCAGTAGAAGCTGGATCGATACGCCTTGCCGACCAGATTGGCAGATGCCACATGGCAGCCACACTCACCGCCATGAATCTCAGCCGGGAGCTGGAGACCTTCTGATCGCAAGATGCACTTCATCAAGACGCCAGTAGAGGCGGCTTTCCTGTATAGGTCATTACCAATCACGACGTAGTTGGCACTTCATCGTGTGATACGCTCTCGTTCAGCCTTGTCTTCTGGGACTCGTTGGTCGAGTAGGAAGGCTAGGAAAGGCTCGCGCCAATCGTCCTCTTTATCTGTCATTAGCACGTCACGGGGAGGTGTTGGAGTTGGGTCGGGCTGTACTTGGTCCAGGTTGTCCGGGTCCAACAGCTTGATTGACGGCTTGCGTAGGTCTTGGACGAACACACCCGCTGGGACTAGAGCTCGTCGGGAGCCTAGTTTAGATAGTACGTCGGCGGCCACATTGTTGTTGTGTGGCACGTGCTGAAACTCGATTCCCTCGAAGTGGCCTTCGAGCTTGCAGATCTCAGCACAGTAAGCATCCATTGTGTCTTTGACACAATCCCACTCCTTGTTGACCTGCTCAATGACGACCTTGGAGTCGCCGTACGCTAGTAGTCGCTTGATGCCAAGGGACACTGCTATACGGAGCCCATGAATTAAAGCTTCGTATTCTGCTCCATTGTTGAAGGCCTTGTAGTGTATTTGCAGGACGTACTTGAGCTGTTCTCCCTGGGGATAGATGAATAACACTCCTGCTCCCACGCCTTCGAGGTTAAGGGCACCGTCGAAGTACATTATCCAGTGTTTAGGCCGCTCCTCGGGAGGGGGCATCTGGGTCTCTATCCATTCTGATACAAAATCAGCCAGGATCTGGGACTTGATTGCCTACCTGGGGCAGAACTCGATGTCGAACTCTCCAAGCTCTACCGACCACTTGACGATGCGGCCGTTAGCGTCACGGTTGCGGATCATCTCCCCCAGCGGGAACGATGATGGCACCGTGATCTTGTGAGCTTGGAAGTAGTGGCGCAGCTTTCTCGACGTGATCAGCAGTGCATAGAGCAACTTCTGAGGCTGTGAATAACGTGTCTTAGCGTCGGCAAGGACCTCGCTTATGTAATACACAGGTCGTTGAACAGGGTAGGCCTGCCCTTCTTCTTCTCGTTCTGCAACGAGGACCGTGCTGACCACATGAGTGGTGGCAGAGATGTAGAGTAGGAGGGTTTCTCCTGGTATAGGTGGCGTCATGACTGGAGGCGTGGTCAAGAACTCTTTGAGAGCCTCGAAAGACTCCTGTGCTTCTTTATCCCATACGAACTTATCTGCCTTCTTCAATAGCTTGAAGAAAGGTAGACCTTTTTCGCCGAGCTTGCTGATGAAACGACCTAGGGCCGCCATCATACCTATGAGCTTCATGACGTCTTTCTTGCAAGATGGCTTGGCCATGTTGCGTATTGCGTCGACCTTCACTTGATTTGCTTCGATGCCCTGGTGTCCGACCATGAAGCCCAGGAGCAATCCGGAGGGGACACCGAAGACGCACTTGGTCGGGTTGAGCTTCCACTGGTACTCGCGTAGGTTGGAGAAGGTCTCGGCGAGGTCGACGATGAGCTGATCTTCCTCGGTGGTCTTGACGACCACATCGTCAACGTAAGCTTCTACGTTTTCCCGATCTGCGACTTCAGGCACTTTTGTATCGCCTTTTGGTATGTTGCTCCAGCGTTTTTGAGGCCAAAGGTCATGACCTTGTAGTAGCAGATGCCATTGGGCGTTATGAACGCTGTTTTGTCTTCGTCGTCAGGGTTCAAGGCTATCTGGTGATACCCTGAATAGCAGTCGAGGAAGCACAATAGAACGCTACCAGCCGTGGAGTCCACGACCTGGTCGATGCGAGGAAGAGGGAAGGGATCTTTCGGGCAGTGCTTGTTGAGGTCGGTGTAGTCGATGCACATCCTTAATCCTCCAGTATTCTTAGGTACAAGGACCGAGTTTGCGAGCCAAACCGGGTGTTTACATTCACGGATGAATCATACAGCTAAGAGCTTGCAGACTTCTACTTCTATAGCTTGCTTTCTATCTTTCGCAAATCGCCGGAGCTTTTGCTTTCTATCTTGCGAGCCAAACCGAGTGTTTACATTCACGGATGAATCCTTAGGAAACTGGTGAGTGCGAGTTCCTATTTGGGATCGAGGTTGGCCCCGATGGTGACTTCCTTGGACGCGTCGGGTAGGCCGAGGCAAACTTTCTTCACAGCAGGACTGGGGTCCAAGGCAGTGGCCGTACGCTTCTGTTCTGGCACCTCCAAGGTAGTTTGGTCAATCTTGGCGGCCTGAGTGACCATGACCGTCGCAGCAGCTTTACATGCAGAGACCTTGGAGAGGTTGATAGTGTCACTCTCGCAGTTGCAGGAGACCATGATGTCACCGTGGACGGAGAGGATCCCGTTTGGTGCTGGCATCTTCATGATGAGGTAGGTGTGGTGTGGTATAGCCACGAACTTGGCCAACATAGGTCGACCAAGGATGGCATGGTAGGAGGAGCGGAAGTCCGCGACCTCGAACGTCAGGTATTCCGTGCGGAAGTTTTCCTGTTTGCCGAAGGTGACCGGCAGGCATACACGACCTATGGGGTATGCAGCCTTGCCCGGCACCACGCCGTAGAAGGGTTCATCACAGGCGGTCATCTTGTTGAAGTCGAAGTCCATCTTTCTCAGTGTCTCTGTGAAGATGATGTTCAAGCTGCTGCCCCCATCGATGAGGGTCTTAGGCAGGAACGCGCCATCCATTATGGGGTTGACGACCAGCGGGTAGGTCCCGGGGTCAGGTATGTGGACCCAATGGTCTTTCCTTGAGAAAGTAATGGGGTACTCCGACCAACGTAGAGGTTGTGGAGTTTCTGTGTTGACTTGACCGATCTCCCTTGCGTTTGATCGTATCTGTCTGTTGCTCTTGGCGGCCTGGCGACCTCCAACGATGAAGTTAATCTGCCGGTTGGCGGTCTGAAATGCGCCATTGGGGTTACCCACTTTTGGCGGTGGTGGCGGAGAAGGCTCCTTACGGCTGTTGTCATTGCGGTTGTGGTCGTCTTGTCGACGACGATCGTCACGCCGGTCGTCGCGGCGCTCATCACGCCGGTCGTTACGGTTGTCTTCATGGCGATCGTCGCGGCGGTAGTCGTCACGTCGATCATCACGGTGGTCATCGCGGCGATCATCGCGGCGATAGTCACGGCGGTCCCTGTCGTCGTTGCGACGATAGGGTCGGCGATCACGATAATCACGTCGATCAGGTCGACGGTTACGGTTGTCGTAGCGGCGGCTGCTGTTCTGGTCATCGTTGTTGCCGCTCTTGGTCTTCTTGGGCTCTGGAAGTACTCCTAGAGCACGCTTTAACTATTCACACTCCCTCATGGTGTGCTTGGCATCGCGGTGGAACTGGCATTGGTCGTCCATGACCATGTTGAAGTCACCGGAAGGTGGAAGGTCTGGGTGGATCGGTCGCATAGACCTCGTCGGATCGCTTGCGCGACCTGCTGCCACCGTCGTCGTGATCTTCTCACTTGAAGTCGTGCATCACCACATCTTGAGTGTCGACAAGCTTGTCGACGTAGGCCATGAGGTCGGCGATGGTGTGGGCGTCAGCTTCGTGGATCTTCTCAAAGAGCTTGATGTTAGTTACCCCCTTCTTGTAGTAGGCTATGACGTCTTCGTCCTTGACACCTGTGAGGGTGTTGCGATTCTCAAAGTACTCTCGGAGAGTTTCGTCATGCCTCATCCACACTCTAGCGAGGTGATGTGCGTTGCCAGGTCGGTTGTAGGTTGCTTGATAGTTGGTCGTGAAGAGCCGTGACAAGGTCGCCCACGAAGTGATGCACTCCGCAGGAAGATTGTCGAGCCACAGGAGTGGTGCTTTGCCCATCACAAGGGGAAAGTATCCCACCATGTGATCCTCATTGCCTCCAGAGGCGCATGCCGCGATGCTGTACATCTTGAGCCAAATACTTGGGTCGGAGCGACCGTCGAATTTCTCAATGGCTGGCTTGAAGTTCTTGGGGTATCTGATCGTCCTGAGACGACGTGAAAACGCCGGGAAGTTGTTGACCGCTCCAGGACTGGCTGATGGGGCGTAGGCCGTCGGGATAATGTAGAGGTCATCTGGAGCACCATTATCTTGGTCGTACTGGGCACGCCGTATGAGCTCTTGGTCGTGCATCTGCCGAACTTCTGTTGCTTGGATAGGATTATTGGCGTCAATGGGATCAGGGACCCCGTTGTCGCGGTCGTAGTTAGCACGGCGTCCTATCTCCACTTCGTCTCGTATACGTCGATGTTGACTGCTTTGGGCGTGGTTGGCTTGTACTGGTGGAGGTTGAGCTCCAGCGTTCTGCCTTGCGTTGGCGGCAGTATTCTGCTGTTGGGCGCCAGCCGCATTGGCGGCGTTGTTTTGAGCATTACCAGGAGTGTTGCCCGCAGCGTTGGCAGCTGGGTTGGCTGCTTGATTGGCAGCGACGTTTGCAGCGGGATTGACCGGCTGTGCTACTTCGTTTTCGCCTCCTCCCTCTTCAGCTACAGGATCAAGGGGGGCATTGTTGTGTCGTTGGTGACGAGGTCGATCCGACCTACTCCTGGAGCAGGAGCTTGAAGCTGATCTGCTGTATCCTGGACCCCTTTCTTCGACCTGAGCGGTAGCGACGCGGATGTGAGCTTGTAGGCGTCGTATTGCAGGAGTATCCTCAAGTTGACCCAATGCGGCAAGAGCTGCGCCTAAGTTTGCTTGAGGAGAGTTGTAGACTTCATGGCCGTCTTGCTCAAAGTCCCTCAGGAGGTCCCTGGCACGTAGGCGGTTTCGACAAGGCTCGTTACGATTCTGTTGCTGCTGAGGAGCAGCTTGACCTGCGGGGGCTTGCGCCCCGTTGACGGCGTTGCCTGCGAGTTGGTTGCCGGCACCTTGTACAACATTGCCTACAGGCTGACCTGCGCCTGCGGCAGCTACATCTAACTCCTGCTGACGGCGTGTAGCCCGTGCGGCGTTGGCGTTCTCACATTCTATGCGCTGCTCGTCCGTCTCTCCGGGTTAAGGAGGTACGTCTGCAGAGACCACGAGGACCTCTCGGTCTGGGATCTCAAACACTTCTCCCGGATAGTTCGGGGAGATGGTCGTACGAGCGATCTGAAACACGAGGCGGTCCGGAGACGGCTCACGGTTGAACTGGCAGTGATGAGCCGTAGTGAGAGGTCGACGAAGCTTCTTGAGCACACGGCACTGGCAAGCCGTGTGTTTAGAGTCTTCATGGATGGGGCAAGGGTCGTTGAGGTGACCCCTGTGGTTCCCACGATCTGGGATCTTGGGTTCAGATTGGATCTGAAGCTTGTTCTTCATGTAGCGAGATGCTGTGTGAGTTGCATTCCACAGGCCAAGAGGCATGCGAGATGAAGATAGAGGGGTCCTGCGAGGGCGTTTAACGCGCTCACAGACCTTGATTGTGTCAGAGAGCATGTCTTCGACACGATCGAGCCCCGCGATCAGGTCGCTAGGTGTGGGTGGGTGGGTTTTCTCCAGCAGATCGGATCCGACCTGCTGGTTGGAGGTGATCACAGCGCTCTCGATGATGTGGCATGCGGCTGGAACGGTGGATCCCGCCGGCATAGAGCCGAAGCAGATGTCGATGGGGTTGGCGAGGATGTCTGCCATGCTCTCCGGGAAGATGACGCCGTTGGTCGAAGCCATCGAGTTACACGAAGAACCCTGGATTCCTCCCCTACCTGGCGCGCCAACTGTCAGAGGTTTAGATGTAGACAGCCCACAGGGGGGTTAACCCCAGTGGTTTAGTTGTTCGGCGAGGGGGAACCAAAGGCTAAGAACTCGAAGGTTGCGCACGAGCACACGGAACACAGAGAACACGGCGAGTTTATACTGGTTCGGGCCTCCGGAGAGTAAAACCCTACGTCCAGTTGTTGGTGTAGATTGCTTGGGGATTGCGTGATTGTACAAGGGGTCGCCCTGCCCGCCTTATATTGGCCAGCGGACAAGGTCGGTTCCCAGACTCCTGGTCGGTTACGACCAGGAGACCTAAATCTAGTTGATTACAACACTTGTCATATCCGTCGATCTGCTTGGTCGGGATCCACCTGATGTCTTGTCTTGTACGCCAAGTCTTGAGGTCGTTCCGGATAAGGTCATCTGGAATCTTCTGGAAGGTCTTCAGGAGGTCGTGTGGGCGGCCAATTAGGTCGGTTGGGCCCACTGTCAGGTCGGCGGGTCTTCTGGTAGGCCGGACCCACTTGTCGGGGACGACCGTGAGCCTGGTCGGTGGGGACCCAGGGGTACCCATGTCTCACAGTAATCGAGGAGATTCTTCAGGATAACCATACATTCAGCTGGATCCCTTTGAAGAAATGGCTTTCCGAAATCGAGACGGCGGGCAGAGCGCTCGTCGAGGCCATCATAAAAGTTGCGAAGCAACTGAGATTCAGGTATCGACAAGGGAGGTGCAAACTCCACTGATAATTTAAATCTAGTCCAGCCTCTGCCTACCGACTCCTTCTCTTTCTGTCAAAAACAGCGGATATCCTCCCGTAGAGTAGCGAGACAAGACGGAGGGAAAAACTCACAACAAAACTTGTCCTTAAGCTTATCCCAACTATCATTTACGCTACCTACGGTGTATGTGTACCAACATTCGGCCTTACCTACGAGAGAGTAAGGGAATGTTGACGGGCTGTTAAGTGCTTACTTTAGCCGTCAATTTACTCATGAATAAAGGAGTAAGAGGCATTTCTTACACGCATTTTAGTTAAGAATAATGTAGTTCCACTTGTCCTTGGAGATTATGTGATTGCAGGAAAATAAGCATAAAGAAGTGGCAAACTCACCTTCTATGATTCATGCCGCATCACCTCAGCAAGGAGTGGCTGCCACCTCAGGTGCCATGCATGCACGCCATGTCACCAATCCAAGAGAGGCAAGCCCCGACGAATTAGAGCGTGACACGTGGACTTCACAAGGATCCATGGGCCCACTAGAGTGCCTAAACCGCCTCAAGAGCACGTGTACACCGGGGACCGACCTAAGGGCCCACATGACATGCCACCCCGAGAAAGCACACCCCGAGGGGGGCCCACCTAGGGTCGGCCGACCCTTGGATCGGCCGAACCGACCTTGGGTCGACTGATCCAGGGCCTCCACGTGGTGCTTGTCCATTGGTCCTAGAGGCCGTTCCCGGGGTGTTTCACTCCTCTTTGCGCCGGTGCTCAGGCCTATAAATAGAAGGGGAGGGGGTTCATTTCTTACCAACACATCTTACTCCTCCTCTCTCACTTTTGGTTTCTAAGGCTAGGAGGTAGGCTAGAGTAGTTCTACTTCAGGTTCCAAGTCTACTTTGGGATCTAGGTATGAGTTCTCTTGTATCTTTATTTTATTGTATGACTTTGATCTACTTCAGTTATTCAGCTATTTCATATAAAGTTGTGCTTATATACATGGGTGATTTGTTCATGTGTTCTTCGCTTGTTCATCATTTAGAGGTTCATGTTCTTGATGAACAAGGCCTTTCGATCCAGTTGACGAGTGACTTATACATGTTTTCCGTGTTTGTTCATAAGTTAGAGGCTCGTGTTCTTCACGAACACGACCCTTTGATCTTGTTGAATAGACATGGGAAAGCACAAATCCGTTTGTGTACCTAGCCCAGTTTGATCTAGTTAGATCCCATGTTCGTGTTGTATGAGGTTCGTGCTCAAGCTACGGTACTCGGTGTAATTGGTCGGTTTATCTGGCGGCTCTGACCTGGGTCACAATAGCCCGGGCCGGTCAGGGTCCTGCTAACAACGTAAGTGTATTGCTTGGGTTGCGTAGCTACGTTGCTTATGAGTGTATCCCACGGTTTGTCTAGGGGTAGGCCGCGGTGGTGACAGCCGTTGGACCCTTCTGGAATCCCCCACGTTCAGATACGCTGTAGGAGTCTAAAGTCTAACAACCGGAGTCGTGCGTAAGTGACGCGGGAGGTTAGCTCCCCGTTTGTACCTGGGTGCTTGAGCCAGCAGTCATGCAATGCTAGTATGTATCTAACTCGTCTTACTAACTTTGTGTGTTTAGTACCTTAGAACCTAGAACTAACTCGTATGTTGCCTCCTAAGCCTAGGACCTTTAGAGAGAGTGTGTTTGTGTGTTCGCACTACCAACTTATCTATCATGCCTCACCCTTGTACTTGAGTGTCTGGTTTGTTCCCGTCTATGATTTATACTCCTTGCAATAGTGTTGAACTTGTTAATCCGCCCAGCCTTCCTTGGAATCGATACCCTTTGGAATACTCCTTTGGGGAAATGCTACAATGGTACTTCCGTGCGCTTGCGGACTCTTGTAATCGTTAGGATTACCATTTGGTTATTTCTGGCATCGTTGCTAGGAACTCATAACTTAGCATCGACGTTAAGAAATACCAACAGGGAACATCTTCCACATGTAGATATCCAGTCCCTTGTCATTGGTAATAAGGGAACTGAAAAGCTCGAACTCGCGCAGATGCTCATACGGGTTTTCACTTGGTAACCTGGAGAAGGAATGTTTCCGAACATACTCGATATCCTCAGGAAGGAACTTAAAGCCAGATGTAAGGATAAGGCGCACAGAGGGTGGTGGCTCTGAAGGTTCATCCCTGGAGGCGGAGATGCTTTTACAGGAAAGCTTCCCCATGGATAGCAGGGTAGAGGTAGAAGTAAAGAAAACGAAAAAGGATATCTCGAAGGGTGACGGGGGTAAAGGTAGAATAAAATGAAAAAGATAGATACGAGGACCACTAGGTTCGAAGATAGATGCTTGTTGGTATTTCTTAACCTCACCACTATGGCGCCGGGTTAGCGTGAGCGTGTAAGAAACACCCAGGTACACTGACGAGTGCGAACGAATCCGCAAGCGCACGGATACACTGTTGTAGCACTTCACCTTAGGAGTATTCCCAAGGGTATCGAATCCAAGGAACGGTGTGTACTACTTTCTACCCTAGGAGAACGGTCCAAGGACACAACTCTATAGAGTTGAAATGGAGATGGAAAGGATCCTGCTGATAGTGGGCAGAGTTAAGAACAATCTCTCGGTTAGGGACTCGTTTCGGACATCGGACCCTCCTGGCTATAATAGTCGGTTCGGCAAATGGTTGCCTACACCTGTATCCGGACGTGGGGGATTCCGTAAGGGTCCAACAGCTGTCACTACCGCGGCCTACCCAAGACAAACCGTGGGATACAGGGCAATCGAAGGATAACCCGTTATCTAGACACCACGTCTACACCACCGGTTACTACTATAGCACGGCTACGTCTGCCAGCCCGTAACAACACTATAGCACTCCGTACAAAGATGGAGCGACGAACCCACGAGGGAGAGACCAGAACTCACTCAGGTAACCGCTATCTATACAAGGATCATGGAAGGACTTTGGTCTAAACTAGAATGCAGGAGCATCCACTTTACTCTAATTGGACTAGTAGGCATACAAACGGAATTAGCAACTTATGAACTACACCAGAAGATCAAAGGCTAAGCTCATGAAGAACACAAGCCTCTAAATCATGAACAAGTGAAGAACACAAGAACTATTCACCTATGCATGAATGCTACTTTAGTCTAAATATAAAATGCGGAAATACTCACTTTATTCTAAATGAAGAACGAAGCATCCATAGAGATACAAACCCCTCCCTCACTCTCCTACTCTCTTATCTACCAAGGAGAGGCTTCTCCTTTGAAGGGAAGCTCTCAACCTTGAGTGAGATGGTGTGTCTCATTTCTTACCCCCTCCCCTCATATTTATAGGCCAAGAGGAGCTTCCTAGGCTGCCTTGGGCGCCACCAAGGCACGAATGAGGTGGTGACACATGGCGCAGAGGAGTGGGGGCCAAGTTGCTTCTTGTGGGCCCAAGCATGATCCGGGAATTTAAGGCGGTAACTGAGTGGATAACGCCCCAAACCGCCTCTAGGAGATCACCAGGAGTTGACATGTGGAAGCTGGGCTCGAACGGCGCCAGGCTCAGGTCGGCCGACCCAGGGATCGACCGACCCCAATCTCCGCCAAATGGCCCCAGCTTTCTCTGGGTCACTCCTTGGTGGGCCCTTGGTCCTGTCCTAGGTGTACACGCAAAACTAAGGCGGTTTGCCTCCTCTGGTGGGCCCTTTGATCCGTGTGCTCTCTTCTGATTGGGTGGAGTTGTGCTTCTTTGCTTGGTGGGTCCATGGATCCATGTGAAGCCTATGTGGCGGCCTCTCATTGGTTGGTGTTGGGTTGCTTCGATCCATAGGGTGTGTTTTATCTCATTTAATGAGCTAAAACACCTGCATTCAAATATTCATCTGCACTCGTGGAATTTGTCAGATATAATCCCTATCCTAGTGTGGATGATCACTTTCTGTTTATTCTATGTAGGTATTGACGGCCTGAAAGTGGTGCTTAACAGCCGTCAACAATCATCCAGCTTCAACGATCATCGGGAACATCAACGAACGCACTACACGGTCGAGGTTTCGAAATGACTCTCACTTTGCTCATGCTGCTTTTGTTGCTACTTTTGAGCCCAAAGACATTGGACATGCGCTATCTGATCACAATTGGGTCAATTCTATGCATGAGGAGTTGGAGAATTTTGAGAGGAACCAAGTTTGAGAGTTAGTGGAGCCTCCACCGGGGTGTAAGCCGATTGGGACAAAATGGGTGTGGAAAAATAAAGAGGGAGAGAAAGGAGAAGTGGTGACGAACAAGTCAAGGCTTGTTGCTCAGGGGTACACACAGAATGAGGGGATAGACTATGAGGAGACCTTTGCTCCCGTAGCCCGTTTGGAGGTGATTAGGATCCTTCTAGCCTTTTCCGTGGCTAAAGGGTTCAAATTGTACCAAATAGACGTGAAGAGTGCTTTCCTGAACGGTGTTTTGGAGGAAGAAGTGTTCGTGAGGCAACCACCAGGTTTGAGAGTGAGAAGTACCCCCACAGGGTGTACAAGTTGAGGAAGGCGTTGTATGGGCTGAAGCAGGCGCCTGGAGCTTGGTATGGTAGGTTGAGAGGGTTCCTGTTTGAGAGAGGTTTTGAGATGGGGAAGGTAGATCGGACCTTGTTTCTCCTCAGGCAGGGCAAAGAGATCCTAATTGTGCAGGTGTACGTGGATGATATTGTCTTTAGTGGCTCGTCTAACTCTTTGGTTGCAAGGTTTGCAGAAGACATGAGCAGAGAATTCGAGATGAGCATGATGGGTGAGTTGCAGTTCTTCCTCGGGCTCCAGATCAAGCAATCGACGGAAGGAACATTCGTACACCAAGCCAAGTATAGCAAGGACATTGTGAGGAAGTTCAAGATGGAGGACTCCAAGACCATGGCGACGCCGATGAGTACGACTACAACTCTTGATGCGGACGAGGACGGTGAACATGTGGACCAGAAGGAGTACCGGAGCATGATTGGCTCCCTCCTGTACTTGACGGCGATGAGGCCGGACATCCAATTCTCGGTATGTCTGTGCGCTCATTTTCAAGTGTCTCCAAGAACTTTGCATCGGCAAGCAGTCAAGCGCATTTTCAGGTATTTGCGATACACGCCCGACTTCGGCCTTTGGTACTCTGCGTCTTCTTCTTTGGAGCTCCACGGTTTTCAGATGCGGATTTTACCGGGTGTCGGTTGGATAGGAAGTCCACTTCTGGGACTTGCCAGTTCTTGGGTTCTTCTTTGGTGTCTTGGTCTTCCCGTAAACAATCGAGTGTTGCTCAATCTACAACCGAAGCCGAATACGTTGCCGCAGCTAGTTGTTGCTCTCAACTCTTTGGATCACATACACCATGAGTGACTTTGGTGAGGAGTATACCCAGGTTCCACTTCTTTGTGATAGCACGAGTGTGATAAGTGTTTCTAAGAACCCAATGCTTCATTCTAAAACCAAGCATATAGAAGTGAGATACCATTTTCTGAGGGACAATGTTGAGAAAGGGAAAATCGCTTTGATCCATGTGCCCACACAAAACCAACTAGCGGATATTTTCACCAAGCCCCTAGATCAATCTATTTTCACTCGTTTGCGGGGAGAACTTGGTGTGTGTTTGGTCTCTTGAGTTGGGTGTGGGAGCTCCTTTGTAGCATATGTATAGTTTCCTTTGTGCATTTCTTACATTTTCCATTGCATTTGTAACATGATGTATAGGCATCTTTGTATCTTAGGTTGCATGCATTTTATACCATATGCATTTTGTAGGGAAAGCTTCTCCTATATACATTGTTCACCATGATGTGCTATATATGATCTTGTGAGCTAGTTTGGTATGATATGGCTTAGTGTGGCTTAGCTCTTGATGATCTTGATTTATATCCATGGTTGATAGCTATGCTTTTGAAAAATGTCACATGTATGCTCTCTTGTGAGTAAATACTTTATATGATCATGACCTATTTTAGTGGATTTTCTATGCTTAATTTGTGCTTGGATAGCTTGTTTTGAGCATATGGGGCCAAAGGCTCATTTGTCATCATGAATGTTTAGCCCCCATGCTTTATCTTGTGGTCGAGGCCGCCGCAGATGTAGGGGCTAGCCCTGCGGTGGAGAGTGCGGAAGCCGTCGCGGAGGGAGTTGCACCGTCGCCAGAAATCCACAAGGAAGAGAGGTCAGCGGCGGCGCGCTTCAACTCTCTCGTGGCCGCGCTAGCACCGCCATCCTGTCGACGCCAACTCCACCGCCGTCCGCGCAGATTCGGTGGTCGTGGACCTCTACCCCGTCGCACCCCTGCAGATCCAGACGTGCCGCGACTGATCGAGGGAGAGGGGGCGGAGGAGAGGGAGATCGGAGGGGCGCCGCAGAGGAGAGGGAGGGAGAGAGCGGGGTGGGTGGGTGGGCAGCAGGTGGTGGTTGTGTTGTGGCAAAGAGAGAGAATCCCCGAGAGAGGGGGTGGAAAGGCAGCAACCGCAAAAAGATGATGCGGTTGAGAGGATTGTTGGACTCCCTACAGTGCGCCGGTGTTCCCCATTTTGAGGATGCGGTCGCATATGCAGACTGAGTCAGTCCGAGGTAGGGATGGATTCAGATCGCATACCTTCGAATTCGGTTTCGAAAATCACTATTTACCACATTTTAATTCGAATACGAATACGAATATGAATCGTGTCGAATAGATTCGAATACGAATCTTATCAGATACGAATACAAAACGAATAGATTTCCTTTATCGATAAGTGAAATAATATGTCACTACTAGTGAGTAAATATAATTTATTTATTCAAAAATAATATAATATTAGTTATATTAAAATTTCTTATTGTATATCACTAGTGATATTAGACTAACATAATTATTTATTATATATTTTTTAGTAGTTAGATGATGTACATCATTTTTAGTAACAATATTGAATTAACATCATTTTATAATTATTAATTAGTCATCAAAATAAGTTTTAGATGGTATTTTATTCTAATCGAATACGGATAGTGTCGGATAATCCACATTTTTGTTGAATACGAATGTGAAACCAGATAGAGAATATATGAAAAATCGAATATGAATATATCTATTTAACATGTTTATTAAAAACGAATACGAATATAGATATTTATATTAATGTTTTTATCAAATACGAATTCGGATAATTTGGATATCGACATTCGAATCCATTTAGAGCCAGAGGCGATGCGATACACCACGAGAGGACTCGAAGCACCACAAAGCAGCCGCGCAGAAGGATGCAGCACCACAAGCCACGCGCAACTGTTTCAAACGCGCGGAAAGCAAGAAGCTTCCAACCCAACAAGATGGCTTGGGATTCTAAAAAAAAACAAGATGGCTTGGGGGCGAACAAGACGCGCTCACGCCTAAAACCCTAGCTTAGCGGCGCGGGCGCGGATGCCCAGGCCCCTCCCTCTCCTCCTCTCCCGCATTTGCCTCTCGCCGGCCGCCATGCGCACCACCCGCTCCGCCGCCTCCGCCAGGCTGGTCCGCGCCGACCTCAACCCAGGTGTTGTGAAAACCCATTTTCTTGCCCTTTTAATCTCAGCGGATCTTCGCCCCCCCCCTAATATTTTCTTCCTCTATTGACTTCTCATTAAGTCCAAAGTATCTATTTCGTGTATTTAGTGGCGTATGGACGGGATTCTTCTTGAAATGGTACATATTGTCCCCCAATATGCTACCCCTGGCATGTGCCTAAATGTTTGTCACAGAAATTGTTACTAACTAGGGGAATCTCACCCGCGCGTTGCTGCGGGAATTAAGAAAAATGCAATGATCGTAAGAGAGAATTTCGGCAACCTCGCGCAGACATCATAAGAGTGGATGTAATTCGTGATGTCAAATGAAAAAAGATTCGATCGTTATGTTTCTGCTAGGACTATCTACGCTGCTATTCCTTTATATTCCTGAATTCCCTGCGCGTTGTCGCGAGTATGTAGGAGAAATCTATGAGTTAGAATATTACTATCACCCTCCTATTCTTTTTCTTTCTTTCCTTTTCCTTTTCCTTTTCCTTTTTTAATTCTTTTTTTTATTTTTCACTTTACTCTATACCAAAATATATTCATATGAGATCTTGTTTTGAAGTATTTATTAAAAGGAATCCAATAGTGTAATCAAAATTTAATTTGATTTTTTTGATTTTTGAGTTATAACATTTTTTAGCTAGTTCAAACAATGGGGCCCACCACTGGATGTCATGGTCTTAGTGGGGCTGTTGAGGTGGCATGCTTGCATGTTGAGAGAACTCCCTAGTGGGGAGCTCCTATATAGGAGTTATAGATTAGTGTCTAGAGTTGCGCAATTCGTGTAACAATAAGTTGAGGACATCAGTGCGCTACTACATTTGGTCTTTTCCTCGTGAGTTTAGGCTGCTATTGTATATGATACGATACAAGGGGGGAAATTCGATTTTTTTGGAAGTTCTTTTCATATATATTTCCTCTTTTATTAGCACTGGAAAATTTTGATTTGCTATGATGGAGGAATATGCATATCAATGTTGTGATCGTGTCTTGTGGTTATGCTCATTCTGCTGCCACTAGCTTAATATTGTAGATATTGGATTGTTTGGCTGTACTCATTACTTGTTACAGCTGGTTGCTGGCACCATTTGTTTGATTCATGTGTATTGAACAAGACGAGTAGGATTAAAACTTTCGGAGTTGATTTTTAAAACTGCGTTCCAACTTCAGGTGTACTATAACTAAAGATGTAAGTGGGTACCCATTGGTTGACCCAAATGGTGGGGACCCAACCTACCCAACTAATCTTGTTTGAGTTTTGGGTTGACCAATCTATAATAGCTTTGGGTCTTGGGTTTTAAATTAACCCAAAAAACACAAATTCATCTGTCACCAATGATGCTCCCCGCAAAGGATGTTGTAGAGGCGTATGAGTACTCAAGTACGATGTGAAGCACATCTGCGCCAGCTCGCACCTCATCGGTGATGACGCCGCGTGCTTGCGCTCCCTGACGCGCGCTGGCGGAAGCGTCGGCGCCCGTCGAGCGGCATCGTCTCAGGGTGGCGCCGCTGCTGCCGGACGCGCTGGCGCCTGTCGAGCGACGTCTCGTCTCAGAGTCGTGGCACTGCGTGCAGGCGCTCCCTAACGCGCGCTCTACCAGACGCATTGATGCCCATCGTACGGCGTCGTCTCAGGGTGGTGGCACGACGTTTGACAACTCAGACACCTCTGACAGCCACCGCAACACGAAACATGATGAAACATGAAAGCAGTAGATAGAGGGGTTGGCAGGTGGCGCTGGCGCATGATGGCGACCTCCCGACGCACGTCCTCGATGTCAATGGCCGTGCGCAGCTTCCGCTTGGAGATGGACTTGCAGGCGAGCAGCTCCTTGGATGAAAGGAAGAAGACCTGGCCCTCAAGACGTGTGCAGATCTGGCCCTCAAGGAAGCGATCGAGTGGTGGAAGCGACGGAGATGCAGACCCTTAACAAAAGTGTATAGATTTTTTGGGTTACCCAATTACCCGAAGCAAAAACCCAAACCAGCAGGAAATATTTAGTGGGTCGGCCCTTAGGGTAATTACACTGTTTTTGATAGATTGGGTAATGGGTAGTTGGGTTGACCCAATGAAACCAGCATCCCTAACTACAGCTATCTTAATCTTCCATCTCTGAGTCTCTCATTGTCACTACCTATATGTGATTTTTTCAACAATTTTAATATAATTTATCCTCTTGTCAATAAAGCATGTCTTTCATCCCTTTGCAGTTGTACGAGAAGTGAAACGTGAATCCAGTATTTCTTCTGATATTTCCAAGCCCGATTCACCTTCTGTTAAGAGGAAAAGGATAAAACAAGAGCTTGAACAAAATGGGGAGCATCCTAAGAAGCAGGTGCCTGCTGATAATTAAGAATGTGTTTATATGAATAAAGCAATCTTCATGTATTTATCATTTTTCTTTCTGCACCTTTAATTTAAACTGCTTCTCTTGAGCCTTTTTTTTAATGCAAGTGTACCGTTTGTATTTAGCTACATTTATTCACTTGTGTTGTTACCGTAGTATCTGGTTTCATGTTCTCCTCAACAGAAAAAATGCCCTATGCATACGCAGGTTGGTATTGTACCTGACATTGAAGATTTTCGATACAACAAGACCAAAGCATTGACATCATCAAGTAAGGCAACACCAGCTTTGGGTAAGAATAGCTGATCAGATATGGTTTCTTCTCAATGATCTCAAGCCAAATGTTCAATAATAAGTGTGTACATTAGTACATATGCTTGGATTACTTGCGGTTATGGAAAAGCTATTACAGTTAAGAGTGTGTTTACCACGCCCCTTGATTTTCTCAATTGGGACTATTTTTTCTTGCTCCAGTAGTCCAACTGTGGCTTGTAACTTGTCAATTATTTCATATGTATTTGTCCGTACTTTACTTCTTTTTTTTTTTTTTTGCTTCGTGGTGCCTTTCATCAGGATAATCTGCTTGCAAGTCTCTATGTACCATATTACAATCTTGTTTACAATATCTGCCATATCTTGCAAGAAAGACTCTTAACACTTACCTTCTTCAGTCAAGGTGGAGAAAAAGGTCAGAGTTTCTTCAGTTATAAAAGGTACATGTAACTGATGTAGGTCATGTTCCTTTTCTTGTTAGCTATGTTTCCTTTTTGCAAGCTTATATCAAAGCAAGCCTATTAATAAAAACAACAATTCCTTAAAGTTTTGGACTAAGATTATTGATTATTTTTCATGTAATGTTCACATATTTATATTTCTTTGATTCATGTAATGCTCACATATTTATTATCTGTTGAGGGCTGTATTAGGCATTTGTTTCTTTTTCATTTGATAAGTATCCTAATGTCAATGTACCATAAGAAAAATAAAGTAACCATTTGTGCAGTTGGAGCTCCAGAAAACTGGGAGGCAGTTCTTGGGGGTATTAAAAACATGAGGTTATCTGGCCAAGCTCCCGTAGATACCAAGGGCTGTGAAAAAGCTGGTTCTCTCCTTCCACCCAAGGTAGTTTTTGCGACTAAATCATCTCTTCAACTACATATTTTTCTGTAAAAAATGCCTTTTTGGTATGACACTATGACCTGTCGCAAATTTCTTTCATGCTGGATATTAATTTGCCTAGTGGAGCTCTTTGGTTAGGCCTTACACATAAAAAATGTGTTGGTATTGTATCTGTATTACCATATAAAAAATCCCATATAAACTTAGTGGAGCTCTTTGGTTAGGCCTTCTTCAGTCATTGAAGTGGTGCAATTCACCTAATTTCCTTGTGCTGTGTTACCATATAAAAAAATGCAGTTCTTTTTCCTAGTCTAGATCTAGACATAAAAGTGCATTCTATACATGAATTTTGTTCCAAATAGATTGCAAATTCACCACATTTTTGGCTCTTTACTTATTCACTTGTTTATTGTAGAACTCATGTCCTTTTTTTCTCAGGAAACAATTTTGTTTATTCAATCCATCTAGTTTATCACTAATTTTTCATTAGTAAAAGGCTTAGGTCCAATTGAATGGAATGAAGTTATGTGAGTCATTCTCATCCATGAATCAATACTTCTCTTCCTGGACAGGAAAGAAGATTTGCAGTTTTAATATCAACTATGATGTCAAGCCAAACAAAAGATGAAGTTACACATGGTATGCCTTCAAATTTTTTTTAAATCTGGAATTGGTTATGCCTTTTTGGCGAGAGCACTCAGCGACCCAGGCATGGATATCAATTATCACTTTGGGGGGGGGGGGGGGGTTGAGATTCTCTCTGTGCCCAGGAAATCTTTTCTTTTATATTTAGTTGCTGTTTGTCCTTATAAAAGTGCTATTGCATTTTCGAATCAATCTTCTCAGCTGCTGTGGAATGTCTCTCTGAAAAAGGTTTACTTGATCCTGATGCTATAGTCAGGACTGATGAGGCAGCGCTCGCGAATATTATCAAACCTGTAAGTTGCAAGGGTTGTTCACCTTTGTTCATATGTCAATAATTACTGTGCTGGATGGATGTACCTAAAAAAAATGAACTTAGCATAGAACTGCTTTTGTTATCACATCATAGGCTTTGCATATACACCAGAAGTTACATTATCTGAAACAGAACATTGTTTAGGCTAAAGATGCTTAGAAGCCAGAAGCTTACAAGAAGCTTCTCAGATTGATGTCTCACACAATATTGTTTATTATGTTGTCAGGTTGGATTCTATCAGAGAAAGGCTCAATTCATAAAAGAAGCTTCTAAAATTTGCCTTGAGCGTTTTGGAGGGGATATTCCAGATTCTTTGAATGAGTTGCTTGCTCTGAGAGGAGTTGGCCCTAAAATGGCTCATCTGGTAATAATCTTTTTATCATACCATTTGTGGTTGAAATATAAATAAAAATATCTCCATTGATATCTTTTTCCAACTTGGTAGGTGATGAGCATTGCTTGGAAGAATACTCAAGGAATTTGTGTTGACACTCATGTGCATCGCATCTCTAACCGCCTGGGATGGGTTTTCCGAGAAGGAACAAAACAGGTAGTTTGGATTTGGTTTGTGTTTGCTTCTCTTATAAGAAATTTGCATTACTATGAATTGTGATACTGGGCAATAGCCCTTATGTTTCTATGTATTGTGCGCAGAAAACCACAACACCGGAACAGACAAGAATCTCTCTAGAGAAGTGGCTACCCAAGGATGAGTGGGAACCCATAAACCCATTGCTGGTATTTTTCTATTGACTATTTCTTATTTTTATCACTGCAGTACTTTTTTTCTTTGTTTATTTAGGTTCAAAGCTTTTGTTCTATGCTCTCTGAATCATTCCTTGAGTGCAAAAGTGCTAGTCTATGCTGAAAAAATCTGGTAAATATCTTGTAGGTTGGATTTGGACAGACTATCTGCACTCCACTGAGGCCCAAATGTGACATGTGTGGCATCAATAACCTTTGCCCTTCAGCTTTTAAGGAATCCTCTAGTCCGAATCCAAAGCAAAAGAAAACAAGGTCTCCATAGAACTTTGTTGATGACTGATCTGGCACTGCGAATGTAGATAATGTTTTTGGGTTGTCCTTTGGGTAGATATTATTGGGCATTCTTTTGGTTGATCTATTGACGTGTGATCACCTTGGTGCCAGTACCATTGGCAAACCATGTATCATTTTGTATAGCTGTAATATGTTCAAGAAGATGGTTCAACTCCTATCATTTACTCCAACGGTCTGTTTGTAAGGCAGGTTATCGGTCCAAATCTGTCGTGATTATAGACCTGATAAAGACTTGCATGCCTGACCTGAAAATTCTGCCTGTATGGGCTATAAACCCAATTACATGTTAAACCTGCATATTCAACCTTTCTAAAAGAAGCTCGTCTGTCTGGGTTCATACTAATTTTAAGACAAGTTGGGTATCGACCTACTGGTTATGGATGTTCTTGGGTATATGATAAAAAAAGGCTTCGGAGGAGAACCTTTTAGAACCTCTGGCTAGGAGGGCATTGCAGCACCAGGTTTCTCTTTATGCTGATGATGCGGTAATCTTTTTGAAGCCTTCGGCAGCTGACATTAATGTCACTTTGGACATCCTACGGCTCTTTGGATAGGCTTCTTGTCTTCAAACTAACGTTCAGAAAAGCAGTGTGCTGCCCATCCAATGTTTAGAGGTGAACAGAGATATACATGCGCACCTCCCCTGTCAACTTGTGGAATTCCCTTGCAAATACCTTGGAGTTCCACTTTCATTGCAGAAACTAACCAAGGCCTAGATCCAACCTATAATCGACAAGATAGCAGATCTGATCCCAAGTTGGAAGGCCGATTTGCTCACAAGAGCAGGAAGGAAAATTCTTGTGCAATTTGTGCTTACCTCGATGATAGTTTACTTGGCAATGTCTTTGGATCTCCCTCCTTAGGCTCTTAAAGTCAATGACAAAATCAGGAGAGGTTTCCTCTGGAAAGGAAGAAAGGATGTAAAAGGGGGACACTGTCTGCTTGCTCGGCCGAAGGTTACCCGACCTCCTGAACTCGGAGGGCTGGGCATCTCTCATTTGCAGCAGGTGGGATGGTCTTTAAGATTAAGGTGGTTACAAAAGACTGAACCTAATAAGCCTTGGGTCTTCCTTCCCATTCAGGTGCACCATTTGGTCAAGGCCTTCTTCTCTGTGGCGATTATTTCAGATTTGGATAATGGCTAGCACACTCTTTTCTGGACTCATAATTGGGTTCACGGGCAGAATCTAGCAAGGTTGGTACCTCATCTTTATGGGGCTGTTTCTAAAAGAGTAAAGAAGAGATCTGTGTTTGATGCCGTAACTAATATGAGATGGGTTTCTGATATAAGGGGGGCCGTCACGGTTAATGCATTGGTTAAATACTTGGGCGTCTGGGACCTGGTCTCTCATCTGGTGCTACAACCAGAGGTTGACGACACTCACATATGGCGTTTCTCAGCCTCGGGGAAAAATTCTGCAAAATCTGCTTATGAGGCCATGTTCATTGGATCAATTCAATTCATACCTTGGGAAAGATTTTGGAAAACCTGGCCCCCAAGTGTAAATTTTTCTTGTGGCCGGCTGCGCATGACAGGTGCTGGACGGCCGATCGGCTGGCTGAGAAGGGATTGCCTCACCCTGAAAAATGCCCTCTTTGTGATCAGGAGGAGGAAACGATTAACCACTTATTGTTGTCATGTGTGTTTTCTCGCCAGGCTTGGTTCTTCATGAAAGGACCTTGATGTCGCCTAGAGGGGGGTGAATAGGCGAGACGACTAAATAAAACTTTTCACCTGAAACTAGAGCTTCACTGGCACAGGCGGTTAGACCGCCCCTGCCAGGGGTTAGACTGCCCCTGGTGCACCTAGCACAGAGGGGGCGGTTTGACCGCGTCCTGGGGGCGGTTAGACTGCCTCCACGCAGTGAACCTGCAAAACATAACTCAAGTTTCTCTTGACTTCTAGCACGAACCAAAGTTCTTGAGTGGCTTCAGTAGATGATCACAAGCAGGGTAATGATACCTGCACTCAAAGACAAACACACCCAAGTAGATCGAGCGGAAGCAAAGTAAATATGCTAGAAATCAAACAAGTGAGGAAAATCACAAAGGAGGGACGAGGATTTGTTTCCCGAAGTTCACCTCCCACTAAGGAAAGGTTACGTCTCCGTTGAGGATCTTGTAAGAGAACTTTTGTCGCACCTGTTTTTCCAAAGAAAACCAAGAGCATAACTATATGTATGCCAGGATCTATTTTCATACATATAGTGACATATAAGTGAATACAGAAACAGTATCACGTAAGAAAAAGGGAGATTATCAGAGTATTACGCTAAATCCTGGAAACGAAGGCTCCAATCATCACAGGCAGTCGACTGGGGGTCGCGTACGCCTAGCACCAGCAACATCTTCACAATGACTTCATCGCATCTTTCTCTTTCTGAGCAACATTATTTATAGCAAGGGTGAGTACTTGTCGTACTCAACAAGTGTGGAGAAAGTATGAATGCAAAGGCTTAGCAAGGATAGGCTGACAGGTTGACTGCATTAAGCACTTTTAGTTGGTCAAATTTTATTAGCACCTGATTATTAATAAAGTATAAGTATATACCATCCCACAAATTAAGCATAAAGGTAAGAGATACGCCATAAGCATATGGCTAACATAACCAGAGGTCACGATTTAAGTCCATCTTCAAGTTCAATTAATCATGTGAGGGTCCAGGCCGCTCTTAACCGTGAGCACGGCTAATCGATTAGTTTTACACTCTGCAGAGGTTGTACACTTTCACCACAAGTCACGTAAAAGTCCCGAAGAACTTTAAACCCAACCATGCGATACCGGCCAAGCATCATACCACACTACCGAGGTGTTATTGCATAGGGACGCTACGAGGCCTTTACAAAGGCTTCCCAAGTGTGTTCCAATGCACGAGGTTTCGCGAGTCATGCCCCCCCTAATCACCAGTCCAACACTAGAGTCCTCTAATTACTTGGCCAAGACAGAGTCATATGTCTTGTGATTGCACTGTTTTCTTGGGTGGTCGCTCCATGTTCCGATTAAGCATATGGTCTTGTATTAAATAGAGATATATATAGCATAAAGGTAAAGCAAGTTCACCATATCATTAATGTTCATTAAACCACCATAACCCAGGTACAGCAGCTAAGCAAAGCTACCCAACAGAAAGATAAAACCCAGGTTGTCAAGGAATGATAACAAAGACTAGGATGAACCTTATTGGGACCCATCAAATTAAATGCAGGCATATGCAATAGTGATTAATAAAGTTATTAGGACTAAAGAACAAGGACACACTTGCCTTTAACCAAAGTAGTGTTGTTGCTCAGAATATCTTCATCTTCATGCTCTTCAAATCTCTCGAACAATGTCCATGCTACTCGCATCAATCATCGGCACAAGTATACAAAGCAAACAAACAAGTACAACTAAGAGCAATGCACCAATCAAATCAAAGCTTTAAAAGAGCGTACTAAAGGGATAGGCTTGATGCTATGGATCTCTAAAGCACACAAAACGTGCTTAGAAGGGAAATGTTTGATTAGCTGCACATGGTTGAGCTTGAGCTAACACCAGAAAGATTTAGAGCATCAGATGGACTTGATCAAAAGAGATACTGAGATAAAGCTAACAGAGAACGTCTAACGAACGATTTGCATATATGAGAGAACAAGACTATGAGCTAGGTTTATTTTAATTAGCAAAAGGTATGTAAAGGATATTTCATAAAGAAAATACCCTAAGTTGGATTTAATGCAATATTATATTTTATTTGCAAAGACCGAAGTAAGAACTAGTCAAATTTTATTTATAAATGTTCATGCGTCAAATATACCAATTAAACAATTTACTTTAGAAATGTTAGAACAACTAATCGAATAAAGTCATGTGACGTGTTGAGCTAAACAAACTTTATTTAGAAATCACATGCATGTTGACATTAATCCAGTTAGCATTTATTATAAAAGACGGTGTAAAAGCCTAATCAACTTTTAATTAGAAAAGTTAATTAATTATTAAAAAAATTAACATTTGGTTTACGAAATCCGAGGTAAAGATCTAATTAGATTTTATGTATAAAAGCATGTGAAATAGTTATTAATCAAATTAACATTAAATATAATAAATGATGTGTAGCACTATATTGCTTTTATTTATAAAAGGCATGTATAACTAACCATTAATCAAAATAAATATCAAATTAATTTTCAGAAAACATGCATAAATAAAACTCACCACTAATGCGTACTTTATTTCATTATGAACCTAACGCAATTTGAACGGATTAAAACGGAGCTAAAACATAGATTCTATAGAGAAAACAAGATGATAAGGACCTGTATGCGATTAACTAAAGATTTCAGGACTAACAGAAAAGATTCTCGAGACACAGTAAATAGTGCTCGTGAAAAGCTCAGGGTTTGATCTGTAAAAGGCCTCGGGTTGGATCTATTTGTAAGCATCTAATAGATCTAGGGTTTTACTTATAAAAGATGCAATACACATAACCTAATCTATTCATTACTGTTTTTCTAAGGGGCTAGGTGTAAAACGGGTAGGGAGCTTCTTCAAGCTCAAGACAGGGGCGCACGGCGGCCCTGGTGGTTTCATCCGCCGGCGGTCCGGCGACCAAGGGGCTCGGGTGACTGGCGCGGGATGTAGAGGAGAGGCAGCGAACCTCATGAGAGTGCTCACCGACGGAGGAGATGCCGAGACGCGGACGGAAACCGGCGGCGGGCGGAGGTTGGGCAGCCGGCGGCTCGGGACTTCACGGGTGGCGGTGCTCCGGTGGCCTAGAAGCTCGGGTGAGGCACGAAATTGAAAGAGGAGATCGATAGGGTCGCAGGGGTGTGCTCACCGCGGGCGGAAACGAAGGGAGGCAGCCGAATTTCGGGGACGACGGCGGCGGTCGGCCATGGTGGCCAGCTCGGCCTTCATGCGGCAGCGGCGTTCCGGTGGTCTTCCAGCGTTGGAAGAGGCTCCCTGGACTCGTCTCGTCGCCGTGCATCTCCTGGAGGTGGTGGCTTCATCCCACGGCGTCGCGACGTGGCGAATCGAAGCAGCGGCTGACGGCGGGCTCGGCGCTAGGCCAGGCGAAGGCGGCGGCACAAAGCGAGACAGGCGGCGGGGTGCAGTGGGGCAGCAGCACGCGGGGGTTCGGCCTCGCCCTATATAGGGGCACGAGAGACAGCCGGTCGTGGCGCGCACGCCAAGGCAGGGGCGGTGGCCATGGTCGGGACTCTGGCGGCGGCCAGCAGCTGGGCCCAGATGGGCCTGGTTGGGCCTCCGGGCAGGAGCGGTTGGCATGGGTCGGGGCAACGGGCTTGGCCCAGAAGGGATAGGATAGGATTCTTTTTATTATTATTATTTTCCGAAATCATTTTTCAGTGCAAAGACAAATCCAGAAAAATACTAGAAAATGTTTTAAGGCACGAAAAACACTCAGAAAAATCCGAAAATTCCCAGAGATAGATTGAGACATGAACAATCCAAACAAAATATTTGGAGCTCATGAAAAAGATTTTAGAGCCTTCTAATAAATAGAATAAGCTCAGGGAAAATGAGAATAAATTTCAGAAAAATCCGGAAAATTCTCTGAAGGGTTTGGTCAGCACCTAAGCGCATTTTAAAACCTTTTGCACTCATGAACACCCAGATGCATCAGCATGAATGCAACACACATAACCATTTATTTAATTCAAAAAATCAAACAAGGCTTTTTCCTATACTATATTTCCTGTAAAGAAAATAAATGTTGGATTTTTTTTTAAAATTATGAGAAAATTATTATTTAATTATTCTCTCTATTCACAACCTGAAATTAGAAATTTCAAGGTGTGACAACTTTCCCACAACAAGTCGGTTCTCTTTCAATCGCTTTCCTACTTTTCCACTAAGGCGATCTTTTCCACGAAGAGGCAAGATCACAGCTCTCACAAACTTGTCGCTGCTCACCACAACCTCCAAGAGTAACAAATGCTTCAATGACTTTCCGACGCGAATCACAAGTGCTCAAGCTATGGGATGCTCTTGCTCAGCTCACACAAGCTCACAAAGGCTTAAACTCTCAACCCAATACTAGGATATGGCTTGAATCTCAAATCTCACAAAGAGAGGGTTGAGGAGAGTTTCTTTGGTTTTGGCTTATGAAAAACAACTGAGGAAGCACCTCAGCAACCCTAGAATCAGCAGCCCCAACAAGTGGAGCTCGTGGGGTACTTATACCCCTCACAAGGAAAACTAGCCGTTAGAGTACTGGCTAGGGCGGTTAGACCGTCTGCCACCGGCCAGTTTGAAAAACTAGCCGTTGGCTACCTGGGGCGGTCAGACCGCCCTGGGCAGAGAGAGCCCAAAAACCCTTTTCTCTTCTCACAAGCACTTCAAGACGAGTTGAAGTGGATAAGGTTGGGTTAGAGGTTTGTTAGATCACTCAGACTCAAGGCTTTTTCCCACTTAGGTCAACTAAAGAGCACTTTTGATCTTTTGTCTTAGAGCTAATGTTGCATCCCTCTTGATAGTACGGCATTCCTATACTCAAGAATAAACATAAAACCGTGTCAACCACTTGAGCTTGTAGATCTTCAATCTTCCCATACTTTAGCAATTCCAACTTGAGGGCTTCCAACATAACCAATGTTTTGAGCAAATCCATACTTGAGTTGTGACTTAGGATTTTTTTCCATCTAGCATAAGAATGCACACTTTAATCCTTAAGTTACTCCATATTGCCAATCATGATTTTTAGATGAGTTGCATTGCTTCCCTCGGTTAAGGCTGAGATATGATACTTCGAGACCCCACAGATGCTAGAACTTCACCTTAGCAAAACACCAATGGCAGCCTAGCTAGAACCAAATGCTGCTTAGTCCCTCACCCTAGTCATCTCGGTTGATCTCTTCATCACTTACCCAATCCACGTTGAGTTCGACATTGCTTCATCCACAATTATCCTTCATTTGAAATCCCGCTTCAAATGCTTGTTCTTGATTGACAATGATCATGCAAGCTTCCATAAGAGGACCATTAGATAGACACTCATCCTTGTATCCTTTTTACAAATACCACATGAAGCCTTGCATTTAATTAGAGAGAATCACCAATTTCTCTCTTTATGATCCTTTTATTTTTAGCCAAGCTACCACAATCCTTGGAGACATGAAATTTATCTTTGCAAGATATCACCAATATATAAATCCATTTATTGCTCGACATTCACCAATTTGCATGAGGATCACACACTTGCTTGCCTTCAATCAATGTGAGCCAAATAATATCCATTTAAATATACAACAATCATACCTCATGAATAATTAATAAAAACCTGCTCACAAACTCAGGCAAACAAGTTAGACCTTTAATCGCTTTGTCACTCAATTCACCAAAATCCACTTAGGGGCCTAGATGCACTTTCACTTCATTCTGCAAAAATTGGGGCTACAGGCATTATCACCATAACCCGGGGAGCTTTCTTTTGATAATTGGTGGGAATAGTCGAGTAAAAGAGTGGAGGGGTAGGTTCGGCAGGGCCTTAATTCCATCATAATCTTGGTTGCTTGGTCTCTTTGGAACCATCGAAATTTCTGTGTTTTCAATGGCCAGCAACCTTTGGTTGCTTGGTCTCTTTGAAACCATCGAAATTGCTGTGTTTTTAATGGCTAGCAACCTAATTTAATTGGCTTCCTGTCTTCTGTAAAAGAGGAGTGTCATATGTGGGAGTTGGCCAGAGCTAGAGGGTTGGCTCATATCCTCGCCCAGCTGCCAGCAGGATAAGCTCTCTGTCTGTTTAGGTCAGGAGGTCGAGTTTTTTCTTGTTTACAGTAATGTAATGTGTATGTATGAGTTGAGGTTGTTTCTCCAGGTTTTTCCCATCTAAAAACAACCTGGTTGTGGGGTTTCAACCCATCTTATCTACTTAATATATAGATGCGCAGCTCTGTGTGTTTGAGCAAAAAAATCCAGCCAATGCAACCGAAGACATATGTGCTTCCTACTGCTTCATTGTATTGTTGCGAAATTTTGTGTAACTGTCGTTCGACGCACCAAAGACTCCAACAAACAAGTAACAGAAAAGATTATTGAAAGACCATTCATACAGTAACATGATTTGTTTTATAGGGGGTGTAATTATCTGTTGACAGATTTTTATTAGAGGTAAAATCTATCAGATTTTATTATTTTGTATATGTTCTTTAATGTTGTAAATGTTACTTTTTCATGATACATATGACTGAAACCTGACTACCTGAGGTACTATGCAACATGCAAAAAAAATACATTGAAACGTAGTAAATACAATCTATCATATTTCTTTGCCTAAATATTTTGAAACATCGAACAATAACATCAACAAATTCAACAGATTTTCTTTCAAAAATATGTCAGACATATAAATGGCAAAACTCTTTTTTCACAAACTATCAAAAATCGTCTCAATCCATGGGATAACACCCACAACCGTCATAAGGGCCCACATGTTACAATGTGTTTGTATGCTTTACTTGTATAATTTGTGTAGTATTAGAAAAGGTACATATGAATCTAGAGCTAACTCGTAGTCTTTCTTCTTAGCTTTAGATGAATATTGTGCATGTCACACTATCTTCTATCCTACTCCTGTGTTGAAGTATTTACACTGCTCATCCACTATATACTCATATGCAATAATAAACTCTTTTGACCTACCTATCTTCCTTCGGGAAATACGATACCCTCGAGAATACTCTTTGATAAAATGCTACAACATTATATCTGTGCGCTTTGTGAATTTATTTGTGTTAGTAAAAAATACCAACAAGCACATAAAATGTTAGAAAAGTGGAAGGAGATCCAAAATTAGCATCACACAAATTTGATGATGATACAATAAGCATTGGTCAAAACAAGAGACCCTGAGAAAAAGTTTGAGTTCCAAATCACAATCAAACCTAAAACTCCAACACATGTGAAGAATTCAAACATGTTCAAATGGCGACAAATGATTGAGGAGGCAATTTTTGAAATTTTATCTCTCAATACATCTCACTTAGCTTGAAAGTTGTTCCCTTGACGTAATTAAAATGGGTTTAGTTTGAAGCTTCCTCACAAATTTATCCATTCTCTCTCATATTTTTAAGGGAATTTGGAAAAAAAACCTACATAAGACTCTACCATTCCATATGTGCAACTTCAATATGTACTCCCTCCGTATTCCATTAGAAGACGTTTTGGACAAGGTTTGGGTCAAACATTGGAAATATAAATCTTGAATAACTTTTAAGTTGTTCAGTTTGTAAATATGAAAATCATATCAATAGATTTGTCTCGAAAATTATTTTCACAAAAATGTACATATATAACTTTTCAATAAATATTTTTATAGAAAATAGAAGTCAAAGTTATGTTTTGGAGACCATGTTGTTGTGTTAAACATTTTCTACTTGCAATACGGAGGGAGTATTCAATTTTTCCCCTAGCATGTTGATCATATGACGTGGCGCTTCCATCTATGACGTGACTACTTATCATTCATGTTGTTGGCACAAGTGTACAGCCAACAACAACGCGGAGGGGCTCGCTGCAGCACCTCTGCGTAGGCACCGGTCAGACCGGTGTGGGTCACCGGTCAGACCTTTGCCCACCGGTCAGACCGGTGAAGGTCACCGGTCAGACCTTTGCCGGGGTGAACCGGCGAAAGACCTCCGAACGTCGCCCGGGCAGGATCCCGTCGGGGCGGCGCATGTAGGATTGCTCTAGGGTCGGCAAGGCCACCTAGAACGCCCTCAATCGACGTAGAGACGAAGGCGGAACAACAAGTAGTAGATTGCAAAAGTTTAAGGCAAAGGGAAAAGGTAAAAATATAAAAGTAGATTGATTTGATCGATTGGATACCTCAATCGGTCGTGGTCCTTTATATTTATAGGGTGGAGAGGTCTTGCCCCGCAAGAAAATCCTTTTACAAGCCTAAATATATCAGGACTCCTTGTTTCAGTTCAGACAGGGGGGCACCGGTCAGACCGGTGCACTCGACGTGCAGATCTTGTATAAGTCATATCTCCCTCATCCGAACTCCGATCTGGACGTTCCACATATGAATCTTGATCTACTCGACGAGACCTATCTAATGGTGAAGTACAAATTGTATTTTATGGTCTTTGACCACACCGGTCTGACCGGTGGGACCCACAGGTCTGACCGGTCAGACAAGACGTGCCAATTTTGGGTGCGAACATATGCCCCCTATTTTCTGGTAAAGCTTGCGTGCCAGAAAACATTCACAAATATCAAAATTGGCTAAAGATGATGATCAACAATGCATCGCCCATAGTTTTGCTCCTAAGGGCGATAGTCACTTTATCGGCCATAAAATTGCTCCCAACTCATGGAACAACTTGTTTCGGTCTCCATACCTGCTTAGTAGCTGCTGACCTTGCCGGTATCACCGCTGCTCGTTGCTCCATTGATCCTTGCTTCCGCATCCGTTGTAATCTTCTTTTTTTGTGTATGAGTTAAGCCTGAGGGACACCACCTCGGCTGTGAGTATTTTGATTTATTGCTGTCCTTATGACCTCCTTTAGAGTTAATGTATGCACTTCCGACCAGATTATTATCAAGAACAATTGGTCTTTGCATTGAACCATGACTTACATATGTAGGAGGATATTGAATCATATATGAACGCATATGTAAATTAGCATAATCCAAAGGTGAATAATAGCAAGGATATGACCAGGACCATGGTGAGGTCGGTCCAGCATATGAATAAGGTGCAGCAACATAATTTTCTTGAGATTTGCAAGAACAAGGTATATTTTGATTTTTTTTGTGAAAGTTTCGAAGTTTTACCTTTACTTGGCCAACTCCCTTGCTTTTGGCTTGCTCCCTTCTTCTTGTACTTGGCCAAAAGCTCCTCGAAGGTTGGCTTCACCTTTTTCTTGACCTTGGGACATCTCTGGGGGCACCGGTCAGACCGGTCTGGGGCACTGGTTAGACCGGTCGACGTGCTGCCGGTCCTCTTTGTCTTGCCTTGTCCCCCGAGCGTTGAAGCCTTCGCTGCAATCGTGGGGGTATCCTCCAGTAGCTTGTCTTGTACCTTTATTTCAGATCTTTGCTCACCAATGATTACATTCTTTCCTTTAGCTTTTTCGGCTTGATCCGGCCGAATTAGCACTTTTGGATTATTTAACTCAAGAGTATTCATCGGAAAGGGATTATGATCGACTTGCATAGCATGAAAAGTCAAACGACCTTCATTAATAGCCGATCGTACTTGCCGACGAAATACATTACAATCATTAGTTGCATGAGAATAAGAATTATGAAATTTACAATAAGCACGTCTCTTCAACTCTTCTAGTGGCGGTATAGTATGAGTTATTTTAATTTTCCCAGCTTTCAACAACTCATCAAAAATCCTATCGCACTTGGCTACATCAAAAGTGTATTTAATTTCCTCTTGCCGATTCTTACGGACCGGCTTTAAAGATTCACAAGTGTTAGGTTTATCTTTATTTGGCCATACAAATTCAGCAGTTAAAACATCATTGCCTTCATCGTCCGAATAATCAGATGCATAGTAAATAGGACGATTAGACTTTTTATTGGTTTTTTGTGAATTCTTAGATTCCTTAAGTCGGTTTTCATTAGCTAAAGCTTTTTGCAACAACCGACTTACATCTAAGAAATCTTGACCATCTAGCTTCTCTTTATGGATATCAAGCAAACCAGAATAAGCAAGATCAGCTAGGTCTCTATCAGAAATTGTCAAACTATAGCATTGGTTTCTAGTGTCTCTAAATCTTCTAATGTACTCAGAAACAGATTCATTAGATTTTTGCCTAACCGATACAAGATGTGACAATTTCAACTCAGTTTCACCAGTAAATAAATAATCATGAAATTTATTTTCTATATCAGAAAAAGTGTAAACTGAGTTGGGTGGTAAAGAAATAAACCATGTAAATGCAGCACCCGATAGAGATAAAGGAAATAATTTCATTTTACACATGTCATTAGAAGCAGCTGCACCACATTGTATAGTAAATTGGCCTATATGCTCTAATGTACTTCTACCATCATCCCCACTAAATTTAGTAAACTCTGGTATTTTAAATCCTTGTGGGTATGAGATATACTCATAATTTTCAGGATACGGTCTTTGATACGACCGACTCCTAGTTTTAGGCTCTGTACCAAAAGTTTGTCTAAATATCTCGAGCATCTCTTCTCTAAATCCCTCCATCCCCAAAGCGGTTCTAGGTCTAGCCGATCCAGGATGTGGTGCTCGATTTATAGTAGGTTGTGGTGTGCTATATGTTGATGTTTGGTTCGGCAATGTGTTAGGAACATGCTGCAATGAACTATTAGGAACATATGCACTTGGCTCGCTATATACAACCATATGCAGCATCATTGCATTAGTAGCGGCCATTGTACTCCCTCCATCGGCCGAAGCACCAATAGTGGTCCGTCTTTGTACACCAATGGGGACTTTAGGTATATGCAAGTCTGAAAAATCATCTAGTGTGCTATCTTTAGAACATTCGGTATTAGAAGTAGATGCATTAATATCATTACCAGGAAATTGTCTAACAAATTTCGCCTCTATACGATCTAAATGAGAATTAATCGTAGATTCAAATTTTTCACTCATGGCAACAAATTTGTTATTTAAGCTAGCACTAACAGCTCCATCAATCATATTAGCAATATCTGAATTATCTTCAGGAGGAGCATCAGATTGGACCTTGAGCGCGGGAATATTGATGACGATATCCTTGTCCTTCTTGATGTTCCCTTGTCGATTCACGGAGAAGTGCGAGATGTATTGCTTCATGGCTTCTTCTTCCAACTCCAGGATCTCCCACTCCTTTCGTTCACGAATCTTCCTCCTGACTTCAGCAAGTGCTTTCTGCTCTTCAACCGATGTTTGCTCAACATTCAGCCTTGCAATGTTTTGGGGGTCAACCTCAGAGGGTACATGTAGTTTACCGGACATGGCAGCCGATTGATCTTCCTTCTTCCCCAGCGGAGTCGCCAATTTGTTGGCACAAGTGTACGACCAATAACAACACAGAGGGGCTCGCTACAGCACCTCTGCGTAGGCACCGGTCAGACCGGTGTGGGTCACCGGTCAGACCTTTGCCCACCGGTCAGACCGGTGAAGGTCACCGGTCAGACCGGTGAAGGTCACCGGTCAGACCTTTGCCGGGGTGAACCGGCGAAAGACCTCCGAACGTCGCCCGGGCAGGATCCTGTCGGGGCGGCGCACGTAGGGTTGCTCTAGGGTCGGCAAGGCCACCTAGAACGCCCTCAATCGACGTAGAGACGAAGGAGGAACAACAAGTAGTAGATTGGAAAAGTTTAAGGCAAAGGGAAAAGGTAAAAATATAAAAGTAGATTGATTTGATCGATTGGATACCTCAATCGGCCGTGACCCTTTATATTTATAGGGTGGGGAGGTCTTGCCCCGCAAGAAAATCCTTTTACAAGACTAAATCTATCAGGACTCCTTATTTCAGTTCGGACAGGGGGCACCGGTCAGACCGGTGCACTCGACGTGCAGATCTTGTATAAGTCATATCTCCCTCATCCGGACTCCGATCTGGACGTTCCACATATGATTCTTGATCTACTCGACGAGACCTATCTAATAGTGAAGTTCAAATTGTATTTTATAGTCTTTGACCACACCGATCTGACCGGTGCACCGGTCAAGACGTGCCAATTTTGGATGCGAACACATGTGAAATTCCATAATGCATTTATATGTCGGCAACACGTAACCAAAAGTCAGCACACACTACCTTATCAGTTATCAAAAGAAAAAAGTTCACCACAGACTATTGTTTTTTTTTGTTGCACGTAGCAATCATGAATCATGTTATAAACGAAACCTAATAAAGCAAGTTATTAAAATTTAAAATTAAAGGTGGCGACCGGATGAGCATGGGCCGCTCACAATGGCCCGGCCTTTCCAGCACCCAACACGCATGGCTCACAAAAGTCTGAACTCCAGCGAATGGGCTTGTAGTCCAATGGTAAGACGGTCCAGTGGGACGCTACCCACCAGGGTTCAAATCCTGGTGCTCGCACCTTTTCCTGGATTTATTCCGGGATTTTCCAGCGTTATGCGTTAAGTGGTAAGCGATGTTCCCGTCGACGACGAGGCGCCAGTGGTGACTTCGAGAATCTCCAGATCTGCCGGTGCTCATTCCTTCGGAGGTGCTCATAGGGGTAGGGTTTGCATACGTGTATTCATAGGGGTGAGTGTGCGTGCGTGTTGTGAGCGTCTGCGTTGTACTGTGTGAATCTCAAAAAACAAAAGTCTGAACTCCAAAACTTACTTAGGCCCCACACCCCACTTCCTTCGCCCCTAAGCCTCCTTCTCTCCTCCGCTCGCTCCTTCCGCAGCTCCCTTGGGCCCCTCCTTTCCTCTCCTCCGGCGGTTTCGCCGGCGGCGAGAAGGGAAGGGAGCCCCTCCTTTTCGTAGATCCAGTAGTTAGCTATCTATATCTAGTACTAGCTTGTGCCTATCTGCTTGTGCCATTATGGCGTTATCCCAGCGTTCTGTCGCCGCCTCCGTCGGCATCGTCGTCGCCGAGTTCTTCCTCGACATCCTCCTCGCCGTCGCCGTCGCCGTCGTCGACCTACAAGTGCGTGTGAATAAAATAAACTCCTCCCTACCGCCTTCTCCGGCAGCTTCCTCCTCGCACTTCTTCCTCTGCTGCTGGGGATTTTCCGCCGCCGCCTCTGATCTGGCCGGAGATGAGGTCGATTCGAGTGTGCCTCCATTAGATCCGACCCTTTCTGGGATGGATCCGTTGTCTGTGTTCACCTCCTGCTACCTCCCCTCTTGGCTCAGATTTTCGTCATCACCACCTTCGCCTTCGCCACCGCCCACCCTCAAGCAGCATTGAAGTGATCTGCATCATGTTCCCTGCAGCTCCTCCGTCATCACCTCATCGGTCCGACAGTGAGCCACCCACCGACTCTGGGGATGGCAGTTATCTACCCGCTGGCAACTTCTTCAAAAACATCTTCGCTTCGCCGACGATGCTTCTCCAAGACACCGTCCTCAACCACCTCAAGCCTACGCTCGGCGAGGCCATTCCGCACTGGCTCCAAGCGTCCGTGACGCCTCTGCAGTCGACCGCCGGCGATCGGCTCCCGGTGTTGGATCTGGATATGTGTCTTATAGGGACCTTGTTGTAATTGGACACTTTGTTAAGGGTTTAGTTGTAAGATTGCTGTTTTAATATAATATATGTGCTATTTGTAAAAAAAAACTCCAAAACCTACACAAATAGGGAAAAAAAAAGAAAAGAAAGGGGAAAACCCGCAAAGCTGCCGACTGCGAGCACGAGGCCGCCGTCTCTCTTCCCCTCACCCCTCAGCTGGATCTTCCGCCGCCGCATCCTCAGTGCGTTTACCCTGTCGCAGCCGCCGCAGCGCTGGCTTTCCTCCCTCGGGGACGTGGATTGTTTCCCCACCTCTTTTCCTGGTAAGTAATCCCACTAGCCGTGCTTGCTTGGATGGAATGCCGTGTTCTTCAAAAACCAAATCTATCCTTCTCCCCCATTCTTACTGTGTTGCGTGTTCGTGCCGGGTAATTTATCTGGCTGTATCCGTTGCTTGGGTTCTTGCTGGTGTTTGGCGCTCTAGATCGACATTGACCGACACCGTCAAGGTCTGGATGCAGTTTTATTTTCTTTTTTCCCCAGATATTTGGGGTTCAATTTTTTTTGAATCCTCAGTTCGCCCGTGTCCTTTTCTCTTGGAATGGCATATGTTCTTTTTGCAGTTTGTAGGATCTGTAGTGCTTTTTTGTATGCTCCACAAGCTTCTGTCCTTTGGGCTTGGGCGGGTGGCTTAAGCCTGGATCTCTTGATTAGTTGTTGACTTCCTGTCTATCCGTATCCTTCCAGCTCGGTGGAAAGTTTGACACTCACCTTCGGTTATTTCTGTATCCCCAGTCTGTTTGGCGACTTGCTTTGGTGGCTGGAAGGATCATTGTTGGATCTGGGACTTGAATGCTTATGGCTATAGAATTATCATAATTTCTGTTTGTTGGTATTTCTATCAGCAGCTGATTTGTTGTTTGGATTTACTTTCTTGATATGTGCTGGACCAAAATAGTATATATAAAGATAGTTGGTGTTTGTCAATGCTGATTGCTGAACCAATTTTTGTTGCACATTAATTATTGAAATTTTATACACGCCAAAATGAATACCCTTGTATTTAGTTATTTCCATTTGAAGTCTGCTTTAAAGCGTGTTTGGTTCAAACCCTGGGCCATGCACAGGTGTCTTAAGTATTGAATTAATGGCCCGGCACTCAGATTCACTTCCTGGATCAGGCAGCTTGGCCAGTGTCACAGGCTCACGAATACCATCAATATCTACTGGAGGAGCAGCGATGAAGGCAATAATAAATACAAAAGTTGTGGTTAATAGGGTAGGGTTCATCAAAACACCGAACCATTCGATGTAAAGATGGTTTTTGGTGCTAGTTATCCAGATGCAGAAGCGACCCCACAGGCTTGTACTTTCACGTCTCTCTAAAATTGTAGTCATGGTAAGATCTTGGTTTGTTCAAATCGTAAGGACTCCCAAGCACAGGTATTAAGTAGAAAGAATATAGATAATAGAAGGCCTGTTATTTAGGGCCTGTTTGGTTCTCATAAGTCACCTGACTTAAAGTGCAAAAAGTGCAAATAAGTCACTTGTGGGAACCAAACAACCATGACTTATTTGCTCTATATGTCCCCTGACTTGTAAGTCCATAAGACTATCCAACAATCGGTACCTAAATCGGGGACGCATTTCGGAACTGGGTCACGCACACAGGCTAAGGGTCACCATCCATATTTTACCTAGAGATGGCAACGGGTAGAAACCCGTCGGGTAGTGCCATTCCATACCCGCACCCGCTAACTCTAACTCTACCCGCTAAAAAACCCATACCCGCACGCGGGTTCAAGTTCTTACCCATACCCGTACCCGCGCGGGTTTTTTTACCCGTCGGGTAACCCATACCCGATAGCATACCCGTTGTAAACTAATATATTTGAAAACATAACACGTGATAAAGTGCATACATCAACAAATTTAATTGATAAAAAAGATAAATGATAATTGTTAACCAATTAATAGTCTAATAAAGCATAAAATTCTTTGTTATTTATCAATATTAAGTTATCCTTCACTAACAATGTACAATTTTACATGTTTATCACATATTGTAGACGAGTTTATTTTACCCGCGGGTATGGGTAGTATGTACCCACACCCGCTTACCCGATGGGTACATGATGTTACCCATTTATGTACCCGCGGGTAGAAATATAATTCCATACCCGTCTCCTTGGGTAAAACCCGTCGGGTACTCGGGTTTCGGGTACCCATTGCCATCTCTAATTTTACCGTCTCCAACAATCGGTACCCAAAAATCACGGACGCATTCCGGAGCTCCGGCGGAGGGCCACCTAGCTCGGCTCGGCCGCGGCTATCCCCACCGCGGCGGATGCGCGGAGCTCCGGCGGAGGGCCGCCTCGCCTGGCTCAGCTGCGGCTATCCCCCAGCGGCGGAGGTGCGGACCTCCGGTGGAGGGCCACCTCGCCCGGCCCGGCAGCGGGAGCTCTGGTGGCGGGCCACCTCGCCGTCGCCGTCCATCAAGCAGAGCCACCGGTCGCTGTCTTCATCAAATCCGGCCACCATTCACCGAGCAGAGCTGCCGTCACCGTCCGCCGAGCAGAGCCGCCGGTGAGCTTTCCCTCGAGTTTCCCTCGCCTGGGGCTCCGCCGCGCCTGAGCGCAGGCGAGCTCCACCGCCAGGCAACCGGCCGCCATGGCCTGAGCGCTCTGGCAGTCTGGCTCCTTCCCGGGCCAATCACTACGGGGGTGGACCTTTGCATCGCGAGGAAGAGTGATGCTTTTTTGCCTTGCGGCTAGCGGTGTAGGCAAAATGGGTGGTGTGTTTGCCTCTTCCGTTGGAGGTTGATTTTAGCACCCAAAACACTGTGCCGGACCTATTTTGGGTTTGGGTCACGCTTTGGCTGCTCTGTTGGAGTCAGTCTAAGTTGCTCCACCTCTACTTAAAGTTGCATAAGTCACCTTTTCCCCTCCTACTACTCACTGACTATAAGTCAGGGCAACCAAACAGGACTAACTTAAATCCAATTGACTTATAAGTCATGGTTGTTAATTGGTTCAATGATTTGTAATGTAAAGTGATTGCAAGTTTGCAACATTGACTGATTACATCCATGTAACAATTTTAAATCCATTCGGCTAGTGCTGCACGTAATCAGAATAAAATTACCTCCGTTCTTGTTGTTTCCATCCTCCCCTTTCATTCAACTAGAACATTCGGCGCTCATCGCGCGCCCTATCGTGCCAACAACAAAATATAAGTGAATAGAAGCTATGAAAGGCCACAATATCAATTTCAAACTACACATGCATGCCCCACAGGCAAGACCACCATGAGGCTCTTATGAAGCTCTTTGTGGTGAAACAAAAAGTCTTGATGACGAAACAAAGAGCTTGAGAAGCCATTCCGACCAAGATAAGTGTATACCCACTGCATTTCCAAGCTTAGCTGTTAGCTAGTAGAAGCTGTACATGTGCAGTTTCTTAGCTGACTGTTGAAATCCAACACCATATATGCTCCATCCTAATATGCATTATTTCCATCTCGTCCACCTGCTGAGGAACAAATCACACCCTTTTCTCCATTCTTGCATCTAAGAAAGGTGAACCAGCATAGTCTGTACTTTCAGCCAGACGTGGCATAATTTTTTATGCCTTTTATTTTCCAATTCCAATAACCGTCATATCGATTTGAATTATTTGATGCAGAAGCACATATAGATGGATAACAATCCTATGCTTAGGGTTTTTTTTTTGCCCTCAAGCAACAATCAGTTCACGGAATCGTCAATCTCCACAATAATTTTGGTATTCAAGTGATAGTGTAAACTTTTGTGCAAATAAATACTAAAGAAAAGCAAGGCATGACGTGTGAAAAACACAAGAATAACTGTTCCAGTAAACGATATACTGGATAAGCAAGGCTTTATGTAGCAGCTCCCTAACATTATCAGCAGTAGAGGCATAAACTTGGATGAAACGAAAATCAACATTTATACTTACAAAAATGAACTTGGATGCTTTTGGCTCTCTGTGTGTGCATCTAATCTGCATTAGATGAATGTTTGTAGAAACTGGAACTTAAAATGGAAAATTATTCAGCAAGCAATGTATAACTTGACCACCTTCTGCCTTTCTGGAGCTATTCCAAGCAATTACTAAAGCAGGACATATGATATTGTAGACAATCGAGTATGTGAGAAAATGCAGTGTTTTGATCAGGTGATGAGAAAATCTAGTCATATGCTCATCTTTTACATTTCAAACCTCAGGGTGATCGCACGGTGACTGGGAGGGAGATCAACCAGCTCCCAAGTCCCATTCTTCTCGACCGCGTCCATCTCCGCCCTCATCGCGGCGCGCCATGCCGCATGTCCCTCCGCCTCGGCGAAGGAGTGAGGCTCACCGTCGTCGTACGCGAGGTGGAGCTCCGCCTCCATGTCGTGCGGCATAGGTCCCAACACCGGCTGGTCGCCAAGGATGTCCACCACAGTATGGTATTGGAGGGGCTTGCCGTTGTGGTACGCATCGATGCGGTCCTCGTCGTGGGAGAGCGGAGCGACGAACTCCGCTGGGCTGTGCTCGTCATGAGCAGGTGTCGCTGCAGCGCCCGGCGGACTGGCTGTCGACACAACAATGTGTGGCGTGGCCGGCGGCGGCGGTGGTGGTGTAGAGCTCGCTGCAACCGGTGTACTTGCCGGAGTCGGTGGGGTAGAGCTTGCCGCAGCCGGTGTAGCCGCCGGAGACGTTGGAGTGGAGCTCGCTGCAGCTGATGTCCCCGCCGCGGTCGGTGTGACCGTTGGGGTCGGTGAAGAACTCGACGTAGTCGACGAAGAGGTCGCCGGAGACCTGATTACTGGGTGAGGCACGCTCAGTGAGGAAGCAGAGTTGCCCACTCCCCCAGTCCCCTCGTAGTGGACGTAGTCGACGGTGAAGTCGTCGTACGTCGGAGTCGAGCCGTCATCCACCATCTTGCCCCACGTCCAACCTCGCCCTTCGTCGAACACAATGTCGCGCGCCGTGCGCACACGCTGTGTCATAGGGTCGAGGACGCGATATCCTTTCACTCGTTCGGTGTAGCCAATGAACACTCCTGGAGTGCTCCGATCATCAAGCTTGCCGACGTGGTTCAACTCCTTGACGTAGACGAGGCAGTTGAACACTCGCAGATGGCCGACCGCCGGCTTGCGCCCATGCCAAGCCTCGTATGGAGTCATCCCGTCGATCGCCTTGGTGAGTGAGCGGTTGAAAATGTACACGGCCGTCATCACCGCCTCACCCCAGAACCTGGCCGGCGTCCCTCGCTGCTTGAGGAGAGCTCGGGCCATGGCCACCACCGTCTGGTTGCGCCGCTCGACGACGCCGTTCTGCTGCGGACTGTACGGCGTGGAGAAGTGTTGCTGGATCCCCTCGTCGGCGCAGTACGAGGCGAACTCAACCGACGTGAACTCGCCGCCGTTGTCCGTGTGCAGCACCCGGAGCTTGCACTCGCTCTCGTTCTCCACGGCCGCCTGGATGTGCTTGATGGTGTTTGCCGCAGCTCCCTTGGTGTCGAGGATGACCGCCCACATGTACCGGGAGGCGTCGTCGACAAGTAGTAGGAAGTAGCGTCGTCCTCCCGGCGTGGCTGGCGTCACCGGTCTGCAAAGGTCGCTGTGCACGAGCTCGAGCCGCTCCTTGGTTCGGAAGCTCACCTGGCGAGGGAAGGGGAGTCGCTTCTGCTTCGTCATGACGCAGGTGTCGCAGAGCTGCTCGACGTGGTCCACGAGTGACATGCCCCACACCATCTCCTTGGTGTCGAGCTGTCGCAAAGCCTCGAAGTTGAGGTGCACGAAGCGCTCGTGCCACCACCAAGCCTCGTCGTCGCGACGAGCCGCAAGGCAGAGAGGTTGCGTCACCTCGGCGTGGAGGATTTAGAGGTAGTCGCTCCCCCTGGCCACCTTGGTCAGAAGGTGCTGTTGTCGATCCCAAATGTGAAGCACTTCGTCGTTGATCTCCACGTGCAAACCACTCACATCTAGCCGCCCAAGACTGATGATCAAGTTGCATGGCACGGGGATGTAGAAGACCTGGGTGAGGAGTCTGTGCTCGCCAGTCTTGGTGACGAGGATGACGAAGCCGATGCCCTTGATGTCGATGTCCGAAGAATCACCGAACTTGACGGAGCCCCGAACGCCGGTGTCCAGGTCGGAGAACTCCTGACGCCCGGTCATGTGGTGTGTCGCACCACTGTCCAGGAACCAGCCGTCAATTTTGTCGTCGCTCGAGCTGTCGCCGAGGAAGACGCGTTCGTGCGGCTCGTCGAGGTGGAGTAGAGCATTCGCGGCCGATGCTGATGGAGCGCACTCAATGCTCCCGTGAGCCAGGAACAGAGCTGGCTCATCGTCCACCATAACCTGCGCGACGTGAGCCTGGCTGCGCCTCGGCCGTCGGCACTCCCTAGCCCAGTGGCCAGCCCTACCACAGTTGCGGCAGTTGTCATCTCGTACCGGCCTCCGCTCGCCGGCAGGGGCACGCTCACCACCTCCACGTGCACCACACCCGGCGCCGCGTCGCGTCGCACCCTTGGCGCCTCACGGTCCGCCCTCGGCGCCTCCTCGCGCCTTGGGCGCTCTGCGCGGCCCTCACTTGCGGTCACCCAAAGTGGAAGAAGACATCCCCTTCTTCTGCTCCTTCTGGCAGACGTGGCAGTGGCAGTGCTCAGTGGTGTAGTGGAGCTTGCCACCAACAGAGACCGCCTCGCCAGCCGCCATTGCCTCCTCATCATCGACAGCCTTGAACCGACCTATCACCTCCTCGATCGTCAAAGTCGAGATGTCAAGCATCGTTTGGATGGTGATCTTGAGCTGCAGCTACTTCGGAGGAGAACTGCGGAGGAACTTGGCGACAGCTCGCTCCTCAGTGATGTCGTAGTCGCCGTACTGCTCCATCTGCTGCCTTAGGCTGGTGAGGCGGAGAGCAAAGTCGTCGACGTCCTCACCCGGCTTGAAAGCCAAGCGATCCCACTCCAATCGAAGCTTCTGCAACGTGGACTTGCGAACACGGACGCTGCCGATCCGAGCCGTAGCGATGGCGTCCCAAGCGTCCTTGGCCGTCGCCTTCTCGGAGAGGGCCAACACCATCTTCACCGGGACCGCGGAACACAGCGCCTCCAGCGCTCGCTGGTCCTCGTGACGGCTCACGCCGCTCAAACGCACTGCAGTTCACATTCGGCGCGCCTCAAGCTTCACCTTCATCATCAAAGACCACTCGGTGTAGTTGGTCTTCGTCAAGACCGGCCACTGTGTGTTGCCAGAGTCCCTGATGAAGATCTTGACCACCCTCGGGGCGCGTCGTTGTGGTCGGAGTCGGAGTCGTGGACGGAGTCGTGGGCGGAGCTGTGGACGCAGCGTCTCTCGACTCAAGGACGCTCGACATCCTGACGACGCGGGTCTGGGACCCACCCATGCACCTCCGTGACCCGCCGTCGTGCAACGTCCACTGCAGGCACCTCCAGCAGCAGGGGACGAGCACCCTGCGCTGCAGCATCGACGAGTGGTGTCGTGCCTAGCACCTTGCGCTGTAGCATTGATGAGTGGTGTCGTGCCTAGCATCTTGTGCAGCGAGACCAAGCTCCTCCTGGTCGCGCCGCACCACCTCAAGCGTCGCCTCCAACTCCTCCTGGAGCTGTGCCACCTCCTGCTCCTGCTGGACGGCAACTGCCCTGGTACACCGAGCTGCCTTGGCTACACGCGCCGCCGCGTTCTTCAAGTCCGCCGCACGTGCTGCAGCCGTGCGCCGCCGCTCAGTCTCTCGCCGCCGGTCCTCCTCGTGTGCAGCGGCTGCGCGCCGCTCCGCTGCTGCCTTGCAGCCGCGCGCCGCCGCTCAGTCTCTCGCCGCCGGTCCTCCTCGTGTGCAGCGGCTGCGCGCCGCTCCGCTGCTGTCTCCTCCTCGGCCACCATGCGGCGCTCCTCACACGCCGCGCGTCGCTGCGCAGCCGCCGTCGCCTCTCGTCTGTCCGCCGCCGCATCAGCCTCCTCCAACTCCGCCCTCCTCGCGCTAGACGTCACCGAGCCGAGCGAGGAGGCAGAGGAGACGTGGGTGTGGACAGAGATCGGCTCGCCTGCGCCGTCCACGACCATGCCACTCGCGCTGTGCGCGCTGGCGCCGCCCGTGCTGCCGACCAGGTCTGCGTCGCCCGCAGCCAGAGCTCCGCGTGAGCCCGCCATGGAGTTGAAGGAGAGGGAGGTCGGGTTGCCACCTTCGGGAAGGAGTTGCCGGTTTGGAGTCGCTGTCATGCCGTCCGCACGCGTGCCGCCCTGCTCCTTCGCTCGCGGGTCAATGCCGCCGCCGCGCGCTCGATCCGTGGAGGACGGAGCCGCCGGCGCCCGATCCGCGTCGTGGGAGGGAAGGAGAGGTTGCTCTTCGGCCGGATCTGGCCGGGGAAGCAGCCCCGCCGGCAGGGACGAGGTAGGAAAGGAGCACGGGGGAGAGAGGAAGAAAGGTAGGCTCTAGATACCACTTGTTAGCCCACAATGACTTTCTCGATTAACCCAGAAACATAGTTGGGATACATATAGTAGCATATAGCTGCAAGGGTATTTAGGGAGCTACTAGACTTAACCATCATGCATTAGGGGTGGCTCCTGCTGGGTGTTGTTCGGTGGTGCCATGCAGATCCCATCCCCAGGCGAGCGGATCCGGCAGCGACCTCCTCTCCTCCACCAGAAACCACCACCACTGCCCTTTCTTCGCCAGGAAGCGCCGCCGGCTTCGCGTCGCTCCAGGACACGCGCCGAGGCCGGCGTCATGATGCTCTTCCGCAAGGAGGGATAGAGGGGCGGTGGTGCGGAGCAGGAGAAGGGGAGGGAGGGGTTACGGTTTGGCCGGGGACCGCGGGGGAATGGGGGCATTTGGCCGGGGTTGGGGTGGTGGGAGGGGGTTTAAAACGGCTCGCGGGGTTTTTCGTCAAAACAACATTGCTATCAAATTTTCCTTTTGTATGTAGAAATAAATTTTAGTACAAGGGTCTACGTGCAAATGCTTTGAATGCGGTTGCTGTGTGGTTCGGACGAGTTGGACTGTTTCACGATTTGTAGCAAACTGGAGGGCTTTTGCAAAATGACCAAACACAGGGCTGCGCGACACCTGCCCCTGGAAACGCGGATGGGAGAGCAAAGCGGGGTAGCTTTTAAGAAAAGAGATGGTCATGCCCCCCATGTCAGCCTCATGCTTTCCCATTATTGGAAAGCCAACAGGCTTAGATTCCTTAATAATCAGAGTACATTGGGGGATTAGATATATAGAGGTAGAGAGAACCCAAAGGGCCTAGCCAACCTGGAGGAGGTGGCGTGTACAGTTGAGCAGTGGAGGATAGCAGTAAATAGTCTAGGAGAGTACAGGTGAGCAATAAGTATTCTAACACCCATGTCTTTATCCAGTTGATGACGACAATCCATTCTGGATCGGGAGCCAGAGTCTGGTGTGGACTTGTTGCCCTCAGTATTATGAGAGAACACAGGGCCATCTCAGTTCCACAGTTCATCCTGGGATGAATCAGTTTCCGTTTTGGTTTTGAAGTTCTTGTTCACAGGAGATCTGTTTTGGTATTTTGCTTTTGGTTTGAGAAAGTTTCCACCTTTACACCAAATTGATGCAAATAATTGATTTTCTTTTCCCTCAAATCTTTAGGGTTGCTTACACTGCTGTGCTGTTTATTCATTCTCACTTTGTTACCATTATAGAGTCCATCCAAACAAATCAATAGCCAGCTCAAACTGCTTTTGTTAGCACTGGTTTCCCATTCCCTTTACGTTTGTGTTTACTTGGTCTATCCAAACAAATCAATAGTCAGCTCGGACCTTATTTACTAGCACTATTTTCCCAATCCCTTTGCTTTTGCATTTACACGGTCCAACCAAACATTCTTAGATCTAAGAAAGGGACATTGTCATTTATGAGGATGCATCATTAATCTAGAATGGATTCACCAAACATTCTTGGAACACCATTGTTGAAGCTCATTGATTCACTATCTTGTGTGATGCAGGCCCCTGAATGGATTTTTTCACTGAGTATGGTGAGGGCAACAGATACAAGATAGAAGAGGTCATAGGGAAAGGGAGTTATGGTGTGGTTTGCTCTGCTTTGGATACTCACACTGGCGAAAAAGTTGCAATAAAGAAAATAAATGACATCTTTGAACATGTGTCTGATGCAACACGGATACTTCGGGAGATCAAGCTGCTTCGGCTCCTGCGACATCCGGATATTGTAGAAATAAAACACATTTTACTTCCTCCATCAAGGAGGGAATTCAAGGATATATATGTTGTGTTTGAACTCATGGAGTCTGATTTGCACCAAGTTATAAAGGCTAATGATGATTTGACTCCAGAACACTATCAATTTTTCCTGTATCAGTTACTTCGAGGATTGAAATACATACATACAGGTAATTAGTTTGTCATATGTAACACTTTTCCTTTCCATATTGCAACCTTTTTGCTTCAAAAGTGTGTTTGAATAGTCATCTGTCATCAATATTTTTAGTTTGATGCATGCAATTTTGTCTATAATTTTTTTCCTCCCCACATGCTATCAGGACAGTTTTAACTTCTAAAATTTTTTTGCCCCTAATTAGGTATTGTGTTCACCGTTCCAGGTGGAATGTGCCTACATACCCATGGTTCTTTTTGCAGTAATGGAATAGAAGTTTTACAAAATCTATAATTAGCTGGACTATTAACTACCTGGCCCAGAAAAACTACTTTGTTCCCTTTTACCTTTTCTCATTTGATTGGTCACTTCAATTAATATTTGTTTGTTAGTGCATCTCATACAGCTTAGAGTTCAGAAAGAGTTATTGGCATACCTAATTATCGCTGCATCATGAGAGCAACATAGATGCCATTTGGAAGATTGTGATAGCCTGATAGGGCCTAACAGCATCCTCATAGTAGGAGGCTATGGTATCTTTTTGTTACAAAATGAGGCCACAGCAGTTTCTCTCTCTCTCTCTCTCTTTGTTTTGATATAGGTTGATAAATGTCAGGCCATCTTACTGTTTGGAAATGAAATAAGATTTTGCATTCTGGAACAAATCAAGCTTCTGCGTTGCCTGCAGGAATTTGATATTTTTCTTATTACTTCGTCATCTCAATCAGGTTCCCATGGTGGGGTTACGAGTATAGCTGGTGCCCATGCAGGGAGCATCTGACCCTAGCCAGTCAAATTTAGGTGCTAAAGATATCTCTTTATGTAATTTGTGTGGATAAGATTGATTACTTGCCAAACAGTTAATTTTCGTTTTTAGGCCCTACCTCCTATATGGGGTCAGGCTCTGTTGAAGGAATCAAAGAAGCTATCTTTCATGTGCATCTCCACTCTCGTTGCAATCTTGGTTCTACCATGACCCCACCGAAACCCTGAGGACTTGTTCGTCAATCCCCAGTTACCTATAGCTACTCACTTTGCACACAGCACGTGTTGTTCTATTTGCTTGTAGAATTTGATTATATTTTAATACGAGGATAATAATAGATTGTCTGGCTATGTTGGCACTTTTTATTTTTCATACTGGGTAAACCATTCATCTTAAGAGTGAAGACCCTATAATTTGTTGCAGAGATACAAACATTTTAATAAATTTCCCATGAGAAGGATGCTTGAGATGAGTGTTCGTATTATCGTATAGACACAACATGATTGTATAACCCTTAATTTAAGGTTCATATCACATGGGAAGTTACTTATGAATCAACGGGGATTCATGCACATGGTTGTAATGGAGTCATATAAACTTATGAATCCAATTATTTTAGTATGCTAAGAAATATGTGACCTGCAACTATAGGTATATTGTCATCTCTTTGTCTCAGATGAAAGTCCTTCAGAAGTTATACTTTTCTAGTTGAACTAGTCAACTTGTACAAACAAAGAATTTTTTAATTACGAACGAGGCTGTAAAGTTAATTATGGTATAAAAGTAGATAGCAGAAAGCAGAAAGGCGAAATGCATAGATGGCACCATTTTGTCTTATTCTGGTTATTAGTGTGAATATCAGTACAATTTCCTGTTAGAGGAAATAAATCAGTACAATTTATTTGACTCATTGTTATTTTTTTGACAGCAAATGTGTTCCACAGAGACCTAAAACCCAAAAATATTTTGGCAAATGCTGATTGCAAGCTCAAAATATGTGATTTTGGACTTGCAAGAGTAGCTTTCAATGATACTCCAACTGCCATCTTCTGGACGGTACAAAACATCTCAACCCTGACCAACAAAAATGCATACAAAACATCTTTTCAACATTTTCTGTTGGTTGCTTTATTTTAGGATTACGTTGCAACAAGATGGTACCGAGCACCTGAGCTGTGTGGATCTTTTTATTCCAAGGTTAGTGATATAAGTCCTCACATTTACCTGAATGTCATCTATTTTTTTCCTTCATTTTTGTTGAGGTAATCTATTTTGGTACTGTTAATCAGGTGAACATTGCTAGGATGATAGGATCCTGTAGGAGCTCTAAATTTCATAACTTGTTTTGTTCTACTTGTATACATTGACTATGCTGTAAGCCTGTAAAATATAATCTTTGTACATATTGCACACTTTATCATTTAAATTTGTAGTGGTATATGCTGTTATGATCAAAGCACATTAAATTTTCTCACATACTTCCCTCCTTAAATATTATTAATACTTCTATTATTACAATTACTAATGCCTCCTTTCTAGCTTGCTATTTTTTTTTGGTAGCTCTGCATATAATGGGATGCTGGATAGTTCCAATTTGTAGTTTTTACACATGTTTGTGTGCTGTAGATTATCGGGAGCATTCTAGAACATTATAAGTTTTCAATTGTTGCAGTACACTCCAGCAATAGATATATGGAGCATCGGCTGTATATTTGCAGAGCTTTTAACTGGAAAACCTCTTTTCCCTGGGAAAAATGTTGTACATCAACTTGATATAATTACAGATCTCCTGGGTACGCCATCTCCTGAAGCAGTCTCTAGGGTGGGTATTATTTCACATATAAAGGAATCATTAGTTGTGAATTACTTTCTAATGATTTTAGCTATGTGTACTCTTTATGAAACAGATTCGAAACGAGAAGGCAAAGCGCTACCTGAGCAGCATGAGGCGGAAAAAGCTTATACCGTTTACTCATAAATTTCCAAATGCAGATCCACTTGCATTACGTTTATTGGAGAGGATGCTAGCTTTTGATCCAAAAGATCGGCCAAGTGCGGAGGAGGTATATTTTTAATATTCTTCATAAGCAAGTAGCATCGTCTGTCATCAGTGTTAAGACAATAGCTGATTCACCTTACATGTTCAGGCCCTTGCTGACCCATATTTCAAGAACATAGCCAATGTGGATAGAGAACCATCAGCACAGTCGGTCACAAAGCTGGAATTTGAGTTTGAGAGGCGGAGGATTACAAAAGAAGATACAAGGGAACTCATCTACAGAGAAATTCTGGAGTATCATCCAAATATGTTGAGAGAATTCCTTGAGGGGACTGAGTCAACTGGTTTCATGTACCCAAGGTGTGTTGTCATTGTCATGCCAAGTCTTTTCTTTTTTACTTCATAACAATTTTTATCTTGCTACATATTGTTTAAATAGTTGATAAGTATTAGTATGGCACAGTGACAGTTAACTGTTTGGCATGCTAACGAAATGTGGATAAGTTATTTTGGTGTAAAGGAAAATGCATGCTTGAGTTGTTCATGGTATTGAGTTGCATGCACCAACCAATTCAACCCTTGCTTAAGCTGATAGGGAAAGGTGGGCAATTCACTTATACTCCAACACCCCCCCTCGCGTGCAGGCTCCCCTAGGCCACATACGTGGATATTGGAGTGGGCTGTAATTATTTTAATTAACGTGCCCGTCAGGATTCGAAATTGAGTTGCATGCACCAACCAGTTCAACCCAAAAGCTTAAGCTGATGAGGAAAGGTGGGCAATTCACTTATACTCCAACACATGGGAACACTTATTGTTTTTAAGAAAATCTACAAAACATGTTTTTTTAACCATTCATACATTTTCAAATTCAATTTACTTGGGGAGTAACAAAAATGATCAGACTAGATTTGAAGTCAGGAAGGAAAAATGAACAACCACTGTCTTTTGTTGTGAGGATGGGAGGGCTAATGGTTGGTTGAGCTGCACTCCACCGCATTCTTGTACAAAGCTCAGTTGCAGTATTATCTTGCAGTGCTGTGGATCATTTTAAGAAGCAATTTGCATATCTTGAAGAACATTACGCAAAGGGATCAACAGCAGCTCCACCTGAGAGGCAACATAACTCTTTACCAAGGTAATATTTCCATTTTGTGGGCTTAAACTAACTGGAAACAAACACTTGACTGAGTGCATGTTTTTTTTAGTACTTATTAGCACTCATGCATAAACAGGCCTAGTGTGTTATACTCGGATAACCGAACCCAATGCACAACCAATGTCACGGAGGATCTTTCAAAGTGTGTAATCAGAGATGATGCACGGAGAGGACAGCTAGATTCCTCTGTTGCTGCACATAGAGTTCCTCAAGGTGAGCGCTTGCAACAAGTTGTTTGCATATTGCTTTAGCTCTATTGTTTTCAAAAACTCCCAGCAGATTTAGTGACAGATTCTACAATGAATTCCTACCTAGCAGCATGTGTTTGGTTCATCTGGTAGTCATTGATATTGCACGTGGCTTATTGCGTGGTGTCATGCAAATGGGCCATGTTTGTGTGCATTCATCAATATGACATTTTGAACACGGTCAAGATTTGTTTAAATTTCAAAAAATAATTTGTGTGTGCTACGTGTACATATGTGGGCTCATGGTCCTCCGCAATACACAATTTGTTTATGTTTGAACTTTGGAGACTAAATTTTGTTTTACCTTTTTATCCTATCAGTTTTGAATTTGATTGTTCTGTTCTAAAATGCTCTTGAAATTTTGGGTCACTGCTCGCAACCTTTTGGCAGGGTCAGGTATTTTCTTCTAGAAAAAGAATTTAGCACTGCATTCACCTCAATTCTTGCTTTGTCCCATTTGGATGATTGGATTGTCCCTTTCAGGTCATACTGAGCTGGCCACCATGCTAAACTTTACGGAATAAAATGGCCTGTGTGCTTGACTTGCATGACATATTTGTTTATCAATTCTTTAGCAGTTTGTTGTCTACTTGTGTTGGTAATTGGTTTACTGCTGCTGTTCTGGAAAACTGATTCCTGCCATAGTGTCTAGCTGGCATGTCTACTTTTGTTGTCTAGCTGGTGTGTCTACTTTTGTTGTCTAGCTGGTGTGTCTAGCTGCTTCTTTTCTTATTGAGTGTAATTCTCTATTCTTTCTCAATCAATTTTGTAATACTTTGTATGGCAGCAGGTGGTGCTACGAGGCCTGCTAGAGGGATTGGTTCTGCAGTGCGTTATGGTAATTATCCATCCCCTGCTGCTGACCAATATGAACAGAGAAGAATAGCTAGAAACCCAGCAATTTGCCCTAATGGTGTCTCACCTAGAAGCTCATACCCCAAAAGAACTACCTGCAAGAGTGAAACAAGTGAGGCAGACAGGATTGATGTGATACAAACTGGGCAACCAAAGCCATACACACAAAACAACCTACCTACTACAGTTGATGGTCGGAATGGCCACTGGTAGCTTTACCTGCAATTTCAACAGCAATCCGAACCAAGTCTCTACAGATCTCTTGTGGAAGGTATCTCCAAGACATGACACATTCAAAAAACGATGTTCTGTTACTTCTGTATAGAGTTCTCATATTTTTCAGGACTTGTACACCCTGAAGCACTGCAGACCTAATTCAAGCAGGAGTGGCACACTGCTTGATATTTACATACATTGGGTCAACCACGACTTCATCCATTGCTAGCTGATTGATTCAGATTAATGTTGTATCGTAGGGTGTATAGTGAAAAGCATGGGGCTGCTACTGACAGCTGATGATGCTGATCAATTTGTTCATGAAGCTGGTGGCTCCAGACTCTGAATTATGCACAAGGTCTTACTGTTGTAAAATGTAACAAATGGAGTTTGAATTTGCAGCAGCAGCAGCAAAGCCTTTTGTCCCAAGTAAGTTGGGGTAGGCTAGAGATGAAACCCAAAGGAAACCATGAAAGGCGAAACACACACCCACACACACACGAAGTGTTAAGGGTAAACAAAGGGTGAAACAGAGGTCATGGTTCAGGCACACTGATGGCTAGTCTCCAAGCACTCCTATCCATAGCTAACTCCTTGGGGATGTTCCACTCCTTAAGGTCTCCTTTAACCGTCTCGTCCCAGGTCAGTCTAGGTCGATCTCTACCTCTCTTTACGTTATCGACCCACTCTAGAACCCCACTACGCACCGGCGCCTCAGGAGGCCTCTTTTGGACACGACTAAACCATCTCAACCGATGTTGAATCAATTTTTCCTCAATCGGTGCCACTCCAACCCTATCTCGAATATCTTCATTGCGGGCTCTATCCCTTCTTGTATGCCCACAGAGCCAACGCAACATACGCATCTCTGCTACACTCAGTTGTTGGACATGTCGCCTTTTTGTAGGCCAACATTCGGCACCATACAACATCACCGGTCAGATCGTCGTCCAGTAGAACTTGCCTTTTAGCTTTTGGGGCACCCTCTTGTCACATAGGACGCCAGAAGCTTGACGCCATTTCAACCAACCGGCTGAGATCCTATGCCTAACGTCTTCATCAATGTCGCCATCCTTCTGTAGCATCGATCCTAGGTACCGAAAAGTATCCTTCTTGGCCACCACTTGCCCATCGAGGCTAACATCTCCAAGCTCATGTCCAGTCACGCTGAAATCGCACCTCATGTACTCAGTCTTGGTCCTACTGAGTCTGAAACCTTTTGACTCTAGCGAGTCTCTCCACAACTCAAGCTTCCGATTAACCCCTGCTTTAGTCTCGTCAACTAACACTACATCATCATCAAAGAGCATACACCATGGGATATCATCTTGTATATCCCTTGTGACCTCATCCATCACCAAAGCAAAAATATAAGGGCTCAATGCTGATCCCTGATGTAGTCCAATTTTAATTGGAAAGTCACTAGTGTCACCATCACATGTTCGGACAACCGTCCTCGCATCATTGTACATATCCTTGATGAGGGTAATGTACTTAGTTGGGACTTTGTGCTTTTCCAAGGCCCACCACATGACATTCCTTGGTACTTTGTCGTACGCCTTCTCAAGGTCAATAAAGACCATATGCAAGTCCTTCTTCTGTTCTCTATATCTCTCCATTAATTGCCGTATTAAGTAAATCGCCTCCATAGTCGACCTCCCAGGCATGAACCCAAACTGGTTTTGGGTCACACTTGTCCCTCTTCTGAGGCGGTGCTCGATAACCCTCTCCCAGAGCTTCATTGTATGGCTCATTAGCTTAATCCCTCGGTAGTTGGTACAACTCTGAACATCTCCCTTGTTCTTGAAGATCGGTACTAATATACTTCTCCTCCATTCATCAGGCATCTTGTTTGACTGAAAAATAAGGTTAAAAAGCTTAGTTAACCAAACTATTACTCTAGCACCAAGACATCTCCACACCTCAATGGGGATACCATCTGGACCCATCGCTTTACCCCTCTTCATTCTCTTCAAAGCCTCCTCAATCTCTGTCTCCTGAATTCTCCTCACAAAACGTCTGTTGGTATCGTCAAATGAGTCGTCCAACTCCACAGTAGGACTCTCATCCTCCCCATTAAACAACTTATCGAAGTACTCTCGCCATCTATCCTTGATCTCTTCATCCTTCACCAGAAAGCGATCTGTCCCATCCTTGATGCACTTGATTTGGTTTATGTCCCTTGTCTTCCTCTCTCGGGTCCTAGCCAACCGATAAATGTCCTTCTCCCATTCCTTCGTGCCTAGCCGCTGATAAAGGTCCTCATACGCTTGGCCCTTGGCTACACTCACAGCTCGCTTTGCAACCCTCTTCGCTGTTTTATAGCTCTCGATGTTGGCTGCACTCTTGTCAAGATGGAGGCGCTTGAAACACTCCTTCTTCTCCTTAATAACCCTTTGCACCTCATCATTCCACCACCAGGTGTCTTTCGCTTCTTGTTTGCGCTTGAAACACGCCTGGAGTTTGACTTTGAACAGGCAAAAACTTTCTTGCAGCCTCTTGTTCAAATGTAACAATATTTATTTATTTTTAACAGAATGAAGACGCAGATTTGTGCAACTGAAATGTTGCACTTTTATCGAACGCTCTCTGCACATATTGTGTGTACTGCACTCTGTTTTCTCAGCTCCCCCTCAAGTTGCAGTCCAGATTATATCAACTAAACATTTTGAATTTGGAATGCCTACGGTTGCCCTCTGAACATATGATGTTCCAGATTTGACCAATATATTAAGAAGTGCTAGGCCATTGCAAAGAAAGATTCAACATCGGTATAGTCTAAATGAGATAGCTGGCTTCGCACAGTGACAACGAGCAGTTCAGATAGATGGTTCCTGCTAGTCAAAATCTACCCACACACTTGCAGTTCAGCACACAGTTACCAAGATAATCTCAAAAGTGCTGGATCAATTCATCATCTCGTGTGATAAAACAAACTGAGCATAATTTCAGGAACTTTCTCATGAAAATTAGGATTAGGATTTCAGGAAACAAGAGAAGATTGATGTCTCCAAGATATGATTGCTTTGCGGTTTTTTAGTGTCTTCAGTTCTATTGCAACTATTCCGTTACCCGAAAAAGTTTTGTTGCAACTATGAAGACTACAATAACCAAAGCTCCTCTAGTCTGCTTAGTTAGAGGGGTTGAGGTATAGTCGTAACCAGGAGACTCAGGTCTGATTCCTCATTGGAGCGAATTATGGAGCTGGTTTTAAAAAAATCCTCTCGCCTGTGAAATCGGGGTTTGGGGGTTTTCTAGGCCCGACCCCGTGGGGCGGTCTTACCCCACCGGGCCTATTTTTGAGAAGACTACAATATTCCTCACGTATTTTTCTCCTTTGCCTGCTCAATTGATCCGCAGTATGAGTGTATCACAAATGCCCCTACTTATTATAAAAGTTGTTTTACCGTACGTACATAGTTCCTTCCAAACTATCTGGCTCTATTAGGCCTATGCCAAGACTAGGGATTAAAATTTTGTACGTAAAATTGTAGTATCAAATCTCATAATTGATGTGATGGCAACATCGCAGGTTCATGATATCCACCAACACAAAGTCAAGGACACATAAACCATTATTCCTAGGCAGAAGGCCCATGATAATACCTACATTTATTTGCTTCAGGCCTAGTGCGTCTGTTCTCAACGCCTTTCTCTTGATGTTTTAGTGAGTTTAGGTTGTGCCTTGTGTGGTGGTGGTTGTGCGATGGTCTCCCTTTCTGTTTCATGTTTCTGTAGGTCGTGTTTGTGTGCGATCGTTTCTCTTGTATTTCTGCACTTCAGGACAATCCTGCAGCTGCTTTTCTTTTGTTGGTGTTGTTCCTTCTAACTTAGCGCTTTAGGGCTCTCTTAAAGTTGCTTAACTGTAATTCCCTTCTTAATGAAAAGCGTGCTATGCACATCTTAAAAATGATGTATAACACTCATGCTTGAATCACAAATATATGAAAAAAATAACTCCTTTTTCAAAATTCTCCATCTGATAATTTTCTCTCTAGGCATGACATCTATCACAATGCATTCAATGCTATCAATTTTTGATCCGATCATCCTTAGCCTCTAGCTTGCACATCTACTTCTTCTCTAGCTATCTTAGTTAATGATGAACCTACTGAATACTTTCATCCTCATAGAGGCTTGCCCTCTTTCTCCTTACCTCTTTGTTTTGGCTATTAATGAACTTTCTATAAGACTGCAGGAGGCTCTTCACAACAATAACTTGTCTGGCATATCACTTGGCCCTGGAGTACCTCCTATTCACTCTCTTTTGTTTACAGATGATCTCATTTTATGTGGCAAAGCAACTCTTCAAGAAGCACAAGCCATCAAGGATATCTTATATAATTTTTGTCACAACTCGGGTCAAACTCCTAACTTACAAAAATCTTCGATATATTTCAGCAGGAATGTCCCTAATCATATCAAGACCCAGATCCAAGTTATTTTCCCTGTTCCTACTCTTCAGCCTAACACCATGCATCTAGGTCACCCCTTGCTCTTTTCCCACAATGACAGGAATAAAGCCTACAATTTCATTCATAACAAATTTTTAGCTAAGTTCAGCACTCTTAAGGCTAACAAACTTAACAATGCTGGTAGATTACAATATATAAAATCAGTGCTAGCTTCCATTCCTATCTATTATATGTCTACTGTTCTTTTTTCTAAAACTTTCATAGAAAAAATTAACACCATCATCCGAAGGTTTTGGTGGACTGGAGTTCAAGAAGATCAACAGACTAGTCCCATTGCTTACCGCTCTTGGAATGATATTTGCAAACCTCCTGAACAAGGTGGTCTGGGTATAAGAGATATGGAATTGATTAACAAAAGTCTTCTTATCCATTCTGCTTGGAATGTGGCCACCAATAAAAATCCTTTACTCACTGCTACTCTCAAGGCTAAATATTATCCTCTTAATACTTTTTGGACAGCACCAACCTCTGATTCTAGATATGTTTACTGGTCTTCCATTTTATAGGTCAAGCACCACCTACATTCCAATGTTACCTTACAAATTCATGATGACAATATTTGGGCAAATATTCATGACCACCACCTCCTACCAGCCACTAACACTCCTCTGCCGGCTACTATTTCTGACCTTTGGATGCAGGGAACTAAACAATGGGATCACCACCTACTGTCTACCACTTTTTCACCCCATGCTGTGCAGGAAATAGAAGCTACTCCTGTAGTTCAATCAGATTAGCAAGACATTCTGCGATGGATCCCCTCCATCAAAGGACATTGCACCACCAAGGCAGCCTACACTCAACTTGCAAGTCTCTCTCAACACCAACTTCCTGCACAAGGTTCCAGAAGTATTACCCGAGAGGCTAATTCTATCTTACAAAAGGTATGGAAAGGTAAATCAATTCCTCCTTTTCTTAAAACCTTTGCTTGGAGACTTATTAGACGAGCTATTGCAACTGCTGAGAGAGCATGCAGGTATACCTCTCACATAGACAAGCACTGCACATATTGTGGAGCTATTGAAAATGATGTTCATCTATTTTTTCTTTGTGATTTATCTAGACAAGTGTGGGCCACTTCTAATCCACCTTTGCACACTCATTTACTTAGTTCAGATGAGGACGGCATTCAACATGCTCTTCCTGCTCTAATAACTACTAATCCCACTGAGGCAACTCTTTGTAATACCTTATTTCTTCTGTGGTACATCTGGAAAGCGCGTAATGATAATCGCTTCCAAAGGAGAACTTGGAGCCCTTTTCAGGTACACAAGGTAGCAACGGCTCACCTACAAACTCACCTTTCTACCTGGGAGGAACACTGTAGCAGTCTAGCCTCTCAACATCATCAACACAACAGCTTCGTCCCTCAGCCATCCACCTTCAACTCAACAAACCAAAACCACCATAGTAACATCCCCTCCTTCCAACAGATGCCTGATCCTTCTACCAGAGTCTTATGCTACACAGATGCCTCCATCTCCCCGGATGTCTGCTCACCTCAACTCAGGCAAGCAGGAATAGGTATCAAATTTGTGAATGTAGGTCCAACCAGCCAATACAATCTGCATCAAGGCGATTGTCAAGGACATCTCTTCAGTACTCATGGCGGAAGCTGTAGCACTTGCTCTGGCGGCCTCCATTGCTACCAACATGGGTTTCATGCAGGTTTCCTTTTTCACTGACTCCAGCCAGTTGCTCCAGTTCCTCTCTGCATCAGATCAAACCAACCCACCAGATTGGAGGATGAAGACCTATACACAACAGTTTCAAACTTCTGTTGCTCATATTCAGGCTTCGCTGTTTAGGATCAGCCGCTCTGATAATTCAGTAGCTGATTCCTTAGCTAAGGATGCCCACCATCAGGTTGCATATGATCATCAGCCTTGTTTTTTTTACATTTCTCCTTTGGAGCTCACCCCTCTCAGTGCCAATTGTTTCAGGCACTGCTTCCTGTAAACAACGCATGTACCTTGCTCCTTTCAGCTTCATGCTACTGAAATAAAATGACATGTTTGTTATAAAAAAAAACATGACAAACTTGTGAAAGAGCAACCATATCTGACATATCTCACTATGCTGCAGTGGTCTGAGGTGTTAAAACTGTGCTGGATTTAACTCTGCTGGAACAAACTATCTGGAATAAAGCCCCTCCACCTGAGAGGCCGAGACACATGCTTTTGTGCTAGCGTTAAAATTGATTAAATATCGCGCTTCTGTTAACACTGTCCTCCTTGTTTCTTTGATGGAAGTCTTTTATGGTGCACAATACTACCATATACTACAATTTGAAAAGACTCGTATGTAATAAAAAAAGACCTATTTTGAAAGATCTGACGGTTTTGATTAATTTTATACTACTGACTTTTTTAGCGGTAGTATGGGTAGTATTCATAGATGGTATGAGTAGTATAGGGGTATGATTGGAATTATGGAAAATAATATTGTTGTAATATATGAAATTAAACATAGGAAATCTTTTATGTAACCTTATCTCACGCTGGTTAATATATTTCAAGCAAATTACCATTTTATCTATAGCAGAAAACAAGTTATAGTACCATACTACCGCTGGGTAGTATTGTGCACTGTAAAAGACCTCTTTCTTGATACCCACCATTCCGATGTATTTCAGTGGCATAAGTGCAATTATATCATCAATTTTAGTACTTGAATCTATTTTTGCCACTAGTGTGATGGAAAAAATGTGTTGTGGAAATAGTTGAACTCAGAGAGAATGAAACAAAAACTATGTTGCATGGATGTAATAGTATTGGCAATTGAATTTGAATAGCTATGACAAGGGATGGCAATATATATCCATCGGCAGATGTCGGTGATATCATTTGACACAAAATGACGATTGAGCTTATTGGTTAGATCACTTATTGTAGCCAGAGTGATGTTGGTGTTTGTGGTTTAGCCTTTTTTTTGTTTCTTTCTTGATTTTCTCTTCTTTTCTTCATTGGATGGTTTGTATGGGTGCCTTGTCGCCCCCCCCCCTGCAAAATAGGTAAATATGTAGTGCAAACAACCTGTTAGGTGGAGTCCTGGAAACTAAAGTATTTTCAACTTGAGGTGTTCATCGATTACGACTCAGACTATTGGTCAGTGGCAACTGAAGGGGTAGTGTACAGTACCAGGTGTGGGTGGGTAGTGTACAGTACCAGATGGGGGGTTATATGAGTGGATAGTGTACAGTGTCAGGTAGGTAGTGACAAGTAGTTCGAGTTGCAATCGATGTACACTCCGAGTTGTAAATACTTTAGTTTCCAGGATTCCACCTAGTAGGTGGTTTGCACTACATATTTTCCCCAATATAACGACATAGAGGTCTCCTATTGTTTGATAAAACATGTGCAGCTTATCTACTACTCCCTAGTACAAAAATAAATCAAATTATAGCTGAAATTTTTGTCCCTAACTCCTCCATTGTATTAATGCATCATTCATCCCATTAACTCATTCTCCAAAACACTACCACACGTTCATCCAATCCTCTTCAACTTCTGTATGTTTTAGGATGATTAGCAATTCAATGTGCCTTGGCCAGCGACTAGTTAGAATTAATCACAATAGCCTTAAGAATGAACATGTTATCAACTTCTAAAATTCTTGTTAACAAATAACACGACAACAGATTTCACATAGACATTATTAACAAGAAAAGAGAAACAATCACAAAAGTAGAATTAGCAACATTTAAAAAAGAGAGGAAAAGTAAAGAGAGTACTACACCACACATAACTATACAAAACATTTCTCAGAATCAGACACAACAAAAAAACCAGGGAAGCAAAAGCTACTAAAGAACGAGCTGGAGCACGACTATCAAAAGCCATCTTATGTTTCTGAATGTTTCCCTTGATAAAAGACACCACTTGTAGAGGTTGAAGGCAGACATGTTTGAAGGTTGTGCATTTCTCTTTAGAAATGATCCCCATGAATCGCTCTACGGTCGTTCAGTACAATTACGGTGCAACAATAGTGACGCACCTGCAACAATTAATCTGCCGATTAATTTGATCTCAATCTCAGTTCCTTTTCTAACTAATTTGGTATTTGATGCAGTGAGTTCACAAAGTGCAATTTGATATATTACTGCAAGCGTTTCTTTCCAATAAATCATCTATTATCCAATGGGTATGGGCAAATGGGTACAGGCAAATTTTGGGGAGGGTGTAGAATGGGCACTTGAATTCTTGCAAGTTTGGGTAAGTGCACATATCCACAATACGTATTGCAACGCTAGTGCGGGCTGAAGAGCACACGGTGAAGCAGCTGATTTGTTACCATGAAACAAGGCTCACAAATGCTGAGTGCCCATATGGAATATATTTTCTTCTTGTGAAATGATATGGTATCTAGGTTTACAATGTATTTGTTCCTAGGTGAACTGAGGGTAGCTCAGCTGACATAGCTCCTTGTGGTGGAACCTGCTCATCAGAATTCGAGTCCTCATTCGGCAATAATGCTCGCATCTTTTTGAATTTATTCCAAAATTTAACTAGCGTTATTCTTTCAGTGGTATGTGACGTGCCCCTTGACAGCGAGGGCCAGATTCGCAAAAAAAAGTATATGTTTCTCAGATTGTTGATAATATTGTAATACTCAGTACAATGTTATACTAACCAGCTATATTGCCATCACGTGAGCACTGCAACCTTGGAGGAAGCCCAACAATGGAGCACTGCAACCTTGTGGTTGTGGAAGCACAACAATGCCTGACATAACGAAGAAGGAATTGAATTTTTGGTGGCGATATTAAGATGAAACATGCTGGCAGCTCATCATTGTCCACCAAATCCTCCTGGAAATGTGTTCTTTTTGCTCAATCATCTCGCTTCCACATATCTTGCACTCCATGAAGTTATCTTGATCCCTCTCATTCCCATATATTTCAATGGCGTATGAATTGGTCTAAGAGGCTGTGTGCACCTTAGATGTGCAGAGGTCGGGAAGATCTCAACTTCTTTGTATAATCTCGATGTAGCATTCTTAAGTTTAAATAAAGCTTCCCTTATCGAAAAAATGAATTGGTCTACAGTCTGGTTGTTTCAATTGGCCTCTAGCTAGTGCGAAGGATCAATGTGGGTTGTGGAACACTGAAACTCATTGGCGGGCATACATGCATGAGAAATGTTTGAGTGTATCTGCTGTTCATGTTAGATATGTGTCGAATATGTGTACAATTTGGTTAAAGTTGGACTTGAGTTGTTGAGAAACCAAGTTGATAAGTGCAGGTGTTGGATGCGGCTTGGTTTGCGTTGTTGCAGGTGAAGGACAAGCGCAGAAGGTCTTAGCCAGAGTGGCCTCTGGGTGATGGAAAGACAAATAGGCTTGGTTCAAGGGACCCGATGGACAACGGGATCAAGTGCGGTCTGCATGGTGCAAGAAGAGCAAGAAGATGTCGTGTACATTTAGGAATCGATGCAGAGGAGTGCCTTTCATCGGGGCTTATTTGTTAGCCATAAAACCAAAAGCCGGTGCCGACAAGTCAAGGAATGAGGCAAGATTGAGTAGACTGTCCGTGAGTCGAAAGTGAAAGACTTGACGTGCTCGAAGTTTGGCGTGATGAGGTTGTGCGTCTCGTGCGTGGGGTTTGTTAATTTGGCCACAAAATCAACACCAAGCCGGTGCAATGGAGATGGCTGAGACAAGGAATGGGGCAAGACCGAGTAGACCGTCTGGGTGCCGGAGGTGAAAGGCTTGGCATGCCCATGCTTGGTGTAGTGAGGTTGTGCCTTGTACGCGGGGTTTGTTGGTGCTACCTGTTGACGCAAAAATAGGACGTCACCCTTGCGCGCGACACACGTGACTCCCCGGTCTGTTGCGAGGCGTGCCAGCCAATCTGACCTGTTGATTGACAATTGAAAATCGGCTAGAGAGCCGATGTATCTTCAGTAGTGTGTGTATCTGCCAATCGGCCGATACAGTAAAACGGGATCAGCAGGCTCGAAAGCAGCCGAAGTGTAAATATGTGTAGAAAGATCGGCCAAGACAGCCGATCGTGACGTCAGCACTCGAATAAATCTAAGCCGGTTGTGAGAACAGATGATATCTTAAGATAATAAAAGCCGACGAGATCTAGATCGAGCTGGATAGATGGGTGATAAAAGCTAAAGAAACAAGAATAAACTTGCTAATCTAGCTGATATCGATAAATTGTGAATAAATCTAGACGAAACCACAGCGATACGCCCGGAGGTTAAAGCCTAGATATTATTCGGTAAAGCGGAACTCACCAGCAAGCCGGAGATCGAAGCGATGCAGCCCGACGAGTTTGCGAGAACTCGTGAAAGAGAAAAAGGTACGAAGGCGAAGTCGCCGAAAAGTAGATGCGATAAAGTAGATGCAATAATTGGTAAAGGGGTGCCCGGAGGCGGTTTTGATATTGATCGTGTGATGATTCTATTACAATAGCCGGGGCTTATATTTATACCCTGGGCTCCTCTAGACTCCTGCAGCCGGAAGGGCTCAAAACTTCCTAATTAAAGACTCCTGACGAGTTACACAACTAACCGACACGAACTCCCCTAATTAGATGTCTAAATTAAAGGAAATACTAAGATACATGGACTCTGTTTTCCCTTTCATAGAATCCTTTCTGATAAAGCTCCCTCTGACTTGTCCGGCAAGAGAGCAATGTGCAGGCGTAACCAACTAGGACTCCTTATGTGGCTTCTTTATTTTAATCACCTTTCCTTTTACGTGTGAATCTTTCCTTGCTTTTGCATTAAGCACCTGCATGTCCTGATGTCATCCTAGCTTCCTGCCCGGCTGATCGTCACCGCTGGCCGATCGTCACTACTGGCCGATTCTTGCCAATATATTGGTGGCCGATCATCCTCGCTATTATCCAGGCGATTGTCTCTCACAAACAACGGAAGCCTTGTACTTATACGTGTCTTGGCTATGCTAGCCTCGTTTCTCTCCTTTAGTGCTGATAATTCTCCAATGTATACATGTATACGCGTGCGTGTACTTGTCTCATGCATGTGTGCTGACTTCATCGGCTAATATTTCCTTGCCAAACTCTTCTCCTGGTCCTTCTCTGCCGATTACCAAGCCAAGATTATTTGACTCTGGATTTGGTTACCATAAAACCAACGGAGGACGATTTCTCGGTTTGGGCCTCAAAACCGACCCCGAAGGCCCGACATGATGGAGACAGTATCTGGGTGCATCGAGAAGCTTCAAAGTGAGGGACACGCGGCGTGATCGAGGAGCTTGCATCGAAGGTAAGCAAGGCCCGATGGATGCATGTCCGCTCAATGAGTGCATTCATGTATTGACCAAAATGCCCCTGCGTGGGCTTGATTTGTAACTCCTAGTGTAAGGACACTTCGGTCTTTATGTCCGGAGGGCTCTATATATAGGAGGAGTGGCTGATCTGGGTAGCCATCTGTAACATCCCTGATGTAACATCCCGGATTTTTTTCCGGAATGTTAGTTTATGCAAAAATGTGGATTTCAAAATTTTTGGATGAAATTGAGTGTTTAATTAAAGTATAAGGATGTCTTCTTTGATCCTTCCCTAAATTCTTAGATTTATTTGGAGCTAAATAATAAATTTAGGAATTATAAAATGCTAGTGTGGCAACTTTGGAGTTTATTGGATTTTATTTGGATTTTAATTGAGTGGGATTCAAATTTGAATTCAATTTCAAATTTGAATCATGTATAAGGTATAGGAAATAGGAAAACATCCCTGTGTAGTTTGGGCCTTAACCCAGTTTTGCCAAGTCCATCCATGCCCCTTAACCTCGCCATTGATGTTCACCGGAGGCCCTTGATCTCTTCGCCGGCCTGTTTAACCCCGCCGACCTGCCTGGCCTTTCAATCTACCGAAGCCCAGCTACCACCTAGCTCCGCTTGTGCCGCTTACATGCGGGTCTTGCATGTCGGCCTCCTTGTTTCCCTTTCCCCTTCCTGCTGACGCCCGCACGCCGCGAAAGCGACCGGCGCCGTGGGGCACCAGGCTCGCTCCACTCCGCCGGATGCGCGCCGCGTGGCCATGGCACGGACGCCGAGGATCCTCACCGTCCCTCCGGATCTCCAAACCCTAGCCGGCCACCTATAAAAATCCATCCGCCCAGCTGTCCCCCTGTTCTGCCGCCTGGGGCTTTTCCCCCAAATCCGCCACCACCACCAAGAAGCTGAGAAGGAGGAAGGACGAGTGGAGGGAGAAGAAGAGAAGAGGAAGAGGGAGCCGGCACCGTCGCATCGAGGAGGAGCCGGAGCTGCTGCGCAAGGGGGTCACGTCGAGCCGAGAACACCGCCGCCGTTCCGGAGCTGCCGTGGGCGCCGTGAAGACAGAGCCATCCGTGGAAACGCCGTTGATGCCGTGAAGGTAAGGACCGCGCCGCCTCGGAGCCGGAGCTGCTCAAGCCCAGAACCGCACCGCGCCGATCCCCTACTTCCTCTACTCTGCGTCGCAACGCCACCAACCCGCCGCCACATCTAAATCACAGGTGAGCCCTTCTTCCTCGCCTGGTGGATGTGGTGGTGGTCTTTGAACCATCTGTGCACCGCCAAGGTCAGGTCTTGACCTTGAGCCCGCGCCGTCTTCTTGCTACCGAACCCCTATTGCTTGCTCCGCGCCGCCATGCAACCGCCGTCACTTGTGTGCTGACCTTCGAGTCGAGCCTTACACTTGCAGGTGCTGCTGCCGACGATCCGCACGCGCGCCCCGCTTGACCGCCCTTTCTGTCCTTCTCGCCGACGAGCACGCCGCCCTGCCTGCTACGCCGTCGCGGCCTAGCTGCCCGTTTGCACGATCGTGCACGTGCGCGCAGGGATGGCCAAGGCTTTGCCGTTTTGCTCGCCACAACAAACCTTCAACCGTGTGCTCGCTTGTGCGCGCACAAACCAAACGAAGTCGCCGACCTTTTTCCGTTCCTCCATCACGCGCACGCCGGGAAAGGTGCCGCCTTGGCCCGAGCTCCGGCTTGCACGAGCACACCACCAACCAGGAAAGGCAAAGCTGTCCTTTTGGGGTGTTGATCATGAACCAAGAGCCCACACGCGAGCTGGCATGCCGACGCTAGCGTGCAGACCAGCTCCGCCGTCCCGATCCTCGCCACCTTGCGAGCCGCACCCTATCCGGTTCAAAGCTGCGTCCTTTTGGAACCCTAGGTGTTTCTCTAGGTCGTCCCGAACCCCATCGTCACATCTGTTGGCCAGTCACCGGAGAAGCCCGCCGCCGACCAACCCTTGCCGGTTCGTCCCCCCGTTGGGGCTTTTCATCGAACACCTGACGGCTAAGCCCAAAACTCACCTGGGGTTTTGTTTCACACCTTTGACCACACCGTTCACCAGCCACATCAGATCCCTTGGGATCTTTTGCATCCGACCAACCCCAGCTCGGCCACACCGATGCCTGCCCAGCGCCGAGCCGCAGCGGATCCCAGCCGGATCCCATGCACCCGGCCACGCTTGTAGCCCAGTCAGCTGCCAGTTGGGCAGCATCTAGCTTTAAGCCACCCAGTTGGCAGCCACATGGGCAGCAAGAGCCAGCCAGCAGCCGACCTGTAGCTAGCTTAGAGTTAGCCAGAGACCTTTTATAGCTAGCCTAGAGTTATCTGTATTGTGGATGCGTATTTTAATTTCAGAAATGTATTTTACCTTTGAAAAATCATAGTAAATCCATTTTGACTCCGAAAATTATAAAACCTTTTCCAAAATGCTTCTAAAATCTTAAACTCCGTGTTAGGCTAGAGTGTGCTCTCTATTGGTTCTTTTTGCCTTTCAATTGGAGTTATTTGCAATTAGGATCCGTATTTATTTTATTTATGCGATTCTAGGAGCAGCCGGAGCCGGAGAGCTGAGCCCGGAGTACGACTACACCGACGACTACGTCGCCAATGACTACTCGCACGCAGGTGTTCACACCTGACTGATTCTGCAATTCTTATTAGGCATTGCTATGTAGTATGCTAGTGCTTTACTTACTCGCATGATGATGAACCTTGCATAGCCTACCTTAATTATCATGTCCTTGATTGCCCTACTACTACTATGTTATATATATGCGTGTATATACGCTGAGCTTCACGATGCATGTGTTGGGGGAAATGGATAGCGGTTCTTGGCGTGTGTGGGGTAAAACCGACAAGAGAAGGCGTTTTGGGTACTTTGGCGGGGGTGAGCTCGAAACAACTGATCTGGGATCAGGGATGGGGATGTACTTCTCAGTGCATCCCCGCTTTTACAGTTTTTGGAGCACATGTGTTGGGGTTTTATTATACACTTGGAGGACATGAGTTCACCCCGGTCTGAAAGCAAGTGGACAGACCTTTTTCACAGGACTTTTCGTACACACCACCTCGCCGAGAGTGGGGTTAGGGCCGGGTTGAGCTCGACAAGTGCGGTACTGAGAGCCTGTGTGGTTCGAGGACCGGTGGATGGTCACTTCCTGGTGTGATGAGTGATTGACAACGTTGTGTGGACTGATTCTTGGCTAAGTATTGCAGGTGCAGGTTGCGGCTTGACTGGTGTTGGTGCAGGTGAAGAACAAGCGCGAAAGGTCGTTGCCGGGTAGGCCTCCAGGTGTGGAGAAGACAAGTAGGCTTGGTTCGAGGGACCTGGTGGCCAGCGGGGTCAAGTGCGGGCCGCATGGTGGCAAGAATAGTAAGACGAAGTCATGGACGGCTTCTTGGTTGAGCCTCAAAACCAAGGTCGAGCCGGGACAACGTGGGAGCCGAGTCATGAGTGGTGATTGGCGGAGGCTACACCAAGTTCGCGGGGTTTGTAGTGGTTCACCATAAAACCACTGGTTACTCGGTTGAGCCACAAAACCAAGGCCGAAGACTCGATGAGGGAGTGCGGCTACCCAGGCCGGTTCAACCGCCCAAGAGGGGCGGTCAGACCGCCTGGGCCGGTCTAACCACCCAGGGGGGGCGGTCTGACCGCCCGGGTCACAGCCGCCGAGAAACTTCGAAGCGGAGGACACGTGTCGGGATCGCAAGGCTTGCGTCGAGGCTAAGCAAGTTTGCGGTCGCTGGGCATCCGTCCGATGGTGCTGAACTGAAGACTTCCAAAATTGCCCTTGAGGGGCTTGTATCCCTAGTTATCTAGTAAGGGTAGTTTAGTCTTTTGGTTGCCCCCATATAAACACTTGGAGGGATGGATGGCAGCCAACTCTTGGAACCCTAGCTCATTTCCCTTTGTCATTTTCGTTTGCTATTTTCTCTAGTTTTTCTAGGACTAGCTTGAGAGCTTCATGTGAGATCTAGAGAGAGGGATGGATGACCGGGTGGCAAGCTAGACCTTGTATGAACCTTCATGGTATGTATAGATGATTCAGCGTGGTTCCTCAAGGCCTTGTGTTGCCTCTCCCGTTTTCATTTTTGGTGATTTTCGGAGCTCTTTCTTGTGATTTTCGTGGCGGAGTTTTGAGGGCGATTTCTTGCGGGATTCTTGTTGGATGTCATGTATGAGGACCTTGTGCCTCTTTGGCTGGTGACTTTGCCCCAAGAGCTCCCTTGAATCGACCTCGATTTGGTGGTTTTTCGAGTTGCTCGAGTTCATGACCTAGAGGGCCAAGATTCGCGATTCCCTTTGATTGAGAGCATTTCGGTTCGATTCCTTGGGTGGAGAGGTTGCCCAGGTGGTAACCCAGGTATCCCCGAAGTCTCGCTGCAATTCGTGGGGTGAATTGGGAGATCGGGTGATGGGAAGTTGAGGTTTGACCCGCGGCCAAGTTTTCTGGGAGGGGCGGTCTAACCGCCTTGGACCTTCCAGGTGAAAGTTTTGGTTTTGCCAGATTTTCCTCTGTGAGTTCGTTCACCTTGATCAGAGGAGCGTTCAGGTAAAATCTTGGTTCGTTTTGGCGCAGTTTGCTAGGAGTTCTTGCCTTGAGTTCGTTGCTAGGTACAGGAGGTTAGACCGCCCCCGTGAGACAGTCTAACTGCCCTAGGCCTTTTGGGTGAAGTTCTTGTTTTCACCTAGATTCTCTGGTAGCTAGCTTGGCCTTGACCAGAGGATCCAGTGGGTGAAACCGTGGTGAGTTTTGGAACCCGGAAGAGTCGTTTTGGAGGATTTCTTGGCTGCCCAGGAGCAGGCGATCTAACCGCCCCCTACCCCGGTTAAACCGCCCCTGCTGGCCAGACAACTTCCAGGTTGTTTCCACTGCCGTGTGAGTGTAGGAGTTGTGGCTGCAGGTAGTGTTTGTTCCTAGGACCAGTAGCACTCCAGTGGCTACGTGGTTTTGGCAAACGGAAGGTTGTGTGCGGAGCATGTGATTTTGGGTACCCGACCGAGGTCATCTGGTTGGAGAAGTCATCTCTTCGAGAAGAATTTTTATCGGCTCCCATTCACTCCCCCCCTCTCTGGTCGCCAGTTCGGTCTTTCAAGTGGTATCAGAGCCTGTTACGGATCTTCGGATTCTAACCAGTCTAAGATCCAAGGATGGCATACCAGGAACAGGGTTCGGGTCCTCCGGACTTCGATTGCAAAAACTACCAGATGTGGCAGAGACGGATGGCTGCATTTCTTCGTGGCAAGGGACAGATCCTTTGGGACGTTACGGTGAACACAACTTATGTTCATCCGATTAACTTCCTTGCTCCGGGATCGAGGGACATGCACGACGCCAACAACAAGGTGGTCGACTACTTGTTTCGTGCTCTGTGTCAGTCCGAATTCGATCGGGTTCAGACAGAGGACCTAACTTGTAGGATTTGGAGTCAGTTGAAGGATGCTCAAGCTGGAAATGCTTAGGTTCAGGCTCGGATGTATGCGACTTACCGGAGAGAGTACGAGAACTTCACTCATCTCCCCGGTGAGTCAATTGATGCCTTGTTCCAGCGGTTCACGGTTGTGGTGAACAACATGAGGGCCAATGTGGACATGCTCCTGTACGATGATCATGACAGAGCTGTTAAGCTCTTGCACTCTCTGGATCGTACAATTTGGGATGGCAAGTTTGAGGCCATTGTAGAGTCGGAGAAGTATGACACTCTGACGGTGAACGAGCTGTTCTCGAAGCTCAAGTCGGCTGAGGTGGACTATAGTATGACAGCCAAGCTTGAGGGCCCGACTGACTCTCATAGTCTCGCCCTCATCGGTGGCTCAGGTGCAAAGTCTAACACTAACCCATTCACCAGGATGTACTCTTTGTCCTCTTTGATGTCTTTTCCAGATGAGGAGTTTGACGTGCTTGGAGAGGACGAACTGGCGCTGCTGACCAGAAGGTTCGAGAGGATGCACGAGAACCGGGTGAACACAAGGCGGAACACGAGGACATGCTTTCAGTGCGGCAAGCCAGGACACTTCGTCGCCGACTGCCCCGAGAAGATGGAGAACAAGGACAGCTACAAGCACCAGTTGAGGACGGACGGCAAGTACCGATCAAGGCGTGACCACAAGCACAAGCACAAGAACAAGCACAAGGACGAGCGACGATCGAGGAAGAAGGATGGCCGCAGCAAGGCCCGAGCGATGGTCAGAGCAAGCGACGTTGACTCCAGTTTTGCCATGACTTGGGTCTTGAACACTAGTTTTCAAGTCCGTATACGCCTCCCCAGAACGGCGTGGTGGAAAGGAAAAACAGAACCTTGTGCGAGATGGCTCGGACGATGCTCGATGAGCATAGGACTCTGAGAAGGTTCTGAGCTGAGGCGGTGAATACCGCGTGCTATGTGTCGAACAGGATTTACCTCAGGGTCCACAAGAACAAAACTTGGTATGAGTTGATGCACGGTAGAACCCCCAAGGTGAGTCACTTTCATGTATTTGGGTGCAAATGCTTTATCCTGAAGAAAGGTAAGAAGTTGGACAAGTTCGAGGCTAGGTCTGTCGATGGCATTTTCTTTGGTTACGCGTCTCATTCTATAGCCTTCCGAGTGCTCAATCTTGAAACTAACCAAATCGTGGAGACTTGCGAGGTTACCTTCGACGAGACACAGCCACGTAGTCAGTTTGTTTTTGAGTGTGCAGGTGACGAGAAACTTGGTGAGGAGATTTTTCAGGAGGAGAAGCATGAACATGGAGATGATGAAGATGGTGGTGTGGCGCCCGCGGCTGAGCATGTACAGACTACTTCGACTATGATCGGGGACGGTCCTTGTCCCACACCTACGACGACGTGCCGAGATCGTGAGGAAGCTCCAGCTGAGGGGGAGGTGGCTTCGAGGCGAGAAGCTCCCCGGCGAGTACAAGTGGATCATCCAGCTTCAACGATCATCGGGAACATCAATGAACGCACTACACGGTCGAGGTCTCGTAATGATTCTCACTTTGCCCATGCTGCTTTTGTTGCTACTTTTGAGCCCAAAGACATTGGACATGCGCTATCTGATCACAATTGGGTCAATTGGATGCATGAGGAGTTGGAGAATTTTGAGAGAAACCAAGTTTGGGAATTAGTGGAGCCTCCACCAAGGTGTAAGCCGATTGGGACAAAATGGGTGTGGAAAAATAAAGAGGGAGAGAAAGGAGAAGTGGTGAGAAACAAGTCAAGGCTTGTTGCTCAGGGGTACACACAGAAAGAGGGGATAGACTATGAGGAGACCTTTGCTCCCGTAGCCCGTTTGGAGGCGATTAGAATCCTTCTAGCCTTTGCCGTGGCTAAAGGGTTCAAATTGTACCAAATGGATGTCAAGAGTGCTTTCCTGAACGGTGTTTTGGAGGAAGAAGTATTCGTGAGGCAACCACCGGGGTTTGAGAGTGAGAAGTACCCCCACAGGGTGTACAAGTTGAGGAAGGCGCTGTATGGGCTGAAGCAGGCGCCTAGAGCTTGGTATGGTAGGTTGAGAGGGTTCCTGTTTGAGAGAGGTTTTGAGATGGGGAAGGTAGATCAGACCTTGTTGCTCCTTAGGAAGGGAAAAGAGATCCTAATTGTGCAGGTGTACGTGGATGATATTGTCTTTGGTGGCTCATCTAACTCTTTGGTTGCAAGATTTGCAGAAGACATGAGTAGGGAATTTGAGATGAGCATGATGGGCGAGTTGCAGTTCTTCCTCGGGCTCTAGATGAAGCAATCAAAGGAAGGAACATTTGTACACCAAGCCAAGTACACCAAGGACATTGTGAGGAAGTTCAAGATAGAGGACTCCAAGGCCATGGCGATGCCGATGAGTATGACTACAGCTCTTGGTGCGGACGAGGACGGTGAACACGTGGACCAGAAGGAGTACCGGAGCATGATCGGCTCCCTCCTGTACCTGACGGCGACGAGGCCGGACATCCAATTCTCGGTATGTTTGTGCGCTCATTTTCAAGCGTCTCCGAGGACTTCGCATCGGCAAGCAGTCAAGCGCATTTTTAGGTATTTGCGATACACTCCCGACTTCGGCCTTTGGTACTCTACGTCTTCTTCTTTGGATCTTCATGGTTTCTCAAACACGGATTTTGCCGGGTGTCGGTTGGATAGGAAGTCCACTTCTGGGACTTGCCAATTCTTGGGTTCTTCTTTGGTGTCTTGGTCTTCCCGCAAACAATCGAGTGTTGCACAATATACAACCGAAGCCGAATATGTTGCCGCAGCCAGTTGTTGCTCTCAGCTTCTTTGGATCACATACACCATGAGTGACTTTGGTGAGAAGTATACCCAGGTTCCACTTCTTTGTGATAGCACGAGTGCGATAAGTGTTGCTAAGAACCCAGTGCTTCATTCCAAAACCAAGCATATAGAAGTGAGATACCATTTTCTGAAAGACAATGTTGAGAAAGGGAAAATCGCTTTGATCTATGTGCCCACACAAAACCAACTAGCAGATATTTTCACCAAGCCCCTAGATCAAGCAACTTTCACTTGTTTGCGGGGACAACTTGGTGTGTGTTTGGTCTCTTGAGTTCGTGTGGGAGCTCCTTTGTAGCATATGTATAGCTTTCCTTTTATGCTTTCTTGCATGTGCATTGCATATGTATCATGATGTATAGGCATGTTTGTATCTTAGGTTGCATGCATTTTGTATCATATGCATTTTGTAGGAAAAGCTTCTCTTATATACATTGTTCACCATGATATGCTATATATGATCTTGTGAGCTTGCTCTTTGCCATTCCCTTGGCTTTCGATCGCTTGTTGAAATTTCTTTTAGTCGTTTCTTTTCTTTTCCTTTTCTCTTTGGTTACCAATCATGTGTGTTGTCAATGCACTCATCAAGGGGGAGATTGAGAGCCTGTGTGGTTCGAGGACCGGTGGATGTTCGCTTCCTGGTGTGATGAGTGATTGACAACGTTGTGTGGACTGATTCTTGGCTAAGTATTTTGGTGTAGGTTGCGGCTTGATTGGTGTTGGTGCAGGTGAAGAACAAGCGTGAAAGGTCCTTGCCGGGTAGGCCTCCAGGTGTGGAGAAGACAAGTAGGCTTGGTTCGAGGGACCCGGTGGCCAGCGGGGTCAAGTGCGGGCCGCATGGTGGCAAGAACAGAAAGACGAAGTCATGGACGACTTCTTGGTTGAGCCTCAAAACCAAGGTCGAGCCGGGACAACGTGGGAGCCGAGTCATGAGTGGTGATTGGCGGAGGCTACACCGAGTTTGCGGGGTTTGCAGTGGTTCACCATAAAACCACTGGGTTACTCGGTTGAGCCACAAAACCGAGGCCGAAGACTCGACGAGGGAGTGCGGCCACCCAGGCCGGTTCAACCGCCTAGGAGGGGCGTCAAACCGCCTGGGCCGGTCTAACCACCCAGGGGGCGGTCTGACCGCCTGGGTCGCAGCCGTCGAGAAACTTCAAAGCGGAGGACACGCGTCGGGATCGCAAGGCTTGCGTCGAGGCTAAGCAAGTTTGCGGTCGCTGGGCATCCGTCCGATGGTGCTGAACTGAAGACTTCCAAAATTGCCCTTGAGGGGCTTGTATCCCTATTTATCTAGTAAGGGTAGTTTAGTCTTTTGGTTGCCCCCATATAAACACTTGGAGGGATGGATGGCAGCCAACTCTTGGAACCCTAGCTCATTTCCCTTTGTCATTTTCATTTGCTATTTTCTCTAGTTTTTCTAGTGCTAGCTTGAGAGCTTCATGTGAGATCTAGAGAGAGGGATGGATGACTGCGTGGCAAGCTAGACCTTGTATGAACCTTCATGGTATGCATAGATGATTCGGCGTGGTTCGTCAAGGCCTTGTGTTGCCTCTCCCGTTTTCATTTTTGGTGATTTTCGGAGCTCTTTCTTGTGATTTTCGTGGCGGAGTTTTGAGGGTGATTTCTTGTGGGATTCTTGTTGGATGTCACGTATGAGGACCTTGTGCCTCTTTGGCTGGTGACTTTGCCCCAAGAGCTCCCTTGAATCGACCTCGATTTGGTGGTTTTTCGAGTTGCTCGAGTTCATGACCTAGAGGGCCAAGATTCGCGATTCCCTTTGATTGAGAGCGTTTCGATTCGATTCCTTTGGTGGAGAGGTTGCCCAGGAGGTAACCCAGGTATCCCCGAAGTCTCGCTGCAATCCGTGGGGTGAATCGGGAGATCGGGCGATGGGAAGTTGAGGTTTGACCCGCGGCCAAGTTTTCTGGGAGGGGCGGTCTAACCGCCATAGGGGGACGGTCTAACCGCCCTGGACCTTCCAGATGAAAGTTTTGGTTCTGCCGGATTTTCCTCTGTGAGTTCGTTCGCCTTGATCAGAGGAGCGTTCAGGTGAAATCTTGGTTCGTTTCGGCGTAGTTTGCTAGGAGTTCTTGCCTTGAGTTCGTTACTGGGTACAGGAGGTTAGACCGCCCCCGTGAGCCGTTCTAACCACCCTAGGCCTTTTGGGTGAAGTTCTTGTTTTCGCCTAGATTCTCTGGTAGCTAGCTTGGCCTTGACCAGAGGATCCAGTGGGTGAAACCGTGGTGACTTTTGGAACCCGGAAGAGTCGTTTCGGAGGATTTCTTGGCTGCCCAGGAGCAGGCGGTCTAACCGCCCCCCTACCCCGATTAAACCGCCCCTACTGGCCAGACAACTTCCGGTTCCGCTGCCGTGTAGTAGGAGTTGTGGCTGCAGGTAGTGTTTGTTCCTAGGACCAGTAGCACTCCAGTGGCTACGTGGTTTTGGCAAACGGAAGGTTGTGTGCGGAGTGTGTGATTTTGGGTACCCGACCGAGTTCATCTTGTTGGAGAAGTCATCTCCTTCGAGAAGAATTTTTATCGGCTCCCATTCACTCCCCCCCTCTCTGGTCGTCAGTTCGGTCTTTCAGGTACCATACCTGCCAGCGGTGGGAGAGAAGTGGGTTAGTGTCCATCTTCTCCCGGAGCGTCTCCCGTGTGGCCACACGGGAGCATTTCATAGTTCCGGTGCAGTCCTTTGCGAGAGATCGCTTTCAGGCCCGGATGCAGGGTGTAACCGCAACTACCGAGAGTTTGTCCGGTAGGATGGCCTCGGTCGGCCGTACACCGGCCGGGTGCCATTCTGAGTTGGGTACAGGTGTACACGCTCTGCAGAGTTTTGATCTATATGTATAGCCGCGTCCTCGGTCATGGACATGCCCTTGATAGCTCTGTTCTCATATTTTGGGATTTCTACCTCTCCCTGTAGTTGAGAGTGTGTGAGCCGTGGTTGCAGTCGGGGAGAGGAGAGTTGCTCCCTCTACCTCGCAGATCCGATTGCAATCATTGAGGTGCGAGGAGAGGAAGTTCTCGCATCGACCCTAGATGGAGATAGGTTGTGGAGACGGGTCCCTGGGGTACCAGGTGTTCCTGAGTTGAGCTGAGAGTATGGGTTGGGACTTATATGGAGATGTTTCTTTTTATGCTTTGCTACTGCTGCATAGGAAAACCTAAGCCTTTACCTTGTCACTTTTCTTACCCTTTATAGTTAGGCCACTTAAAGCTACATACAGTTGGTGACATGGACCTATCCCATTCCTTGGGGATAGACTTTGGGTGTGTAGGGTACGAGTCTGACTATGACAACAACGTCGATGGGTGGTACGACTGAGGGAGACATCGCTGCGCTCAAGGATGCCTGTGGGCGAGAAGAATAAAAGATGGAGACTCTTTTGGGATGCTAGCTACCGCTGCGTAGACTTTTCACTCTGATTCAGCCAAGAAGCTTGTCATGATGTACTCCATAATGGATTTGTAATAAATTAATTACTTATATTTGTGTGTTTCGTTGTATGGCTGTGATGTATCGTCTGTGATGAGTTCTGTACGCGATAGCGACTGATCCAGGGACTATCACAAGGGTACAGGGGTTCGGATTTTCCTCACCAAAAATCCGGGTTGTTACAGGTGGTATCAGAGCTGTACTTGACCGTAGCACGTATCCCCAGAAATGGCTGATAGTGAATAAGGATTCTCTACGTTTCCTTGCTTTATATAAACTGCTTGAAGTATTTTATAAAAACTTTCCCCTTTTGAAAATATTTTCTTACCTACGAGATTCAACTTTCCTTACGGGGACATGACCATTTGGTCGAGAACTTGTCCGGAACACGATGAAGTGGAGAAGTTTTGCAACACCATGTTAGGCACAACCTCTTGGAGATCTCATAATGATGTACTAGATCGTTGATGTGCTTGCGCCTCTAAGGCCTGAGTCAGCCTCGAGGTAGCTTATATGTGTATCTGTCATGTTTGCTGAGTGCTTGGCTCTTAATGGAGTTAATTGTGTCTTATTGCATCTTCTCATTGAGTGATAAGTTATATATTTAGTAACATTTTCATGTTTGTGTCAGACTTAATTGGTTGGTGAGTGACGATGTCTAAAGTTTTTCCCTTCCATGGTTGTGTTTTCCAGAAGGATGTCGATCAGAAGGTCCGGACGCTTGTTGGCACGCTTTGAAGAGGATGCCGAGGAAGAGGAAGCCCCACAGGGCCGTGGACGTGGCCGTGGCCGTGCCGCCTGTTGACGGAGAAAACTCGTATCCACTTACGATCTGCAAGCGTACGGACCTACACTTTTTTCACCATGGGGATTCCCTAGGTTCTTGTCAATCCGCGGAGCATGGGGATTACAAGCGTTTGATCTAGCACTAACCTAGTTAACTAACCAAACCCTAAACTAAAGACTAATCTAAAGATTACTACTCTACACTAGAGAGGGCTAAGAGACTCACAAGATATATAAAAGACACTTGCCCATAGGGTCTACGATACTTGAGAATGCAACCGCTAAGAGATACAAAACCGATCTAATCTACCGGGGGTTGTGACCATGGTTTCGCCATTTCCTGTGACAACCCCATCCGAGATAATTCCGTACTATCACCTAAACCACTCCATTTGGTCATTAAGCGATAATAAAGAACCATCTCGTTGAGTGTTGCCAGGTCAAAGCCCGGTAAATCACTTGAATCACACACAGAGGATCGAAACGTATACATTAAAACTCCCACGAAGGAGAGTCGAGAGTGCCTTACAAATTAAAACAAATCTTCCCCGTAGGGTCCATTATTACAAACCATGGTTCTTGACATGAAAGTAAATGGTTCAGAGTTTATTAAAACAGCAGAATTAACTAAACGATACGACAAGCATCATAGGAGGCCGTCCATGATGCAATCACTCGTCATCATCCACCCATTCCAGCTCCCAGCTAGGTGGAATCTCTCCAGGCCACACATCACATGCATTACCTAGAAACAACATTTGAATAGCAAGGCTGAGTATACTAATACTCAGCAAGGCTTACCCGTCTAAAATAAAAGACTTTACCTCTAATCATGCAAGGCTTTTGGCTAGTGGGTTTGTTTTGCCAAAAAGCTACTAAGTAGTGAATCCTTACTTTCACATTTTAGCTCAAATTCTAGTAGATTAAATCATTACTAGATATAAGCAATCTATTGCAATCATAAGTTATACAATAAAATTAATCAAATGACAATATTCACAAAGTTCCATCATAAAGGGATATCATGACCAGTAGATTAAGTAGTCTCAGATAATGGTGAGAGGCCGACAATGGATTGATTTAACCCTTGCAAGGTAGACCTAAACACACGGGAGGTGCCCTCACTAAGAGTTCACTAACCAGGCGGTTCCCGTCATTCCTCGGATTGGGATCAGATGTTACAGTCTTAAGTACAAGGTTTACTGGGCTATGCCACCAAGGTCACCCAATCTCACGCATGTACTCAGGTGGCGAGCCCGGGGCCGCAACCCTAAGATTAGTAGCGCAAAGTTCCCACACCGCCTCATTTAGGTACTAGGCTTACCGTGCCCACTTCCGACAAGTGCTTAGTACATTCAAACACTTAACCCACGAAGCCATTGGACCGGAGCCCAAATCCCATGCTCTTACCACATGAGCAATCCATTAATAAATATGGTGATTCCATAAATGAGATCCTATGCTCGCGAGTGACGAACATCACTCGACTTGTACCGGATCCTTAGAGCATAGCAACTAGTGACCTAGCATGCTAGTAAAAGATCATAGGTACTTAGGTATCATGCAACTAGGGTTTCAATTCAACTCCTGAACGTAAATGCACATAGACAAACAATGATAAATTCAGAAGCTTAAAAGAAACACATAGGTTAATGTTTAAACCGGGGCTTGCCTTCGTCAGCACAAGCAGTCAAATAAACTTCCGGCCTTTGGTCCGAGTCTTGATCTATGGACACGTAGTGCACGTCTCCTCCTGTTCCCTCGTCCTCGTCAGCCGGTACAAGCGTGTAGCTACCGTCGGGAACTTCTACACGGAGGATGCATATGCAATAATTAGTGGTGAAATTAATTTAATTTAATAAAAAAACAGCAACACATGACAACAAGAAGCACATGGTTGACCATATTCACCTTGACAAAAATATATTCATGATACTCTTCCTTTTAAAGAATATTATGAAGTGCTTTATTATTTATTCTTCTCTTTATAGTGATTGTGTACATATTTAAATTAATAAAGTTATTTATTTGCACAAAACAGCAAGGGGTGGTTTTCAGCCCTAAACCATCTCCACAACATCCATAGGGTTCCTAAGGATGGTAGGGTGGTTTTCCAATTTAATTTCCTTATTAAGCTTAAAATGGCTTTCTCATTTTTATTCATCAATTTAATTTATAAAATTGCAGTGGTGACATTCCTGAGCTCCCTAACCTTATACAAGTCCACTGGACCAGCAAGCAGACTTGTTTGAGCTATGAAAATAAACATACCAAAAATAATATTTCTAGCTACCATGAATGAGATAAATGCATACAAAAAATAAATACATCACTTCTGGATCCAATTTTTCTCCTACATCACCTCTGACTTTAAACAAGGCTAGGAAACCAACAAATACACCAAGAGCCATTTTAGATCTTGAACTAGGCATTTATGATTAAAACCAAGTATAAATCAGGAACAAATATTTCTGCTAGTTATCAAATCATGATTAATTCAGGAATGGTACATCTAGGCATTTCAAGACTCTACTCAGAAGTGGAGCTCAAAAATCGATTTAATTTTGCTACAAAAATCATTAAGCAGAAATAGCATAAATACAAGATAAATCATAATAAAAGATTTACTCAGTAACTTTGTGCAAATTTTGGTTTAGAGCCTACACATGGCATTACTCACAACATATCCAAAAATCAGCCCAAGATCACATATAGATTTTGAACTACAACAAAGGTAGGTTAAACTGATTTCAATTTTTCATGCAAAAACTGTCACTCAAAAGCATGGTCATGCTTTGCAAAAGATGTAGGTCTACTCACAAAGAAACCAACAAAATTGGTTTTGCATTTTTTCGATTTTTCTGTGATTTTATACGAATTTTCTAAGGTTCAGCCAAAGTCAACAAAACTAGAAGAATCTATTTGCAAATAGGCCCTCGGCTAGGATTTCTTTTCACAGATATACCCTCGGTTTGCGTTCAAGCCCCTGGGAAGAGTTGGGACCTTGCAGTGGGGTCCTCAGGCTCGGCTGGCGGCGGGGATCGCCGGATTCCGGCGAGGCCGTGGCTGGAGAGGGTCGGGGACTGGGCGAAGGACGACTAGGTGCTCAGCTAGGGGCGGTTGGTGGCCAAGGATGTGGTCAGGGCAGCGCCGGCGACAGCACACGGCGGAGCCAGGCGGCGGCGGCCGCGGGAATGGCTCCTCCGGAGAGGTCGTGTCTCGACCTGGACAACAAGCGGCTTGGGAGGCTGGGGTGGGGGTCATGGCAGTGCTGGTATGTTCAAATGACAGTTTGTGGCTCGGGAGGGGGGAACTCGCCGTGGAGGCGGCCATGGCGAACGGCACACGCAAGCGGCGGCGACGACGGCACGCGCGGAAGGAAACGGTGGGACTTAAATAGACGGGCGAGTGGAGAGGCGGTTCGCGCACGTCAGGTCGTCAGACACGGTCGCGGTATGGGCATGGAGGGGGGGTGACGGCGGTACGGTGGTGTCGCGACTGGCCAGGCGGCGGCATGGGCGGTGCGCGCGGCGACATGACGGGCGGAGGCGGTTTGGGCGGTGGTCGAGGGGGGCCCACTGGACAGTGTGGAATGCCGCTCCGCGCTCTCCACGTGGCAGCCATGACCTCGGCGTCCGGACCCAGTGGGGGCCGCGGCGAGGACGACTCACGGCGTTGGCGTGGACAACGCGCTCTGGAACGCGCAGGGGTGCAAACTGCTTCGGCCTAGCATGGTTTGACCGAGATTTTCTCACAAATTTTCAACTGAAGTGCACCTTGAGGTAAAAAGCAAAGTTGGAGGTCTCATGACCCTAAACAACATTTACAAAGGCACTTATGTGATTTAATCAATAGATTGTGCACAAAAGGCATGCCAAGTTGAAGATTTTCTCGACACCTGTGAACAGTAACAGTTGACGTTGACCGAGGTTTTTCACACCTTTCCACTTCGAATTTGAAATGCCAATCAACATAAAAGTTGTGTCCCATGAAAAACTGCACAACTTTTGTATTGGGAGAATTTGAAGTGTTCAGGTGAAATTTGGAGAACACGACAAAAGTTCTAAAGAGGTTCAAGGACATCAAGAGGTTGACTAGGGTTTTGACTAGACCTTTGACCAAGGTTTGACCATTAGTGATTGTTGGCTAGGTTTTCGAGGTGATGACCCAGGTTGACCAGAGTTTGACCAAAGTCAACGTGTTTGACTTGGTTGACTAGGTCATTAGGGTTAATTAACCCTAAATGAAAACCTGGGGTGTCACATTTCCCTCCCCCCGTACTGTCACTACGCGGAGGTACTCATGACTAGACCTATGATGATCACGACGTATTGAAGAGTTCTAAGGGAGAAGTGAGATCTATACTCCCAAAAAGCATGGTAGCTAACCTTAAACATGAAAAGCACTTCGACACTAGATTGATAGATTGAAACCATAAAAGTAGCAATTACATCTCAAGATCGTTTACAACCCATGGACAAATGAGAAGATTACCCCATCAAGGCGCTAAGCATGGCGCCGTTGATCATGGTGACTCTTCCGACGGTGTCTTCCTTCTCCTCCGGGGGTGTCGTGGCAGGGCCTCGATGTCCTCCTCCACTTGTGGTTGCCTCCTTGGACTCGAGCGATCCTTCTCGCTAATGATCTCTCTCCTCTCCTTCCTCTCTAGCTTGTGGACAGCCTCTCGGGCGAATGGCTCTCTCTCTCTGTGAATGGTGGCGCCCCCACGTACTTAGGGTTGTATCATCTTCATGCTCAAGAAATGGGGGGCCGAACCGCCACGGAAATGGGCCAGGCCGGTCGGCCTGGGCCGACCGGCCCAGGTCCATCCCGGCCCGATTCAGTCGCCCCTTCACTCCCGTGGATCCTCTTGCCATTTTGCACTTTGCCCCCTTCAATTACATCATTTTGACGATGTCATCCTCACGTCCAAGATAGAGGGTCTTCTCGCATGAAGTCCGGTCTTTTACGCTTTAATCCTCGGGGATGTTCCTTTGTAACACTTCGGTCCTTGCCACCTTTGGTAGTGATTTCATCATGCTCTCAAACAAGAACGGGACTCCTCATTTGCTCCTTTGAACTTGTTGTGACTCCGTCCTTTTAGTTCATGTTTTCCTGCAAAAACACAACACTTCCAAATGCACATACGAAGATGAACTTGTCATATCATTAGTGTGCCTAGTGGCGGGTTAGTTCCATAATCAAGCTCAAACCAAAGTGTAATGAACATGTTTGGTGCACCAAAATACACCGTCAACATCTCCCCCACGCTTAGATCTTGCTCGTCCTCGAGCAAGTTCCTTGCAAAAGAACTTTTGTCCATGGTGTTGAAAACATGCTCCGCTAATTCTTCCTTCACAAGTTAGTCAATCCTTTATTTTTAATATAATAAACATGAAGCAATGATCATGATACATAAACATGGGCGTTTAGAATTTTTACCAAATCGAGATTTACCCCACAACTCATACCTTTCACTCGAGGTCCTCAATTCCAGCCATGCTTACTTCTTTGCTTCCATCGGAGGGTTTTCATGATTTTCAAAAAAATAAAATTCCTGCAACAAGTATTAGACAAAAACCTTTCTCCAAGTTCTCACATGTCGCTCATTTGAAGTGGCTATCCTAAACAATTCATAAACTCTTACCTCCCACTAGTCTCTCATATATCATGTAAGGTGGAGCTATAGGTATGGCTAGTGAGATCAACACAAATATTGTCAAGCTAAGAAAATCCTCTAATGGTTGTTTACCTTTCGAGCCAATGATCATGAGAATTAAACCATGATGTGGGGGTGTCAAGGATAAGATATAGAATGGTGGACATGTGCAAGGGCAAAAGAAAATAAGACTATGAGGCACCAATGATGTCCTCGTTGTCGGATTGCACATGGTTTGGAAAAATAGAAGATTCGTCTCTTAACAACAACGTGGCACCCTTCCTTGAACTTGATTTAATCTTCACTTGATTCATCCCTCTTCATACCTTTCTTGCTTTTCCTCCTTCTCTTTCTTTCTCCCCCTTTTTTTCTTTTTTCTCTTTCTCTCTTCCCCCTTTTTTTTTCTTTTCTTTTCCATACACATATTTTTTCTTTACTTTTCTTTCTCTCTTGACATCTTTACCTCTTTTCCGAAGCTCTTTGCTCATCTTTTCTTGCATAAATACAATCTGAATTTCAAATAAAAACCATGCTAGGAACGAGACGAAACTTCGAACATAGGTTGTGTTCAAGGAATACGATGTACAAAAGAGATATTATGGTTTGGGTATGGAATTAAGTGATGTACGGGACTTTCGATGTGAGAGTCTCATTACTGAATACATGACGAGGCTAGCAATAAAAGATACATAAGACAAGGACATGATCATTGCTCGACTTAAAACTTCCAAGAGAGAAGGATCCTAGCCCAACTCATCATTCTAACCGCACTTATGGTGGAACGGATATTGAGTTGGCCTTGTATAGGATTTTTCTTTGTCTCTCAACTTGGAAAAAGAGAGTTTGCTAACCATTATTACAAGGGTTTTCATATAATTTTCAGAATTAAACTCCTCCAACATTAGCATCAAACTTAGCATAACCAAAACGAGGTTCTAGATCAAAGTATAGTGCGGGCACTTTTAGAGGTGAAAACTCCACTAAGCACCACGGTAAACTTTTCAAACCAAATGCTCATGCTCATATATCAAAAATTAAAGAAAAACATATGAGTAACGAAAGAAAAAGCATCGCATGAGACAAAAATTAAAGACACTTTTTATTTGATTTGTTTCGACTTGAACACTAAATTAACACACTTCAAGCTAAAAATTTTAAAAACACACCTAAAGATTGTTGGTATTTCTTAACGTCGATGCTAAGTTATGAGTTCCTAGCAATGATGCCAGAAATGACCAAATGGTAATCCTAACAATTACAAGAGTCCACAAGCGCACAGAAGTACCATTGTAGCATTTCCCCAAAGGAGTATTCCAAAGGGTATCGAATCCAAGGAAGGCTGGGTGGATTAATAAGTTCAACACTATTGCAATGAGTATAAATCATAGACGGAAACAAACCGGACACCCAAATATAGGGGTGAGGTATGATAGATAAGTTGGTAGTGTGAACACACAAACACACTCTCTCTAAAGGTCCTAGGCTTAGGAGGCAACATATGAGTTAGTTCTAGGTTCTAAGGTACTAAACACACGAAGTTAGTAAGACGAGTTAGATACACACTAGCATTGCATGACTGTTGGCTCAAGCACCCAGGTACAAACGGGGAGCTAACCTCCCTCGTCGCTTACGCATGACTCCGGTTGTTAGACTTTAGACTCCTACAACGTATCCGAACGTGGGGGATTCCATAAGGGTCCAACGGCTGTCACTACCGTGGCCTACCCCAAGACAAACCGTGGGATACACTCATAAGTAACGTAGCTATGCAACCCAAGCACCACGCTTACGTTGTTAGCAGGACTCTGACCGGCCCGGGCTATTGTGACCCAGGTCAGAGCTACCAGATAAACCAACCAATTACACCGAGTACCATAGCTTTAGCACGAACTTCATACAACATGAACATGGAATCTAACTGGATCAAACTAGGCTAGGTACACAAACGGATTTGTGCTTTCCTATGTCTATTCAACAAGATCAAAGGGTCGTGTTCGTGAAGAACAAGAGCCTCTAACTTATGAACAAACACCAAAAACATGAGTAAGTCACTCGTCAACTGGATCGAAAGGCCTTGTTCATCAAGAACATGAGCCTCTAAATGATGAACAAGTGAAGAACACATGAACAAATCACCCATGTATACAAGCACAACTTTATATGAAATAGTTATATAACTAAAGTAGAGCAAAGTCATACAAAGAAATAAAGATACAAGAGAACTCATACCTAGATCCCAAAGTATACTTGGAACCTGAAGGAGAACTACTCTAGCCTACCTCCTAGCCTTAGAAACCAAAAGTGAGAGGAGGAGTAAAGTGTGTTGGTAAGAAATGAACCCCTCCCCTTCTATTTATAGGCTGAGCACCGACGTCAAGAGGAGCCTAACACCCCGGGAATGGACTGAGGGACCAACCAGGAGCCACCATGTGGAAACCCCTGTGGGCCCCACTCGGGGTGTGCTTTCTCCAAGTGGCTGGCCCGTGGGTCCTTAGGTCGGTCCCCGGTGTACACGTGTTCTTGAGGCGTTTTAGACGCTCTGGTGGGCCCATGGATCCATGTGAAGTCCACGTGTCACGCTCTGATTCGTCGAGGCTTGCCTCCCTTGGATTGGTGACATGGCTTGCATGCATGGCATCTGAGGTGGCAGCCCCTCCTTGGCTGAGGTGACGTGACATGAATCATAGAAGGTGAGTTTGCTACTTCTTTTATGCTTATTTTCCTGCAATCACATAATCTCCAAGGACAAGTGGAACTACATTATTCTTAACTAAAATGCGTGTAAGAAATGCCTCTTGCTCCTTTATTCATGAGTAAATTGACGGCTAAAGTAAGCACTTACCAGCCGTCAACAACTCCCCCAATCTAGCCTCTTGCTCGTCCCGAGCAAGACACTCAGGACTTAGGTTGGTTGATCAGGAGTTACTACGATGTTGTATTCCTAATTTATGACAAGCATACAACTAGGTACTCTATCAAGGATCGAATGAGTTGGCATTAATCTTACCTTATGCTTGATTGATATGGGGCTTGTAGCTTCACCTGCCTTGGGCGGTTGAAAGATAGAATGGTTGTATAGAAATTACTAATCAAAAGTACCTTGATCAGTTATCAATCCGGAGGTTTTGCAAATTTTCACAAACAAATCAAAGTTCCTCAAATGATGCTCTCGGATCGCTCATTGTGTATGATTCCTCACCAAGGCATTGTTTTGCCTTCTTTCTCCACCTACTCCTAATAAGCTGATATGTGGAGCTGTAGGTAGGGAAAACATGTGGCATACCTGTTTCTCATGTATTGTCGAGTCGAAAACTGGATCCTTGGGAGCAACAAGTCATACAACCTGATCAAGATGTGCATGTGTGTGTATATGGCAGATGGATGATGAACTCCTTTTTGCATAGGATTCTCTCTTGTCCTTTTGAAATTTTTGAGACTTGGGCTATGTCTCTTTATTCTTTTTTTGCATGCTCTTGAGCATGTGTGTTTTTTCTTTTTCTTTTTTTACATAGCCCATAGTCCTTGCTGAATATTTTTGGAGAGAGAGAGTAATCATGGAACAATACGCGGAGCTTTATTTGTGGAATGGACGGGGGATGGATGAAATGATGGGTGCTAACTTCCGGTGTAGAAGTTTTGCATATAGTGGCTGTGTACGTGATCTTGATCATGGGAGCATGACAAGTTTCTAGCCGAGGGTCACAACAATTCGACAAGACTCAATGAAGAAAACAAGTACCATATGTGGAGGCTAACAAAAGCTAGGATCTACATATGGCTTTGGATAGGAATTCTTCATCATTGAGGAACTTATCATTTTATCATTTTTCAAAAGAAAACTCCGGATATCAAACATCACTTAGCACTAGCTCATAGCAACCCTATTATACCATATCGTACCTCACAACAACCTAGGCAAAGGTCATGCTTTTTGCTACCCACAAGTTTCAAGCTAAGGTTTGATCATGCAAGCCAACAAACTCAAAACTAAAATAGGGTATTAAGCTGTAGCAAGGCATACAAAAGGAATAAACAGAGCAACTATTCATCATTTCAACCATAGAGAACAAAAACATTCTTACCACACATAAGAAAGCAAACTAATTTAGGAAAGCAAATAAATATTTTTGGTCTTTTTAATTTTGCAGATTTTTATGTGTTTTTATCATGTGAGATTTTGAAAATAAAGATACAAGTTACCTCAGATTGGGGGTCCTCCCCCAAGCTAGCTTCAGGCTCACTACTGTGGAGGGGGAAATCCCATCCATCGGTAGTAAGCCCTCTGCTCCTCCAACTGCTGCTGCTGTGCCTGCTCGATGGCATGGAGTCTCTCGCCAGACATACGCTGCCAGTCCCGGGTGGACTCAACGTGTTGGTGCATGGTCTCCTCCATGTCGCCGACTTGGATGTTGAGCTCGCTCATCTGCTGAGTGAGGGTGGCCCCACGAGATGACGAGCACAACCCGGACGACGAAGATGTCGCATCTCCATAGGCAGTACCGATAGGGATGGCCCACTCATCACTGCCTGCACTAGCCCAAGCCGAGCTACTCTCACCCTGCTGGTACATGAGCTGATCCCAACCGGGAGCATATTCGGGAGTAACCCCAGGCATGTACTCGGTAGAGGTCCATGTACCGGGCGTAGGTGTGGTAGGCTGAGGCTATGGCTGAGGCGACGACTGCAGAGATGGCTGTGGTGGCGGCTGTGGTGCTTTGGCTGCTCTCCTCGATGCACTCCTAGTGACCCTGTCACCAGAGACACTAGAATGATGAGGTTCCTCGAGAGGAACGGTCAGTGGCCCTTGGCCGTACAACCTAAAATCCGGGTTAGGTAACCGAATTTGGTTTGTGTGGCCAGGGTAGAAGAAAACCAAAGAATCATCCGAACCCTTCTTAAGAATATGTCCCTGAGTCAAATAAGCCTCATCAATTTGAGTCCGGGGGTTAGCAATGGAGGGCACATTGGGCCCTTACGTAACCCCAAGATTCGTGACGATGCGAGAAATCAAAGACATACACTCAATAGAACCCGTCATCTTAAAATTTGTCAACCATTGCCGAATCATAGCTTGCACAGGGGAGATCTTGATCCGTTTGACCGCGACATATAAGATCATCATCTCGTCAGTGCGCACAGTTCGTACATCATCCCTAGGAAAGAGAATGATGGCGAGCCACTTGTGCCACAGTCGGAGAGTGGGATGCAAGATATCGTTGCACCGAGGTGTCAACTTGCTGCGAACAGGCCGACCAAAGAGTTCTTCCCAAAAGTTTTCGCGGTTAAAACCGATGCAAGGTTGCTCAAGAGAAATAGCTCAGCGACGATGAAAACTGAGGGTGCAACTAAGATCTTTCCATGAAACTCGATACGGAACTCCATGAAATCGAAATGAAATACCAGATGCATCCTCATGAAGAGTGCAGAGAAACTGGATGGTGATAGGCCTAGAGCCGATCTCCTGAACCGGGACAAAACCTTCCCAACCTAGAGCTTGCCGAATGGAATCGAACTCAGAGTCCATACCTGTTTTCTCGAGAAGGTCCGGGTCAAACTCCTTGGTGTTGGCAAAGACTCGGTCCTTGATGAGAGCGTAGGCTTGTCTCTCGCGATCGTCCCTCAAGTCGATGAAGGCGGCATCGACGACATACACTTCTTCGGCTTGTGGCGTGGGTAGCTCTTCCTCTTCCTCTTCTTCATGGTCGGTTGACATTGGGCTTGGTGCAGCTTCGGAATGACGAGACGATCTCCCCCCGTCACGTGAACGGCGTGAGTGAGTCACCTTCCGGAACACACCGGCGGCCCAACTCATGGTGCACAACGAACAACACAAGCAACTCGGTGATTGATTAGTAAAAATGAATGAACTTCTTACCGAGGTTGCTCCACCAATGATCAATATTTCAGCAACACTTGGAGAGAATACTTGGCACCTCAATCTCGAGCAAGAAATCCAAGAAAACCAAAGAGCAAGAACAAGAGGGGAAGAGAGTGATGGAAATGAGTGAATGGGTGAAGGCACCCCTCAAACCCCCTGGTATATATAGGCAATGGAGCCAGGCACCGAGGCATGGGCCGTGTGTAACGGCTAGGAGCCGTTGGAGGAAAGAGGGCGGAAGTATCCGTTGGCCTGGATCGGCCGACCTGTGGGGTCGGCCGACCCCACCTCGGGCCCGCTCACCTCCAGATTTTTACAACGGCTCTCTAACGGTTATTTGATGGCCTACCTTGGTGTCTCGGTCCAAATTCACCCAAAATCTTGCTCAAATGAATTTTTAAGGATTTTCCAACTCAAAATTTTATTTTCAGAATTTTTATTTGAAAAAGGGAAATTGGCTAGAAAAATTCTAGTATGCAGATGCAAGAATGGAAAATTCAAATATGCATTGGGAAAATTCAAATAAAATTTTGGAAAGGGAAATATGAGATAACTACCAATTTTACCTTTTGGCGAAAGGACTCATCATTTTGAGTCTGAGAGCGAGACTTTTCTCGGTGATCAGTTCCACTCATCACCGCACTCCCGAGAAGTAGAGGGGCGTGACTTCTTTACTTCCCGCCACACTTTCCATATTTTCTTTGGATTAGCCGGCGTAGTGGGAAGTTGCTGGGGTTGTAGCTCCGTCCACTCCCCTGATTGCTCATTCGTACCCTGCAATGTGTAACACTGCTCCTCTGTTGCTCGAAAGCGGAACATCATACTCTTCTTCCCAATTCGAAAACGGATGGTTCCGGATCCGACCTTGATTCTCGCATTGACATCACTGAGGAAAGGTCTCCCAAGAATGAGAGGCATTCCCCCATCATCTTGCATATCGAGGACCACGAAATCCGTGAAGATGCATGAACCTTGGACGAAAACCAATATGTTCTCTACTATTCCCTCTAGATATCGGATCGATGAATCAACAAGCTGGACTGTCTTTGAAGTTGGAGTCAGAGCTGGATACCCCAATTGTTCGAACATGGCCTTGGACATGAGGTTAACACTTGCACCAAGGTCACAAAGAGCATTCTTGATCTTCCTAAAATAAATCTTGCAGATGATAGCCGGATAACCAGGATCCTTCTTGTGTGTAATGGTTGAAGATTCGCATGGATCAAGAACCTGCTGTATGGGTCTCCCTGCATAGTCAGCAACTCGTGCCCGCCCAGATGGCTTACCCCATCCGGTGGACACTGCACAAACATTTTCACAAGAAGACACGGGTTGCCCCAGAATCTTCCCGTCTTCAGCAGAGGGGACCAAAGCAGCTAACTGAGCCAACTGGGTTTCTATCATTTTGTTAAAGCTCAGCTGGTTCTTAAGAGCAGAAGAAAGGCTATCAATTTTAACATTAAGGCTTTCCAAAGCCTTATCATAGGCAGCTGTTTTCGTATTAAAACCATCATTGATCTTAGCTTGCCCGAAAACCAGATCTCTCAGGGAAGGTTGGTTTGGGTTGAAAGAATTACCTTGATTACCTCCCTAATAATAAGGGTGTGATTGATTCCACGTTTGACCTCCTTGTGGACGATAACCATTGTTGTTGCCGTTCATGTACATCACGTCCTCCTGGGTAGTAGGGCAATAATTCCCTGAATGGCCAGTGTCACCACAGACTTCGCAAGTCATGCGAGAATCCATAGCTTGAGTAGTGACGGCCATGGCAGCCTTCTCGCTGGTCAGATCGTCCAATCTTTTCATAAGCAGGTCCATCTTGGCGTGCAACATATCCGCTTCCTTGACAGTATGTGTACCCCTTTGACGTGGCTGGAGTCGATCATCACTCCATCCTTGGCTGGAGATGATCTTCTCAATAAGTTTGGTTGCTTCAGCAATAGTAAGAGAGAAGAAAGCCCCTCCAACAGCAGTATCAATATAACCTCAGGCTGTCAGAGTCAGCCCATTATAGAAACTCTGAAGAATAAGCCAGTTGTCCATCCCATGATGGGGACAAGCCAGGATGTACTCCTGAAGCCTCTCCCAAGCTTCTGGAATGGTTTCATTTGCTGCTTGCTTGCTGGAAGCTTGAAATTCTCCCCGGAGGGCATTGGTTCAGCCCAACGGAAAGAACTTCATGAGGAATGCCACCGAGCATTTTGCCCAGGTGTCAATATCTGCACGGTTCGCATAGAACCACTGCTTTGCCTTTACCAGGAGTGAGAATGGGAACAGTCGCAGACGGATGGCATCTTCCTCCACTCCTCGTATAGTGAAGGTACTGCACACCTCCAGGAACTGTTGCAAGTGGGCGCTCGCATCTTCATTAGGCTTGCCACAGAATGGGTTAGCCTGTACCATCGTAATGAGGCCAGTTTTGATCTCAAAGTTCCCATTCCCGGTGTTGATCTCGAGGCCGGTGAGCACCTGATCCGCAGAGCGAGCAGAGTACTCGCGAAGAGTCTTTTCGGGGTTGGCCATAGGAGTTGATGTAGATAGCACAAAGGAAGCTGGGTTGACTTCCGTACGTACACGCTGGGGAGAACCGAAATGAGTTCTAGCTCTCCTTACAAGTGACACAGGATCTTCAGTGAAATTCGGCGGTAAGTCGAAACCAGTCATACACTACCTATCTTCATCATCAATAGACAAAGAAGACAATCAAAGTTAGCCTGCATTGAGAACTGTTTCATTCCTGTCATGATTATAAACATATGCAAAGTGTTGATATGTTATCCTTAGCCTTCCCCGGCAACGGCGCCAGAAATGCATGTTGGTATTTCTTAACGTCAATGCTAAGTTATGAGTTCCTAGCAACGATGCCAGAAATGACCAAATGGTAATCCTAACGATTACAAGAGTCCGCAAGCGCACGGAAGTACCATTGTAGCATTTCCCCAAAGGAGTATTGCAAAGGGTATTGATTCCAAGCAAGGCTGGGTGGATTAACAAGTTCAACACTATTGCAATGAGTATAAATCAAAGATGGAAACAAACCAGACACCCAAGTATAGGGGTGAGGTATGATAGATAAGGTGGTAGTGTGAACACACAAACACACTCTCTCTAAAGGTCCTAGGCTTAGGAGGCAACATATGAGTTAGTTCTAGGTTCTAAGGTACTAAACACACGAAGTTAGTAAGACGAGTTAGATACACACTAGCATTGCATGACTGTTGGCTCAAGCACCCAGGTACAAATGGGGAGCTAACCTCCCGCGTCGCTTACGCACGTTGTTAGACTTTAGACTCCTACATCGTATCTGAACGTGGGGGATTCTGGAAGGGTCCAACGGCAGTCACTATCGCGGCCTACCCCAAGACAAACCGTGGGATACACTCATAAGTAACGTAGCTACGCAACCCAAGCACCACGCTTACGTTGTTAGCAAGACCCTGACCGGCCCGGGCTATTGTGACCCAGGTCAGAGCCACCAGATAAACCAGCCAATTACACCGAGTACCGTAGCTTGAGCATGAACTTCATACAACACGAACATGGAATCTAACTGGATCAAACTAGGCTAGGTACACAAACAGATTTGTGCTTTCCTATGTCTATTCAACAAGATCAAAGTGTCGTGTTCGTGAGAACACACTAGCCTCTAACTTATGAACAAACACCGAAAACATGAGTAAGTCACTCGTCAACTGGATCGAAAGGCCTTGTTTATCAAGAACATGAGCCTCTAAATGATGAACAAGTGAAGAACACATGAACAAACCACCCATGTATACAAGCACAACTTTATATGAAATAGTTATATAACTGAATTAGAGCAAAGTCATACAAAAAAATAAAGATACAAGAGAACTCATACCTAGATCCCAAAGTAGACTTGGAACCTAAAGGAGAACTACTCTAGCCTACCTCCTAGCCTTAGAAACCAAAAGTGAGAGAGGAGGAGTAAAGTGTGTTGGTAAGAAATGAACCCCCTCCCCTTCTATTTATATGCTGAGCACCGGCGTCAAGAGGAGCCAAACACCCCGGGAATGGACAGAGGGACCAACCAGGAGCCACCACGTGGAAGCCCCTGAGTGGCGGCCACAAGGTCGGTTCGGCCGACCTGTGGGGTTGGCCGACCCCCTGTGGGCCCCACTCAGGGTGTGCTTTCTCCAGGTGGCTGTCCTGTGGGTCCTTAGGTTGGTCCCCGGTGTACACGTGTTCTTGAGGCGGTTTAGACGATTTGGTGGGCCCATGGATCCATGTGAAGTCCACGTGTCATGCTCTGATTCGTCAGGGCTTTCCTCCCTTGGATTGGTGACATGGCTTGCATGCATGGCATCTGAGGTGGTAGCCCCTCCTTGGCTGAGGTGACGTGGCATGAATCATAGAAGGTGAGTTTGCTACTTCTTTTATGCTTATTTTCCTGCAATCACATAATCTCCAAGGACAAGTGGAACTACATTATTCTTAACTGAAATGCGTGTAAGAAATGCCTCTTGCTCCTTTATTCACACTACGTGAAAACCTCAAATAGGTCACGCAGCATTTGTAACGGGCTCTTAACACCCGTTACATGCACCCACATCTGTAACGGTTGTTGTTTGGCGCCCGTTACCCATAAGCGCGGCAGGCCGACCCCGGGGTTGGCCTCCGCAACGCCCGTTACCAATGTGGACTTCTGGTAACGGGCTTCTTAAATGCACGTTACATTAATTCTTTGTAACGGACCTTAATGTGAGTTCGTTACAAAAGTTAATCGTATTGGTAACGGGCTTGTAAAATCCGTTACCGATCAATGCCCTATCAGTAACGATCTCTTTAAGTCCGTTACTGATCGCTGCCGTATCGGTAACCGGATTTAGTGTCCGTTACCGATGACCATTTGACGCCCATTACTAGACTTAGAGCTCAATAATTAAAGTCTAATAGCACTCTTCACTACCGTGAAGTGGGAACGCGGCGGCAGTGAACAAAGGAGATGGAGGTTTGTTAATCCATGTCTCCTTTGTGAAGAAAGGAGATGGAGGTTTGTGAATCCGCGTCTCCTTTGAGGCTGTCTTCATTGACAGGTCAGCTCGATCTCTCATTGCTTCCATTTCAATATACAGGCACAATCAACACATATATCTTTTGAGACAAAACAGACATCATAAGAGAGATAACTTGTCCACATAGATGAAGATAACTTGTCCACAGGAATAAAGAATAATTATTACAAACAGTTAACTTAACTTGTCCATCAGGCTAGGACTTAACTTGTCCATCACATTAATTATTTACTATGGTCGTGCTACCTGACCATACACATCAACAAAAGCATGCCCCTTGAACATCCACAAAAGTATGGCTATCTGACCCTGCACATGAACAAGCTTGAACTTCCTCATGCCCCATCAAGATTGGCTCTTTTTGCAGCCTCGTCATAAGCAACCAAGGATTCTTGAAGCCCTTCGAGCGCATCTTCAATGGGCTCGAGATTTTGTTCAGTAGTATACTTGTACCTCCTTATGTGCTTAGCCTTTTTGACGAGGATGTTCACTTCTTTCGTGATTTTTCAAACTCAGGTTTCACATAATCCCAAACATTAAGGTTTAGAAGTAACTCAAGCTCTGCTCGCGACTCAAAGAGTTTTGCCTGAAATAGGGTTAAACATGGTATAAGAATAACATAGTTAATTCAGAACTAATTTTCCTCAGAACTTGGAGTAGTATAGGCACAGTAATCATCATAGGAAAATTATATAAGAACTTGAAAATTATCCTAGGCTTCATAACAGGGTGACAAGTAAAAGCAGAACTTAGTTCAGAACTGATTTGCCTCAGAACTTGGTATAAGATCATGACAAGCATGGAAGACATCATCATAGGCACTAACTTTATCAAGCTCAAGCTCCATCTATAGAACAAGTAAAAAGGCAGTGAGATTCAGAGAAACTTGCCTCGTCGTCGTCGTGGTCGTTGCCAGAGTCAGAGATGAGGTCCTCTACACCTTCGCCGCTCCCTTGACCCCTCTCCGTCATTGCCAGACACTTGTGCTCGCAGACGTTAGGCAGTCGCCTCGCCCACTTCACTACCCCCTTGCCGGCACGCTCCTCCTTGCCGCTGCTTGGCCCCTCGTCGGAACCCGAGAGGATCCAGTCGAGGACCCTCGTCTCCGGCATTGGGTTCACTCCACCACCGCTTGGCGCCTCTCCGGTGCTCATTGTCATCTCCCTCTTCACCGCCATCTAGTCGGCACGCGCGCGGATCCAGTTGTGGCACCACTTCTCGTTTCGGTTCTCCTCAATCCCAGGTGTGTGGGGTCGTCCGCTGCTTGGCCCCTCGCCGGCTCTCATCATCGTCTCTGTCTCCACGCCTCCTCTCACCCTAGTGAGAAATGAGGAAAGCGTCGTGTGCTGTGCTTATCCATTCAGAAAGAAGAAGGGGAGATGGAATGGGCCGGGGCGGTTGAATATTCATTTTGCAAAATGGATAGTCACTGCCGATGCGGGTTAGCAAACCCGCGTCGCTTTGTTTGCTGGTGCGCGGGCGGGCAACGATTACCTTCTTTATACTAGGCTGCTGACGCTAACGCGTGGGCTCGACACTTTTTTTTTGAAATGACACTTGCTTCCCTCAAAAATTAGGGCCCATAAAACAACACCTAAAAATTAATAAAAATACGAACAATTCATAGTTTTTTTTGAGAATCGAACAACTCATAGTTGGGCATTTGGTATTTGAATAAAATATGAATAGTCACATGTCTCCTTGTGACCACATGTCTCTTTTGTGGCCAAGAGCTCTCCTAAGCGTACACGGGTTCCGAGGCGTGTGACCGGCCGCCTGACGGTTCCCCGTCTTGTCACTATAAATCCCCGGCCGGCCAAGAACTTCGTCAACCGCGCCACCAAGAAAACCCCAGCACCACCTTCTCTGGTCACCAAGAAGTGAATCCAAGAGCTTCTTCTTCCTCAAGCGTGCACATGGCATCGTCAAGCGAGCCGTCCAGGAAGCGGGGGAGGGGAGGAGGATGATGACGATGAAAGCCGCCGCCGTCGGCTCATCAAGGAGGGGACGGCACTGGCACCCGAGGAGCCCGAGGAGGTGCCACCGCCCCTGCCTGACGAGCCCGAGGAGGTGCCGCCACTGCCGCCCCCGCTCGAGGAGGCGCCAGCGCCGCTGCCTGTGGAGGCCACCCCTGCTCCTGCACTAACTGCTGAGGAAGCCAGTTGGTCAGTCAACTTGTTTCGCGAAGCTTTCAACAGGCTTCGACGGGTGGCCGTTCATCTCGGGGTCCTAGGACCCAATGATCCGCTGCAGAGGACCGTGAAGGATTTCGCCTTCAAGATCCATATCTTGGCTGGGGACCATGAGAGAGGCGTGCTCGGCCCCGTCGACGACAATGGCGACGATGATGGCGGCCTCGACGGCTCCGGCTCCGACGCCGACGGTGGGGCTCCTTCGGCGGTGACTACCTCTGCTTAATTAATTTGTTCCTCTGTTAATGTGTTCCTCCTGTGTGTTTGTTGAACTTGTGATGAACTAGTAGATCTAAGAGACGCGGGTAGATCAATCCATGTCTCCTATAACGCATTGCCAATGTCTATGGCAGCAGCTTACAATGAATTGCAATGTGTATGCCAGAAGTTTGTTACTCTGTTTGTGTCATTATATGGCAGCAGTTTACATCGAATTGCAATGTGTATGCCAGAGTTATGCCAGAAGTTTGTTACTCTATTTGTGTTAATCCGTGTCTCCTTTGCCTCGTGCTACAATGAAATGTTAGCACAGATGAATTGATGAATTTTGTGATATGTGACACATAATTTGTGACCCAATTGTCATTCCATCCATTCTTCATTCATACATTTAAGTTTGCCATCTGTGACAAATTTTTCATTCTTCATCCACACAGATGAAGCAAAAGCACCACTTTTAACATCAGAATAACTTCTTTGCAGCATAATCCCCAGTAAACATCCAAATACTACACAAACAACAGCCACAATAATCAAGTTCATCTTCCAGATCACATTGTCCATCTTCTCCTCCAGTGTTTTCTTCCTCTGCTTGTCCTCCAGTGCTTGCCTCTGCTCGCCGCTCCCAATTTGACATTCCACTGAATCAACTACTTCATCGACCGCGTCTGCCCAGTTTGACGGTCGAAAAACAATGATGCCAGCATCCTTCAGCATCTGGAGATACTCCTTGTGGAAATAATAAAATCCACAATTCTTGGTGTACTACAAATCAAAAGCACATAAGAACCCTAACTCAGATTTAGGAAACATAGCAGACTACTCACCGAGTTCCTTGCACACTTGAAATAAAGATGACCGTGGTTTTCACCTTCCTTCTGTGTCCGCCCCTCCACCACCCGAGCCATACCATAGTCCGGGCAAGGGACCAGTGGAAAGCCGCTTAGCTCACCGACTGGATCCAAGCCGATGGAGTGATTACGGCTGCTCTGGCAACCTTGAACCCTGCTCCTCGCACGTGCACCTCCAGACGAATCGACGTAGTGCGACATGTGTGCGACGGCGGGGAAGGACGGGCGGACGGCGGTGGTGGAGCTTAGATCGGGAAAGAAGAAGGGGGCCAGGGCCGGGGCTGGGGCCGGGGCTAGGGCGTATGGATATTCATTCGGCCAGGGGCATTTCCGACAATGGAGCACTTGTTGGCAACAAGGGTTAGTGTACCAGCGTCGCCGGGGCGGATGCATATTCATTCGGCCAGGGGCATTTGGACAATGGAGCACTTGTTGGCAACAAGGGTTAGTGTACCAATGTCGCCAGGGAAGATGCATATTCATTCGGCCAGAGGCATTTCGGACAATGGAGCACTTGTTGGCGACGCGAGTTAGTCTACCCGCATCGCCTTTGTCGGTCGGGCAGGCAACGATTATCTTTTTTATATAGGCTTCTGACGCTGACGCGTGGGCCCGACACAATTTTTTCTGAATTGAAACTTGCTTCCCTCAAATATTAGAGCCCATAAACAACACCAAAAAATTCATAAAAAATACAAACAATTCATTGTTGGTAATTTAGTATTTGAATAAAATATCAACAACCACACTTGTTTAACCAAATTTCTTAAAATTAGATTTTCTATCTCTTGTTTACGATATAATAATTATAATAACGTCTTAGTGTGTTCTAAAAATTCTACAAATTGACTTGACAACATAATTTAGGTCCCTAAGCTTGTCTACAAAAATTCAAATGGTTTCGAAAACGGAAGATTATACTTGTGTAGAAATGTCTACATCTCTCACATAGTTTCTTAGAATGTTATTTCAACATTGAAGTTTTCCACACTTTAAAACATGTTCGAACTCATATGCATTTGAAATTTTAACATAACCTTGTGTTCACCATAAGATTACGGAATGCAAAGATTCATTAGTAATGGTTGTGTAAAACAAATATTATTTCTATGTTGTACTTATAAGGAACAAGATAAGGCGTATAAACAACATCCAAGAAATAGAATTACATACGAGTCATAAATGAATAGATGTTGATTTTAGAAAAATTCAGAAACAATTATCATCAAATTTGGATTACGGATGACGGAGAAATACGTGATACAAAATTTGATTGCAGATTAAAAGGGGAAAAGCAAACTGTTCTTCATTCGAATAGATCTGGCCCCGCCCCTTCATTGGCGATGGGTGGTTGTTAATCTGTTGACACCGTTTTTGGAAAAAATAGGTCAAAAGAGATGAGGAGAAGCAGCCGATGAGAACAGAGTGCAATCAGCCGATTGAAGAGAGAGAAAAGGGTGGTCAACAGGACTCGCCGATGGTCAAGAGGGCTCAAGTCTGTTGGTGGACCAGCGGGTCAAACCGATCGGCCGATGGTCGACCAGAGGATCGGCCGATGGAAAGGAAGAAGGCGGTAATCGAGAAGATACGCCAGAAGGAAAGTACGGCGGAGGCGGGTCAATCCACGATTGGCAACAGGTCAAAGAATCAGTTTTAGGAAATTATGACTCCTGCGAGAGTCCTTTTCTATTTTTAGTAGTATTTGTATTTCTTTAGATACAAGTAAACAGTGCCGTGATCGGCTAGGAGTCGGGTTGTCCTTAGGACATAAATAGCGACCCTGCGTGGTCGAGAAAAAGTGTACACACCAATATCAAACAAACCGCCTCCAGGAAACCCTTTACTTTACAGCATCTACTTTACAGCATCTACTTTTCGGCGACTTCGCCATTGCATTTTTCCCTTATCTACAACGCCGTCCTTCAAGTTCATCGGGCTGCGTCGATCGATCTCCGGCAAGCTTGTGAGTACCGTTTTACCGAATAATCCTAGGCTTTAACCTCCGGGCGTATCGCTGAGGTTGCGTCTAGTTCTTTATTCACCGCTTACCGATATTAGCTGGATCTGCAAGTTTTCGTACCAATTCTTGTGGTTTTTAGCTATTATCACGAATTACCCCACTCGATCTAGATCCTATCGGCTTCTAACATTACAGCCGATTCCGACCTGTTCGAGTGCTGACGTCACGATCGGCCGATTCCAGCCGATCCATCTACTCACGCACCCGCGCTTCAGTCGCTCTCGAGCCGGCCGATTCCACTTTACTCATATCGGCCGATTGGCTGGTACACGTGTCGCTAAGAGGCCATCGGTTTTCTAGCCGATCCCTAATATTTTCCATTGTCAATCAACAGGTCAGATTGGCTGGCACGCCTCACTACAGACTGGGGAGTCACATGTGCTGCGCGCGGAGGTGACGTCCTATTTTCGTGTCAACACACTTTTGGCACGCCTGGTGGGACCCGAAAAAGTCAACTATGACGAAGAACACGAAGGGTGGTACTTTTGAAGTTGACCCGGACAACGTCCAAGCAATCACCAGGGATCAGCTGAAGGATGCAAACAAAATCGAGTTTGAAGCTCACATGAAGCATTATGAAGAACTATGTCTGGCATCATATGGTCAAACCAAGGGTGGAGTCTTCAAGAAGAATCCTTTGCCAACACCTAAGCAAGTAACCTTCTCAGCCGATCCCGAAGGGCTTCAAGACATGATGACTAAGGCGATGCATCAAACAATGATTGATCAATCTAAGGTTTTCGCCAATACTATTCAGAACTCTCTGACTGAAGCACTCAAGAAAGGAGCAGAAGGAGGATATCTGGGACCTGCATATTTCCAACCAAATCGAACTCCTCCAGTGTTCCAACATAACCAATCGGCTTCCCCGCTGATTGATGACCCAACAGTTGGGATTTCACCGTCTCCACAGGACAATACAATTGCTCCTGGTTCTTCATCGGATTCCCAGCCGATTCAGAATCAAGGTATTGGAGATAAGGCCAAAGATCCTGCTGTGACAATGCCTGTGATCCAAACACATTCAGTACAGTCCAACACCCAAGATCAGACATTCTTCGTGCAGAATCAGCATCAAAGGTATCCTGCCATGAGAAATCAGGATGGAAAGCTTGCAGGATGGGATTTGCCTCGTGATCATTTTGAGACTAACATCTCAAATTTCTTTGAACCCTAGCCTGAGGAAATTCCAGAAGTGAAGTACCCGCAGTCTTATCAAGCCATGTTCGGGGGTACTCCAAGGACTGTGCACATGAACAAGGAGGGAGTAGAATTTGTCTACTTCAATCACGGGAACAAGGCTTTTGAGAGAGTCAAGATTAGTCTAGCTCACGCTCATATGGTTATACCGACACAGAGAAAAGCTCCTGTTCAACCTCAGAAATCGGCTCAGCAGCTGACTCTAGGGATGCCCGTACAGACTGCCCCACTACAGCAGTCAACTTCAATGCAGCCTGTCTTAACCCCGGCTAACACAGTTGCTCACACAAGATCATCGCCTCAACAGCCGATCAACCAAGGGGTGACATGACAGCTAGTAATTCCACAGGTAGATCCTGCACAAGTGTTACAAATGCTTCTAAATCAATTGGCTATTTCAAGCCAGTTGAATTTGTAGCAATCAGCTTCATCGGCTAGTCAGCCGATCGGACAAACACCACCTGTTACAAGTCAACCAAATGCGCAAGGTTCTTCTGGAGCAGGGACATCAATGGCACCAAATCCACAGCCAAGAACCTCAGAAGAACAGCCTCTAGAGACTCCATTAGTTGAGATGCAAGCAATTGAACAAGTATCTGCTGAGTTGAAGTCTCATGTGAAGCAAGAGTTGATGGATCACTTCTCAGAGATGCTGCAGAAGCAATATGGGCTGAAACCTAAGCAGCTATCCTGCATGTACAGGACACCGTATCCATCTGGCTACGATCAGATACCGTTCCCTCCAAGATTCAAGGTGCCAGACTTCACCAAGTTCTCTGGGCAAGATGAAACATCCACAATGGAGCATATTACTCGATTCATCATACAATGTGGAGAAGCAGGGAACATTGATGCACTAAGGATACAGTTGTTTTCTTCATCTCTCTCAGGGCCCGCATTCTCATGGTTTACCTCATTGCCAGCTAATTCCATTATCAAATGGTCCGATTTGGAACAACAGTTCCACAATTATTTCTTCTCTGGCATCCATGAGACGAAGATTACTGATCTGACCAGACTCAAGCAAAGGAACGATGAAACAGTTGCTGGATTCGTTCAGAGATTCAGAGAGGTCAGAAACAAGTGTTATAGTCTAAATCTGGGAGATAAACAACTAGGTGAGTTGGCTTTCCAAGGTCTCTTGCCAGCCTTGAGGGAGAAATATGCATCACATGACTTCGAGAGTCTCAGCCAGCTGGTCAGTCGGATGAGTCAGGAAACTGCAAAGTCCTATGAGCCTAGAAGAAACTTTCAGAAAAAGGTGTCTTATGTGGATTATTCTGACTCAGAAGATGAAGATAATATGATAGGACTTACAGAGTGGGTCAAAGGCAAGAAGACAGTATCCTGTCCCTTTGTCAAGAAAGAACCAGAAAAATTCGGCTTTGATATCACTAAGGCCGATAAGATATTTGATCTGTTGCTTCAGCAAGGGCAGATTAAACTCTCCCAATTCCATACCATACCATCTGCAGAGGAGCTGAAGAGGATGAAGTATTGCAAATGGCACAATGCAATGTCGCATGACACCAATGATTGCAAGATCTTCAGACAACAGATCCAATCAGCTATTGAGCAAGGGAGGCTTAAGTTTGAAACCCCTACCAAAGCTGAAAAGCTGATGAAGATTGATCAGCATCCCTTCCCAACTAACACAGTTGAGGTGTCTAGCAAAGACACATCACGTGTTAAGCTGCTGACGTCTGATTCGGCTCAAAATAATAGAGCTGTCGATCCCAAGGTACAAGCAACCGCTACCGATGTCAAAGGAAAAGGGTTGCTACTTGAAGAAGGGGACTTGAAGCCACGTCAACCTGTCACGTCCCAGATGCTGATTAAAAAGTTTCAGCGCCGACAAGAGAAAGCAAAGGGAAGAGAAGAGTGGGCATGACGCAACGAAGGACATTGGAGATGTCCATTCTTCAAGTATTGCTGGGAAGAAGGGATCAAGCTACCAACAACAGAGAATTGTCCCGAATGTAATGGGGGTTACAACAATAGTAGCTCATCTAAGAGAGTTTGCTTCGACAATAGAAGACCTGAAGCTGGGGATCACCGTGAATTCAGCAATCAACGGGTCTTAGTCCACGATCGGGTGGGGGGCAAGGCCAGCGTCCACGATCGGTTGGGGGGGCAAGACTAGCGTTTATGATCAGCTGGGAGGCCGAGTCAATGAAAAGTCAAACAATCGGCTAGAAGAGATGGCCGATTCTCTGGTCCCCGATGAGGATATCATGTGCTGAGCTCCTGAGCGTCGACGCACGCTGCAACTGGATGATGAAGGATCAAGCCAAACACGTAAGAAGCCCAATCCACAATGGTGTCCAGATGGCTTGACCAAGTCACAAAAGAGGAGAGTCCAGCGCCTACGCCAGCTAGAACAGCAAGAAGAAGCAGAAAGATGCGTGCTGGACAAGAAGGTTCGGTTTAAAGTATGGCGCCCTAAGCCTAAGGCCGATGATGGAAAGGATGACAAACCACAGGCTGATATAAACATGGTTTTCTTCCTACCAAAAGAGTTCATGGCTCCAGTTGATTCGGATGTGTCCGATGAAGAACTTGGCATGGCTCAGTTAACACTGGAACCTAGACAAGCTATCTTTGAGAAGCCAGAAGACGAGAAGAGACAGCATTTGAAGGCATTGTTTCTCAAAAGCTTTGTCAACGGAAAGCCAGTTACCAGGATGCTAGTAGATGGAGGAGCGGCAGTCAATCTGATGCCATACGCCATGCTCCGCAAGATTGGGAAGTTTGATGAAGATTTGACCCAGACCGACATGATGCTGGTGGACTTCGAAGGAAACGTCTCTCCGGCTCAGGGTGCAATCTGTGTGGAGCTCACCATCGGCAGTAAGACCCTTCCAACCGCTTTCTTTGTCATTAAAGGGAGGGGATCTTATAATCTACTGCTGGGTCAGGATTGGATACATGCCAACTGTTGCATACCATCTACAATGCATCAATGCATCATCTAATGGATCAGAGATTCAGTGGAGGTGGTCCAAGGAGAAACCTCCTTGACGGTAGCAGCTACAGAAGCACAAGGATGGACCAATGATCGAGTAAGCTGCATATCAGGAAAAGCATGGGATACCAAGTATCTCAAAGTGTCCAATTTCGGACTAAAGTCGGTTCAAGCAGTCGGCTCTGATAATAAGGTTTAATGGATTAGTTCATTGAAGACGAAGGGAAGCTTGGGCACGGGTTTACACTGGCTGATGAATTGGAGAAGATAGACCTTGGAGATGGAAGCAAACCAAGGCCGACGTACATCAGTGCCAAGCTAGATGCAGAATACAAGAAAGAACTGATCGCATTGTTAAGGGAGTTCAAGGATTGTTTTGCTTGGGAATATTATGAGATGCCTGGCTTAGACCGATCCATCATTGAACATCGGTTACCTATTAAACCAGGGTATCGACCTTTTCAGCAACACCCGAGGCAATGTAATCCAAAGATTAATCCTGATATAAAGGCCGAGATAACAAAGTTACTCGAAGCTAGTTTTATTCGGCAATATCGATATGCCGAATGGATCTCTAACATAGTCCCTGTCTACAAGAAAAATGGCAAACTACGTGTATGCATTGATTTCAGGGACTTGAACAAAGCAACGCCAATGGATGGGTATCCGATGCCAGTAGCCAATGCATTGGTCAACGCTACTGCAGGGCACAACGGTAACGCTGGGTACAATCAAATATTCATGGCCATAGAGGATATTGCAAAAACTACTTTCAAGTGCCCTGGCCATGTCGGATTATATGAGTGGATTGTCATGACCTTTGGGTTGAAGAACGCTGGTGCCACATATCAAAGGGCCATGAATTACATATTCCCTGAACTCATCGGCAAGATAGTAGAGATCTACATTGATGATGTAGTTGTCAAGTCAAAGAGCTACAAGGAGCACCTGGCTGATCTATGAAAAACATTGGAATGCACTAGGAACCATGGTTTGAAGATGAATCCCAACAAATGTGCTTTCGGTGTTTCAGCTGGTCAGTTCCTGGGTTTCTTAATACACGAAAGAGGAATCGAAGTGGGTCAGAAGTCAATCAGCGCGATTGACAATATAAAAGCACCATCAAACAAGAAGGAGCTCCAGTCATTAATTGGCAAGATCAATTTCATCAGAAGATTTATATCTAATCTGTCGGAAAGGATTCAGCCATTTACACCTCTACTGAAGCTCAAGGCCGATCAGAAATTCGTATGGGGAGAAGAACAACAGAAAGCTTTAGATAACGTCAAGCAGTACCTAAAGTCTCCTCCTGTCTTAATGCCCCCTCAAGACAAGAAGCTGTTCAAATTATACTTATCGGCTAATGAGCAGGCTATTGGATCAGCCCTTGTGCAAGAGTTTGAAGGAAAAGAACGAGTTGTATATTTCATAAGTAGAAGACTCTTGGATGCAGAAACAAGATATTCGGCGGTGGAAAGACTATGCTTGTGCTTATATTTCTCATGCACAAAGTTGAGGCCTTACCTATTAACTGCCGAATGTACCGTGGTGTGCAAAGATGATGTTGTCAAATATATGTTGTCATTACCAATCTTGAAGGGCAGGATCGGAAAATGGATCTTAGCTTTGTCAGAATTTGATTTGACCTATCAATCGGCCAAAGCAATCAAAGGGCGAGTAATGGCCGATCTGGTAACTCAGCATTGTGGACCTGAAGTTGCAGTTGTAGAACCTATTCCACGGATTATGTTCTGTTGACTGTCCTTACAACAAAAATTCGACCGTCAAAACCTCAGGTTCGAGAGGAGTATATGGCAAGTTTCATGCACATTTTTAGTACTAATAAAGTTCCACGAGTTGTGTTGTGACTTTCATAGGCAGGTACACATTTTGGGAGAAATTGGGATCAACACACCACACGTGATAGGCACGGCCGAACCACCAGGCATGGCTGACCTTGCAGGTGCGGCCGGCCCTGCCTGGTGCAGCCGGCCCTGCAGGTGTGGCCGGCCCTGCCTGGTGCGGCCGGCCCTGCCCCGTGGTTTGTTCCTAGTCCTAAACACCGCCTCTCCCTTGAGCACAACTTGGACGAACGAGATTCACGAAGGAAACGTCGGTTTGATCAAATGGTGGAGGCTAGGATCACTTGGATCAATGGGTCCACTTATCCGGTCACTCAACCGCTGCAACCGTCATTCAGAGGCGATCCTAGGCGTCCCTGAGCATAGTCGGTGCATCACATGGCACGGAGGTCGGCCAGCCGCACCTAGAGGGCCGGCCACACCTATCAACTCGCGTGCCGGGCGAAACCGACCCAAGGAGCCGACCTACAACCACCTCAGGAGTAGTGATCAGGGGCGTCCAAGGCGAGAGGCGGCACATCCCAGGGCCGGCCGCACCTGGTGAGCCGGCCGCACCTGGCATGTGGCCCCCCTGCGCTCCACCGACCTTCCTTGCCTATAAAAGCCACCTCCCACTCGCTGGATCAGACACACAACGCAGGAGCATCTCCATTTCCCTCTTTTGTTCACTTAGAGTAGGATTAGTGTAGCTTGGGAGTTAGAGTCGAGTCGAGCTAGTCTCGGGGTTCTGGAGGAGTCTTCTTCAGAGTTCCGGTACTACTCTTGTATCCTTTCTTTGTTTAGACTCAAGTACAATTCAAGTTATCTTTCTATCTTACGTTTCGAGTCAATTACATTCAGCTTTTACTTTGCTCTAGAAGCTTTATTCTTGGTTTAGACTAAAGTTAGATTAATCATGGTTAGCATAGCTCTCTTGAACCCTATAGTGTTGTGGTCGTTCTTCGCTTGATCTCCGGTGTTTCACGGGAGAGAGAGACCTTCCTTTGTGATATCCGGGGAAATGTTCTTTGGTTCATTGTGAGCGCGGTGCTCAGAGCTTACCTTAGTCTTAGATTGGTGTCCCGTTCAACGGAATAGTTGTGGTACCCTAAGGAGGTGACAGCTCCGGACGGGCTTTGTAGTCCACCACGTTAGTTCGGGCCGGTAGGATTCAGCGCGTCGTCGTTCTCCCTTCTCATCCCAGTCTAAGAGCACGGCTTTGCATGCCCCTGCAGCACTAGAAGAGCTTGTCGAGTTTAGCTCGCCTTGGTTATCCTTTGCCTAGAGTTGACAAGAATAGATAGATTGTGTTAGGATCCTTTCTCGTCTCGTTGTCCTCCCAGCTCGCTAGATCCTCTCTAGTCCTTTATCAAGATCTCCTTGTGTGTGTCAAGTTATCCTCGAATATCTTTATTCGTTACCCCCGCTATAGCTCTTTACCAAGTCTTGTCTTTCTCCACCGTTTATTCGATTATCTTTGCCGTAGTGCCTCCCTTGGGAAAATATAAATACGATAACCCGAATACCACCGAGTGAAGTGCTACAATGGTAATCCGTGCGCTTGCGGACCTTTCTGTGACGTGTGTTTTACCAAAGACGTTCCCTAGCCCCATTACTAGGGGTATAAACCCGGTAGCGACGCTTGCGAGTGCCAACAAGCATTCCTGGCGCCGTCGCCGTGTGTGCATACTTAGTAGTGAGGCTAAGGAGCATCAACAAGCATTTCTGGCGCCATTGCCGGGGAGGCAATAGGCAATAGATATCGTTTAAACTTAGTGGTAGAATTATCAAGGTTCGGTGAACCGCTATTTAAGCGGGTTTACCCTTGCTCTACTCTCGTGTACACAGAGTAGTGCATGACCGGTTTCGACCTACCGTCCAACTTTAACGATAATCCGGAGTCACTTGTGAGGAGAGTGCGCCCTCATGTACTCATTCCTCAGAAGTTTCTCTCAAATCAAGAGACGAACGCCGTCAATCCCGTAGACAGCACCTCGTCAGCACCGATGGCCGAGAGGACGATCCGCGAGTTTTTCGCTCCCTCCAACACCAATGTCCCTACCGGACCGAACACAACGGTGGGAGACAGAAACTTTGAACTCCAGCCGGCGTTGATCAACATGGTGCAAGCTAGTCCGTTCTCCGGCAAGCCTAATGAAGATGCCAATGCACATCTCCAGCATTTTCTTGAGGTGTGCAGGACTTTCACTATCCGTGGAGTGACGGATGATGCAATCCGTCTTCGCTTATTCCCGTTCTCATTGCTCGGGAAGGCGAAGCAATGGTTTTATGTGGAGCGAGATGCCATCAACACATGGGATAAGTGCTCTAAGGCATTTCTCGCGAAGTTCTTCCCGGTGGGCAAAACCAATGCCCTCCGCGCTAGAATTTCGGGTTTCCAGTAGCAGAATGATGAGAGTATCCCGGAAGCATGGGAACGCTTCCAGGAGTACATCACCGCGTGCCCGCATCATGGCATGCAGGGGTGGTTCTTGATTCAAACCTTCTACCACGGGCTCAAGCGTACCGCCCGTGAGCACCTAGATGCAGCCGCTGGAGGAGCCTTCTTCTCGCTACAAGTACCCGCTGCCAAGGAATTGATCGAGAAGATGGTGGCAAATCAAGGTTGGGATGGAGATCGTCTCCAACCCCGTACCCACGGTGTACACCAAGTCGATGGAATCGACATGCTTGCCGCTAAGATGGACCTCCTCTTGAAGAAATTGGAGACATCAAGCAATGTGGAGACCGCCAAGATCATGGACGCTCGCATGACGTGCGAGGTTTGCGGTAATGTGGGTCATTCGGGAAATGATTGTCCCGAAACAAGGGAAGAAGCCAGCTTCATCAACAATGGCAACAACAACGGGTTCCGCAACAACAACTACAACAATCAAGGGTGGAACTCGAGGCCCCACTTCCCGTTCAATAATCAAAATGGAGGTAATTATTCTAACAATTTCAATAATCAGCCTTCCATTAAAGATCTTGTCTTTGGCCAAGCTAGAATTAATGAAAACTTAAACAAGAAGCTAGCCGCCAAAGATAAAGTTCTCGAAAATTTAAATTCCACAATAGAATCCTTCACCACTGCTATGAAGAATCAGCTAAGCTTTAATAAAATGATAGAAACTCAATTTGCTCAGCTTGCTGCTTCTTTACCTTCTTCTGAGTCGGGTGGAATCCCGAGGCAACCCATGTAGGGAAACTCATACACCAAATCCAAGACCCATGGGAGGAATCAGTAGTCTTGCACAGGAAAGACAATGGATATCCAGCCATCACATGCACGATCTACTATCAAAAGATCAAGAATGCTCTTTGTGACCTTGGTGTGAGTGTCAACCTCATGTCCAAGGCCATGTTTGAGGAGTTAGGATATCCTGCTCTTTCTCCGACAACGATGACAGTCCAACTTGCCGACTCATCGATCAAATATCCAGAGGGCATAGTGGAAAATCTCTTGGTGAATGTCAAAGGCTCATATGTCTTTGCGGATTTCGTGGTCCTCGACACACAAGAAGAAATGCCGCTCATTCTTGGGCGACCATTCCTAAGAGATGTCAATGCAAGGATTGATGTCGGAGCTGGAAGGATTCAGTTCCGCATAGGGCGAAGAAACATGACATTCCCATTCCAAGCAAAGGAAGAGCAATGTTACCTAGTGCAAGACGAGGAAGCTAGGGGGTGGAGGAAGCCACAGCCCCAAGAGAAGGTGGCCCCAACCAATCCCAAGGTAAAAGCATTCAGAGGGCGCCACCAACCAAGGAAGCCGAAGGCAATCAACAAGGCTAAGGGGGAAAAGAAGACGGAACCCAAAAACACCCCCGCAAAAGCCTCACCGATTTCAGCGCCACCGAAGAAAACAAAGAGGGTGTGGCGTGTGAAGGGAGCATCATCCGTGTCTTCCACTCCGGGACCGGACGAATACAAGATCAATTGAGCAAACGGAGGAGTCTCGCTCACGGACTCTAAAATACGAGCCCTCACCGAGAGGTAAACTGGTATTTATCTCATATTTCCCTTCTATCACTTTATTTTGTGCATCAAGCATATTTAGATTTCAAATTTGTTTTCACCATTGCATTAATAAGTAAACAAGACATAGAAAAGTAGTTTTGGAGATTTTTGGTGATACGGCCGAACCTAGAGGTACGGCCGTACCTCCCCTCGACAAAATTTTTGTGCAGGATGTTTACAGAAGGGGACACGAGTGCTTGGAGAAAATATAGTAGGGCCGGCCGAACCAAGTGATATGGCCGTACCTATGATTTTTCACAAATCCATCAAGTCAACCACTACAAGCTTCCAAGTGCTCAACTCATCACCAAAATGAAGACACGCCAACCAGGTAGCCAAAAATTAGCTTGGGGGAGACCCCATTTTCAATCAAGGAAGGTATGTCTATCCAAACCAATTTTCAACATCTTGTTTATCACATTTAAATAAAAGAAAAACAACAAAAATAATTGCTTCAACCATGTGCTTGAAATCTTGTCTTTATCCTCACTTTGGAAATGATGAATAGTTGCTATGTTAAAACTTTGCAAGAACCTAGTGTACAACCTTGTGCTCTATGAGCATTTGAATTTGTTGGTATGTTTTGAGACGAGAGCCTGAAATAAAACTTTGTGGGAAGCAAATGCCTATGACCAAACCTAGGGTGTTGACTAGTATGATATGGTGAGACAATGTTGATCCTGCTCTATCTCATAGTATGGTGAAAATCTCAGATGATTTCTTTTGAAAATAAAACAAGACAAGTTCCTCAATGGTCATATCACCTACCAAAGCCATATGTCGATATCAAAGTATAAACCTTTTACATATGCTTGCTTGTGACCCTTTGAGTTTTGCCAAATTGTTGTGACCCTTGGTAGAATCTTTTCATGCTTCCATGATCGAGATCACGTACACCCACATATACAAGCTAACTTCCACACTGGGAGTTACGCAACACATGCCATCCACCCACCAAAAATAAATACTCCAAAGTTCCAAAGAGATTTCTCTTCTTGTATTCTTGCAAAAGGAGAGAGGGGTCATTAAGAAAAAAGAAAAGTATATGCTCAAGAAGCATAGAAAAAAATGTGCTCCAATCAAAGAGCATAGAAAAAAAATATGAAGCATGAGCCCCTCCAAAATAAAATCAAGAGGAGAATCTCAAAGCAAGGAGTACTTAGAAAAACAAACAAAAATATTCCACACACTTGCACATCTCGATCAAGTTGCATGACTAGTTTCTTCTTGAATCTGGTCTTTGGCTCAACAACATCATGTGGCACAAGTGAGTCTCATGCTTATCCTACCCAAAGCTCCACATACAAGCCATAGAGTAGGAAGTTGAGGCTCGCTCAAAAGCCTTTGGTGAGGAAACAAATACCACTTGAGCGATCGAGGGAACCATCCGAGGAACCTTGTCTTTCTTTGCAAAATTTTAAAAAACTGCGAGATAGGATCCAGAAAAGAAGAAGAGCGAGTAATGCAAAGTCAAAAACCGTTCTACTCATCAACCTCCGAAGGCAAGGTGGAAAGCTACAAGCCCCACAAGTAAGATAAGGCTAAGTTTCTCTTGTACCAATTTTTTTTTCAAACAGCAAAAAGAGAATGGGTTTGTGCATAGGTACTTGCCGAGTGGTAACATCATGCAACTCCTGATCCGCCGAGTCCAAGTCTAGGCTTTGCTCGAGGACGAGCAAACGTTTAGCTTGGGGGAGTTTGTTGACGGTCCTTACAACAAAAATTCGACTGTCAAAACCTCGGGTTCGAGAACAGAATATGGCAAGTTTCATGCACATTTTTAGTACTAATAAAGTTCCACGAGTTATGTTGTGATTTTCATAGGCAGGTACATATTTTGGGAGAAATCGGGATCAACACACCACACGTGCTAGGCACGGCCGAACCACCAGGCACGGCCGAACCACCAGGCACGGCCGGCCCTGCAGGTACGGCCGACCCTGCCCCGTGGCGTGTACCTGGTCCTAAACATTGCCTCTCCCTCGAGCACAACTTGGAAGAACGAGATTCACGAAGGAAACATCGGTTTGATCAAATGGTGGAGGCTAGGATCACTTGGATCAATGGGTCCACTTATCCGGTCACTCAACTGCCGCAACCGTCATTCAGAGGCGATCCTAGGCGTCCCTGAGCATAGTCGGTGCATCACATGGCACGGAGGTGGGCCGGCCGCACCTAGAGGGCCGGCCGCACCTATCAACTCGTGTGCCGGGCGAAACCGACCCAAGGAGCCGACCTACAACCGCCTCTGGAGTAGTGATCAGGGGCATCCTAGGCGAGAGGCGGCACATCCCAGGGCCGGCCGCACCTGGCATGTGGCCCCCCTGCGCTCCACCGACCTTCCTTGCCTATAAAAGCCACCTCCCACTCGCTGGATCAGACACACAACGCAGGAGCATCTCCATTTCCCTCTTTTATTCACTAGAGAGGGAAGTATGTCCTAGGCTGCTTCATAAGAATTCTTCTAGCCATCATGAGTCAGAGAAGAAGAAAGGGACCGAAGAGCAAGAGCCTAAAGCTCCCTGGATCTATATCTCAAGCCATGGATGAAAGGGAAGTGCGTTCTCCGTAAGGGTATGAGGACGATTATTTATAGCCAAGGCACCAGAAGAGATAGGGTTGAAAGAGCCGGAAAAGACGGGAGCCAAAGATGCTGGATCCGGTAAAAGGGGAAACAGATGACCCATGAATGGTTCGGTTCCAAAGAATGACCGATTCAGAGGAATCACCCCCAAATAAAGGAGGACACGTACACAAAACGGTGGGAAATTTCTCTAACGCGTCCACAAACTGCAGAGCATAGTTCACAGAAATCTTCTGCCCAACATTGCAGATAGTGTCTGCAAGCTCACTGGCGGCATCTAGGAGAAATGCTATTTCAAGTTGGAATCTGTCGATGGCCAGTGGTGATCATCAACGCTCACAGAGTTTTCCAGGTATGAGACATGGGTACCCCTGGGTCCCCACCGACCAGGCTCACGGCCGTCCCCGACAAGTGGGTCCGGCCCACCAGAAGACCCGCCGACCTGTCAGTAGGCCTGCCCGACCTGACATGTGGACCCGAAGACGAGAAGACAACTTGGCGTGCAAGCCATGGAAGTCCAGACGGATTAAGGCAGCTCGGATAAGCTTTCCATGTTGTAACTGACTAGAGATATGTTTCCCTGTTGTAACCGACTTGGACTCCGGTCCACCGACCTTGTCCGTCGCCCAATATAAGGTGGGCAAGGGCGCCCTCCTGGGGACAAATGACCTCCACCTTCGCCACGATCAAATCAATACAATCAAGAACTGGACATAGGGTTTTACTCTCTGGAGGCCCGAACCAGTATAAAATTGCCTTGTCCCTTGTGTCTCGCCGTGATTTCCGTGTGCTACGCTAGCATAACCATCGCGTTCTTAGTTCCTGATCTCCTCGCTGAACAAATAAACCACCGGGGTTGACCCCCCTGTGGACTGCTCAGATCTATACCTCTGACAGTTGGTGCGCCAGGTAGGGGTGATCGCGAGCTCTTCGTGTAGCGTGATGGCAGTTCGCTCCGGCGACGACACGAAGGATATCTTCGCAATGACCTGCTCGCTGCCACTCTCCGATCTAATCGCGAGATGGCGCGCTGGCACCCGCCCACCCAAGCCCAACGTCTGCCTGGTCATCAGTAGATTCATGGTCGCCCGCGGCATCGTCATCAAATCGTCGTCGGTGGCGGCTGTCAGCAACTCGGCGAGATCCATACGTCCACATGAAGGCAGCACCAACTCTTCCGTCACGCACAGCCAAAAAAAAAGAATCCGTCTACAAGATGGATACGTGAAATAGGGAAACACTTCTTCCCCTTTTCTTATTTCAATTTCCATCCTTGGTTAAGCCGGCTAATATATTATATTGTTTCCATATTCTAATTTGATTATGTGAACTCCTGTTGCATATATTTGGACAAACTGGAGTCCTGTCCACTGGCGGCAAGATCAGGTCTCACGGCACGTGATGATTGATTGCATCGACAACACCGCCGACCACCTCTAGTGCATCAGCCACAGTTGGAGCTTCTGAGCTGCAACTGTTTATGCGACCCGGCCATGCCGTCCAGCATCCCAACTACGCCTGCCACGACTCGGCGACCTGCAATACCGCCGGCGTCACTTCGACCTCGCCATCGACCTCTTCAGCGCTTCGATAGTTCAGCACCACGTTCCGACCTCGGTTACACCCAAGCTAAGTGTTTTTTGCAATTAAATATTTTACGGCTTCTACATGTTTTTGTTTGCTCTTCCGACCCTCCCCCTCGATATGCTCGGGGGCTTGGCAATGCCAACACGTAGGTCGCCAGACCTGAGGGTTCAAATTTTTTATCTTGTGCTATGTTCTCCTCCCACTCGACATGCTCGGGGGCATGGCCATGCCAATCTAAGGGTCGCAAGACCTGAGGGGTCCATCCCTTTTATGTGTGTTCTTTCTTTAACTGCTTGACTCTCCTTATGAGCATTCGATGTTGTGTGGTTGCAAAACCTGGGTCCTAGGCCCCCCCGTGCGTCGGCTACATCTAAGGCTCCCTGCGGAACATTGTAGAGGGGTGAAACATTTTGCAGCTTCAGAGCTTTTGAATTCGAATAATGCGTGCCTGGCACGATAAGGGGATTGCCTTTCTTCTCAAACAAAACATAGCACAAGGATGATTAGCTCCGGCTAACATTATTCAACTTCTACTTGTTTAGCTCAGGCTATGTTATCATTATATTCGACGGACTGATACACCGACCTGGTGTTTATTTTATTTTACAGGACCAACTCTTCGCTCCGGCATCGCCTTAGTCGGGTCGCCAGACCTCTCTCCAACCCTGGCGCCGCCTTTGGTGAACCTTCCTCCGGCTCTGTCGTCGTGTTCGTCAGGTCGCTAGACCATTCCTTCGGCTCCGTCGTCGTCTTCGTCAGGTGGCTAGACCTTCCTCCGGCTCCATCGTCGTCTTCGTCAGGTCGCTAGACCTTCCTCCGGCTCCGTCGTCGTCTTCGTCAGGTCGCTAGACCTCCCTGCGACTCTGTCGTTGCTTTCGCCAGTTCGGAAGACCTCCTCAGTGACTTTGTTCTTCTAGCTCCAAGCTTCTACAATTTTGCATCCTACGTTCTGGTGGACGGTTGCATGCCCACGGCATGGCTGGAATTCTACTCTGCGGCTTCATAGCTCAACAATGCTTGGTGCTTGCCTCCTTCAGTCTTATGGTACTATTTATAGCCAGAGCCAAGCCTTGTGCAGCCGGTGAAGTGATGACACTGTTACCACGTGATCGAGAGTGGGCAGTTTGTCGTTTTCTGGGTGGCAAGGGAATCTCCGACCACTATTGACCCTTGACCCTATAGTCTACGGAGAGATAAGCCTGGCTCTGCGTCAGAGGGCCCTGCGCCTTGTTACATCTACGGACGACAACGACGATTAAACACAGCCTTGACGGCTCTGCGTCTTCATTGCACCCGCTAGGCTCTGCATTCTGTTGCACCCGCTATGGCTCTGCACGTAAACGGACCTATTCCAATCAGCCTATATTTCTGTTTCCTGAGCAGAATGGTCATAGGTTCGATTGAAGACCTTCTGGGGTAGGCGTGCCCCGCTGCTCTGCCAGATCCGTCTGGGCGCCTGGAGATCAGAAGCTTCACGTCTGCAATTTTCGTCGGGCCCCCGAGGTCGGTGTGCCCGCTACTTAGGTCGTCAATACCTTTGTACCATGGCTCCGCTGGATGGCAGGCAGCTATGCTGGTCGTCTGGGCACCAAAACGACCTCCTTGAGGTCGGCGTGCCCCAATGCCTAGGTCTTGCAATACCTCGGTATGTTTACGGCTCTGCCAACCTAGTTGGGCGCCCTGGACGCGTGACTTTCCTGAGGTCGGTGTGCTTTGTATAAGCTCTGCCAGCCGGCTCTGGACACCCAAAATTTTACGATTGGGACTGAAGGCCTCCCTGTGGGGTGCGCGCCTAATGGCCCTGCCAAGTATCTCCGGGTGCTTGGGCGCTACTGATTTGAGACCTTCCTGAGGTCGGCATGCCTTGGGTGGCTCTGCCAGACTCTTTGCAGCTATGCAGGATACCTGGGTGACTCTACACTCCATTCGTTCAAGATCAACATTTTCATATAGCTTCATCGATTGACCGTTTCGACCACTATAGAAGACCTCTTCATGTGATGAATGTTTCAAGACTTCGCCAGGCATCCCCGGATACTGGGCGCTATTGATTTAAGGCCTCTTCGAGGTCAGCACGCCTACAAGGCCTCCTTGAGGTCAGCTCTGCCAGACTCCTTGCAGCCATGCTGGGAGATCTGGGTATCTCTACACTTCGTTCGATCAAGACCATGACTCAGTTTTCTTCTCTTTTTTGAGCATCAAACCAGCCATGCTGCCTGCTTCAATGCTCGGGGACTACTCTATGAGAGCGTCTTCGACACCCTCTTGTTTTTTTGTCACTTCGACCTATTAGAAGGCTACTTCTTACAGGTCGTCACTCGACCTCTCTTCGTTCGGCAATACTTCAAACAGATCGGCTGCTAAGCTGATTTCTTTCTTTTTTGGACCGACGTGCACGCTATTCGACCTGTCAATGGCTTCAAGACTTCAATACAATCAAGAACTGGACATAGGGTTTTACTCTCCAGAGGCCCAAACTAGTATAAAATCGCCTTGTCCCTTGTGTCTCGCCATGATTTCAGTGTGCTACGCTAGCATAACCATCGCGTTCTTAGTTCCCGATCTCCCCGCCGAACAAATAAACCACTGGGGTTGACCCCCCTGTGGACTACTCAGATCTAAACCTCTGACACCAGGGGAAAATGCCTCTCATACCCAAAAACTAAAAGAGCTAGCACCTACATCAGGAAGATCCAAAGGGCTGAAAAGGTCACGAAAGAACCCCTGGGTAAGAGAGCCAGTCTTATAGAAAGGGGGAGCGAAAGAGCCAAAAAGATCACATGGCAAACAGTCCTGAAAAAGTATCCGATGATCTGTCATATTGGGAGAACAGGACACTACCAATAAAGATTGATCGCATCGGTCACGTGAAGAGATTTGGCTATCATTCGAATTAAGAGAAAGATGTCAGAGTCAAGCAAATTTCAGAGCAAAAGATTATTTACTCTGAAACTGGGGGGCATGTGTTGACACCATTTTTTGGAAAAAACAGGTCAAAAGAGATGAGGAGAAGCAGCCGATGAGAACAGAGTGCAATCGGCCGATTGAAGAGAGAGAAAAGGGTGGTCAACAGGACTCGCCGATGGTCAAGAGGGCTCAAGTCTGTTGGTGGACCAGCGGGTCAAACCGATCGGCCGATGGTCGACCAGAGGATCGGCCGATGGAAAGGAAGAAGGCGGTAATCGAGAAGATACGCCAGAAGGAAAGTACGATGGAGGCGGGTCAATCCACGATTGGCAGCGTGTCAAAGAATCAGTTTTAGGAAATTATGACTCCTGCGAGAGTCCTTTTCTATTTTTAGTAGTATTTGTCTTTCTTTAGATACAAGTAAACAGTGCTGTGATCGGCTAGGAGTCGGGTTGTCCTCAGGACATAAATAGCGACCCTGCGTGGTCGAGAAAAAGTGTACACACCAATATCAAACAAACCGCCTCCGAGCAAACCCTTTACTTTACAGCATCTAGTTTACAGAATCTACTTTTACAGCATCTACTTTTCGGCGACTTCACCATTGCGTTTTTCCCTTTTCTATAATGCCGTCCTTCAAGTTCGTCAGGCTGCATCGATCGATCTCCGGCAAGCTTGTGAGTACCATTTTACCGAATAATCCTAGGTTTTAACCTCTGGGCGCATCGCTGAGGTTTCATCTAGTTCTTTATTCACCCCTTACCGATATTAGCTAGATCTGCAAGTTTTCGTACCAATTCTTGTGGTTTTTAGCTATTATCACCAATTACCCCGCTTGATCTAGATCCTATCGGCTTCTAACATTACAGCCGATTCTGACCTGTTCGAGAGCTGACGTCACGATCGGCCGATTCCAGCCGATCCATCTACTCACGCACCCGCGCTTCGGTCGCTCTCGAGCCGGCCGATTTCGTTTTACTCGTATCGGCCGATTGGCTGGTACACATGTCGCTAAGAGGCCATCGGTTCTCTAGCCGATCCCTAATATTTTCCATTGTCAATCAACAGGTCGGATTGGCTGGCACGCCTCGCTACAGACTGGGTGTCACGTGTGCTATGCGCGGAGGTGACATCTTATTTTCGCGTCAACATAATCAGCGTATCATTTGCGCATCCGAACCTTTTTAATAAACGCTCCGCCCTGCCTTCCGCCTTCTATCCCCTTCTCTGGCTTCCACCTTCCTCGTCTCCATCACAGCCTTGTCTCCGTCGCAGGGATGGCCCGCGACTCAAGGGGGAGGTTCTGCAAGGAGGCGGCCCCGCGGCCACGTCTCCGTCCGTCTTCCTCGGTGCTGTCCGCCGTCCCTACCAAGAGAGTGAGGTTTCGCGGTGACGAAGAGGAGCCATCCCAGCATGCCGCCCCCGTGCGTCTTCCTCAGCGCTCCATGGAAGAGGCTGGTTCTTCGTCAGCCTGGGGGAGGAAGCCGTACACACGTGCAAGGGCCAAGTTGGCGGACTCCAGCGACGCCCACCATGGAGAGGCAGGGTTTTTTTCCTCGACGCGAAGGAAGAAGCGGTCCACACGCATTGAGGTGAGCGCGGACTCCTCCGGTGACGACCCGGGCAGAAGAGTGGTGGTAGACCTCATCTCCTCTGGCGACGACTCGGCAACAACTCCGGCGATGACTCCGAAAACAACTCCGGCGACGATTCTGAAGACCATGAGGCAAGTTCAGAAACCATCACGCACGATTTGTCCTTGTACCTTCACATCTTCACTGATCAATTGTTCTAATGCATCAATTTCCATTTGTTGTAGGAAGTTGCTGCACATGATATTAACAGGATTTGGACTGAAATCAACAAGCTCAAGGAATCGGCTGAAGAGAAGCAGGTAAGTTTTGAAACCAGTTAGAGCTAAACAGCTTTCTTGTAAGAAGTTACAACTATTATGAAGCTTGCATCAATATAATTTTCCTTTGTTTTAGGAACGTGCTATTACTCGGGATGACATTGACTACATCTGGAAAGGAATCGACAAGCAGGATGAGCAGCTTAAAGCTGCACAAAAGAGGTAGGAGATCGAACTTCTAAAGAAGAATGCTGAGCTGGCAAAAAGAGTTGCAAAACTAGAGACAAGGATAGCTGAACTTGAGGCAGCAACACAAAAGAAGCCATCTAGCTAACTAGTTCCCTTGCAGCTACAATCTAGTTTGGTGATGCACCCAGTTGATGTAGTCTTATTTTGGTGATGTGCCCTGCTGATGCTTGTCCGATGTGAATATGTTTGTTATGAGTTAGTTTACTTGGTGATGTGAACTTGCGATGCATGTCATATGTGAACATGTGATGCTATATCAACAGTCACACTTGTTTGCTTGGTGATGTGAACTTGTGATGCATGTCATATTAGAGCCCATAAACAACACCTAAAAATTCGTAAAAAATACGAAAAATTCATAGTTGGTAATTTAGTATATGAATAAAATATCAACAGCCACACTTGTTTAACCAAATTTCTTAAAATTAGATTTTTTTATCTCATGTTTATGATATAGTAGCAGAGTAGTACTTGACTACATTACTCATTTTAAGGCCCACACAAGCCCACTCGTGCTAGGTTATTAGTAGGGAAAGACGCCTCCCTCATGCAGTCTCCTCCCACTCTCCCCTCGCGCCGCCGCCGCCGCTTTCTCCCCCTCGCCTTCGCCCCCCTCACCTCCCCCATGCCGCGACGCATGCTACACCCCTTCGCTGAGACGTGCGCCACACCATGCTCGGCACGACACGCACCACACCTCTGACAGCGAGATCTGGAGGAGGAGAGACCCAGCAACGACGACGACGACAACTAGAGGAGGGATCCGACGACGACGACGACAACTAGGAGGAGGAGGAGGGATCCAGCCATGAGGTCGACGCGAGGACGAGGACGTGGCGGTGAGCAGGCAGCGATGAGGAGTATAGATCCCTCCGCTCCGACAGTGACAAGGTCAGTGGCGAATCTAGGATTTGAGTTTAGGGTATGCCGCTCTAAAAATGTCTTATACAATTCGGTAAATCCATTCTACCAACTCAGTAATAATTGTAAAATTAACAATAATTCAGTAATAACTGTAAAATTAACAACATAATTTGGTATATTTGCTCGAGTTTATGCAATTAGGCCAAGCGAGCGTATGCAGCACACATGCGTTCAGATAATCAAGTATACAACATATGCATGCGTATGCTTTTCTTTTATATAAATGCATATAAATATACTTGTACTTCTGGGAATTGCAGGGTATGCCGGTGCATACCCGGCATACCCTGTGGCTCCTTTGTATAAGTACATGTGGACATACTTAGCTGTTGATGGTACACATACTTAGCATTTCCCTTTGGATTGACTGTTATATTTGGTTTTGCTCTTGTTCCTATGTACATGTGCACATTCTCTCCAAGTTGAATAAGTACCTCATCAGCAACAGAGGCAGCCAGCATCTTCCTCTTTAAAATGGTAAGGTCGCATTGCCTGAACTAATTTTTTTGGTTACTGAATTTTGCATTTATGTTAATGGTTTACCATAGAACCAATGATATTATAGTGGGCTAAAGTAGTTACTGTAATTGTTTTCTTATGTGTTTTCTCATGCTTAGCTGCTAAGCATGGTTAACTAAAAATGTGCTCTACTTGTCTCCTGTTGTAGCATGTCTCCTGGGAGAGCTAGCAGTATGGTCTGCTTTTTGTGATATTCTTGGACACTGAGCTGACCTTTCTCAAAATCCCTTGACTATTAATTCACAGGATAAATCTGATGAGGACTATAGACCTGGGCCACAAGATGAAGAAGAGGGTTATGGCACTACTAGTGCACAACAAGACCAGGTGGGTGGGGCTCAGCGCCGAGTCAGAGCGCCAAGGACATCCACAAAGTGGCCAAGTAACACAATGATAGTCACTGAGGTCGACATAGGGGAGATGCCAGTACCATTGACTCAAAAGCGCAGGTTCAGGGCGCTTGCGGGGCTCATTGCCAGACAAAAGATACCTTTACACTTGCCAGAATTCAAAGAACTAAGCAATGATGAAAAGTGGGACTTGTTTGATAAGCATGTGCAGAAACACTTGAAGTTCCAGGAAGGTGTGAAACCGTAGGCATTCAAGATTTTCTGGAAGATGACAGCCAAGGCATGGAGACAATTTAGATTTCAGCTTAGGCAAGATTTTATCAGAAAAGGACTTAAGCCATTTACAAGGCACATGTTTATCGTCCCGGAATAGTGGAAGGAGTTCATGAAACAGGAGGAAACCGAGCAAGACTCATCGGTTAGTGTCAAGTTCAAAGAACTCCGAAGCCGGAACACAAGCGAGCACAACATGGGTCCAGCTGGTTATACTGTGAAACTAGAACAATGGGAGGAAGAGGACAGACAATTAGCTGCAGCTTGGATCCCCAACCCATATGACGCCTACCCTGACGATCGTTCCAAGAATTGGCTGCGAGCAAGGAGTAAGCTAGTGATTAAAGACCGTATTGCCGTGATAGTGTTCAACAACAAAGAAATTGAAAAATTAGCAGCAGACATCAAGGAGAAGAATGCATGTGCAGAATCTTCAAGAATGGCAGGGCAGACGGAGTATGATGTGCTAAGTCAGTGCTTGGGCCGCCCTGAACAACCAGGTCGCGTGCGTGGTGTCTCCAGCTACCAGGGCTGGAAGTATGCATGGCCTCAGCATGCTTCCATGTACAGGAAGAGGAAGAGGACAGAGACCGATGCATCAGTTGATACTAAAAAATAAAGGAACAAATCAAGCAATAACTCAAGGCTGAGATGCAGATGCAGAACAATTTACTAAAAAGGTGGTGTTGTCACTAATGTCCAATCGCGCAAGCCCTTCACCTGCCACACAGAAGAGCAGCTGTGCATCCGCAGATAATATAGGTTTGATCGATGGTACTGCAGAGTTGATGACAGAGGTGCGCTGTGACGATCGTACATAGGAAGACCTTATAGGCATGTTGACTGAACCCACACACTGTGGCCTATGGATCACGTGGAGGGGTCTTGAATGTGAGGCTGCAATTGGTCTTGTTCATCCAGAATAGACTACGCTATAAACAGTCCTGATTCATGAAGACTGTGTCGTGGTTGAAGTGCTCTTTGTATATAATATCTATGCGGATGAACTGGTGGAATACCCTCCTAATGACGAGGTGATGACACTCGGACAAGCTGAAGGACAGAGGTTACAGTGGAGAAGGTGTCAGATTCACATCAAGGGAGCACCAACATATAAATCTCGTTCACAGGCTATGGTACAGATTCCTTGTAGTTCACTAAGTACGGGACAGGTTCCTTCCTCACATGGTTCCCCACATCCTCCTCCTCCTCCTCAATCCCCACATCCGCAAGACATTCCATTTGGACCTCCTCCTTCTCGTCCTGAAAAACTTGCATCCCCACCTCCTTCTCCTCGTCATCCTGAAAAAACCGAAAAACTTGCATCCCCACATCCGCAAGAGACACCAAATATTCCATTCCCACCACCACCTCCTCCTCCTCCTTCTCCTCCTCATGAAACAACAAAACCTACACCCCCAAACAAAAGTGCTCAAAACAATCATGCCAAAGCAGGAGAACAGATTGATATGTTGGCTGATGCTGATAAATCTGCTGACGACTGTTTGAAGAAAGCTGCAGGTACATCTGGGCCTAATACCTCTGTAATAGCTCCTGGTGAGACACCACCGTTACCAGGCAACCAGAGTGATGTGTTGGCTGGTGCTGATAAATCTGTCGACGACATTTCGAAGAAAGCTGTAGGTACATCTGGGCCCAATACCTCTGTAATAGCTCCTGGTGAGACACCACTGTTACCAGGCAAGAAGGCCCTTGAGAAACCTTTAGCCATTTCAAAGCAGCAAGGAAAGAAACTTGCCGAAAATAAAATCTCTACACCACGTACAGCAGGCAAGAAAGCCCTTGAGAAACCTTTAGCCATTTCAAAGCTGCAAGAAAAGAAACTTGCCAAAAATAAAAGCTCTACACCACCTACAACAGGCAAGAAAACCCTTAAGAAACCTTCTTCAGGCATCTCAAAGCAGCAGGAAAAGAAAATTGTTGTAAATAAAACCTCTAAGATGCCTACTAGAAAGCAATCTGAGAGAAACACCAAGAAGAATCCTTGGGCTATGACTAACCCAAATTACAAATTTGGAAAGAGCATTCTCAGTGGTGATGATCTCAAAGTGGCTGCTCCTTGTACCAGAGATCTCCACATATTCTACATGCAACATGTTAAGTCAGATGATGATTCTCCGATTATGGTCGCACTTCGGCCCGGGACCAGTGCATGGCCTAAGAGAGAAGAAGAATCGTCAAACAGACTCGAGCAGATACCTGTGCAACTTAGTGATTAGTATGATCTCTTCAACTTGGATGCTTTGGATCTGACACTTCTCCACTGCTTCATCCTGTAAGTTGCTTGAAAATTTAATCTGCTTCTCACTAATCATTCTCTATCGAAATGTGTTTTTTGCCTCACATCATCTTTACCATGTATTTTGCCTCCTTACACTTTGTTTTTTCTTACTAATAGGAATATGGCTGTAGAAGTTGAGAAGACGGGCACTGCAGTTGGCTTCCTTGATCCTGAATGCTTCAACTTCACAATGTTGACCAGCAAGGCTCACACTCTTGATTTCTCTGTGTCCTATATGCAGCGTGCCTTCAAACTATATGCTACAAAGAAACTCATTATTACTGCTTATCTTAGTAAGTACCACTGGATTGTAGTGGCGATCATTCCGAAGTAGCAGAAGGTCTACTATCTTGATTCATTCAAGAGCATTAAGACTGATATTACCCTTTTCAAACTAATCATTAATGAGTAAGTTATTTCTTTCTTAACCTGCGGATGTTCCTCAACAAACTCTGCAGAGTATATTAATTAATAGTGCCCTAACCATTGTTGCATGTTTCGTTGTAGGGGTTGGGACCGTTACTGCGTCGATAAGAAGTTGCCCCGTAGCACCTTGGAACATGTCAAAGAGGTTAAGGTACATACCACTTATTTCCTTCCTGTGGAAGCTAGTACTAAAGCTTGAGTTTATTTCTTCTCGATCACCACTATTTTTCTTAGTACATTTATTGCAGTGCCACCAACAACCTACTGGTTCCAAACTCTATGGCTTCTATTGTGCCTATCACATGCTTAAATTAAAAGATAGAGGCTCAGATACAGAGGTACTTTCTTGGGATCTTCATTTGTAAAACCTGCAACTGAGCACAGTTCTTGCTTATTAGCACTGCACATGTTTGGTAACCACCTATATATGTGTGCTGACTAGTGACATTGTTATATCCAAAGATTAGGGCTATATGAGCATCCTCTCCACAAATCCACACTGGTCTATGTTCGTGATATAATTGCCACATGCCTCATGGAACAGGTGATCGCAGTCGGAGGAAAATTTTATGCTGATGAAACTGTGTGGGCTAATATTGTATATGGTTCTTAGGAAATTTTTGCATTCCTCCTTGTCCCATGAATTTTGTGATATTGTTGTCAAGCTAGTTAACTTTGGTTGTGATATTGTTGTCAAGCCAGTGATGCTTCTTTACTTGTGAGATGATGATGCTGAATTTTGTCATATGATGCATGTGAATTATGTGAATTTCTGTGAATTTGGATGCTGGATCTAATTTCTGTGAATTTTGTCATATCCTGGCTGGTTCCAGGATGCAGCCCCTGATGGCTGCCAAATCCTGGCTGGTTCCAGGATGCAGCCGGCAAGCTGGCAACAGGTTACTGTAGGGGTGGCCTACATATCTGTAACAGGCATTAATTAAAGCTTGTTACAAACACTGATCAGTGAGTAACAGGCTTCATTCGGAACGCCCGTTACAAACATGCCAACAATGTAACAGGCAGCGTAAAAGCCCGTTACCAATACTCACCGGTGGGCCCCAGAACTTGGCCCGTTCGTCAAGATAGAGGAGATGCAGTTTCACAGCATGCGTGATGTGAGGGCTGGCCCGATCTTCTCGTCGTAGGATCTGGGGATAACTTGACCCGTGCTACCTGACGAACCGATGGCACCAACAGCTGCTCGAACAGCCACCTGTGACAAATAATTTCACCCAACCACACGATTTGGTCGATGCCTATCCTGAACCACGCAAGGTAGAGGCAATGCTCTTGCAAATCACAAGGAAACCCAAGAACAAGTGGTAGAGAAAACTCCCAATCCTCAATTGGGCAGCAATGGCACAACCCTAAGGATAAGAGCACTTGGCTTCTCTATTTTCTGAGTTCAATTCGTGGTTAGGGTTTTCACCAGGCTTACAAGTGCTATTTATACTAGGAACATCCCTCCTAGTTGGGCTAGAGGCCTTTCACAAAGGCCTAGTACAAGATAACTAGTCTCTGGAACAAAATACGCCTCATCCAGTTCGGACCAGGAGGGTCTGGACTCGATCAGTTCGGACCAGGAGGAACTGGACATCCAGAGCAGGCTTCACTAAAACATGCATAACGTTTGCTACAAAACTCCATATCAATATCCGTCAGTTGCATTGGAAAATAGACTTCAAGACTCTTCCAATGGTATAGGATACTTAAGGTGAAACTTCTTGGATTGATACAGAATTCACCACGAACTTGAAAGTTAGAATCTGAAACAGCAACTCGCCGTCTTCAAGTTGTCTTTCTTTGGACGCTGAGTGGCCTATACTTGCTTTCCATCTTCTTCAAACCTAAGCACAAGTAATGCACCATTATTAGGTAGTAAATATTTCTTAGTAGATGCATGTTCATAGTCAATGAGGAGCGAGTTCACCTCATGTTGCAAGTGTCGCATTCTTGCTCGAGTCATTGGTCCCTTGTAGCCATTGCTTTCTTGCTCACTATAACGAAAGTCATAATCTCTGGCAATGGGTGGTGACTCAACATTGTTGGGGATGTCCTCATCAACACGTCTCCGATATTGAATTGTTGTACCGGGCTCTGTTTTGGTGCCCGTTACCAAAGTTCCCTGTGGGCCCAAAGAAACAGTCATTTCACGTGACTAGTGACTAGTTGTGGTAACGATTGTTGTTTGATGCCCGTTATGAATCCTAGTTGTCCTGAGACGCGCGTGAAATAAACGCGTCTCATTTTGTCGAGATAGAGGAGACGCAGGTACACAACACACGTCTCCGATGTTGAGTTCCTGTAACGGGCTCTGTTTTGGTGCCCGTTACCAAAGTTGCCTGTGGGCCCAGACAAACAGCCATTTCACGTGACCGGTGGCTAGTTGTGGTAACGGTCGTTGTTTGATGCCCGTTACGAATATGTGTTATCAGTAACGGGCATCAGCCCGTTACCTTTCTTCGCTAATTTGTAACACTTGATCGGTAACGGGCGCTTTGCCCGTTACTAATGGCAATCTATGCCTGTTACCAAAGTGAGTTTTTCACGTAGTGTCATGAGTAAATTGACAGCTAAAGTAAGCACTTAACAGCTATCAACAAAGATTTAACTCGTAAACTCTAAGCCAAGCCGAACTAAACTACTAAGGCAAAATTTTTAAATCTAGCTAGCTAGCTCTCCCCCACGCTAAAATCATACGACGTCCTCGTCGTATTTTACAAAAATCCTAAGGGAGAAGACCCTAACTATCTAGTGGAACTTCCCACAATCCTTGCACCACTTTTTCTTCATGTTGCCGACCATCCCGAAGAGCTTCCTAACGTTCCGATTAAGGAACTTGTAGTCGTCGTCGACTACACGCTCCAAATCCTCCATTCAAGCACTCCTCGACCGACGCGTAGAGGTCCGATATGGCATGACGGCAAGCCGCACAACATATCGGATGCATTTTGAATGGGTCGTCATCGCTGGGGTCGTCCATTAGGACGTTCGGGAGTTGGCTCCTTAGGCACCTCCTCCCAATAAAAGAGGTCATTGTCGTCCCTCCCGGCGGCTGCCCACGAGCTCGGGCTGCGGTCGTCGGAGTAATCGCTCCCCCCATAGTCCTTCGGCTCGGGCGTCTCCTCCTTGTAGTCTTTCCTCTTCATCCCCCAAAGACGCTCCGATCTTCGGACGGGAGTTGAGACCTCCTCCTTCACATGGTGACGGGATGCGATTTGCCCGGTCGGGGCACGCCCTCCGCAACGGATGCGGGAGGTCCTCTTGATCTCCATTGTAGGCTTGAGCTCACATCGCTTCACCTCCTCCGGCTTCAAAGGCTTCTCGGCGCCTAGCTTGACCTCCTCGCTCCTTGGGGACGTCATGGCTGCTGCTCTAGCTTATGCATGGGCAAAAGGATGCGAATTGGGATGGATTCCCGAGCTCCAATCTCGTTCTTTAAATAGTCTAAGAAAGAATGCCCTAGAACCCATCCTTTCCTTTTCTTGACTTATCTAAAATTTTCTGACCAAACATGGAAGTTGAAAACGCGCGTCCTAGAGAAAAATGGGGGCAAACCGCCGCCCAGGGCCCCTGGGTCGATCGGACTGGGCCGGCTGGCCTGCCCTGGTTCGCGGGCTGGTTCGGTCCAGTTTTTCACGTGCTCCACTATTTTTTAATTGTTAGCTCATGTAGAGAAATTGGCCTGGTAATACCTTGCGAGAAACTCCAAAAAAATAAAAAGAGAGCTATTTACAAATTGCTCACCTTGTTTTATGTCCTAGGCTTGACGTTCGGCCTCATCCTCCATGATGAAAATATCAATATGGTGAAGGGGCACGACATCAGGCTCGAAATACACCTTAAGTTGTTGACCATTCACCATGAATTATCTCCTTTCATATCCATGATGGTAACCGCTCCATTGGAGAGCACCGAATGAACAACATAAGGTCCATCCCACTTGCTTTGCAACTTCCCATTTCCGAAAGTTTTGAATCTTGAATTGTAGAGGAGGACCTTATCTCCTTCTTTAAACTCCTTCTTAAGTCTTTTGTCATACCATCTTTTGATTCTCTCTTTGTAGATGCTTGCATTTTCATAAGCTTTCAATCTCATCTCCTCTAGCTCACTAATTTGGATCCTCTGTTTCATTCCTGCGGCGTCTAGATCGAGGTTCATCTCCTTTATTGCCCAATATGCCTTGTGTTCTAGCTCAACCGGAAGATGACAAGCTTTGCCATAAACAAATTGGTATGGAGTCATACCTATCGGTGTCTTGAACGCCGTTCGATATGCCCACAATGCTCCATCCAATTTCTTTGACCAATCTTTGCCTCCTTTCTCTATAGTCTTGTTGAGGATGCTCTTTAGTTGCCTATTCGATGTTTCCGCTTGTCCATTGGTTTGTGGGTGATATGCCGTAGCCACTCTATGTTCAATCCCTAACTTGGACAAACACTTCTTAAAGTTCTTCCCAGTGAAGTGAGTTCGTCCATCGCTTATCAAGATTCTCGGGGTACCGAAGCGAGGGAAAATCACACTCTTAATCATCACGATGGATTCTTCCGTGGAAGCTTTACGACATGGGATGTTCTCTACCCACTTGGACCATAACTAGGATGTGCTCAAATCCATGTGAGTTTTTGACAGGCCCCATGAAGTCAATTCCCCAACATCGAATAAATCAATCTGTAGATTGTAATTCAAGGGCATAGCATTCCTTTGAGATATGTTTCCGGTCCTTTGGCATTCGGGGCATGATGCAACATATCTTTTAGTATCTTCATGCATCTCCGGCCAAAAGAATCCGCTGGACCATACTTTTGCTTGTGTTCGAAAATGACTATAGTGTCCACCGTACTCCGCCGAATGACACTTCCTCAAAATTTCTGGACTCTCTTCTCTTGGTACACATCTTCTCATTACTCCATCATTCCCAAGTTTAAAGAGGTAAGGTGAATCCCAAAAATATTTTCGACTTTCGGATATTATCCTCCTTTGAGTGTTTTTATCTAAGTGATCAAGAGGCATTCTCCGAATTGCCGATATCGATCATCCAAGTATCCTTGTCGATTATTCGGTAGAGGTGGTCATCTCTCATCTTATCCTCTATGGGCTCTTTGTCATCTTGTCTGCGGTTCATTCTTGACAAATGATCGGCCACAACATTGTCCACCCCCTTTTTATCATGAATTTCAACATCGAACTCCTGGAGAAGAAGGATCCAACAAATCAATCTTGGTTTAGCATCCTTCTTAGCCAAAAGATACTTGATTGACTCGTGATCGGTGTACACAATGACTTTCGAGTTCACGATGTAAGATCTGAATTTTTCAAAGGCAAAAACTACCGCTAACAACTCCTTTTCTGTTGTGGCATAATTTAATTGTGCCTCATTGAGAGTTTTACTAGCGTAGTATACAGCGTGAACTAGTCCTTCCTTTCTTTGCCCCAAAACTGCCCCTACAGCATAGTCACTTGCATCGCACATGATCTTGAAATGTTGAGTCCAATCCGGAGGTTGAATGATAGGGGCACTCACTAAAGCATTTTTCAAGGTCCAGAATGCCGCTAAGCATTTCTCGTCAAAGTCAAAAGCCACATCTTTTTGAAGAAGTTGAGTTAAAGGCTTAGTGATCTTTGAGAAGTCCTTAATGAATCTTCTATAGAATCCGGCATGGCCTAGAAAGCTTCTCAAAGACTTTACATCCGTTGGAGGTGGGAGTTGCTCAACCGTCTCCACTTTAGCTTTGTCCACTTCAATTCCTCTCTTGGATATAATGTGTTTGAGCACTATACCTTGCTTTACCATGAAGTGGCATTTTTCCCAATTTAGCACTAGATCGACCTCCGCACACCTCGTGAGAACCTTGTCCAAGTTTGCTAAGCAATCCATAAAAGTTTTCCCATAAACGGAAAAATCATCCATGAACACCTCGACAGTTTCCTTGATAAATTCCGAGAATACCGCCATCATGCAACGTTGAAAAGAGGCCGGAGCGTTGCATAAACCGAAGGGCGTCGTTCTATATGCGAACGTTCCATAAGGGCAAGTAAAATTTGTCTTGTGTTGATCATCCGGGTGAATATGAATTTGCATGAACCCCGAGTATCCATCGAGAAAGCAAAAATAAGCGTGATTTGCTAACCTCTCGAGCATCTCGTCAATGAACGGTAGGGGGAAGTGATCTTTCTTTGTTGCTTTATTAACTTTCGATAATCGATACACATCTGCCATCCTGTCATGGTTCTTTGCGGTATTAATTCGTCCTTCTCATTCTTCAGCACGGTCAAACCTCCTTTCTTCGGCACACAATGTACGGGGCTCACCCACTCGCTATGCGGCACCTGGTAGATGATTCCGACATCAAGTAGCTTGATAAACTCCTTCTTCACTACCTCTCGCATGGCGTGGGTTAGCCTCCTTTGAAGGTCCACTACGGGCTTGCATTGGTCTTCCATTGGTATACGATGAGTGCAAAAGGCTGGGCTAAGTCCCTTGAGATCGTTTATTGAATATCCGATCACCTTCTTGTGCTTTTTAAATAAATTCAGCAACTTCTCATTTTCTTCGGGACTCAACTCGTCGCTCACAATGACTGGATAAGTCTTGTCTGGGCCCAAAAATTCATACTTCAATCCCTTGGGCAAAGGTTTGAGATCCACCTCGGGCACTTGTGGTTCTTCGGGTTTAGTGTCTCCTATGTCTTCGAATTTTTCTTCCTCCACGCTTCCATCTTGTGGTTCTAATCCTTTCGTTGCTTCCTCTAATTCCTCGTCTTGTTGATCATTGGGTTGGTTCTCCATTGCTCTTTGCAGCGGGCCTCTAAAGGTTTCAACAAAACAAAGACTACCTATCTCCTCCTCTTCTTCATCCTCGGGAGGAAAAGGTGAAGCATGACAAGAAGCGCGAAAAAATTATATGTGTACTTATCTCCATTAAGGTTTAATGTTACTCTGCCTTCTCTGGCATCCAACACGACATCAACCAATTTAAGGAAAGGCTACCTAAGATTATGTGATCATGATTATCATAATAGGCATCTATAACAAAGAAATTGGTTGGTATGCACTTCCCAGAGATTATTACATTAATGTTGCAAGCAATACCTAGAGGTTTAATAGTTCTACCATCTCCCATAATTAATTTTGTAGAAGTTGGGACTAAGTCTAGGTTATGGTCTTTAACTTTATCGTAAATCTTGGAGGATAGGACACTTACTTGAGCTCCGATGTCGCATAAAGTCTTGCATTGGATTCCATTGATCTCGCAACTCAAGTGTGGTGTCGTCTTCTCCTCTTGATCGGATCCTATTGCATAAACTTTGGTGAGGCGAGCGTACGGTGATGCTTCGGGCTTGATCTCCATGATTCTTTTCACCTCGGCTATGTGATTCGGTGAGAGCCTGTGTGGTTCGAGGACCGGTGGATGGTCACTTCCTGGTGTGATGAGTGATCGACAACGTTGTGTGGACTGACTCTTGGCTAAGTATTGCAGGTGTAGGTTGCAGCTTGACTGGTGTTAGTGCAGGTGAAGAACAAGCGTGAAAGGTCATTGCCGAGTAGGCCTCCAGGTGTGGAGAAGACAAGTAGGCTTGGTTCGAAGGACCCGGTGGCCAGCGGGGTCAAGTGCGGGCCGCATGGTGGCAAGAACAGCAAGACGAAGTCGCGGACGGTTTCTTGGTTGAGCTTCAAAACCAAGGTCGAGTCGGGACAACGTGGGAGCCGAGTCATGAGTGGTGATTGGTGGAGGCTACACCGAGTTCGCGGGGTTTGCAGTGGTTCACCAGAAAACCACTGGGTTACTCGGTTGAGCCACAAAACCGAGGCCGAACACTCGACGAGGGAGTGCGGCCACCCAGGCCGGTTCAACCGCCCAGGAGGGGCGGCCAGACCGCCTGGGCCGGTCTAACCGCCTAGTGGGGGCGGTCTGACCACCCGGGTCGCAGCCGCCGAGAAACTTCAAAGCGGAGGACACGCGTCGGGATCGCAAGGCTTGCGTCGAGGCTAAGCAAGTTTGCGGTCACCGGGAATCCGTCCGATGGTGCTGAATTGAAGACTTCCAAAATTGCCCTTGAGGGGCTTGTATCCCTAGTTATCTAGTAAGGGTAGTTTAGTCTATAGGTTGCCCCCATATAAACACTGGGAGGGATGGATGGCAGCCAACTCTTGGAACCCTAGCTCATTTCCCTTTGTCATTTTCGTTTGCTATTTTCTCTAGTTTTTCTAGGACTAGCTTGAGAGCTTCATGTGAGATCTAGAGAGAGGGATGTATGACCGGGTGGCAAGCTAGACCTTGTAGGAACCTTCATGGTATGTATAGATGATTCGGCGTGGTTCCTCAAGGCCTTGTGTTGCCTCTCCTGTTTTCCTTTTTGGTGTTTTTCGGAGCTCTTTCTTGTGATTTTCGTGGCGAAGTTTTGAGGGCAATTTCTTGCGGGATTCTTGTTGGGTGTCATGTATGAGGACCTTGTGCCTCTTTGGCTGGTGACTTTTCCCCAAGAACTCCCTTAAATCGACCTCGATTTGGTGGTTTTTCGAGTTGCTCGAGTTCATGAACTAGAGGGCCAAGATCCGCGATTCCCTTTGATTGAGAGCGTTTCGGTTCGATTCCTTTGGTGGAGAGGTTGCCCAGGAGGTAACCCAGGTATCCCCGAAAGTCTCGCTGCAATCCGTGGGGTGAATCGGGAGATCGGGGGATGGGAAGTTGAGGTTTGACCCGTGGCCAAGTTTTCTGGGAGGGGTGGTCTAACCGCCATAGGGGGGCGGTCTAACCGCCCTAGACCTTCCAGGTGAAAGTTTTGATTTGCCGGATTTTCCTCTGTGAGTTTGTTCGCCTTGATTAGAGGAGCGTTCTGGTGAAATCTTGGTTCGTTTCGGTGCAGTTTGCTAGGAGTTCTTGCCTTGAGTTTGTTGCTAGTACAGGAAGTTAGACCGCCCCCGTGAGCCGGTCTAACCGCCCTAGGCCTCTTGGGTGGAGTTTTGGTTTTCACCAAGATTTTCTGGTAGCTAGCTTGGCCTTGACCAGAGAATTCAGTTGGTGAAACCGTGGAGAGTTTTGGACCTCGGAAGAGTCATTTCGGAGGATTTCTTGGCTGCCCAGAAGCAGGCGGTCTAACCGCCCCCTTACCCCGGTTGAATCGCCCCTGCTGGCCAGACAGTTTCTGAGGTGTTTCTGCTGCTAAGTGTGTGTAGGAGTTGTGGCTGCGGGTAGTGTTTGTTCCTAGGACCAGTAGCACTCCAGTGGCTACGTGGTTTTGGCAAACGGAACGTTGTGTGCGGAGCGTGTGATTTTGGGTATCCGACCGAGTTCATCTTGTTGGAGAAGTCATCTCCTTCGAGAAGAATTTTTATCAGCTATTATTCACTCCCCCCTCTCTGGTCGCCAGTTCGGTCCTTCAAGTGGTATCAGAGTAGGTTACGGATCTTCGGATTCTAACCAGTCTAAGATCCAAGGATGGTGTACCAGGAACGGGGATCGGGTCCTCCGCACTTCGATGGCAAAAACTACCAGATGTGGCAGAGACGGATGGCTGCGTTTCTCCGTGGCAAGGGACAGATCCTTTGGGACGTTACGGTGAACACAGCTTATGTTCATCTGATTAACTTCCTTGCTCCGGGATCGAGGGACATACACGACGCCAACAACAAGGCGGTCGACTACTTGTTTCGTGCTCTGTGTTAGGCCGAATTCGACCGGGTTCAGACAGAGGACTTAGCTTGTAGGATTTGGAGTCAGTTGAAGGATGCTCACGCTGGAAATGCTCAGGTTCAGGCTCGGATGTATGCGACTTACCGGAGAGAGTACGAGAACTTCACTCATCTCCCCGGTGAGTCCATTGATGCCTTGTTCTAGCGGTTCATGGTTGTGGTGAACAACATGAGGGCCAATGTGGACGTGCTCCCGTGCGATGATCATGATAGAGCTATTAAGCTCTTGCACTCTCTGGATCGTACAGTTTGGGATGGCAAGTTCGAGGCCATTGTAGAGTCGGAGAAGTATGACACTCTGACGGTGAACGAGCTGTTCTCGAAGCTCAAGTCGGCTGAGATGGACCGTGGTATGACAGCCAAGCTTGAGAGCCCTACTGATTCTCATAGTCTCGCTCTCATCTGTGGCTCAGGTGCAAAGTCTAATGCTAACCCATCCACCAGGATGTACTCTTTGTCCTCTTTGATGTCTTTGCCAGATGAGGAGTTCGACGTGCTTGGAGAGGACGAGCTGGCGCTGCTGACCAGGTGGTTCGAGAGGACGCACGAGAGCCGGGTGAACACAAGGAGGAACACGAAGACATGCTTTCAGTGCGGCAAGCCAGGACACGTCGTCGCCGACTGCCCTGAGAAGATGGCGTACAAGGACGGCTACAAGCACCGGTCGAGGACGGACAACAAGTATCGATCAAGGCGCGATCACAAGCACAGGCACAAGCACAAGCACAAGAACAAGCACAAGGACGAGCGATGATCGAGGAAGAAGGACGGCCGCGGCAAGGCCCGAGTGATGGTCGGAGCGAGCGACGTCGACTCCAGCTCCGCCGACTCTTCCTCGAGCTCTAGTAGCAGCAAAGATGAAGGTGATCGGCGCAAGAACAAGAAGTCATCCAAGAACTTGAGCGAGCTGAGCTGCTTCGCTGGAGATGGCTTCTGTACCCTGGCACGAAGCTCCGGCAGCAAGAAGAATCACCAAAGCGACTCGGACTCTGACTCCGAGGATGAGGTACGTGACGAGCTTCCCTTCTTGCGTGAGGAGAATGAACGGCTTGGCAAGTTGCTTGATAATCATGATGACATGCTTAGAGAGGCCAAGAAGATGAGGAAGGAGCTTAGGGCCTCGCTTGAGGATGCTAGGACTAGAGTGGCTGAGCTAGAAACACAGAACCTAGATGCTAAGCTTGAAATTGATTCGCTTAAGGCTTCACCTATTGTTTCTGATGAGATTGATTGTGCTGATTGCTCTGTGTTCCTAGCTGATCTTACTGTGTTCAAGGAAAAGCATGCCTCCAAGTGTGAGGAACTAGATGTGCTTAGGGCTGAAGTGGCTAAGCTTAAGTCTAGACCTGCTTTGCTAGGTGCTGGTACTTCTTGCCCTGTTTTGCATGGAAAGATTGATGAGATGCATGCTTACACTGTTTCTCTTGAGGCTAAGTTGAAAGAACCTGTTCCCACTTCTTGCTCTACTTGTGAATTGCATGCTTTGAAGAATCTGGAACTTGCACATTATGTTGATCGCTTGCAGGATGAGAATGATGAGTTTAGGAAAATGATGGGTTGGTTGTCGGGTCATGAACCACAGCTTAGGATGATGATAGAGGCATACAAGCGCTATGATGGGCAAGCGCTTGGGTCGGATAAGATTGGAGAGTGTAGTGGTGAGGGAGGAGAGAAAATTGGTGATATCCAAGCTCCACCAAAAACCTTCCACAAAAATGCCTATGCTCCTAAGCCAAACCCATTGAGAAACAAACTTGACACAACCCCAGATCCACCCATATTTCCTCACCCCACAAATGATTTCCAAAAACCCATAAAGTTCAAGAGCAACTTGGGGAATGTGTTCTTTGGGAAAGAGGGTGAGAAGCCTAGTGAGGAGAAACCGGAAGAGAAACCGAGTGAGGAGAAACCAAGTGAGCAGCCCCAACCCAAGCCTAAACCTAAGCTCATACAGTTTCATTATGACTATTGTGGGAGAGATGGTCACAAGGGTAAGTTTTGCTTCAAAAGGAAGCATGAGGAGAGAATGGCTAAGGAGTGGGCTAATAAGGACAGGTACCGCCCTTCAAATGGTGTACCTGAGCCTCATATGCCACTGCCCAGGGGTAAGGCGGTTGTGAGAAGTGTTCCGGCATGGGGAGATGTGAGTTCCCGCAGCCGAGGTGGTTTTCTGGAGAGGGCGGTCAGACTGGCCTGGAAGGACGGTCAGACCGACCCTGCCCAGAGGGGGGCGGTTAGACCGGCCTGGCTAGGAGGTCAGACCGCCCCCCCAAATTCTGGGCGGTTTGGTTTTTGAGGTGGCGATTCGAGTGGTTTCAATTCTGGTGGTCGTGGTTCTGGTGGTTGGCATGGTGAGTCTGGTGGTGGTCAGTTTGCTAGACGTTCTCCACCTCATGCTCAATACGATAGTGGGAGGAGGAAGGGTCCACGGTCTTCCTTTCGTGGTTTTCGTTCTCCTCTAGCGAGACAGGGGTGGTTCCCTCGTGGAGGTTCCCGTGATGGTTTTTGTGGTGGTAGCTTTGATAGGCGTGATGATATGGGTTGTGTTAACCCTACTTTGGAGTAAATGGCTCGGCACTAGTTTTACTCGTTTGGTACTAACCCCAGTGCTGAGTCGTTTGTTCACTCACGTGCTCGTTTTTGAATTTCAGGTGGGAGACTTGAGGAACGTTTGGTTGATTGACTCCGGTTGCTCGAGGCACATGACCGGAGACAAGGGGTGGTTCTCAAGTCTCGTCCCGGTGGTGTCCAAGACATACATCACCTTTGGGGACAATGGGTGAGGGCGTGTGCTTTCAGAAGGTGAGATTAAGGTAAGTGACAAGGTCACTCTCAGGCATGTTGCTCTTGTTCAATCGCTCGGATTCAATTTGCTTTCTGTTTCCCAGCTTTTGGATGAGGGTTTTGAGGTGTTGTTTCGGCTAGTGGTTCTCGGATTTTGGATTCTCGAGGGGACCTAGTTGCATGGTCGTTCCTGAGGGTCAGGTTTTCCGAGCAGATTTCTCTCAGTCTTCTGGTGTGGCTCGTTGCTTTCTGGCTGGTTCTTCAAGTGAGTTGTGGAAGTGGCATAGGAAGTTGGGTCACTTAAGCTTTGACCTTTTGTCTCGCTTGAGTAAACTCAATTTGGTCCAAGGATTGCCACGGTTGAAGTTTGAGAAAGAGTTGGTTTGTGCACCGTGTCGGCATGCTAAGATGGTAGCCTCTTCCCATCCACCCCTCACCGATGTGATGACGGAGCGTCCATGCGAGCTGCTCCATATGGACCTTGTTGGCCCAGCTCGTGTGAGATCTGTGGGTGGGAAGTGGTACGTCCTGGTTGTGGTGGATGACTACTCTCGGTATGCGTGGGTTTTCTTTTTGGAGGAGAAAGGGGAGACGTTTGGTTTTGTTCGAGATCTTGTCTTGAGGTTGAGAAACGAGAGGCACGGAGATGCCATACGAGCGATCCACAGTGACAATGGCTCGGAATTTAGAAACTCTCATTTCGAAACCTTTTGCCATGACTTGGGTCTTGAACACCAGTTTTCTAGTCCGTATACACCTCCCTAGAATGGCATGGTGGAAAGGAAAAACAGAACCTTGTGCGAGATGGCTCAGACGAAGCTCAATGCGCATAGGACTCCGAGAAGGTTCTGGGCCGAGGTGGTCAATACCGCGTGCTATGTGTCGAACAGGATTTACCTCAGGGTGCATAAGAAGAAAACTTGCTACGAGTTGATGCACGGTAGAACCCCCATGGTGAGTCACTTTCACGTGTTTGGGTGCAAATGCTTTATCCTGAAGAAAGGTAAGAAGTTGGACAAGTTCGAGGCTAGGTCTGTCGATGACATTTTCTTTGGTTACGCGTCTCATTCTAGAGCCTTTCGAGTGCTCAATCTTGAAACTAACCAAATCGTGGAGACTTGCGAGGTTACCTTCGACGAGACACAGCCACGTAGTCAGCTTGTTTTTGAGTGTGCAGGTGACGAGGTACTTGGCGAGGAGATTTTCCAGGAGGAGGAGCATGAACATGGAGATGATGAAGATGGTGGTGTGATGCCCGCGGCTGAGCATGTACATACTACTTCTACTACGATCGTTGACGGTCCTTCTCCCACACCTACGATGATGTGCCAAGATCATGAGGAAGCTCCAGTTGAGGGGCAGGTGGCTTCAAGGCGAGAAGCTCCCCGGCAAGTACAAGTGGATCATCTAGCTTCAACGATCATCGGGAACATCAATGAACACACTACACGGTCGAGGTCTTGTAATGATTCTCACTTTGCCCATGCTGCTTTTGTTGCTACTTTTGAGCCCAAAGACATTGGACATGTGCTATCTGATCACAATTGGGTCAATTCGATGCATGAGGAGTTGGAGAATTTTGAGAGAAACCAAGTTTGGGAGTTAGTGGAGCCTCCACCGGGGTGTAAGCCGATTGGGACAAAATGGGTGTGGAAAAATAAAGAGGGAGAGAAAGGAGAAGTGGTGAGAAACAAGTCAAGGTTTGTTGCTCAGGGGTACACACAGAAAGAGGGGATAGACTACGAGGAGACCTTTGCTCCCGTAGCTCGTTTGGAGGCGATTAGGATCCTTCTAGCCTTTTCTGTGGCTAAAGGGTTCAAATTGTACCAAATGGATGTTAAGAGTGCTTTCCTGAACGGTGTTTTGGAGGAAGAAGTGTACGTGAGGCAACCACCGGGGTTTGAGAGTGAGAAGTACCCCCACAGGGTGTACAAGTTGAGGAAGGCACTGTATGGGTTGAAGCAGGCGCCTAGAGCTTGGTATGGTAGGTTGAGAGGGTTCCTGTTTGAGAGAGGTTTTGAGATGGGAAAAGTAGATCAGAATTTGTTTCTCCTCAGGCAGGGAAAAGAGATCTTAATTGTGCAGGTGTACGTGGATGATATTGTCTTTGGTGGCTCGTCTAACTCTTTGGTTGCTAGGTTTGCAGAAGACATGAGCAGGGAATTTGAGATGAGCATGATGGGCGAGTTGCAGTTCTTCCTCGGGCTCCAGATCAAGCAATCGAAGGAAGGAACATTTGTACACCAAGCCAAGTACACCAAAGACATTGTGAGGAAGTTCAAGATGGAGGACTCCAAGGCCATGGCGACGCCTATGAGTATGACTACAACTCTTGATGCGGACAAGGAAGGTGAGCACGTGGACCAGAAGGAGTACCGAAGCATGATCAGGTCACTCCTGTACTTGACAGCGACGAGGCCGGACATCCAATTCTCGATATGTCTGTGCACTCGTTTTCAAGCGTCTCCAAGGACTTCACATCGGCAAGCAGTCAAGCGCATATTCAGGTATTTGCGACATACTCCCGACTTCGGCCTTTGGTACTCCGCGTCTTCTTCTATGGAGCTTCACAGTTTTTTAGACGCGGATTTCGTCGGGTGTCGGTTGGATAGGAAGTCCACTTCTGGGACTTGCCAGTTCTTGGGATCTTCTTTGGTGTTTTGGTCTTCCCGCAAACAATCGAGTGTTGCTCAATCTACTACCGAAGCCGAATATGTTGCCGCAGCCAGTTGTTGCTCTCAGCTCCTTTGGATCACATACACCATGAGTGACTTTGGTGAGGAGTATACCCAGGTTCCACTTCTTTGTGATAGCACGAGTGCCATTAGTGTTGCTAAGAACCCAGTGCTTCATTCCAAAACCAAGCATATAGAAGTGAGATACCATTTCCTGAGAGACAATGTTGAAAAAGGGAAAATTGCTTTGATCCATGTGCCCACACAAAACCAACAAGCGGATATTTTCACCAAGCCCCTAGATCAAGCAACTTTCACTCGTTTGTGGGGGGAACTTGGTGTGTGTTTGGTCTCTTGAGTTGGGTGTGGGAGCTCCTTTGTAGCATATGTATAGCTTTCCTTTTACGCATTCTTGCATTTGCATTGCATATGTATCATGATGTATAGGCATCTTTGTATGTTAGGTTGCATGCATTTTGTATCATATGCATTTTGTAGGAAAAGCTTCTCTTATATACATTGTTCACCATGATATGCTATACATGATCTTGTGAGCTAGTTTGGTATGGTATGGCTTAGTGTGGCTTAGCTCTTGATGATCTAGATTTATATCCATGGTTGATAGCTTTGTTTTTGAAAAATGTCACATGTATGCTCTCTTGTGAGTAAATGCCTTTATATGATCATGACATGTTTTTAGTGGCTTTTCTATACTTAATTTGTGCTTGGATAGCTTGTTTTGAGCATATGGGGCCAAAGGCTCATTTGCCATCATGAATGTTTAGCCCCCATGCTTTATCTTGTGGAGGGGCATAAGTTCCTTTTTGTCGCAAAGACATTTCATGTACCATATATGAATCTGAAATGAAATGTAAATTGTTTGGAAAATGTGCTCCCATGTCATAGGTGCTTAATTTACTTGCTTTTGGGTGCTAAACCGTTGCATATTGCTTACCAATGAGAAGTCTCATACATAGAAGTAAGCACATGGCTCGGTAAGCTTTGACATGACATGAGATGCTTGTGGGTGTTTATGATGGTCTTATGCTTAGAATGGTTGCCCTAGCATGAAGTTTGTGTGGCTTTACCATTTTGACATGTTTTGCTCATGTTTAGGACTTTGCTCATGAGAGGGTAATTTTTCGCAAAAATAGTCAATTCTATCTTAGCTTTGCCCAATGGTTATGAAACTTGGTGATCTTGTAGTTTTTGTCCATACGAAGCTATAGAGTATCTAACTTGCTCATTTGGATGTGTGTAGCATGCCATGATGAATTTTGTCTATTTGAGAAGCTCTATGTTGAAACTTTTCGCATTTTGCCTTGATTCATGCATTGTCAACAAGGGGGAGAAGTTTGGGCATGATTTGGGCACCTAGGAGCATTTGGAAGGTGTTCCAAGTGGTTCGGGCAGTTTTTGAAAAGTTTGGTGCAGGGCCGGTTTCTTGGGGCGGTCTAACCACCCTGGGCAGAGGTGCAGGAGTTTGCTCCTTGTTTGCATTCCCATGTTGCATTGCTGCATTGGTTCAGGGGGAGTGTGCTTTGGCTCAGGGGGAGCTTCTTGTGTGAGTTTGTGGTTTGCGGCCTAGTGTGCCTTTGGTGGTCTTTGCTCTTTGTGTGAGCTTGTTTTTGTCTCAGTTGTGTCGAGCCGTTGCCCTTGCCTAAGGGGACCGAGACATTCCTTCTTCAAGTGATCTTGCTCTTTGCCTTTTCCTTGGCTTTCGATCGCTTGTTGAAGTTTCTTTTAGTCGTTTCTTTTCTTTTCTTTTCTTTTTCTCTTTGGTTACCAATCATGTGTGTTGTCAATGCACTCATCAAGGGGGAGATTGAGAGCCTGTGTGGTTCGAGGACCGGTGGATGGTCGCTTCCTAGTGTGATGAGTGATTGACAACGTTGTGTGGACTGACTCTTGGCTAAGAATTGCAGGTGCAGGTTGCGGCTTGACTGGTGTTGGTGCAGGTGAAGAACAAGCATGAAAGGTCATTGCCGAGTAGGCCTCCAGGTGTGGAGAAGACAAGTAGGCTTGGTTCGAAGGACCTGGTGGCCAGCGGGGTCAAGTGCGGGCCGCATGGTGGCAAGAACAGCTTGATGAAGTCGCGGACGGTTTCTTGGTTGAGCCTCAAAACCAAGGTCGAGCCGTGACAACGTGGGAGCCGAGTCATGAGTGGTGATTGGCGGTGGCTACACCGAGTTCGCGAGGTTTGCAGGGGTTCACCAAAAAACCACTAGGTTACTCGGTTGAGCCACAAAACTGAGGCCGAAGACTCGACAAGGGAGTGCGGCCACCCAGGTCGGTTCAACCGTCCAGGAGGGGCGGTCTGACCGCCCGGGTCGCAGCCGTCGAGAAACTTCGAAGCGGAGGACATGCGTCAGGATCGCAACGCTTGCGTCGAGGCTAAACAAGTTTGCGGTCGCTGGGCATCCGTCCGATGCTGCTGAATTGAAGACTTCCAAAATTGCCCTTGAGGGGCTTGTATCCCTAGTTATCTAGTAAGGGTAGTTTAGTTTTTTAGTTGCCCCCATATAAACACTTGGAGGGATGGATGGCAGCCAACTCTTGGAACCCTAGCTCATTTCCCTTTGTCATTTTCGTTTGCTATTTTCTCTAGTTTTTCTAGGACTAGCTTGAGAGCTTCATGTGAGATCTAGAGGGTGGGATGGATGACCAGGTGGCAAGCTAGACCTTGTATGAACCTTCATGGTATGTATAGATGATTCGGCGTGGTTCCTCAAGGCCTTGTGTTGCCTCTCCGGTTTTCCTTTTTGGTATTTTTCGGAGCTCTTTCTTGTGATTTTCGTGGCGGAGTTTTGAGGGCGATTTCTTGCGGGATTCTTGTTGGGTGTCACGTATGAGGACCTTGTGCCTCTTTGGCTGGTGACTTTGCCCCCAAGAACTCCCTTGAATCGACCTTGATTTGGTGGTTTTTCGAGTTGCTCGAGTTCATGACCTAGAGGGCCAACATCCGCGATTCCCTTTGATTGAGAGCGTTTTGGTTCGATTCCTTTGGTGGAGAGGTTGCCCAGGAGTTAAGCCAGGTATCCCCGAAGTCTTGCTGCAATCCGTGGGGTGAATCGGGAGATCGGGGGATGGGAAGTTGAGATTTGACCCACGGCCAAGTTTTCTGGGAGGGGCGGTCTAACCGCCATAGGGGGGCGGTCTAACCGCCCTGGACTGTGACAATCCGCCCGGGAAAATACCGTACCATCGTCTAAACCAATCCACTTTAGTCATTAAGCGATAATAAAGTACCATCCTGTCGTTGGTTGCCGGGTTAACGCCCGGTAAATCACTTGGAAATCACACAGAGGATCGAACATATGCATTAAAACTCACACGAAGGCGAGTCCAGAGTACAAACACAAATTAACTCCAAATTGTACCCCTAAGGGTTAATTATTACAAACCATTGTTCATGACATGATAAGTAAAGGTCAGAGTTCAAAAATAGCGAAATAATAAACTAGCGAAACGGTAAACATCACAGGAGGCCGTCTGTGATGCCATCACTCATCGTCATCCACCCATTCCAGCTCCCAGCCGGGTGGAATCTCACCGGGCCAAACAACACCTGCAACAACATTTTACAAAGTAAGGCTGAGTATACTAATACAAAGCAAGACTTAACCGACGGGTGATAACTACATCACCAAAACTCTAGACATGAGAGGCTGTTTGGCCGGTGGAGTTCCTTTGCTGAAAAGCAACAAAGGGTATGTCCTTACTTTCATTATTTTAGCACAAATTCTAGTTGATTATCGTTTCTAAGTGTGCCAACTAATTCAATCAAGAATTGTACAATACAATTAATTCAAGCAATAATATTCACAAAGTTCCATCAATAAGGGATATCATGGCCAGTTGATTAAGCAGTCTCAGATAACGGTGAAAGGCCGACAATCGATTGATTTATAACCTTGCAAGGTAAACCTAAACACACGGTAGGGTGCCCTCACACTGGACAACCACCAGGCAGTTCCCAAAAATCCTCGGCTTGGGATCGAATCTTACAGTCCCGGGTACACAGCTATCTGGCGTGCCCCACACAGTACACCCAGCCTCACACATGTACCCACCTCCCGGTTGCAAGTCGGGCAGGTGATTACTCAAGATTAGTAATAGTAAGTTCCCGCACTGTCTCATTAAGGTACTAGGCTTACCGGTCCCATTCCCAACAAGTGCTTAGTACGTTCAAAAGCTTAGTCCACGAAAGCCACTGGACCGGAGCCCAAATCCCATGCTCTTACCACATGAGCAATCCATTTATAAAGATGTTATGATTCCAACATAAGAACCTATCCTCGCGAGTGACGAACATCACTCGACTTCTATCAGGTCCTATAGCATAGCAGCTATCGACCTAGCATACTAGTAAAAGAGCATAGGTACCTAGGGATCATGCATCTAGGGTTTCAATTCAACTCCTGAAACGTAAATGCACAAACATAGCAAAGATAATTGCATAATTTTAAAAAGACAGGGTTAATGATCCGGGGCTTACCTTCACTGGCAAGGTTGGCCTTGGGCCCTTCTGGGCTTTGGTCCAGGTCCTGAGCTACGTCCACGTACTGCAGCTCACCGTCAGCTCCTCCGCCTCCTCCTTCCGGCACGAGCATATAGCTACCGTCGGGAAGATCTACACGAGGATGCAAATGCAAGATTTAATTGACGGTTTTTTATTTAATTAATTATAAAACAACGTATGACAACCATGGGGTGCATGGTTGACCACCCTCACCTAGATTAGCATACATTCAGCATACTCTTCCAATAAAGGAACAATATGTGGTTCTTTATTAATGATTTTTTTTGATAGTGACTGTGTACATATTTAGGTAAATAAATTAATTTAATTTCACAAACAGCAAAGGGTTGGTCTTAAGCTTCTTAGCATGATTTACATCATTCATGAAGCCATTAGGTGTGTAGTTGGTGATTTTCCTAATGTAATTTAATATTAAGCTTCAATTTAACTTTATTGCTTTTATTCATGAAATAAATTCATAAAATTCAGTGGGTGTGTTTCTGAAGCACTACAAGCCTAAACAAAACCACTGCATACACATGCACACTTAGGAGAGCTATGAATTAAATATATCAAAAAAGACAAATTCTAGCTATCCAAATATGAGAACTGCATATAAAAATAAATACACAACAAAAGGTTCCCAACTTTCTCTCATTGGTTCTATGACTCAAAACAAGGCTAGGAAAACAACAAACACATCAAAAGCTAATCTAGATCTTGAGCTATGCATTTACAAAGAAAATTTGGCATAAAACAAGATTAATTATTTTTGACAGATATAAAATTGTGATTAATTCACCAGAGATGGATTTAGGCATAAAAAGATCACTTGCAGAAGTTGAGCACAAAAATCTATTTATTTTTGGCTACAAAAATTCATTTGGACAGATTCATCGTAAATACAAAATAATTCATAATAAAAGATCTACACAGTAACTTTGTGCAATTTTTGGTACAGAAGCTAGGCATGACATAACTCACAACATATCCAAAATTCAGCTACAGACCACTTGTAGATTTTGAACTACAACAGATCTAGGTTTAACAGTTTCTATTTTTCATGCAAAAACTAGCACTCAAAAGTAGGGTCATGCTTTGTGAAAGTTGTAGGGTTCTTCACAAGGAATCCAACAAAATTGAGTTTGCATTTTTCTGATTTTTCTACGAGTTTCTACGGATTTCACAAGGTTCAGCTGAAACCACACACTATTCAAGAATCTAATTTCACTGAGGTCCCTAGAAAGAATCTAGGATTCACAGATATGCCCTCGAGGCAACTTTCCTCACATCCATGCCCTTGGCGGCAACGGCGAGTTTGCTGGCGGTGATGTGGGGCCCGCCGAGGCAAACAAATGGCGCAGGGGTGAAATTCACCTCACCTAGGTCCGATTGGTGGCGGTGGATTACCCCGGTAGATGGCCGGCGACGGCGCGCGGCGGCGCTAGGCGGCGGCGGTCTCTGCGGGTCGGATTCTGGCGAGACGGCGGCCACGACAGAGCAACAAGCGACGGCTCGAGCTCAAGGGGGTCCTAGGGGAGAGGCTAGAGTGGTTGGGTGGCCGTGGGTGCTAGCGGAGGGGGCAGCTCGGCTACGGCGACGGCAATGGCACCGGCGGAGGCGTGCGCGCGATGAAGGAGGCACGGTGGAGCATGTGCGCACGCGAGGGGAGGAACAGCGGCTCCTTTTATAGGCAAGCGAGGGATGCAAAGCTTCGCGGTTAAGGCTTCCCCGGCTATTAAGCCGCGGGTACGACGGCTCTCCCTCGGCGTGCGTGCGCGGCAGGGGAGGAGCGACGTCACGGGCGTGCGTACGCGCCGCGTGGCCTGCACGGCTCCCCCGGCCGAGGCACCGTCTCGGGGCGCACGCGGGAGGCTGATGCCAGCGCCGGTCACGCACGGAGCCCCTGGCCAGCCGTGGTATGGCGGCGCACGGCGGCGACCGACGTGGCGCGGCGCGTGCGGGCGCTCTGGAGCGCGGGAGCGCGGCTCAGCGTCGTGGTTCAATTCAGTCTAACCCTGTTTGACTGAGTTTATCTCAAGATTTTGAAACTGAAGTGCACTAAGGTGTTTATAGCAAAGTTGCAGATCTACTAACCCTCTAAAACTTTTACAAAGGCCGACATGTGTTTTGATCAACGGTTTTTGCATAAACTGCTGGCCAAGTTGGAGTTTTTCTTGGTGCCAGTGAACAGGAACTGCTGGCATTGACTACAGCTTTACACCATTTTCCACTCCAAATTTCAAATGCCACCCAACAGGAAAGTTGTGTCCCTCGAAAAACTAGACAACTTTCATATTGGGAGAATTTGAAGTGTTTAGGTGAAATTTGGAGAACGCGGCAAAAGTTCTAGAAGGACTAGGTGTGTCGAGGGGTTTAACTAGGGTTTTAGCTAGGGTTTGACCAAGCTTTGACCAAAGGTTGACCATTAGGGGTTGTTGGTTAGGTTTACGAGGTGATGACCCAGGTTGACCAAGGTTTGACTAGAGTCAACGTGTTTGACTCGGTCATTAGCACTTAATGGTGCTGATTAAAAACCTGGGGCGTCACAGCCTTCCAGGTGAAAGTTTTGGTTTTGTCGGATTTTCCTCTGTGAGTTTGTTCGCCTTGATCAGAGGAGCGTTCAGGTGAAATCTTGGTTCGTTTCGGTGCAGTGTGCTAGGAGTTCTTGCCTTGAGTTTGTTGCTGGGTATAGGAGGTTAAACCGCCCCCGTGAGCCGGTCTAACCGCCCTAGGCCTCTTGGGTGGAGTTTTGGTTTTCACCAAGATTTTCTGGTAGCTAGCTTGGCCTTGACCAGAGAATTCAGTGGGTGAAACCGCGGAGAGTTTTGGACCTCGGAAGAGTCATTTCGGAGGATTTCTTGGCTGCCCAGGAGCAGGCGGTCTAACCGTCCCCTTACCCCGGTTAAACCGCCCCTGGTGGCCAGACAGTTTCTGAGGTGTTTCCGCTGCTAAGTGTGTGTAGGAGTTGTGGCTGCGGGTAGTGTTTGTTCCTAGGACCAGTAGCACTCCAGTGGCTACGTGGTTTTGGCAAACGGAAGGTTGTGTGCAGAGCGTGTGATTTTGGGTATCCGACCGAGTTCATCTTGTTGGAGAAGTCATCTCCTTCGAGAAGAATTTTTATCGGCTCCCATTCACTCCCCCCGCTCTGGTCGCCAGTTCGGTCCTTCATCCGGATCCACTTCATCATCACTAAAGAGCTTTTGAAAGATCTCACCGGAGGTTTCAAGATCATATAGATTTTCCGCTTGCTTTTCTGGTGGGAAGTCCACTTCCAATGCTCTTGCCATCCCCTTTTGGTTAGGGAACGGTCTTCTCTTGTCGAATACTTCTCCATAATCAATTGGAACCCAATCCATTTGCTCGAACTCCCTTAATGGCTTCGCGCTTGACATACTCCTTTTGTTTGTTTCATTTGACATGGCGAAGTCAACGCTTGGGGTAGTTCTTGTCTTGGTGTGTACTTCTTCAATCTTTTTCGGGATTGGCTCCTCCTTCTTGTCTTCCGGGGCTGCCTTGTTGGAAATTTCAGCACGCGTCTTCATGATTGAATCGTGTTCCGACTCTCCCGAAAGTCATGTTTCCCAATCTCTTCGCATGGCCGCCGCTTTGCTAATCTTTTGTAAAAGTTGAGCGGCTTCCATGAGTGTTTTCTCCATGAGATCCCCACCTGCACACATTTGAACATGTTCCATGCAACTAGGGGTTAGGGAAAAGAAAAATGTATGCAAAAGTACGTCACTGGAGAAGCCGAGTCTTGGTCCTTGTTCAATCAACTCATTAAATCTATTCCAAACTTGGTCTATCCCTTCCTCTTCTCCTTGCGTGAAGGTGATCACTTGCCTCCTTAGATGTTGAACCTTACTTATTGGAAAAAACTTCTCGCAAAATTTCTTCGTCTACTTGTTCCAATTCCCTTCAACTTCAAAGCACGCAAACGAGTACCATGTCATTGCTTCGCTGGCAAGTGAGTAGGGAAAGATATTCCACTTGAACCATTCGTCAGGAATAGGGCTGGACCATGAGCCAGAAACTCGTGAGCTGGCTCGACTCGTTCATAGCTTGGCTCGACTCGGCTCAGCTCGATCAATTTTTTAACAAGCCGAGCAATTGTGTTTGCTCGTTTTGTTAACGAGTTGGCTCGAGCTAGCTCGCAAGCTACTCATGAGCCAAACGAGCTAGAAAGTTCTAATTTCAACAGAGAAAACCGAGCTATCAAAGTTGAGCCGAGCTATTGAAGCTATGCTAAACTTTCCTAAGTGCTCCATGTGCGACTAATTTTATCATTTACAACTTTATAATTCTTATTTTTTAAAAAAATTACATATACTTAGATGTTAATTTCAAATTTACATACAGCTCGCAAGCCTAACGAGCTAACTCAAGCTACTAACGAGCCAAGCCGAGCAAACCTTTTTGCTCGTTTTGTTACCTTAACGAGCCAGATCAAGCCGAGCTGGCTCGGTGTCCAGCCCTAGTCGGGAACTCCTTCTTGACGCACCGTGTTGCATAGCGTCGTGAAATGCTTTATGTGTCTATACGGGTTCTCCGTCTCCATCCCTCTAAATGGTGTTGTCGCCGCCATCTCGATGATCCTAGCTTTGATTTCATACTTGGTCACTTCGAGCTTCGAATCCGACTCTTATACTTTGATGTCTTCACATCGAGGGCTAGCGTAATCCTGTAGTGATTTATCCGGTTCTTCCATAGGGTGGTTGGCGAATGCCATCTAGACAACAAAATAGAAAAACAAAAACAAAACAATGTGGTTTTCTAGGTAATAGGGGTTAGATGTTAGCAATAAATGATAAACGAAAATAAATGCAAAACCAAATGATGTAAACTGGCTTGCTCCCCGACAACGGATGGAGGATGTGCATAGACTATAGGAAACTCAATAAGGCCACAAGGAAGGATCACTTCCTACTACCCTTCATTGATGAGATGTTAGAACGACTGGCGAACCACTCCTTCTTTTGTTTCCTTGACGGGTATTCCGGATACCACCAAATTCCCATCCGTCTGAACGATCAGAGCAAGACCACATTTACATGCCCTTATGGAACCTACGCTTACCGCAGAATGTCCTTCGGGTTGTGTAATGCACCCGCCTTGTTCCAAAGGTGCATGATGTCTATATTCTCAGATATGGTTGAACAAATCATGGAGATTTTCATGGACGATTTCTCGGTCTATGGGAAAACCTTTGATGATTGCCTAGAGAATTTAGACAAGGTCTTGCAGCGATGCCGAGAAAAAGACCTAGTTTTAAACTGGGAGAAATGCCACTTTATGGTCCGTGAGGGCATCGTTTTGGGCCACCTACTTTTTGAGCGTGGGATAGAGGTGGATCGATCCAAAATCGAAGTCACAGAACACCTTCCACCACCCACTAATGTAAAAGGGGTCCGCAGCTTCTTAGGCCATGCAGGGTTCTACCGTCGTTTCATCAAAGATTTCTCTCAAATCGCTAGGCCCCTCACAAACCTGCTAGCCAAAGATGTTCCGTTTGAGTTTACGGAAGACTATATGAAGTCCTTCCTAACTCTCAAGAAGGCTCTCATCTTAGCTCCGATCATCCAACCCCCAGATTGGACACTCCCTTTTGAGATCATGTGTGATGCTAGTGATTATGCCGTAGGGGCCGTGCTAGGCCAAACAAAGGACAAGAAACATCATGCGATTCCTTATGCCAGTAAGACTATGACTGGAGCGCAGCTCAATTATGCCACTACTGAAAAAGAGCTTCTGGCAGTTGTCTTTGCTCTAGACAAATTTAGATCTTACTTGGTAGGAGCAAAGATAATCATCTACACTGATCATGCTGTGTTGAAGTACCTGCTCACTAAGAAAGATGTCACTAACCTGCAGGACCCGCTAATTAATGATTACCTCCGCGACGACATGTTACTAAAGATCACCGACTCAAATCCCTGGTACGCGAATATTGTTAATTATATGGTTACAGGTTACATACCACCAGGGGCAGACAAGAAGAAGTTGATACATGACAGTAAGAAGCATATGTGGGATGACCCGTATCTATATAGAGTTTGCAACGATGGGCTGTTACGAAGGTGTGTGCCAGCCCCGGAAGGATTGCAAATTATTGAAAAATGTCATGCAGGGCCCTACGGGGGGCACTATGGTGTCTTCCGCACGCATGCAAAAATATGGCAGAGTGGGTTCTTCTGGCCAACTATGTATGAAGACACTAAGGAGTTCATTCGAAGATGTCATAGGTGTCAAAAGCACGGAGGAATTACGACACGAGATGCTATGCCCCTGCATGACAACCTGCAAGTGGAACTGTTCGACGTATGGGGAATTGACTTTATGGGGCCATTCCCGAACTCTGAGGGTTCCGAGTACATCTTGGTAGCAGTCGATTACGTATAAAAAGGGGTAGAAGCAATGGCTTGTCATTCAGCAGACTCAAAACATGTTAAGAAGATGTTTCGCGAAGTCATTCTACCTCGGTTCGGTGTACAAAGGTTGGTAATCAATGATGGGGGTTCACATTTCATTGACAAGAAATTCAAGGCTTTCCTAACAGATCTGGGGATAAACCATAACATTGCCACTGCATACCATCCCCAAACCAACGGTCAGGCTGAAACGTCTAATAAGCAAATTAAGAACATCCTGTAGAAGACAGTAACGGAAGCAGGTAGATGTTGGAAGAAGCATCTGCCTGACGCATTATGGGCATACAGGACTGCTTTCAAAACACCAATTGGAATGTCACCATTTCAATTGGTCTACGGGAAGACATGCCACCTACCCGTAGAGACTGAACATAAAGCATACTGGGCCATTAAGAGGTTCAACCTGAACTTTGCCAAAGCAGGGAGGCAAAGGCAGCAACAGATCTCAGAGCCGGAGGAATGGAGAGACCAAGCGTACCACAGCTCCAAGATCTATAAAGAAAAAACCAAGAGGTGGCATGACAGTAAGATCAGGAAGAAAGAGTTCACCACGGGAGACAAAGTGCTGCTTTTCAACTCCAGAGTGAAGTTGTTTGGACATGGAAAGCTGAGAAGTAAATGGGAAGGACCATTCACGGTCGTCGAAGTTGCACCACACGGAGTAGTAACCATTCAAAATGATGAAGGTGAAACCTTCAAGGTAAATGGCCAGCGCTTAAAAGTCTTCCTGGAGCCCGACAAAAGAGAATATGAGATCATCAAGTTCGCAAAGGAACTGTAAGTTCCCAGCATCAATCTCCCACAACAACAGGTAAGGAACCAGTGTGGGGGAAATCCCCAACCACATGCTCAGCAATAGGAAGTATCTAGGGTACGTACTCTCACCCCAACCAAATAAAAGCTACTCTTCCGTAGTCCACACATCTTTTTCTGCCTAACCTCGAGGTTCTGGCAGCCAACATCATTCCCTACTTATATCTTTGCATTTACGAGCAAAATACCATTAGAGAACTCATGCTCATCTAGGTAGTTGGTGTTTGTGACATAGTTTTGATGATATGACCTTTGCTCTGAATGCTTGAGTGCTTGGGAATTTTATTTGAAAAATCTGAAAACCCTTTTCCAAAGCTCCTCTTTGATATATTTCAGTCCTACCAAAGCCATATGATGTTTTTAGTTGAAAACCTTATACTCATATGCTGCTTGCGATTGCATTGAGCTTTGTCAAATTATGTGACCCTTATGAGAATTCTTTCCATGCTTTTGTGATCAAGATTTATGTGCACACCACCATTTCCCCCTTGCTATGCTTCTACTCTGGAAGTTAGCATTGTATCATTCATCTATTCACCTACATAAAAGCTCCATCGTATGTATTGATTTCTCTTCCCTCAACTATTCTGTAAAGAGGCATGGCTATTCTCAAAAAAAATGGCCATGTTCTCACAAGACTTTTTGTATATATGAAAGAGAAAATCATGCAATGGAGTCATTCAGCTCATTCATCATATGATGGTAATAACTAGTACCTACTCCGGGGCTAGTGTCCACCTTACCATCACCATAGCATTTTATCATGTATGGTAATATCTAGAACCCATTCCGGGCCTAGTATACACCTTACCATACTCATCACATCCATACAAGTGCACCTCTTGATCTGATTGTATGAATTGCTTTTCTCTTGGATCCAGTTTTTGACTTTGCAATACATGTGATGCAAGTATGCCTTATCATTCATACCCTACATTGAGCTCCACATAAGCTATCATTAGAAGTAGGATGAAGGAAGGCAATTATAATGCCTTGGTGAGGACATATACATATTGAGCGATCTGAGAGAATCAAACGAGGAGCTAAGCAAGGTTTGTTTTGAAAATTTATTGCAAAACCCTGACATGATGAGCAGAAGTGATTTGATTCTTGACCATTCCATTCTTCAACTACCAAAGATGGCATGATAGACACTCCACAGAGCTCGTAAATTCAAAGTAAAAGTGGGGTATGACTCTATGCCTACCATGTACCTTTGAGTTTTTATCCTACCTTGAACCTTACCCCTTCACTCGAGGATGAGCAAAGGTCTAGTGTGGGGGAGTTGTTGATGGCTGTTAAACACCAAATTTACGACCGTCAACCCCTGCATTTTTGCATGGCAAATGTACATCTACAGTAGACTAAGGGTTTATGCTAACAATTTCCACAAGTTGTGATGTATATTCGAATGCAGGGAATTAGTATGAGAAATGAAGCAAAAGCACACCTCATCCTTCCACCTCATCAAGCCAAGCCTCTCCACCTCAGCCAATAAGAGGCTGCCATGCAAGCATCCCCTAGATCAATGATGTCATCAATCCAAGAGAAAGGACTTCAGCGAATCAGAAGCCGCCACGCCTGCATCACATGGATCCATGGGACCACCAGAGCGCCTAAACTGCCTCCAACACACATGTACACCGGGAACTGACCTCAGGGCCCACTAGTCAACCGCTCAGAGAAAGCACAAGCCGAGGCGGGCTACGTGGGGATCGGCCGACCCAGGGATCAGCCGAACCGACCTTTGGTCGGCTGATCCTAGGCCTCCACGTGGTGCTTGTCCATTGGTCCTAGAAGCCATCCCCGGGGTGTTTTGCTGCTCTTCACGCCGGTGTCCGAGCCTATAAATAGAAGTGGAGGGGGCAGGAATAGGGACACACACCTCTTCTCCTCATTTTGCCTTTGGGCTCCTACCTCTCTAGGAGAGGAGAGCCTTTGCATAGGATTAGTGCTGGCTTGCTAGTGCTTTAGAAATTAGAAGGAAGGTGAGGGGGTGACTTGGGGGAGTACCATGGTGTTTGGCACCTTTCCCCAAGAACGTACCTCTACGGAAGCTTCTGTTCTTTATTTAGAATAAAGTAAGTATTTTGACATTCTCTATTTAGACTAAAGTAGCCTTCATGCATAGGTGAATAGTTCTTGTGTTCTTCGCTTGTTCATGATTTAGAGGCTTGTGTTCTTCATGAGCTTAGCCTTTGATCTGTTGGTGTAGTTCATAAGTTGCTAATTCCGTTTGTATGCCCTTAAGCCCAATTAGAGTAAAGTGGATGCTCTCGCATTCTAGTTTAGACCAATGTCCTTCCGTGATCCTTGACTAGATAGTGTTACCCAAGTGTGTTCTGGTCTCTCTCTCGTGGGTTCGTCGCTCTGTCTTCGTACGGAGTGCTATAGTGTTGCTACGGGTCGACAGACGTAGCCGTGCTATAGTAGTAACCAGTGGTGCAGACGTGGTGTCTTGGGGTAGGCCGCGGTGGTGACAGCCGTTGGACCCTTACGGAATCCCCCACGTCTGGATATAGGTGTAGGCAACCCTTTGCCGTGAACCGACTATTATAGCTAGGAGGGTCTGGTGTCCAAAGCAAGAGTCCCTAACCGAGGGACTATTCTCAACTCTACCCACTATCAGTAGGATCCTTTCCATCTCCATCTCGCCCTATAGGGTGGTGTTCGTGGACCATAACTAGGCAAGGAGGTAGAACATACCGTTCCTTGGATTCGATACCCTTTGGAATACTCCTGAGGTGAAGTGCTACAGCGGTATTTCCGTGCGCTTGCGGATTCTTTCGTACCTGTCGGTATACCTAGGTGGATCTTACGCTCACGCTAACAAGGCGCCGTTGGCTGTGACTTAAGAAATACCAATAGTAGGTTTGGGGACTTGATCTTCTAGGATTAGTTTGTCCATAAGGCAAATCTACTCTCTCCAAAATCTCACCTCAATCTGTTGCGTCAGTTGAGAGATCGATTGATTTCAAGAAAAGTCCTCTCTCTTGTCTTCATAACCTAAATCATTTTTCCATGGTGAAGGCTTGATCTTTTGGAGACCTTTTGGGAAAAGGTTCTCTAAGGTGTTGAAAAGCTATGGTTTAAATTTCGTGATTTTAGGAAGTCATTTGATCAAGTTTTGGTTTTTCCTTCTCTTTTTGGGTTGTTTTTCTGTGTTCTGCTAGAAGTTCCAACCCCACAATGGAAGTTCTGATAATGAATTTTTTACAGATAGAAAACCCTTTATCGGAAGTTTCGATACTTGGCTGGAAGTTCCGACAAAAATGTTGTAGGTTGGTTTGAACTCGTTCCTTCTCTCGTTTCCGTTTGAGTTGTTTCCACTTTCCTTCTAGGCTTATCCTTACTTGTTCCTAGGGCGAGTAGGTCCGTTGTGACTACGTGATCTTGGCAAGTTTGTGTAGAGTTTCTTCGAAGTGATTTTGGGGCACAAGCCGAGTTCTTGGAGAAGAATTTTTATCGGCGCCCATTCACTCCCTCCTCTTTGGTCGCTAATCCGGTCCTTCACTTGGTATCAGAGCTTGGTCAAGGATCACTCCACCTTAACCGGCTTTGTGATCCATAGGGTGACAAGAGAAAAGAGTGCTTTTGCTTGCGGATTTGGTTTGCGCGATTTGATCTTGCTTTCCACTAACATCTTTTATTTAACAAAAACTAGTTATAAATAAGAATTAACCAATTATATATTAATTCAAGAAAACCGAAATATAACCTAAGTAACTTTTATTAGAAAACTAATGAAATAAGAATTAGTGAAGTTTAACATTTAACATTTATGTTAAAAAGAAGCAACATGTGACACACTGCTAACGCATAGGTTAACATGAAACGAGCGAGAACGGTTGAAACAAACTATAGAACCCACAAGAAAACCTTAAGTTAGGGTTTAAGAAAACTAACCTACAAAGAGAACTAAGATGCAGGGACACCAACTAGTCAAAAGTAAACTGAACTAGTTGGTAAAGACATTGATAACAAGATTGGTTCTAAAGAGACGATTGTGAAAGGTTTGAGCATAGGGAATTAATTGAAAATAGCTGACTCACACAGAGACAACTGAGACATAATAGTTATGACGAAACAGGGACAACTGAGATGGATGTTGATAAACAAGATTCTAAGATAAACATGAACAACATGATAGGATTACTTGATATGGAATTGAGCAGTGCAAACTACTCACACAGATAAAGCTACTAAGCAGAAGAGGAACTCCAAGGCTTGGTTAAATTTATGAAAGAAACTAGGTTTGAGCATGAACTAAGATTAGAAAGATCTAAAGCTTGCATCAGACTAGATGTACAAAAGAGAGGCACTGAGATAGAGCTATCAAAGAACTACTATCGAACAATTTGCATTTATGAGCATGAAAGACTATAAGCTTAGGTTCATTTTAATTAGCAAAACATGTGTATATGATATTTCATAATGAAAAATATCCTAAGTTCGATTTAATGCAAATTACATTTTGTTTGAAGAAACTAAGGTAAAGAACCTAGTCAAGTTTTTTTATAAATGTTCATGTATAAATTATATCAATTAAATATTAGTTTGAAAACAGTTTAGGTGGTAATAAGATCTAAACATGTAGCTTTATGATTCATATAGTACTAACCAAGTTATACTTAGAAACTCATTGATGTTGGTGTTAACAAAGTTAACATTTATTTATAAAAGGTGATGTTAAAAGCCTATCAACTTTTAGTTAGAAAGGTTTGATTAATGTTGAATGTTAAGCAAGATTAACATTTGGTTTATGAAAAACAGAGATGTAGCACTAATTATCTTTTATCAAGTGAAACATATTGAGGACCAGAGCGTCCGAGGACCGGTGGATGGTCGCTCACTGGTGTGATGAGTGATTGACAACGTGGTGTGGACTGACTCTTGGCCGAGTATTGCAGGTGCAGGTTGCGGCTTGACTCGTGTTGGTGCTGGTGAAGAGCGGGCGCGAAAGGTCTTAGCCTTGCGGGGCCTCTGAGGAGTGGAGAGACAAGTAGGCTCGGCTTGATGGACCTGGTGGCCAAACGGGGTCAAGTGCGGGCCGCATGGTGGCAAGAAAAGCAAGACGAAGTCGTCGACTCGAGCCGGTGTAGGGTAGCGGCTCATGACCAGAGTCTACACGTGGGGTTTGCGGCGGTTCACCACAAAACTGTTGGGTTACTTGGTTGAGCCACAAAACCAAGACCGGAGGCTCGACGGGCGGACATGGGATCCGGGCGCGCCGAGAAACTTCGATGCCAGAGGACACGCGGCGGGATCGCAGGGCTTGCGTCGGGAGGACGCGGACTGCGGCAAAGGCGTGGCCATCTGATGAAGAGGAGTGTTACTTGACCATATTGCCCCTGAGGGGATTGTATCTTAGTTTAAGTGCTAGGGGTAGCTTGGTCATTTGCCCAACCCAGAGAGACACATATATATAGCTCTAGGGTTTCTGGGTAAACCATCCTTCCAGACTGCTTCTCATTTCTCTACTCTATAGGTTTAGATTTTCTTCACCATTTTGTAGAGAATCTTACCTCCGAGTGTATGGAAGCTTTCATGGTTGCGTTGATTTCCTTCTTGTAGCTCGTGTGATTTTCGTGTCCTTTTCGGGCTATTTTCGTTGGATTTTCGTGCGCGGCTTGTTCCTCCGATTCTGAGGTGTTTGGGTTCGGATTTCTTTGTGGGGATCACGAATAGATGTCTTGTGCATATTTGTGCTTGATCTTGACCCTTCAAACTCCGGATTTGGCCTTGGATTTGAGGATTTCGGATGAACCCTAGTTCATAGTGTTCTTGGCAAGGATTCACGATTCCGAGAGTTGTAGGGAGTTAGAGGCTGAAATTTTTGGGGCATATCTTTCGTTTGGGGTGCTCATCATCTCCCCAAAATTTCGTCTCAAGACTCCAAGTGGTTTGGGGGATCCATCGATTGAAAGTTTGGGGCTGTTTCGCGGGCTGAATTTTTAGGGAAGACGGTACTACCGACCATGTCCAGGTAGTACCGATAACCTGATTTTCAGCTACCAGAGAGTCTTTATCAGTAGTACCGACCCGAGGTTGGTAGTACCGATAGTCGGAAGTACCGACCCTGTGCCGGAAGTACCGATAACCTAGTTTTTAGGTGCCAGTAAGCCCATATCGGGAGTACCGACCTGGGGCCGGTAGTTCCGGCAATTTCTGCTACAGTTTGCCTCGCGCTAGCTTTTTCTCTCGGTTCTTTTTTGTGCTTGCTTCCACTTTGTTCCTAGGCTTGTTTTAACTTGTTCCTAGGGTCAGTAGGTCTGTTGTGACCACGTGATCTTGGCAAGTGTGTGCGGAATTCTTCGAAAGTGATTTAGGGGTACAGGCCGAGTTCTTGAGAAGAATTTTTATCGGCTCCCATTCACTCCCCCCCCCTCTCTGGTCGCCAATACGGTCCTTCAATTGGTATCAGAGCCGGTTATGGATCTTTGTGATTCTAACCAGTCTAAGATCCAAAGATGGCGTATCAGGAACGGGGTTCGGGTCCTCCACACTTTGATGGTAAGAACTACCAGATGTGGCTGAGGTGGATGGCTGCTTTCCTCCGCGGCAAGGGTCAGATCCTTTGGGATGTTACGGTGAACACAACTTATGTTCATCCGATTAACTTCCTAGCTCTAGGATTGAGGGATATGCACCACGCTAACAACAAGGCGGTCGACTACTTGTTTCTTGCTCTGTGTTAATCCGAATTCGATCTGGTTCAGATAGAGGACTTGGCTTGTAGGATTTGGGAGTAGTTGAAGAATGCTCATGCTGGGAATGCTCAGGTTCAGGCTCGGTTGTTCGCGACCTACTGGAGAGAGTACGATAACTTCACTCATCTCCCCGGTGAGTCCATTGACACCATGTTCCAGCGGTTCACTGTGATAGTGAACAACATGAGGGCTAATGTGGCCGCACTCCCGTACGATGATCATGACAGTGCTGTGAAGCTCCTGCACTCTCTGGATCATACTGTGTGGAGTGAGTAGGTCGAGGCCATTCTCGAGTCGGAGAAGTATGAGACCCTCACAGTGGACGAACTGTTTTCCAAGCTCAAGTCGTCCGAGGTGGACCGTGGGTTGAGAGCAAGGATCGAGAACCCGACTGACTCTCATAGTCTGGCTCTCGTTTCTGGACCGAGGGCTAATGCTAACATGTCTTCGAGACAGTTCTCTTTGTCTTGTCTTGTGTCCATGCCAGATGAGGAGTTTGACGTGCTGGCGAGGAGGATCTCACATTGCTGAGCAGGCGGTTCGAGCGCATGTACACGAACCGGAAGAACGCTCGGAGGAGCTCGGGCATGTGCTACCGGTGCGGGAAGCACGGGCACTTTATCGCTGAGTGCCCGGAAGCCATGGAGGTCAAGCCCGAGCACAAGCACCGTCTGAGGACTGACCACAAGCACCGCTCGAGGGATGACCACAAGGGCAAGAACAAGTCCAAGCGGAGGCCGAGGAGGAGTGGTGGTCACAAGAAGAAGGAGCGCACGATGGTTGCCGGAGCGAGCGACATTGACTCAAGCTCCTGCTACTCTTCATCTAGCTCAAGTGATGAAGAAGAACGGCACAAGGGCAAGCGGTCAAGCAAGAACATCAACGGCCTGTGCTTCACCACCCAAGGCTTTTGCAGCATGGCACACAGCTCCGCAAGCAAAAAGAGCAACAAGGATGACTCGGACTCCGACTCCGAGGATGAGGTAAACAATGATCCTTCCTTCTTGGTAGCAGAGAATGCTAGGTTAAATGAATTACTTGACAACTGTGATGATGTGCTTAGAAAGACCAACAAGGAGAAGAGGGAGTATAGGTCTTTGCTTGGAGAGGCTAAGGAGAAGGTGGTTGAGCTAGAGTCTTTGCTTGTTGATGCTAGGGCTCAAATAGATTCTCTTAAGTCTGCTTGTATTGTGACCGATGAACCTGAATGCACTGATTGTTCCACTTTTCTTGGTGATTTGACTGTGCTTAATGAAAAGTATGCCTCCAAGGTTGAGGAACAAGATGCGCTTAGGGTTGAGATAGAACAGATGAAATCTAGGCCCTCCTTTCTTGGTGCTTGCACTTCTTGTCCTGTTCTGCATAAGAAACTAGATGTGTCGGTTGCTTATGCTAGATCTCTAGAAGCTGCTTTGAAAGCTCCTATTCCTACATCATGCTCTACTTGTGAAGTAAATGTTGTGAAGAATTTGGAGTTTGCACACTATGTTTATCGTTTGCAGGATGAGAATGATGAGTTGAGGAAGATGATGGGTTGGTTGTCAGGTCACGAGCCTCAGATCAGGATGATGTTTGAGGCATACAAGCGCTATGATCGGTAAGCGCTTGGGTCGGATAAGGTTGGTGAGGGAAGTGGTGACAATGAGGGGAAGATCGGTGATATCCCAAAACCACCAAAACCTACCACAAAAATGCCTATGCTCCTAAGCCAAACCCACTTAGGAACCGACTAGACACAACCCCAGCTCCACCCGTGTTTCCTCCACACACCGACAACTTCCAGAAATCCATCAAGTTCAAGAGTGACTTGGGGAACGAGTTCTTTGGGAAGAAGGGAGAGAAACGGAGTGAGGAGAAGCCAGAGCCCAAAACCAAAGTCAAAACCAAAACCCTTCCATTTTGAGCTTTGTGGGAGGGATGGGCACCTAGCTGAGTTTTGCTTCAGGAGGAAGCGTGAGGAGAGGTTTGCTAGGGAGATGGCAAACAAGGACAGGTACCGCCCTTCTCGTGGTGTGCCTGAGCCTAGGATGGTGCCTAGGGGCGAGGGTGTGGTGCGTACCATTTACCCTCGGGAGAGGCGTGAGTTTGTGCCTCGAGGTGAGCCACCACAGAGAGATGGTGGTAGGCGTGTTGGGTTTGGGTGTGGTGAGTTTGCTGGACGTTCCTTGTTCATGGCCAGTACGAGTATGGGGGGAACGATCGCAGTTTTAGGTCTTAGAGGAGCTATGGGCTAGGTCTCCACCTCGTGGTACGTGTAGTCCTGCAAGGAAACGTGTGGGTGTTCCACCTAGGAGTGATAGGATGGATTTTGCTAACCCCACTTTTGAGCAAATGGCACGACACTGGTTTGATTTATTTTGTACTAACCCCAGTGCTGAGTCATTTGCTCACTCTCGTTTTTGATTTTCAGGTGGGAGGCTTGGAGGGCTTTTGGTTGATCGACTCCGGTTGCTCTCGACACATGACCGGAGATCGAAGGTGGTTCTCCGGCCTCACCCCGGTGATGACCAAAGAGTACATCACTTTTGGGGACAATGGGAAAGGTAGAGTGCTTTCAGTGGGCACGGTGAAGGTGAGCGAGTCTGTGACTCTTAGGTGTGTTGCTCTTGTCAAGTCTTTGGGGTTCAATCTTCTTTCGGTTTCCCAGCTTCTTGATGAGGGTTTTGAGGTCCGTTTCAAAACGTGCACTTCGCGTGTTTTGGATTCTCGAGGTGATCTTGTGTGCACAATCATCCCCGAGGGTCAGATTTTCAGAGTCGAGTTTTCTCTGTGTGTTGGCTCTTCTCGTTGTTTGGTTCCTGGTGTTTCGGCGGAGTTTTAGAAATGGCATAGGAGACTAGGTCACTTGAGTTTTGACTTGTTGTCACGCTTGAGTGGGCTAGGTTTGGTCCGAGGATTGCCTAAGTTGAAATACCAAAAGGACTTGGTATGTGCTCCGTGTAGGCATGGTAAGATGGTCGCCGCCTCTCACCCGCCTCTGACATCCGTTATGGCAGAGAGGTCATGCGAGTTGTTCCATATGGACTTGGTTGGTCCAGCTCGTGTGTGCTCGGCGAGTGGAAAATGGTACGTCCTTGTGATAGTGGACGACTATTCTCACTATGCTTGGGTCTTCTTTTTGGCTGACAAGGGGGAGACGTTTGGTTTTGTCCGGGATCTAATCTTGAGGTTGAAGAATGAGAGGAATGGAGATGCTGTTCGAGCTATTCGTAGCGACAATGGCACTGAATTTAAAACTCTCATTTCGAAACCTTTTGTCGTGAGTTGGGTCTCGAACATCAATTCTCTTCTCCCTATGTGGCTTGTCAGAATGGTGTGGTTGAGAGGAAACATCGTTCCCTTTGTGAGATGGCTTGGACGCCCAAGGAGATATTGGGTTGAGGCGGTGAATACCGCGTGCCATGTTGGGAACCGGATTTTTCTTCGGGCCTTCTTGAACAAGACGTGCTATGAGCTCATGCACGGGCAAGCACCTAGAGTGAGCCATTTCAGGGCTTTTGGTTGTCGGTGCTTTATTCTCAAGAAGGGTAGGCTTGATAAGTTTGAGTCGAGGTCTTCCGATGAGATCTTTTTGGGTTATGTGAGTCATTCTCGAGCATTCCGTGTGCTCAACCTTGATACTAACCTAGTCATGGAAACTTGCGAGGTCCCCTTCGACGAGACCCAGCCATGCAGTTCGTCTGTTTTTGAGTGTGCAGGTGACGACGAGATTGGCATGAAGATCTTTGAGGGTGAGGAGGATGATGCGGGAGAGGATGATGGTGATGATGGTGAATCTCCAGCCGAGCATGTACCCTCTACTTCCACTACGACGACTATGGTGCAGGATGGCCCATCCCCTACACCGACTACGATCCAGCAAGATCAAGTGGAAGCTGCAGCTAAGGGGGAGGTTGTCTCCAGGCGAGAGGCACCGAGGCACGTTCAAGTTGATCATCCTCCCTCAAGAATCATCGGTGACATCAATGAACGTACAACACGGTCAAGGTCCAGGAATGCTTCTCACTTTGCTCATTCGGCTTTTGTTGCTACCTTTGAGCCGAAAGACATTGGACACACCCTCTCTGATCCTAATTGGGTGAACGCAATGCATGAGGAGTTAGAGAACTTTGAGAGAAACCAAGTTTGGGAGTTGGTAGAGCCACCACCACATTGCAAACCTATTGGGACGAAATGGGTGTGGAAGAACAAAGAGGGTGAGAATGGTGAGGTGGTGAGAAACAAATCAAGGTTGGTTACTCAGGATTATAGTCAGAAGGAGGGGATAGACTATGAGGAGACATTTGCTCCTGTAGCCTGTTTGGAGGCGATTAGGATCCTTCTAGCCTTTTCCGTGGCTAAAGGGTTCAAATTGTACCAAATGGATGTGAAGAGTGCCTTCTTGAATGGGTTTTTAGAAGAAGAGGTTTATGTGAAGCAACCACCGGGCTTTGAGAGTGCTGAGTTTCCTCACCGGGTGTATAGGCTGAGGAAGGCGTTGTATGGGCTGAAACAAGCTCCCTGTGCTTGGTATGGCCGTTTGAGGGGGTTCTTGTTCAGTAAGTGGTTTGAGATGGGCAAGGTTGATAAGACTCTTTTTCTCCTCAGGCGGGGCGATGATATCCTAATTGTTCAGGTGTACGTGGATGATATTGTCTTTGGCGGCTCATCTCACTCTTTGGTTTCGAGGTTTGCAGAGGACATGAGCAAAGAATTCTAGATGTCTATGATGGGAGAATTGCAGTTCTTTCTCGGGCTTCAGATCAAGCAAGCGAAGGAGGGAACCTTTGTGCATCAAGCCAAGTACACGAAGGACATCCTCAAGAAGTTCAAGATGGACGACTCGAAGCCCCTGTCAACACCGATGAGTACGACTATAGCGCTGGATGCGGACGAGGACGGAGAGCCCGTGGACCAGAAGGAGTACTGGAGCATGATAGGCTCCCTCTTGTACTTGACAGCGACGAGGCCAGACATTCAGTTTTCTGTGTGTCTGTGCTCTCATTTTCAAGCGTCGCCGAGGACTTCACATCGGCAGGGCGTCAAGCGGATCTTCAGGTATCTTTGATACACTCCTGAGCTTGGTCTTTGGTACTCGGTGTCCTCCTCTCTTTCGCTTCTTGGGTTTTCGGATGCCGACTTTGCGGGGTGTCGAGTCGATAGGAAGTCAACTTCGGGGACGTGCCAGTTTTTGGGTTCTTCGCTTGTTTCTTGGTCTTCTTGCAAACAATCTAGTGTAGCTCAGTCTACCACAGAAGCCGAGTATGTCGCTGCCGCTAGTTGTTGCTCACAACTGCTTTGGATCACATACACGCTGAGCGACTTTAGTGAGGAGTGTACCCATGTTCCTCTCATGTGTGATAGCACGAGTGCCATTAGTGTTGCCAAAAACCCCGTGCTACACTCCAGAACCAAACATATAGAGGTGAGGTACCACTTCCTGAGAGACAATGTTGAGAAGGGAAACATAGACCTCATCCATGTACCAACCGAAAAATAGCTCGCCGATATCCTAACAAAGCCTTTGGACCAAGCTACATTTGCTCATTTGCGAGGGGAGCTTGGAGTGGTTTTCCTTTTTGAGCTTCGGTTGAGGGTTTGATGTACATATACATGTTGCATTTTCATTTCTATATCATATCATGCTTGCATCGTTGTATCATAGACTGCATTTGTGTCATATGCTTTAGAGATGTGCTTCTCCTATATACTTTGATCACCATGATATGCTGGATATGAGATTATGACTTTGCTAGTGATGCTCATGTGATGTATAGCGATGCTCTTGGTAGCTTTGGGATGTATATGCTTGTGGATGGCTTAATTTTGTGAAAATAATATATATGATCTTCTCTTGTGAGTGGAATGCCTCTCATGTTCAAATTGTGCACACATAGCTATTTCTTGCTTAATTTGTGCTTGGAAACCATGTTCTTTTCATTTGGGGTCAAAGACCCATTTATGAATGAATGTTTAGCCTACATGCTATCTTGTGGAGAAGCATAAGCTTCTTTTTGCCGCAAAAGCACTTCATGTACCATGCGTAATTTGTAAATCTTGAAATTGGTATATGAAATGCTTGTGCTTGAAAAATATGCTTCCATGTCATGTTTGTTTTAAATTCCTTATCTTGGGTGCTAAACCGTTGCATGATGTTCACCAACGAGAAGTCTCATATTTAGAAGTGGACACATGGCTCGGTGGCTTTGACATGACATGAGATAGCTTGTAGGTGTTTGTGATGATCTTGTGATGAGAATGTGTGACCTTGCATGGAGTTTGTGAGTTATATGTTGTTTGTGCTCATTTTGACCATGTTTAGGTTCTATGCTCATGAGAGGGAAATTTGTGTTGAAAAATGCTTCTTTTTTTATCATGGCTATGTCACATGCTTATATATCCCTATCTATCTTGTTGGCGATGCTTGTACTAAATTTGTGGCTATCTTGCTTGTCTAGGTCTCCTTTTTAGCATGTTGTAGTGCTCTTTGTCTATTTGAGAAGCACATGCTTGCATTTGTAGACTTGATTCATGCATTACCAACAAGGGGGAGAGATAGTACCCAATTCTTGCTATGGGAGGAAAGTACCCATTTCATGCATCCAGGGGGAGTTTTGCATCAAGTGGGAGAAAAATTGGGCGAAATGCATTTGTTCAGGGGGAGCTTGCATTCATGTGCTTTGGAGCTCTTTTTCGCCTGATTTTAGTTGTCCTCTTTTGCTGATGGTGTCGAGCCCTTTTGCCTCACCTTGAGGAGTCGGCAATTTTGGAGTATTTTATCTCGGTTGTGTCGAGCCGTTGCCCTTGTCATAGGGGCCGAGATTCTTCTCTCTCAAATTGGGTAGAACTCTCGTGGCCGCCGGGGAGCAGGTGCAGCTGCTAGGGGAGCAGCGCTGAGATTGCCGCCGTCATCTCCCATGGGCGCTGGGGAGCCCGCCCAAGGAGTCGCATGCATGCGCCGCACTCCTCGCACTCGCCTGCTGCCACAACCATGGTGCTCCCCACGGCGGCGCCCACCTGTGCTTGTGGGCCGCGACGATGGTGCGCCCCGCGGTGGCCTGGGAGGATAGGGGCCGGGCCCATGTGCTGGCGATCGACGGGTACGGGTCAAGCCCCGACGACACGCTGCTAGTGGCGGTGGAGCTCGCGAGGCTGGAGGTCGTGTGCCGGGGACCCGGGCACCCACGTCACTGACTTCTTTGACGCGACCTCGGGTGCCGGTGGGCGGCGCTCCTGTTCGGGTGTAGGGAGCTGTCTTCCCCACCGCGGCCCTCTATCCATCCTCGACCTCAAGCCGAGAGCACCCCTCTATCCATCCTCGACCTCGATCTGGCTTCACCCTCCATGATGGTGGTGAGTATGGGTGATGGTGCGAGCTTGCCGCGGGCAGCCGCACCTACTCCCCTAGTGACCACGTGAGCTCCCTCTCGGGCAACTGTGCTTGCTCCCCTGGTGACCCGTAGCAGCGGTAGGCGGGGCTAGGGAGGGGCGATGGCTGCCGGTGGGGCTCTCGGGCTCGACGGCCATGAGAGCCCCACCGGCCATGTCGGAGCTAGCTAGGTAGGGGTGGTAGGCAGCCGATGCTTATAACGGCGAGGTTGAAGACAACCTTACATGTGGGTCCCACGTGTAAGTGACAGGGAACAGAGAGGAGGAGGAATAGAGCGGGGGCAGTCGATCCAGCGTGGCGTGCTTTTCCGACGTGTCACATAGGCAAAAGTGGTAAAAATGTATCCAAATCGTAACATCGCTAACCCAAATATATTTGGCTCTGCTAAAAGTGATATTTGGAGAGTCGCCATTCGTTATTCGTTATAATGGCATAAAGTTAAATGTCCCTTCATCTGGTCCATGGCGGACAGGAGCCCCTGGCGGTTCCAATCGCAGGTAGCCTAGGGGTGTAGGAGCATGAGCGGTTGGCGCAAAGGAAGAAGAAGGGGATGGGAGCACGGGGAGGTCCTCACCGGCGATGGAGATGAACAGGTGTGGCCGTATTTGGGAGAGGGCTGACCGGCTGTCTTGGAGCTCGGAGGCGATCGGCTCGGTCTCCACAGGTGGTGGCGCTTCGACGGGCCTCCAGCAACAGGGAGAAGTGCGGCGGCTCTAGCGCGGCACAGGGAAGCTTGTGGGGGAGATCCCTTGCTCTGATGGCGTCGGGATGTGGCAAATCAGAGCTGCGTTCGGTCCTTATGGCAGTGGCGTGTGCCACGGTGAGCGGATCAGCAAGGCAGGGGTGCACAGGGCCTCATGCTCTTGGCTTTATAGGCAGCGGGAGGCGTCCCCTAGCGTGACGCGCACGCCGAGGGGTGGCGGCGCGCCTTGGTCGTCCCGAGCTGCGGCGGCCATGGGCCCAATGGGCCTTCGTTGTGCCGGAGTGAGTCGGGCCTATGGGCTCGGTCCGAAAGGAAAAGGAAATATTATTTTCAAAAATAATTTCTCGTGCAAAGAATAATCCGGCAAAATCCAGATAACTCATTAAAGCCATGAAAAATACTCTGATAATCTTAAACATTCCAGGAAAATTCCCACATCACCAATAATCCAAACAAAGTATTTGGTGGTCATGAAAAAAGATTTTAAAGCCTTATAATAAATAGAATTAGCTCAAGAGAAAAGAGAATAAATTCCAGAAAAAGTTGAAAAATTCTCAAAAGGTTTTGGTCAGCACTTAATGCATTTTAAACCTTTTACACTCAAGAAACACCAAGATACATCGGCATGAATGCAACACACACATAACCATTTATCTAATTCAGAAAAACAGACAATGGTTTTTTTTCTATGCTATATTTCCTGTAAAGAAATAAAGGTTGGAAATTTTTTAAAATTATGAGAAAATTGTTGTTTATTTTTTCTTACTATTCACATCTTAAAATTTGGAAATTTCAGGGTGTGACATGGGTGTATCATTTGTCTTGGATCCTTACCTCGCCATATATATCCAGGGTTAGGATATGATTACATATTACTCCAAGTACGCACATCATTCTTGATTTGTGCAGCGATTCTTAATTCGCAATACCTTGATTTGCATACTTCGTCTTCCTGGTTCCCGTATCAATTCCCTATGAGCACCAAATTGATGCCCCTTGCCCCAGCTTGTGACCAGGAGAGAGGGTCTAGAAGCCCCAAAGGAACGTGTACCATGAAGTCATGCACGTTTCTAGATTCCTTTTCTTTTGAAGTAACTAACATCTGCACAGTTATGATTAAGTCTTGCAGTTAAGTTGGAATCTAAAAAGGTTTAATTTAAAACTGCAAAGTCTAATTAAACAAGTGCACCATTTTACCTGAGTGCATGACTGCCTTGGAAAGATATGTAAGTAGAAATTTCTCTTCTGCAAGACTGAGACTAGCTGCTTATTTTGCATAACTGAACATCCTGTCACAACTGCTTATTTTGGAGTTATTGGTTATCAGCATTACTTGCTTGTGGCAACTGTTAAGATGCAGATACTTGTATATTTCTCCTTTCCTATTAGTTTTAGCCTGAAACGCTACTTAAGCTTGCATTCATCTGGTTGAAAAGCGAGATGGCATAGAAGGTAGGCTCCCTTCCTTCCCCTTACCGCCCCAATGGCTCCTCTTGATATGCAGTCAGAATTGATTGTGCATTGCTTACTATTACTCCATGCTGTTGGTTCTGAATGCTTGTTTCGTTCAGTTTTTATTTCTGAAAAAAAATGCTCAGTACATTAACTTTGTAGAACTTAAGCTTCCTATCTCATGTTGTAATCTAGATTCTATAATGCATCTGCGCCTTTCAATTCTTGCTGAACTTTCTTAAAATAGCTTTTGCTAAACGTTGCTAATCATGTTTGTTGATGTCTAATTAGTGATTATCCTCCTGTGAAAATTATCAGATATGCAGCAGCAGCACTATGTTTGGCCACTGTCAAATGAGCGAACCCATACTCTTAGTACTAACATTGCATTGCTCGTCCATTTACATTATGTACAGCCTGGCGAAGATTTCTCACTAAAAATCACTGATGTTCTGCATTACTATTTTGTTTTTATCTGCCACTGCCAGCACTCATGTAGTTTTAATGATATGCATAAAGTACAAGCGGGTAGTATCATTAGGTTGTGCCACTGATAAATGAGTTAAGACTATTTTCTGAATCTTAAAATTGCCTCTCTGGTCTCTACACAAAACAAGACAGTTGGGTTAGAGTTGAGTTTACCTCTACGAATTCGGGGAGGTGCTACTGCTAGGCATCACTTCAGCGACAAAAAAACAATTTGTCGCTGAAGGCCTTGCGGTAGGAGGAGGTTGGAGTGCATGCATGCAAAAGAAAACAAAATTGATGACATCAGCCACATGCAACATTGATTGAAACTAAAAAAATCTATAAATCGAAAACCAAACATCAAAATTAAATTCCGATCGCACCATTGGATTTCTTACAATAAAAACTTCGAAACAAGATCCCACTTGACTATATTTTGACAAAAATTTTTTATTCGTATTTTTAAATTACGGTTATATATTCTGTTATCGCTAGAACAAAACGAATGAAGCGCCAGAACAAACGAGAACAACTGTGAGAACAAGTTTATATGTCATCCCGAACAACAAATGTGGCGCCAGAACAAATCAGAACAAGGGTCAGACACATGTTATTATTATAGACAGAACAAGATATTACTATAACCAGAACAAGATATTACTATAGCCATAACAACTTATTATTATAGCCAGAACAAGTTTGTATGTCATCTCGAACAAAAAAAAGTGTCAGAACAAATGAGAATAACTGTTAGAACAAAATTCTATTATAGTCGGAACAATTTTGTGTGTCATCTCGAATAAAAACAAATGTAGTGTCAGAACAAATCAGAACAAGAGTCAGAATAAGTTGTTATTATAGCCCGAACAAGATACTTATAGCCAAAACAACTTATTATTATAGCGAGAACAAATTTACATCTCATCTCGAATAATAAAAATATTAATGGAGGAAAAATATTAAAAAAGAAAGAATATAAAAATGAAAATAGAAACAAAAAATAAAGTAGAAAGTAATAAATAAATAAATAAATAAAATGATTTGTAACTCTACGTAGTCACGAAGTGTTGTCTGTTGCAATAGTTGCTAACTATCTTGTTTAGTTAAAGATCTGAGGTTCAAAACTTGTGATTGGTAGATTTTTTTATTTTATTGGTGTGAAAAAAACGGAAGGAAAAAGAAACCGTAAGAAAAAAAGAAAAAAAACGAACGCGAGAAGAAACGAACCGGCGGCAGCCAAAACGAAGGAAAAAAAAAGGAAGAAAGACCGGCGGCAGACAAAACAAATGAAAAAAGAAAAAAAACATCACGGAAAGAAAAAAAAAGAAAAAGGAAACAAAGACCGGCGGCAGCCAAAACAAAGGAAAAAAGAAAAAAAACATTGCGGAAAGAAAGAAAGACCCCAAAACAAAGGAAAAAAGAAAAAAAACATCGCGGAAAGAAAGAAAGACCCCGGCGGCAGCCAAAACGAAGTACTAAATGTTTTGTTGCCCCCCGAGCGTCGAAGTACTAGATGTAGTCTCTATGCTCTTGCTAGGGGATTTTGGGTCAACAATTTCGGCTAGAGACGACCGACTTGTTTCTTGACCAACAACATCACAATTAAGCAAAACTTTGCAAGGATTAGACATAACAATAGCCGGCTCTTCATAAACCAACTCTCGATTAAAAGGAATCAGATCTACGCTATTTTTCTTATTAAGTAAATCATCCACAAAATTAAGCAAACCACTTATAAGATTAGTTGTGGGCTTACTATGCTTTGGTAGATCGTACATCCTCAACTCGTTGATGGAATCAATCTTTATCATGATGACATATTGTTCTATTATTTGATAACAGTGACGACGTATGCTCTTGATGATGTCCTTGTGTAGATCTTCAGGTAGTCCTTCAAGTGCCATCAAATTGCTGGAGCTTGATAGATCCGCCATGATAGCCAGATTTCTCGTTCCCCAGCGGAGTTGCCAATTTGTTGACGCCTTTCCGGAGCCAACAAGCACGCAGAGGAGCTCCTTGCCGCACCTCTGCGTAGGGCGGTTAGACCGCGTTGGAGGGGCGGTCAGACCGGGGTCGCCGGGTTCACCGGCGAGAAGCCAACGAACGCCCGCCCGGGAGGGACCCCGTCGAGGCAGGCACACCTTGGGTTGTCCTAGGCTCGGCAGTCCAACTAGGACGTCCTCTCATGTCGTGGAGGTAGTAGAGGAACAGAACATGGGGTTGGAAAAGTAAAGGGGAAGAAAGGTAATTAGATAAAAGTGTAATTGATAGATTCAATTGTGGATATTCCTTCAATCGGCCATGGCCCTTTATATTTATTGGGAGGGGAGGTCTTGCCCCATTAGGAGTCGAAACCCTTACAAAGGCATGTCAAAATACAACTCCTAACTCGTATTTAGCAGGGTAGGGCGGTCTAACCGACCTAGGGACGCGGTCTAACCGCGTGCCCGACGTGCACACCTTCCGGAAGCCATATCTCCCTCATCCGGACTCTGATTTGGACGTTCTATATATGAATATTGATCTTCTCGACGAGTCCTATCCAATGGTGAAGTCCAAATTACCTTTGGAGGACTTTGACCAAGGCGGTCTAACCGGGTATGCCATACCGGTTAGACCGACCTACCGAGACATGCCAATTTTGGGTGTCAACAACCATCCATTAGTCTCTGAAAATGGTTACTGACAATACACAATATGTTAAGTGCATTAGTTTACTTATCAAACTTGACACTTGAGCTTCTTGTCTTATGATGTCATCTACATTCTATAACGCATCAGGCAATTTTCTGGGATACTTTCCCTGAATAATGTAGGATAAGGAGGTGGTGTCGGTGGCCTGGTGAAGTGGAGGGAGCACAAGCTGCCATTGCAGAAGCATATGCTGCTTTTGAATAAGATATTTAAATTATGTGTAAACTAAACTCAGAGTTACAACACTCATATGCTTGTACTTGAACCAGAGCTGTTGCACTATACTCTCATATACTTGTCTGTTGGAATCTGTCCTGTCGCATGGCTTGGTATATATTGCATAATTAAACACCAAGTCCTGGATGTTGTACTTTCTCTTAGTGCTCATACGAGGTAGGGTTTTTTTCCTGACCGGTTGACCTAAATCGCCGCCCTCCGGTTCCGACTAAACGGTCTAGTTTGACTGGTTACCCAAAAAAACGACCAAATTCGAATTCCAAACCAAAAATGCCAGTTCAAACAGTTCGGACTGGTTAGCTCTGGTTACCGGGGTATTAAAAAAACCAGCGCAGTGAAGAATTTGACGTGTTTTCAAATTTGAATTAAAAATTGGAAAATAAAAGAAAAATTTCTAAAAATATTTCAAGGTGCGTAGAATCTAATGGTGTCAAAATTTTTCAAATATTAGTGCATTTAGTATTTTTTGCGGGCATTAGAATTTCAACCGACCAATTTTTTTTCTCCTTTTTCTTTTTTGGTTGAACTTCTAATGTCCGCAAAGTATACTAAATGAATGAATATTTGAAATTTTTTGACACCATTGGATTCTACACACCTTAAAGTATTTTTGAGAATTTTTGGGAATTTTTCATTTTTTGAATTCAAATTCATATTTTGAATTTCGACTGGTAGCTAACCGGCAGGAACCAAAACCGGACCGGACCAGACCGGTTTGACTGGTAACCGCGGTATCCGGCCTGGTTCCGGTTGGAAAAAAACCCTGATACGAGGTGCTTTGTGTGGTAGTACAACACTAGCCACGTGCATTATTGTTGAGATAATAATCCCAGCCACAACCGAAGACATGGTTTCAAGAAGCGGACTAGAGGGTAGAAGGTATTTATCCCCACAGGGTTTGGGTGATATAGGAGGGATGCACTCAATCCTTACGTGGGTTAAATCCTCGCGCGGGGGATAAAACCATGTCAACCAAACACAGCCACGCATGCCCCGCGCGGCACTATGTGCAGTGTTGGGGAATATGGCCTTCGAAAGTTTTTCCCTCGGACGAAGGGGGCTTCAGAGGTTTAGCGGCCAAAGGGGGTTTCGGCGTGAAGGAAGAGGCTAACAAGGTTTTAACTTTGCCTGTGTTGGTACGCGTGTTGAATGCAGGTGGTGGACCGTCGAGGTGAGAAAGATCGTGCTCTGGAGCCTCCAGAGGACCGAAGGGGTCTTCCGGGGGTGTCGGAACCGAAGGGGAGTGGCGCATTGATGGGTGCGGCGAAAGGGGGGCTGACTGGTGGCCCCTGTGTGTCAAGGGAGTACCCGTACATGGACACGCTAGCGGAGCCAGGTGTAAAGCGATGCTGTACGAAGGAGAGACAAAAGGCGCAACGTGGAAAGGGTTTGGCCGTGCGAAGACACGCTGGAAGTTCCGTACGAAGCCCGTAGTTACTGTAATGCCCTCGAAAATCATGTAAAGCTGTCCGTTAGTGGAGAAAAAGGTGTAATTCTTGTAAGGAAGGTGTCGGGGTTTGATACCGCCGGCAAGTAAATTTTGGTATGTTCATGCGTCAGATCCGGATGGTTGGGCTTAGAGATACAGGGGTTATGCTGGTTTAAGCACTGCGGGTGGGCTCTACTTTCAGTTTGGGAGAGTGTTCTATATGCCCACAGGGGCTTGTAGTAGGGGGTACAAGCTTAGGTCGAGAGAGGGAGCGTGTCCCAAGTCTCTAAGTATGGTGGAGAGCTTGAAGTGCTCCGTGGGAGTGTTTCTACGAGGAGTTTCGTATGCTGTGGTGTGTGATCGTGTGTGATCTGGTGATCTTTTGAAGTTGTTCTCCGTTTACGGTACCGGCCTCCCCTTTTATAGTCCAAGAGGGGCCGGTGTACAAGGGTTAGGATGGTAAAATGACGTCTTTCTACAATGCTGCAACAGTGCTGGAACAGTGTCATGCCGTGGGCCTTCGTCTTCGGTTGGCGCCATACGTTGTGCTTGGTGCGGTAGTCCTCGTAGGGCGGCGTAGCTGGTGGCTCCTGCTCCAAGACAGCTTCTCCCCAACTTAGGGCCTCGCAGGACTGGCAGGTCGAGGCTTCCCGTGCAAGCCCTGACCTTCCCTCTCATAGCCGCTTGGTCGGGTCGCGCCATCCGATGCCTTATACGCGAAGGATTCGTCTGTCCTATGCCACTGTTTGGTATCTAAATGATGGGACGTCGGGGTAGTCCGCTTCCCACACCGGGGAAAATCTCATCATGGCCTGACAGTATAGATCCGGCCGCCCTGCAGCTCCTGCATGTCCCGGGCAGCGCGGAGCCACCCGTGCCACGTTGCGGCCCGCGTCGGGGGGGGGGGGCTGGGCTGCAGGTGATGGAGCCTTAGGTCGTGCGAGGCAGAGTCTTCCCCCGAGGTAGCCGTGAGGCCGGGACGCTCCCTTAGGTCGTGCTGGGCGAACGCCTGAGTCGGAGTCGATCCCGCGGATGATGCTAGGCTGCCGTCTCCGGGGGATGCTGGGCCTGTGTTGCTAGCGTCGATGTTGGGCTGCTGCGGATGTGGGCCGCTCTTTAGCCTTCATGGTTTGGGGATTAGAAGCTAAGATGATTACCCCTGGTTTATCCCCTCATGAGAAGGCATTCTCAACTCCCTTTATAAATAGGAGGGTCAATATAATTGATGAGACACACCTTAATGAGAAGAGAGTTCCGAAGGGTTTAGTTTTCTTGTTACATCTCGCTTTAGTTTTACTTCCGAAGTAGTAGTAGCAGTAGAAGTAGAAGTACTGATAGTAGTAGTGGTAGTGATAGTAATAGTGGTAAGGGAAGTTGTACGAAGGAGGGAAGGTTCCTCCGAAGAGGCGCGCTCTTTGACCCTTCGGAGGAGTGAGTAAAGGGGGCTGTTTTTTCAGGGTCCACTTTCGGGCCTGGATTCCACCAATACGCAGCCAACGAAACATAGAAGAGTGCAACACGTATGCACGTGCCACGTGTACGGACGACAGGCCTTGCTCGATCTGCACACAGATGTAGCGTACCGTTCTGCTCGAACTCGGAGATGACGCCAAATATGCACCCTGCCCCCTTTGATGGATCAAATATTCAAATGGTCCGAAGATTCATACGCGGTGCCCTGGACGTCCAGCATATCACCGATTTAAGTAAAAAAAAAATCTCCATACGACGACGTACGTGAACAGGGGAAACGTAACCGTGGAAGGTTCCACGTACGTACCGGAAGTCGTTCTGCAGGCTGCTGCTGCGCCGTCGAGAGGTGAGAGACGGTATTGATAGATACGGCGCCACCCGGGCGCTGAATGTGTTAGCTGCGTTAGGCCACCAAGACGACATCGTTCAGGTATATTCCCATCCATCCGCAGGCTAACCGGCCGTATCTCGATCACGGGCACGCGCTATGGTAGGCAGCCCTCCCCTGGAATTTCTGGCTCCCTGCTGCTTTTATTTGCCTTGTGTACGTCAAACAGGAAAAAGTAACAGTCGTGTCAGATAATTCTTCCCTTCTATTCGTTTCGCCTAGTCAAAAGGGAACGGCGGTGACGTCCATATTGTTATCCGGGATAGAGCAAGGGCATGCATCAGAACCTCTCCAATCCACTCTTACTTCACTAGCTACTTCCCTCAACTGGTGGAAACAAGATGTTTAAAATGTTCAATTGCACAAAAAATGTTTAAAATGTTCACAACGTGCATGTATGTGTGTTGAGTTCGGCCACGACAACGTACGTAGAGCCGGTGACCTCGACCGGCGGTCGTTTTCAAACCGATCTTTGCATATGCATGGCTTTGTTACCTGGACAAGTCACGATTCAGGACATACGCTTTCTTGGCAACCGTGGCATGTCTGTCTATATATTTATTTATTATTTCTCTCGCCATACATTCGGCACCGGATGAGCCAAGTATTCTCTCCTATTGGCGCCCCAACCCCCCAACGGCGCGCGACTAGTCCAACTCCAAACACACTTCTCTCTGGCTAGCGCTTCCTATAAGTAGCACGTCCTGTATCCCATCCAAGCAAAACCAAAACCAAAGCCACCGATCGAATCGCTTCACGTACAAGCCATGGTGAAGAAGCCTTTGGCCCTCCCGAGGTCCTTCCTGTCCCTCCGCCGCCTCCTCCGGCGAAGCATCTCAGGGCGTCGCCGCGCAACGACGACGGCGAGGGTGGCGGCTCCGGCCGTCCCAGCAAAGGACGATCTGAGAGACCGGACGGTGCTGGTCGACGCGGAGGGATGGCTCCTTCGGTCGTCGTCGTCGCCGCTCATCTCCACCTTCCCTTACTTCATGCTCGTCGCTGTTGAGGCCGGCGGCTTCCTCCGCGGCCTCCTCCTCCTGCTGATGTACCCTGTCCTGCGCCTCATGGCCCTCCTCGGCCTCGACCAGCTGCGTCTCAATAAGGCCGTGGCCATGGTGTCCCTCCTCGGGTTGAGGGAGAAGGAGGTGGCCAGGATCTCCAAGGCCGTGCTGCCCAAGTACTTCCTGGAAGATGTGACCAAGGAAGGGCTGGAGGCTTTTCATGGGAAGGCTGGGGCCGGCACGGTGGTCGCGGTGACCGCGTCATTTCCTAGGGTTATGGTGGAGGGCTTCCTCAAGGAGTACCTCGGAGTCCAGGCCGTCGTGGGGCGGGAGGTCGCGGTGGCAGCCGGCCGGTACGTCGGGCTTCTGGAGGAGGAGCACGCGGGCATGGAGAGGGTCGGAGCCTTGCTCGAGGAAATGGAGGAGATGAGCAGGAAAGGTGATGGACCGCCTGTGGGGCTTGTTGGGGCAGCCAGCAGTGTGCAGCACGTGGTTTCTCACTATTGCAAGGTGAGCTTGTCTTTGTTACACTCATATGCATTTGTATATAGTATACTACTATTTTTGAACCGTGAAAAAAATATATACTTACGCAACACTAATCTTGTAAGGAACGAACGATCAACTGAGAGCTGGCTCTAAAAAAACGATGATATATATCATGTATGATGTATCTGAAAATGTTATACTTTGCAATCTATTCACTTACTCTAGCTACATGCTAAAGGAATTGACTTAATCTTGCATATATATTTTTTCGGGTGCTTGAGCTAATTTGCATTTGTTGTTATAGAGGTAAGAGGTTGTATACAAATGGTATCTAATAATAATTTTTATTAATGTATGTCAGTTAATTTTACCCGAAAAAAGATTAATGTATATCTTTATCGATGAGAATAATCATTGAACCAGGAACTTTTGAGTATAGACACATAGAAGCAGGTAGAGATATATTATGCTGTGAACGACAACAATTGATTGTCACTAATCATAACTTCTTTGCAGAAAATAAAAGAAATCATAACTTTAATTTTGCAAAATAAGAGCCACTAAGAAACCACTTCTTAGAAGTATGGCTGACCCACCAATTCATAAACTTAATTTGGTGGCTGCTTTATTTTACACGTGCCAATGCAACCCTCTTTGCAGTAATGCAGTCAGGGTATTTGCCTTGCCCCATTTCCGGATGGTGCACGTATGCTAGTGTATTTTCAATTCCAAAATGTATCTTTTAGCAAGAGAAGCAAAGCATGGCAACGTAAAGTATATGCTATATATATGTAAGTCGTAGTTAGGAGAAGAAACTACATTTCAGTCCAGGTAGCTAGGGTAAACAGGACTTTGGAGATGGCTTGTCCAAAGGAATAATGAGTAGGCGATGTTTGGTTTGAACTTACAACACAGAGATGACGCATGATTCCACGCTTCAGATGTGAGACATGCATGAGCTTTTTAGTTGAAGTTAGGTGGCAACGATTACCAACCGAATTAAACTCACCTATCGTGGAGTTAATCTAAGTTATTAGGTTTTGAAGCAAAGGATACTTGTCATACTTGTTCGTCTCAATAAAAAAAAAGTTAACATAAATATTATCAATACTCTCAAAACTTAACAGTGCATTAATAACTCTACAATAATCTGACTACAGGAGACCTATGTACGAAGCGAAGCCGACCGGAAGGCATGGCAGCCATTGCCGAGGGATAAGTACCCTACCAAGTTGGTCTTCCACGACGGCCGCCTCGCCTTCCGACCAACCTTCTTCGCCGCTCTCGCCATGTACACGTACCTCCCCTGGGGAATCTTCCTCTCCGTCTTCCGCAGCCTCGCGTTCGCCGTGCTTCCCTACCGCGTCTCCGTCCCGCTCGCCGCGGCCACCGGCATGCGCTCCCGCCTCATCGCCGGCCCGCCGCCGGTGGAGAAGAACCGCCTGGCGGCGGCGGGCCGCCTCTACGTCTGCAACCACCGCACCCTCCTCGACCCGATCACCGTCGCCGCTGGGCTGAACAAGCCCGTGACCGCCGTGACGTACAGCGTGAGCCCCGTCTCGGAGCTGATCGCGCCCATCCGCACGGCGCGGCTGACGAGGAACCGGGACAAGGACCGGCGGCGCATGGCGGCGCTGCTAGCGCGCGGCGACCTCGTGGTGTGCCCGGAGGGGACGACGTGCCGCGAGCCCTACCTGCTCCGGTTCAGCCCCCTGTTCGCCGAGCTCAGCGGCGAGGTGACCCCCGTCGCGCTCGAGACCCGCGTCGACATGTTCTACGGGACGTCAACCAAGCCCGGGGCCAAGTGGCTCGATCCCTTCTACTTCATGATGAACTCGCGGCCCGAGTACCGCATCGAGTTCCTGGAGCGCGTGGCCACCGCTCCGCCGCCGGCGGAAGGTGAGGAGGCCAGCAAGCAAGCTAGCCACAGCATCGAGGCGGCGAACCGGGTGCAGCGCGTGCTTGGAGAGGCGCTCGGATTCGAGCTTACCGAGCTCACGAGGAAGCACAAGTACGAGATGCTGGCTGAGGTTGATGGTGTCGCGGCCGATGGCGCGAAGAAGTAGGTGTCATGTTTCATTGTGCACGCAACTATTAATGTGTATTATTGTAAGTGTTGCCGTGTTGGATTCTTTATTTTTTCTGCCTAAAACATAAGCAAGTGTTATGTGGATGCATACACACTTTCTTTTATTTCCATGTGTGAAAATTCCAGTACATGTTGACAATAAAAAAGAAAAAGATTGTAAATATATAATGTGGATCCAGCGAGCAAAATATAAAGATGTGGATGATCGTATTATACAATAATACTAGTGGGAGTGCACGTGCGGCACACACTTGATATAAAAAATAAGATTAAAAATACAAAAATAGTAAATAATAGTTATATATTTATATAATTATATCTATGCTACTAAATTAATTGTAGTTAGCACCCGCTTAGTAATAAACGAGTTACTTACACCCGTAGTAAAATGCATGTGCGTGCGGCACACACGTGTATAACAACACATATATAAGTTTCTATGTTTATAAAATAATAAATTTTAATATATTCAGTAACAAAATTATGTCTATTCTCGATGTTTAAAGAACAGTCTTCTACTCACATCAATCTCATGTTCGGCCCCGCCCCTCTCATACAACCCCACCTCCACCCCAACCCCTCCCCACACACCCCACCCCCGATGTCATGCTGATCTTACGCAATATCATCAAATGCAAAATATAAACTAAAGATGTTCAAACACAAAAAACATGAGATTGGTGTATGGAATACCATAGACCCACAAGGCATATAGCAAGTATCAAAGAGAAAAAAGTTGAAGTCTAAACTTCCGGCTAAATCTCAAAGACAAAACAATGTAAAGTGCATGTGCGGCACACATGTGTCTAACAACACATAAATAAGAATTTATGTCTACAAAATCAAGAAATATGGATATATTCAATAACAAAATTATGCCTACCCTCGATCTTTAAATAACTGTCTTACACTTGCATCAATTTCATGTTCGCCCCCGCCCCACCCTCTTCCCGGCGTCTCTGGCGGCTATCGCCGCCGAATCCGTCCACCTCCGCACCTCTACCCCCGAATCCGCCACCACTCCACCCCCTCCCGAGCATGCTAATCTTCCGCGATATGGTTTCCCTGACGACCTATTCTACCTTGACCAGCAGTACTACCGTCACCTTGTCTACCCACTTGTATGCCCATCTCCGCAGGACCGACCTACTATTACATCCATCTCTAAGTCCAGCAAATTCTTAGGAAAACTACACACTCACACAGATGTAACCATGCTCGCTTGAGGAGCCAATTGGATATTCACCCTAAAAAGATACAAAACTCCTCTCGATTTAAAATGCAATGCTACAAGATTAATTATAGTTAGCATCCGCTTAGTAATAAATGAGTTACTTACACCCATAGTAAAATGGACGTGTGTGTGGCATGCAGATGTCTAAAAACAAGAATGCAATGTAAAGTGCATGTGTGGCACACTGTTGACGGCTATTAAGTACCTCTTTTAGGCCGTCAACTCTACATAAAATACATGAAATGTGATCATCAACACTAGAATAGGAGCTTGTACTGACAATTTCCACGAGTGTCGATGAATATTTGAATGCAAGCATTTACCACAAGAAATGGAGGAAAAACACACACAATTGATCCATGCTTTTCCACCTCAGCAGATGAGGTGTTGCCACACCATATCCTACATGTACAAGCCATGTCATCAATCCAAGGGAAGCAAGTCCCAGCGAATCATAATGCACCACGTGGCTGCCACAAGGATTCATAGGCCCACTCAGGAAGCAAACCAACTCAAAAAGTTATACACACCTAGAATACACCCAAGGGCCCACATGTCAGCCAGCTAGAGGAAGAAGTGGTTTAGCTGGGCCCATCGTGGTTCGGCCGAACTGACCTTGGGTCGTCTGATCCTGGCCTCCCACGTGTTGGTCTCCCATTGGTCCAAGGCTCTGTTCCCGGGGTGTTTTCGGCAATCACTACATGAAAAACTCACTTTGGTAACAGGCATAGATTGCCTTTAGTAACGGGCAAAGCGCCCGTACCGATCAAGTGTTACAAATGAGCGAAGAAAGGTAATGGGCTGATGCCCGTTACTGATAGCACATATTCGTAACAGGCATCAAACAATGACCGTTACCACAACTAACCACCGGTCACGTGAAATGGCTGTTTCTCTGGGCCCACAGGGAACTTTAGTAACGGGCACCAAAACAAAGCCTGTTACATCAAGTCAACATCGGAGAGCCGTGCTGTGAACATGCGTCTCCTCTGTCTCGACCAAATGAGATGCGTCTATTTCACGCGCGTCTCAGCATAGCTAGGATTAGTAACGGGCATCAAACAACAACCATTACCACAACTAGTCACCGGTCACGTGAAATAGCTGTTTCTCTGGGCCCACAAGGAACTTTGGTAACAGGCACCAAAACAGAGCCCGTTACTGTGAACTCAACATCGGAGCCGCGTGCTGTGAACCTGCATCTCCTCTGTCTCGACGAAATGAGACGCATCTGTTTTCACACGCGTCTGCTGTCTCTCGACTACAGGAGATGCGTGCTGTCAACTCGCGTCTCCTCTATCTCGACGAACGAGCCGAGTTCTGGGGCCCACCGGTCAGTATTGGTAATGAGCTTTTACGCTTCCTGTTACATTGTTGGCGTGTTTGTAACGGGCATTCCGAATGAAGCCCGTTACTCTCTGATCAGTGTTTGTAACGAGCTTTAATTAACGCCCGTTACAGATACGTAGGCCACCCCTACAGTAACATGCCTGCTTGCCGGCTGCATCCTGGAACCAGCCAGGATTTGGCAGCCATCAGGGGCTGCATCCTGCCATCCTGGAACCAGCCACAGCCACCACAGCAAGGAGACATCACAAACACAAAAGCAAGATCACATTTATAGACAAGCAAGATCACATCAAGTTTCAAGTTACTCATCAGGGCTTGTTTGGATGGAGTCATGAGAAAACTTCTTGAACCAGGCAGCATCTGACCCCAACCAAGCAAGCCAAGCAGGTTTCTCAGGCAACAACACCTGACTAAAGAAGACTGAATGCCGCAAGTTTCAAGTTTCTGGCTACAATGAACTCACGGTGCACCATTATAGAAGTTGCCCTTTCAGTCGATGGTCTCCTTAAGAATGTACTCGCACAGCATCTCCTGGACCCGCTTTAGATCTTCTGTGGAAACATCTACGACAGCTTTGAAACCCTGCAAAATACAATCATTTATGAGAATACAAGTAGAAATCATTTTTTAAAATCAAATGGAGAATATGAGCAGAGATAAGGTTGAGCATTATTATCTACTTACAGCAGCCTTCTTGATGTCATGTATGTCATCGAGTAGTCTTAACATATGGAATGCCACATGGAATCCACACAAAGAGGACCGCCATGGCTGCTGAGCACACTGCATCGTGGTACCAAAATGACAACTTAATGCAGTACCAAATAGGTAAGAAGGGACCATAAAAAAACCTCGGTCTTACATCGAGATTTGGTTTGTGCTTGAGTGTTGTGGCCTTTGGCTTTTTTTTTCTTTCCTTTCGTCACTCCGTCCTGTGCATGATCAGCAAAGGCCCTGCATGATCAGCAATACCGATTAGAAATACTAAGAGATTGAATTTTTGTGAACAAAACCTACAAGATATTGTACCAAAGGCCTTGCATGATCGGCAATACCGATTAGAAACACTAAGAGATTGAATTTTTGTGAACAAAACCTACAAGATACTGACCAGTCCACAACAGCTTTGAGGTCTGCGAACTTTCGCGCGGGATGTTTAGAAGAATCTAGATACCAAACCTCTTTGAACTTCATACAGATGATCAGTGTTACCCAGTGGCCAGTGTAGTAGGCACCCACCACGTAGTCGTTGTTCAATGCATTTGCGATTGCTTTTATTACAAGGCCAGAATGCTGAGAAATATTTGTGGAAGTAAAAAAATCTAGATCTCAAAACCCAACACTGATCTGCATCTCCGCTGCCTTGTCCACCATTTTCCTACAAAAAATCAAATTGTTAGCATGCATGAACTTTGTGGAAAAAATTAAAGAAATATCTTTTTAGGTTTTAAGGGACTTACAATGTCCACAACCTCAAGAAGGTAACATCTGGAGAAGCCAGGGTTATAAGGTTATACACGCTACTGAATGCAATGTTTAACATTAAAGCACCACCACCTTGAAAGTATTGTTGATCCACCTTTGTTGGAAAGGCAAGTTTATCCTTATTGTGTTCCATGACGTAATCATGCAACCTGGCACAATTTGGTCCAGCAGCCTCTAAGTCTACTTTTGACAACATAGGTGCACCTGGCTTGTATTTTGGTTCCTGTTCTGTCCCAATAATACAGTTAAGAATCTCATCTTTAGACAGAGGTTTCTTGGCTTGGTTCCCCTTCCGCAGTGGAGATTGCTTGCGCTCCTCCTCCTGTTGCAGAGGCTGCTGTACATGTTGCATCTACTGCTTAGGGGGAGATTTCCTGGGCTCCTCCTCCTGCTGCTGCAGAGGCTACTGTTTCGTCTGTTGCTTATCCTAATGTTGCAGCTGCTGCTTAGGCGGAGTTTGCCTGGGCTCCTCCAGCTATTGTCGACACTCCTGCTGCGTAGTTTTGCTGATCTGCTGCTGCTGCTGTTGAGCCTTATCTTGCTGACACTGAGCTGCAGTACCTCCATCTGATGCGGTACCCCTGCTACCTATTGCGGCTTCAGGGTTGGGATGTCTCCTCATGGGTGTATAAGGATCCTGTCCTTTGGCCATTGGATCCTTTGAACGAGAGCCTCAGCTAGGGTTGCTATGTCACCCCCATCAATTGGTACAAGCAGAGGGTAGTGACCCGCATTGGCCCACACATAAGTAGGTTGCACCACAACATACCCATCCTGCACCGGTACTGCATGGCAAGCCTTTTGAAATGGAAAGACTTTCGCTAGTGCGAGCTCCACATTAACTCCGGTGCCATCCAAAAGGCTGCACGTGGTTGGCTCTGTCAGCTTATCTATTGTGTCCAGCATAGGTGATCGACTATCACTGTGCACTTGATTTGCTTCATCCTCGTTGACATTCCAATGGTCTTGGTCTCTGCCACGCGCATCTTCTTCGAGGTCATGCGCATGTTCTTCCTCGCTGTCATGCACATCTTCTTCCTCGCTGCCATGCACGTCTTCTTCCTCGCTGCTACTGACAGGCGCTGGTAATTGGGAAGGAAGAAGTACATTTTTCGGTATTTCGATGCCTGATAGTCTTAGAGCATGGACAACTGTTTTAAATGTTATGTCCATCATATCATCAGACCTCTTGTTCCTCCTCTTCTTCCTTTACATTCCAGCAAACTCTTCACCAAACCCTTTACCCTAGCCAAGTGAACTAGACACGTCTCGGACCCGACCTCGATGCTCTGGAGTCTCAAGTGCTGCGGTGAGGATATCATTCTCCCTAACCCCAGAGAAAGAACCATCGCTACCCTGAACTGCAAGTGTTTTCACCCTATCTGCTACCCCCACCACCGCAGGGTTACTGAATGTTATGTCCCCGCTTCCAGCACTAGTATTCTTCCTCTTCTTCCCTACCCTTGCCCGCAGATAAGGTCTCGAACATCCAGGAAATTGGTCCCAAGGGTTCTGTTTTCCTTCTGCAGCTAGCTTTGCATCCTCCTCCTCCCACTCTTTCCTTTTACCACGATAACCTTTTCTGCCCGTCTTGTGTGGCTTATTATGCAATGCTCTCTTTTGTTTCATCTCCTAGCTCAATTGCTGAAATGAAGGATAATTGGTTTCCTGCACAAATATGTCCCAGTCTTGTTGTTGCAAAAAGGCATGCTTCGCAAAGGGAGTCTCCTCTTCGCTCACATATTTTTTTCTTAAATGGGTCTTGAACCGCCGTTGTAAGGTTCTAATCTCTGATATAGCTGCCTTAACTACCTTCTTGCGAACAGATTCTTCTAGATTGGCTGGGTAATCTAGCTTTTCCTCTAAAACTGTGAACAGATGTTCCTTCTCAATTGGTGAGAGACCATCAACCGCCTTGTTGACTAACACCCTCTCCCGAGCAATGAGGCCACAGACAAATACAAATCTATCCCTCACAGCATCTGGGGTAGGCCAAAAATTGGCATCAAATCCAATTGCAGTCAACTTGTCTTCTGGCTATTTGGTTTGTGTCCATGACCCGCGGGATCGAGTAATACTCGCAGCAGTCTGTGCCGAGTGACCCTGTGAAGAAGGTTCACCGCCGATGGGCTGTGATGATGCACTGGAGGTAGAGGAGTTTGTTGTTGTGGGAGACTGCGTAGATGATATGTCAGGTTGTCAATAGAGCAACATAAGCAAGACTGAAAATCTAAACAAAATTCTTATTAGATAAATTCGTTTTCTCTAACAGGCAAAATAGCTGATATTAGACTAGAAATCATTACAAGTCGTAAATAAAATCAGCATAGACATACACAGTTCATATTTTACTTAATTAGCATACACGGATAGGTGCTAACCATTTTGACAGGGACACAACAATATGCTTATATATCAAAGCAGAGAATAAATTCCTTCAACTGCTTCCTTGTCCAACTTCAGCAGCGATGGATTGTCTGTTCCATGTGTACATGCAACAAGAGGATAAAGCAATTATGACATTATGTATGACAATAGTGAAACAACACTCACAACACATCATGACACCAACAATAACAATATATATGACAGTAGTGAAACAATTAACACTCACAACAAAGCATAGGACAGTCTAGTTATCACTACATTATAAACCACTTGTTGACGGTGTATGTGCGTATCAAACTTCGTTTGGATTGCAAGCGGACAAATCCTCCGTCGTAGTCAAGGGACCCTTCTTCCCTCAAGTGTGAACCCAAGGTATCGAATCCGTGGAACAAATGTGTGATGCAAGAACCAATCTATTAAAGCTGAGAACACTTAGATCTCCAAAGAGAATGATGTTATGCATCTAATCTAAAGAACATCAAAAGAAATGAATCTAATCTATGAAAACTAGAGGTAGCAAGAGAGATAGGTAAAACCAATCTAGAGAGATTGGATCAAGATCTTGTTGAAGTTCCAAGCAAAGAAGAATAAACCAAATTCAATCTCATAAAAAGCTTCTTTAAATCGCGGCTTCCGTTCCAACTCCAAAGACGCCCACCTTTTGGAGCCACCGTTCTGTCACAACGCACTCCTCTTCGTGCGGGTTAGCCTAGGGCGAGTCCAAACGACAAGTTGAAATCTCTTGGTAGGTCAGGCATGCACCTCTAGCCACCACGGCTACAAGAACACCCTCTCTGATCTATCTCGAGAATAGATCTTAAAGTAAGAAAAACCAATCGAGATCAAAGTCGTAGAAGAAGCACTTGATCACTAGAAATCGGATTGCAACTTGATAATTCAACATACTCAAAGGTACATGGACAAGATCACCACCGGGATCCTACCTTGATCTTGCTCCTAGCTCCTGGAACTCCGACGTGGTCTTCCTTGTAAGGTTCCCACGTCGGCTAGGGAAACCCTAGACAACTAGCTCGACCCTCTCCTCTACGGAATGGTGTCCCTCTCTTCTCTGCTCCTCAGCGGCGAATGGCGAATGAATTGATGCGTGGCTCTTGGCAGGGGGACTATAAATAGTCTGAGGATCGTCTAGGTCAAAGGGGGGCACGAATGGACCCAGAAATGGGCTGGGCCAGCCAGCCTGGGCCCATTCTGGCCCATCTCGTGGCCTCCTTCGTGGACGATGCTTCTCGTGACTTCTGGAAGTTTCTCCCTTCTGCATGTGGGCCCTTGACGTCAGTTTCTCCATAGTTTGGATAGAGCTCCTTGTCTCGCAAGCTTCAACATTTTCTGTTCAGGTCCTCGGAGTTTTCTGCCTTCACGGGTTGGTCCTTGGGCTTCTTGGAGTCATGTTCCCTTCATTGCTTGACTTGTACCGGGCTTCATGGTCTTCTCACGAGGTGCTTGATGAACTTTACCCGGAAGTCTTGCTTTTAACGCTAAATTCCTGCATAAACATTAAACTCCAAAACCGACATGCACGCACGAACTTGTTATATCAAGGGGGTTAGTACCAATGGATAAGATATAAAATTGATGCCAACACCGAAGGTAAACTCATGGCTAGGTTGACGAAAATTCACCGTCAACACCACTGTGATGCAATTCCCACTGACATTATGTGGCCATCAGAATTAAAGTATGCTAACAGGTCCAAAGGATAACTGTCGATCTGGTACATTCAAAGCATAGCAGAATTAAAGTATGCTAACATCCTCAATGCTTTTAATGAATTTACAGTGCAAAAATTGTAGCACCAGGAGCATGAAAATGAATTTCAACAGTTCATATAACTTCATCTGTTAGCAACAATTTATTCAAACAAACTTCGATCAACAAAATCCATCCATCAAATCCACAGTCAATCAATTAAAATGAACTATTAAGGCATGTCTCCCTAATCCACCTTGACATGAATATATAGCAGATTGGGTGGACTACATTATAAACCACTGCGATGCAATTCCCACTAACATTATGTGGCCATCAGAATTAAAGTATGCTAACATGTCCAAAGCATAACTGTCGATCTGGTACATTCAAAGCATAGCAGAATTAAAGTATGCATTAATCCTCAATGCTTTTCATGAATTTACAGAGCCAAAATTGTAGCACCAGGAATATGAAAATAAATTTCAACAGTTCATATAACTTCATGTGTTAGCAACAATTTGTTCAAACAGACTTGGAGCAACGAAATCCATCCATCAAATCCACAGTCAATCAATTAAAAATGAACTATCAAGGCATGTCTCCCTAATCCACATTGACATGAATATATAGCAGATTTAGTGTCCGAGCAGAGAGAGGGCATTGGGGGTTCAAGCAGGACTAATTGGGGTTCAAGCAGGACTAACCTCTGTCACGAATGAAGTAGTTGTTCTCGTGATGGTCGGAGGGGCTGGATCCATGTCGGCTCGTGGCCTGAGGTGGCCGGCTCATCGTCGTGGCCGAGGATGACGGATCCGCGTCAACCGTCTTTAGGTTGGCCGGGAAGCCGTCCACATGCCAGTAACTGCGTCCTCGTCACCGTCGTCACGCAGGGAGCGGTGGGGCTGGAGAAGAGCAGGGCTGTGGCGGGGAGAGAGCGGCGAAGGCGAGCGGGGAGAGAGTGGCGAAGGTGAGCGGGGAGTATGGTGGCGGCGGCAGGGAGAGTGTAGGCGTTGTGGATCTGTCTAGCGAGGAGCCGAATATGTCCCCTGAGGAACTACGCGCGTAACTGTGTCTAAGGAAATTACTGGCGTGCCCTTGAACGGCTCTCTGGTGGAATTGGAATTCCATGGGCATTATAGTCAATATAGGTAGGAAATTTTGAACAGCCCGCGCACGGTTTGCCTGCTGACGCTTGGGCCAGTGTCATTGGCGACGATGGTTAGTGAACCCGCATCGCCTTTGTTGGCAGTTGGGTCCGGCGGGTGGGCAGTAGTTATCTTTTTATTTTGGTTGCTGACACTGACGCGTGGGCCAGCCACTATTTTTTTCAAATGAAATGTGCTTCCCTAAAATATTAGAGCCCATAAAACAGCACCTAAAAAATCATAAAAATACGAACAATTCGTATTTGGACATTTAGTATTCGAATAAAATACAACAGTCACACTTGTGTGCCCAAGATTCTTAGAATTCGTTTTTACATTCCGTGTTAATGATGTAATAATTCTAATAACATCTAGTGTGCTCTAAAAAATCTACAAATTGACTTGGCAACATAATTTGGGTACCTAGACTTGCCTTCAAAATTTCAAATGGTTTCGATGAAGGAATAATATACTTATGTACTACATCTCTCACATAGTTTCCTAGAATGTTCCTTGAACATTGAAGCTTTCCACACTTTAAAACATGTTCGAACTCATATGCATTTGAAAACAAACAAAACGTTGTGTTCACCTTAAGATTACGAAAATGCAAAGTTTCATTACAGGAGGTGTGGAAAACAAATATTATTTATATGTTGTACTTAGATAGAACAAGATAAGGCATATAAACATTGTTCAAGAAATGGAATATACATTAAACAATGAAATTAATCAAAATACGGTGATTTTAGAATACTTTAGAAAAAATAATCAAATTTGGACTAATTACGACGGAGAAATACATGTTACAGAATTTGATTGCAGATTAAAAAGGGAAATGTCATCAGCGACGCGGGACGGATAAACTATTCTTGATTCTCCAATAGAATAATGAAGGAAGCAGAGGGCACCACCGCCCGCCACCGCCCCTGTCGTGCCCGCTTCGGCGGTTTTGACACCCAAGAGGGCACCCTAGGCCTCGTTGGCGGCAAATGAGACCACCGCAACCTTCGATTTGACTCACAAATGTGACAAATCAAATCTTGTCTATCAAAAACTGATTAAAAACCGACATCCCAATAAAATCAAATCCGCGTTTAGTAATATATAATAATTTACATTCAAGATAGATAATGTTCATTGATGCTTGCGCCTACATCCCGATGTTCATCCTGCTGACGGCGTACTCCACGGCGACGCTGAAGTTACGCATCCAGAGGTCGAACTCATGACGGATGCGACACTCGACGCTGCAGTAGTGGATGATCTCTGAGGTCTCCGGCCCATAGCGCCTACATCCCACTGCCCAAATGCAGACGTGGGTATTCTGGATGGGCAACAACGGAATGTCGTCTTCGCCGTCACCAAGCCAGTACCACCACGCAATGTTCTCGAGATCTCGGTTGACGAGGTAGCGCACCACCGCAAGTTGTGGTTCTCCCACCGCCCGTCAGGGGGCGATGGGCCGCCGCTGATTTCGTGGAGCAGTGCCATGGCTTCGGGATCCACAGGGTTGAAACAGTTCTTCAGCATCGCTGAGAAGTACTTCGCACTGGAGTCTTCAGCAGCGGCATCTCCGATGAGCTTCAGACCCTTATCGGGATTCCGCCGCCTTATCAACCTCTCCATCCCCTCGAAGCATAATGCCTCTGGATGATTGGCCTCATGGAAGCGCCGCTCAAAGCACGACCTGACGTAGCGATTCTTGTACACCTGACGAAGCTCACGTAGCGACACGTGCAGTAGTACCTCATCGGAGTCGCAGATGCACTGGAAGGTGCCGTAGATTTTATTACGAAGGATCGGAAAATGAATGACGGGCTCATCCTTGATGGAGTAGATGATGATCTGGGTGATAAGATCATCTGGCAGCATCACCATCAAGCACACCACGGCCATCAAGGAGAAGAGGAGGAAATAGAAAAGCGACAGGGTTTGGAAATTGATAGGCGACGAGGTTGAAATTGAAAAGCGATGAGGGTTGAAATTGAAGGCGACGGGGTTTGGAAATAGAAGAAGGCGACTCGGCCATCTAAAACAATAAATGGAAATTGAAAAGGTGCCGCAGTTTGGCTGTTGCCGCTGACGAGTGGGCCCGACATCATTGCCCCTGCCCCTTCACCTTCCCGCATAATTGAAAGGTGACGCATGGTTTTGGACGGTTTTGTGCCCGAAACAGAGCCCGAGGCGTCGTAGTGGCAGTAGTGGAGTAGTGGGTGGGGGCAGAGGTGCCTGACGGTTCCGCGTGTTATCAATATAACTCCCCTGCCTTCCTCTGCTTTCCCCTGCTTCTTCCATATGCTTATCATCTCTTTCGCTTCTTCTTCCTCCTCGAGAGCCACCACTACAAATCTTCGGTCATCAAGAGATCACGAAGGAGGAGATGGCGTCGAGTGCCTCGCCGCCGGTGAAGCAGGGACGAAGGGAGGACGACGACGACGAAAGCCGCCATTAGAGGAAGTTGGAGAAGGGGAAGGAGCCAGCGACCAAGGACACCGATGAGGAACTGTTCATCGACGACACTAAGTTCGCCGTCGACCTGCTCAAGAGCGCATTCAAAAAGCTTCAAGATGTTGGTGAGGCCTTCAACATCAAGGCACCTCATGAAGTGGACAAGGACCCGAGCATGAAGGGTCTCGCCTTCAGGATCCAAGGGTTGGCTGAGAAGCTCGAGAACCTCCCCGTGGTCAAGCGGGCTGGCCGCCACTTCGACTTTGATGACGGTGGCTCCGATGGCTCCGACGGCAGCCACAGCGGCGACGACGGCTCCGACGGCAGCCATGGCGGCGACAACGGCGGGACTCCGACGGCGGCGATCGACTAATTGATAGACTCCTCTACCATGTATAGTAATAATGTGCGTGTGTGTGTGTGTGTGTTTGTGTCTTCGTCGGGTTGTTGGACATGAACTTCTTAGTTTGTTTGTCGATCATGAACTGCTTAGTTAATTAGTTTGGTTGTTGGATTTTGTATGTCATGAACTGGATCTAATAGACGCGAGTAGATCCATCCGCGTCTCCTATAATATGTGTTCTGTTGTGATGAACTGGAGATCTGTTGTGATGAATTAGATCTTAGAGACAATGGATAGTCATTGCCGACGCGGGTTAGAGACAATGGAGATCTGGTTATCTTTTTTATGTTGGCTGCTGACGCTGACGCATGGGCCCGTCACTATTTTTTGGAATGAAACTTGCTTCCCTAAAATATTAGAGCCCATAAAACAGCACCTAAAAAATCATAAAAATACGAATAATTCATATTTGTACATTTAGTATTTGAATAAAATATCAATAGTCACACTTGTGTGCCCAAAATTCTTATAATTTGTTTTTACACCCCATGGTAATGATATAATAATTCTAATAACATCAAATGTGCTGTAAAAAATCTACAAATTGACTTGGCAACATAATTTGGGAACCTAAACTTGTCTTCAAAATTTCAAATGGTCTCGATGAAGGAATAATATACTTGTGTACAAATGTCTATATCTCTCACATAGTTTCCTAGAATGTTGCTTGAACATTGAAGTTTTCCACACATTGCATCATGTTCGAACTCATATGCATTTGAAAACTTAATAAAACCTTATGTTCACCTTAAGCTTACGAAATGCAAAGTTTCATCACTAATGGTTGTGTAAAATAAATATTATTTATATGTTGTTGTACTTACAAAGAACAAAATAAGGCATATAAACATTATTCAAGAAACGGAATATACACTAAACAATAAAATTAATGAAAAGATGGTGATCTTAGAAAAATTTAGAAAAAATATCAAATTTGGACTAATTAGGACGAAGAAATACATGTTGCAACATTTGATTGCAGATTAAAAGGAGAAATGCGAACTGTTCTTCATTTGAATAGAACTGGGCCCCACAGTCATTAGCAACATGGGAATGATAACCCGCGTCGGCTTTGCTGCTCTTCCAAAAATTTACACAGATAATACGAGCAACATACAAAAGCTAATCCACTACTGATTTCCTATTCCAATACTCCGTTCGAACTTCACAATTTCGCGGCGGAGCCATCCTTTATCCACGCCGCAGCTGCCGCCGTTGCCTGCGCACGGCTGATCGCCGCGCACCTATGCCGGAGGCGGCAGCGGTTCACCCCAAATGCGCCAAGTCGAGGAGTGGATAGCACGTGCGGCCTTCTCGCACAAAGGCAGACACCCCTCATTGCTCAGCCATCTTGACGTCGTACTGCCGCTGCCCACGACCCGCCTCATGTACCGCTTCATGGTGTCGTCGGCGGCGGCATCGCCATTGTCCCTGTAGAGCAAGATGGTGTATAGATAGGCTGTCGCATCGTGCCCACCCTCGGTGGCGCGCCAGAGATCATTGCTTTTCCTGTTTTCCATGAACACAGCTTTGATCCCGGAGAAGAAGCAAGCCTCCGGATTCCCGAGATCTGTCAGCATAGCAAGGAAGGCTTTATAGGCGGTAGGGTCCCACACCCAAGAAATCTCATCTCTTATCCCCTCTATCGACAAACATCGGCCGACGTCGTGGTGGCCGCACACACGGCACATGGTCGAGCAAGTACCGCGTAGGCTACGGAGGTCAGCCAAGGGCCGCTCTGAGGTCGCACCAACGCGCACCTCAATCTCAATGCGGAGGTCTTGAGGGAGGTCCAGCAGCGACGACGGCTGGTGCCGCCTGCTTCTTCCCGGCATACTATTCATTTTCGGTCGGGAATGGTGACGATAAGGAGTAGGCAGTTGCTGTTTTTTCGTGGGTAGATGAAGGGGCAGAGGATCTAAATTATTTTGGAAGGAGAAGATACAGGAGATTTGTTTCCAAACACGGTTTAAGTGTGCAATGTAGACGACGTTTGGCTAATCCGCGTATCCTCTAATTCTCCATTGCAGACGACGTTTGGCTAATCCGCGTATCCTTTAATTCTACATTGGAGACGACATTTGGTTAATCCACGTATCCTTTAATTCTACGTTGGAATCACTGCCTCTGCTCTTAGCCATTGACTGGACAACTGTTTCCACATTGACCGGATCGGGCATCAATTTCTTGGGAGCCTTCCCATTTCCTGTGCTCTTGATCTTATCCCTTCCTCTTTTTTTGACAACCGATCTTATCCCTTCCTTGTTTTTGCTATAAAAAGGGACCGACGCCTATCGGTCCTCCTCACTTGCTTCGTTCCTCTCTAGATCTAGATCTAGCTATGGCACAAAGATTAGATCTTGTAGGGCGTAAGCTTTTGCTTTTCTCTCTTCTTCCTCCTCCTCGTTCTCTCAGTTGCTAGAAGAATTCTTGTGATATGGGTGATTGGGTTGCTCATCCCTCTAGCACAGCTACTAGAAAAATAGTTGTGATATATCAGGTATCGGGGGAAAGTAGCCCAGAACCTCCTGGCATCAGGAAGAACAAGCCGACAGAAAAATCAGGTATGGGGAGAGAAGCCCAACCCCACTACTGTATCTTTCTCGTCAAATTTGCGCTTCCCTTTGCTTTCCCTCCTCTAGGAGGAGGATTTTTGAAGGGATATGTTTCCTCCCTCTGCTGTATCTTTCTCTTCTGCTCACTTGTAAGCATGAAGAAGAGCAAGCGGACGGGAAGGTCGCAGAATTTGGAGCATATCTCGTCAAACTTACGTTTCCTTTTGAAGGGATATGTTCTCCCCTTCTGCTATATTTTCCTCACTTGTAAGTATGAAGAAGAACAAGCTGCCGGGAATATCTCTTTTGCTTAGTTTAGATCTATATATATTCCCCATCCTAGTAGTGCCTAGTGATGATGAACATAGATGGCCGCTTTGTAACCTTCTGATGTATCAATGATGACTGTAATCTGTGTGTGTGATTTTGCATCTCAAGAGACATGCTTGTGTGATTATCTGTGTGCAGTCCCATTTTTTGTATGATTTACCTACTCACTTGCAAGCATGAAGAAGAACAAGCCGACGGAAGTATATCTCTTTTGCTTAGTTTAGATCTATTTTCTTCATCCTGATAGTGCCTAGTGATGATGAACATAGATGGCTGCTTTGTAACCTTCTGATGTATCAATGATGACTGTAATCTGTGTGTGTGATTTTGCTCTTGAGAGACATGTTTATCTGTGTGCAGTCCAATTTATTTGTACGATTTACCTACTCACTTGCAAGCATGAAGAAGAACAAGCCGACGGGGGTTGGTTAATCCGCATCTCTTTTGATGTAATCTTTGTGTGTGATTTCGCATCTCTTGCCCATAACAAAGGCGACACGGGTTGGCTAATCCTCGTCTCTTGCCCATAACAAAGGCGACACGGGTTGGCTAATCCTTGTCTCTTGCCCATAACAAAGGCGACGCGGGTTGGCTAATCCTCGTCTCTTTTATATTAACGCCCGTTACTGATCATAATAATGTCAGCAGCCTGCAACATACTTACTGAACTGAAGCAGAATATAAACAGAATATATATAGTATCTTAGGCAGAATATATTACAAAAAGGATTCAAATTCCACCACATCCTATATATTACAAAAAGGATTCAAATTCCACCAATACATCACATCCTTTATATTACAAAACGGATTCCATTTCCACCAATAGACACATCCTGCATTACAAAAAGGATTCAGCAGAAATCAGGCTTGCTTTTTCTTCCTTGATTTCTGTATATGGATTTTTACTATGGTCGCTTCGCAAGTACGGTGTTTTGTTAGTTCCCAAGAGTTTGGGTTTGTATGAAGTGTCAAAGGATGGAATTTCGTCAAACTGGTTGTATTCCTCCTCCTCAACAACATTTTCAACCCCAACAATCCTTTTTTTCCAGGCAGAACCACAGACCAGTTCTTCTTTGCAAGGTCAGGTACATAGAACACTTGCTCAACATCGTTTGCGAAGACAAACGGTTCATTTTTATAACCAAAGACCCGGAGATCAACACTAACAAAACCATATTTGTCCTTGCTCACAGCTCTCTTCCCATTGGTGACCCATCTACACCGAAACAAGGCTACCTTCAATCCTACATAATCAAGCTCCCATATCTCCATTATTTGACCATAATATGAGTCTGTCTCCATGTCATCATCATCATCACTGTCGTCGACGACGGCCCGTACACACACACCACTATTTTGATAGACGCTCTTTTTATCCTGGGCCATGGTGTAGAACGTGTATCCACTGATATCCATTGCTTGGTATTTTGTAACAGTGAACAATGGCCCTGCTGCTAGATTCCTTATCTCGTCGGTTATTACAGCATTGCTGCATGTCTCGGCATAATCTCGGAGCCACCTGCTGAAACCTTGCATGTGCATCTTTGCAAGCCAAGCCCTACCACGGCCAGGGTTGTCTTGACCTTGTTGTCACTTGTGCTCATTGGCAAACGGTGTAATTAGGTGCAGCTGTTGTATCACTGTGAAATGAGCCTTTTGGAAGGCATCTGGTTCTGGAGTGACTGACTTTTTCCCTAGGGTCCCAACACCTGAAAGCCTACCTTCATGCCATGAGCGAGGCACACCAATGGGGTTTTGGGGGTCCATATAACCCATGGCCCACTCCACTGCTTCGATGGTCTCGTAGCCATGAACAATGGCTCCCTGCGGAAACAACCGGTTATGTACCAATGATTTCCGGAATCCAAAGAACCTCTCATATGGAAAAATCTGATGAAGGTAAGATGGGCCAAGGAACCAGATCTCCCTCGCGAGGTGTGTTGTTAGATGCAGCATGAGATCAAAGAATGATTGTGGGAAGGTAGCTTCAAGCAGGCATAGGGTGTCGAAATTCCTCCTCTCTAAGTCTAATAGTTTTTCCTCATCAATCACCTTCTGTTCTATTGCATTGAAGAATAAACTCAAGCTCGTGATCGCGTCGCGAACCAGTTCTATCTTGATACCTCTAAGTGCAACCAAAAGAAGAGCTGTCATCAACTGTTGACACCGTCTGTTGGAAAAAACAAGTCAGAAGGACAGGAAGAAACAGCCGATGAAAAACAGAGCACAATCGGCCGATGGAAAGGAAAAGGCGGCAATCGAGAAGATACGCCGGAAGGAAAGCACGGTGGAGACGGGTCAGTCCACGATTGGCAAAGGGTCAAAGAGTCAGTTTTAGGGAGTTTTGACTCCTGCAAAAGTCCTTTTCTATTTTTAGTAGTATTTGTCTTTCTTTAGATACAAGTAAACAGTGCCATAATCGGCTAGGAGTCGGGTTGTCCTCAGGATATAAATAGCGACCCTGCGCGGTCGAAAAAAGGTGTACACACCAATATCAAACAAATCGCCTCCGGGCAAACCCTTTACTTTACAGCATCTACCTTACAACATCTACTTTTACAGCATCTACTTTTTGGCGACTTCGCCATTGCGTTTTTCTCTTTTCTACAACGCCGTTCTTCAAGTTCGTCGGGCTGCATCGATCGATCTCCGGCAAGCTTGTGAGTACCGTTTTACCGAATAACCCTAGGCTTTAACCTACGGGCGCATCGCTAAGGTTTCGTCTAGTTCTTTATTCAACCCTTACCGATATTAGCTAGATCTGCAAGTTTTCGTACCAATTCTTGTGGTTTTAGCTATTATCACCAATTACCCCACTCGATCTAGATCCTATCGGCTTCTAACACCGTAGCCGATTCCGACCTGTTCGAGTGCTAACGTCACGATCGGCCGATCCCAGCCGATCTATTTACTCACGCACTCGCGCTTCGGTCGCTCTCGAGCCGGCCGATCCCGCTTTACTCGTATCGGCCAATTGGCTGATACACGTGTCGCTAAAAGGCCATCAGTTCTCTAGCCGATCCCTAATATTTTCCATTGTCAATCAACAGGTCAGATTGGCTGGCACGCCTCGCTACAGACCGGGGAGTCACGTGTACTGCGCGCGGAGGTGACGTCCTATTTTCGCGTCAACACACTTTTGGCACGCCTAGTGGGACACGAAGAAGTCAACTATGATGAAGAACACGAAGGGTGGTACTTCTGAGATTGATCCGGAACACGTCCAAGCAATCACCAAGGATCAGCTGAAGGATGCAGACAAGATCGAGTTTGAAGCTCACATGAAGCATTGTGAAGAACTATGTCTGGCATCATATGGTCAAACCAAGGGTGGAGTCTTCAAGAAGAATCCTTTGCCAACACCTAAGCAAGTAACCTTCTCAACCGATCCCGAAGGGCTTCAAGACATGATGACTAAGGCGATGCATCAAACAATGATTGATCAATCTAAGGTTTTCGCCAATACCATTCAGAACTGTCTGACTGAAGCACTCAAGAAAGGAGTAGGAGGATATCTGGGACCTGTATATTTCCAACCAAATCGAACTCCTCCAGTGTTCCAACATAACCAATCGGCTTCCCCGCCGATTGATGACCCAACAGTAGGGATTTCACCGTCTCCACAGGTCAATACAATTGCTCCTGGTTCTTCATCGGATTCCCAGCCGATTCAGAATCAAGGTATTGGAGATAAGGCCAAAGATCCTGCTATTACAATGCCTGTGATCCAAACACATTCAGCACAGTCCAACGCCCAAGATCAGACATTCTCAGTGCATAATCAAAAGTATCCTGCCATGAGAAATCAGGATGGAAAACTTGGAGGATGGGATTTGCCTCGTGATCATTTTGAGACTAACATCTCAAATTTCTTCGAACCCCAGCCTGAGGAAATTCCAGAAGTGAAGTACCCGCAGTCTTATCAAGCCATGTTCGGGGGTACTCCAGGGACTGTGCACATGAACAAGGAGGGAGTAGAATTTGTTTACTTCAATCACGGGAGCAAGGCTTTTGAAAGAATCAAGATCAGTCCAGCTCATGCTCATATGGTCATACCGACAGAAAGAAAAGCTCCTGTTCAACCTCAGAAATCGGCTCAACAGCCGACGCTAGGGATGCCCGTACAGACTGCCCCACTACAACAGTCAACGCCAATGCAGCCTATCTTAACCCTGGTAAATACGGTGGCTCATACAAGATCATTGCCTCAGCAGCCGATCAACCAAGGGGTGACAGGACAGCCAGTAATTCCACAGGTGGATCCTGCACAAGTGCTACAAATGCTTCTAAATCAATTGGCTATCTCAAGCCAGTTGGATTTGCATCAACCAGCGCCATCGGCTAATCAGCCGATCGGACAAACTCCACCTGTTGCAACTCAACCAAATGCGCAAAGTTCTTCTGGAGCAGGAACATCAATGGTACCAAATCCACAGCCAAGGACCTCAGAAGAATAGTCTCCAGAGACTCCATCAGCTGAGATGCAAGCAATCGAACAAGTATCTGCTGAGTTGAAGTCTCATGTAAAGCAAGAGTTGATAGATCACTTCTCAGAGATGCCACAGAAGCAATATGGGATGAAACCTAAGCAGCTATCCTACATGTATAGGACACCGTATCCATCTGGCTACGATCAGATATCGTTCCCTCCAAGATTCAATGTGCCAGACTTCACCAAGTTCTCTGGGCAAGATGAAACATCCACAATGGAGCATATTACTCGATTCATCATACAATGTGGAGAAGCAGGGAACGTTGATGCACTAAGGATACGGTTATTTTCTTCATCTCTATCAGGACCCGCATTCTCATGGTTTACCTCATTGCCAGCTAATTCCATTATTAAATGGTCCGATTTGGAACAACAGTTCCACAATTATTTCTTCTCTGCCATCTATGAGATGAAGATTACTGATCTGACCAGACTCAAGCAAAGGAATGGTGAAACAGTTGCTGGATTCGTTCAGAGGTTCAGAGAGGTCAGAAACAAGTGTTATAGTCTGAACCTGGGAGATAAACAATTGGTTGAGTTGGCATTCCAAGGCCTCTTGCCAACCTTGAGGGAGAAATATGCATCACATGATTTCGAGAGTCACAGCCAGCTGGTCAGTCGGATGAGTCAGGAAACTGCAAAGTCCTATGAGCCTAGAAGAAACTTTCGGAAGGTGTCTTATGTGGATTATTCTGACTCAGAAGATGAAGACAATGTGATAGGACTTGCAGAGTGGGTCAAAGGTAAGAAGACAGTGTCCTGTCCCTTTGGCAAGAAAGAATCAGAAAAATTCGGCTTTGATATCACTAAGGCCGATAAAATATTTGATTTGTTGCTTCAGCAAGGGCAGATCAAACTCTCCCAGTTCCATATCATACCATCCACAGAGGAGCTGAAGAGGATAAAGTATTGCAAATGGCACAATGCAACATCGCATGACACTAATGATTGCAAGATCATCAGACAACAAATTCAATCAGCTATTGAGCAAGGGAGGCTTAAGTTTGAAACCCCTACCAAAGCTGAAAAGCCGATGAAGATTGATCAGCACTCCTTCCCAACTAACACAGTTGAGATGTCTAGCAAAGACACATCACGTGTTAAGTTGCTGATGTCTAATTCGGCTCAAAATAATGGAGCTGTCGATCCCAAGGTACAAGCAACTGCTGCCGATGTCAAAGGATAAGGGTTGCTACTTGAAGAAGGGGACTTGAAGCCACGCCGACCTGTCACATCCCAGATGCTGATCAAAAAGTTTCAACGCCGACAAGAGAAAGCAAAGGGAAGAGAAGAGTGGGCATGGCGCAACAAAGGACATTGGAGATGTCCATTCTTCAAGTATTGCTGGGAAGAAGGGATCAAGCTACCAACAGCAGAGAATTGTCCAGAATGCAATGGGGCTTACAACAACAGTAGCTCATCTAAGAGAGTTTGCTTCGACGACAGAAGACCTACAGCTGGGGATCATCGTGAATTCAGCAATCAAGGGTCTCAGCCCACGATCGGCTAGGGGGCAAGGCCAGCATCCCCGATCGGCTGGGGGGCAAGGCTAGCATTTATGATCGGCTAGGAGGTTGAGTTAATGAAAAGTCAAATAATCAGCTAGAAGAGATGGCCGATTCTCTGGTCCCTGACGAGGATATCATGTGCCGAGCTCTTGAACGTCGACGCACGCTGCAACTGGATGATGAAGGATCAAGCCAAACACATAAGAAGCCCAATCCACAATGGTGTCCAGATGGCTTGACCAAATCCCAGAAAAGGAGAGTCCAGCGCCTACGCCAGCTAGAACAGCAAGAAGAAGCAGAAAGATGCGTGCTGGACAAGAAGAAGGTTCGGTCTAAAGTATGGCGTCCTAAGCCTAAGGCCGATGATGGAAAGGATGACAAACCACAGGCTGATATAAACATGGTTGTCTTCCTACCAAAAGAGTTCATGGCTCCAGTTGATTCGGATGTGTCTGATGAAGAACTTGGCATGGCTCAGTTAACACTGGAACCTAGACAAACTATCTTTGAGAAGCTAGAAGACAAGAAGAGACAACATTTGAAGGCATTGTTTCTCAAAGGCTTTGTCAACGGAAAGCCAGTCACCAGGATGCTAGTAGATAGAGGAGCAGCAGTCAATCTGATGCCATACACCACGCTGCGCAAGATTGGGAAGTCTGATGAAGACTTGACCCAGACCGACATGATGCTGGTGGACTTCGAAGGAAACGTCTCTCCGGCTCAAGGTGCAATCTGCGTGGAACTCACCATCAGCAGTAAGACCCTTCCAACCGCTTTCTTTGTCATTAAAGGGAGGGGATCTTATAATCTACTACTGGGTCAAGATTGGATACATGCCAACTGTTGCATACCATCTACAATGCATCAATGCATCATCTAATGGATCAGAGATTCAGTGGAGGTGGTCAAAGGAGAAACCTCCTTGACGGTAGCAGCTACGGAAGCACAAGGATCGACCTATGATCGAGTAAGCTGCATATCAGGAAAAGCATGGGATACCAAGTATCTCAAAGTATCCAACTTCGGACTAAAGACGGTTCAAGCAGTCGGCTCTGATGACAAGATTTAATGGATCAGTTCATTGAAGACGAAGGGAATCTTGGACACGGGTTTACATCAGCTGATGAATTGGAGAAGATAGACCTTGGAGATGGAAGCAAACCAAGGCCGACGTACATTAGTGCCAAGCTAGATGCAGAATACAAGAAAGAACTGATTGCATTGTTAAAAGAGTTCAAGGATTGTTTTGCTTGGGAATATTATGAGATGCCTGGCTTAGACCGATCCATTGTTGAACAACGGCTACCTATTAAACCAGGGTATTGACCTTTTCAGCAACACTCGAGGCAATGTAATCCAAAGATTTATCCTGATATAAAGGCCGAGATAACAAAGTTACTCGAAGCTGGTTTTATTCGACAATGTCAATATGCCGAATGGATCTCTAACATAGTCCCTGTCTACAAGAAAAATGGCAAACTGCGTGTATGCATTGATTTCAGGGACTTGAACAAAGTAACACTGATGGATGAGTATCCGATGCCAATAGCCGATGCATTGGTCAACGCTACTGTAGGGCACAAATTCATCAGCTTTATGGACGGTAACGCTGGGTACAATCAAATATTCATGGCCATAGAGGATATTGCAAAAACTGCTTTCAGGTGCCCTGGCCATGTCGGATTATATGAGTGGATTGTCATGACCTTTAGATTGAAGAACGCTGGTGCCACGTATCAAAGAGCCATGAATTACATATTCCATGAACTCATCGGCAAGATAGTAGAGATCTACATTGATGATGTAGCTGTCAAGTCAAAGAGCTACAAGGAGCACCTGGCTGATCTACGAAAAACATTGGAATGCACTAGAAAGCATGGTTTGAAGATGAATCCCAACAAATGTGCTTTCAGTGTTTCAACTGGTCAGTTCCTGGGTTTCTTAATACACGAAAGAGGAATCGAAGTGGGTTAGAAGTCAATAAGTGCAATTAACAATATAAAAGCACCATCGAACAAGAAGGAGCTCCAGTCATTAATTAGCAAGATCAATTTCATCAGAAGATTTATATCTAATATGTCGGAAAGGATTCAGCCATTTACACCTCTACTGAAGCTCAAGGCCGATTAGAAATTCGTGTGGGGAGAAGAATAGCAGAAGGCTTTAGATAACTTCAAGCAGTACCTAAAGTCTCCTCCTGTCTTAATGCCCCCTCAAGACAAGAAGCCGTTCAAATTATACTTGTCAGCTAATGAGCGGACTATTGGATCGGCCCTTGTACAAGAGTTTGAAGGAAAAGAACGAGTTGTATACTTCATAAGTAGAAGGCTCTTGGATGCAGAAACGAGGTATTCGGCAGTGGAAAGACTATGCTTGTGCTTATATTTCTCATGCACAAAGTTGAGGCCTTACCTATTAACTGCCGAATGTACCGTGGTGTGCAAAGATGATGTGGTCAAATATATGTTGTCATTGCCAATCTTGAAGGGCAGGATCGGAAAGTGGATCTTAGCTTTGTCAGAATTTGATTTGACCTATCAATCGGCCAAAGCAATCAAAGGGCAAGTAATGGCCGATCTGGTTACTCAGCATTGAGGACTTGAAGTTGCAGTTGTAGAACCTATTCCATGGACTATGTTCTTTGATGGATCGTCATGTGGAGTAGGAGCTGGGATCGGAATCATCCTCATCTCGCCCCAAGGAGCAAATTACGAGTTTTCCATCCCAATTGAGAAGACCTCAACAAACAATCAAGCTGAGTACCAGGTAGTGTTAAAGGGAATAAAGCTACTGCGAGAAGTCAATGCTGAAGTTGTTGAAATATTTGGAGATTCTCAACTCGTGATAAATCAATTGGCAGGAGAATATGAATGCAAAGATGACATATTAAGGATTTATCATGAAGAATGTCTTCAGCTACTTCGAGAGTTCAAGATAGTAAAACATGAACATATCCCTAAGTGTCACAACAGTGAAGCTAATCGGCTGGCTCAAGGGGCGTCAGGTTATCGGCTGATTCTAACTGAGGAGTTATCAGCCGAGGACTGGAGGAAGGAGATAGTGGATTATCTAAAAGGTCCATCCAAGAAGGTTGATAAACAATTAAGGTACATGGCCATTAAATACATTCTGTTAGAAGATGAGTTGTACTATCGTACCATCGACGGGGTTCTACTCAAATGTCTTGGTGAAGAAGAGGCTAAAACCTTAATGGGGGAAATTCATGAGGGAGTCTGTGGAGCCCATCAATCGGCGTTTAAAATGAAGTGGATGATCAGAAATAATAATTATTATTGGCCAACGATATTGGAAGATTGCTTCAAGTACTACAAAGGATGCCAAGAGTGTCAGAAGTTTGGAAGCATTCAGAGAGTTCCAGCATGGGCAATGAACCCAATAATCAAACCATGGCCGTTCAGGGGATGGGCAATTGATCTTATTAGACAAATATATCCACCATCGAGCAAAGGTCATAAATTCGTACTGGTGGCTACAGATTATTTCACAATGTGGGTTGAGGCCATCCCAATCAAGACTGTGACATCAGGCAATATGATTGATTTTGTTAAAGAACATATTGTCTATCGGTTTGGTATACCTCAGACCATCACAACCGATCAAGGGAGTCAATTCACTTCAGGGGAATTTGAAGAATATGCAAATTCTTTGGGGATCAAGCTGCTGAACTCATCTCCCTACTATGCTCAAGCAAACGGACAGGCAGAGGCAGTGAACAAGGGCATCATCAAGTTAATCAAGCGCAAGATCGATGAAAATCCCAGGCGATGGCATACGATCCTTAATGAAGAACTATGGGCGTACAGGATGGCATGCCATGGGGCAACCAAAGTATCACCTTATCAATCGGTATACGGTCATGATGCTGTATTGCCTTGGGAGTTAAAAACCGGATCCAAAAGGACTTCTTTACAAGATCAGCTATCGGCCGATGATTATTCAGCCATGATGAAAGAAGAACTAGAGGATCTTGCTGGTAATCGGCTGAGAGCTTTGGAGAATATCGAAAAGAATAAAAGAAGGTTAGCCAGATGGTATGATAAGAAAGTCAAAATTAAAGAGTATGCCGAAGGAGATCTGGTTTGGAAACTCATATTACCAATCGGCTCTAAAGATCCTAAATACGGGAAGTGGTCACCAACTTGGGAAGGACCGTATCGTATCAGCCAGTGTGTGCCAGGCAATGCATATATCTTTGAGAGCCTGTGTGGTACGAGGACTAGTGGTAGGTCGCTTCCTGGTGTGATGAGTGATTGACAACGTGGTGTGGACTGATTCTTGGCTAAGTATTACAGGTGCAGGTTGCGGCTTGACTGGTGTTGGTGCAGGTGAAGAACAAGCGCGAAAGGTCATTGCTGGTGAGGCCTCCAGGTGTGGAGAAGACAAGTAGGCTTGGTTCGAGGGACCCGGTGGCCAGCGGGGTCAAGTGCGGGCCGCATGGTGGCAAGAACGGCAAGATGAAGTCATGGACGGTTTCTTGGTTGAGCCTCAAAACCAAGGTCGAGCCGGGACTACGTGGGAGCTGAGTCATGAGTGGTGATTGGCGAAGGCTACACCGAGTTCGCGGGGTTTCCGGTGGTTCACCAGAAAACCACTGAGTTCCTTGGTTGATCCACAAAGCCAAGACCGAAGACCGAAGACGGAGGTGCAGCAGCATCGGACCGGTCTGACCGGTGGGTATGACCGGTCTGACCGGTGGGTACCGGTCTAACTGGTGAGGAGCACCGGTCTGACCGGTGTGTGACGACACAGTCTGGAGACTTCGAAGCGGAGGACACGCGTCGGGATCGCAAGGCTTGCGTCGAGGCTAAGCAAGTTTGCGGTCGCTGGGCATCCGTCCGATGGTGCGAAGACAAAGTTTCCCAAAGTGCCCCTCGGGGGTGTGTATCCTAGTATTAGGCCTTAGGGGTATTTTAGTATTTCGGCTTGCCTCCATATAACCCAAGTGGTGAGAGGATGGTAGCCATCTCTTGGAACCCTAGCTCATTTTGTTTTGCTATTTTCCTCTTCCTTTTTCCTTTGGAATTTCTAGGACTAGCTTGAGAGCTTCATGGTGAGATCTTGTGAGAGGGAAGGATAATCGGGTAGCAAGCTAGACCTTGTATGAACCTCTTTGGTATGTATAGATGATTCGGTGTGGTTCCTCAAGGCTTGGATGTGTCTTTCCCGTTTGTCCTTTTTGGTGATTTTCGGAGCCCTTTCTTGGCGAATTTCTTGTGGCGGATTCGAGGCCTTTCTCTTTGGGATTTGGTGGGGGATGTATGCTTGAACCCTTCGTGGTTCTTTTCCCTTTGATTCCCCTCCCAAATCCGTGAGCAAAGGGGCTCGATTTTGGGGTTTTCTTGGCTCTAGGGGATTTCTTCGATTCCTCTTGATTTAGCGAGTTTTGGTGGACCAAATCTTGGCTATGGAGTGCCCATGAGGTGTTCCTACTATCCCCAAAGTCTTGCGCAAATCTGTGGAGCGATTCGGGAGATCGGGAGTTGGATTTGGGGGAGTTGACCCGCGGGTGCTGTTCATCCCGAGCGTCCCAGCCTGACTGGTGCTGCTCACCGGTCTGACCGGTGCAGAGGCCTTGTGGGTTTTACCTTGGGTGAACGTCCTGGTGAGTTCCCTGTTGTCCTGTGTTTCTGCTGTTTCGAGTTTGGTTCGTTTTGGAGCTCGGAAGGTCAGGTTTGTGATTTTGGGGCTTCCTGGCTTAGACCGGTCTAACCGGCGTGCTACACCGGCCTGACCGGTGTAGGAGCTTTCTGTGGAAGTTCTCAGGATTTGTTGGGGTGCTCCAGCAGGGACCGGTCTGACCGGTGCTGCTCACCGGTCTGACCGGTGTAGGACAGTGGTGCTCGAGTTGCTAGTTCCGCTGCGTTCTCGAGTAGGTGTAGGTGGTTGTTGGTTCCTAGGACCAGTAGCACTCCAGTGGCTCCGTGGTCTTGGCCAACTTGGGTAGTTGAGTCGGAGACGTGCTTTGGAGGCCTCGTTCATCTTGTTGGAGTGTCCATCTCCTTCGAGAAGAATTTTTATCGGCTCCCATTCACTCCCCCCGCTCTCTGGTTCGCCTTTCCGGTCCTTCAAGTGGTATCAGAGCCGGTTACAGATCTTCAGATTCTAACCAGTCTAAGATCCAAGTATGGCGTACCAGGAACGGGGTTTGGGTCCTCCGCACTTCGATGGCAAAAACTACCAGATGTGGCAGAGGCGGATGGCGGCGTTCCTCCGCGGTAAGGGTCAGATCCTTTGGGATGTCACGGTGAACACAGCTTATGTTCATCCGATGAACTTCCTTGCTCCAGGATCGAGGGACATGTTCGACGCTAACAACAAGGCGGTCGACTACTTGTTTCGTGCTCTGTGTCAATCCGAATTCGATCGGGTTCAGACAGAGGACCTAGCTTGTAGGATTTGGTTGGAGCTAAAGAATGCTCATGCTGGGAATGCTGAGGTTCAGGCACGGTTGTATGCGACCTACCGGAGAGAGTACGAGAACTTCACTCATCTCCCCGGTGAGTCTATTGATGTCTTGTTCCAGCGGTTTACGGTGGTTGTGAACAACATGAGGGCCAATGTCGATGTCCTCCCGTACAATGACCATGATAGAGCTGTGAAGCTCTTACACGCGCTGGATCGTACCGTGTGGAATGGAAAGGTCGAGGCCATTCTTGAGTCCGAGAAGTACACCACTCTGACTGTGAACGAGCTGTTCTCTAAGCTTAAGTCTGCTGAGGTTGATCGTGGTTTGACAGCCTGTCTTGAGAGCCCGACTGACTCCCATAGTCTTGCTCTCGTCGATGGCAAAGTAGCTAAGTCTAACGCTAATGCATCCTCCAGGATGTACTCTCTGTCTTCTTTGATGTCTTTGCCAGACGAGGAGTTCGACGTGCTTGGAGAGGACGAGTTGGCGTTGCTGACCAGGCGGTTTGAGAGGCTGCACGAGAACCGGGTGAACACAAGGAGGACAGCACAGACGTGCTTTCAGTGCGGCAAGCCAGGACACTTCGTCGTCGACTGTCCGGAGAAGACGGAGAACAAGGATGGCTACAAGGACGGCTACAAGCACCGGTCGAACAAGGACAGCAAGTACCGATCAAGGCGCGATCACAAGCACAAGAACAAGCACAAGGACGAGCGACGGTCGAGGAAGAAGGACGCCAGCGGCAGGAAGGCCCGAGCGATGGTCGGAGCGAGCGACGTCGACTCCAGCTCCGCCTAGTCTTCCTCGAGCTCGAGTAGCAGTGAAGATGAAGGTGATCGGCGCAAGAACAAGAAGTCATCCAAGAACTTGAGCGGGCTGAGCTGCTACACGAGAGATGGCTTCTGCGGCATGGCTCGTAGCTCCGGCAGCAAGAAGAGTCACCAGAGCGACTCGAACTCCGACTCCGAGGATGAGGTACGGGACGAGCTTCCCTTCTTGCATGAGGAAAACGAGCGTCTTGGCAAGTTGCTTGATAATCGTGATGACATGCTTAGAGAGGCAAAGAAGATGAGGAAAGAGCTTAGGGCCTCACTAGAAGATGCTAGGAACCGAGTAGCTGAGCTAGAAACCCAGAACCTTGATGCTAAGCTTGAGATTGATTCGCTTAAGGCTACACCTGTGGTTTCTGATGAGATTGATTGTTGTGATTGCTCTGTGTACCTAGCCGATCTTACTAGTCTGAAGGATAAGCATGCTTCTACTTGTGATGAACTAGATGTGCTTAGGGTTGAAGTGGCTGAGCTTAAATCTAGACCTGCTTTGCTAGGTGCTTGCACTTCTTGCCCTGTTTTGCATGGAAAGATTGATGAGATGCATGCTTATACTGTTTCGCTTGAGGCTAAGTTGAAAGAACCTGTTCCCACTTCTTGCTCTACTTGTGAAGTGCATGCTTTGAAAAATCTGGAACTTGCACATTATGTGGATCGCTTGCAGGATGAGAATGATGAGCTGAGAAAAATGATGGGTTGGTTGTCGGGTCATGAACCACAGCTTAGGATGATGATAGAGGCATACAAGCGCTATGATGGGCAAGCGCTTGGTTCAGAGAAGGTTGGAGAGTGTAGTGGTGAGGGAGAAGAGAAAATTGGTGATATCCCAGCTCCACCAAAAACCTTCCACAAAAATGCCTATGCTCCTAAACCCAACCCACTGAGAAACAAACTTGACACAACCCCAGATCCTCCCATATTTCCTCACCCAACAAATGACTTCCAAAAACCAGTGAAGTTTGTGAGCTCCAAGGAGAGTGAGGTTGGAGAGAAGAAGGGTGAGAAGCCAAGTGGGGAGAAACCAAGTGAGCAGCCCCATCCCAAGCCTAAGCCTAAGGCCATAAGGTTTCATTGTGACTATTGTGGGAGAGATGGTCACAAGGGTGAGTTTTGCTTCAAGAGGAAGCGTGAGGAGAGAATGGCGAAGGAGTGGGCTAACAAGGACAAGTACCATCCCTCCAATGGTGTACTTGAGCCTCGTATGTAGATGCCCAGGGCCAAGGCGATTATGAGGACGGTTCTGGCTTGGGGAGACCGGAAGGTAGCAGGTGGTGCTGCTGGCCGAGCACCACCGGTCAGACCGGTGCACTACACCGGTCAGACCGGTGCTGGTCAGGACAGACATCGGTTTGGTTTCCGTGCTTGTTCAGATGCTCAGTTCGGTTCTGGTGGTCATGGTTCTAGTGGTTGGTCTAGTGAGTTTGCAGGTGGTCAGTTTCCTAGACGTTCTCCATCTCGTGCTCAATACGAGGGTGGGAGGAGTTGTAGCTTTGAGATGGAGAGGAGGAACGGTCCACGGTCTTCCTTTCGTGGTTTTGGTTCTCCTCCAGCTAGACAGGGATGGTTCCTTCGTGGTGGTTTTCGTGGTGGTAGCTTTGATAGGCGTGATGATTTGGTTTGTGCTAACCCCACTTTGGAGCAAATGGCTCGGCACTGGTTTTACTCTTTTGGTACTAACCCCAGTGCAGAGTCGTTTGTTCACTCACGTGCTCGTTTTTGAATTTCAGGTGGGAGACTTGAGGAACGTTTGGTTGATTGACTCCTGTTGCTCGAGGCATATGACCGGAGACAAGGGGTGGTTGTCAAGTCTCGTCCCGGTGGTGTCCAAGACATACATCACATTTGGGGACAATGGGCGAGGGTGTGTGCTTTCAGAAGGTGAGATTAAGGTAAGTGAGAAGGTCATTCTCAGGCGTGTTGCTCTTGTTCAATCGCTCGGGTTCAATTTGCTTTCGGTGTCCCAGCTTTTGGATGAGGGCTTTGAGGTGTTGTTTCAGCCTGGTGGTTCTTGGATTTTGGATTCTCGAGGGGACCTAGTTTGCATGGTCGTTCCCGAGGGTCAAGTGTTCCGAGCGGATTTTTCTCAGTCTTCTGGTATGGAGCGTTGTTTCTTGGCTGGTTCTTTGACTGAGTTGTGGAAGTGGCATAGGAAGTTGGGTCACTTAAGCTTTGACCTTTTGTCTCGCTTGAGTAAACTCAATTTGGTCCGAGGATTGCCACGGCTAAGGTTTGAAAAAGAGTTGGTTTGTGCGCCGTGTCGGCATGCTAAGATGGTAGCTTCTTCCCATCCACCCCTCACCGATGTGATGACGGAGCGTCCATGCGAGCTGCTCCATGTGGACCTTGTTGGCCCAGCTCGTGTGAGATCTGTGGGTGGGAAGTGGTACGTCCTGGTTGTGGTGGACGACTACTCTCGGTATGCGTGGGTTTTCTTTCTTGAGGAGAAAGGGGAGACGTTTGGTTTTTTTCGAGATCTTGTCTTGAGGTTAAGGAACGAGAGGCACGGAGATGCCATACGAGCGATCCGCAGTGACAATGGCTCGGAATTTAAAAACTCTCGCTTTGAAACCTTTTGCCATGACTTGGGTCTTGAACACCAGTTTTCGAGTCCGTATACGCCTCCCCAGAACGGCGTGGTGGAAAGGAAAACAAAACCTTGTGCAAGATGGCTCGGATGATGCTCGATGAGCATAGGACTCCAAGAAGGTTCTGGGCTGAGGCGGTGAATACCACGTGCTATGTGTCAAATAGGATTTACCTCAGGGTGCATAAGAAGAAAACTTGCTACGAGTTGATGCACGGTAGAACTCCCAAGGTGAGTCACTTTCACGTGTTTGGGTGCAAATGCTTCATCCTGAAGAAAGGTAAGAAGTTGGACAAGTTCGAGGCTAGGTCTGTCGATGACATTTTCTTTGGTTACGCGTCTCATTCTAGAGCCTTCCGAGTGCTCAACCTTGAAACTAACCAAATCGTGGAGACTTGCGAGGTTACCTTCGATGAGACACAGCCACGTAGTCAGCTTGTTTTTGAGTGTGCAGGTGATGACGAACTTGGCGAGGAGATTTTCCAGGAGGAGGAGCATGAACATGGAGATGATGAAGACGGTGGTGTGGTGCCCGTGGCTGAGCATGTACCTACTACTTCGACTACGGTGGTGAACGGGCCCTCTCCCACACCTACAACGACAAACCCAGATCAAGGCGAAGCTGATGTTGAGGGGGAGGTAGCATCAAGGCGAGAACCTCCCCGGTGAGTTCAAGTGGATCATCCAGCTTCGAGAATCATCGGCGACATCAATGAACGCACTACACGGTCGGGGGTTCGAAACAATTCTCACTTTGCTCATGCTGCTTTTGTTGCTACTTTTGAGCCCAAAGACATTGGACAAGCACTATTTGATCACAACTGGGTTAATTCGATGCATGAGGAGTTGGAGAATTTTGAGAGAAACCAAGTTTGGGAGTTGGTGGATCCTCCACCAGGGTGTAAGCCGATTGGGACAAAATGGGTGTGGAAAAACAAAGAGGGAGAGAAAGGAGAAGTGGTGAGAAACAAGTCAAGGCTTGTTGCTCAGGGGTACTCACAGAAAGAGGGGGTCGACTATGAGGAGACCTTTGCTCCCGTAGCTCGTTTGGAGGCGATCAGGATCCTTCTAGCTTTTTCTGTGGCTATAGGGTTCAAGTTGTACCAGATGGATGTCAAGAGTGCTTTCCTAAATGGGGTTTTGGAGGAAGTAGTGTATGTGAGGCAACCACCAGGGTTTCATAGTGAGAAGTATCCCCACAGGGTGTACAAGTTGAGGAAGGCACTGTATGGGTTGAAGCAGGCGCCTAGAGCTTGGTACGGTAGGTTGAGGGGGTTCCTGTTTGAGAGAGGGTTTGAGATGGGGAAGGTCGATCAGACCTTGTTTCTCCTCAGGCAGGGCAAAGATATCCTGATTGTGCAAGTATACGTGGATGATATTGTCTTTGGTGACTCGTCTAACTCTCTTGTTGCAAGGTTTGCAGGAGACATGAGCAAGGAATTTGAGATGAGCATGATGGGTGAGTTGCAGTTCTTCCTCGGGTTACAGATCAAGCAATCAAAGGAAGGAACATTCGTGCACCAAGCCAAGTACACCAAGGATATTGTGAGGAAGTTCAAGATGGAGGACTCCAAGGCCATGGCGACACCTATGAGTACGACTACAGCTCTTGATGCGGACAAGGACGGTGAACACGTGGACCAGAAGGAGTACCGAAGCATGATCGGGTCACTCCTCTACTTGACGGCAACGTGGCCGGGCATCTAATTCTCGGTATGTCTGTGCGCTCGTTTTCAAGCGTCTCTGAGGACTTCGCATCGGCAAGCAGTCAAGCGCATATTCAGGTATTTGCGTCATACTCCCGACTTCGGCCTTTGGTACTCCGCGTCTTCTTCTTTGGCTCTTCTTGGATTTTCGGACACGGATTTTGCCGAGTGTCGGTTGGATAGGAAGTCCACTTCTGGGACTTGCCAGTTCTTGGGTTCTTCTTTGGTGTCTTGGTCTTCCCACAAATAGTCGAGTGTTGCTCAATCTACTACCGAGGCAGAGTATGTGGCCACAACTAGTTGTTGCCCTCAGCTCCTTTGGATCACATACACCATGAGTGACTTTGGTGAGGAGTATACCCATGTCCCACTTCAATGTGATAGCACAAGTGCCATAAGTGTTGCAAAGAACCCAGTGCTCCACTTCAAAACCAAGCACATAGAAGTGAGGTATCATTTCCTGAGAGACAACGTAGAGAAAGGAAAAATCTCTTTGATCCATGTACCCACACATGACCAGCTAGCCGATATTTTCACCAAACCCCTAGATCAAGCAACTTTCACTCGTTTGCGGGGGGAGCTTGGTGTTAGTTTGATTTCTTGAGTTGGGTGTGTGGGAGCTCCTTTGTAGCATATGTATAGCTTTCCTTTGTGCATTTCTTGCATTTGCATTGCATTTGTATCGTGATGTATAGTCATCTTTGTATGATAGCTTGCATGCATTTTGTATAATATGCATTGTGTAGGAAAAGCTTCTCCTATATACATTGTTCACCATTGTATTCTATATATGATCTTGTGAGCTAGTTTGGTATGATATGGCTTAGTGTGGCTTAGCTCTTGATGATCTTGATTTATATCCATGGTTGATGGCTATGTTTTTCAAAAATTGTCATTTGTATGCTCTCTTGTGAGTAAATGCCTTTATATGATCTTGACATGTTTTTGTGGCTTGGCTATGCTTAATTTGTGGTTGGATAGCTTATTTTGATCATATGGGACCAAAGGCTCATTTGCCATCATGAATGTTTAGCCCCCATGCTTCATCTTGTGGAGGGGCATAAGTTCCTTTTTGTCGCAAAGACATTTCATGTACCAATTCAAATCTGAAAATGAAATGTAAATTGCTTGGAAAATGTGCTCCCATGTCATATGTGCTTAATTTACTTGCTTTTGGGTGCTAAACCGTTGCATGTTGCTTACCAATGAGAAGTCTCATAATTAGAAGTAAGCACATGGCTCAGTGGCTTTGACATGACATGAGGTGCTTGTGGGTGTTTGTGATGGTCTTATGCTTAGAATGGTTGTCCTAGCATGAAGTTTGTGTGGCTTTGCCATTTTGACATGTTTTGATCATGTTTAGGACTTTGCTCATGAGAGGGTGATTTTTCGCAAAAATAGTCATTTCTATCTTAGCTTCGCCCAATGGTTGTGAAACTTGGTGATCTTGTAGTTTTTGTCCATACGAAGCTATAGAGTATCTAACTTGCTCATTTGGAGGTGTGTAGCATGCTATGTTGAATTTTGTCTATTTGAGAAGCTCTAGGTTGCATTTTTTGCATTTTTGGCTTGATTCATGCATTGTCAACAATGGGGAGAAGTTTGAGCATGTTTTGGATTGCTACATACATTTAGAAGGTTTCCAAGTGGTTTCGAGCTAGTTTCGAGCTCGTGCAGTTCCCAGTTTTTCCCAGGTGGTCATCGGCCTGACCGGTGCTGCTCACCGGTCTGACCGGTGTGAGTGTCAGGTTGCTGAGCGATCTAGCCCACCGGTCTGACCGGTGAGGTTGACCGGTCCAACCGGTCAGAGCAAAGCTGAAACAGCTGCTCTATTTCATGAAGTGGTGTGCATGCATTCGCCCAGGGGGAGTTGCATTGGTTCAGGAGGAGCTTGCATGTGTGCAAGGGGAGCTCTTTGTGGTTTTCGAGCTTCGGATTGGTGGTTTGTGCTCTTTGCTTGAGCATGTTTTGTCTCGGATGTGTCGAGCCGTTGCCCTTGCCTAAGGGGTCCGAGACTTGTCTTCTTCAAGTGATCTTGCTCTTTGCCTTTCCTTTGGCTTTCGATCGCTTGTTGGAGTTTCTTTTAGTCATTTCTTTTCTTTTCCTTTTCTCTTTAGTTACCAAAACGTGTGTGTTGTCAATGCACTCATCAAGGGGGAGATTGAGAGCCTGTGTGGTTCGAGGACCAGTGGTAGGTCACTTCCTGGTGTGATGAGTGATTGACAACGTGGTGTGGACTGATTCTTGGCTAAGTATTGCAGGTGCAGGTTGCGGCTTGACTGGTGTTGGTGCAGGTGAAGAACAAGCGCGAAAGGTTGTTGCTGGTGAGGCCTCCAGGTGTGGAGAAGACAAATAGGCTTGGTTCGAGGGTTCTTCTAGCTGTTGGAACTCCTGGCTTCACAAAAGGAGACTAGAGAGGGAAGTATGTCCTAGGCTGTTTCACAAGAATTCTTCTAGCCATCATGAGTCAGAGAAGAAGAAAGGAACCGAAGAGTAAGAGCCTAAAGCTCCCTGGATCTATATCTCGAGCCATGGATGAAGGGAAAGTGCGTTCTCCATAACGGTGTGAGGGCAGTTATTTATAGCCAAGGCACCGGAAGAGATAGAGATGAAGGAGCCAGAAAAGACGGAAGCCGAAGATGCTGGATCCGGTAAAAAAGGAAACAGATGACCCGTGAATGGTTCAGTTTCCAAAGAATGACCGATCCAGAGGAATCATCCCCAAATAAAGGATGACACACGTACACACAAACGGTGGGAAATTTCTCTAGCACGTCCACAAACTGCAGAGCATGGTTCACAGAAATCGTCTGCCCAACATTGCAGACAGAGCCTGCGAGCTCGCTAGCAGCACCCAGAAGAAATGCTATTTCAAGTTGAAGTCTGTCAATGACCAGCGACAACCATTATCCCCTAAGGAGTTTTCCAGGAAGAAATGCCTCTCATGCCTAAAAACTAAAGTGGCCAATGGCTACATCCGAGAGAACCAAGTCTGGAAGAAATCATGAAACCCCTGGATAAAAGGGTGAGTCTTATAGGGAAGGGGAGCGAAAGAGCCAAAGTGTCACATAGTGAACAGCCTTGGAAAATGTCAGATTGAAAGGACAGGGCACTATCAATGGCTATCATTAGAATTAAGAGAAAGATATCGATTTCAAGTGAATTTCGGAGCAAAAGATATTTACTCCGAAACTGGGGGGCATGTGTTGACACCGTCTTTTGGAAAAAACAGGTCAGAAGGACAGGAAAAAACAGCCGATGAAAAACAGAGCACAATCGGCCGATGGAAAGGAGAAGGCAGCAATCGAGAAGATACGCGAAAAGGAAAGCACGGTGGAGGCGGGTCAGTCCACGATTGGCAAAGGGTCAAAGAGTCAGTTTTAGGGAGTTTTGACTCTTGCAGGAGTCCATTTCTATTTTTAGTAGTATTTGTCTTTCTTTAGATACAAGTAAACAGTGCCGTAATCGGCTAGGAATCAGGTTATCCTCAGGATATAAATAGCGACCCTGCACGGTCGGAAAAAAGGTGTACACACCAATATCAAACAAACCGCCTTCGGGCAAACCCTTTACTTTACAGCATCTACCTTACAACATCTACTTTTACAGCATCTACTTTTCGGCGACTTCGCCATTGCGTTTTTCTCTTTTCTACAACGCCGTTCTTCAAGTTCGTCGGGCTGCATTGATCGATCTCCAGCAAGCTTGTGAGTACCGTTTTACCGAATAACCCTAGGCTTTAACCTCCGGGCCCATCGCTGAGGTTTCGTCTAGTTCTTTATTCACCTCTTACCGATATTAGCTAGATCTGCAAGTTTTCGTACCAATTCTTGTGGTTTTTGCTATTATCACTAATTACCCCACTCGATATAGATCCTATCGGCTTCTAACACCGTAGCCGATTCTGACCTGTTCGAGTGCTGACGTCACGATCGGCCGATCCCAGCCGATCTATTTACTCACGCACCCGCGCTTCGGTCGCTCTCGAGACGGCCGATCCCGCTTTACTCGTATCGGCCAATTGGCTGATACACATGTCGCTAAAAGGCCCTCGGTTCTCTAGCCGATCCCTAATATTTTCCATTGTCAATCAACAGGTCAGATTGGCTGGCACGCCTCGCTACAGACCGGGGAGTCACGTGTGCTGCGTGCGGAGGTGACGTCCTATTATCGCGTCAACATCAACACATGGCAATCATGAGATTTCATCAAGTTGAAATTCATTTTCATGTCCTTCACCGACACTAGCCTCTTGAAGTTTGATGAGTAGCCTGAAGCTACTTTCAAATCATGCAAAAACTGACAGAATTCTTTTCTCTCTACCATTGACAAGGTGGTTGCAGCAATGGGAAGGTCCGTCCCGTCTCTGTTTCCTCTGCATAGAGCTCCGGCCTAATGCCCAGATCTTTAAGATCCTCCCTTGCATTTTTATGATCTTTTCCTTTGGACTTCTGTTGTAGCAATGTTCCACAAGTAGCTTCACACACATTATTCTTGATGTGCATGTTGTCAATCGAATGACGCACATCCAACATCGACCAATACTCTAGCTCCCATAGAATTGATTTCTTGTTCCACATTCCTTCTTCTTCTCCTTCTTCACCATCTTGTTTCTTTCTTTTGCCAAGGGTTTTTCAGTCAGTTTGGGTAACTCCTCGATAGTTTTGACATAGCCAGGGTGGAAGGTTGTACAACGACAGCACGACAGGCCAGGTGCTATGTGTTGAGCTCTGGTTACCGAATGGGTTCACGCCATCTGTGCTCATAGCAAACCGTATGCTCCTTATGTCTACATTAAACCACGGAAAGTGGTTATTAATGTTACCCCATTGTGCTGCATCTGCGGGGTGCCTAAACTTGCCTTTGTCATGCCAACGCAAGAGTTGGACCTCCTTTCGTGTTGCGAACCATCTTCTCAGCCGAGGAATGATTCAAAAATACCATGTGTTGACGCTCCTTAGCCTCACTACTAAGTGTGCACTTACGGTGACGGTGCCAGGAATGCTTGAGGCACTCATAAGCGTCGCTATCGGGTTTACACCCCTAGTAACGGGGCTAGGGAACATCTTTGGTAAAACACACGATCACAGAAAGGTCCGCAAGTGCACGGATTACCGTTGTAGCACTTCACCCGGTGGTATTCGGGTTATCGTATTTATATTTTCCCAAGGGAGGCACTACGGCAAATATGATCGAATAAACGGTGGAGATTAACAAGACTTGGTAAAGAGCTATAGCGGGGGTAACAAATAAAGATATTCGGGGATAACTTGACACACGCAAGGAGATCTTGATAAAGGGTTAGAGAGGACCTAGCGAGCTGGGAGGACAACGAGACGAGAAAGGATCCTAACACAATCTATCTATTCTTGTCAACTCTAGGTAAAGAACTAAGGCAAAGGATAACCAAGGCGAGCTAAACTCGACAAGCTCTTCTAGTGCTGCAGGGGCATGCAAAGCCACGCTCTCAGACTGGGATGAGAAGGGAGAACGACGACGCGCTGAATCCTACCGGCCCGAACTAACCTGGTGGACTACAAAGCCTGTCCGGAGCTGTCACCTCCTTAGGGTACCACAACTATTCCATTGAATGGGACACCAATCTAAGACTAAGGTAAGCTCTGAGCACCGTGCTCACAACAAACCAAAGAACCTTTCCCCGGATATCACGAAGGAAGGTCTCTCTCTCCCGTGAAACACCGGAGATCAAGCGAAGAACGACCACAACACAATAGGGTTCAAGAGAGCTATGCTAACCATGATTAAACTAACTTTAGTCTAAACCAAGAATAAAGCTTCTAGAGCAAAGTAAAAGCTGAATGTAATTGACTCGAAAGGTAAGATAGAAAGATAACTTGAATTGTACTTGAGTCTAAACAAAGAAAGGATGCAAGAGTAGTACCGGAACTCTGAAGAAGACTCCTCCAGAACCCCGAGACTAGTTCGACTCAACTCTAACTCCCAAGCTACACTAATCCTACTCTAAGTGAACAAAAGAGGGAAATGGAGATGCTCTTGGGTTGTGTGTCTGATCCAGCGAGTGGGAGGTGGCTTTTATAGGCAAGGAAGGTCGGTGGAGCGCAGGGGGGCCACATGCCAGGTGCGGCCGACTCACCAGGTGCGGCCGGCCCTGGGATGTGCCGCCTCTCGCCTTGGACACCCCTGATCACTGCTCCTGAGGTGGTTGTAGGTCGGCTCCTTGGGTCGGTTTCGCCCGGCACGTGAATGGATAGGTGCGGCCGGCCCTCTAGGTGCGGCCGGCCCACCCCCGTGCCGTGTGATGCACCGACCTCGCTCGGGGATGCCTAGGATCGCCTCTAGATGACGGTTGCAGCGGTTGAGTGACCGAATAAGTGGACCCATTGATCCAAGTGATCCTAGCCTCCACCATTTGATCAAACCGACGTTTCCTTAGTGAATCTTGTTCGTCCAAGTTGTGCTCGAGGGAGAGGCGGTGCTTAGGACCAGGGACACGCCACGGGGCAGGGCCGGCCGCACCTGCAGGGCTGGCCGCACCTGCCAGGCCGGCCGCACCTGCAGGGCCGACCGTGCCTGGTGGTTCGGCCGTGCCTAGCACGTGTGGTGTGTTGGTCCCAAATTCTCCCAAAATGTGTACCTGCCTATGAAAATCACAACACAACTCGTGGAACTTTATTAGTACTAAAAATGTGCATGAAACTTGCCATATACTCCTCTCGAACCCGAGGTTTTGACGGTCGAATTCTTGTTGTAAGGACCGTCAACAAACTCCCCCAAGCTAAATGTTTGCTCATCCTCGAGCAAAGCCTAGACTTGGCCTCGGCGGATCAGGAGTTGCATGATGTTATCACTTGGCAAGTACCTATGCACAAACTCATGCTCTTCTTGCTATTTGAAAAGATCGGTATGAGAGAAACTTAGCCTTATCTTACCCGTGGGGCTTGTAGCTTTACACCTTGCCTTCGGAGGTTGAAAAGTAGAATGGTTTTTGACTTTGCATCTCTCACTCTTCTTCTTTTCTGGATCCTATCTCGGAGTTTTTGAAAATTTTGCAAAGCAAGACAAGGTTCCTCGGATGGTTCCCTCGATCGCTCAAGTGGTATTTGTTTCCTCACCAAAGGCTTTTGAGTGAGCCTCAACTTCCTACTCTATGGCTTGTATGTGGAGCTTTGGGTAGGATAAGCATGAGACTCACTTGTGCCACATGATGTTGTTGAGCCAAAGACCGGATCCAAGAAGAAACTAGTCATGCAACTTGATCGAGATGTGCAAGTGTGTGGAATATTTTTGTTTGTTTTTCTAAGTACTCCTTGCTTTGAGATTCTCCTCTTGCTTTTATTTTGGAGGGGGGTCATGCTTCATCTTTTTTTTCTATGCTCTTTGATTGGAGCACTTTTTTTCTATGCTTTTTGAGCATATTCTCTTTTTTTTATGACCCCTCTCTCCTTTTGCAAGAATACAAGAAGAGAAATCTCTTTGAAACTTTGGAGTTTATTTTTGGTGGATGGATGGCATGTTTTGCGTAACTCCCGGTGTGGAAGTTAGCTTGTATATGTGGGTGTACGTGATCTCGATTATGGAAGCATGAAAAGATTCTACCAAGGGTCACAACAATTTGGCAAAACTCAATGGGTCACAAGCAAGCATATGTAGAAGGTTTATACTTTGAAATCGACATATGGCTTTGGTAGGTGATATGACCATTGAGGAACTCGTCTTGTTTTATTTTCAAAAGAAATCATCCGAGATTTTTACCATACTATGAGATAGAGCACGATCAACATTGTCTCACCATATCATACTAGTCAACACCCTAGGTTTGGTCATAAGCATTTGCTTCCCACAAAGTTTTATTTCAGGCTCTTGTCTCAAAATATACCAACAAATTCAAATGCTCATAGAGCACAAGGTTGTACACTAGGTTCTTGCAAAGTTTTAACATAGCAACTATTCATCATTTCCAAGGTGAGGATATAGACAAAATTTCAAGCACATGGTTGAAGCAAATATTTTTGTTGTTTTTCTTTTATTCAAAAGTGATAAACAAGATGTTGAAAATTGGTTTGGATAGACATACCTTCCTTGATTGAAAATGGGGTCTCCCCCAAGCTAATTTTTGGCTACCTGGTCGGCGTGTCTTCATTTTGGTGATGAGTTGAGCACTTGGAAGCTTGTAGTGGTTGACTTGATGGATTTGTGACAAATCATAGGTACGGCCGTATCACTAGGTTCGGCCGGCCTTACTATATTTCCTCCAAGCACTCGTGTCCCCTCCTGTAAACATCCTGCACAAAAATTTTGTCGAGGAGAGGTACGGCCGTATCACCAAAAATCTCCAAAACTGCTTTTCTATGTCTTGTTTACTTATTAATGCAATGGTGAAATCAAATTTTGAAAACTAAATATGCTTGATGCATGAAATAAAATGTTGGAAGGGAAATATGAGATAAATACCGGTTTACCTCTCGGTGAGGGCTCGTAGTTTAGAGTCCGTGAGCGGGACTCCTCCGTTGCTCAATTGATCTTGGACTTGTCCGGTCCCGGAGTGGAAGACTCGGACGATGCTCTCTTCACACACCACATCTTCTTTGTTTTCTTCCGTGGCGCTGAAGTCGGTGAGGCTTTAGCGGGGGTGTTCTTGATTTCTGTCTTCTTTTCCACCTTAGCCTTGTTGATTGCCTTCGGCTTCTTGGGTTGGTGGTGCCCTTTGAATGCTTTTACCTTGAACTTGGTCGGGGCCACCTCATCTTTCTTGTATTGGGGTTGTGGCTTCCTCCACCCCCTAGCTTCCTCGTCTTGCACTAGGTAACATTGCTCTTCCTTTGCTTGGAATGGGAATGTCATGTTTCTTTGCCCTACGCGGAACTGAATCCATCCGGCTCCGACATCAATCCTTGCATTGACATCTCTTAGGAATGGTCGCCCAAGAATAAGCGGCATTTCTTCTTGTGTGTCGAGGACCACGAAATCCGCAAAGACATATGAGCCTTTGACATTCACCAAGAGATTTGCCACTATGCCCTCTGGATATTTGATCGATGAGTCAGCAAGTTGGATTGTCATCGTTGTCGGAGAGAGAGCAGGATATCCTAACTCCTCAAACATGGCCTTGGACATGAGGTTGACACTTGCACCAAGGTCACAAAGAGCATTCTTGATCTTTTGATAGTAGATCGTGCATGTCATAGCCGGATATCCGTTATCTTTCTTGTGCAAGACTGGTGATTCCTCCCATGGGTCTTGGATTTGATGTATAAGCTTCCCTACATGGTTAGGTGCATGCATCCTCCTAGATGGCTTACCCCATCCGGTGGATATAACACTAACATTCTCTCGGGTAGGCTCGGGTTGCCCTGGGATTCCACCCGACTCGAAAGAAGGTAAAGAAGCAGCAAGCTGAGCAAGTTGAGTTTCTATCATTTTATTAAAGCTTAGCTAATTCTTCATAGCAGTAGTGAAGGATTCTATGGTGGAATTCAGATTTTCAAGAACTTTATCATTGGCAGTTAGCTTCTTGTTTAAATTTTCATTAATTCTAGCTTGGCCAAAGACAAGATCTTTAATGGAGGGCTGATTATTGAAATTGTTAGAATAGTTACCTCCATTTTGATTGTTGAACGGGAAGTTGGGCCTCGAGTTCCACCCTTGATTGTTGTAGTTGTTGTTGCGGAACCTGTTGTTGTTGCCATTGTTGATGAAGCTGGCTTCTTCCCTTGTCTCGGGGCAATCATTACCCGAATGACCCACATTACCGCAAACCTCGCACGTCATGCGAGCGTCCATAATCTTGGCGGTCTCCATATTGCATGGTGCCTCCAATTTCTTCATGAGGAGGTCCATCTTGGCGGTGAGCATGTCGATTCCATCGACTTGGTGTACACCGCGGGTACGGGGTTGGAGACGATCTCCATCCCAACCTTGATTTGCCACCATCTTCTCAATCAATTCCTTGGTGCTGGGTACTTGTAGCGAGAAGAAGGCTCCTCCAGCGGCTGCATCTAGGTTCTCACGGGCAGTACGCTTGAGCCCGTGGTAGAAGGTTTGAATCAAGAACCACCCCTGCATGCCATGATGCGGGCACACGGTGATGTACTCCTGGAAGCGTTCCCATGCTTCCGGGATTGTTGACGGTGTATTTTGGTACACCAAACATGTTTATTACACTTTGGTTTGGACTTGATTATGAAACTAACCCGCCACTAGGCACACTAATGATATAACAAGTTCATCTTTGTATGTGCATTTGGAAGTGTTATGTTTTTGCAGGAAAACATGGACATAAAGGACGGAGTCACAACAAGTTCAAATGAGCAATTGAGGAGTCCAGTTCATGTTCGAGAGCATGATGAAATCACTCCCAAAGGTGGCAAGGACCGAAGTGTAACAAAGGAACATCCCCGAGGATTGAAGCGTAAAAGACCGAACTTCATGCGAGAAGACCCTCCATTTTGGACGCGAGGATGACATCGTCAAAATGATGCAATTGGAGGGGGCAAAGTGCAAAATGACAAGAGGACCCACATGTGCGAAGGGGCGACCGAACCAGGCAGAAATGGGCCTGGGCCGGTCGGCCCAGGCCGGCCGGCCTGGCCCATTCTGACTTCGGTTCGGCCCCCCATTTCTTGAGCGTGAAGATGATTCAACCCTAAGTACGTGGAGGCACCGCCATTCGCAGGGAGAGAGCCATTTGCCCGAGAGGCCGTCCACAAGCTAGAGAGAGAGAAGAGGAGGGAGATCATTCGCGAGAAGGATCGCTCTACTCGAAGGAAGCAACCACAAGTGGAGGAGGACGTCGAGGCCCTGCCAAGACACCCCCGGAGGAGAAGGAAGACCCTGTCGGAAGCGTCACCATGATCAACGGTGCTATGCCTAGCACCTTGATGGGGTAATCTTCTCATTTGTCCATGGGTTGTAAACGATCTTGAGATGTAATCGCTACTTTGTTTGGTTTTCAATCTATCATCTAGTGCTGAAGATGCTTTCTTGTTTAAGGTTAGCTACCATGCCATGTTGGGAGTATAGATCTCACTTCTCCCTTAGAACCCTTCAATACGCCGTGATCATTATAGGTCTAGTCACGAATACCTCCGCGTAGTGACAGTACGAGGGGAGGGAAAGGGCGATACCGTTGTCACAACCCCCGGTAGATTAGATCGGTTTTCATATCTTAAGCGGTTGCATGTTCAAGTATCGTAGACCCTTGGGCAATTGTCTTTTACATATCTTGTGAGTTTAATCATTCTCTCTAGTGTAGCGTAGTAGTTCACTAGTTTAACCGTAGTTTAGGGTTTGGGTAAGTTAGTAGTAGTGTTAGATCAAACCCTTGTAATCCCCTTGCTCCGCGGATTGATAAGAACCTAGGGAATCCCCGTGGTGAAAAAGGTGTAGGTCCGTACGCTTGCGGATCGTAGGTGGAAACGTGTTTTATCCGTCAACAAGCCCCTTTTTCTGGCGCCGTTGCCTGGGAGCAAGCTAGTTTACATCGTTTGGTTTTGCATCTAATTTTGTTTTTGTTTTTGTTTATCATTCATTGCTAACATCTAACCCCTATTACCTAGAAAACCACTTTGTTTTGTTTTTGTTTTTATCTTGTTGTCTAGATGGCTTTCGTCAACCACCCCGTGGAAGAACCAGAGAAATCGCTAAGGGATTACGCTAGTCCTCGATGTGAAGACATAAAGGTACAAGAGTCGGATTCGAAGCTCGAAGCGACCAAGTATGAAATCAAAGCTAGGATCATCGAGATAGTGGCGGCAACCCCATTTGAAGGGATGGAGACGGAGAACCCATATAGACACATAAGGCATTTCACGATGTTATGCAACACGGTGCGTCAAGAAGGAGTTCTCGACGAATGGTTCAAGTGGAACCTCTTTCCCTACTCACTTGCCGGCGAAGCAAAGACGTGGTACTCGTTTGCGTCCTTTGAAGTTGAAGGCAATTGGAACAAGTTGACGAAGAAATTTTGCGAGAAGTTTTTTCCAATAAGCAAGGTTCAACATCTAAGGAGGCAAGTGATCACCTTCGCGCAAGGAGAAGAGGAAGGGATAGACCAAGCTTGGAATAGATTTAATGAGTTGATTGAACAAGGACCAAGACTCGGCTTCTGCGGTGACGTACTCTTGCATACATTTTTCTTTTCCCTAACCCCTAGTTGCATGGAACATGTTCAAATGTGTGCAGGTGGGGATCTCATGGAGAAAACACTCACGGAAGCCGCTCAACTTTTACAAAAGATTAGCAAAGTGGCGCCCATGCGAAGAGATTGGGAAACAAGACTTTCGGGAGAGCCGGAACGCGATTCAAGGATGAAGACATATGCTGAAATTTCTAAAGAGGCAACCCCGGAAGACAAGAAAGAGGAGCCAATCCCGGAAAAGCTTGAAGAAGTACACACCAAGACAAGAACTACCCCAAGCGTTGACTTCGCCAAGTCAAATGAAACAAATAAGAGGAGTATGTCAAGCGCGAAGCCATTAAGGGAGTTCGAGCAAATGGATTGGGTTCCAATTGATTACGGAGAAGTACTCGACAAGAGAAGACCGTTCCCTAACCAAAAGGGGATGGCGAGAGCATTGGAAGCGGATTTCCCACCGGAAAAGCAAGCGGAGAATTCGTACGATCTTGAAACCACCGGTGAGATCTTTCGAAAGCTCTTTAGTGATGATGAAGTGGATCCGGATCACATAGCCGAGGTGAAAAGAATCATGGGGATCAAGCTCGAAGCATCGCCATATGCTCGCCTCGCCGAAGTTTATGCAATAGGATCCGACCAAGAGGAGAAGATGACACCACACTGGAGTTGCGAGATCAACGGAGTTCAATGCAAAGCTTTATGCGACATCGGAGCCCAAGTAAGTGTCCTATCCTCCAAAATTTACGATAAAGTTCAAGACCACAACCTAGACTTAGCTCCAACTTCAACAAAGTTAATCATGGGAGATGGTAGAACTATTAGACCTCTAGGTATTGCTTGCAACATCAATGTAATCATCTCTGGAAAGTGCATACCAACCGATTTCTTTGTTATAGATGCTTACTATAATAATCATGATCACATAATCCTAGGTAGGCCTTTTCTTAAGTTGGTTGATGCCGTGTTGGATGCCGGAGAAGGCAAAGTAACAATAAATCTTAATGGAGATAAGTACACATATAATTTTCTCCATGCTTCTAGTCATCCTTCACCTTTTCCTCCCGAAGATGAAGAAGTAGAGGAGGTAGGTAGTCTTTGTTTTGTTGAAACCCTTAGAGACCCGCTGCAAAGAGTGATGGAGAATCAATCCAATGATCAACAAGACGAGGAACTAGAGGAAGCAACGAAGGGATTAGAACCACAAGATGGAAGCGTGGAGGAAGAAAAATTCAAAGACATAGGAGACACTAAACCCGAAGAGCCACAAGTGCCCGAGGTGGATCTCAAACCTTTGCCCAAAGGATTAAAGTACAAATTTTTGGGCCCAGACAAGACTTATCCAGTCATCGTGAGCGACGAATTGAGTCCCGAAGAAAATGAGAAGTTGCTGAATTTATTGAAAAAGCATAAGAAGGTGATTGGATATTCAATCAATGATCTCAAAGGACTTAGCCTAGCCTTTTGCACTCATCGTATACCTATGGAAGACCAATGTAAGCCCGTAGTGGACCATCAAAGGAGGCTAACCCATGCCATGCGAGAGGTAGTAAAGAAGGAGGTTATCAAGTTACTTGATGCCGGAATCATCTACCCGGTGCCGCATAGAGAATGGGTGAGCCCGGTACATTGTGTGCTGAAGAAAGGGGGTTTAACCGTGGTGAAGAATGAGAAGAATGAGTTAATACCGCAAAGAACCGTGACCGGATGGCGGATGTGTATCGATTATCGAAAGCTAAACAAAGCAACGAAGAAAGATCACTTCCCCCTAGCGTTCATCGACGAGATGCTCGAGAGATTAGCAAACCACGCTTATTTTTGCTTTCTCGACGGGTACTCGGGGTTCATTCAAATTCCCATTCACCCGGATGATCAACACAAGACAACGTTTACTTGCCCTTATGGAACGTTTGCATATAGAAGGTTGCCCTTCGGTTTATGCAACGCTCCGGCCTCTTTTCAATGTTGCATGATGGCAGTGTTCTCGGAATTTATCGAGGAAATTGTCGAGGTGTTCATGGATGATTTTTCTATTTATGGGAAGACGTTCATGGACTGCTTGGCAAACTTAGACAAGGTTCTCACAAGGTGTGCGGAGGTAGATCTAGTGCTAAATTGGGAAAGTGCCACTTCATGGTAAAGCAAGACATAGTGCTCGGACATGTTATATCCGAGAGAGGAATTGAAGTGGACAAAGCTAAAGTGGAGACGGTTGAGAAACTCCCACCTCCAACGGATGTTAAATCCTTGAGGAGCTTCCTAGGACATGCCGAATTCTATAGAAGATTTATTAAGGACTTCTCGAAGATCACTAAGCCTTTAACACAACTTCTTCAAAAAGATGTGGCTTTTGACTTTGATGAAAAGTGCTTAGCAGCATTCCGGACCTTGAAAAATGATTTGGTGAGTGCTCCTATCATTCAACCTCCGGATTGGAGCCAACCTTTCGAGATCATGTGCAATGCAAGTGACTATGCCGTAGGAGCGGTTTTAGGTCAAAGAAAGGAAGGCCGAGTTCACGTCGTATACTACGCTAGTAAAACTCTTAGTGAGGCACAATTAAATTATGCCACTACGGAAAAGGAGTTGCTAGCGGTGGTGTTCGCCTTTGAAAAATTCAGATCTTACATCGTGAACTCGAAGGTCATTGTTTACACCGATCACGCGGCCATCAAGTATCTTTTGGCTAAGAAGGACGCTAAACCAAGATTGATTCGTTGGATCATTCTTCTCCAAGGGTTCGATGTGGAAATTCGTGACAAAAAGGGGGTGGAAAATGTTGTGGCCGATCATTTGTCTAGGATGAACCGTGGACAAGATGATAAAGAGCCCATAGAGGATAAGATGAGAGATGACCACCTCTACCGAATACTCGACAAGGATACATGGATGATCGATATCATTCGAGCAATTCAGAGAATGCCTCTTGATCACTTAGATAAAAACACTCAAAGGAGGATAATCTCCGAAAGCCGGAAATATTTTTGGGATTCACCTTATCTCTTCAAACTTGGGAATGATGGAGTTATGAGAAGATGTGTACCAAGAGAAGAGAGGCAAGAAATTTTGAGAAAGTGTCACTCAGCGGAGTACAGTGGACACTATAGTCATTTTCGGACCCAAGCAAAAGTGTGGTCCAGCGGATTCTTTTGGCCGGAGATGCATGAAGATACTAAAAGATATGTTGCATCATGCCCCAAATGCCAAAGAACCGGAAACATTTCTCAAAGGAATGCCAAGCCTTTGAAATATAATCTACAAATCTATTTATTCGATGTTTGGGGAATTGACTTCATGGGGCCTTTCAAAAACTCACATGGATTTGAGCATATCCTAGTCATGGTTGATTATGTGTCCAAGTGGGTATAGGCCATGCCATGTCGTAAAGCTTCCACGGAAGAATCCATTGCAATGATCAAGAGTGTGATTTTCCCTCGCTTCGGTACTCCGAGAATTTTGATAAGCGATGGAGGAACTCACTTCACCGGGAAGAACTTTAAGAAGTGCTTGTCCAAGTTAGGGATTGAACATAGAGTCTCTATGGCTTATCACCCACAAACCAACGGACAAGCAGAAACATCGAATAGGCAACTAAAGAGCATCCTTAATAAGACTAGAGAAGGGAGGCAAGGATTGGTCAAAGAAGTTGGATGGAGCTTTGTGGGCATATCGAACAGCGTTCAAGACACCGATAGGTATGACCCCTTATCAATTTGTTTACGGCAAAGCTTGTCACCTTCTGGTTGAGCTGGAGCACAAAGCCTATTGGGCTATAAAAGAGATGAACCTCGATCTAGACGCCACGGTAGTGAAGCGGACAATCCAAATAAGCGAACTAGAGGAGATAAGGTTGAAAGCTTATGAAAATGCAAGCATATACAAAGAGAGAATCAAAAGGTGGTATGACAAAAGACTAAAGACGAAAGAGTTTAAAGAAGGAGATAAGGTCCTCCTCTATAATTCGAGATTCAAAACTTTCGGAAAGGGGAAATTGCAAAGCAAGTGGGATGGACCTTACATTGTTCATTCGGTGCTCTCCAACGGAGCGGTTACCATCATGGATATGAAAGGTGATCAATTCATGGTGAATGGTCAACGGCTTAAGGTTTATTACGAACCTGACGTTGTGCCCCTTCACCATATTGATGTTTTCATCATGGAGGATGAGCCCGAACGTCAAGCCTAGGACGTAAAACAAGGTGAGCATTTTGTAAATAGCTCTTCTTTTATTTTTCTAGAGTTTCTCACGAAGTTTTACCGGGCCAATTTTTCCACATGGGCTAGCAATTAAAAAATAGTGGGGCACGCGAAAAACCGGACCGAACCGGCCCGCGAAACAGGGCAGGCCGGCCGGCCCGGTCCGATCGGCCCAGGGGGCCTTGGTGGCGGTTCGCCCCCGGTTTTCTCTGGGACGCGCGTCTTTGACTTCCTTGTTTGGTCAGAGAATTTTAGGGAAGTCAAGAAAAGGAAAAGATGGGTTCTAGGGCATTCCTTCCTGAACTATTTAAAGGGACGAGGTTGGAGCTCGGGAATCCATCCCAATTCACATCCTTTTGCACCCAAGCAGCAGCCATGACGTCCCCAAGGAGCGTGGAGATCAAGCTAGGCGCTGAGAAGCCTTTGAAGCCAGAGGAGGAGAAGCGATGCGAGCTCAAGCCATCAATGGAGATCAAGAGGACCGCCCGCATCCGTTGCGGAGGGCGTGTCCCGACCGGGCCAATCGCATCTCGCCACCACGTCAAGGACGAGAGGGTCTCTACTCCCGTCCGTAGATCGGAGCGAATCTGAGGCATGAAGAGCAAATACTACAAGGAGGTGTCGCCCGAGCCGAAAGATTACGGGGGGAGTGACTACTCCGACGACCGCAGCCCGAGCTCGTGGGCAGCCGCCGGAAGGGACGACAACGACCTCTTCTATTGGGAAGAGGTGCCTAAAGAGAAGACTCCCGAAGGTCCTAACGGTGGCGGAGATCCCGACGACGGCGGCGACGGTGACAACGGCGATGACCTCGGTGACGAAGACCCTTTCGGGATGCATCCGTTGTTGTGCGGCTTGCCGTCACTCCATCTCGGATCTCTACGCATCGGTCGAGGAGTGTTTCCAGGCTATGGAGGCGATGAGGCAACGTATGGAGGACTTGGAACGAGTGGTTGAGGACGACTACAAGTTCCTCAATCGGAACGTGCGAAAGTTGTTTGGAATGGTTGGCAACATGAAGAACAAGTGGTGCAAGAGCTGTGGAAAGTTCCACTAGGATGTAGGGTTTTCCCCCCTTAGGTTTTTTGTAAGATACGACGAGGACATCATATGGTTTTAGCGTGGGGGAGAGCTAGCTAGCTAGATCCTTTTGCTTTAGTAAGTTTAGTTCGGTTTGGTTTAGATTTTGCGAGAGTTTGAGAGTCTTAAATTTTTAGGTGTGCTTTTTAATTTTTCAAAGTTTAAAGTGTGTTAAATTTAGTGTTCGAGTCAAGAAAATCAAATAAAAAGTGTCTTTTAAATTTTTGTCTCTTGCAATGCTTTTCTTTCTTTACTTGTATGTTTGTCTTTAATTTTTGATATATAAACATGAGTGATTAGTTTGAAACGTTTACCATGGTGCTTAGTGGAGTTTTTACCTTTAAAAGTACCCGCATCATGCTTTGATCTAGAACTTTGTTTCGGTTGTGCTAAGTTTGATGCTAATGTTGGAGGAGTTTAATTCTGCAAATTATATAAAAAAACCCTTGTGATAAAGGTTAGCAAATTCTCTTTTTCCAAGTTGAGAGACAAAGAAAAATCCTATACAAAGCCAAATTAATATTCGCTCCACCATAAGTGCGGTTAGCATAATGAGTTGGGCTAGGATCCTTCTCTCTTGGAAGTTTTAATTTCGAGCAATGATCATGTCCTTGTATATATCTTTTATTGGTAGCCTCATCATGCATTCGGTAACGAGACTCTCACATCGAAAGTCCCGTACATCGCCGAATTCCATACCCAAACCATAATATCTCTTTTGTGCATCGTATTCCTTGAACACAACCTATGTTTGAAGTTTCGTCTCATCTCTAGCATGGTTTTTATTTAAAATTCAGATTGTGTTTATGTAAGAAGAGATGAGTAAAAGAGCTTTGAAAGAGAGGTGAAGATGTCAAAAGAGAGAGAGAGAAGTAAAAAAATATAAATAATATATGTGTATGGAAAAGAAAAAAAAGAGAAAGAAAGAAAAGAAAAGAAAAAAAAGGAGAAAGAAAGAAAGAGGAAAGGCAAGAAAGATATGAAGAGGGATGAATCGAGTGAAGGTTAAATAAAGTGTAAGGAAGGATGCCACGTTGTTATTAAGAGACGAAACTTCCATTCTTTTTCCAACCATGTGCAATCCGACAACGAGGACGTCATCGGTGCCTCGTAGTCTTATTTTCTTTTGCCCTTGCACATGTCCACCATTCTATATCTTCTTATCCTTGACATCCCCACATTATGGTTTAATTCTCATGATCATTGTCTTTGAAAGGTAAACAACCACTAGAGGAAGTTCTTAGCTTGACAATACTCGTGTTAATTGCACTAGCCATACCTATAGCTCTACTTTACATGATATATGAGAGACTTATGGGAGGTGAGAGTTTATGAATTGTTTAGGCTAGCCACTTCATATGAGCGACATGTGAGAACTTGGAGAAAGGTTTTTGTCTAATACTTGTTGCAGGAATTTTGTTTTTGGAAAATCATAAAAACCGTCCAATGGAAGCAAAGAAGTAAGCATGGCTGGAATTGAGGACCTCGAGTGAAAGGTATGAGTTGTGGGGTAAATCTCGATTTGGTAAAAATTCTAAACGCCCATGTTTATGTATGATGATCATTGCTTTATGTTTATTATATTAAAGATAAAGGATTGACTAAATTGTGAAGGAAGAATTAGCGGAGCACGTTTTCAACACCTTGGACAAAAGTTCTTTTACGAGAAACTAACCCGCCACTAGGCACACCTTGGACAACATCTAAGCGTGAGGGAGATGTTGACGGTGTATTTTGGTACACCAAACATGTTCATTACACTTTGGTTTGGACTTGATTATGAAACTAACCCGCCACTAGGCACACTAATGATATAACAAGTTCATCTTTGTATGTGCATTTGGAAGTGTTATGTTTTTGCAGGAAAACATGGACATAAAGGACGAAGTCACAACAAGTTCAAAGGAGCAATTGAGGAGTCCCGTTCGTGTTCGAGAGCATGATGAAATCACTCCCAAAGGTGGGAAGGACCGAAGTGTTACAAAGGAACATCCCCGAGGATTGAAGCGTAAAAGACCGAACTTCATGCGAGAAGACCCTCCATCTTGGACGCGAGGATGACATCGTCAAAATGATGAAATTGGAGGGGGCAAAGTGCAAAATGACAAGAGGACCCACGTGTGCGAAGGGGCGACCGAACCGAGCCGAAATGGGCCTGGGCCGGTCGGCCTAGGCCGGCCGGCCTGGCCCATTCCGATGTCGGTTCTGCCCCCCATTTCTTGAGCATGAAGATGATTCAACCCTAAGTACGTGGAGGTGCCGCCATTCGTAGGGAGAGAGCCATTTGCCCGAGAGGCCGTCCACAAGCTAGAGAGAGAGAAGAGGAGGGAGATCATTCGCGAGAAGGATCGCTCTACTCGAAGGAAGCAACCACAAGTGGAGGAGGACATCGAGGCCCTGCCAAGACACCCCCGGAGGAGAAGGAAGACACCGTCGGAAGCATCACCATGATCAACGGTGCTATGCCTAGCACCTTGATGGGGTAATCTTCTCATTTGTCCATGGGTTGTAAACGATCTTGAGATGTAGTCGCTACTTTGTTTGGTTTTCAATCTATCATCTAGTGTTGAAGATGCTTTCTTGTTTAAGGTTAGCTACCATGCCATGTTGGGAGTATAGATCTCACTTCTCCCTTAGAACCCTTCAATACACTGTGATCATCATAGGTCTAGTCACGAATACCTCCGCATAGAGACAGTACGGGGGGAGGGAAAGGGCGAAACCGTGGTCACAACCCCCGGTAGATTAGATCCGTTTTCATATCTTAAGCGGTTGCATGTTAAAGTATCGTAGACCCTTGGGCAAGTGTCTTTTACATATCTTGTGAGTTTAATCATTCTCTCTAGTGTAGCATAGTAGTTCTCTAGTTTAACCGTAGTTTAGGGTTTGGGTAAGTTAGTAGTAGTGTTAGATCAAACGCTTGTAATCCCCTTGCTCCGCGGATTGATAAGAACCTAGGGAATCCCCATGGTGAAAAAGGTGTAGGTCCATACGCTTGCGGATCGTAGGTGGATACGTGTTTTATCCGTCAACAGGGATACTCTCATCATTCTGCTGCTGGAAGCCCGAAATTCTTGCGCGGAGGGCATTGGTTTTGCCCACCGGGAAGAACTTTGCGAGAAATGCCTTTGAGCACTTATCCCATGTGTTGATGGCATCTCGCTCCGCATAAAACCATTACTTTGCCTTCCCGAGCAATGAGAACGGGAATAGGCGAAGACGGATTGCATCATCCGTCACTCCACAGATAGTGAAAGTCCTGCACACCTCAAGAAAATGCTGGAGATGTGCATTGGCACATTCATTAGGCTTGCCGGAGAACGGATTTGCTTGCACCATGTTGATCAACGCCGGCTTGAGTTCAAAGTTTCCGTCTCCCACCGTCGTGTTTGGTCCGGTAGGGACATTGGTGTTGGAGGGGGAAGAAAACTCACGGATCGTCCTCTCGGCCATCGGTGCTGATGAGGTGCTGTCTACGGGATCGACGGTGTTCGTCTCTTGACTCGAGAGAAACTTCTGAGGAATGAGGACGTGAGGTCGCACTCTCCTCACAAGTGACTCTGGATTGTCGTTAAAGTTGGACGGTAGGTCGAAACCGGTCATGCACTACTCCGCATACACGAGAGTAGAGCAAGGGTAAACCCACTTAAATAGCGGTTCACTGAACCTTGATAATTCTACCACTATGTTTAAACGATATCTTATGCCTCTTGCCTCCCCGGCAACGGGGCCAGAAATGCTTGTTGATACTCCTTAGCCTCACTACTAAGTGTGCACTTACGGTGACGGCGCCAGAAGGCTTGAGGCACTCGCAAGTGTCGCTACCGGGTTTACACCCCTAGTAACGGGGCTAGGGAACGTCTTTGGTAAAACACACGATCACAGAAAGGTCCGCAAGCGCACAGATTACCGTTGTAGCACTTCACCCGGTGGTATTCGGGTTATCGTATTTATATTTTCCCAACGGAGGCACTACGGCAAAGATGATCGAATAAACGGTGGAGATTAACAAGACTTGGAAAAGAGCTATAGTGGGGGTAACGAATAAAGATATTCAGGGATAACTTGACACACGCAAGGAGATCTTGATAAAGGGTTAGAGAGGACCTAGTGAGCTGGGAGGACAACGAGACGAGAAAGGATCCTAACACAATCTATCTATTCTTGTCAACTCTAGGTAAAGAACTAAGGCAAAGGATAACCAAGGTGAGCTAAACTCGACAAGCTCTTCTAGTGCTGCAGGGGCATGCAAAGCCGCGCTCTCAGACTGGGATGAGAAGGGAGAACGACGACACGCTGAATCCTACCGGCCCGAACTAACATGGTGGACTACAAAGCCCGTCCGGAGCTGTCACCTCCTTAGGGTACCACAACTATTCTGTTGAACGTGACACCAATCTAAGACTAAGGTAAGCTCTGAGCACCGCGCTCACAACGAACCAAAGAACCTTTCCCCGGATATCACGAAGGAAGGTCTCTCTCTCTCGTGAAACACCAGAGATCAAGCGAAGAACGACCACAACACTATAGGGTTCAAGAGAGCTATGCTAACCACGATTAAACTAACTTTAGTCTAAACCAAGAATAAAGCTTCTAGAGCAAAGTAAAAGCTGAATGTAATTGACTCGAAAGGTAAGATAGAAAGATAACTTGAATTGTACTTGAGTCTAAACAAAGAAAGGATACAAGAGTAATACCGGAACTCTGAAGAAGACTCCTCCGGAACCCCGAGACTTGCTCGACTCGACTCTAACTCCCAAGCTACACTAATCCTACTCTAAGTGAACAAAAGAGGGAAATGGAGATGCTCCTGCGTTATGTGTCTGATCCAGTGAGTGGGACATGGCTTTTATAGGCAAGGAAGGTCGGTGGAGCGCAGGGGGGCCACATGCCAAGTGCGGTCGGCTCACCAGGTGCGGCCAGCCCTGGGATGTGCCGCCTCTCGCCTTGGACGCCCCTGATCACTGCTCCTGAGGTGATTGTAGGTCGGCTCCTTGGGTCGGTTTCGCCTGGCACGCGAATGGATAGGTGCGGCCGGCCCTCTAGGTGCGGCCGGCCCACGCCTGTGCCTTGTGATGCACTGACCTCGCTCGGGGATGCCTAGGATCGCCTCTGGATGACGGTTGCGGCGGTTGAGTGACCGGATAAGTGGACCCATTGATCCAAGTGATCCTAGCCTCCACCATTTGATCAAACCGACGTTTCCTTAGTGAATCTCATTCATCCAAGTTGTGCTCGAGGGAGAGGCGGTGCTTAGGACTAGGGACACGCCATGGGGCAGGGCTGGCCGCACCAGGCAGGGCCGGCCGCACCTGCCAGGCCGGCCGCACCTGCAGGGCCGGCCGTGCCTGGTGGTTCGGCCGTGCCTAGCACGTGTGGTGTGTTGGTCCCAAATTCTCCCAAAATGTGTACCTGCCTATTAAAATCACAACACAACTCGTGGAACTTTATTAGTACTAAAAATGTGCATGAAACTTGCCATATACTCCTCTCAAACCTGAGGTTTTGACGGTCGAATTCTTGATGTAAGGACCGTCAACACCATGCCACCCTCACAGGAGCCCCTCTATTAGCCTTCTTCTTCTTGCCTCTGATCTCGCCGGGCTCGTCCTCGTCATCAGCATTATTATCATCTCCACCATCCTTTTTCCCCTTATACCGATCACAGCCACACTTGGGGCACTTGTTAAGGTTTGCATAATCTCCACAAAACAATACACAATTGTTCTTGCATGCATGGATTTTTTCAACCTCTATTCCCAGAGGACAGATTATCTTCTTCGCCTCATAGACAGACTCTGCTATTTGGTTTCCTTCAGGTAGCATGTCTCTAAGCACATCGAATAGATGTTTGAAACTTTTGTTACTCCAACCATGATCTGCCTTAAGCTGCAGAAGTTTTAGATCACCAGAAAGGTGAGAGTACTTTTGGCAATCAGGATAGAGGGGTTTCTTTGAATCTTCAATGAACTGCTTCAGCCTCGCTAATTCAGAAGGTGTGTACACTCGTTGAAACTCAACATCCCGCAACATTTGATCAACATTGTGCACATGTTGCAACACCTCACCATCATCGAAGCCCCTAACTTCTTGATCAGTGATATCCTCAGGCCTCATCACATTTGGTGTGAATAATGGTTCATTTTCCTCAAAAACTCCACCTTCATCAAGGTCTTCATCATGGTCTAGCATGGTGTCGCACTTCACCTTCATTTAGGCAGCCTGCTTCGAGTTCATTAAGGCCTTCATCACCATGTTTATTCCAACACATGTAATTTTTTGTGAAACCACGTGTGACCAAATGATGAAAAATGATTTCCCGTTGTCCGAATTTCTTCTGGTTGAGACAATCTATACAGGGGCAAAGCATTGCCTGAACACCACGGTTTATCATATCCGCCTCTGCTTGATTTAGAAAACCATTGACCCCGCTTAAGAAATTCTCTCAATCTTCTTGGGGCTGTCTGTACATCTAAGCCCGAGCAGCAGCAGCCATCTGCATTCCATACACCAAATGAGCATAATTCATCACACAAAAAAACTGATAACATAAGAGGATTAGGACAGCTGAAGAATTTCAATAAAAGGGGGTAATTAATTTCCACCTTGACGAGGACTTTCTACGAGGCGAGCGCGGCCCAGGAGGAGGATCGGAGGCGGCGTCGCGGCCGCGGCAATAGCGCGGAGGATAGCGCCAAGCCCCAGGGGGAGGGGACACGGAGGCGTATGCTTTGGATGACACCGCGGTCGATGTCCGCTGGCCCCTTTCGCCATCGCGCACGCGGCCGGCCAGCCTGCTGCAGCGCCGGCTTTCTGAGGAGAGAAAGCGCGATCCTCAGAGCGCATGCAACTGGCGGCGGCGAACGGGGCAGGCCACGCACTTCGCCTACCTACCGCCTCCACCACTTGCTGCCTCCTGTACAACTCCTTTGCCAGCGGATCTGAGTTCGCGGCGGATGAATCCGTCGTCGGCCACTCAGACAGCGCTCCACGCTGCCAAGGTTCTGCATCACCGGATCCGTCAACCGTGGCACAAGGCACGGCTTCACCAGAGTCGCGAGGATGGGGGGCTGCCTCCTGCTGACAGAGGGACGAGGACGAGGTGGCGGCGTCTGCGGCCAGGGAGCTGGCGACAGTGTGGGGAGTGGAGAGGCAGCGCCGCATCGCAGAGGGAGAGCAACTGCCATCGCCGCAGCTACGCAAGAGGAAGAGGCGGAGGGATATGTGGCTAGGGTTTCGCAGGAGCTGCAAGCATCGAGTATTTATACGGAGTGGGCGCAGCATCCACCATCCAATTGCAAATCGACGTGCAGGAATCATTGGGCCAGTTGGGCCGTGTTAAACCTTTTGAGAAAACAGCCTATATGCAGTCCAGTAATTGTTGTTTTTGCATTTTTCAATTAATTAATGCATCATTTGTGAAACAACTTGAACAAATATTTACCTTAAATACCTAAATTCAGTTTCACATGTAACATACAACACATGATTTATCAATTGTCATCTAGAAGTTTTAAGAATTTCCAAATAGATTTGCTATTTTCTATCATTTAAATGAATTTCTGCATGTTTACTGAAAATAATTCCAAATTAACCTATATATACCCCTAATAACATTCAAAAAAATTTAAATAACTATATTTAGTCGCCTATGGTCCATTATAGCTCACATCTACGAGATTGACAAAAAATTCAATTGACTTATAGGGAAAACTAGAACTTCTACTAGTCACCTTATTATAAAATAATGATAATAATACCTTAAACTCCTCCGAAAATTATATAAATTGGTATGGAATCATTTTATGGGTGTAAAAAGTTGACATAAAAGTTTCATTAAGTTTTGCTAAAAATTGGTGTACATTGTTCACAAAATGGATAGATCTCTGACATTCTTTCATACAACTCAACTTAAACTTTGAAGTTTACACACTCTAAAGTATTTTATTACTCGTATACACATCAAATTTGGATGCAAACTTACCTTTAGTCTCCTATTAACATTTGGGGAGTTACATTGCCACTTGTTGTGCAAAAAAGTTGTTTTTCTATTTTTTAAATACCTAAATTACACACCCTTTGAAAACAACTCAAAAATTAGTTACCTTAAATACCACCAATACACTTTTCACATGTATCAGACAACATATAAGTTGCAATCTAGGAGTTTCGGAATTTTTGGAGTAGATTTGCTATTTTCTATCATTTATATGAATTTCTACGTGCTTATCAAAAGTATTTCCAAATTGACCTATGTGCACCTCCAATAAGATTGGAAAATTTTCACAAAAATCATATTTAGTCTTCTATTTTCCATTCTAAGCCATGATTTGGAGATTGGTGAGAAATTCAATTTGAGTTATAAGAAACATGCAAACTTTTATCTCAAAAGTACAACATAATAATTACAATAATAGTTGAATTTGGTCAGAAAATTCTATAAATTGGCATAATAGCATGTTTTTGGTCCACAATGTTGCGATAAAAAAATTAAGTGGTTTCAAGAAAGTGATGACATACACTGCTCACAAATAGATGTATCTCTAACATAGTTTCTGTCACACCTGGTTTTAGAAAAACAAACCAAGTGCAAACCTATATGCATGCCAGGATCAAGTTTCATGCATATAGTGACATATAAGTGAATACAGAAACAGTATCACGTAAGAAAAAAGAAGATTATCAGAGTATTACGCTATATCCTGGAAACGAAGGCACCAAACTCCACAAGCAGTCGACTGGGGGTTGCGTACGCCTAGAACTCAGCAACATCTTCAGCAAACTCCACGGTAGCTTCCTCTTTCTGAGCAACATTGTTTATAGCAAGGGTGAGCACTTGTCGTACTCAGCAAGTGTGGGGAAAGTATGAATGCAAAGGCTTTATAGTGGACTGGGCTCTAAGCATTTAGCATTTTAGTTGGTCAAATTTTATTAGCACCTGATTACTAATAAAGTATAAGTTTATACCAACCCACATTAAGCATAAGGTAAGATGCACCATAAGAATATGGCAAGCATAACCAGAGAGCACGATTTAAGTCCATCTTCAAGTTCAATTATCATGTGAGGGTCCAGGCCGCTCTTGACCGTGAGCACGGCTAATCGATTAGTTTTACACTCTGCAGAGGTTGTACACTTTCACCACAAGTCGCGTAAAAGTCCCGAAGAACTTTGGACCCAACCATGCGATGCTAGCTAGGCATCATACCATACTACCGAGGTGTGATTGCATAGGAACGCTACGAGGCCTTTACAAAGATCCCCTAATGTATAGCAACCCACTAGGTTTCAGGACGAAGCAGGGCATAAAGCTCCCTAGCAGGTACCGTGTCTTAGAAAAGCCCAACTCCCCGCTAGAGCAGGTCTATACTCCGTCAACGCCTCCCCATTGGCCCCTTTCGGGTGAGATCACTACAACACCAAGGTTTCTAATTATTCAGTCAAGACAAAGCCATATGTCTTGTGGTTGTACGGTTTTCCTGGGTGGTTCTCCATGTTCCGATTAAACATTGTGATCTTATATTTAAAAAAATCATAAAGGAACGTAGAGCATAAAAGAGTAACCATGTTGATTATTACCAACCCAGTTGAGCAAGCTAAGCAATATCTACCATCAAATTAATTAAACAACCCGGTTATACAAGGCAAGGGTAAAAAGAATACTAGTCTCATCCTTAATAGGAACCCATCAAAATTAATGCAAGCAATGCAATGAGTGATTAAATAATTATTGGGACAAAAGAACAAGGACACACTTGCCTTTAACCACAGAGTAGTTGCTCAGAATGTCTTCAACTTCAAGCTCTTCAAAGCTCTCGAACAGCGTTCACTCTACTCGCATCAATCATCGGCACAAGCATACAAAGCAAACAAACAGGCAAACTAAGAACAATACACCAATCAAAAGAGAAGCGTAGTAAAAGATAGAGATTGATTCTAGAAACATGTGAACCGGGAAAGATATGGGTTTAAAGAGTAAAAGCATAGATATTAATCATTATGGTGAACACACATGCATTGCAGGATTGCATGCAAATGAACAGGTAGCACATAATCACGTTGCATGTTGGTGGTGCATATGCAGCATGTATGTAGATGAAAAGAAGCAGAATTATTATTGCTCAAGCATAAGCATGATGTAAGTATGACATCATTAAAGTGCTTAGGCAATAAAATAATACACACGTAACTCATCCAGCAGTACGTGTACGTGTAGATTAGCATGACTGGTGGTGGATAGCTTTGCAGGGAAGTCGACGATCTGTATTGGCAAGACAACAGAGGGGAAACTGCTCGACGTGCGGACAGCAGCAGCTGCTGCCGATCGACAGTAGACGCTCATCATGATCTAGCACACAGAAAACTAGGTACGATCAGGCCAGGCCATAGGAGACTCGAGAGGGCTTGGATCAATGGAAAAACGGAAGGGAATACGATGAAGTGCTCACCCAAGAAGACCGGCGAGCGTGCGAGATAGAACTCCAATGATGATGAGCAGAGATCGAACTCGACGATGACATACGGCGGTAATATCAAAGGGCTTTGGTATCACCTTGCTAGTGCTCGTCATGGTGAAGTAGTGTCCTCCTCGATCGACAGGTTGCCGGCGTACAAGGACGGCGGACGGCGAAGACGGCGTTGAGGTTCTGGTGGACGGGCTTCATCTCCTGGTGCCTACGGCCATCGCTGGTGCACATGCACGGATAAGCAGCACGTCGTAGTTGTTATCACAACAGCGAACTCGGCAAGAGACGAGGCGGACGACGACCATGACCTACTGGCGACGACGGTCCTCGGAATACGGGGATCGACGGCAACAGCAATGAAGACGAGAGATCGAAAACTCGGCAGCTCCATACGCCGAGACGAGGTACATCAGTGAAGCTTGGCATCAGGCAACTGCAGCGAGGTTGTTCTTCGTGACAGCGTCTTGGAGTTCGATCGGGCGTCAGCAGCCATCGGGTCATGGAGGATTTGGGTGGCGGCGGCGTGGCGGCTTGCGACGGAGCTAGGGCCTAGCTAGGGCACACGAGGAAGGAACAACAATAGATGTGAAAAAGAAAGTCCGCGAGGTTTGCAGCTTGCTGTTATAGGCCACCCGTCGGGTTCGACCGGCAACCCAGGCGTCCGCGTGTTCCATCTAGATTGGAGTAGTCTGGTCATCTCGTGTTCGACTAACACCGGATTTGAGGAGTCTGGAGGCAGACGCAGACCTGCGGCCATCCTGGCAGAGAGACAAGCGAGGAGAGTTGTAAAACGGAAAATGCTCTTGCCGCTTTCCGCTCACGTATGGAAATAGCTGGCCGCTTCTGGAGTTACGCAAGCATAAAAGAAATTACAGCCGGAACCAAAAGAGATTGGAGGAAAACCAGATTATTACTAAATAATGATGCAAGCATGACATCACCAGATTCTTTAGGCAATAAAAGAATAAATGTGGCAAGGTGTTGAATGAGCTATCGATATTATGGTGGAAAGGACAATTTATATGTGTATCAACCTTGTGATGAACAAGAGCTGGCAAGATTCGCCGTTGTTGACTTTATGCATGCAGAAACTCCTTGAGATAGTTTGGTACACGAGGAATCCAAATAAATATTTGGAGATCATGAAAAAGATTTTAGAGCCTTCTCATAAATAGAATTAGCTCAGGAAAAATGAGAATTAATTCCATAAAAAGCTGAAAAATTCTCAGAAACTCTTGGTCAGCACCTAAACGCATTTAAAAACCATTTTGCACTCATGAAACACCAGGATGCATCGGCATGAATGCAACACTCATAATTATTTTATTTAATTCGGAAAATCAAACAATGACTTTTCCTATACTATATTTCCTGTAAAGAAAACGAATGTTGGAAAAGTTTTAAAATTATGAGAAAATTATTATTTAATTATTCTCTCTATTCACATCTTGAAATTGGAAATTTCTGGGTGTGACAAATCTACCCCCTTAAAAGGAATCTCGTCCCGAGATTCGAAGAAAGAAGAAACAAGGGGAAGGGAGATAAACAAGAACATTGCCACTGGGGTAAGTAGGCGTTATCCTCTTTTGTCGTCCATGTGGAATCATTAGTCTCCATCTTGTCTTGGTCATCCGGGTCTTCATCAGAGTGAGCTAGATGAGAGCAAAAAGTAGGAAAAGAAAGTAGAGTGAGGTCTTCTTTTCTTCAACTTGCTCACTTCTAAATCGCGAAGACGGTAGTAGCATTTGCTTGTTGGCATTGGTGCAGGCTTCAATTTCTTCCTCTGAAGTCTTTTCATTCGACCCTGTAAAGAGGGAGGAAGATGGCAAGGAGATGGGAGGTACAAGAGGAAAACCCAACTAGACAACTGATGTCATTGCAGATATAAGACCCACAATACACCAACACTCAACACAAAGAAACGAATCAATCAAGGTCATAAAACCAAGAATCATCATGCAAACACTGAATTTCACCAAGTAAGACACAAACAAAGGGACGACGCTACACGTTGTTAATAGTCATAGGGTATCCTCCTAAGCATGGGCACAGCTTCACCGATCATTGATCATCTAAGGATGTTGAATCAGAAAGGACACTTTGGAATCAAAAGTCAAGGGAAGAATCCAAAGAAACATTGTTTGAGGAACAGAAGTTCAAAGATGAGGATGGATGGATAGGAATTGACAGATTTGCTTAAAGTGGATAGAAAAGCAAGATATCAAGGGGGACTATCAAAAGAAAATGGTCAAGGAGTGAGAATGTTCATCACAGAGCTCAAGGGAAGGGTAGTGATGAATTTTGGATCAAAAAAAACCTTAAGAAACGACCATTGCTAACTAGGCTTATGTCCTACAGTCGATACAGCTCTGATACCACTCTGTCACACCTGGTTTTAGAAAAACAAACCAAGTGCAAACCTATATGCATGCCAGGATCAAGTTTCATGCATATAGTGACATATAAGTGAATACAGAAACAGTATCACGTAAGAAAAAGGAAGATTATCAGAGTATTACGCTATATCCTGGAAACGAAGGCACCAAACTCCACAAGCAGTCGACTGGGGGTTGCGTACGCCTAGAACTCAGCAACATCTTCAGCAAACTCCACGGTAGCTTCCTCTTTCTGAGCAACATTGTTTATAGCAAGGGTGAGCACTTGTCGTACTCAGCAAGTGTGGGGAAAGTATGAATGCAAAGGCTTTATAGTAGACTGGGCTCTAAGCATTTAGCATTTTAGTTGGTCAAATTTTATTAGCACCTGATTACTAATAAAGTATAAGTTTATACCAACCCACATTAAGCATAAGGTAAGATGCATCATAAGAATATGGCAAGCATAACCAGAGAGCACGATTTAAGTCCATCTTCAAGTTCAATTATCATGTGAGGGTCCAGGCCGCTCTTGACCGTGAGCACGGCTAATCGATTAGTTTTACACTCTGCAGAGGTTGTACACTTTCACCACAAGTCGCGTAAAAGTCCCGAAGAACTTTGGACCCAACCATGCGATGCTAGCTAGGCATCATACCACACTACCGAGGTGTGATTGCATAGGGACGCTACGAGGCCTTTACAAAGATCCCCTAATGTATAGCAACCCACTAGGTTTCAGGACGAAGCAGGGCATAAAGCTCCCTAGCAGGTACCGTGTCTTAGAAAAGCCCAACTCCCCGCTAGAGCAGGTCTATACTCCGTCAACGCCTCCCCATTGGCCCCTTTCGGGTGAGATGACTACAACACCAATGTTTCTAATTATTCAGCCAAGACAGAGCCATATGTCTTGTGGTTGTACGGTTTTCCTGGGTGGTTCTCCATGTTCCGATTGGGTGGTTCTCCATGTTCCGATTAAACATTGTGATCTTGTATTTAAAAAAATCATAAAGGAACGTAAAGCATAAAAGAGTAACCATGTTGATTATTACCAACCCAGTTGAGCAAGCTAAGCAATATCTACCATCAAATTAAGTAAACAACCTGGTTATACAAGGCAAGGGTAAAAAGAATACTAGTCTCATCCTTAATAGAAACCCATCAAAATTAATGCAAGCAATGCAATGAGTGATTAAATAATTATTGGGACAAAAGAACAATGACACACTTGCCTTTAACCACAGAGTAGTTGCTCAGAATGTCTTCAACTTCAAGCTCTTCAAAGCTCTCGAACAGCGTTCACTCTACTCGCATCAATCATCAGCACAAGCATACAAAGCAAACAAACAGGCAAACTAAGAACAATACACCAATCAAAAGAGGAGCGTAGTAAAAGATAGAGATTGATTCTAGAAACATGTGAACCGGGAAAGATATGGGTTTAAAGAGTAAAAGGATAGATATTAATCATTATGGTGAACACACATGCATTGCAGGATTGCATGCAAATGAACAGGTAGCACATAATCACGTTGCATGTTGGTGGTGCATACGTAGTGCATGTATGTAGATGAAAAGAAGCAGAATTATTATTGCTCAAGCATAAGCATGATGTAAGTATGACATCATTAAAGTGCTTAGGCAATAAAATAATACACACGTAACTCATCCAGCAGTACGTGTACGTGTAGATTAGCATGACTGGTGGTGGATAGCTTTGCAGGGAAGTCGACGATCTGTATTGGCAAGACAACAGAGGGGAAACTGCTCGACGTGCGGACAGCAGCAGCAGCTGCCGATCGACAGTAGACGCTCATCATGATCTAGCACACAGAAAACTAGGTACGATCAGGCCAGGCCATAGGAGACTCGAGAGGGCTTGGATCAATGGAAAAACGGAAGGGAATACGATGAAGTGCTCACCCACGAAGACCGGCGAGCGTGCGAGATAGAACTCCAATGATGATGAGCAGAGATCGAACTCGACGATGACATACGGCGGTAATATCAAAGGGCTTTGGTATCACCTTGCTAGTGCTCGTCATGGTGAAGTAGTGTCCTCCTCGATCGACAGGTTGCGGGCGTACAAGGACGGCGGACGGCGAAGATGGCGTTGAGGTTCTGGTGGACGGGCTTCATCTCCTGGTGCCTACGGCCATCGCTGGTGCACATGCACGGATAAGCAGCACGTCGTAGTTGTTATCACAACAGCGAACTCGGCAAGAGACGAGGCGGACGACGACCATGACCTACTGGCGACGACGGTCCTCGGAATACGGGGATCGACGGCAACAGCAATGAAGACGAGAGATCGAAAACTCGGCAGCTCCATACGCCGAGACGAGGTACATCAGTGAAGCTTGGCATCAGGCAACTGCAGCGAGGTTGTTCTTCGTGACAGCGTCTTGGAGTTCGATCGGGCGTCAGCAGCCATCGGGTCATGGAGGATTTGGGTGGCGGCGGCGTGGCGGCTTGCGACGGAGCTAGGGCCTAGCTAGGGCACACGAGGAAGGAACAACAATAGATGTGAAAAAGAAAGTCCACGAGGTTTGCAGCTTGCTGTTATAGGCCACCCGTCGGGTTCGACCGGCAACCCAGGCGTCCGCGTGTTCCATCTGGATTGGAGTAGTCTGGTCATCTCGTGTTCGACTAACACCGGATTTGAGGAGTCTGGAGGCAGACGCAGACCTGCGGCCATCCTGGCAGAGAGACAAGCGAGGAGAGTTGTAAAACGGAAAATGCTCTTGCCGCTTTCCGCTCACGTATGGAAATAGCTGGCCGCTTCTGGAGTTACGCAAGCATAAAAGAAATTACAGCCGGAACCAAAAGAGATTGGAGGAAAACCAGATTATTATTACTAAATAATGATGCAAGCATGACATCACCAGATTCTTTAGGCAATAAAAGAATAAATGTGGCAAGGTGTTGAATGAGCTATCGATATTATGGTGGAAAGGACAATTTATATGTGTATCAACCTTGTGATGAACAAGAGCTGGCAAGATTCGCCGTTGATGACTTTATGCATGCAGAAACTCCTTGAGATAGTTTGGTACACGAGGAATCCAAATAAATATTTGGAGATCATGAAAAAGATTTTAGAGCCTTCTCATAAATAGAATTAGCTCAGGAAAAATGAGAATTAATTCCGTAAAAAGCTGAAAAATTCTCGGAAACTCTTGGTCAGCACCTAAACGCATTTTAAAAACCATTTTGCACTCATGAAACACCAGGATGCATCGGCATGAATGCAGCACTCATAATTATTTTATTTAATTCGGAAAATCAAACAATGACTTTTCCTATACTATATTTCCTGTAAAGAAAACGAATGTTGGAAAAGTTTTAAAATTATGAGAAAATTGTTATTTAATTATTCTCTCTATTCACATCCTGAAATTGGAAATTTCTGGGTGTGACAGTTTCTAATAACTCAACACAAACTTTGAGATTTAAGTGGTGATTTACATTTTCAAAGTCGTATGCATCTCAAACTTGGCTACAACCTTATATTTATCATAACATTAGAAAATATGAAGTTATGTTACCATTTGTTATTAAAAAATATCTTTTATTTATTCTCTTTTATACAAGAAAAGAGGTTGTATAAAAAAGATAAATGAAATATCAATTAATATGCAAACGAACGATATTACATGAAAGATCATGATTTTACAAAAAATCTGAAAAAAGAATCAATGAATTTGGAGTTACTGTGACTAAGAAACACTAGTTTCAAATTTTAATTATAGATTAAAAAGAAAAATGATGGGGGAAACGAGCTCAGCATGCGCCACGTGGTCCCGGCGAAGCAACTCGACCAACCCAGTGCTACCACGTGGTCCCGAAGCTCCACCACTCGGTATATGAAACAAACTATCATAAACATTTATTGCCATTCTGAATCACCAACATGGCTGTAGCGCAGTGGTAAGGCGTCGTAACCTTACCTCCGCTAGCTGGGTTTGAATCCCACACACGCCCTATTATTTTGCGTCTTGGTCGGTATATAACTGAAACACGATAAATTTGGTATAAATTAATAAACACAAGGAATCCTACCATGTACAACTCCGTAGCTCAGTGGTAAGTCACGAATGCGCTTTTCGGGAGACCTGGGTTCGAACCCCTACAGCGCCCATTTTTTTCCAAATTTTCTGTGAGCGCACCCTGCTGGCTAGCTGGTGACATGGCGCGCGGTTGAGGATCGGAGCATCCGAGGACCGGTGGATGGTCACTCCCTGGTGTGAAGAGTGATTGACAACGTGGTGTGGACTGACTCTTGGCTGAGTATTGCAGGTGCAGGTTGTGGCTTGACTCGTGTTGGTGCAGGTGAAGAGCGGGCACGAAAGGTCTTAGCCTTGCGGGGCATCCGAGGAGTGGAGAGACAAGTAGGCTCGGCTCGATGGACCCGGTGGCCGAACGGGGTCAAGTGCGGGCCGCATGGTGGCAAGAAAAGCAAGACGAAGTCGTCGACCGGAGCTAGTGCAGGGTAGCGGCTCACGACGGAGTCTGCACGCGGGGTTTGCAGCGGTTCATCACAAAACCGCCGGGTTACTTAGTTGACCCACAAAACCAAGACCGGAGGCTCGGCGGGCAGAGACGGGATCCGGGCGCGCTGAGAAGCTTCGATGCCAGAGGACACGCGGCGGGATCGCAAGGCTTGCGTCGGGAGGACGCGGACTGCAGCAAAGGCGTGGCCGTCTGATGAAGAGGAGTGCTACTTGACCACATTGCCCCTGAGGGGATTGTATCTTAAGTTTAAGTGCTAGGGGTAGCTTGGTCATTTGCCCAACCCAGAGGGACTCATATATATAGCTCTAGGGTTTCTGGGCAAACCATCCATCTGGACTGCTTCTCATTTTCTTTGCTCCATAGGCGTATATTTTCTTCACCATTTTGTAGAGAATCTGTCCTCCGAGTGTATGGAAGCATTCATGGTTGCGTTGATTTCCTTCTTGTAGCTCGTGTGATTTTCGTGTCTTTTTCGAGCTATTTTTGTTGGATTTTCGTGCGCGCCTTGTTCCTTCGATTCTGAGGTGTTTGGGTTCGGATTTGTTGGTGGGGATCATAGATAGATGTCTTGTGCATCTTTATGCTTGATCTTGACCCCCCAATCTCCGGATTTGGCCTCCGATTGAAGAATTTCGGTTGGAACCCTAGCTTTTTGGTAGAGCTCGGTTGCGATTCGATTCTCGGCAATTTAGTTCGTTTGAGGTCTCAAGTTTTGGGGTATAGCATCTCTTAGGGACGCTTCACATCTCCCCGAAATCTTGCCTCAAGAGCTCAAGCCATTTGGGAGATCCATGGATGGATAGGAGAGTTTGACCTCTCATTTTCGAGCTTAGGCTGCTCTATCCGCACCTGGCGGACCGTCCGCACCTGGTTGGTGGACTGTCCGCGAGGAGCTCGGTAGCCGGCTGTTCGTCGTGTTCGTTGCGAGTTCTTGCGTCGCTTTGTTTCGATCCGTCGAGTTGGGTGGTTTTGGTTGGAAGAGGTTTGCCGGACTGTCCGCCCGGGGTTGCCGGACTGTCCGCGCGGGTCGGACCGTCCGCGGGTAGGGTATGGGCCGTCCGTTTTTCAAGGTGCAGTACTGGTTGTTCCGGCAGCTTTTTCAGACCGTCCGCCATGACCTTGGGAACCGTCCGCCTGGCCCCTACGGACTGTCCGCCTGGTCACCTCGGACCGTCCGCCCCCGGCACCGCAGATTGCCTAAGTCCTTTGCTTCTTGAGTTGCGCTTCCGTGTTGCTTTGAGTTGGGGTTTGTTCCTAGGGTTGGTAGGTCCGTTGTGACTACGCGACCTTGGCAAACTCGTGTGGGAATCCTCGGTTGTGATTTTAGGGCATAGACCGAGTTCATCCTCCGGGAAGAAATTTTTTCGGCTCCCATTCACTCCCCCACCCTCTCTGGTAGCCTAATCGGTCCTTCAATTGGTATTAGAGCCGGTTACAGGTCTTCGTGATTCTAACCAGTCTAAGATCCAAAGATGGCGTACCAGGAACGAGGTTCGGGTCCTTCACACTTTGATGGTAAGAACTACTAGATGTGGCAGAGGCGGATGGCTGCTTTCCTCCGCGGCAAGGGTCAGATCCTTTGGGATGTCACGGTGAACACAGCTTATGTTCATCCTGTGAACTACCTTGCTCCAGGATCGAGGGACATGTTCGACGCCAACAACAAGGCGGTCGACTACCTGTACCGTGCTCTGTGTCAATCCGAATTCGATCAGGTTCAGACAGAGGACTTGGCGTGCAGGATTTGGGAGCAGCTGAAGAATGCTCACGCTGGGAACGCTCAGGTTCAGGCTCGGCTATTTGCGACCTACCGGAGAGAGTACGAGAACTTCACTCATCTCCCCGGTGAGTCCATAGATGCCATGTTCCAGCGGTTCACGGTGATTGTGAACAACATGAGGGCTAATGTGGCCGTGCTCCCGTATGATGATCATGACAGGGCTATCAAGCTCCTGCACTCTCTGGATCGTACCGTGTGGAGTGAGAAGGTCGAGGCCATTCTTGAGTTGGAGAAGTATGAGACCCTCACGGTGGATGAGCTGTTCTCCAAGCTCAAGTCGTCCGAGGTGGACCGTGGGGTGCGTGCAAAGATCGAGAACCCGACTGACCCTCATAGTCTGGCTCTCGTGACTGGATCAAAGACAAACGCTAACATGTCTTCAAGACATTTTTCTTTGTCTTGTCTTGTGTCCATGCCAGATGAGGAATTTGACGTGCTGGGTGAGGAGGATCTCGCGTTGCTGAGCAGTTGGTTCGAGCGCATGTACACGAACCGGAAGAATGCTCGGAGGAGCTCGGGCATGTGCTACCGGTGCGGGAAGCACGAGCACTTTATCGCTGAGTGCCCAGAAGCCATGGAGATCAAGCCCGAGCACAAGCACCGTCTGAGGACCGACCACAAGCACCACTCGAGGGACGACCACAAGGGCAAGAACAAGTCCGAGCGGAGGCCGAGGAGGAGTGGTGGTCACAAGAAGAAGGAGCGAGCGATGGTTGTCGGAGCGAGCGACATCGACTCGAGCTCCTGCTACTCTTCATCGAGCTCAAGTGATGAAGATGAGAACCGGCACAAGGGCAAGCGATCAAGCAAGAACATCAACGGCCTGTGCTTCGCCGCCCAAGGCTTTTGCGGCATGGTGTCACACCCGGCCCAATTTGGATGGCCCATGAGTGGCCCATGAGCGCAGGTGCGCGTGTTTAGTGCCACATTGCTAGTTGAGCAAGGGTGGAGCCACCTTATAAGCCTTTGACCACCAGCCATAACACCCTCGGGTTAACCCTTTTACACGAAGCGAGGACGAAAGTGTAAGCAGGGTGCTATGTGTACGCGTGCACGCCCCTACGGAAGGGCTGGGCGGTGCGGCTTTGGTGGGAGGGGTGTTACAAATGGTATCAGAGCCGACCCTCGCGGTTGCGCGTACGGGTCAGTGTGCGGACATAGGGTGCATGGCGCGTGTGGGCCTGAGATGGGACACACGGCATGGCATATGGGTCGGCACTGGACATACGGTCATGTGCTAAGAGGGAAGGTTCCTGGACATTTGCTCGGGTCAGTGTGCGGACATATGCATGCGCGTGTGGGCCTGGGATGGAGTACACGACATGGCGTATGGGTCGGCACTGGACGGGTGAGTTGGACCGACGAGGACGTCAGGTTCTTTGAGGGGGGGTGAATGTCACACCCGGCCCAATTTGGATGGCCCATGAGTGGCCCATGAGCGCAGGTGCGCGTGTTTAGTGCCACATTGCTAGTTGAGCAAGGGTGGAGCCAACTTATAAGCCTTTGTCCACCAGCCATACCACCCTCAGGTTGACCCTTTTACACGAAGCGAGGACAAAAGTGTAAGCAGGGTGCTATGTGTACGTGTACTCGCCCCTACGGAAGGGCTAGGCGGTGCGGCTTTGGTGGGCGGGGTGTTACACATGGCACATAGCTCCGCAAGCAAGAAGAGCAACAAGGACAACTCGGACTCCGACTCCGAGGATGAGGTAAACAATGATCCATCCTTCTTAGTAGCGAAGAATGCTAGGTTCAATGACTTGCTTGACAACTGTGATGATGTGCTTAGAAAGACCAACAAGGAGAAGAGGGAGTATAGGTCTTTGCTTGGAGAGGCTAAGGAGAAGGTGGTTGAGCTAGAGTATTTGCTTGTTGATGCTAGGGCTCAAATAGATTCTCTTAAGTCTGCTCCTGTTGTGATCGATGAACCTGAATGCACTGATTGTTCCACTTTTCTTGGTGATTTGACTGTGCTTAAGGAAAAGTATGCCTCCAAGGTCCAGGAACTAGATGTGCTTAGGGTAGAGCTAGATGAGATGAAATCTAGACCCTCCTTGCTTGGTGCTTGCACTTCTTGTCCTGTTTTGCATGAGAAACTAGATGAATCAGTTGCTTATTCTAGATCTCTAGAAGTTGCTTTGAAAGCTCCTATTCCTACATCATGCTCTACTTGTGAAGTAAATGCTGTGAAGAATTTGGAGCTTGCACACTATGTTGATAGCTTGCAGGATGAGAATGATGAGTTAAGGAAGATGATAGGTTGGTTGTCTGGTCATGAGCCTCAACTCAGGATGATGATTGAGGCATACAAGCACTATGATGGGCAAGCGCTTGGGGCGGATAAGGTTGGTGAGGGAAGTGGTGAGAATGAGGGGAAGATCGGAGATATCCCAGAACCACCAAAAACCTACCACAAAAATGCCTATGCTCCTAAGCCAAACCCACTTTGGAACTGACTAGACACAACCCCAGCTCCACCCGTGTTTCCTCCACACATAGACAACTTCCAGAAACCCATCAAGTTCAAGAGTGACTTGGGGAATGAGTTCTTTGGGAAGAAGGGAGAGAAACCGAGTGAGGAGAAGCCAGAGCCCAAAGAGAGCCCAAAACCAAAGCCAAAACCAAAACCCTTCCATTGTGAGCTTTGTGGAAGGGGTGGGCACCTAGCTGAGTTTTGCTTCAGGAGGAAGTGTGAGGAGAGGTTTGCTAGGGAGATGGCAAACAAGGACAGGTACCGCCCTTCTCGTGGTGTGCCTGAGCCTAGGATGGTGCCAAGGGGCGAGGGTGTGGTGCGTACCATTTATCCTCGGGAGAGGCGTGAGTTTGTGCCTTGAGGTGAGCCACCACATAGAGATGGTGGTAGGCGTGTTGGGTTTGGGCGTGGTGAGTTTGCTGGACGTTCCTTCACTCGTGGCCAATACGAGTATGGGGGGAACGATCGCAGTGTTAGGTCCTAGAGGAGCTACGGGCCACGGTCTCCACCTCGTGGTACGCGTAGTCCTCCAAGGGGACGTGGGGGTGTTCCACCTAGGGGAGATAGGATGGATTTTGCTAACCCCACCTTTGAGCAAATGGCACGGCACTGGTTTGATTTATTTTGTACTAACCCCAGTGCTGAGTCGTTTGCTCACTCTTGCTCTTGTTTTTGATTTGCAGGTGGGAGGCTTGGAGGGCTTTTGGTTGATCGACTCTGGTTGCTCTCGACACATGACCGGAGATCGAAGGTGGTTCTCCAACCTCACCCTGGTGATGACCAAAGAGTACATCACTTTTGGGGACAATGGGAAAGGTAGAGTGCTTTCAGTGGGCACGGTGAAGGTGAGCGAGTCTGTGACTCTTAGGCATGTTTCTCTTGTCAAGTCCTTGGGGTACAATCTTCTTTCGGTTTCCTAGCTTCTTGATGAGGGTTTTGAGGTCTGTTTCAAAACGGGAGCTTCGCGTGTTTTGGATTCTCGAGGTGATCTTGTGTGCACGATCATCCCCGAGGGTCAGATTTTCAGAGCCGATTTTTCTCAGTGTGTCGGCTCTTCTCGTTGTTTGGTTGCTGGTGTTTCGGCGGAGCTTTGGAAATGGCATAGGAGACTAGGTCACTTGAGTTTTGACTTGTTGTCACGCTTGAGTGGGCTAGGTTTGGTCCGAGGATTGCCTAAGTTGAGATACCAAAAGGACTTGGTATGTGCTCCGTGTAGGCATGGTAAGATGGTCGCCTCCTCTCACCCGCCTCTGACATCCGTTATGACAGAGAGGCCATGCGAGCTGTTCCATATGGACTTGGTTGGTCCAGCTCGTGTGTGCTCAGCGGGTGGGAAATGGTATGTCCTGGTGATAGTGGACGACTATTCTCGCTATGTTTGGGTCTTCTTTTTGGCTGACAAGGGGGAGACGTTTGGTTTTGTGCGGGATCTAATCTTGAGGTTGAAGAATGAGAGGAATGGAGATGCCATTCGAGCTATCCGTAGCGACAATGGCTCTGAATTTAAAAACTCTCTTTTCGAAACCTTTTGTCGTGATTTGGGTCTCGAACATCAATTCTCTTCTCCCTATGTGGCTTGTCAGAATGGTGTGGTTCAGAGGAAAAATCGTTCCCTTTGTGAGATGGCTCGGACGATGCTCGACGAGCATAGGACTCTGAGGAGATATTGGGCTGAGGCGGTGAATACCGCATGCCATGTAGGGAATCGGATTTTTCTTAGGGCCTTCTTGAACAAGACGTGCTATGAGCTCATGCACGGGCGAGCACCTAGAGTGAGCCATTTCAGACCTTTTGGTGGTCGGTGCTTTATTCTCAAGAAGGGTAGGCTTGATAAGTTTTAGTCGAGGTCTTCCGATGGGATCTTTTTGGGTTATGCGAGTCATTCTCGAGCATTTCGGGTACTCAACCTTGATACTAACCTAGTCATGGAAACTTGCGAGGTTACCTTCGACGAGACCCAGCCATGCAGTTCGTCTGTTTTTGAGTGTGCAGGTGACGACGAGATTGGCAAGAAGATCTTTGAGTTTGAGGAGGATGATGCTGGAGAGGATGATGGTGATGATGAAGCTCCAGCTGAGCATGTACCCTCTACTTCCACTATGACAACTACAGTGCAGGATGGTCCAGCCCCTACACCGACTACGATCCAGCAAGATCAAGTGGAAGTTGCAGCTGAGGGGGAGGTTGTCTCCAGGCGAGAGGCACTGAGGCGTGTTCAAGTTGATCATCCTCCCTCAAGAATCATCGGTGACATCAATGAACGTACGACACGGTCAAGGTCCAGGAATGTTTCTCACTTTGCTCATTCGGCTTTTGTTGCTACCTTTGAGCCGAAAGACATTGGACACGCCCTCTCTGATCCTAATTGGGTGAACGCAATGCATGAGGAGTTAGAGAACTTTGAGAGAAACTAAGTTTGGGAGTTAGTAGAGCCACCACCACATTGCAAACCTATCGGGACAAAATGGGTGTGAAAGAACAAAGAGGGTGAGAATAGTGAGGTGGTGAGAAACAAATCGAGGTTGGTTGCTCAGGGCTATAGTCAGAAGGAGTGGATAGAGTATGAGGAGACATTTGCTCCTGTAGCCTGTTTGGAGGCGATTAGGATCCTTCTAGTCTTTTCCGTGGCTAAAGGGTTCAAATTGTACCAAACGGATGTGAAGAGTGCCTGCTTGAATGGGTTTTTAGAAGAAGAGGTTTATGTGAAGCAACCACCGGGCTTTTAGAGTGCTGAGTTTCCTCACCAGGTGTATAGGTTGAGGAAGGTGTTGTATGGGCTGAAACAAGCTCCCCGTGCTTGGTATGGCCGTTTGAGGGGGTTCTTGTTCAGCAAGGGGTTTGAGATGGGCAAAGTTGATAAGACTCTTTTTCTCCTCAGGCAGGGTGATGATATCCTAATTGTTCAGGTGTACGTGGATGATATTGCCTTTGGCAGCTCGTCTCACTCTTTGGTTGCGAGGTTTGCAGAGGACATGAGCAAAGAATTCGAGATGTCTATGATGGGAGAATTGCAGTTCTTTCTCGGGCTTCAGATCAAGCAGGCGAAGGAGGGAACCTTTGTGCATCAAGCCAAGTACACGAAGGACATCCTCAAGAAGTTCAAGATGGACGACTCGAAGCCCTTGTCAACACCGATGAGTACGACTACAGCGTTGGATGCGGACGAGGACGGAGAGCCTGTGGACCAGAAGGAGTACCGGAGCATGATCGGCTCCCTCTTGTACTTGACGGCGACGAGGCCGGACATTTAGTTTTTTGTGTGTCTGTGCGCTCATTTTTAGGCGTCGCCGAGGACTTCACATCGGCAGGCCATCAATCGGATCTTCAGGTATCTTCGATACACTCCTGAGCTCGGTCTTTGGTACTCGGCGTCCACTTCTCTTTCGCTTCTTGAGTTTTCGGATGCCGACTTTGCGGGGTGTCGAGTCGATAGGAAGTTGACTTCGGGGACGTGCCAGTTTTTGGGATCTTCGCTTGTTTCTTGGTCTTCTCGCAAACAATCTAGTGTAGCTCAGTCTACCACAGAAGCCGAGTATGTTGCTGCTGCTAGTTGTTGCTCACAACTGCTTTGGCTCCCATACACGCTGAGTGACTTTGGTGAAGAGTGTTCCCATGTACCTCTCATGTGTGATAGCACGAGTGCCATTAGTGTTGCCAAAAACCCCGTGCTTCACTCCAGAACCAAACATATAGAGGTGAGGTACCACTTCCTGAGAGACAATGTTGAGAAGGGAAACATAGACCTCATCCATGTGCCAACCAAAAAGCAGCTTACCGATATCCTAACCAAGCCTTTGGACCAAGCTACATTTGCCCGGTTGCGAGGGGAGCTTGGTGTTGTTTTTCCTTTCTAAGCTTTGGTTGGGGGATTTGATGTACATACTCATGTTGCATTTTCATTTATGTATCATATCATGCTTGCATCTTTGTATCATAGACTGCATATGTATCATATGAGATGTGCTTCTCCTACATACTTGGATCACCATGATGTGCTGGATATGAGATTATGACTTTGCGAGTGATGCTCATATGATGGATAGCGATGCTCTTGATAGCTTTGGGATGTATAGGCTTGTGAATGGCTTTCTTTTGTAAAAATACTATATATGTTCCTCTCTTATGAGTCGAATGCCTTTCATGTTAAATTTGTGCACTTATGGCTGTACCTTGCTTAATTTGTGCTTGGAACCATGTTCTTTTCATTTGGGGTCAAAGACCCATTTATCATCATAGATGTTCAGCCTACATGCTATCTTGTGGAGAAGCCTAAGCTTCTTTTTGCCGCAAAGGCACTTCATGTACCATGCTTAATTTGTAAATCTTGAAACTGGTATATGAAATGCTTGTGCTTCAAAAATATGCTTTCATGTCATGTATGCTTTAAATTCCTTATCTTGGGTGCTAAATCGTTGCATGATGTTCACCGTCGAGAAGTCTCACATTTAGAAGTGGACACATGGCTCGGTGGCTTTGACATGACATGAGATAGCTTGTAGGTGTTTGTGATGATCTTGTGATGAGAATTTGTGACCTTGCATGAAGTTTGTGAGTTATGTGTTGTTTGTGCTCATTTCGATCATGTTTAGGTCCTATGCTCATGAGAGGGAAATTTTTGAAATATGCTTTATTTCTATCACGACTATGTCACATGCTTATATGTCCCTATCTATCTTGTTGGCGATGCTTGTACTAAATTTGTGGCTATCTTGCTTGTCTATGTCTCAATTTTAGCATGTTGTAGTGCTCTTTGTCTATTTGAGAAGCACATACTTGCATTTGTAGACTTGATTCATGCATTACCAACAAGGGGGAGAGATAGTACCCAATTCTTGCTGTTCTTGCATCCAGGGGGTGTTTTGCATCAAAGGGGGGAAATGCATTTGTTCTGGGGGAGCTTGGATTCATGTGCTTTGGAGCTCTTTTTCGCCTGATTTTAGTTGTGCTCTTTTGCTGATGGTGTCGAGCCCTTTTGCCTCACCTGGAGGAGTCAGCAATTCTGGAGCATTTTATCTCGGTTGTGTCGAGCCGTTGCCCTTGCCTTAGGGGACCGAGATTTTTCTCTCTCAAGAGATCTCCTTTTGGCTTTTGTTTGGCCTTTGATCACTTGTTTGAGTTTTTCATTCGTTTCTTTTCTTTTTCTCTTTTCTCTGAATTGGTTACTATGTGTGTGTTGTCAATGCACTCATCAAGGGGGAGATTGAGGACCGGAGCGTCCGAGGACCGGTGGATTGTCGCTCCCTGGTGTGATGAGTGATTGATAATGTGGTGTGGACTGACTCTTGGCTGAGTCTTGCAGGTGCAGGTTGTGGCTTGACTCGTGTTGGTGCAGGTGAAGAGCGGGCGCGAAAGGTCTTAGCCTTGCGGGGCCTCCGAGGAGTGGAGAGACAAGTAGGCTCGGCTCGATGGACCCGATGGCCGAACGGGGTCAAATGCGGGCCGCATGGTGGCAAGAAAAGCAAGACGAAGTCGTCGACCGGAGCCGGCGCAAGGTAGCGGCTCATGACCGGAGTCTGCACGCGGGGTTTGCGGCGGTTCACCACAAAACCGCCAGGTTACTTGGTTGACCCACAAAACCAAGACCGGAGGCTCGGCGGGCGGAGACGGGATCCGAGCACGCCGAGAAGCTTCGATGCCAGAGGACACGCGGCCGAATCGCAGGGCTTGCGTCGGGAGGATGCGGACTGCGGCAAAGGCATGGTCGATTGATGAAGAGGAGTGCTACTTGACCACATTGCCCTTGAGGGGATTGTATCTTAAGTTTAAGTGCTAGGGGTAGCTTGGTCATTTGCCCAATCCAGAGGGACTCATATATATAGCTCTAGGGTTTCTGGAGGTCCAAAATTCGATTCTGGGCTCTCCCCTTTTTTCTGGTTTTATTAGATTTTTTCAATTTCTCAAATTTTTCATCCATAACATGACTATTTTTAGTTGTTGATCGCGACGAATCTACTCAAATGTTGCAGAGTTGTGGGCCGGATTACGTCGAATTTAACAATTCGTCACAGTGTTCTGGGCCAAACCGGGAGGAAACTGATAAAATTTTACTATTTTTGGGCTTGGTATCCATAACAGTGAATCCACGACATTCTCTGGAAACGTCACGACAATTATGTCACAGATTAAATAGTTTCTTGTAGTGTAGAAAAGTGAAATCAGTGAAATAATTGGCCCAATTTAGGCCCATCTATGAATTGTGTAGTGGTGATGACATCATTATTGTCGCGTCAACTGCCACGTCATCGTCTATGTAGGCAGCCGCGTCATTGTACACATAGGCAAGTCATGTCATCGTCCACGTAGGCAGCCAACGTGGCACTAAGCCACATCAGCAGCCAGCGTGGCACCGAGCCACGTCAGCTGCCAGCATGCACGATGCCACGTGGCTATCACTTTCATGACAAAATTAGTGACAATTTTCTCTAGTCATAGAAGACGAGCGGTTATATGACGAAAAACATGTTCGTCACAGAAAAGGAGCAGTTCTGTGATGAAATTGCCTGATTCGTCACAGTGCGTCAAATGTGACGTGTGTTCTACGACGATCTCAGAATCGTCATAAATTCATCACAGAAGGTTTTTAATGACGAATTTGGCTTGTTCCGTGACGAAAGTGTTTTGTCATTGATGTGAACTTCTGTATTAGTGCACGGAGGATCAACAAGGGCCAGAAGGGTTGTCACCACCTACTGGACTGCCTCTACCTAACCCTGGGATAAGCCGAATGAATGATAACCGGTAGCGTGATGCTACGTCCACGCTGTGGTTACTGTCATAGCCAATGGACTACGACACTATGTACTAATAGAACTACGACCACGAAAGAGAACTGATCTCACTCACTATAGGTACTATGTACTAGCTTATACTAAAGGCATGCAAGAGAGCACTCGGCCCCGTACTATACTTCCAACGTATACGAACGACTTGTAGCAGACGAACGCAAACCCAGGATCTACGCACCAGTAGAGGAAAAAGTCTACTCATGCAGCCTAGCATAAACTATTAGAAAGGAATGACGAACACACTTTATTCTAATAAGAGCATGCAAGCATATCCACTTTATTCTAATTGACTAGTCATACAAACGGGATACAAACTTGTGCACCTAATCAACTAGATCGAGAGGGCGTGTTCGTGAAGAACATGCGCCTCTAAATGATGAACAGGCGAAGAACACAAGAACATATCACTCAAGTATGAATAACACTTTAGTCTAAATAGAAAATACAGAAATACTCACTTTACTCTAATTGAAGAATGAAGCATCTATAGAGATACAAATCCCTCTCTCACTCTCCTATACTCTAATCTAGCAAGGAGAGGCCTGTGCTTTGAAGGGAAGCTCTCATCCTTGGGTGAGATGGTGATGTGAACCCGCTAGGGTTTGTGCCCGATCTTTCGATGAGATGCGTGGGGGATAATTCGATTGGAGGAGATGACGTTCACGGCCCGACTACAACCTTTCCAAGGATGCGCCTTAGCAACCGATACACCACCTCCTATGGCTGCCGCGATCTTGTGGAGCGCGTCACCCGGCCACTAGGGCACCCGTTCCTGCAAGCAATCGAAGAACTAGCAAGAACAAGTATAGAACAAGTACTGAATTTACTAGATGGGAATGAAGTATTAAATCTCAAACTCAATCACGAATACGGTGGGGTTCCGATGACAGGAAGTCGGGCGGCTGATTCAGCACGCGCGCTTCAGCAAGTAGCAATGGCTAAACTTGATCTAAACAAAACCCAATCAGTTTGTGGCGGCTATGGAGCTATATGAGAGGGTGGAGGACGACCTGGACGTGGTGGGGTCGTCCTACAACCCTAGGACGCGCCCCTATGGGGCTCCACTTGATACACGGCCCATTGGGCCGAATAAGGTGGCGCAGCACCTGGGACAGATTGACATCCGGTCATTGATTTGACAATTGCGACTGGCACAGAGCAGATATGGACATGAGTCTGGATCCATATGAAAGTTTACTTCACCCTCGTTCCAGGGAGTACTTGAACGCCCCAATCCGACTCCGTATGCGACCGTGGCGTCCGTCACAAGTTGGTGTTTTTCTGCAGTCCGAATCCAGCCTGCGCGAGTCCTTCTCCCTTTCGGTCTTGACCATGATTCCTAATCAAAAGAAGAGTGCACATGTCTCCACAATCTAAATATGATGAATAAGAACTCAGGAGTGAACTCACTTGTTGATTAAGTTGACGAGCACGGGCACGAGTAATAGGACCAGCAATAACTCGATTTTGTGTAGGCGTGGATGTATCGCTGGTGGTGATGTCCTCATCATCCTCCCCTTCTTGCATTTGAGTCGTCCTCGACTCAAGCTCATCGTCTTCTCCCAAATATGGCTTCAAATCTGCAATGTTAAATGTGGGACTAACCCCAAAATCTGCTGGCAGATCTAGTTTGTATGCATTGTCATTAATTCTCTCTAACACTTTAAAAGGTCCATCAGCCCTAGGTAACAATTTAGATTTGCGCAATTCAGGAAACCTTTCCTTTCTCAAATGCAACCACACTAAATCTCCAGGTTCAAACTTTATTTCCTTTCTACCTTTATCACCAGCAAGTTTGTACTTAGCATTCATACGCTCAATGTTCTCTTTAGTTGTTTCATGCAATTTTAACATCAATTCAGCACGTTTAGTAGCATCAAAATTAAGTTTCTCAGATGATGGCAAGGGCATTAAATCAATAGGGGCACGAGGTAAGAAACCATACACAATCTGAAATGGGCACATCTTTATGGTAGAATGCATCGAACGATTATAAGCAAATTCAATATGAGGTAAACAATCTTCCCACATTTTAATGTTCGTCTTTAACACAGCCCTTAGCATAGTAGACAAAGTTCTATTCACAACTTCAGTTTGACCATCAGTTTGGGGGTGACATGTAGTTGAAAACAAAAGCTTAGTCCCCAATTTAGCCCACATTGCCTTCCAAAAATAGCTAAGAAATTTAACATCACGATCAGAAACAATTGTATTGGGCACACCATGCAAGCGAACAATTTCCCGAAAGAACAAATCAGCAATATGAGGAGCATCATCAGTTTTATGACATGGTATAAAGTGTGCCATCTTAGAAAATCTATCAACCACAACAAACACACTATCACGACCCTTCCTACTCCTTGGTAAACCCAACACAAAATCCATAGAAATATCTTCCCAAGGAGCATTAGGAACGGGTAAAGGCAAATACAAACCGTGTGCATTCAATCTTGACTTAGCCTTCTGACATGTAGTGCAACGAGCAACAAATCTCTCCACATCTCTTCTCATCCTTGGCCAAAAGAAGTGACCAGCAAGTATGTCCTTCGTCTTTTTAACTCCAAAATGCCCCATCAAGCCACCTCCATGCGCTTCCTGCAGCAACAATAAGCGAACGGAGCTAGCTGGAATGCATAGCTTGTTAGCTCTAAACACAAACCCATCACTCACGATGAATTTGTTCCATCCTTTCCCATCCTTACAATGCAGCAACACATCTTTAAAATCAGCATCGTTAACATATTGGGCTTTAATTGTTTCTAATCCAAAGATCTTGTAATCAAGTTGGTTCAGCAAAGTATATCTCCTAGACAAAGCATCAGCAATGATATTTTCTTTCCCTCTCTTGTGTTTAATAACATAAGGAAAAGATTCAATAAATTCAACCCACTTAGCATGTCTACGGTTCAGTTTGCCTTGACTACGAATATGTTTCAAAGATTCATGATCAGAATGTATAACAAATTCTTTAGGCCACAAATAATGCTGCCATGTTTCCAATGTTCGAACAAGAGCATACAATTCTTTATCATAAGTGGAATAATTCAGAATAGGCCCGCTCAATTTTTCACTAAAATATGCAACCGGTTTACCTTCTTGTAATAAAACACCACCCAAACCAATTCCACTAGCATCACATTCAAGCTCAAAAGTTTTATTAAAATCAGGGAGTTGGAGAAGAGGTGTATGTGTCAACTTATCTTTCAACATGACGAAGGCATTCTCTTGTTTATTACCCCAACTAAAAGGCACTCCCTTCTTTGTAAGCTCATTCAACGGTGCAGCAATGGTGCTAAAGTCCTTCACAAAACGGCGATAAAATCCAGCAAGTCCTAGAAAACTCCGCACCTGTGTGATAGTCTTCGGTACAGGCCAACCCTGTATAGCTTCAACCTTGGCTTGATCAACCTCAATTCCCTGTGGAGTCACAACATAGCCAAGAAAAGACACTCGATCGGTGCAAAAGGTGCACTTCTCAAGGTTACCAAATAAATGTGCATCCCGTAAGGCATTAAAAACAGCACGTAAATGATCAATATGTTCATCCATAGATTTGCTGTAGATCAATATATCATCAAAGTAGACTACAACAAATTTTCCAATGAAAGCACGCAAAACTTCATTCATTAATCTCATAAAAGTGCTAGGTGCATTAGTTATCCCAAAAGGCATGACTAACCACTCATATAAACCGAACTTAGTTTTGAAAGCAGTTTTCCATTCATCTCCCAATTTCATACGAATCTGATGGTACCCACTACGTAAATCAACCTTAGAGAAAATAGTAGCACCACTCAATTCATCAAGCATGTCATCTAGACGTGGAATAGGATGTCGATATCGGATAGTGATATTATTAATAGCTCTACAATCAACACACATACACCATGTTCCATCTTTCTTAGGTACCAAAATAACCGGAACAGCACAAGGACTAAGAGACTCACGCACATAACCTTTGTCAAGTAGTTCTTGCACTTGTCGCTGAATTTCTTTTGTTTCCTCCGGATTTGTCCTGTATGGTGCACGGTTGGGCAAAGAAGCACCTGGAATAAGATCAATTTGGTGCTCAATCCCTCGTATAGGTGGCAGCCCTGCTGGTATCTCACTTGGAAAGACATCAGAATACTCCTGCAAAATGTTAGCAATAGCAGGAGGCAAGGAATGCTGCATATCTTGAACTGAAAACAAAGCATCCTTGCATACCAAAGCGTAGGCAACAGAAGTGGAAGCAATTAATTCATTAATATCAGATTTAGTAGCAAGCAAGCAATGTCCTTTCAATTTTATCCCATCTTCATTATTACCAACAGATTTGCTAATTTTATTGTTCTCAGTTTTAGCTTTTGCAGCTTTAGCAATGTCATCACGCACAATAGCCTCAGGAGACATAGGAAGCAAAGCAATTTTCTTATCATGGTACATGAGAGAATACTGATTTGATCTACCATGATGCAAACAATCAGTATCAAATTGCCAAGGTCTACCTAATAGAATGTGACAAGCTTCCATAGGCACAACATCACACTCCACAACATCATGATATGAACCAATAGAAAAATTAATTCGTACCAGCCTTGTTACCTTTACCTTACCACTGTTGTTCAGCCAACGAATGTAATATGGATGTGGGTGTGGTTTGGTTGTAAGTGCAAGCTTCTCCACCATGTCGCTGCTAGCCAAATTGTTGCAGCTACCTCCATCAATAATCAAGCGGCAAGAACGCTCTTTAATCACACACTTGGTTTGGAACAATGTATGCCGCTGATTTTGCTCCGCCTTCTCTATTTGTGCACTAAGCACACGCTGCACAATGAGGCTCTCATAATGCTCAGCATCCTCTGTACCAATCTGTTCGTCTAATGGCTCCTCTCTACCTGCATCGTCAGTCGCAAGCAAAGCAAGTGTATCTTCATCAAAATCACTAGCAGAGGAATACCCACCATTATTTGTTACCACCATAACCCGCTTGTTGGGACAATCACGCTGCACATGCCCTAATCCCTTGCATCGATGGCACTGAATATCTCTTGCTCTACCTGTGGAGGCAACTGAAGAAGCACTAGCAGCTGGTTTTGGAGCAGATTTGGTTGCTGAATTTGTGGGAGTACCACATGTCTTGTCACTGGAGGGAGGTGGTGGTGGTGCTAATCGACTCGGTGAGGACGATGGGGGAGGTGCACGCCCACTAAAAGAAGTAGTCGTTCGCTGCCATGGTGTTGATTTCCCTGCAGAAATGTTAGACCTTGCACTGGCATGTCGTCCCTGCACTTCCCTTTCAGCTTTACAAGCAATATGAAAACAATCTGTTACGTTAGTATACTCTCTGTATTCAACAATGTCCCGAATTTCTCTATTCAAACCGCCCACAAATCTAGCAATAGCAGGTTCATTTCCCTCCTCTATGTTACAACGCAACATGCCCATTTGTAATTCCTGATAGTATTCTTCTACACTTTTAGTACCCTGTCTCAATTGTTGTAACTTATGTAACAGATCACGTGCATAGTAAGAAGGAACAAATCTAGCCCGCATGACCCGTTTCAAAGCATCCCAAGTTCGTGGTATATTATTAGGATTTTTCTTGCTATGTTCTATCCACCAAACAGAAGCAAAATCAGTAAACTCACTAGTAGCAGCCCTAACACGTGTTTTCTCAGGAAATTCATGACATTCAAATTTTTGATCAACAGCAATCTCCCAAGTAATGTAAGCATCAGGATCATATTTACCGGCAAAAGGAGGTATCTTAAATTTAATCTTACTAAAAGCATCATTATTAACATGTACCTCACGTCCTCGGCAGAATCCACCCATACCTCTACGATTAGTACGTAGCCGTCGTCGATCCCAGTCTTCTTGTTCTGTATCAGCAACATAGTCTTCCCAATTGTCCTCGAAGGACTCATCCTTCTTGTCATCTTTCTTGCCATCAGTCTTCTTGCTATCAGTCTTCTTGCTATTCTCATCATACCCACCATTGATTTTAGCATACATCTCATCAAACCTGCGCACAAAAGAAGAAAGACTCCTATCCATACGAGCAACTATCGCCTCCACCCCTGCAAGCTTGTTGTTGGTGTCAATCTGTGTGGTCTCCAATTGCCCGATCTTCTCATTCGTCGTGAGCAAGTCATTATCAATTCCTTCATTGTGGTCCTTCACCTTCTTTTCAAAGTATTGTATGATTCTCTTGGTGCGAGGAGACTGTGGAAAGGAGTTGTTGGATCCATCACTACCATCTCCTGGTCCTGTCATGGCTTGACAAACAGAAACAACAAGAAAACAAGTGAAGAAATAAAAGCCCTACAACTATTAGGATGTAGCTACTGTAAGGCACTCACTCTCAACCTGTTATACAAGCTCTTACCAATTCTTACCGTGCTCGACAGGAGGGGACGGCCACCAACAAGTCTGCAAACCAGGAAGAAGTGTATCGGTGCCGCGGCAACAAAACCTGTCAAGCTGTAGTCTAATATGTGGAGCTATAGGTGTGCTGAAACAAGGAATGACTAGCACCACAATAGTTAAAAAACAAGCTGAATAATTGTTCAACAGCGGTACTGTGCTGGTCCTAGGCTAAACCATGCTAGAGACGTGAGCCTAGGCACAAAGGTAGTCACCGACAAAGAGCAACTAGCACAGCACAAAAGAAAACACCAAATTCAGCCCCCTCTTTTTTTTTCTTCTTCTTCTCTTGTCTTTTTTTTCTATCTTTCTTTCACTCTTTTTTTTCCTCTTCTGTTTTTTTTGCTTTCACTTCTATTTTTTTTCTTTCTTTGACTTTTTCTTGCTGAATATCAGGACAAATCAATATAGAATGCGTATTGCACAGATTGCAGATCGCAGATCTCCAGGACAATTGCGGAGTGCTCAAAGGGAATTTTCTAACAAGGCCAAATCCGTTAGAAAGATAAAAAGATAACCTTTCCAGATTGTATTTAAACACTTGAATCGGACTTAAGATGGATCCGTGGTGACTAAAACGTGATAGAACTCAAAACTCTAAAGGATTAGACACTAAGACCAGCAACTCGACACAACCGATGCAAGCAAAAACTCAACAAGCCCTAACTAAGTAGTACTAGTAAAGGCTCAAAGGGTTTATGGGACAGCGGGTAACCTAATCTATACTTTTTTTTGGCTTTTCTGCACTATAGGAAAAAAAAATTAGCGATTGATGTGGAAGTCTCTCACCGAACAACCTTGCTCTGATTACCAACTGATGTGAACCCGCTAGGGTTTGTGCCCGATCTTTCGATGAGATGCGTGGGGGATAATTCGATTGGAGGAGATGACGTTCACGGCCTGACTACAACCTTTCCAAGGATGCGCCTTAGCAACCGATACACCACCTCCTATGGCTGCCGCGATCTTGTGGAGCGCGTCACCCGGCCACTAGGGCACCCGTTCCTGCAAGCAATCGAAGAACTAGCATGAACAAGTATAGAACAAGTACTGAATTTACTAGATGGGAATGAAGTATTAAATCTCAAACTCAATCACGAATACGGTGGGGTTCCGATGACAGGAAGTCGGGCGGCTGATTCAGCACGCGCGCTTCAGCAAGTAGCAATGGCTAAACTTGATCTAAACAAAACCCAATCAGTTTGTGGCGGCTATGGAGCTATATGAGAGGGTGGAGGACGACCTGGACGTGGTGGGGGTCGTCCTACAAACCTAGGACGCGCCCCTATGGGGCTCCACTTGATACACGGCCCATTGGGCCGAATAAGGTGGCGCAGCACCTGGGACAGATTGACATCCGGTCATTGATTTGACAATTGCGACCAGCACAGAGCAGATATGGACATGAGTCCAGATCCATATGAAAGTTTACTTCACCCTCGTTCCAGGGAGTACTTGAACGCCCCAATTCGACTCCGTATGCGACCGTGGCGTCCGTCACAAGTTGGTGTTTTTCTGCAGTCCGAATCCAGCCTGCGCGAGTCCTTCTCCCTTTCGGTCTTGACCATTATTCCTAATCAAAAGAAGAGTGCACGTGTCTCCACAATCTAAATATGATGAACATGAACTCAGGAGTGAACTCACTTGTTGATTAAGTTGACGAGCACGGGCACGAGTAATAGGACCAGCAATAACTCGATTTTGTGTAGGCGTGGATGTATCGCTGGTGGTGATGTCCTCATCAGATGGTGTGTCTCTATTCTTACCCCCTTTCCTTCTATTTATAGGCCAAGGGAGGCTTGGGGACTCCCCTTGGGGGTGTGCTACAGCTTTGGGCGCAGCCAATGATGTGTCGACACGTGGCAAGGTAGAGTAGGGTCCAAGGTGGTGTATCTTCCATGAGAAGGAGCTGCAGGACCCCGGGGGAATATTTGTGCAAGCACCTGGCACCGCCTTTGGTTTGTCATGACAAGCCAACACATGGAAGGGCTGCACGAGAGGCCGCAAGGTGGGGTCGGCCGACCATTGGGGTTGGCCGATCCCCGGGTAGCTCCTTTCGCGCCGTCTTTCGTCCAGGTGACTGCAAGGTGGGTCCCAAGGTGGGTATGGGGGTGTATGCGGTGTTTTTAGCCCGTTATCTCATGGTTGTGGGCCCTTGAATCCACGTGCTTGCTCCTAATTGGTCGAGAGTGTGTTTCTTTGGATCGATGATGTGTCATGGACACATGGACTCCTATGTGGCCGCACGTCGCCATGTGGCTTGGTGTCGGTCCCACCGGACCCACATGATGTCTTGTGCATATCTCTTTCATCCGGGCTCCAAAGTATGCAAATGATATTTCGATCGTCTCAACGAGCCTGTCGTAGTGGTGCAATCCAATTTGGTATTTGAGATTGTTTATGATGATGCCATATTCATGCCATTGGTTTGCTTGCTCTCACTCTACCATTTCATGTGCATTTTAATGTGTCCTGCAACAACAACATTTGTGGAATTATCAGTATAAACCCCTATCGTAGTGTTGATGCTCACTTTTTATTTGTTTTATGCAGGAGTTGACGGCATAAAAGTGGTACTTAACAACCGTCAACAGCGCACCAGGCGCACCACCACCTGAGCTGCCGCCAGGAGTACCACCAGGCACCCCACCACCACCGGAGCCAGAGTCGGGGTTGTCGTCGTTGGAGTCGGGGCCCTCGTCCCAACGGCGAACGGGGCTGATGTCGGCGACGGAGAAGGAGACATCGTCTTTCTTGAGGCGAAGGACCGCTGGAATGTCAGAGAAACACTCGTACCTGGCAGTAACAATGACAGCGGTGAAGTCGTCCCTGAGGAAGCAGGTGGGGGAGACTGGGTGGGGTTCACCACCCCACCCATGGCAACGAGGACGTCGGTCTTGTTCTAGTGCTGAAGCGGGAACCTCTCCAGCGCGAGGGTGACGAACCCACCATGCTTGAAGGAGCCCTCGACCTCCGTCTCCTCTGGCCACTCCAAGTGGACGGTGTACTGCTGCACTGGGATGCTCTCGCCATTGTTAGCCGCATCGCGGGCAGTCAGCATGTTGAAGATGACCACATCAGCGCCACGCGCTACCGCGGCGATGGGCAGCTGTTCGCCAAGGGGCATGTCGCCGAGGCGCGCTGGGGCTGACGAAGGAGTAGGGGAAGCGGTTCAACGCCGCCCAATCCACTGGACCCATGAAGATGTCCCGTGACCCCAGCCCGAATTTGCTGCCCGTCGAGGCGACAGACGAGGCGATGGAGGTGGCGGAGGGGAAGCTGGACCCACCAGAGCCGCCCGGGGATCTCGCGCCCGAGGGGATGGGCGAAAGGGAGGCCGCCGGTGCAGCCACGACAGGCGAGAGCGGCGAGATGTGGGAGGGGAAGCCCGGCGGCGCGCCAAGCGGCGACGGGGTACCGGAGGAGGGGGAGGGCGTGGGTGGGCGTGGCGGTGACCAGGGGCGACCGGATCCCCGGAGAGGCAGCCCAGGCATACCCGTCATGCGTGTGGAGACGGCGGGCACAGTCGGTGAAGCGGTGGCCAGAGCGTACGCAACAACGGCAGCAAATGGGTGTCCCGGCAGTCGGTGACACAATGGTCCAAGCAGAGGCAGTGGAAACAGCGAGGCAGTGAGGTGGGGGAGGAAGGTTGGGAGAAGAGGGGCTTGAAGGCCCCGGGGAGCGCGGGCGAGCCGGCCGAGGAGGAGTGCGGGCGACGGCAGCGAACGTCGGCCTGTCGGAGCAGTCCCCGCCCAGTCCCATCTCTGCCGCGGGCGTAGCCACGGAATCTGCATGGGGGGGGCCGCTATGGTTGAAGACAGTGCCACGGGGCACACCATGTCGCCCACCATAAACGCGAAGTGAAGGGGGGCGCCCAGTGGGGAGCTGGTGCAGGACCCGAGGGGGACGGACCAGTCACGATGATGGCATACGTGCCCCCTGCCTTTAAAGCGTGCGACATAGGAGCGACAGAAAGGGGGGAGATTACCCGAGGAGACACTTCCCCTAGGCCCACCGACGCGGGGTCAACGGGCTTTTGAAAAAAGGCCCATTGGATGGCCAACAGCCGGGATGCCAGCAGCTGCGACATGCCACCGAATAAAGTCCGGCCATGGCGGAGCAGCGCCATGGCCACGTCGAGGCAGGTGACAACGATGGAGAAGACGCCGGGGAGTTTGCAGTTGACCTGAAACTAATCACCCGACACAGAGAAGCGGAAGGTGAGAGAAGTCGCGACCAAGGAGGAGTTGACCTTATCCCCAGCACCGGCGGTGTGAACCACCCAGAGGCGCATGGGGGCAGCCAAGGGTGACCCGGACACCAGGGCGCGCACCACCGGAGAGTGATGATCCTCCAACATCTGAGAGGAGAAGGCAACCCCCAGGTGAGGCAGGACCACCAGGGGCGGCGCGTGGGGCGGCGGCGGTGGCGAACCCGAAGGTGGTGGAGGAGAAGGTTCCGCCACCGGCGGGGAGGCCGGGGGTCGCCGGGGTGAGGACGACCAGGTGGTTAGGCACCGGCCTACACAAGGAGGACTGGAGCATGGGAGCAACCCCACAGAGGAGGGAGCGGGGAGGCGGAGGGAGATGTGACGGCCACGGAAACGGCTCCTACGGAAGGACTCAACAGTGCGCTTGACGGAGGGAACTAGGTGCCAGCGGGGGCTTCACTCATGTTCCATCTGCAGAGGAACTGATTATCAACAAACTATATATAGCACGATAGCATTACTGTGAATAATTCATCCTTTTGTTTGATGTTTTCAAGAGAACTTTTATTTGATGTTTTCAGGGAAAGTATTAAAAATAAATAATTAACATGCAAATCATAAGTTTATCATTCTGTCAGATGGTGCGAGCTCCCAGATGGAAAGTATTAAAAAGAAATAATTAACATGCAAATCGCCGGAGCTTTTGCTTGATAGGTCTTGCTGTCTTGCTTACTTCAAGGGCGTGCTCAGCCAGCTTCCTGGGGACACCAGGCATGTCGGACAGGCTCCATGCGAAGATGTCGGCATTGGCCCGGAGGAAACTGGTGAGCGCGAGTTCCTATTTGGGGTCGAGGTCGGCCCCGATGGTGACTTCCTTGGTTGCGTCGGGCAGGCCGAGGCAAACTTTCTTCACTGCAGGACTTGCGTCCAATGCAGTAGCTGTGCACTTTTGTTCTGGCACCTCCAGAGTAGTTTGGTCGATCTTGGAGGCCTGAGCGACCATGACCGTTGCTGCGGCTTTGCACGCAGATACCTTGGCGAGGTCGACGGTGTCGCTCTCGCAGTTGTAGGAGACGAGGATATCGTCGTAGACGGACATGATTCCGTTTGGTGCCGGCATCTTCATGATGAGGTAGGTGTGATGCGGGATGGCCATAAACTTGGCCAACATGGGTCGACCAAGGATGGCATGGTAGGAGGAGCGGAAGTCCGCGACCTCGAACGTCAAGTACTCTGTCCGGAAGTTGTCTTCTTTGCCGAAAGTGACCGGTAGGCATACACGACCTATGGGGTATGCAGCCTTGCCGAGCACGACCCCGTAGAAGGGTTCGTCGCAAGCGGTCATCTTGGAGAAGTCGAAGTCCATCTTTCTCAGCGTCTCGGTAAAGATGATGTTCAAGCTGCTGCCCCCGTCGACGAGGGTCTTAGGCAGGAAGGCACCGTCCACTATTGGGTTAATGACCAGCGGGTAGGTCCCGGGGTCTGGTATGTGTACCCAATGGTCTTTCCTGGAGAAAGTGATGGGGTACTCTGACCAACGCAGGGGTTGTGGAGTTTCCGTGTTGACTTGACCGATCTCCCTTGCGCTCGATCGCTGTTGTTTGTTGCTCTTGGCGGCTTGACAGCCACCGACGATGAAGTTGATTTGTCGGTTGGCGTTTTGGAATGCTCCATTAGGATTGCTCGCTTTCGGTGGAGGCGGAGGAGAGGGCTCCTTGCGGCGGTTGCCGTTGTTATTGTGGTCGTCGTAGCAACAGCGATTGTCGCGCTGGTCGTTACGGTGCTCGTCACGACGGTCTTCACGGCGGTCGTCGCGGTGGTAGTCGTCACGACGATCATCACATCGGTCATCGCGGCGATAATCGCGGCGATAATCACGGCGATCCCGATCGTCGTTGCGACGGTAGGGTCTTCGATCGCGGTAGTCACATCGATCAGGTTGACGGTTACGGTTGTCATAGCGGCGGCCATTGCTCTGGTCGTCGTTGTTGCCGCTCTTGGTCTTCTTTGGCTCCGGGGGGTGCGCCTAGGGGAATGCTCCATTAGTTACTCGCATTCCCTCATGGTGTGCTTGGGGTCGCGGTGGAACTGACACGTCTCGTCCATGACGATGTTGAAGTCACCTTCAAGGAAGGTGGAAGGTCTGGGTGGATCAGTCACATAAACCTCGCCAGATCGCTTGCGTGACCTGCCACCCCCGTCATCGTGATCATCGCCCTTGAAGTCGTGTACCACCGCGTCTTGGGTGTCGACAAGCTTGTCGACGTAGGCCATGAGGTCGGCGATGGTGTTGGCATCAGCTTCGTGGATCTTCTCGAAGAGCTTGAGGTTAGTTACCCCCTTCTTGTAGTAGGCTATGACGTCTTCATCCTTGACACCCGCGAGAGTGTTGCGGTTCTCGAAGTAGCGGTTGGTGTACTCACGGAGAGTTTCGTCCTTCCTCATCCGCACTTTAGCGAGATGATGGGTGTTGCCAGGACGGTTGTAGGTCGCTTTGTAGTTGGTTGTGAAGAGCCGTGATAAGGTCGCCCACGAGGTGATGCACTCTGCAGGGAGATTGTCGAGCCACAGGAGTGGTGCCTGGCCCATCACAAGAAGAAAGTATCCTTCCATGTGGTCTTCGTTGCCTCCTGATGCCCGGGTGGTGATGTTGTACATCTTGAGGAAAATACTCAGGTCGGAGCGTCTGTCGTATTTTTCGGGCTGGTTTGAAGTCCTTGGGGTATCTGATCGTCCTGAGACGTCGTCAGAACAGCGGGAAGTTATTGATTGCTCCAGAACCAGATGCTGGAGCATAGGTTGTCGGGATGACGTAGAGGTCGTTAGGAGGGCCATTATCTTGGTCGTACTAGGCACGACGTAGAAGTTCTCGATCGTGCATCTCGCGTAGGTCTGTGGCTTGGATGGGCTGATTGGCGTCAAGGGGATCGGGGACCCCGTTGTCGCGGTCGTAGTTAGCACGGCGTGCTATCTCCACTTCATCTCGTATGGGTTGACGTTGATTGCTCTGGGCACGTGTAGCTTGTGCTGGGGGAGGTTGAGCTCCCGCGTTCTGTCCCGCATTGCCAGCGACGTTCTGCTGCTGGGTGCCAGCAACATTGGCGGCATTGTTGGCAGCATTGTCGGCGGCATTACCGGCGGCGTTGGCAGCTGGTTTGGCCGCTGCGTTGGCGGCAGCGTTGACCGGTTGCACAACTTCATTCTCACCACCTCCCTCTTCTGGCATGGGCTGAAGGGGAGCATTGTCGTTGTGGTGACGACGATGGCGGGGTCACTCCGACCTACTCCTGGAGTAGGAACTCGAAGCCTATCTACTGTATCCTGGACCTCTTTCTTTGACCTGGGCAGTGGCGATGCGGATGTGAGCTTGTAGACGTGACGACGTCGAGTCGTAGGAGTGTCCGCGAGTTGTCCCAGCTCAGCAAGGGCCGCGCCTAGGTTGGCTTGAGGCGAATTGTAGACTTCATGGCAATCTTGCTCAAAGTCCCTCAGTAGGTCTCTGGCTCGTAGACGATGTCGGCGAGGCTCATTCTCCTGCGGCTGGGGCCGCGGGGTGTTGTCCTCCATCGACGACGTTGCCTGCAGGTTGGCCGCTGGCACCAGGTACGACGTTGCCTGCGGCTTGACCTGGGGCTTGGGCTGCTGCTGTAGCTGCATCTATCTTCTGCTGACGACGCGTAGCTCGTGCGGCATTAGCGTTCTCGCGCTGTATGCGCTACTCATCTGTCTCACCAGCTTGAGGGGGTACGTCGGCGGAGACCACGAGGACCTCTCGATCCGGGATCTCGAACACCTCGCCCGGATAGTTGGGAGAGATGGTCGTTCGGGCGATCTGGAACGCGAGGCAGTCCGGGGACGGCTCACGGTTGATCTGGCGACGATGAGCCGCGATCAGGGGTCGGCGAAGCTTCTTCAGCACACGGCACTGGCGAGCTGTGTGTTTGGAGTCATGGAAGGGGCAGGGGTCGTCGAGATGACCTCTGCAGTTTACAGGGTGTAGAGTCTTGGGTCCAGATTCGATCTGGATCTTGTTCTTCATGTAGCGAGATGCTACATGGGTTGCGTTCGGCAAACCAAGAGGCATGCAGGATGAAGACGGAGATGTCCTGCGAGGGCGCTTGACGCGCTCACAGACCTTGATCGTGTCGGAGAGCATGTCCTCGACACGATCGAGCCTCGCGATCAGATCGCAAGGAGTGGGTGGGTGGGTTTCCTTCAGCAGATCGGATTCGACCTGCTGGTTGGTGGTGACCGCAGCGCTCTTGATGACGAGGCTGGCGGCTAGAGCCGTGGATTCCGCCAGCATTGAGCCGAAGTGGATGTCGATGGGGTTGGCGAGGATGTCCGCCATGCTCTCCGGGAAGATGACACCGCTGGTCGAAGCCATCGAGTTGCACGAAGAACCCTGGATTTCCCCCTACCTGGCGCGCCAACTGTCAGATGGTTAGATCTGCACAGCCCACAGGGGGGTTAACCCCAGTGGTTTAGTTGTTCGGCGGGGTGGAATCTAGGGCTAAGAACTCGAAGGTTGCGCACGAGCACACGGAATACAGAGAACACGGCGAGTTTATACTGGTTCAGGTCTCCGAAGAGTAAAACCCTACGTCCAGTTATCGGTGTAGATTGCTTGAGGATTGCATGATTGTACAAGGGGTCGCCCTACCCACCTTATATTGGCCAGCGGACAAGGTCGGCGCCCAGACTCCTGGTCGGTTACGACCAGGAGACCTAAGTCTAGTTGTTTACAACACTTGCCATATACGTCGGTCTACTTGTCGGAATCCACCGCTTGTCTTGTCTTGCACGCCAAGTCTTGAAGTCGTTTTGGATAAGGTCGTCTTGGAATCTTCTGGAAGGTCTTCAGGAGGTCTTGTGGGTCACCAACTAGGTCGGTTGGGCCCACTATCAGGTCGGCGGGTCTTCTGGTAGGCCAGACCCACTTGTCGGGGACGGCTGTGAGCCTGGTCGGTAGCGACCCAGGGGTACCCATGTCTCACACATTCCTTCAATATACTGCTCAATGTGGGCATGGCCAATTTTTTTGGTAGGGTTGGCATTGGCAATAATCCAAACATGCCCAGTTGAAACCAAAATAGCAAGCTTTATTTATATGGAAAAGTGCTTGCCATTTAAGGATCTAATAAACCTGACAAATGATTAGAGTTTCCAAACATAAATGCTTGCTCAACAAATTAGTAATAGGAAAGCTACACAAACAGATTGGTGAGAAAAATTACTTGTTATTTGCAAAGGTGATACTTGCAGTTCATACAAAATGTCTGAGTTAGCAAAGATAATGGTTATTTTGCTAACCTATATCTAAAGCTCGTGCTAGTACAAGAACTTAAATGCATCACCGAAGTACATTCCAATGATTGAATGATGTTAACCACTAAAAGGTTTTAGACTTGCATGTATCTCTCTTTAGAATCCCTCTCTAGTGCTTGAAACAGTTGCAATCACCCAAGTGATCTAGCTGGTAATAAAAAACAAAACCCTATCAATCAGTGACAAATTTAAAACAGATTTGTATCTGTTAATGAAGAGAAAATAAATATATCATATATTATTTGGAGAGAGAGAGAGAGCGCAACATGAAGGAATGCATTAGAAACAAACCTGTGAGTTATAGGACACAGCTCTGGCCACTGATTCATCGTGGGAATTTATTTGTGGCACCGATTCATCATGGGAATTTATTGAGTACCTTGCCCTAAGATCTAAATTTCCACTTTGTCTGAAAAAGTCATCTGAAAAATACGACATAAAAAAATACCTTTACCCATCAATATTAGAACTCAACACGTAACCACTTTATGAAATAAAAAAGATATGCAAGTGCCACAAATAGCCTACTTCGTGAGGTCAATCATGACAACAAATCCTAACACAGCAGATCTCTAACCCAATCACCAGCCAAAATCGACCAACGCACCAATCATCGGGCCCCAATTTCCTCCCCACTCGAAAACCCTGCATCACAATGGATCCCAGGCAGTTGCTACCGCAGTAGGATTAAGAGTCAGCTTACTCGAGGTATTGTCTTTGAAGAGGGTCCTCCTCCTTGTCAAAAGTCAGTCAGGAGTAGGGCTGGACAAAATGCTCGGTGCTCGTTAGCTCGCTTGGCTCGCAGCTGGCTCAGCTCGGCTCGGTGCGTTTTTCTAACGAGCCGAGCACCACTTTTTGCTCGCGAGCTTAACGAGCGAGTTCGAGCCGGCTCGCGAGCGGCTTGCGAGCTTAACGAGCCAAACCTCCTAGTATGCAGCCCAATAGCCCAACATCACTCCTCAGCCCAATAGCTACAAACCTAATCCCCTCACTTCAGCTCCCCCCACGTCAGGACTTCTCCTCCCTCGCATGCGCCGCCACAACCGTGATAAGCAGCAGCAGCACGCATGCGTCAATGAGCGCGCCGCCACCTCCGCCGCCAGGCCGCCACCTTCCCTCTCCGGACTCATTCACTGCCCTCCCTCTACAACCTCCCTCACTGCCCTCCATCTACTGCTCTTCCGGCTCGATTTTTCTCTGGCGTCGTGAGATATGCCGCAATGGATGGCGAGGAGCGCGAGCAAAGCGAGCAATGAGTCACGGCCGTCCTCCATCGCATCGGTAGCTCCCACGCACACTAGGACACTACGGTCTGGGATTATGGGCTCATCACCTCATCTCATCCTCGATCTGTTTCTATTTTGCTTCTATCTCAATCTTATGGATTTCCTCTTATTTTGCTTGATTTTTCTCGAGGAGACCTCAATCGTGGGAGCCATGTCGATTTTTCTTAATCTAGTGAGGTCTGTGATCTATTTGTGAATATTTTTCCATGGATTTTCTGTATACGAAATGATGAATTTGAAAGTAAATGATGAATGTTTGCGGGCGTCAACTCATATTTCTCAGAGCTCGCGAGCTGACTGAGCTGGCTCGCGAGCTGGGCCGAGCCGAGCCGAGCCGAGCCGAGCCGACATCTCTGCTCGTTTCATTAACGAGCCGAGCTGAGCGTTATCCACCCCTAGTCAGGAGTGCACATCTTGAAGGATGCAAAGCCATTCTGGAGGACCCCGAAGCCCATATCATACCCATGGTTGGACAGTTTTGCCTACATCATCATTTGGCTATCACCGTAGACCTATTCAATACGAACACAATTGAACGATGTAGACATATATATTTAGGTACCCAAAGTGTTCTGCACTTCTGATCTTTGAGCATTAGTATTGCGTTTCAAGTAAAAGAAAGTCAACTTACTCCCTCGTCCCAAAATCATGTCCTTTTAGGATTCAAAATTTGTCCCAAAAAGCATGTCATTTTACTTAATTTGGTATGTGTGCATGCGCATGCCAACATGCAACAATCAATTAGCACTAAATATAGCAATTAAATAGCGGCAATCGAGGTCATTAGAACAACAAGATTTTTGGGACGGAGAGAGTACATTGTTTTGGTTAAGTTCTAAAATTATCTCTTCCAAGAAAGAGTCCTTCATGTTTTGTTCTACACAAGCTCATTGAAGCTTGTCAACTGTGATATAACCACTTCCATCTTTCTCGAAGTAAAAGCGGCATCAAGTGCTCTTCACGCTCTATTCCGTTATGTGGCACAATTGCAGCAATAAATTCTTCATAATTGATTGACACATTATTGTCTTTACCAGCCTGCCAAAAAAAACTCAGGAACTTTAGCCAAAGCACTTCAGTGAAGCAGATGTTATCTAAAAACAGATGCATGCCATACAAGAACAGAGGAGAGTCTGCTACTATCCAATAAAGGCATCTTTCTTATAAGATTCTTTGCACTTTCTGATATCTTAGGCCATGGGTCTGAGTCAATAGCAATGTGCCCCTTAAGGACAGCATCAAATATTCCGTGTTGCGTCTCTGATAGAATAAATTACATTCATTAGCTAGCCATTCCGATTCAGAAATACAATCTAACTACTATAACACTTGAGAATAGAAGTGTAACCTGCCCAAAAAGGTGGGACCCTACTAATAAGCAATAAATAGACTATCACCGCAGCTGACCACACATTACCTACAACGTGATGTATTACATCGACATTATCATCTGCAAACCAGTAAGACCGAATCAAACCTTGCCTCCACACCCAGCGCTGCTTGTTGCCTCCTCGGTGCGCTGTCGGAGATCCCATCTTGCCAAAGTGCTTTTCCTTGTCACCATAAAGCAATAAAAAACTTATCCACAGATATTCAGTCAAATATTACAGTAGAAATTAAATTTTCTCCAGAAACACATTAACATATTCTGTTTTACCTCCGATTATATATGGTCTCATATGCAACAATGACATTAACTGATATAAATATTAAATCGGAGTGGAAAGTCCCCCTTTTGTAATACTAAATATGTTATGGAACAGCTAGAACTGAAGTAGGAACAGGACTGTAAATTGGAAACGCCTAGCCGGGTAAGAAACCCGGCCAGATCACGAAAGAACATACCCTCACAGGAACTCTATTATTCTTCGATGCCTCTAACCCTAAGACCTAGGCCGTCTTTATAGACTAGGTGCCCCTGCTAAACCCTAATCCCCATGGGGTACTGTTCACACAGCTACCATACATGTGAATAGTACTATGGGCTCCCTTTTGGGGCTTACTCAGCCCACACAGGCCCAGCCCACTACCATAAGACTACTCCCCCCATTTTTAAGCAGCTCGCACTCGAGCTGCCGCGGGAGGATGACTTGACTCAGCACACATCTATCACCTAGCAACAAGCCTTTTACATCTCGGCTTATACTCTTATTATTGACCAAGACACTAAGTCCCAACTCTTTATTTGTGCCACGTCTGATTGTTGGGCACCATCATGAAGCACGGAGAAATAGCACAGGGACAGCAGCTATTGTCCCTGATGGCCAAGGCCAACTATGATGGCGAATTTTTTATATATATATATATTTTAATCATTTTGCAAAATTATACAACCATTTGAAAATTTATCAGATTTGACCATCAACCGCCGTGCGCCACGGCGGTTGAGGCCTATGCGCCGTGCGCTACGACGGCAGGCTCAACCGCCGTGGGCCACGGCGGTAGGGGTTGTGCAACCGCCGTGGCCCACGGCGGCAGGTCGGCTCACCCCTATAAGAGCCGAAAATTACCCCGGAAATATTATAAAAATTCAGAAAAAAGAAAGAGAGGGTTGGGAAGGAGAAGAGAGTGAGCCGGCGGAGCAGCGAAGCTCTGCCGGTTCTTCGCTTCATTGTAAGTATTTCATCGATTTGAACCCTTTTAGCACCTTTACTTAAGGTTGATTCACTGCGTAATTAGTGATTCACTGTGTTTCTTTAGATCTATAGTATTAAAAATGTCCTGTTTGTAGGGTTTAGGGTTGAGAAGGAGAAGAGAGGGAGGTGGAGGGTGCGGAGCAGTGAAGCTCTGCTGCTTCTTCGCTTCATTGCAGGTATTTCACTGATTTCACTAATTACTATTTCGGTGTACTGTAGATTTCTGTAGATTTATGTATGGTATAGATTTCTGGAGTATAGATCTGTAGTTGTAGTTTATATTACGTAACATATTTACTGTTAAGTGTGTAGATTGCGGCTGATTAGTTTGCTAATTTAGTTTAGATATTAGTCTATTTGTTTCTTAGTCCCTGGATGTAGTATTTGATAGCAGTTATTGCTTTTTATTATGAATCAGACATGTCGGAGACAGTCACAATCAAATTGTATTATGGAATTGGAGAAATTATATATGGTCCACAAGGAGTTGACTTGTCAAATTATAGTTCAATTGAGAAAAATGTTAAAAGAGCAGCAGAAAGAACTTGGGAGGGTATAACCAACTGGCTGGTCAAGGCATTTGCAGTAGATTTAGAGCACCAATGCCTGTCGGTGATGGCACTAATCAACAGAAGTGAACATGTGTATTGGGAGCTCGTGCCACTTGAAGGGACTCCACGATGGAGGAGTTTTATCAGAAATGCATGCCGAGTTGGTTTGCCTGTGATTTTGTTTGTTCAAGTTTTCCAGAAGGGTGGGTCTAGCAGTCAAGTGCATGAGGAAGCTGAGGATGTGGACGAGGGGGAAGGTGGTGAAGAAGGGGAAGGTGCTGAAGAAGGGGAACAACAAGAGGTGGAAGAAGGGGATTCTGAGGGTGAGCAGACATCTAGAGGTTATGTTGTCACTGGTGTTATTGATGAGGGAGAAGGAAACCCAGAGGTGATGAGACAATATCAGAGAGAGTTAGAATTTGATGTACGTGCATTGGAAGAGGACTCTTTAGATGATGATGATGATGATGATCAGTCTGAGGATCATGTGCCCTGGGATTGGCAGAACTACGATTTCTCACAGTGTACTGTTAATAGTGTTGAGAATGTGCCATGGGAGTACATGGAAAATGAGGTTACAGTAGGCGCTATGTACCCTAGTACTGCACATGTGAAGGATGCAGTGAAGCAGTGGTCCACCTTGACTCTACACAGGGACTTGTACTTTCGGAATTTGTAATATTTGAACTATTATTTCTTGTACGAACTTATGCATGGTATTGTATTGTAATGATTGAACTTCTATTTCATGTCATCTTAATTATGTTGACTCATTTGTATTATTTTGCCTATGATTGTTCTCATCTTGTTTTGCAGATTTGTAATGGCCTCCTCAGGTCCTGAGTTAGACATGGAGTTCCTCACGAAGAGGAAGGACAATGTCGAGGTGCCACAGGGGATCGACACTCCTATGTGCTTTTGCGGTGACAATTGCAAGCTTGTCAGGTACACGGTCCTGGGGTACGCCTACGGGATGAGGTTCTTCATGTGCACCAACTATGTGCACGACCCGATCCAGCCATTCGACCGCAACCTTAAGGACTTACTACATTTCTCGGTTATTCATTAGTCATTTGTGTTTTATTATTTGCTGACATGTCTTTGAAAAAAAGACTCCACCTCCTCTTTGTGATTTCATGCAGTGGCTAGATACCGAGCAGTCTGACTTCGACAAGAGGTACGTCGAGGGAGCTGCCCGTGATGCTAGGGATAGGTGGTTGCGCATGGTTGAGTGGGAAAAGAGAGAGGAGAAAAAGAAGGAGGAGCAGAAGGAAATGCGCCATCGCCATGAGATGAGAGAACGTGAAGCGGCCCAGGCCCGTGAAGCGGATAGAGAGAGGAAAAGGGAGAGGGCTCGCCGAACCAAGGAAGCTGGGCCAGATACCATCAGGAAGAGGAAATATCCCCGTTCAACTCAGTAGACCTAGAGTATTAGTCGAACTATATCAAATAATTCCGGATTTCATGACATCGTCAACTGCATTAGTCCTCGGTTTGTATCATTAAGAACTTTAATCAAACTGCATTAGAGTGTGTTTTATCTGTTACATGTGTTTCGTTACAGTGATTGTCATATGCAGATTCGGTGTGTTTCCTCTGAGTCATTGATGCGTTCCCCTCCCACGGATCGACTGGCCCACAATGCGACAGTACCCTAGTACTAGGGTGTGCTTTCTCTGAGTCACTGCTTTGTTTCCCTTCCCACGGATCGAAGGGCCCACCACCCAGCCAGTCTCCTTCTTCTACCTATATGTAGCACCATTCACTCCATTGCCTTCTTCTCACAGCATTAGGCAATGGCTTCATGGAGTGGGGATGAACACGGTTTTGGTCCTGAGTTGTGGCATCAGCAATCAGAAGAATTCGTAGCCAATTTCCCACTGAAAGGCAAGAGTGACTACAGATCGATGCGTGATGTTAGAAGCTACGCACTGAAGCAAACGGTGTTGTGGCCTAAGTGTTCGCACAGTGAGTTTTGCGTGATGCAAGTGTACTAGGGATGGAACAACTCCGGTCACCGCTTCTGGCACTACCCATATGCATGGGTAAGCAATGTCCACAAATTTGTTTATCATGTTTCTTTGGTTTGCTAATGTTTTCTTGCCTTTTGCAGTACTCCACCCAACCAGAGAACTACGGTTTCTCGCAATGGGTGGATTCACCAGCTATTGGTCCCTCGACTACCTAGAGGACTTCATCATCTACAACCAGAAGCGGGAGCTGTCAGAGGCACTGGCTTCTCTAGATCCATCATCTAGCGCAGGAGACGACCTGTGCTGCAAATGTTCGACCTGCACTTGTGAATGCCACAAGAAGAACCCCCCCCAAAGATTGGTCCCCTCCACCTTCACCACCTCCACCACCAGCTAGGTACTATTACATGCCTTCCCAGCACTCCGGTGGCTCTATGCTCTCCGGGCAGTTCTCGTATAACTAGATGAATTAGGAATGTTGTAATCAAATTTCTAAATTCCCTAAGACATGTTATCAGTATGTAAGGCGCTTTGTTAGGGTTGTACAAGCGCCGTACATGCCATTGCAAATGTGTGTGTTTTCTCTTCTAAATATTAAAAAAAACCCAACCGCCGTGGCCCACGGCGGTTGGGCTCATGCAACCGCCGTGGCCCACGGTGGTTGCATGGCCGCTGCCTGCCGCCGTGCAGCTCCTGCAACCGTCGTGGGCCACGACGTTAAGCCCAACCGCCGTGGGCTACGGCGGTTGGACCTGCAACCGCCATGGGCCACGGCGTCCGCCGTGGCGCACAGCGGTTGGTGGTCAAATCTGATAAATTCTCAAACGGTCATATAATTTTGCAAAATGATTAAAAAATATAAAAAAAATTATATGATGGCACCTCCTGGATCCCAGCAAATGAGCCCAGCATATGGCTTCTCACGGGCTGCAGGCTGGGTAATATTGCAGCCCACTGGCCCACAAAGCTTTACCACGCACGCAGCAGCCCACCCCCAAGACCACATCCGTTGACCTGCTCGTTAGGCCAGCTAAAGTAACCACCGCCGCCGCTGCCGTCCTCAACAAGAATGGCCTCCAGTTCTTCGCGTTCGCCGGCAGTTGAGAAGAGGACGAATCGAAGCCAACAAGCAGCGCTGCAGTGCGGATGGAAGATGGGATCTTCAACAGCGCACCATGATGAGGTCGCAGCGGACGACACCACGTGCGGAGGCGAACTCGCGGTGGTCGGCACCCCCCAAGTAGGTGTTGCGGGTGCGGGTCCAGCAGCGGCACAGTGAGGGCCGACCGGGCGCCGAGGTCAAAGGCCCCAACCTTCCTGAGATTGCCGCTAGGGCCCTCGGTGGCTGCAGCGAGCAACTGGTCCGGTTGGGTGAGGCCGAGTGCCTCGATGGAGATGGCGGCAACGATGTGCTTTGCTCGGAGACGGACGTGGACAAGGGCGCCTCTACCACAGAGGCCGCGGCGGTGACCTCCGCCTTGACCATCAGGCCTGGAGATGGTGACGACATCCTAGCCCTCTGGTGCGGCAGTACGTAGAGAGGGGCGGATCTATCGGGGTCAGCTGACCCCAACAAATTTTGTAAATCCTTCACTAAATCACTGTGAAAATAGAGAAAAAACTCTATCACACACTGAACTCGACCCTAATGACCCTGGTGAAGTTCTCAGGTAGATTCGAAGAGTAGAGAGTGCCCTTGTCGAGCCATCGAGGTTGAGGCTCGACAGGGACGAGGGTGCCTTCGCCTTTTCGTCAGCCCGTGACGGCTTCTCCGAAGATGCCAATGGTGCTGTCTTCATCGAAGTCACCGCCGGTGCAAAGACAACCATAGGGGCTGCCACGAGCAAGGCACCAGTGCGCTTGCCAGCCCATGTCGTCTCCACGCTCGTGATCCGAGCGTCATGGTCGTCGAGGCGGGCGTTGATGGCATCAAGCATGGCAAGGGCGAGATCGATATTGGCAGCGATGAGATCGAGCTTGGTGGAGAATGTCTCAGGATCGTCGCCAGGGCCGGCCATGGATGGCGATGCCTCGACGCTCCAAATTGTTATGGAACAGCGAGAACTGAAGGAGGAACTGGACAGTTGACAACGGGATAAACCAGGGGTAATCAACTTAGCCCCTAATCCCCCTATCTACAAGGCTAAGATGGCCCACAGTCGTGATGGCCCAACATCAACTCCAGGAAAGTAGGCCCACCATCGTCACTCAGCATAAACCCCGTATTGCCCCAAAGGTCTGGCTCCGACTTAAGCGTTTGCCCCGCGCGACCTAAGAAGGCGCCCTGGCCTTATGGCTACCTCGGGGGAGAGCTCCGCCTCGCACGACCTAAGGCCCCGCTTCCCGCAACCGAACGCCGGGGCCACCCCCTGACAGGGGCCACAACGTGGCGAGAGTGGCTTCGTGCCGCCTGGGGGCGTGCCAGGGTCACAGGGCGGGAGGATCCACACTGTCAGGCCATGATGAGATTTCCCGGGCGTGGGAGGGCTGCTGTGAGGACGTCCCATCACGTAATGCATTACAGTGGCCAAGGACAGGTGAATCCTTTGCGGATAAGTCATCGGACGACGCGTTCTGACCAAGCAACTATCAGAGGCAAGGTTGGGGCATGCGCTGGAAGCCTTCGACCTACCAAACATGGATGATAGTAAGTCGGGGAGCAGCCGCCTCTGGGTAGGGGCTGCCACCTACGCCGCCCTACGAGGACTACCGCGTCTAGCTAGGCGTACAACGCCAACCGAAGACGAAGGTCAACACCGAGGCACTGATCTGACGACTGTTCCGGAACTATTACTACACTATAGCAGGACATGATTTTACTTACTTACCCCTTGTACACCTGAACCCCTTGAACTATAAAAGGGGAAGCGGGTATCGTGAAAGGGACACATCAAGATCACGCGATCAATCAGACAAGAAACAAGAAACCGATCACACCACACAACAATTCGCTCACGACCACCACACGCTCACCACCACCTCAAGAGACTCAGGACCTGCTCCCTTTCTCGACCTAAGCTTGTACCCTCTATTACAAGCCCCCTGGGCATATAGAACACTTCCCCGAACTAGACGTAGGTGTTGGCATTTCTTAACGTCATTGCTAAGTTCGTTAGTTCCTAGCAACAACACAAAAAATGTTGATGGTAATCCTAACAATCACACAGAGTTTGCAAGCGCACGGATATACCATTGTAGCATTTCCCCCAAGGAGTATTCCAAAGGGTATTGAATCCAAGGAAGGCAAGGTCAGATTAACAAGACCACCACAATTGCAATGAGTATAAGTCATAAACAAGAGTAAATCAGATTCTCAAATACAGGGGTAAGATATGATAATAGTGAGGTAGTGTGAACACACTTGAACTCGTTCTCTCATTGGTACACTACGGCTTAGGAGGTAACATACGAGTTAGCTCTAGGTTCTAAGGTACTATACACATAAAGTCAGCAGATACAAATAAGTCACACTAACATCGTACGAATATCAGCTCAACACCTAGGCACAAACGGGGAGCTAACCACTCGCGTCGCTTCTGCACGAGGACGGTTGTTAGACTTTAGACTCCTACAGCGTACCTAAACATGGAGGATTACAAAGCGTCCAACGGCTGTCACTATCGTGACCTACCTCAAGACAAACCATGGAGCACGATCATATGCAACGCAGCTACTCAACCCAAGCACCATGCTTGCGTTGTTAACTAGACACTGATCGGCTCGGGCTATTGTGACGCAGGTCTGTGCCACTAGATAACTGAACAAATCACCTATGCATGCCAGCACTACTTTATATGAAATAGTTAAATAACTGAAGTAGATCAAAGTCATACAATAAAATAAAGATACAAGAGAACTCATACCTAGATCCCAAAGTAGACTTGGAACCTGAAGTAGAACTACTCTAGCCTACCTCCTAGCGTTGGAAACCAAAAGTGAGAGAGGGGTTGCAAAGTGAGTTGCTAAGAAATGAACCCCCTCTCCTTCTATTTATAGGCCTAAGCACCAGTGTGGAATGGCTGCAAACACCCCGGGGATGGAGTGAGGGACCAACCAGGAAGCACCACGTGGAAGGCCATGATGAGCCGACACAAGGTCGGTTCGGCCGACCTGTGGGGTCGGCCGACCCTTGTGGGCCCACCTCGGCTTGTGCTTTCTCGTGGTGGCTGTCCGGTGGGTCCTTAGGTCAGTTCCCGGTGTCCACTTGATTTTGAGGCAGTTTGGGTGCCTGTGGGCCCTTCAATCCATGTGACGTCCACGTGTCGCCCTCTGATTTGTCGGGGTGTGCCTCCCTTGGATTGATGACATGGCTTGCATGCATGGAATCCTAAGTGACAGCCCCTCCTTGGCTGAGGTGACATGGCATGGACCATGGAAGGTGAGTTTGTCACTTCTTTTATGCTTATTTTCCTGCAATCAAATAATCTCCAAGGACAAGTGGAACTACATTATTCTTAACTAAATGCGTGCAAGAAATGCCTTTTGCTCCTTTATTCATGAGTAAATTGATGGCGAAAGTAAGCACTTAACAGTCATCAACAACTCCCCCAAGCTACCCTCTTGCTCGTCCAGAGCAAGACACTAAGGACTTAGGTTGGTTGATCAGGAGTTGCTACGATGTTGTATTCCTAATTTATGACAAGCATACAACTAGGTATTCTATCAAGAGTTGAAAGAGTTGGAATTGATCTTACCTTTCGCTTGATTGATATGGGGCGTGTAGCTTCACCTGCCTTTGGCGGTTGAGAGATAGAACTGTTATATAAAAGTTGCCAATCGCATGTACCTTGATCAGTTATCAATCCAGAGGTTTTTGCAGGTTTTCAAAAAGAAATCAAAGTTCCTCAATGATACTATCGGATCACTCAATGTGTATGGTTCCTCACCAAGGCATTGTCTTGCCTTCTTTCACCACCTACTCCTAGTAAGCTTATATGTGGAGCTATAGGTAGGTAGAACATGTGGCATACCTGTTTCTCATATATTGTCGAGTCAAAAACCGGATCCTTGGGAGCAATGAGTCATACAACCTGATCAAGATGTGCATGTGTGTGTATATGGTGGATGGGGAATGAACTCCTCTTTTGCATGATTTTCTCCTCTCTCCTTTTTAAAGATTTTTTAGACTTGTGCTATGTCTTTTTCTCTTTTCTTTTCTTTCTTTTTTTTGCATGCCTTTGAGCATGTATGTTTTCTTCTTTATTTTGTTCACATAGCCCATAGCTTTTCTTGAATATTTTTGGTGAGGGATGAATCATGAAGAATGCGCGGAGCTTTATTTGTGGAATGAATGGGGGGATGGATGATATGATGGTTACTGACCCCCAGTGTAGAAGTCTAGCATGTGGTGGTTGTGTACGTAATCTTGATCATAGGAGCATGACAAGTTTCTCGCCGAGGGTCACAACAATTCGACAAGACTCAATGAGGAAATCAGGTAGCATATGTGGAAGCTAACAAGCGCTAGAATCTACATATGGCCTTGGGTAGGAATTTGTCATCATTGAGGAACTTATCATTTTATCATTTTTCAAAAGAAAACTCCAGAAATCAAATATCACTTAGCACTAGCTCATAGCAACTCTATTATACCATATCATACCTCACAACAACCTAGGCAAAGTTCATGCTTTTTGCTACCCACAAGTTTCAAGCTAAGGTTTGATCATGCAAGCCAACTAACTCAAAACTTAAATTGGATACTAAGTTGTAAGCAAGGCACACAAGAGGAATCATATCAACGATGAGAACGAAAGCATTCTTACCGCGCATATGGAAGCAAACTAATTTGGAAAGAAAACAAATATTTTTGGTCTTTTTATTTCTTCAGATTTTTATGTGTTTTTATCATGTGAGAAAAACAATTAAAGATACAAGTTACCTCAGAGTGGGGGACCTCCCCCAAGCTAGCTTCAGGCTCACTGCTATGGAGGGGGAAATCCCATCCATGTAGAAAGCCCTCTGCTCCTCCAACTGCTGATGTTGTGCTTGCTCCATGGTGTACGAGACAATGTTCTCAAGAGAGATTGTCTCTAACCAATTGAACAGGATCACAGAGAGTAGGGAGCAAGGGTGGCTTGCTTCTTCTCTTGTCAGAAATTTATTAAATTGGGAAGTGAGGGATAACTTACTGAATTTCCTCTCGATGAAGAGCTCCTTAATGTCCATGGGTTTCTGCAAGCTTCTGATAATTGAGCATCTGTTCCTTTCTAGGACGGAATTCGAACCTTTCCTCCTTGCCATTTATGTGGAGTATGATTAAACCCGCTCCAACATCAATGTGTGCTTCAGCCGTACTTAAGAACAGTCGCCCAAGTATGAGCGGCGTTTCTTTATCAACGTTCATATCGAGTACCACGAAGTCGACGGGGACAAAGCAATCCCAGATTTTAACCGGTATGTCCTCGGTGATCCCCGCTGGGTATCGAATTGATGAGTCAGCGAGCTGCAGCTGCAAAGTGGTTGGGGACAATTCCATATAATTTAATTGATCAAAAACTACCTTAGGCATAACGCTGACGCTTGCTCCAAGGTCGTAGAGAGGATGGTCAAAACGTTGTGTCCTGATCATGCAGGTGATCGTAGGACACAATGGATCCTTCTTCTTTTCAGGAATACGGTTGAGTATAGCAGCGCTACACTCTTCTGTGAGCTTTACCACCTCTGACATGGGTAGAGCTTGTTTCTTGGTGAGAATGTCCTTAAGGTAGCGTGCGTATGTGGGTACCCGCATTGCCTCAAGAAGTGGAACGTTGATGTAGACCTTCTGGATCATATCAACAAATCGAGTGAATTGTTAATCCACCGTCATCTTTCTATTTCTCTAAGGGAATGACAGTATATTTGTCACGATGAACTCAGGCTTCTCTGCCTCTCCTTCAGGTACCCTTGTTTCCACGGGCATTCTTCTTCCTGGTGCGTGCTCCCTTATATCAGAAGGGCCCTTGCTGGATTCCTCAACTTCTCTCGTGCTCTTCTTACTAGTCCCTGCATGGTTAGGATAAGGCAGATCACGAGTGGTCTTACCCCCTCTCGTGACTACTGCTTTTGCATTTTCAACTGGGGAACCAGAGCAGCTACTTGAGCCAACTGGGTTTCTATCACTTTGTTAAAGCTTAGCTGGTTCTTAAGAGCAGAAGAAAGGCTATCAATTTTAATGTTGAGCCATTCCAAAGCCTCATCATAGGCAACTATTTTCTTATTAAAGCCATCATTAACCTTAGCTTGCCCAAAAACAAGATCTCTCAAGGAAGGTTGGTTTGAGTTGAAAGAATTACCTTGAGTACCTCCTTGATAATAAGTGCGTGATTGATTCCAAGTTTGACCTCCTTGTGGACGATAACTATTGTTATTACCATTCATGAACATCACATCCTCCTGAGTTGCAGGACAATAATTCCCTAAATGCCCAGTGTTACCACAGACTTCGCAGGTCATGCGAGAACCCATAGCTTGAGTAGTGGTGGCCATGGTAGCCTTCTCATTGGTCAGATCATCCATTCTTTTCATCAATAGATCCATCTTGGCGTTCAACATATCTGCTTCCTTGACGGTATATGTACCCCTTTGACGTGATTGGAGCCGATCATCACTCCACCCTTGGTTGGAGACCATCTTCTCAATAAGTTTGGTTGCATCGGCAATAGTAAGTGAGAAGAAAGCTCCTCCAGTAGCAGCATCAACATGTCCTCGGACTGTCGGAGTCAGCCCATTATAGAAGTTTTGGAGAATAAGCCAGTTGTCCATCCCATGACGAGGAGAGGCTAAGATATATTCTTGAAGCCTCTCCCAAGCTTCTGGGATAGTTTCATTTGCTGCTTGCTGAAAACTCGAAATCCTTCCCCATAGAGCATTGGTTTTACCCAACGAAAAGAACTTCGTGAGGAATGCCACCGAACATTTTGCCCAAGTAGTTATCTCCTCACGGTTTGCATAGAACCACTGCTTCACCTTTCCCAGAAGTGAGAACAGAAACAGTCGCAGGCGAAGCATCTTCCTCCACTCCTCGTATGGTGAAGCTGCTGCACAGCTCTAGGAACTGTTGCAAATGGGCCCTCACGTCTTCATTTGGATTGCCACAGAATGGGCTAGCCTTTACCATCATAATGAGGCTAGTCTTGATCTCGAAGTTTTCGTTCCCAGTGTTGATCTCGGGGCTTGTCAACACCTGATCAGCAGAGGGAGCAGAGTACTCACAGAGAATCTTCTCGGTCATAGGAGTTGATGTGGATGGCACTAAGGAAGTTGGTTCGACTTCCAAACATACACACTGAGGAGAACCGAAATGGGTTCTAGCTCTCCTTACGAGTGACTCAGGATCTTCAGTGAAATTCGACGGTAAGTTGAAACTAGTCATGCACTACCTGTCTTCATCATCCAAAGACAAAGAAGACAATCAAGGTTAGCCTGAATTGAGAATTGCTTTACCCCGTCATGATTATAAACATATGCAAAGTGTTGTCATGTTATCCTAATGCCTTCCCCGGCAACGACGCCAGAAATGCTTGTTGACATTTCTTAAAGTCATTGCTAAGTTCGTGAGTTCCTAGCAACGACGCTAGAAATGTTGATGGTAATCCTAACGATCACACAGAGTCCCCAAGCGCACGGATATACCATTATAGAATTTCCCCGAAAGAGTATTCCAAACAGTATCAAATTTGAGGACCGGAGCGTCCGAGGACTGGTGGATGGTTGCTCCTTGCTGTGATGAGTGATTAAAACATGGTGTGGACTGACTCTTGGCCGAGTATTGCAGGTGCAGGTTGCGGCTTGATTCGTGTTGATGCAGGTGAAGAGTGGGTGCGAAAGGTCTTAGCCTTGCGGGGCCTTCTAGTAGTGGAGAGACAAGTAGGCTTGGCTCGATGGACCCGGTGGCCGAACGGGATCAAGTGCGGGCCGCATAGTGGCAAGAAAAGCAAGACGAAGTCGTCGACTGGAGCCGGTGCAGGGTAGCGGCTCACGACCGGAGTCTGCACGCGGGGTTTGCGGCGGGTCACCACAAAACCGTCAGGTTACTTGGTTGAGCCAGAAAACCAAGACCGGAGGCTCGACGGGTAGAGACGGGATCCGGGTGTGCCGAGAAGCTTCGATGCCAGGGGACACGTGGCGGGATGGTAGGGCTTGCGTCGGGAGGACGCGGACTACGGCGAAGGCGTGGCCGCTCGATGAAGAGGAGTGCTACTTGACCATATTGCCCCTGAGGGGTTTGTATCTCTGTTTAAATTCTAGGGGTAGCTTGGTCATTTGCCCAACCCAGAGGGACTCCATATATATAGCTCTAGGGTTTCTGGGCAAACCATCCTCCCGGACTGCTTCTCGCTTTCCTGCTCCATAGGCTTAGATTTTCTTCACCGTTTTGTAAAGAATCTGACCTCTGAGTGTATGGAAGCTTTCATGGTTGCGTCGATTTCCTTCTTGTGGCTCGAGTGATTTTCGTCTCTTTTTCGAGCTATTTTCGTTGGATTTTCGTGCGTGGCTTGTTCCTCTAGTTCCAAGGTGTTTGGGTTCGTATTTCTTTGTGGAGATCATGGATAGATGCCTTGTGCATCTTTGTGCTTGATCTTGACCCCTCAAACTCCGGATTTGGCCTTGGATTTGAGGATTTCGGGTGGATTCTTTGTGCTCGGTTGTGATTCGATTCCCGGCGATTTAGTTTTTTTGAGGCCTCAAGTTTTTGGGCATAGCATCCCCTAGGGACGCTTCACATATCCTCTAAATCTTGTCTCAAGAGCTCAAGTCGTTTGGGAGATTGGGTGATGGATTTGGAGGGTTGACTTCGCGGGTTCGGGCTATTTCTGCTCTGTTCACGGCTTGCGGACTGTCCGCGCGGGGCGTGTTCATTGGGTGTTCGTCGCGTGTTCTTGAGTTCGTGAGCACGAGTCGTTTCGATCTGCGAAAGGGTTAGGGTTTTGTTGCGTGTTGTTTGCGGACCGTCCGCCTGCACGTCACGGACTGTCCGCCCAGCTCGGACTGTCCGCGGACACCTCCCGGACTATCCGATTTTCCGAGGTGCGGTACTGGAGGTTCGGTTGGTTTTTATAGACTGTCCGCCAAGTGGTCGAGGACTGTCCGCCAGGCTCGCGGACTGTCCACCGTACTCCCACGGACTGTCCGCCCAGGGCCTTGCAGATTTGGCTAAGTCCATTGCTTCTTGATTCGTGCTTCCGCTTTGGGTTGTGTTTGGACTTGTTCCTAGGGTTGGTAGGTCTGTTGTGACTACGCTACCTTGGCAAGCTCGTGTGGGAATCCTTGGTTGTGAGTTTGGGACATAGTTGAGTTCGACTCTTCGGATTAGAATTTTTATCGGCTCCCATTCACTCTCCCCCTTCCTCTCTGGTCGCCTAATCGGTCCTTCAATTGGTATCAGAGCCGGTTACGGATCTTAGTGATTCTAACCAGTCTAAGATCCAAAGATGGCATACCAGGAACGGGGTTCGGGTCCTCCACACTTTGATGGTAAGAACTACCAGATGTGGCAGAGGCGGAAGGCTGCTTTCCTCCGCGACAAGGGTCAGATCCTTTGGGATGTTACGGTGAACACAGCTTATGTTCATCCGATTAACTTCATTGCTCCAGGATCGTGGGATATGCACGATGCCAACAACAAGGCGGTCGACTACTTGTTTCGTGCTCTGTGTCAATCCGAATTCGATCGGGTTCAGTCAGAGGACTTGGCCTGTAGGATTTGGGAGCAGCTGAAGAATGCTCATGCTGGGAACGCTCAGGTTCAGGCTCGGTTGTTTGCGACCTACCGGAGAGAGTACGAGAACTTCACTCATATCCCTGGTGAGTCCATAGACACCATGTTCCAGCAGTTCACTATGATTGTGAACAACATGAGGGCTAATGTGGCTGCGCTCCCGTACGATGATCATGACAGGGCTGTCAAGCTCCTGCACTCTCTGGATCGTACCTTGTGGAGTGAGAAGGTCGAGGCCATTCTGGAGTCAGACAAGTATGAGACCCTAATGGTGGACGAGCTGTTTTCCAAGCTCAAATCGTCCGAGGTGGACCGTGGGGTGCGAGCAAGGATCGAGAACCCGACTGACCCCCATAGTCTGGCTCTCGTTTCTGGAACAAGGCCTAACACTAACCTGTCCTCGAGACAGTTCTCTTTGTCTTGTCTTGTGTCTGTGACAACCCGCCCGGGAAAATACCGTACTATCGCCTAAACCAATCCACTTTGGCCATTAAGCCACAGTAAAGTATCATCCCGTCGTTAGTTGCTGAGTTAACACCCGGTAAATCACTTGGATATCACACAGAGGATCGAACATATGCATTAAAACTCACACGAAGGTGAGTCCAGAGTACAAACACAATTTAAATCCAAATCTGCCCCGAAGGGTTTAATTATTACAAACCAATGTTCACGACATGATAAGTAAAGGTTCAGAGTTCGAAAACAGCGGAAAAATAAACTAGCGATACGATAAACATCACAGGAGGCCGTCCGTGATGCCATCACTCGTCGTCATCCACCCATTCCAGCTCCCAGCCGGGTGGGATCTCTCCAGGCCAAACAACACCTGCAACCACATTTATAAAGCAAGGCTGAGTATACTAATACTCAGCAAGACTTAACCGTCGGGTGACAACTACATCACCAAACTCTAGACATGAGAGGCTTTTTGGTCGGTGGAGTTCTTTTGCTGAAAAGCAACAAAGAGTAGGTCCTTACTTTCAATATTTTAGCTCAAATTCTAGTTAATTACCATTTCTAAGTGGGCCAACTAATTCAATCAAGGATTGTACAATACAATTAATCCACGCAGCAATATTCACATAATTCCATCATTAAGGGATATCATGGCCAGTTGATTAAGCAGTCTCAGATAATGGTGAGAGGCCGACAATCGATTGATTAAACCCTTGCAAGGTAAACCTAAACACATGGAAGAATGCATACCCCAAGAAAGTCCAAACAAAAATGAAACAGGGTACACACCGACCAGACGGTTCCCATCTTTCTCCGGGTCGGGATCGGAACCTACAGTCCTTGGTACAAGGCTTACTGGTACGTCACGCCGAACCGCCCAGACTCGCACAGGTACCCCACTGTTGCAGGCAGGGGGACACATCATGTCTCCTAGGGGTAGTAGGGAAAGGTTCCCATGCCGTGTCCATCAGGTACTAGGTTTACCGGTCCCATTCCCGGCAAGTGCTTAGTACGTTCAAAAGCTTAGCCCACGAAAGTCACTGGACCGGAGCCCAAATCCCATGCTCTTACCACATGAGCAATCCATTTATAAAGATCTTATGATTCCAACATAAGAACCTATTCTCACGAGTGACGAACATCACTCGACTTGTACCGGTCCTATAGCATAGCAGCTATCGACCTAGCATACTAGTAAAAGAACATAGGTACCTAGGGATCATGCATCTAGTGTTTCAAGTCAACTCCTGAAACGTAAATGCACAAACATAGCAAAGATAATTGCAAAATTTTAAAAAGAGGGTTAATGATCCGGGGCTTGCCTTCGTTGGCAAGGTTGGCCTTGGGCCCTTCTGGACTTTGGTCCAGGTCTTGCTCTACAGCGACGTAGTGCACGTCTCCGTCAGCTCCTCCATCTCCTCCTTCCGGCACGAGCGTACAGCTACCGTTGGGAAGATCTACACGAGGATGCATATGCAAGATTTAATTGACGGTTTTCAGTTAATTAATTTCAAAACAACATATGACAACCATGAAGAGTATGGTTGGCCATATTCATCTTGACAAACACACATTTGGTAAATTATTTCTATTAAAGGAACCACACATGGTGTTTCATTATTTATTCTTTTTGATAGTGACTGTGTACATATTTATAAAATTAAATTAGTTTAATTTCAAAAAATAGCAAAGGGTTGTTCTTAAGCTTCTTAGCATGTTTCACACCACACTCCTAAGGTCATTAGGTGAGGTGTTGGTGATTTTCCAATTTAACTTTAATATTAAGCTTACTTGGCTTCCATTGTTTTCTTATTCATAAAATAAATTCATAAAATTCAGTAGGGTGTTTTTGAAGCACTACAAACTGAACTAAAGCCACTGCACACAAGATTTCACATTCACATGGGCTATAAATTAATTACAACAAAAATAGCAAAATCTAGCTACCAAAGCAAGACAAATGCATATAAAAATAAATACACAACAAATAGATCCCAACTTTCGCTCACTGGTTCTATGACTCAAAACTAAGCTACAAAATCAACAAACACATCAAGAGCTACTCTAGATCTTGAGCTATGCATTTATATTGAAAATTAGGCATAAAACAAGATTAAATATTTCTGGCTGACATAAAATTATGATTAATTCACCAGAGGTGCATTTAGGCAAAAAATGATCATAGCCACAAGTGGAGCACAAAAATCAATTTATTTTTGGCTACAAAAATCATTTATGCAGATTCAGCTTCAATACAAAATAAATCATATTAAAACATTTGCTCAGTAACATTCTGCAATTTCTGGTACAGAAGCTAAGCAAGACATAACACGCAACATATCCAAAATTCAACTACAGATCACTTGTAGATTTTGAACTACAATAGATCTAGGTTTAACTGATTCTTATTTTTCATGCAAAAAGTATCACCCAAAAGTGGGGTCATGCTTTGGGAAAGTTGTAGGGTTCTTCACAAGGAATCCAAAAAAATTGAGTTTGCATTTTTCTAATTTTTCTACGATTTTCTATGAATTTTAAAAGATTCAGCCAAATTACACTAGAGATTAAAGAATCTAATTGCTATCAGGCCCCTGGAAAGATTTGATTCCTCACAAATGTGCCCCTGGTTTACAGATAGACCCCTAGAAAGAATCAAATCCTCGCAATGTGGCCCTCGAGGCAGCCGGCGGCGCGGTGACCGGAATTCCGGCGGCTTCGGCGGCGGTGTCGGCCGGGGAAGAGGTGGGGAAGGGCTAGGAGCTCACCGCGGGTCTGCTGGTGGCCGAAGTTGGGGTGTGGACGATGCCGGCGAGGTCGCGCGGCGGAGGCCGGCGGCGGCAGCCGCTGGAGCGTCTGCTCCGGCGAGGTTGCGGCTCGGCCAAGACAACACGCGGCGCGCGAAGCTGAGTGGGCGACGCAGGGTGGCGTTGAGGAGCTCTGGCCGGTAGGAGATGGGGCGGAAGGTGGAGCTCCGCGCGGCGGCTCTAATGGCGGGTGGTGGGGAGTTCACACGCACGAGGAGAAGCGGCCACACCCTTTTATATGCGGCGAGCAGTGCGTGGGGCATTCATGCTTCGCCTGGAAGCAAGGAGGGACAGAGGACGGGGGCCCCGGCCACGGTGGGGCGCGTGCGGCGTTGCAGGCGGGCGGCGCGGGCGGGGCACGGCGCAGACAGGGCCGGCGAGCGACGTGTGTCGAACGCGGTTCCCCAGGCGAGCTGGTCAGGCGCGGGGTGTGGGGGGGGACCGGCTCGGCGCGTCTTGGCCGTCCAGGCGGCCGGAGGGGGCCCGGACGCCGAGGGTGCAGCTGCGCCGCATGGCGGCGCGCGTGCGCGCTCTGAGGCGCGGGTGCTTGGCGCGGCACGGCGTCGGTGGTGCACATTTCGTTTCACCCTGTTTGATCGGCCTGAACTCGAAATTTTCCAACTAAACTCCAAGATCTTTGAATACCAAAGTTGTAGAGCATCTATAGGAGAACATTTTTCGTAAAGGCCGACCTAGGTTTTGATCAAAGGTTTGAGCATGAACTGCTAGTGAAGTTGCTGTCTTTCATGGCTCGGCAACAATGCAGAAGCTGGCGTTGACCGCATTTTTGAACAATTTCCACTCGAAATTTCACATGCCGCCAATTATGAAAAGTGTGTCCCTCAAAAAGACGAACAACTTTTATATTGGCTGATTTTGAAGTATTTAAGTGAAATTCGGAGAACGCGGCAAAGTTCCAGAGGAGGTTCAAAGAAAACAGGGGTTTTGACCAACATTTGACTAGGGTTTGACCAAGGTTCGACCACAAGGGTGTGTTGACTTGATTAAGAAGATCATTAGTATTGTTGGCTAGGTTTTCGAGGTGATGACCCAGGTTGACCAAAGTTTGACCAACATCAACATGTTTGACTCGTTTGATTCGGTCATTAGCACTAATGTTGCTAATTAAGAACCTGGGGCGTCACAGCCTACCCCCCTAAAAGAATCTCGTCCCGAGATTCGAAGTTCAAAAGACAAGGTAGGGAAAGGTGGTTTTCTAAGATTTCTGAATTACCTTGAGAAACAACCACGATGCGATTATAGGTCAAGGAGTCCTACCATCACCGGTTCAAGGTTGCAAGATTGAAAGCGATGGAGATAAGGATGTCACTAGCAAGGATAGCTTAGGGCATCAAGATGCCTAAACACCAGGGGGTGACAATGATAGATATCACTAGGGATCACAAGTTTGCGTAGAAGATTGCAACTTGAGATTGAACTCTAAGGTCAAGACATGACCCAAACGAAATGGTAAAACAGAAAAACTCTTTTCTCACGCTGGGCAAAACTGGGGTAGTCATGTGTACAAAGGTACAATTGTATGTTAGAACTCGAAACGAGCATACATACATAATGACATAAAGTTCTAGCAGTTGTGAACAAACATTCATGACTTAAAAACCAGAGCCCCAAAAATTTCCAAATTTTACCAGCAACTCAGTGAGGTTATGAAGCACCTTTTTGGTATTCAAAGGTTGATATAGGAAGGTTAGGAAGATGCTCAATTTAATCGAAGTTCAGAGTAGATTTCTAGGAAAAAAAGCATGATAGAGGTTCACTACTTTGAGCATAACTTGAGATATACCAAAGCTATGACCGTGAATTTTTGCGAGCAAAGACTAGATTAGATATGGAGCAACTTTGGTAGAGATCACCTAGGCAATAAGATTCTTGAACAGGGTGCAAAACTCTAAGCAAACAGCCACAACAGATTTTGGACAGCAACTACACCTACACATGAGAGGCTATGCAAAGAATTCACACAATAGCATAACTTCACTTAGAGATCACACAAACATGTATGGGTTCAGTTTTAAGTTTCCACAACTTTTAACATGATGCATGACGTCCTATTCGTCCTCACAAGGCAATCAAGCCAAAAATTGAAGTTAGTGCCGGTGGCAAGGCATGTATACGTTTCTCCCTATAATAGCTAGTCGAGAACTATTCGATGCTCACTTAGCGACTTACGAAATGTGGTTAGTGTACCTGCAGAAGATCACAGAACACATCGAACCTTTCGTGCCAGCACTCACGAAAGCATCCACATACATTACCGTTCACTATAGAAACGGCACCCATGCGTTTATCGCTGCATGGACAGCGTCCAACCTCAGACACTCTCCTTTTGAATGGAGTGCATCCTTGCCTCGCATATTCACAATGCGGAACGTCCACGTATGGCAAGACGTGGCGAGACACAGATGTGACGGTGGGTTCCCATTGGATTAGGTCCCATCCATCCCTCACATGACTTTTATGTGGTACCACCACGTATGGCAAAACGTGATGAACTAGTATGGCTGTGCAAGAAAGTAAGTTTTGACAAGAATAAAATGTGCTGGGAGTTAGCAAAATAAACCATAGATTTTTAAGCCACCTAAAAGAACCAAAAATTCCCTCTAAGGCCTCTCAGTCTATTTCCATCCTTAACGATCCAACGTATTTTGCAAATGCAAACAATCTTGGCAAGTTTTATTCAAAAACATGTGATTAAGGTTATTACTTAAACTCCGGTGCATATAATCTCTCTGATACCAGCTGTGACAACCCGCCCGGGAAAATACCGTACTATCGCCTAAACCAATCCACTTTGGCCATTAAGCGACCGTAAAGTATCATCCCGTCGTTAGTTGTCGGGTTAACTCCCGGTAAATCACTTGGATATCACACAGAGGATTGAACATATGCATTAAAACTCACACGAAGGCGAGTCCAGAGTACAAACAAAATTTAAATCCAAATCTGCCCCGAAGGGTTTAATTATTACAAACCAATGTTCACGACATGATAAGTAAAGGTTCAGAGTTCGAAAACAGCGGAAAAATAAACTAGCGATACGATAAACATCACAGGAGGCCATCCGTGATGCCATCACTCGTCGTCATCCACCCATTCCAGCTCCCAGCCGGGTGGGATCTCTCCAGGCCAGACAACACCTGCAACCACATTTATAAAGCAAGGCTGAGTATACTAATACTCAGCAAGACTTAACTGTCGGGTGACAACTACATCACAAAACTCTAGACATGAGAGGCTTTTTGGCCGGTGGAGTTCTTTTGATGAAAAGCAACAAAGAGTAGGTCCTTACTTTCAATATTTTAGCTCAAATTCTAGTTAATTACCATTTCTAAGTGGGCCAACTAATTCAATCAAGGATTGTACAATACAATTAATCCACGCAGCAATATTCACATAATTCCATCATTAAGGGATATCATGGCCAGTTGATTAAGCAGTCTCAGATAACGGTGAGAGGCCGACAATCGATTGATTAAACCCTTGCAAGGTAAACCTAAACACACGGAAGAATGCATACCCCAAGAAAGTATAAACAAAAATGAAACGGGGTACACACCGACCAGACGGTTCCCATCTTTCTCCGGGTCGGGATCGGAACCTACAGTCCTCGGTACAAGGCTTACTGGTACGTCACGCCGGACCGCCCAGACTCGCACAGGTACCCCACTGTTGCAGGCAGGGGGACACATCATGTGTCCTAGGGGTAGTAGGGAAAGGTTCCCTTGCCGTGTCCATCAGGTACTAGGTTTACCGGTCCCATTCCCGGCAAGTGCTTAGTACGTTCAAAAGCTTAGCCCACGAAAGCCATTGGACCGGAGCCCAAATCCCATGCTCTTACCACATGAGAAATCCATTTATAAAGATCTTATGATTCCAACATAAGAACATATTCTCGCGAGTGACGAACATCACTCAACTTGTAGCGGTCCTATAGCATAGCAGCTATCGACCTAGCATACTAGTAAAAGAACATAGGTACCTAGGGATCATGCATCTAGGGTTTCAAGTCAACTCCTGAAACGTTAATGCACAAACATAGCAAAGATAATTGCAAAATTTTAAAAAGAGGGTTAATGATTCGGGGCTTGCCTTCATTGGCAAGGTTGGCCTTGGGCCCTTCTGGACTTTGGTCCAGGTCTTGCTCTACAGCGACGTAGTGCACGTCTCCGTCAGCTCTTCCGTCTCCTCCTTCCGGTATGAGCGTACAGCTACCATCGGGAAGATCTACACGAGGATGCATATGCAAGATTTAATTGACGGTTTTCTGTTAATTAATTTCAAAACAACATATGACAACCATGAAGAGTATTGTTGGCCATATTCACCTTGACAAACACACATTTGGTAAATTATTTCTATTAAAGGAACCACACATGGTGTTTCATTATTTATTCTTTTTGATAGTGATTGTGTACATATTTATACAATTAAATTAGTTTAATTTCACAAAACAGCAAAGGGTTGTTCTTAAGCTTCTTAGCATGTTTCACACCACACTCCTAAGGTCATTAGGTGAGGTGTTGGTGATTTTCCAATTTAACTTTAATATTAAGCTTACTTGGCTTCCATTGTTTTCTTATTCATAAAATAAATTCATAAAATTCAGTGGGGTGTTTATGAAGCACTACAAACTGAACTAAAGTCACTGCACACAAGATTTCACATTCACATGGGCTATAAATTAATTACAACAAAAATAGCAAAATCTAGCTACCAAAGCAAGACAAATGCATATAAAAATAAATACACAACAAATAGATCCCAACTTTCTCTCACTGGTTCTATGACTCAAAACTGAGCTAGGAAATCAACAAACACATCAAGAGCTACTCTAGATCTTGAGCTATGCATTTATATTGAAAATTAGGCATAAAACAAGATTAAATATTTATGGCAGAGATAAAATTATTATTAATTCACCAGAGGTGCATTTAGGCATAAAATGATCATAGCCAGAAGTTGAGCACAAAAATCTATTTATTTTTAGCTACAAAAATTATTTAGGCAGATTAAGATTAAATACAAAATAAATAATATTAAAATATTTACTCAATAACTTTCAGCAAGTTTTGGTACAGAAGCTAGGCAAGACATAACACGTAACATATCCAAAATTCAGCTACAGATCACTTGTAGATTTTGAACTACAGTAGATCTATTTTTAACTGATTCCTATTTCTCATGCAAACACTATCACTCAAAAGTGGGGTCATTCTTTGGGAATGTTGTAGGGTTCTTCACAAGGAATCCAACAAAATTAAGTTTGCATTTTTCTGATTTTTCTACAATTTTCTATGAATTGTACAAGATTCAGCCAAAATACACTAGAGATTAAAGAATCTAATTGCTATCAGGCCCCTGGAAAGATTTGATTCCTCACAAATGTGCCCCTGGTTTACAGATTGACCCCTAGAAAGAATCAAATCCTCGCAATGTGGCCCTCAGGGCAGCCGTCGGCGCGGTGACCGGAATTCCGGCGGCTCCGGCGGCGCGGTCGGCCGGGGAAGAGGTGGGGAAGGGCTGGGTGCTCACCGCGGGTCTGCTGGTGGCCGAAGTTGGGACGGGGACGACGCCGACGAGGTCGCGCGGCGGAGCCTGGCGGTGGCGGCCGCTGGAGCATCTGCTCCGGCGAGGTTGCGGCTCGGCCAAGACAGCACGCGGCGCGCGAAGCTAAGTGGGCGACGTGGGGTGGCGTTGAGGAGCTCTGGCCGGCAGGAGATGGGGCGGAAGGTGGAGCTCCGCGCGGCGGCTCTAATGGCGGGCGGCGGGGAGTTCACGCGCGCGAGGAGAAGCGGCCGCACCCTTTTATATGCGGCGAGTAGTGCATGGGGCATTCATGCTTCACCTCGAAGCAAGGAGGGAAAGAGGACGGGGGTCCCGGCCACGGTGGGGCGCGTGCGGCGTCGCCGGAGGGCGGCGCGGGCGGGGCACGGCGTAGACAGGGCCGGCGAGCGACGCGTGTCGAACGCGGTTCCCCAGCGAGCAGGTCAGGCGCGGGGTGTGGGGGGGGACCGGCTCAGCGCGTCTTGGCCGTCCAGGCGGCCGGAGGGGGCCCGGACGCCGAGGACGCGGCTACGCCGCGTGGCGGCGTGCGTGCGCGCTCTGAGGCGCGGGTGCGCGGCGCGGCACGGCGTCGGCGGTGCACATTTCGTTTCACCCTGTTTGACCAGCCTGAACTCGAAATTTTCCAACTAAACTCCAAGATCTTTGAATACCAAAGTTGTAGAGCATCTATAGGAGAACATTTTTCGTAAAGGCCGACCTAGGTTTTGATCAAAGGTTTGAGCATGAACTGCTGGTGAAGTTGCTGTCTTTCATGGCTCGGCAACAATGCAGAAGCTGGCGTTGACGGCATTTTTGAACAATTTCCACTCGAAATTTCACATGCCGCCAATTATGAAAAGTGTGTCCCTCGAAAAGACGAACAACTTTTATATCGGCCGATTTTGAAGTGTTTAAGTGAAATTCGGAGAACGTGGCAAAGTTCCAGAGGAGGTTCAAAGAAAACAGGGGTTTTGACCAACATTTGACTAGGGTTTGACCAAGGTTCGACCACAAGGGTGTGTTGACTTGATTAAGAAGATCATTAGTATTGTTGGCTAGGTTTTCGAGGTGATGACCCAGGTTGACCAATGTTTGACCAACGTCAACATGTTTGACTCGTTTGATTCGGTCATTAGCACTAATGACACTAATTAAGAACCTGGGGCGTCACAGTGTCCATGCCAGATGAGGGGTTCGATGTGCTGGGCGAGGAGGATCTCGCATTGCTGAGCAGGCGGTTCGAGCGCATGTGCATGAACCGGAAGAACGCTCGGAGGAGCTCAGGCATGTGCTACCGGTGTGGGAAGCACGGGCACTTTATCGTTGAGTGCCTAGAGGCCATGGAGATCAAGCCCGAGCACAAGCACCATCCGAGGACTGACCACAAGCACCGCTCAAGGGATGACCACAAGGTCAAGAACAAGTCCGAGCGGAGGCCGAGGAGGAGTGGTGGCACAAGAAGAAGGAGCGTGCGATGGTTGCCGGAGCGAGCGACATCGACTCAAGCTCCTGCTACTCTTCATCGAGCTCAAGTGATAAAGAAGAGAACCGGCACAAGGGCAAGCGGTCAAGCAAGAATATCAACGGCTTGTGCTTCGTCGCCCAAGGCTTTTGCGGCATGGCACATAGTTCAGGAAGCAAGAAGAGCAACAAGGATGACTCGGACTCCGACTCCGAAGATGAGGTTGAAGGACCGATTAGGTGACCGGAGAGGGGGGGAGTGAATTGGAGCCGATAAAAATTCTTCTCCGAAGAGTTGAACTCGACTATGTCCTAAACTCACAACCAAGGATTCTCAAACGAGCTTGCCAAGGTCGTGTAGTCACAATGGACCTACCAACCCTAGGAACAAGTCCAAACACAACCCAAAGCAGAAGCAAAACTCAAGAAGGAAAGGACTTAGGCAAATCAGCCTGGCCAGGACGGACGGTCTGCTCGACCCTCGCGGACGGTCCGTCAAGACCCGGCAGACGGTCCGAGCCCCTAGGACGGACGGTCCGTATTAACAGACAGAACCTCAATAGCACCCCTCAAAAATACGTACGGTCTGACACGGCACCACGGACGGTCCGATGACTGCGGACGGTCCGGGACCTTTGCGCGGACGGTCCGTCCCCCTTGCGGACAGTCTGTTACCCACAGACGGACAGTCCAACAAACACGATCCAAAAAGGAACTCAACCCCTACAGATCAAATCACCGACCAGCAAGAACATGCAACGAACTGGACGAACTGGGGCTCCCGCGAACGGTCCGTGAGCACACAACGGACGGTCCGTCGCTCACGAACAGAACAGCCCGAGCTCGAAAACGCAAGGTCAACTCCACCTATCCATCCATGGATCTCTCAAATGGCTGCATGGACTCAGGCAAGATTTGGGGGAGATGTGAAGCGTCCCTAGGGGATGCTATGCCCAAAAACTTGAGGCCTCAAACCGACTAAATTGCCGGGAATCGATCACGAACCGAGCTCTACCAAAAAGCTAGGGTTCCAACCGAAATCCTCAAATCGAAGGCCAAATCCGGAGTTTGAGGGTTCAAGATCAAGCACAAAGATGCAAAAGGCATCTATCCATGATCCCCACAAAGAAATCCGAACCCAAACACCTCAGAATCGGAGGAACAAGCCGCGCACGAAAATCCAACGTAAAGAGCCCGATAAAGACACGAAAATCACTCAAGCCATAAGAATGAAATCGACGCAACCATGAAAGCTTCCATACACTCGGAGGTCAGATTCTCTACAAAACAGTGAAAAAAATCTAAGCCTATGGAGCAGGGAAATGAGAAGCAGTCCGGGAGGATAGTTTGCCCAGAAACCCTAAAGCTATATATATTAGTCCCTCTGGGTTGGACAAATGACCAAGGTACCCCTAGCACTTAAACTGAGATACAAACCCCACAGGGGCAATATGGTCAAGTAGCACTCCTCTTCATCGGGCGGCCACGCCTTCGCCACAGTCCGCGTCCTCCCGACGCAAGCCCTGCGATCCCGCCACGTGTCCCTCGGCATCAAAGCTTCTCGGCGCGCCCGGATCCCGTCTCCGCTCGCCGAGTCTCTAGTCTTGGTTTTGTGGCTCAACCAAGTAACCTGATGGTTTTGTGGTGAACCGCCGCAAACCCCACGTGCAGACTCCGGTCGTGAGCCGCTACCCTGCATTGGCTCCGGTCGACGACTTCGTCTTGCTTTTCTTACCACCATGCGGCCCGCACTTGATCCCGTTTGGCCACCGGGTCCATCGAGCCAAGCCTACTTGTCTCTCCACTCCTCGGAGGCCCCGCAAGGCTAGGACCTTTCGCGCCTGCTCTTCACCTGCACCAACACGAATCAAGCCGCAACCTGCACCTGCAATACTCGGCCAAGAGTCAGTCCACACCACGTTGTCAATCACTCATCACAGCCAGGAGCGACCATCCACCGGTCCTCAGACGCTCCGGTCCTCAACCTCCCCCTTGATGAGTGCATTAACAACACACATAGTAACCAATTCAGAGAAAAGAGAAAAATAAAAGAAACGAACGAAAAACTCCAACAAGTGATCAAAAGCCAAACAAAAGCCAAAATAAGATCACTTGAGAGAGAAAAATCTCGGTCCCCTAAGGCAAGGGCAACGGCTCGACACAACCGAGATAAAATGCTCCAAAATTGCCGACTCCTCAAGGTGGGGCAAAAGGGCTCGACACCATCGGCAAAAGAGCACAACTAAAATCAGGCAACAAAGAGCTCCCAAATGCAAGCTTCCCCTGAACAAATGCATTTCTCCCAATTTCTCTCCCCTTAATGCAAAACTCCCCCTGGATGCATGAATTGGGTTCTCTCCCCTTGATGCAAAACTCCCCGTGGATGCATGAATTGGGTACTTTCCTCCCCCTTGTTGGTAATGCATGAATCAAGTCTACAAAAGCAAGCATGTGCTTCTCAAATAGACAAAGTGCACTACAACATGCTAAGATTGAGACATAGACAAGCAAGATAGCCACAAATTTAGTACAAGCATCACCAACAAGATAAATAGAGACATATAAGCGTGTGACATAGCCATGATCAAAAGAAAGCATTTTTCAACACAAATTTCCCTCTTATGAGCACAGGACCTAGACATGGTCAAAATGAGCACAAACAACATATAACTCACAAACTTCATGCAAGGTGACAAATTGTAACGCCCGCGTTTTTAACCCCTAATAAATCACCTGCTAAATCACGCGTGTTTTCAAAATCTTTCCGCTGAGCTCGATCGTCTCCCCAAAACCCCGATCATCTCTCATTCCCTCGGCGCGCGTGCCGCGAATCCCGCCGGCACTGCCCACCGCCGCTCACAGTACCGCCGCCCATCGCGTCACACAGCACTGCCACAGTACCGCGGTCGGCCACCGCGCCGGGAATTCCGGGCCAGCCACGGTCCCGCCGGCCGGCCCGCCTCGCCACCACCGCCGTCCCGGAAAATCGCGCCGACACCCGAAAACCCGGAAATCCCACAAAAAAATCCTTTCCCTAATTTTCCGGTTTTTCCCAAAATTTCCCCTAATTTTTCCTCTTCCCTTTTTCCCTTCCCTTTTCCTTTTTCTTTCCTTTCCCTTTCCTTATTTTTCCCTTTCTTCTTTTTTTCTTTTTTTTCCTTTCCTCCCTTCTCCTTCCTTCGGCCCGGCGTCTCTGCCTCGGCCCCGCACCTCTGCGCCCGACCGTGCGCCTACTGCGACACGGCACGCCGTCCCCCCCCTTCTTCAACCTTGGGCCCGCACCCCCTAGCCTCCTCTGCTCAAGCACGCCGGCCACAGCCAGCCCGCCAGCCGGCCGCAGCCAGGCCGCGCCGGCCGCGCCACCCAGCGCCCCGACCGCGCTCGCACCTGCCCGTGCCGTGCTGCCCGCCACAGCGTCGCAGAGCCGCAGGCCGCCGGTCCCACGACGTGACGCGTCGCTGATGCTCGTCGCCGCGCCCGGCCAAACACGCCGCACCGTCCCGTCCGCAGCCCTGCACCACCGCGTCGCCGCCCCCTTTACTCCGCACGCCCGAGCTCCGGTGCAGCCGCGCCGTCCCATCGCCGAGCGTCGCCACGCCATTGAACGCGCCGCACCGAGCTCCGCGCCGTCGTGCGTCGTCCACCGCGTGGCACTGCCACCTGCGCCGCGCCGTCCCGTCCACGCCGCTGCTGGCCGCCGTCGCGATGCCAACCGCCACATTTACCCTTCGCCCGCGCTCACCGCCAAGCCCCGCCACCGCCCGAGCGCCATAACTCCACCTCCTGTGCCCACCGCCACCTTGCCCCCCCTCAAGCCTCGCCGCCGGCCTATAAAAGGAGAAGGTCGAGCCCTCGGTGCCACCAAGCCGCAGCCACCTCCCCTTCCTCCTCTCCTGCTCCACAGCGCCGCTGCCGCACCTCCATCACCGGCCGCCGCCCCACCACCGCGAAGCCGCCTCCACACGCCGTCCCCGCCGAAGGTGAGGAGTGGGATCGACTCCCCGCGGTCCCCTCTCCACTTTCCCCTAGCTCCCGGTCGCCGCCATGGCCCCAGGCGCCGGTGAGCGCCGCCGGCCGCCGGCCCGGCCGCCCCTGCCTCCCCTCCCCTATTTCGAACCAAAGGGGAGGAAGGAGATGGCAGTTTTGCCAAGACCCCCCTCCCTTCCTTTTTATCCGTACCCGAGGCCCCTCCACCTCTCTTATATTCTGTTTCACAAAGAAGCCCCTGGATCTTTAGATTTCTTTACAAATAGGTCCAAAACCCTTTAAACCTCCCCTAATACCCCCCTAATCCATCATTTTATGAGCCATTTTAATCCAAATAAATTCCCAACCTCACCATAACCTTCCCGGAGCCTTTTCCGCCGACTCATCCACCCATATACTGGAAATAATATTTAGATATTTTCCATGCATTTCTCCTCTTGAGCTCAGCCGGTAGACATTGCTTGATTGTATGCTTGTTTGTGTGTGCTTTAGCCAACGGAGTGAACGAGGAGGAACCTCAGGAGGAGTTTGGAGCCGCGTACTGTGCACAGGAGCCCGAAGACCCGAACCGTGAGCAGGAGCTGCCCGAGGACTTCGAAGACGGCAAGTTCAATCTCATCCTTTGATGCATGCTTTGATCCCAGTTTTATAAATACAACCCTATGACCCGTTTTATAAATTGCATATTGTTTTACTGTTAAAACCCGGTAGGATAGCCACCCTTGATTGCTATGATTGAACTTGGTTTGGCCTAAATGATTGCTTTAAAAATGTGTGAGTGCTTTAAAAATGGGAATGGGATATTTTGGAAAATGAGTAAAGCACTGGGTAGACGGGATGGACGCGTGTGTCAGGAGTATGGGTGAGCTCGTACCTTTGTGGTTGAGCGTGTTGGAGATGTCCATCTTGTCGTTAAGGACCGGGTTGCGTGACATCTCACCTGGCCCAATTATCGTACTACCACTCGACCGTTGTATGTGGCAACGGCTTAGCATAAATCCCACTAGCTAATCTACTTGCCATCAGGAGTGCGGGTGAGCAGCGGGAGATCAAGGAGTAGGGGTACGATCTGTGTGAGGTACGCCTTGGTTATGTGAGATAACCCCTTGGTTGCTTCCGTGGTGGCTCGTAGGGTTAGCTAAGGTGGGTAATGGCTTTGATAGGATCCGCACCGGCACTAAGGTGTTCGTGTGGCGGTACCCTACTTGTGGGTAAAGATGTACAACCTCTGCAGAGTGTAAAACCTATTCGAATAGCCGTGTCCACGGTATTGGACGAGTCACGGTGTGGTCACAAAACTAGTGTTTGGGTTTGGGATGATTTTCATGGCATGAGTTGATTTCTGGAAAAGTGTGCGGCTGTGTGCCTAGGCTACTGCGGACGGGGAGTCCGGTAGTCCTTATTTGGTTTTCACAAAACAACTGAGTTACTTGAGTTATAAAAACTGTTTGCGAAAACCTTTTCAAAAACAAACCCTTGCATGAGTAAATGCGTTTGCAAAATAAACCTTATCCTGATCCTTGATATATCCTGTGCATGATCTGTCTCTTGGCCCCTCCGTGGGTGGGGTTGGACTTGTTGAGTACGTATGTACTCACCCTTGCATGATCAACTGTTTTTCAGAGGAGGATCCCGACTTCGTACCCGAGGACGTCGAGTAGGTCGCTGTCCTGCACCCAACCCGTGCCTGTGGACTCAGGGTCTCCACAGGAAGCTTCCATGGCGCAAGACTCTGAAGATATCTTAGATGCTGTTGCTATCGTAGTTTGGTCTGTAGTTCTTATGTTGCTTCTCGTGGCAGTGGCGCTCCCATGCCCACAGCCCCGACGTGTTGTACGGTAATGAACCATCTGATGTAATAAATGTGGTACCAGCCTCCTGGGACTGGTATTTGTATCACATTTAGTCACCTCTGATGAGGGGACGCTTCAGGTGGTATCAGAGCCGTAGGTTGGCCGTAGGACGCGACCCCTAGGACCCGAGACCTTTCCTGGCCTTTCTCTAATTCTTTTCCCTGCTGAGCTCACCTTTTCACAAATCTCTTACCTTAACCCTTGCCTGGTTCCAGATGGCTAACTTGGAATGGAGTGGAGGCGTCTGCCCCGCAGAGCCTGGCCTCCCTAAGTTACTGCTACTCAGCCTAGAGCGCATCGGAGTAAGGGACCCACCGGAGTACATCTATCGGGAGTACGAACACAATGGCACCCTTCGGTGTAAAGTGATGATCTTCGTGGGAAGGAGCACACTCTACCCCGACATAGATCCTTGGTTCATCTCCACCACTGGGTTTCGCTTCACCGACACATACCCAAAAGCCGCCCGAAAAGCCCTGCGACGCCTACGAGTGGTCTATAGGCAACACCTTCGACGGACTCCGATGGGATTTTTCCCACCCTCTGGAGGAAGAGGACGCTCATGGATCGCCCGGATGAGAGGACTGGGAAGAGAAGAAGAAGACCTAGAAGATACGATTTCTCACCTGTCCATCTACCTCAATGGCTTAGACCACCTTTTCCATGAACAGGCCGAGCAGCTGAAGCACCAAATCGACAGGGCAGAAAGAGCAGAACAAAGGATAGAATTAGAAAGGATAAAGACGAGAGCGGCGGAGGTTTCCCTAGCTAACCTGCAGCGAGATTACGCCAGAGAAAGGGAACGCTGTGAAGTATTTCACAAGAACCTATGGGATGAGCTCCACAAGGAACGTAGGAGAAGAGAAGAAGCTGGGTTGATGGACGATGAACCCGAAGAAACCCACTGGGATAAGGGAACCCAGACCGAGGATGTGATGTTGGAACAAGACCTTCCACCGAAGAAGCGTCGCATTCAGCCTGAGGAAGAATCCCCATAAAGAGGGAATGGAGTACCTAGGCTAGAGCTATCGTCCTAATAATAAGTGTACCCCTGAGGAGTGTACCCAACCTTTGTGAATAAATAAAACTATCTATCTTTTGTATCCTACCCTTTGCACAACTTGTTCAACTCTACCTTTGTTTCCAGATGGCCGAAGATGGATGGACCCAAGGCGTGTGCCAGGAGGAGCCTGGTTTTGCTCACCTTCTTATCAACTCCCTGGTGCGCCTCGGTATCACTGAGCGCCCAAGGTACTACAGTAGAGAGTACGAGCAACTAGGCACTCTTCGCTGTAGGGTGGTCCTCTCCATCGCCAGAAGCACCCGCTACCCCAACATCGACCGTGGCGCGTGACCGCCACAGGTTTTCGACATCGGGATACCTATCCCTTGGCCCTCCGGAAAACTCTCCGTTACCTGTGCAGGATTTACGAGGAGCACCTGGTCTCCACACCGATGAGGCTTTATCCTCCCGCCATCCGGACTCCAGTCTGGCAGGCCCGCATGAGAAACCTGGAACGGCGCCGTCACCAAGAAGATCTTTTGTACCATGCAGTTGCCTACCTCGTCTCCCTGGATAAACTCTTTGATGATCAGGCCAAGTTCCTAAGAGAGCAAATTGGTCGGGCTGAGCAAGCGGAAGTCACAGTAAGGATGCACCAAGTTCGAGTAGCCCAAGCTGAAGCAAGGACCGCGGCCGCCATAAGCAGTGAAGCTGTTGCCCATGAGAGCCTCAGGCGGATCCAGGATCAGCGCATACAGGAATGGACCAACAGTGGAACACCCGTTCCGGCTGTGGGAGAAGCACAAGTCCTAATTGGGACACCCCTCATAGGATGGGGAGGAGTTCCTGAGACCCGAACACCGTCTGTAGCCGCTGAGCAACCAACCTCAACCGTCGAAGAGGGAACTTCCGCCCAGCCCCAAGAGAATGGGAACCCCTAGGATGATGACGGTGATGAGCTGCTCATTCCCCTGGAAGCACACTCCGCCCCAGAAGATGGCTCGCCCCGCGAGTAGCATGCCCCAGAGGCCCTTGCCAAGGAATGAAGCCGTAATGGTCCAAGCTTAGAGTCGCACCCTTAGCTTTTGTCATAGTACCAAGTCGTGTAGTGTACCAGCGTTGTACCAGTCGAGTAGTTTGGGATGTATCCTCCTCTCATGGTTGAAATAAGGTTGTTTGTGCTTGTTTGTCATGTGTGCTTGTTGTGTGCTTGACGGCAGGAGTCAGATCCTGTCTTTTCAAATGCCCGTCTTAATCAACTTAAACATCACCTAAAATCTCATAGAAACCCGCTCCCCTACAGATGGTTTCAAGGCGTCCCGCCAGGAGTTTCCAAGGCTCCGGTCGTATGGACCCAAATGCGGAAGGATCACATGCTGAACGAAGGGAGCGCCCTAACGACCAAGAAGTGAATCAGGACGAAAATGGAGGAGAAAACATTGTTCCACCGCCACCACCTGCCGTAGACCTGGCGCAAGTATTGGCTAACCAGACCCTGTTGCTGGAAGCCATAGCCAATGCCATCACCCGCCCAAAGCCCCATGTTCTGGGCATGAATCAAAAGCTGATAGAATTTCTCCGGACAAAGCCACCCACGTTTGGCGGGTCCGTGAATCCCTTGGATGCAGATGACTGGCTAAGGGCCATCCTAAGGGAACTAGAGCCATTCAACTGTGAGGATCAGGACAAGGTTCTGTTGGCCACTCACCAGCTCACTGGAACAGCCTTAGCCTGGTGGGAAAACTACTGTGCAGCGACCAAAGATCCCTCCACCATCACTTGGGAGGAGTTTGTGGAAGAGTTTCGTCGCTACCACATCCCAGAAGCCACACTGAAGCGCAAGGCAGATGAGTTCCGTGAACTCCGCCAGGGCAACAAGTCCGTGGAGGAATACACCTACCAGTTCATAGAGTTAGCCCGCTATGCCCCTGAGGAGGTGGATAAGGACTCCAAGAAGCAGGAGATGTTCAAGAAGGGCTTGACTCCGGAACTAAGGACTCTGCTCACCCCTCAAATCTATCCAGATTTCAATACCCTCATGAACATGGCCATCCTCACCGAGAGAGCCAAGGCAGAAGAGAAGAAAGAAAACAAGCGCAAATTCATGGAGAACAAGGCTCAGCAGCAAGAACGTTCCCAGAGACAGAGAAGCTTCGGTAACCCCATGTCCAGGTTCCAAGCCCCCATGCAGTACAGAACCCAGTCACAAGCCACGGGCTCTCAAGGCCCCAGAACCCAGTTCAAACCGTACAACAACCAGAACACCATGAAGCCTCCACAGAGCAACACTAGCCAGGTCACTGCCAACAACAACAACAACAACAACTCCAGGGTGTGTTTCAACTGCCGTGAGACCGGACACTTCATTGCCAACTGCCCATACGCCAAAAAGCCAGCAACCTCAGCCTTCTCCAACTCAGTGCATGGGCCGAGACCGGTTGTATCTGGAGCCAACCGCGTGCCAGTTCGCAGCAACAACAACTTCGGCAATAACAACCAGCAGATGAGGCAACCCCAGCAGTCCTATGGACGAGCCCGCGTCAACCACATCAACACACAAGAGGCTCAAGAAGCACAAGGCGTAGTGCTCGGTGAGTTCCTGGTCAGCTCAGTCTTGGCAACTATATTATTTGATTCAGGAGCATCACATTCGTTCATATCTTCAAGTTTTGTGGAAAAGCATAATATACCTACAGTACTACTAAAAGCACCCCTGTTAACCCGAACACCCGGAGGTGACATCAAGTGTCAACTGGGTTGCTCCCGGGTGAGAATCATTTTAAGTGGGGTAGAGTTCCTAGCGGACCTGGTAGTACTGAAGTCCAAAGGGATAGACGTGATTCTTGGGATGGACTGGTTAAGCCTTCACCACGGCCTTATAAGTTGTGCCGATAAGGTAGTACACCTAACCAACCCAGACGGAGTGCAAGTAACCTGCCGTACCCGAGGAAGCAGACCAGACATAATGGTTTTTAACATGGAGGTTAAGTGCTTAGAAGAAATCCCAGTAGTACGGGAATATCCAGATGTATTCCCTGAAGAACTCCCCGGAATGCCACCAGATAGGGATATAGAGTTTGTCATCGACCTCATCCCCGGAACCTCTCCCATAGCCAAGAGACCCTATAGGATGGCAGCCCCTGAGTTGGCAGAGTTAAAGAAGCAGCTGAGAGAACTTCAGCGAAATGGGTTCATCAGACCAAGCTCGTCACCATGGGGAGCCCCAGTGCTCTTCGTCGAAAAGAAGGATAAAAGCCTGAGGATGTGTGTGGACTATCGCTCACTAAACGAAGTCACTATCAAGAACAAGTATCCTCTCCCCAGAATAGATGATTTATTTGACCAACTGAAGGGAGCCAAATATTTCTCGAAGGTCGACTTAAGGTCAGGATACCATCAACTCAAGATTAGGGAGAGTGACATCCCAAAGACCGCCTTCGTCACCCGTTATGGACAATACGAGTTCACCGTGATGTCCTTTGGACTCACTAACGCACCGGCATACTTTATGAACCTCATGAATAAGGTGTTTATGGAGGAGCTAGACAAGTTTGTCGTAGTTTTCATTGACGACATACTTGTTTACTCCAAAAGTGTGGAGGAACATGAGCAACACCTTCGAGTGGTACTGGAGAAACTGAGGGCGCACAAGCTGTACGCTAAGTTCAGCAAGTGTGAATTCTGGTTGGAGAAAATATCCTTCCTTGGACATATTCTGACAGCAGAAGGAGTAGCAGTAGACCCTGGGAAAGTCGAAACAGTTTCCAACTGGCGACAACCAACCAATGTGAGCGAAATCAGAAGCTTTCTTGGTCTAGCGGGATACTACCGGAGGTTTATTGAAGGATTCTCCAAGATTGCCCGACCCATGACAGAGTTGCTCAAGAAGGAGAAGAAGTTCGTCTGGACCGAGTCGTGTGAGAAGGGTTTTCAGGAGTTGAAAAGAAGACTGACAACCGCCCCAGTGCTAACCTTGCCAGACATTCAACGGGATTTTGTCGTCTATTGTGATGCATCTCGACAAGGACTAGGATGTGTCCTTATGCAAGATGGGAAAGTAGTGGCGTATGCTTCCCGCCAACTCAAGCCCCACGAGCAGAACTATCCCACCCATGATTTGGAGTTTGCAGCCGTAGTGCATGCCCTTAAGATTTGGAGACATTACCTGATTGGAAATAAGTGCGAGATCTACACGGACCACAAGAGCTTGAGGTACATTTTCACCCAACCTGACTTGAACCTAAGGCAAAGAAGGTGGTTGGAATTAGTCAAAGACTATAACCTGGAAATCCATTACCACCCAGGAAAAGCCAATGTAGTGGCAGATGCCTTAAGCAAAAAATCCTATGGAAAAGCAGTACCTAAGAGTGCCCAATTGCAAGAGGAAATGGCACGGCTCAATATGCACATTGTTCCCCAGGGTTACATCCGCCAACTAAGTGTCCAGCCCACCCTGGAAGACAGGATCAGAAAAGCCCAAGCATCCGATAAGGAGTTAATGAAGATCCGCAAGCACACGGGGGAGAATAAAGCCCCAGACTTTAGGGTGGACAGTCACGGTACACTATGGTATAAGAACAGGATATGCGTGCCCAAAGACGGAAATTTCCGGCAGACCATCATGGATGAGGCACACAACTCAGCGTATTCCATCCACCCGGGATCCACTAAGATGTATATGGATTTAAAGCAGAAGTACTGGTGGAATGGAATGAAAGCAGACATTGCACAGTTCGTCGCCCACTGTGATACTTGTCAGAGGATTAAGGCAGAACACCAGAAGCCCGCAGGACTGTTGCAACCCTTACCCATCCCGGTGTGGAAATGGGATGAGATAGGCATGGACTTCGTAGTAGGCTTGCCCAAGACACAGAAAGGATATAATTCCATATGGGTAATAGTAGACCGACTCACTAAAGTCGCTCACTTCATACCCGTACGTAATAATTATGACGGAGAGAAGTTGGCCAAGCTGTATATAGCAAACATAGTGAAGCTGCATGGAGTACCTAGCAGGATAGTTTCAGATAGAGGGACTCAGTTCACCTCTAGGTTTTGGGAAAGTTTGCATAAATCCATGGGAACCAAGTTGGATTTTAGCTCAGCTTATCACCCCCAGACGGATGGACAGACCGAGAGGGTGAATCAGATCATGGAAGACATGCTAAGGGCATGTGTCCTCACCTATGGCAAAGATTGGGAACAGAGCTTACCATATGCAGAGTTTTCGTACAACAACAGTTATCAAGCCAGCCTAGGCATGTCACCATTTGAAGCCCTATACGGTAGAAAATGCAGAACCCCATTGATGTGGTCAGAAGTGGGGGAACGTGCCTTGGTTGGACCCGCACTCATTAAAGAAGCCGAGGAACGAGTAGCTGAGATCCGAGAAAAATTGAAGGCTGCCCAATCCCGGCAAAAGAGCTATGCAGATAGGAAGAGGCGAGAAGTAAGCTTCAGTCCAGGAGACTTTGCTTATCTCAAGGTTTCACCTATCCGAGGGACTCGGAGATTTCAGGTGCACGGGAAATTAGCCCCTCGGTACATTGGACCGTACAAAGTGCTGAAGAGAGTTGGAGCAGTAGCATACCGGTTGAAGCTACCAGAGGAAATGGCGGATATACATCCCGTGTTCCACGTTTCTCAGCTGCGAAGGTGTTTGAGAGTGATCGAAGAGAAACGAGTGCCGGTGGAAACAATTGACTTACAGCCAGATCTTAGGTACCAGGAGGTGCCCGTCAAGATTTTGGACACAGTGGTCAAAAGGACAAGGACATCAGAAGTACGGGTGTGCAGAGTCCAATGGAGCAGACACGGAGTAGAAGAAGCTACTTGGGAACGAGAAGACGCGCTGAAGAAAGAGTTTCCCCACTTGTTTAAGAACTAGCCGAATCTCGAGGACGAGATTCATTTTAAGTGGGGTAGGTTTGTAACGCCCGCGTTTTTAACCCCTAATAAATCACCTGCTAAATCACGCGTGTTTTCAAAATCTTTCCGCTGAGCTCGATCGTCTCCCCAAAACCCCGATCATCTCTCATTCCCTCGGCGCGTGTGCCGCGAATCCCGCCGGCACCGCCCACCGCCGCTCACAGTACCGCCGCCCATCGCGTCACACAGCACTGCCACAGTACCGCGGTCGGCCACCGCGCCGGGAATTCCGGGCTAGCCACGGTCCCGCCGGCCGGCCCGCCTCGCCACCACCGCCGTCCCGGAAAATCGCGCCGACACCCGAAAACCCGGAAATCCCACAAAAAAATCCTTTCCCTAATTTTCCGGTTTTTCCCAAAATTTCCCCTAATTTTTCCTCTTCCCTTTTTCCCTTCCCTTCCCTTTTACTTTTTCTTTCCTTTCCCTTTTCTTATTTTTCCCTTTCTTCTTTTTTTCTTTTATTTCCTTTCCTCCCTTCTCCTTCCTTCGGCCCGGCGTCTCTGCCTCGGCCCCGCACCTCTGCGCCCGACCGTGCGCCTACTGCGACACGGCACGCCGTCCCCCCCGTTCTTCAACCTTGGGCCCGCACCCCCTAGCCTCCTCTGCTCAAGCACGCCGGCCACAGCCAGGCCGCCAGCCGGCCGCAGCCAGGCTGCGCCGGCCGCGCCACCCAGCGCCCCGGCCGCGCTCGCACCTTCCCGTGCCGTGCTGCCCGCCACAGCGCCGCAGAGCCGCAGGCCGCCGGTCCCACGACGTGACGCGTCGCTGATGCTCGTCGCCGCGCCCGGCCAAACACGCCGCACCGTCCCGTCCGTAGCCCTGCACCACCGCGTCGCCGCCCCCTTTACTCCGCACGCTCGAGCTCCGGTGCAGCCGCGCCGTCCCATCGCCGAGCGTCGCCACGCCATTGAACGCGCCGCACCAAGCTCCGCGCCGTCGTGCGTTGTCCACCGCGTGGCACTGCCACCTGCGCCGCGCCGTCCCGTCCACGCCGCTGCTGGCCGCCGTCGCGACGCCAACCGCCACATTTACCCTTCGCCCGCGCTCACCGCCAAGCCCCGCCACCGGCCGAGCGCCATAACTCCACCTCCTGTGCCAACCGCCACCTTGCCCCCCCCTCAAGCCTCGCCGCCGGCCTATAAAAGGAGGAGGTCGAGCCCTCGGCGCCACCAAGCCGCAGCCACCTCCCCTTCCTCCTCTCCTGCTCCACAGCGCCGCTGCCGCACCTCCATCACCGGCCGCCGCCCCACCACCGCGAAGCCGCCTCCACACGCCGTCCCCGCCGAAGGTGAGGAGCGGGATCGACTCCCCGCGGTCCCCTCTCCACTTTCCCCTAGCTCCCGGTCGCCGCCATGGCCCCAGGCGCCGGCGAGCGCCGCCGGCCGCCGGCCCGGCCGCCCCTGCCTCCCCTCCCCTGTTTCGAACCAAAGGGGAGGAAGGAGATGGCAGTTTTGCCAAGACCCCCCTCCCTTCCTTTTTATCCGCACCCGAGGCCCCTCCACCTCTCTTATATTCTGTTTCACCAAGAAGTCCCTGGATCTTTAGATTTCTTTACAAATAGGTCCAAAACCCTTTAAACCTCCCCTAATACCCCCCTAATCCATCATTTTATGAGCCATTTTAATCCAAATAAATTCCCAACCTCACCATAACCTTCCCGGAACCTTTTCCGCCGACTCATCCACCCATATACTGGAAATAATATTTAGATATTTTCCATGCATTTCTCCTCTTGAGCTCAGCCGGTAGACATTGCTTGATTGTATGCTTGTTTGTGTGTGCTTTAGCCAACGGAGTGAACGAGGAGGAACCTCAGGAGGAGTTTGGAGCCGCGTACTGTGCACAGGAGCCCGAAGACCCGAACCGTGAGCAGGAGCTGCCCGAGGACTTCGAAGACGGCAAGTTCAATCTCATCCTTTGATGCATGCTTTGATCCCAGTTTTATAAATACAACTCTATGACCCGTTTTATAAATTGCATATTGTTTTACTGTTAAAACCCGGTAGGATAGCCACCCTTGATTGCTATGATTGAACTTGGTTTGGCCTAAATGATTGCTTTAAAAATGTGTGAGTGCTTTAAAAATGGGAATGGGATATTTTGGAAAATGAGTAAAGCACTGGGTAGACGGGATGGACGCGTGTGTCAGGAGTATGGGTGAGCTCGTACCTTTGTGGTTGAGCGTGTTGGAGATGTCCATCTTGTCGTTAAGGACCGGGTTGCGTGACATCTCACCTGGACCAATTATCGTACTACCACTCGACCGTTGTATGTGGCAACAGCTTAGCATAAATCCCACTAGCTAATCTACTTGCCATCAGGAGTGCGGGTGAGCAGCGGGAGATCAAGGAGTAGGGGTACGATCTGTGTGAGGTACGCCCTGGTTATGTGAGATAACCCCTTGGTTGCTTCCGTGGTGGCTCGTAGGGTTAGCTAAGGTGGGTAATGGCTTTGATAGGATCCGCACCGGCACTAAGGTGTTCGTGTGGCGGTACCCTACTTGTGGGTAAAGATGTACAACCTCTGCAGAGTGTAAAACCTATTCGAATAGCCGTGTCCACGGTATTGGACGAGTCACGGTGTGGTCACAAAACTAGTGTTTGGGTTTGGGATGATTTTCATGGCATGAGTTGATTTCTGGAAAAGTGTGTGGCTGTGTGCCTAGGCTACTGCGGACGGGGAGTCCGGTAGTCCTTATTTGGTTTTCACAAAACAACTGAGTTACTTGAGTTATAAAAACTGTTTGCGAAAACCTTTTCAAAAACAAACCCTTGCATGAGTAAATGCGTTTGCAAAATAAACCTTATCCTGATCCTTGATATATCCTGTGCATGATCTGTCTCTTGGCCCCTCCGTGGGTGGGGTTGGACTTGTTGAGTACGTATGTACTCACCCTTGCATGATCAACTATTTTTCAGAGGAGGATCCCGACTTCGTACCCGAGGACGTCGAGTAGTTTGCTGTCCTGCACCCAACCCGTGCCTGTGGACTCAGGGTCTCCAAAGGAAGCTTCCATGGCGCAAGACTCTGAAGATATCTTAGATGCTGTTGCTATCATAGTTTGGTCTGTAGTTCTTATGTTGCTTCTCGTGGCAGTGGCGCTCCCATGCCCACAGCCCCGACGTGTTGTACGGTAATGAACCATCTGATGTAATAAATGTGGTACCAGCCTCCTGGGACTGGTATTTGTATCACATTTAGTCACCTCTGATAAGGGGACGCTTCACAAATCCTCATCACAAGATCATCACAAACACCTACAAGCTATCTCATGTCATGTCAAAGCCACCGAGCCATGTGTCCACTTCTAAATATGAGACTTCTCAATGGTGAACATTATGCAACGGTTTAGCACCCAAGATAAAGAATTTAAAGCATAATTGACATGGAAGCATATTTTTCAAGCACAAGGATTTCATATACCAATTTCATGATTTAAATTGAAGCATGGTACATGAAGTGCCTTTGCGGCAAAAAGAAGCTTAGGCTTCTCCACAAGGTAGCATGTAGGCTAAACATTCATGATGACAAATGGATCTTTGACCCCAATTGAAAAGAACATGGTTCCAAGCACAAGTTAAGCAAGATATAGTCATATGCGCACAATTTGAACATGAAAGGCATTCAACTCACAAGAGAGGATCATATATATCATTTTCCCAAAAATAAACCATCCACATGCATATACATCCCAAAACTACCAAGACCATAGCTATACATCACATGAGTATCACTAGCAAAGTCATAAGCTCACATCCAGCATACCATGGTGATCAAAGTATATAGGAGAAGCACATCTCTAAAGCATATGACACAAATACAGTCTATGATACAAAGATGCAAACATGATATGATACAGAAATGAAGATGCAACAGGCATATGTACATCAGACCCCCAATCGAAACTCAAAAAGGAAAAACCACACCAAGCTCCCCTCGCAAATGAGCAAATGTAGCCTGGTCCAAAGTCTTTGTTAGGATATCGGCGAGCTATTTCTCAGTTGGCACATGGATGAGGTCTATGTTTCCCTTCTCTATATTGTCTCTCAGGAAGTGGTACCTCACCTCTATATGTTTGGTTCTGGAGTGTAGCACGGGGTTTTTGGCAACACTAATGGCACTCGTGCTATCACACATGAGAGGAACATGGGTACACTCCTCACCAAAGTCACTCAGCGTGTATGTGATCCAAAGCAGCTGAGAGCAACAACTAGCGACAGCGACATACTCGGCTTCTGTGGTAGATTGAGCTACACTAGATTATTTGCGAGAAGACCAAGAAACAAGCGAAGAATCCAAAAACTGGCACGTCCCCGAAGTCGACTTCCTATTGACTCGACACCCCGCAAAGTCGGCATCCGAAAAACCAAGAAGCGAAAGGGAAGAGGACGCCGAGTACCAAAGACCAAGCTCAGGAGTGTATCGAAAATACCTGAAAATCCGCTTGACGACCTGCCGATGTGAAGTCCTCAGCGACACCTAAAAACGAGCGCACAGACACACAGAAAACTGAATGTCCGTCCTCGTCACCGTCAAGTACAAGAGGGAGCCGATCATGCTCCGGTACTCTTTCTGGTCCACGGGCTCTCCGTCCTCATCCGCATCCAGCGCTGTTGTCGTACTCATCGGTGTCGACAGGGGCTTCGAGTCGTCCATCTTGAACTTCTAGAGGATGTCCTTCGTGTACTTGGCTTGATGGACAAAGGTTCCCTCCTTCGCCTGCTTAATCTGAAGCCCGAGAAAGAACTGCAATTCTCCCATCATAGACATCTCGAATTCTTTGCTCATGTCCTCTGCAAACCTCGCAACCAAAGAGTGAGACAAGCCGCCAAAGACAATATCATCCACGTACACCTGAACAATTAGGATATCATCGCCCTGCTTGAGGAGAAAAAGAGTCTTATCTACTTTGCCCATCTCAAACCCCTTGCTGAATAAGAACCCCCTCAAACGGCCATACCAAGCACGGGGAGCTTGTTTCAGCCCATACAACGCCTTCCTCAGCCTATACACTTGGTGGGGAAACTCAACACTCTCAAAGCCTGGTGGTTGCTTCACATAAACCTCTTCTTCTAAAAACCCATTCAGAAAGGCACTCTTCACATCCATTTGGTACAATTTGAACCCTTTAGCCACAAAAAAGGCTAGAAGGATCCTAATCACCCCCAAACGTGCTACAAGAGCAAATGTCTCCTCATAGTCTATCCTCTCCTTCAGACTATAGCCCTGAGCAACCAACCTCGATTTGTTTCTCACCACCACACCATTCTCACCCTCTTTGTTCTTCCACACCCATTTTGTCCTGATAGGTTTGCAATGTGGTGGTGGCTCTACCAACTCCCAAACTTGGTTTCTCTCAAAGTTCTCTAACTCATGCATTGCGTTCACCCAATTAGGATCAGAGAGGGCGTGTCCAATGTCTTTCGGCTCAAAGGTAGCAACAAAAGCCAAATGAGCAAAGTGGGAAACATTCCTGGACCTTGACTATGTCGTACGTTCATTTATGTCGCCGATGATTCTTGAGGGAGGATGATCAACTTGAACGCACCTCGGTGCCTCTCGCCGGGAGACAACCTCCCCCTCAGCTGCAGCTTCCACATGATCTTGCTAGATCGTAGTCGGTGTAGGGGCTGGGCCATCCTGCACCGTAGTCGTCGTAGTGGAAGTAGAGGGTACATGCTCGGCCGGAGCTTCATCATCACCATCATCCTCTCCAGCATCATCCTCCTCGTCCTCAAAGATCTTCTTGCCAATCTTGTCGTCACCTGCACACTCAAAAACAGACGAACTGCATGGCTGGGTCTCGTCGAAGGTAACCTTGCAAGTTTCCATGACTAGGTTAGTATCAAGGTTGAGCACAAGGAATGCTCGAGAATGACTAGCATAACCCAAAAAGATCCCATCGGAAGACCTCGACTCTAACTTATCAAGCCTACCCTTCTTGAGAATAAAGCACCGACAACCAAAAGCCCTGAAATGGCTCACTCTAAGTGCTCGCCCGTGCATGAGCTCATAGCACGTCTTGTTCAAGAAGGCCCGAAGAAAAATCCGGTTCCCAACATGGCACGCGGTATTCACCGCCTCAGCTCAATATCTCCTCGGAGTCCTATGCTCGTCGTGCATTGTCCGAGCCATCTCACAAAGGGAACGATTTTTCCTCTCAACCACACCATTTTGACAAGCCACATAGGGAGAAGAGAATTGATGTTCGAGACCCAAATCACGACAAAAAATTTCGAAATGAGAGTTTTTAAATTCAGATCCATTGTCGCTACGGATAGCTCGAATGGCATCTCCATTCCTCTCATTCTTCAACCTCAAGATTAGATCCCGCATAAAACCAAACGTCTCCCCCTTGTCAGCCAAAAAGAAGACCCAAGTATAGCGAGAATAGTCATCCACTATCACCAGGACATACCATTTCCCACCAGCAGAGCACACACGAGCTGGACCAACCAAGTCCATATGGAACAGCTCGCATGGCCTCTCTGTCATAACGGATGTCAGAGGCGGGTGAGAGGCGGCGACCATCTTGCCATGGCTACATGGAGCACATACCAAATCCTTTTGGTACTTAAACTTAGGCAGTCCTCGGACCAAACCTAGCGCACTCAAGCGTGACAACAAGTCAAAACTCAAGTGACCTAGTCTCCTATGCCATTTCCAAAGCTCCGCCGAAACACCAGCAACCAAACAACGAGAAGAGCTAACACACTGAGAAAAATCGGCTCTACCCTTGGGGATGATCATGCACACAAGATCACCTCGAGAATCCAAAACACCAGAAGCGCACGTTTTGAAACAGACCTCAAAACCCTCATCAAGAAGCTGGGAAACCGAAACAAGATTGTACCCCAAAGACTTGACAAAAGAAACACGCCTAAGAGTCACAGACTCGCTCACCTTCACCGTGCCCACTGAAAGCACTCTACCTTTCCCATTGTCCCCAAAAGTGATGTACTCTTTGGTCATCACCGGGGTGAGGCTGGAGAACCACCTTCGATCTCCGGTCATGTGTCGAGAGCAACCGGAGTCGATCAACCAAAAGCCCTCCAAGCCTCTCCTCCTGCAAGTCAAAAACGAAAGCGAGAGTGAGCAAACGACTCAGCACTGGGGTTAGTACAAAATGAATCAAACCAGTGCCGTGCCATTTGCTCAAAAGTGGGGTTAGCAAAATCCATCCTATCTCCCCAAGGTGGAACACCCACTCGTCTGCTTGGAGGACTACGCGTACCACGAGGTGGAGACCGTGGCCCGTAGCTCCTCTGGGACCTAAAACTGCAATCGTTCCCCCCATACTTGTATTGGCCACGAGCGAAGGAACGTCCAGCAAACTCACCACGCCCAAACCCAACACATCTACCACCTTCTCTACGTGGTGGCTCACCTCGAGGCACAAACTCACGCCTCTCCCGAGGGTAAATGGTACGCACCACACCCTCGCCCCTTGGCACCATCCTAGGCTCAGGCACACCACGAGAAGGGCGGTACCTGTCCTTGTTTGCCATCTCCCTAGCAAACCTCTCCTCACGCTTCCTCCTGAAGCAAAACTCCGCTAGGTGCCCATCCCTCCCACAATGCTCACAATGGAAGGGTTTTGGTTTTGGCTTTGGTTTTGGGCTCTCTTTGGGCTCTGGCTTCTCCTCACTCGGTTTCTCTCCCTTCTTCCCAAAGAACTCATTCCCCAAGTCACTCTTGAACTTGATGGGTTTCTGGAAGTTGTCTGTGTATGGAGGAAACACGGGTGGAGCTGTGGATGTGTCTAGTTGGTTCCTAAGAGGATTTGGCTTAGGAGCATAGGCATTTTTGTGGTAGGTTTTTGGTGGTTCTGCGATATCACCGATCTCCCCCTCATTCTCACCACTTGCCTTATCAACCTTATCCGCCCCAAGCGATTGCCCATCATAGCGCTTGTATGCCTCAAGCATCATCCTGAGCTGAGGCTCATGACCAGACAACAAACCCATCATCTTCCTCAACTCATCATTCTCATCCTGCAAGCGATCAACATAGTATGCAAGCTCCATATTCTTCACGGCATTTATTTCACAAGTAGAGCATGATGTAGGAATAGGAGCTTTCAGCTGAGCCTCTAGAGATCTAGCATAAGCAAGCGAAACATCTAGCTTCTCATGCAAAACAGGACAAGAAGTGCAAGCACCAAGCAAGGAGGGCCTAGATTTCATCTCATCTAGCTCAACCCTAAGCACATCTAGTTCCTCGACCTTGGAGGCATACTTTTCCTTAAGCACAGTCAAATCACCAAGAAAAGTGGAACAATCAGTGCATTCAGGTTCATCGGTCTCAATCAGAGCAGACTTAAGAGAATCTATTTGAGCCCTAGCATCAACAACAAAGACTCTAGCTCAACCACCTTCTCCTTAGCCTCTCCTAGCAAAGACCTATACTCCCTCTTCTCCTTGTTGGTCTTTCTAAGCACATCATCACGGTTGTCAAGCAAGTCATTCAACCTAGCATTCTCCGCTACCAAAAAGGATGGATCATTGTTTACCTCATCCTCGGAGTCGGAGTCCGAGTTGTCCATGTTGCTCTTCTTGCTTGCGGAGCTATGTGCCATGCCGCAAAAGCATTGGGCGGCGAAGCACAACCCGTTGATGTTCTTACTTGACCGCTTGCCCTTGTGCCGGTTCTCATCTTCATCACTTGAACTCGATGAAGAGTAGCAAGAGCTCGAGTCGATGTCGCTCGCTCTGGCAACCATCGCTCGCTCCTTCTTCTTGTGACCACCACTCCTCCTCGGCCTCCGCTCGGACTTGTTCTTGCCCTTGTGGTCGTCCCTCGAGCGGTGCTTGTGGTCGGTCCTCGGACGGTGCTTGTGCTCGGGCTTGACCTCCATGGCCTCCGGGCACTCAGCGATAAAGTGCCCGTGCTTCCCGCATCGGTAGCACATGCCCGAGCTCCTCCGAGCGTTCTTCCGGTTCGTGTACATACGCTCGAACTGCCTGCTCAGCAACGCGAGATCCTCCCCGCCAAGCACGTCAAACTCCTCATCTGGCATAGACACAAGACAAGACAAAGAAAAATGTCTCGAAGACATGTTAGCGTTAGTCCTAGGTCTAGTCACGAGAGCCAGACTATGAGGGTCAGTCGGGTTCTCGATCTTTGCACGCACCCCACGGTCCACCTCGGACGACTTGAGCTTGGAAAACAGCTCGTCCACCGTGAGGGTCTCATACTTCTCCGACTCAAGAATGGTCTCGACCTTCTCACTCCACAGGGTACGATCCAGAGAGTGCAAGAGCTTGATAGCCCTGTCATGATCATCGTACGGGAGCACGGCCACATTAGCCCTCATGTTGTTCGCAATCACGGTGAACCGTTGGAACATGGCATCTATGGACTCACCGGGGAGATGAGTGAAGTTCTCGTACTCTCTCCGGTAGGTTGCAAACAACCGAGCCTGAACCTGAGCGTTCACAGCGTGAGCATTCTTCAGCTGCTCCCAAATCCTACAAGCCAAGTCCTCTGTCTGAACCCGATTGAATTCAGATTGACACAGAGCACGGTACAAGTAGTCGACCGCCTTGTTGTTGGCGTCGAACATATCCCTCGATCCTGGAGCAAGGAAGTTCACAGGATGAACATAAGTTGTGTTCACCGTGACATCCCAAAGGATCTGACCCTTGCCGCGGAGGAAAGCAGCCATCCGCCTCTGCCACATCTGGTAGTTCTTACCATCAAAGTGTGGAGGACCCGAACCCCGTTCCTGGTACGCCATCTTTGGATCTTAGACTGGTTAGAATCACGAAGATCCGTAACTGGCTCTGATACCAATTGAAGGACCGATTAGGCGACCAGAGAGGGGGGGAGTGAATGGGAGCCGATAAAAATTCTTCCCGAAGGATGAACTCGGCCTATGCCCCAACTTCACAACCTAGGATTCCCACACGAGCTTGCCAAGGTTGTGTAGTCACAACGGACCTACCAACCCTAGGAACAAGTCTCAAACAATCCCTAAGCAAAAGCGCAATTCAAGAAGCAAAGGACATAGGCGATCTGCGAAGTCCCAGACGGACAGTCCGAGGTGACCAGGCGGACGGTCCGCAGGGGCCAGGCGGACGGTCCGCAGGGTCACGGCGGACGGTCCGCAGAAGGTGCTCGAACAACCAGTATGCACCCCTCGAAATTCAGACGGTCCGTGCCCTACCCTCGGACGGTCCGTGGGTAACTCGTACCGCGCGGATGGTCCGCGGTGCCTGGGCGGACGGTCCGCAAACCCCTTGCAACACAAATCAACTTTCCCGATGGATCAACCCACGAACGCGCAAGAACTAGCGACGAACTGGATGAACACGGAGCCTCGCGGACTGTCCGCGCCTACCAGGCGGACTGTCCGCCAGGTGCGGACAGAGTAGCTCGAGCCCGAAAACGACAAGTCAACCTCTCCTATCCATCCATGGATCTCCCAAACGGCTTGAGCTCTTGAGGCAGGATTTGGGGGAGATTTGAAGCGTCCCTAGGAGATGCTATACCCCAAAACTTGAGACCTCAAACGAACTAAATCGCTGGGAATCGAATCGCAACTGAGCTCTACCAAAAAGCTAGGGTTCCAACCGAAATCCTTCAATCGGAGGCCAAATCCGGAGATTGGGGGGTCAAGATCAAGCACAAAGATGCAAAAGACATCTATCCATGATCCCCACCAACAAATCCGAACCCAAACACCTCAGAATCGAAGGAACAAGGCGCGCACGAAAATCCAACGAAAATAGCCCAAAAAAGACACGAAAATCACACGAGCTACAAGAAGGAAATCGATGCAACCATGAAAGCTTCCATACACTCGGAGGTCAGATTCTCTACAAAACGGTGAAGAAAATCTACGCCTATGGAGCAGGGAAATGAGAAGCAGTCCAGAAGGATGGTTTGCCTAGAAACCCTAGAGCTATATATATGAGTCCCTCTGGGTTGGGCAAATGACCAAGCTACCCCTAGCACTTAAACTCAAGATACAATCCCCTCAGGGGCAATATGGTCAAGTAGCACTCCTCTTCATCAGACGGCCACGCCTTTGCCGCAGTCCGCGTCCTCCCGACGCAAGCCCTGCGATCCCGCCGCGTGTCCTCTGGCATCGAAGCTTCTCGGCGCGCCCAGATCCCGTCTCCGCCCGCCGAGCCTCCGGTCTAGGTTTTGTGGCTCAACCAAGTAACCCGATGGTTTTGTGGTGAACCGCCGCAAACCCCGCGTGCAGACTCCGGTCGTGAGCCGCTATCCTACACCGGCTTCGGTCGACGACTTTGTCTTGCTTTTCTTGCCACCATGCGGCCCGCACTTGACCCCGTTCGGCCACCGGGTCCATCGAGCCGAGCCTACTTGTCTCTCCACTCCTCGGAGGCCCCGCAAGGCTAAGACCTTTCGCGCCCGCTCTTCACCTGCACCAACACGAGTCAAGCCGCAACCTGCACCTGCAATACCCAGCCAAGAGTCAGTCCACCCCACGTTGTCAATCACTCATCACACCAGGGAGCGACCATCCACCAGTCCTCGGATGCTCCGGTCCTTAGAGGGTCAGTCAGGTTCTCGATCCTTGCTCGCACCCCACAGTCCACCTCGGATGACTTGAGCTTGGAAAATAGCTCGTCCACCGTGAGGGTCTCGTACTTCTCTGACTCCAGAATGCCCTCGACCTTATCACTCCACACGGTACGATCCAGAGAGTGTAGGAGCTTCACAGCCCTGTCATGATCATCGTATGGGAGCGCGGCCACATTAGCCCTCATGTTGTTCACAATCACAGTGAACCGCTGGAACATGGTGTCTATGGGCTCACCGGGGAGATGAGTGAAGTTCTCGTACTCTCTCCGGTAGGTCGCGAACAACCGAGCCTAAACCTGAGCGTTCCCAGCACGAGCATTCTTTAGCTGCTCCCAAATCCTACAAGCCAAGTCCTCTGTCTGAACTAGATCGAATTCGGATTGACACAGAGCACAAAACAAGTAGTCGACCGCCTTGTTGGCATCATGCATATTCGTCGATCCTGGAGCTATGAAGTTAATCGCATGAACATAAGCTGTGTTCACCGTAACATCCCAAAAGATATGACCCTTGCCACGGAGGAAAGCAGCCATCCGCCTCTATCACATCTGGTAGTTCTTACCATCAAAGTGTGGAGGACCCGAACCCCGTTCCTGGTATGCCATCTTTGGATCTTAGACTGGTTAGAATCACGAATATCCGTAGCTGGCTCTGGTACCAATTGAAGGACCGATTAGGCGACCAGAGAGGGGGGGTAGTGAATGGGAGCCGATAAAAATTCTTCTCTGAAGAGTCGAACTCGAGTATGTCCCAAACTCACAACCAAGGATTCCCACACGAGCTTGCCAAGGTCGCGTAGTCACAACGGACCTACCTACCCAAGGAACAAGTCCAAACACAACCCAAAGCGGCAGCACAAATCAAGAAGCAAAGGACTTAGGGAATGCTATGCCCAAAAAACTTGATGCCTCAAACCAACTAAATCGCCAGGAATCTATCACGATCCGAGCTGTACCAAAAAGCTAGGTTTCCACCCGAAATCCTCAAATGCAAGGCCAAATCCGGAGTTTGAGGGGTCAAGATCAAGCACAAAGATGCACAAGGCATCTATCCATGATCCCCATAAAGAAATCCGAACCCAAACACCTCAGAATCGGAGGAACAAGCCGCGCACGAAAATCCAATGAAAATAGCCCGAAAAAGACACGAAAATCACTCGAGCCACAAGAAGGAAATCGACGCAACCATGAAAGCTTCCATACACTCAGAGGTCAGATTCTCTACAAAACAGTGAAGAAAATCTAAGCCTATGGAGTAGGGAAGTGAGAAGCAGTCCGGGAGGATAGTTTGCCCAGAAACACTAGAGCTATATATATGAGTCCCTCTAGGTTGGACAAATGACCAAGCTAACCCTAGCACTTAAACTGAGATACAAACCCCTCAGGGGCAATATGGTCAAGTAGCACTCCTCTTCATCGGGCGGCCACGCCTTCGCCGCAGTCCGTGTCCTCCCGACGCAAGCCTGCGATCCCGCCGCGTGTCCCCCGACATCGAAGCTTCTCGGCGCGCCCGGATCCCGTCTCCGCCCGCTGAGTCTTCGGTCTTGGTTTTGTGGCTCAACCAAGTAACCCGACGGTTTTGTGGTGAACCACCGCAAACCCCTCGTGCAGACTCCGGTCGTGAGCCGCTACCCTGCACCGGCTCCGGTCGACGACTTCGCCTTGCTTTTCTTGCCACCATGCGGCCCGCACTTGATCCCGTTCGGCTACCGGGTCCTTCGAGCGGAGCCTACATGTCTCTCCACTCCTTGGAGGCACCGCAAGGCTAAGACCTTTCGCGCCCGCTCTTCACCTGCACCAACACGAATCAAGCCGCAACCTGCACCTGTAATACTCGGCCAAGAGTCAGTCCACACCACGTTGTCAATCACTCATCACAGCCAGGAGCGACCATCCACCGGTCCTCAGACGCTCTGGTCCTCAGAGGTAAACAATGATCCTTCCTTCTTAGTAGCGGAGAATGCTAGGTTGAATGCCTATGCTCCTAAGACAAACCCACGTAGGAACCGACTAGACACAACCCCAGATCCTCCCGTGTTTCCTCCATAAACCGACAACTTCCAGAAACCCATCCATTTCAAGAGTGACTTGGGAAACGAGTTCTTTGGGAAGCAGGGAGAGAAACCAAGTGAGGAGAAGCCACAACCCAAAGAGAGCCCAAAGCCAAAGCCAAAACCAAAACCCTTCCATTGTGAGCATTGTGGGAGGGATGGGCACCTAGCTAAGTTTTGCTTCAGAAGGAAGCGTGAGGAGAGGTTTGCTAGGGAGATGGCAAACAAGGACAGGTACCGCCCTTCTCGTGGTGTGCCTGAGCCTAGGATGGTGCCTAGAGGTGAGGGTGTGGTGCATACCATTTACCCTCGAGAGAGGCAAGAGTTTGTGCCTCGAGGTGTGCCACCACAGAGAGATGGTGGTAGGCGTGTTGGGTTTGGGTGTGGTGAGTTTGCTGGACGTTCCTTCACTCGTGGCCAATACGAGTATGGGGGGAACAATCGCAGTTTTAGGTCTCAGAGGAGCTACGGGCCACGGTCTCCACCTCGTGGTATGTGTAGTCCTCCAAGTAAACGTGTGGGTGTTCCACCTAGTAGTGATAGGATGGATTTTTCTAACCCCACTTTTGAGCAAATGGCACGGCACTAATTTGATTCATTTTGTACTAACCCCAGTGCTGAGTCGTTTGCTCACTCTCGCTCTCGTTTTTTATTTTCATGTGGGAGGCTTGGAGGGCTTTTGGTTGATCGACTTTGATTGCTCTCGACACATGACCAGAGATCGAAGGTGGTTCTCCAGCCCCACCCCGGTCATGACCAAAGAGTACATCACTTTTGGGGACAATGAGAAAGGTAGAGTGCTTTCAGTGGGCACGGTGAAGGTGAGCGAGTATGTGACTCTCAGGCGTGTTGCTCTTGTTAAGTCTTTGGGGTTCAATCTTCTTTCGGTTTGTCAGCTTCTTGATAAGGGTTTTGAGGTCTGTTTCAAAACGGGTGCTTCTCGTGTTTTGGATTCTCGAGATGATCTTGTGTGCACGATCATCCCCGAGGGTCAAATTATCAGAGCTGATTTTTCTCATTGTGTCGGCTCTTCTCGTTGTTTGGTTGCTGGTATTTCGGCGGAGTTTTGGAAATGGCATAGGAGACTAGGTCACTTGAGTTTTGGCTTGTTGTCATGCTTGAGTGGGCTAGGGTTGGTCCGATGATTGCCTAAGTTGAAATACCAAAAGGACTTGGTATGTGCTCCATGTAGGCATGGTAAGATGGTCGCCACCTCTCACCGGCCTCTGACATCTGTTATGACAGAGAGGCCATGCGAGCTATTCCATACGGACTTGGTTGGTCCAGCTTGTGTGTGCTCGGCAGGTGGGAAATGGTACGTCCTTGTGATAGTGGACAACTATTCTCACTATGCTTGGGTCTTCTTTTTGGCTGACAAGGGGGAGACATTTGGTTTTGTTCGGGATCTAATCTTGAGGTTGAAGAATGAGAGGAATGGAGATGTTGTTCGAGCTATTCGTAGTGACAATGGCACTGAATTTAAAAACTCTCATTTCGAAACCTTTTGTCATGATTTGGGTCTTGAACATCAATTCTCTACTCCCTATGTTGCTTGTCAGAATGGTGTGGTAGAGAGGAAAAATCGTTCCCTTTGTGAGATAGCTCGGATGATGCTGGACAAGCATAAGACTCTGAGGAGATATTAGGCCAAGGCGGTGAATACCGCGTGCCATGTTGGGAACCGGATTTTTCTTAGAGCCTTCTTGAACAAGACATGCTATGAGCTCATGCACGGGCGAGCACCTAGAGTGAGCCATTTCAGAGCTTTTGGTTGTCTGTGCTTTATTCTCAAGAAGAGTAGGCTTGATAAGTTTGAGTCGACGTCCTCCGATCGCATCTTTTTGGGTTATGTGAGTCAGTCTTGAGCATTCCGTGTGCTCAACCTTGATACTAACCTAGTCATGGAAACTTGCGAGGTTACCTTCGACGAGACCCAGCCATGCAGTTCGTCTGTTTTTGAGTGTGCAGGTGATGATGAGATTGGCAAGAAGACCTTTGAGGATGAGGAGGATGATGCTAGAGAGGATGATGGTGAAGCTCTAGCCGAGCATGTACCCTCTACTTCCACTATGACGAGTACGGTGCAGGATGGCCCATCCCCTACAACAACTACGATCGAGCAAGATCAAGCGGAAGCTGCTGCTGAGGGGGAGGTTGTCTCCAGGCGAGAGGCACCGAGGCGCGTTCAAGTTGATCATCCTCCCTCAAGAACCATCGACGACATCAACGAACATACGACACGGTTGAGGTCCAGAAATGCTTCTCACTTTGCTCATTCGGCTTTTGTTGCTACCTTTGAGCCGAAAGACATTGGACACGCACTCTCTGATCCTAATTGGGTGAACGTAATGCATGAGGAGTTAGAGAACTTTGAGAGAAACCAAGTTTGGGAGTTGCTAGAGCCACCACCACATTGCAAACCTATCGGGACAAAATGGGTGTGGAAGAACAAAGAGGGTGAGAATGGTGAGGTGGTGAGAAACAAATTGAGGTTGGTTGCTCAGGGCTATAGTCAGAACGAGGGGATAGACTATGAGTAGACATTTGCTCCTGTAGCCCGTTTAGAGGTGATTAGGATCCTTCTAGCCTTGTCTGTGGCTAAAGGGTTCAAATTGTACCAAATGAATGTGAAGAGTGCCTTTTTGAATGGGTTTTTGGAGGAAGAAGTTTATGTGAAGCAACCACCAGGCTTTGAGAGTGTTGAGTTTCCTCACCGAGTGTATAGGCTGAGCAAGGCGTTGTATGGGTTGAAACAAGCTCCCCGTGCTTGGTATGGCCGTTTGAGGGGGTTCTTGTTCAGCAAGGGGTTTGAGATGGGCAAAGTAGATAAGACTCCTTTTCTCCTCAGGCAGGGCGATGATATCCTAATTGTTCCGGTGTATGTGGATGATATTGTCTTTGGCAGCTCATCTCACTCTTTGGTTGTGAGGTTTGCAGAAGACATGAGCAAAGAATTCGAGATGTCTATGATGGGAGAATTGCAGTTCTTTCTCGGGCTTCAGATCAAGCAGGTGAAGGAGGGAACCTTTGTGCATCAAGCCAAGTACACGAAGGACATCCTCAAGAAGTTTAAGATGGACGACTCGAAGCCCTTGTCAACACCGATGAGTAAGACTACAATGTTGGATGTGGACGAGGACGGAGAGCCCGTGGACCAGAAGGAGTACCGGAGCATGACAGGCTCCCTCTTGTACTTGACGGCGACGAGGCCGGACATTCAGTTTTCTGTGTGTCTATGCGCTAATTTTCAGGCGTCGCCGAGGACTTCACATCGGCAGGCCGTCAAGAGGATCTTTAGGTATCTTCGATATACTCCTGAGCTTGGCCTTTGGTATTCGGTGTCCTCTTCCCTTTCGCTTCTTGGTTTTTTGGATGCCGACTTTGCGGTGTGTCGAGTCGATAGGAAGTCGACTTCGGGGGCGTGTCAGTTTTTGGATTCCACGCTTGTTTCTTGGTCTTCTCGCAAACAATCAAGTGTAGCTCAGTCTACCACAAAAGTCGAGTATGTCGCTGCCGCTAGTTGGTGCTCCCAGCTGCTTTGGATCACATACACGCTGAGTGACTTTGGTGAGGAGTGTACCCATGTTCCTCTCATGTGTGATAGCACGAGTGCCATTAGTGTTGCCAAAAATCCCGTGATACACTCCAGAACTAAACATATAGAGGTGAGGTACCACTTCCTGAGAGACAATATTGAGAAGGGAAACATAGACCTCATCCATGTGCCAACCGAGAAACAGCTCGCTGATATCCTAACAAAGCCTTTGGACCAAGCTACATTTGCTTTGTGTGGTTTTTCCTTTTTGAGCTTCGGTTGGGGGTGTAATGTACATATGCATGTTGCATTTTCATTTTTGTATCATATCATGTTTGCATCTTTGTATCATAGACTGCATTTGTATCATATGCTTTAGAGACATGCTTCTCCTATATACATTGACCACTATAATATGTTGAATGTGAGCTTATGACCTTCCTAGTGATGCTCATGTGATGTATAGCTATGCTCTTGGTAGCTTTAGGATGTACATGCATGTGAATGGCTTAATTTTGTGCAAATACTATATATGATCCTCTCTTGTGAGTTGAATACCTTTCATGTTCAAATTGTGCTCATATGGCTATATCTTGCTTAATTTGTGCTTGGGAATCATGCTTCTTTTTGCCGCAAAGGCACTTCATGTACCATGCTTAAATTTAAATTAATTTTACAAATGCAAGCATGTGCTTCTCAAATATACAAAGAGCACTACAACATGCTAAGATTGAGACATAGACAAGCAAGATAGCCACAAATTTAGTACAAGCATCGCCAACAAGATAGATAGGGACATATAAGCATGTGACATAGCCATGATCAAAATGAAGTATTTTTCAACACAAATTTCCCTCTCATGAGCATAGGACCTAAACATGGTCAAAATGAGCACAAACAACATATAACTCACAAACTTCATGGAAGGTCACAAATTCTCATCACAAGATCATCACAAACACCTACAATCTATCTCATGTCATGTCAAAGCCACCGAGCCATGTGTCCACTTCTAAATATGAGACTTCTCATTGGTGAACATCATGCAACGGTTTAGCACCCAAGATAAGGAATTTAAAGCAAACATGACATGGAAGCATATTTTTCAAGCACAAGCATTTCAAATACCAATTTCATGATTTACAAATTAAGCATGGTACATGAAGTGCCTTTGCGGCAAAAAGAAGCTTAGGCTTCTCTACAAGGTAGCATGTAGGCTAAACATTCATGATGACATATGGGTCTTTGACCCCAAATGAAAAAAACATGGTTCCAAGCACAACTTAACCAAGGTATAGCCATAAGCGCACAATTTGAACATAAGAGGCATACAACTCACAAGAGAGGATCATATATATCATTTTCACAAAATTAAGCCATCCACAAGCATATACATCCCAAAGCTACCAAGAGCATCGCCATACATCACATGAGCATCACTAGCAAAGTCACAATCTCATATCCAGCATATCATGGCGATCCAAGTATATAGGAGAAGCACATCTCTGAAGCATATGATACAAATGCAGTCTATGATACAAAGATGCAAGCATGATATGATACAGAAAAGAAAATGCAACATGTATATGTACAACAAACCCCCAACCGAAGCTCAAAAAGGAAAAACCACTCCAAGCTCCCCTCGCAAATGAGCAAATGTAGCTTGGTCCAAAGGCTTTGTTAGGATATCAGCGAGCTACTTTTCGGTTGGTACATGGATGAGGTCTATGTTTCCCTTCTCAACATTGTCTCTCAGGAAGTGATACCTCACCTCTATATGTTTGGTTTTGGAGTGTAGCACGGGGTTTTTGGCAACACTAATGGCACTCATGCAATCACACATGAGAGGAACATGGGAACACTCCTCACCAAAGTCACTCAGTGTGTATGTGATCCAAAGCAGTTGTGAGCAACAACTAGCAGCAGCAACATACTCGGCTTCTGTGGTAGACTGAGCTACACTAGATTGTTTGCGAGAAGACCAAGAAACAAGCGAAGAACCCAAAAACTGGCACGTCCCCGAAGTCGACTTCCTATCGACTTGACACCCTACAAAGTCGGCATCTGAAAACCCAAGAAGTGAAAGAGAAGAGGACGCCGAGTACCAAAGACTGAGCTTAGGAGTGTATCAAAGATACCTAAAGATCCGCTTGACGGCCTGCCGATGTGATGTCCTCGGCGACGCCTGAAAATGAGCGCACAGACACACAGAAAACTGAATGTCCGGCCTCGTCGCCGTCAAGTACAAGAGGGAGCCGATCATGCTGCTGTACTCCTTCTGGTCCATGGGCTCTCCGTCCTCGTCCGCATCCAGCGCTGTAGTCGTACTCATCGGTGTCGATAGGGGCTTCGAGTCGTCCATCTTGAACTTCTTGAGGATGTCTTTTGTGTACTTGGCTTGATGCACAAAGGTTCCCTCCTTCGCCTGCTTGATCTGAAGCCCGAGAAAGAACTGCATTTCTCCCATCATAGACATCTCGAATTCTTTGCTCATATCCTCTGCAAACCTCGCAACCAAAGAGTGAAACGAGCCGCCAAAGACAATATCATCCACGTACACCTGAACAATTAGGATATCATCGCCCTGCCTGAGGAGAAAAAGTCTTATCAACCTTGCCCATCTCAAACCCCTTGCTGAACAAGAACCCCCTCAAACGGCCATACCAAGCACGGGGAGCTTGTTACAGCCCATACAACGCCTTCCTCAGCCTATACACCCGGTGAGGAAACTCTGCACTCTCAAAGTCCGGTGGTTGCTTCACATAAACCTCTTCTTCTAAAAACCCATTTAAGAAGGCACTCTTCACATCCATTTGGTACAATTTGATCCCTTTAGCCACGGAAAAGGCTAGAAGGATCCTAATCGCCTCCAAACGGGCTACAGGAGCAAATGTCTCCTCATAGTCTATCCCCTCCTTCTGACTAAAGCCCTAAGCAACCAACCTCGATTTGTTTCTCACCACCTCACCATTCTCACCCTCTTTGTTCTTCCACACCCATTTTGTCCCGATAGGTTTGCAATGTGGTGGTGGCTCTACCACCTCCCAAACTTGGTTTCTCTCAAAGTTCTCTAACTCATGCATTGCGTTCACCCAATTAGGATCAGAGAGGGCGTGTCCAATGTCTTTCGGCTCAAAGGTAGCAACAAAAGCGGAATGAGCAAAGTGAGAAACATTCCTGGACCTTGACTGTGTCGTACGTTCATTGATGTCGCCGATGATTCTTGAGGGAGGATGATCAACTTGAACGCGCCTCGGTGCCTCTCGCCTGGAGACAACCTCCCCCTCAGTTGTAGCTTCCACTCGATCTTGCTGGATCGCAGTCAGTGTAGGGGATGGGCCATCCTGCACCGTAGTCGTCGTAGTGGAAGTAGAGGGTACATGCTCAGCTGGAGCTTCATCATCACCATCATCCTCTCCAGCATCATCCTCCTCGTCCTCAAAGATCTTCTGGCCAATCTCGTCATCACCTGCACACTCAAAAACAGATGAACTGCATGGCTGGGTCTCGTCGAAGGTGACCTCGCAAGTTTCCATGTCTAGGTTAGTATCAAGGTTGAGCACACAGAATGCTCGAGAATGACTCGCATAACCCAAAAAGATCCCATCGGAAGACCTCGACTCAAACTTATCAAGCCTACCCTTCTTGAGAATAAAGCACCGACAACCAAAAGCCCTGAAATGGCTCACTCTAGGTGCTCACCCGTGCATGAGCTCATAGCACATCTTGTTCAAGAAGGCCCGAAGAAAAATCCGGTTCCCAACATGACACGCGGTATTCACCGCCTCAGCCCAATATCTCCTCGGAGTCCTATGCTCGTCGAGCATCGTCTGAGCCATCTCACAAAGGGAACGATTTTTCCGCTCAACTACACCATTCTGACAAGCCACATAGGGAGAAGAGAATTGATGTTCGAGACCCAAATCACGACAAAAGGTTTCGAAACGAGAGTTTTTAAACTCAGTTCCATTGTCGCTACGAATAGCTTGAATAGCATCTCCATTCCTCTCAGTCTTCAACCTCAAGATTAGATCCCGCACAAAACCAAATGTCTCCCCCTTGTCAGCCAAAAAGAAGACCCAAGCATAGCGAGAATAGTCGTCCACTATCACCAGGACATACCATTTCCCACCCGCCGAGCACACACGAGCTGGACCAACCAAGTCCATATAGAACAGCTCGCATGGCCTCTCTGTCATAACGGATGTCAGAGGTGGGTGAGAGGCGGCGACCATCTTCCCATGCCTACACGGAGCACATACCAAGTCCTTTTGGTATTTCAACGTAGGCAATCCTCGGACCAAACCTAGCCCACTCAAGCGTGACAACAAGTCAAAACTGAAGTGACCTAGTCTCCTATGCCATTTCCAAAGTTCCGCCAAAACACCAGCAACCAAACAACGAGAAGAGCCGACACACTGAGAAAAATCAGATCTGAAAATCTGACCCTCGGGGATGATCGTGCACACAAGATCACCTCGAGAATCCAAAACACGCGAATCACCCGTTTTGAAACGGACCTCAAAACCCTCATCAAGAAGCTGGGAAATCAAAAGAAGATTAAACCCCAAAGACTTGACAAGAGCAACACGCCTAAGAGTCACAGACTTGCTCACCTTCACTGTGCCCACTGAAAGCACTCTACCTTTCCCATTATCCCCAAAAGTGATGTACTCTTTGGTCATCACCGGGGTGAGGCTGGAGAACCACCTTCGATCTCCGGTCATGTGTCGAGAGCAACCGGAGTTGATCAACCAAAAGCCCTCCAAGCCTCCCACCTGAAAATCAAAAAAGAGAGCGAGAGTGAGCAAATGACTCAGCACTGGGGTTTATACAAAATGAATCAAACTAGTGCCGTGCCATTTGCTCAAAAGTGGGGTTAGCAAAATCCATCCTATCTCTCCTACGTGGAACACCCACACATCTCCTTGGAGGACTACATGTACCACGAGGTGGAGACCGTGGCCCGTAGCTCCTCTGGGACCTAAAACTGTGATCGTTCCCCTCATACTCTCATTGGCCACGAGCGAAGGAACGTCCAGCAAACTCACCACGCCCAAACCCAACACGCCTACCACCATCTCTCTATGGTGGCTCACCTCGAGACACCAACTCACGCCTCTCCCGAGGGTAAATGGTACGCACCACACCCTCGCCCCTTGGCACCATCCTAGGCTCAGGCACACCACTAGAAGGGTGGTACCTGTCCTTGTTTTCCATCTCCCTAGCGAACCTCTCCTCACGCTTCCTCCTGAAACAAAACTCAGCTAGGTGCTAATCCCTCCCACAATGCTCACAATGGAAGGGTTTTGGTTTTGGCTTTGGTTTTGGGCTCTCTTTGGGCTCTGGCTTCTCCTCACTCAGTTTCTTTCCCTTCTTCCCAAAGAACTCATTCCCCAAGTCACTCTTGAACTTGATGGGTTTCTGGAAGTCATCGGTATGTGGAGGAAACACGGGAGGATCTGGGGTTGTGTCTAGTCGGTTCCTAAGTGGGTTGGGCTTAGGAGCATAGGCATTTTTGTGGAAGGTTTTTGGTGGAGCTATGATATCACCAATCTTCTCCTCCTTCTCACCACTACTCTCCCCAACCTTATCCGACCCAGGCGCTTGCCCATCATAGCGCTTGTATGCCTAAATCATCATCCCGAGCTGAGGCTCATGACCCGACAACCAACCCATCATCTTCCTCAACTCATCATTCTCATCCTGCAAGCGATCAACATAGTGTGCAAGCTCCAAATTCTTCACAACATTTATTTCACAAATAGAGCATGATGTAGGAATAGGAGCTTTCAGCTTAGCCTCTAGAGATCTAGCATAAGCAAGCGAAACATCTAGCTTCTCATGCAAAACAGGAAAAGAACTGCAAGCACCAAGCAAGGAGGGCCTAGATTTCATCTCATCTAGCTCAACCCTAAGCACATCTAGTTCCTCAACCTTGGAGGCATACTTTTCCTTAAGCACAGTCAAATCACCAAGAAAAGTGGAACAATCAGTGCATTCAGGTTCATCGGTCACAATAGGAGCAGACTTAAGAGAATATATTTGAGCCCTAGCATCAACAAGCAAAGACTCTAGCTCAACCACCTTTCCTTAGCCTATCCAAGCAATGACCTATACTCCCTCTTCTCCTTGTTGGTCTTTATAAGCACATCATCACGGTTGTCAAGCAATTCATTCAACCTAGAATTCTCCGCTACTAAGAAGGATGGATCATTGTTTACCTCATTCTCGGAGTCGGAGTCCGAGTCATCCTTGTTGCTCTTCTTGCTTGTGGAGCTATGTGCCATGCTTCAAAAGCATTGGGCGGCGAAGCACAGGCCATTGATGTTCTTGCTTGACTGCTTGCCCTTGTGTCGGTTCTCTTCTTCATCACTTGAGCTCGATGAAGAGTAGCAGGAGCTTGAGTCGATGTCGCTCGCTCTGGCCACCATCGCTCGCTCCTTCTTTGTGTGACCGCCACTACTCCTTGGCCTCCACTCGGACTTGTTCTTGCCCTTGTGGTCATCCCTCGAGCGGTGCTTGTGGTCGGTCCTCGGATGGTACTTGTGCTCGGGCTTGACCTCCATGGTTTTCGAGCACTCAGCGATAAAGTGCCCGTGCTTCCTGCACTGGTAGCACATGCCCGAGCTCCTCCGAGCATTCTTCTATTTCGTGTACATGCGCTCGAACCGCCTGCTTAGCAACACGAGATCTTCCTCGCCCAGCACGTCAAACTCCTCATCTGGCATGGACACAAGACAAGACAAAGAGAACTGTCTTGAAGACATGTTAGCATTAGTCCTTGGTCCAGAAACGAGAGCCAGACTATGAGGGTCAGTCGGGTTGTCGATCCTTGCTCGCACCCCACGGTCCACCTCGGACGACTTGAGCTTGGAGAACAGCTCGTCCACCGTGAGGGTCTCATACTTCTCCGACTCGAGAATGGCCTCGACCTTCTCACTAACACGATACGATCCAGAGAGTGCAGGAGCTTCAGAGCCCTGTCATGATCTTCGTACGGGAACACGGCCACATTAGCGATGTTGTTCACAATCACAGTGAACCGCTGGAACATGCTGTCAATGGACTCACCGGGGAGATGAGTGAAGTTCTTGTACTCTCTCCGGTAGGTCACGAACAACCGAGCCTGAACCTGAGCATTTCCAGCATAAGCATTCTTCACCTGCTGCCAAATCCTACAAGCTATGTCCTCCGTCTGAACCCGATCGAATTCGGATTGACACAGAGCATGAAACATGTAGTCGACTGCCTTGTTGTTGGCGTCCAACATATCCCTCGATCCTGAAGCTAGGAAGTTAATCGGATGAACATAAGCTGTGTTCACCGTAACGTCCCAAAGGATCTGACCCTTGCCGCAGAGGAAAGCAGCCATCCACCTCTGCCACATCTGGTAGTTCTTACCATCAAAGTGTGGAGGACCCGAACCCAGTTCCTAGTAGGCCATCTTTGGATCTTAGACTAGTTAGAATCACGAAGATCCGTAACCGGCTCTGATACCAATTGAAGGACCGATTAGACGACCAGAGAGGGGGGAGTGAATGGGAGCTGATAAAAATTCTTCCCAAAGGATGAACTCGGCCTATGCCCCAAATTCACAACCAAGGATTCCCACATGAGCTTGCCAAGGTCGCGTAGTCACAACGGACCTACCAACCCTTGGAACAAGTCTCAAGCAAACCCCAAGTGAAAGCGCAACTCAAGAAGCAAAAGACTTAGGCAATCTGCGAAGCCTCGGACGGACGGTCCGCAGTGACCAGGCGGACGGTCCGCGAGGGCCAGGCAGACGGTCCGCTGGACCACGACGGACGGTCTGCCAAAGCTACCCGAACAACCAGTACTGCACCTCAAAAAACGGACGGTCCGTACCCTACCTGCGGACGGTCCGTGGGTAACCCGTACCACGCGGACAGTCCGGGACACACAGGCGGACGGTCTGCAAACTTCTTGCAACAAAAAGCAACTGACTCAACGGATCGAACCACAAATGCACACGAACAAGTGACAAACTGTACGAACACTGGTCCACGCGGACTATCTGCGCCTTCCAGGTAGACTGTCCGCCAGGTGCGAACAGACGCGGGAACAGCAGGCCGAGCTCAAGGACGCGAATGCAACTCCATCTATTCATCATGGATCTCCCGAACGGCTTAAGCTCTTGAGAAAAGATTTGGGGGAGATGTGAAGCGTCCCTATGGGATGCTATACCCCAAAACATCAGACCTCAAATGAACTGAATTGCCGAGGATCGAAGTTCTACCGAGCTCACACAAAAAGCTAGGGTTCCAACCGAAATCCTTCAATCGAAGGCCAAATCCGGAGATTGAGGGGTCAAGATCAAGCGCAAAGATGCACAAGACATCTATCCATGATCCCCACAAGAAAATCCGAACCCAAACACCTCAGAATCGAAGGAACAAGCCACGCACAAAAATCCAATGAAAATAGCCCGAAAAAGACACGAAAATCACACGAGCTACAAGAAGGAAATCGACACAACCATGAAAGCTTCCATACACTTGGAGATCAGATTCTCTACAAAACAGTGAAGAAAATCTAAACCTATGGAGCAAGGAAATGAGAAGCAGTCCGGAAGGATAGTTTGCCCAGAAACCCTAGAGCTATATATATGAGTTCCTCTGGGTTGGGCAAATGACCAAGCTACCGCTATAACTTAAACTAAGATACAATCCCCTCAGGGGCAATATGGTTAAGTAGCACTCCTCTTCATCAAACAGTGACGCCTTTGTCGCAGTCTGCGTCCTCCCGACGCAAGCCCTGCGATCCCGCTGTGTGTCCTCTGGCATCGACGCTTCTCGGCGCGCTCGGATCCCATCTCCACCCATCGAGCCTCCGGTCTTGGTTTTGTGGCTCAACCAAGTAACCCGACGGTTTTGTGGTGAACCACCGCAAACCCCGCGTGCAGACTCCAGTCGTGAGCCGCTACCCTGCACCGGCTCGAGTTGACGACTTCGTCTTGCTTTTCTTGCCACCATGCGGCCCGCACATGACCCCATTCGGCCACCGGGTCCATCAAGACGAGCCTACTTGTCTCTCCACTCCTCAGAGGCCCCGCAAGGCTAAGACCTTTCGCGCCCGCTCTTCACCTGCACCAACACGAGTCAAGCCGCAACCTGCACCTGCAATACTCGGCCAAGAGTCAGTCCACACCACGTTGTCAATCACTCATCACACCAAGGAGCGACCATCCACCGGTCCTCGGACGCTTCGGTCCTCAGAGCTCTTTGTCGCCTTATTTTAGTTGTGCTCTTTTGCCGATGGTGTCGAGCCCTTTTGCCTCACCTTGAGGAGTCAGCAATTTTGGAGCATTTTATCTCGGTTGTATCGAGCCGTTGCCCTTGTCTTAGGGGACCGAGATTTTTCTCTCTCAAGTGATCTTGTTTTGGCTTTTGTTTGGCTTTTGATCACTTGTTTGAGTTTTTTGTTCGTTTCTTTTCTTTTTCTCTTTTCTCTGAATTGGTTACTATGTGTGTTGTCAATGCACTCATCAAGGGGGAGATTGAGGACCAGAGCGTTTGAGGACCAGTGGATGGTCGCTCCTTGCTATGATGAGTGATTGACGACGTGGTGTGGACTGACTCTTGGCCGAGTATTGCAGGTGCAGTTTGCGGCTTAATTCGTGTTGGTGCAACTGAAGAGCGGGCGTGAAAGGTCAAAGCCTTGCGGGGCGTCCGAGGAGTGGAGAGACAAGTAGGCTTGGCTCGATGGACCCGGTGGCCGAACGGGATCAAGTGCAGCCGCATGGTAGCAAGAAAAGCAAGACGAAGTCGTCGACTGGAGCCGGTGTAGGGTAGCGGCTCACGACCGGAGTCTGCACACTAGGTTTGCAGCGGTTCACCCCAAAAACGTCGGGTTACTTGGTTGAGCCACAAAACCAAGACCGGAGGCTCGGCGGGCGGAGACGGGATCCGGGCGCGTCGAGAAGCTTTGATGCCGGGGGACACGCGGTGGGATCGCAGGGCTTGCGTTGGGAGGACGCGGACTGCGGCGAAGGCATGGCCGCTTGATGAAGAGGAGTGCTACTTAACCATATTGCCCCTGAGGGGTTTGTATCTCAATTTAAGTTCTAGGGGTATTTTGGTCATTTGCCCAACCTAGAGGGACTCCATATATATAGCTCTAGGGTTTCTGGGCAAACCATCCTCCTGGACTGCTTCTCATTTCCTTGCTCGATAGGCTTAGATTTTCTTCACCGTTTTGTAGAGAATCTGACCTCCGAGTGTATGGAAGCTTTCGTGGTTGCGTCGATTTTCTTCTTGTGGCTCGAGTGATTTTCGTGTCTTTTTCGAGTTATTTTCGTTGGATCTTTGTGCGTGGCTTGTTCCTCCGATTCTGAGGTGTTTGGGTTTGGATTTCTTTGTGGGGATCATGGATAGATGCCATGTGCATCTTTGTGCTTGATCTTGACCCCTCAAACTCCGGATTTGGCCTTGGAACCCTAGCTTTTTGGTAGAGCTCGGTTGTGAATCGATTCCCGGCGATTTATTTGGTTTGTGGCCTCAAGTTTTTTGGGCACAGCATCCCCTAGGGACGCTTCACATCTCCCCCAAGTCTTGTCTCAAGAGCTCAAGTCGTTTAGGAGATTGGGTGATGGATTTGGAGGGTTGACTTCGCGGGGTCGGGCTGTTTCTGCTCTGTTCGTGGCTCGCGAACTGTCGGCCCGAGGGTCGCGAACTATCAGCGCGGGGCATGTTCATTGGGTATTCGTCGTGTGTTCTTGAGTTCGTGAGCACGAGTCATTTCGATCTGCAAAAGGGTTAGGGTTTTGTTGCGTGTTGTTTGTGGACCATCCGCCTGCAGGTCACGGACTGTCCGCCCAGCTCGGACTGTCCGCGGACCCCTCCCAGACTGTCCGATTTTCCGAGGTGCGGTACTGGAGGTTCGGTTGGTTTTTTCGGACTGTCTGCCAAGAGGTCGCGGACTGTCCGCCAGGCTCGCGGACTGTCTGCCGTACTCCCGCGGACTGTCCGCCCGGGGCCTCACAGATTTGGCTAAGTCCTTTGCTTCTTGAGTTGTGCTTCCGCTTTGCAACTTGTTTGGACATGTTCCTAGGATTGGTAGGTCCGTTGTGACTACGCAACCTTGGCAAGCTCGTATGGGAATCCTTGGTTGTGGATTTGGGACATAGTCGAGTTCGACTCTTCAGAGAAGAATTTTTATCGGCTCCCATTCACTCCCCCCTCTCTAGTCGCCTAATCGGTCCTTCAAAATCCAAGGAAGGCAAGGTCGGATTAACAAGACCAACACTATTGCAATGAGTGTAAGTCATAGACGGGAGTAAATCAAGTTCTCAAATACAGGGGTAAGAGCAACTCCAAGAGGCTCTTTAAAAAACACTAGATAAAACCCTGATTTGGCTAGCATGTAAAATGAAATAGTGAGCAAAAAGTTGATGAAATCCAACAGACTAGCTAAAATCAACTCTCCATATGCTCCACCGCTAGTGGGTCCTGCCTGTCATACTCATGTACGAGGGAATAGCTAGTGGGACTGGCTAGCCAAAGATGGCTAGCGAAGCCCCGGTTTAGCTAGCGGAGGATAGCGAGGGTAAGTTTAGCTAGTCTGTTGGATTGAGTTTTTGGACAAATTTTCCATTTTTTAGCTAGTTAAGTCAAGATAGCTAGTCTCTTGGAGTTTCTCTAAGATATGATAATAGTGAGGAAGTGTGAACACACTTGAACTCGTTCTCTCATTAGTACAATACGGTTTAGGAGGCAACATATGAGTTAGCTCTAGGTTCTAAGGTACTCTACACATAAAGTCAACAGGTACAAGTTAGTCACACTAGCATCGTATGAATATCAGCTCAGCACCCAGGCACAAATGGGGAGCTAACCACCCGCGTCGCTTCCACACCACAACAGTTGTTAGACTTTAGATTCCTACAGTGTACCCGAATGTGGAGGATTACAAAGGGTCCATCGGCTGTCACTATCGTGGCCTACCTCAAGACAAACCATGGAGCACGCTCATATGCAATGCAGCTACTCAACCCAAGCACCATGCTTGTGTTGTTAACTAGACACTGACCGGCCCGGGCAGGTCAGTGCCACCAGATAACCGGCCACTTACACTTAGTACCGTGGCTTGAACTCGAACTTCATACAACACAAACATGTGACCTAACTGGATCAAACTAGACTAGTCATACAAATAGATTTGCGTTCTACTATGTCTATTCAATAAGATCAAAGGGTCATGTTCGTGTAGAACATGAGACTTTAACTTATGAACAAACAATGAGAACATGAGTAAATCTTCCATCAACTAGATCAAAAGGCCTTGTTCATCAAGAACAGGAGCCTCTAAATGATGAACGAATGAAGAACACATGAACAAATCACCTATGCATGCCAACACTACTTTATATGAAATAGTTAAATAACTAAAGTAGATCGAAGTCATACAATAAAATAAAGATACAAGAGAACTGATACCTAGATCCCAAAGTAGACTTGGAACCTGAAGTAGAACTGCTCTGGCCTACCTCCTAACCTTGCATACCAAAGGTGACAGAGGGGTTGCAAAGTGAGTTGCTAAGAAATGAACCCCCTCTCCTTCTATTTATAGGCCTGAGCACCAGTGTGGAATGGTTGCAAACACCCCCGAGATGGAGTGAGGGACCAACCAAGAAGCACGACATGGAAGGCTAGGATGAGCGAACACAAGGTCGGTACGGCCGACCTGTTGTGGGCCAACCTAGGCTTGTGCTTTCTCGTGGTGGCTGTCCTGTGGGTCCTTAGGTCAGTTCCCGGTGTCCACTTGATTTTGAGGCGGGTTGGGTGCCTGTAGGCCCATCAATCCATGTGATGTCCACATGTCGCACTCTGATTCGTCGGGGTGTGCCTCCCTTGGATTGATAACATGGCTTGCATGCATGGAATCCTAAGTGGCAGCCCCTCCTTGGCTGAGGTAACGTGGCATGGACCATAGAAGGTGAGTTTGTCACTTCTTTTATGCTTATTTTCCTGCAATCAAATAATCTCCAAGGACAAGTGGAACTACATTACTCTGAACTAAATGCGTGCAAGAAATGCCTTTTGCTCCTTTATTCATGAGTAAATTGACGGCTAAAGTAAGCACTTAACAGCCGTCAACAGTAGCGCCCCCCGCGGTGCCCGAACCAGTATAACCTTTGTGTCTCTAGTCCCAACCGTTCGGATCCAACGCACGAACATACCAAAATTCACTTGCCAACAGTATCAAACCCCTATAGTTGGTGCGCCAGGTAGGGGCACTGACAAGGGGATAAACCAAGGGTAATCATCTTAACACCTAATCCCCAATCCATGAAGACTAAGAGCGGCACACATCTGCAGCGGCCCAACATCGACACCAGCAAGACAAACCCAACATCTCTCAGAGACGGCAGCTTGGCGTTATCCACGGGACTGACTCTGACTCAGGAGTTCACCCCACGCAACCTAAGTGAGAGCCTGTGTTGTTCGAGGACCGGTGGTAGCTCGCTTCCTGGTGTGATGAGTGATTGACAACGTGGTATGGACTGATTCTTGGCTAAGTATTGCAGGTGCAGGTTGCGGCTTGATTGGTGTTGGTGCAGGTGAAGAACAAGCGCGAAAGGTCGTTGCTGGTGAGGCCTCCAGGTGTGGAGAAGACAAGTAGACTTGGTTCGAGGGACCCGGTGGCCAGCGGAGTCAAGTGCGGGCCGCATGGTGGCAAGAACGGCAAGATGAAGTCATGGACGGTTTCTTGGTTGAGCCTCAAAACCAAGGTCGAGCCGGGACTACGTGGGAGCCGAGTCATGAGTGGTGATTGGCGGAGGCTACACCGAGTTCGTGGGGTTTCCAGTGGTTCACCAGAAAACCACTGGGTTCCTTGGTTGATCCACAAAGCCAAGACCGAAGTCCAAAGACGGAGGTGCAGCAGCATCGGACCGGTCTAACTGGTGGGTACTGGTCTGACCGGTGAGGAGCACCGGTATGATCGGTGTGCGACGACGCAGTCTGGAGACTTCAAAGTGGAGGACACGCGTCGGGATCACAAAGCTTGCGTCGAGGATAAGCAAGTTTGCGGTCACCGGGCATCCGTCTGATGGTGCAAAGACAAAGATTCCCAAAGTGCCCCTCGAGGATGTGTATCCTAGTATTAGGCCTTAGGGGTAGTTTCGTCTTTCGGCTAGCCTCCATATAACCCAAGTGGTGAGAGGATGGCAGCCATCTCTTGGAACTCTAGCTCATTTTGTTTTGCTATTTTCCTCTTCCATTTTTCCTTTGGAATTTCTAGGACTAGCTTGAGAGCTTCATGGTGAGATCTTGTGAGAGGGAAGGATGATCGGGCGGAAGCTAGACCTTGTATGAACTTTCTTGGTATGCATAGATGATTCGTCGTGGTTCCTCAAGGCTTAGTTGTGTCTCTCCCGTTTTTTCTTTTTGGTGATTTTCGGAGCCTTTTCTTGGTGAATTTCTTATGGCGGTTTTGAGACCATTCTCTTTGGGATTTGGTGGGGGATGTACGGATGAACCCCTCGTGGTTCTTTTCCCTTTGATTCCCCTCCCAAATCCGTGAGCAAAGGGGCTCGATTTTGGGGTTTTCTCCTCTCTAGGGTTAGATGCGTTCTTGGTGGGATTTCTTCGATTCCTCTCGATCTAGCAAGTTTTGGTGGACCAAATCTTGGTTATGGAGTGCCCATGAGGTGTTCCTACTATCCCCAAAGTCTTGTGCAAATTCGTGGAGCGAATCGGGAGATCGGGAGTTGGATTTGGGGGAGTTGACCCGCGGGTGCTGTTCATCCCGAGCTGCCCAAGCGTGATCGGTCTGACCGGCGCTCTTGACCGGTCTGACCGGTGCAAGGCCTTTTTGGGATTTGCCTGGGGTGAACTGCCTGGTTCGTGTGTCTTTGGGCTGAGTTGTTGCTGGTCAGTTCTTGGCAGGTTTCGAGGAGTTTGGCTAGGCTTTGTGAAGGTTTTTCTTCCTGAGCAGTTTGAGTTTTGGAGGTGGTTTTTGTTCCAGGGCCTAGAGGGATCACTGAGGCTTCCTGGAATATTTTCTGTGCAGCTGCTGTAGCCATCGGCCTGACCGACGCTGTCCACCGGTCTGACCGGTGTGACACAGGCAGCAAGCTGTGCAGATTTCCGCTGTGCATTTGGTGTGTTGCGGTTCGGAAGGTTGTTGTGTTGGTTCCTAGGACCAGTACCACTCTAGTGGCTACGTGGTCTTGGCCAACTTGGGTAGTTGAGTCGGAGACGTGATTTGGCTAGCCGTGTTCGTCTTGTTGGAGTATCCATCTCCTTCGAGAAGAATTTTTATCGGCTCCCATTCACTCCCCCCTCTCTGGTCGCCAGTTCGGTCCTTCACTAAGGGAGCGTCCTGACCTCATGGCTGCCTCGGGAGAAGACTCCGCCTCGCACAACCCAAGGCTCCATCGCCCGCAGCCCATCGACGCCCCCCTCCCCCACGACGAGGGCCGCAACGTGGCGCGAGCGGCTCCGTGCCGCCTGGGACGTGCAGGAGCTGCAGGGCGGGCGGATCTATGCTGTCAGGCCATGATGAGATTTTCCCCGGCATGGGAAGCGTACATCCCTGGTGTCCCATTGAGAGCCTATGTGGTTCGAGGACCGGTGGATGGTTGCTTCCTGGTGTGATGAGTGATTGACAACATTGTGTGGACTGACTCTTGGCTAAGTATTGCAGGTGCAGGTTGCGGCTTGATTGGTGCTGGTGCACGTGAAGAAAAAGCGCGAAAGGTCGATGCCGGTGAGGCCTCCAGGTGTGGAGCAGACAAGTAGGCTTGGTTCGAGGGACCCGGTGGCCAGCGGGGTCAAGTGCCGCATGGTGGCAAGAACAGTAAGACGAAGTCGTGGATGGTTTCTTTGTTGAGCCTCAAAAAGAAGGTCGAGCAAGGACTTCGTGGGAGTCGAGTCATGAGTGGTGATTGGCGGAGGCTACACCGAGTTCGCGGGGTTTCCAGTGGTTCACCACAAAACCACTGGGTACCTTGGTTGATCCACAAAGCCAAGACCGAAGACCGAAGAGCAATAGCACTGGACCAGTTTGACCGGTGAGGAGCACCGGTCTGACCGGTGTGCAATGACGCCTTCCGGAGACTTCGAAGTGGAGGACACACGTCGGGATCGCAAGGCTTGCGTCGAGGTTAAGCAAGTTTGCGGTCACCAGGCATCCGTCCGATGGTGCTATGATGAAGATTCCCAAATTGCCCCTCGAGGGTGTGTATGTTAGTTTTATGTCTTAGGGGTAGTTTCGTCTTTTGGTTGCCTCCATATAACCCAAGTGGTGAGAGGATGGCAACCATCTCTTGGAACCCTAGCTCATTTGCTTTTGCTATTTTCCCTTCCTATTTTCCTTAGGATTTTTAGGACTAGCTTGAGAGCTTCATGGTGAGATCCTTAGAGAGGGATGGATGATCGGGTGGCAAGCTAGACCTTGTATGAACCTTCATAGTATGTATAGATGATTCGACGTGGTTCCTCAAGGCCTTGTGTTGTTTCTCCCGTTTTCCTTTTTGGTGATTTTCGGAGCCTTTTCATGGAGAATTTCTTGTGGTGGTTTTGAGACCTTTCTCTTTGGGATTTGATAGGGGATGTATACATGAACCCTTCGTGGTTCTTTTCCTTGTAATTCCCCTCCCAAATCCGTGAGTAAAGGTGCTCGATTTTGGGGATTTCTTAGGTTTCAGGAAACTGGTGTTCTTGGTGGAAATCCTTCGATTCCTCTTGATTCAACGAGTTTTGGTGGACCAAATCGTAGGTATGGGATGCCCATGAGGTACTCCTAGTATCCCCAAAGTCTTGTGTGAATCCGTGGAGTGAATCGGGAGATCGGGAAGTGGTTTTGGAGGAGTTGACCCGCGGGTCGCAGTTCATCCCGAGCGCCCAGGCCCTGACCGGTCTGACCGGTGTAGCCCCCTGTTGGGTTTTGGCTCGGGTGAACGTGCTGGTGTGTTCCCTAGTCTCTAGGCTTGTTGCTGTTTCAGGTTTGGTGCTGTTTGGAGCTTGGGAGGTTGGTTTCTTGGATTTGGGGTTTCCTGGCTTGGACCGGTCCGACCGGTGTGCTATACCAGCCTGACCGGTGTAGGAGGCTTTCTGTGGAAATCGTCAAGTCTTGCTCGGCTGATCCGATCGGCACCGGTCTGACCGGTGGTTGTGATCGGCCTGACCGGTGTGGGCTGTGTACTGCTCGAGTGTTTGTTCCGCTGCGTTCTCGAGTAGGTTTTGGTGGTTGTTGGTTCCTAGAACCAGTAGCACTTCAGTGGCTACATGGTCTTGGCCAACTTGGGTAGTTGAGTCGGAGAAGTGATTTGGCCAAGTCGTGTTCATCTTGTTGGAGAAGACATCTCCCTCGAGAAGAATTTTTATCGGCTCCCATTCACTCCCTCCCTCTCTGGTCGCCAGTTCGGTCCTTCAAGTGGTATCAGAGCTGGTTATGGGTCTTTGGGGACTCTAACCTGTCTAAGATCCAAAGATGACGTACCAGGAACGGGGATCGGGTCCTCCGCACTTCGATGGGAAGAACTACCAGATGTGGGAGAGGCGGATGGCAGCTTTCCTCCGCGGTAAGGGTCAGATCCTTTGAGATGTCACGGTGAACACATCTTATGTTCATCCTGTGAACTTCCTTGCTCTAGGATCGAGGGACATGCACGATGCTAACAACTTGTTTTGTGCTCTGTGTCAGTCCGAATTCGATCGGGTTCAGACAGAGGACTTGGCTTGTAGGATTTGGGAAACGCTGAAGAATGCTCATGCTGGAAATAGTCAGGTTCAGGCTCGGTTGTTTGCGGATTACCGGAGAGAGTATGAGAACTTCACTCATAACCCTGGTGAGTCCATCGATACGATGTTCCAGCGGTTCACGGTGATTGTGAACAACATGAGGGCTAATGTGGCCGCGCTCCCGTACGATGATCTTGACGGAACCGTGAAGCTCTTGCACTTGTTGGATCGTACTATTTGGGGCGGAAAGGTCGAGGCCATTCTAGAGTCTGAGAAGTATGAAACTATGACGGTAGACGAGCTGTTCTCGAAGCTGAAGTCGGCTGAGGTGGACCGGGGTGTGACAGCCAAGCTTGAGGGCCTGACTGCCTCTCATAGTCTCGCCCTCATCGGTGGCTCAGGTGCAAAGTCTAACGCTAACCCATTCACCAGGATGTACTCTTTGTCTTTCTTGATGTCTTTGCCAGATGAGGAGTTCGACGTGCTTGGAGAGGACGAGTTGGCGCTGCTGACCAGGAGGTTTGAGAGGATGCACGAGAACCGGGTGAACACAAGGAGGAACACGAGGACGTGCTTTCAGTGCAGCAAGCCAGGACACTTAGTCGCCGACTGCCCTGAGAAGATGGAGAACAAGGACAACTACAAGCACCGGTCGAGGACGGAGAGCAAGTACCGGTCGAGGCGCGATCACAAGCACAAGAACAAGGACGAGCGAAGATCGAGGAAGAAGGACGACCACGGCAAGAAGGCCCAAGCGATGGTCTGAGCGAGCGACGTCGACTCCAGCTCCGCCTACTCTACCTCGAGCTCGAGTAGCAGTGAAGATGAAGGTGATCGGCGCAAGAGCAGGAAGGGATCCAAGAACCTGAGCGGGCTGAGCTGCTTTGCTCGAGATGGCTTCTACGGCATGGCACACAAGTCCGGCAGCAAGAAGAGACAGAAGGACAACTCGGACTCCAACTCCGAGGATGAGGTACGTGACGAGCTTTCCTTCTTGCGCCAGGAGAATGAGGAACTAGGAAAATTGCTTGATAATCGTGATGATATGCTTAGAGAGGCCAAGAAGATGAGAAAGGAGCTTAGGGCCTCGCTTGAAGATGCTAGGAGTAGAGTAGCTGAGCTAGAAACACAAAACCTGGATGCTAAACTTGAAATTGACTCGCTTAAGGCTGCAGCTATTGTTACTGATGAGGTTGATTGTGCTGATTGCTCTGTGTTCCTAGCTGATCTTACTGCTCTTAGGGAAAAGCTTGCCTCCAAGTGTGAGGAACTAGATGTGCTTGGGTTGAGTTGGCTGAGCTACAGTCTACACCTTCTTTGCTAGGTGCTTGCACATCTTGTCCTGTTTTGCATGGAAAGATTGATGAACTTCGTGCTAGCATTGTTTCACTTGAGGCTGATTTGAAAGTTCCTATTCCTACTTCTTGCTCTACTTGTGAATTGCATGCTGTAAAGAATCTAGAACTTGCACATTATGTTGATTGCTTGCAGGATGAGAATAATGAGTTGAGAAAGTGTTTGGGTTGGTTATCGGGTCAGGAGCCTCAACTTGGTATCATGATAGCAGGTTTCAAACGCTATGATGGTCAAGCACTTGGGGCTGACAAAATTGGATAGAGCAGTGGTGAGAGAGATGAGAAAATTGGAGAGATTCCTATCCCACCACTAACAACACACAAGAACAAGTTTGAGCCTAAGCCTAACCATCTCAGAAACAAACTTGACACAACTCCAGATCCACCCATATTCCCTCACCCAACAAACAACTTCCAAAAAACCGGTGAGATTTGTGAGCTCTAAGGAAAATGTGGTTGGAGAGAAGAAGGGTGAGAAACATAGTGAGGAGAAACCAAAAGAGAAACCAAGTGAGCAGCCCCAACCCAAGCCTAAACCAAAACCCATACGGTACCATTGTGAGTATTGTGGGAGAGATGGTCACAAGGGTGAGTTTTGCTTCAAGAGGAAGCGTGAGGAGAGAATGGCTAAGGAGTGGGCTAACAAGGACAGGTACCACCCTTCTAACGGTGTACCTGAGCCTTGTATGCAAATGCCCAAGGCTAAGGCCATTGTGAGGACAGTTCCGGCTTGGGGACATCGAAGGGTGTCTGGTGGTGCTGCTGGCCGAGCACCACTGGTCAGACCGTTCAGGGGGACCGATCAGATCGGTGCAGGTCTGGGTGGTGAGCAGTTTGGTTTTCGTGCTCGTGAGGATGCTCGATTCAGTTCTTTTGGTCGTGGTACAGGTGGTTGGCATGGTAAGTCTGGTGGTGTTGGGTTTGCTAGACGATCTCCACCTCGTGCTCAATACGAGGGTGGGAGGAGTCGTTGCTTTGAGTTGGAGAGGAGCTACGGTCCACGGTCTTCCTTTTGTGGCTTTCGTGCTCCTCCAGCGAGACAGGAGTGATTTCCCCGTGGTGGTTTCAGTTCTGGTGGAGATGGTAGGATGGGTCCGAGGTTTGGTGCTCGTGGTAGGTTTGATGCCCACTTTGGTAGGAATGCTAGGATGGATCGTGCTAACCCCACTTTGGAGCAGATGGCTCAGCACTGGTTTTACTCTTTTGGTACCAACCCCAGTATTGAGTCGTTTGCTCATTCACGTGCTCGTTTTTTATTTTCAGGTGGGAGGCTTGGGGAACGTTTGGTTGATCGACTCCGGTTCCTCGAGGCACATGACCGGAGATCAGGGGTGGTTCTCCAGCCTCACCCAGGTGGTGTCTAGGACATACATCACCTTTGGGGACAATGGACAAGGGCGTGTACTTGCGGAAGGTGAAGTGAGGGTAAGTGACAAAGTGGTGCTGAAGCGTGTTGCCTTGGTCAAGTCATTGGGGTTTAATTTGCTCTATGTTTCCTAGCTTCTTGAGGAAGGTTTTGAGGTGTTGTTTAAGTCGGGTGGTTCTTGGATACTTGATGCTCGAGGTGACCTTGTCTGTGTGGTCGTTCCCGAGGGTCAAATATTCTGAGTGGATTTCTCTCAGAGTTCGGGTGTTTCGTGGCTGGTTCTTCGAGTGAGTTGTGGAAGTGGCATAGGAGGTTGGGTCCCTTGAGTTTTGACTTGTTGTCACGCTTGAGTGGGCTCAATTTGGTCCGAGGATTGCCCCGTTTGAGGTTCGAAAAGGATTTGGTGTGTGCGCCGTGCAAGCTTGCCAAGATGGTAGCTGCTTCCCATCCACCCCTCACCGATGTGATGACGGAGCGTCCATGCGAGCTGCTCCATATGGACCTTGTTGGCCCAGCTCGTGTGAGATCTGTGGGTGGGAAGTGGTACGTCCTAGTTGTGGTGGACGACTACTCTCGGTATGCTTGGGTTTTCTTTTTGGAGGAGAAAGGGGAGACGTTTGGTTTTCTTCGAGATCTTGTCCTAAGGTTGAAGAACGAGAGGCACGGAGATGCCATAGGAGCGATCCGCAGTGACAATGGCTCGAAATTTAAAAACTCTCGCTTTGAAACCTTTTGCCATGACTTGGGTCTTGAACACCAGTTCTCTAGTATGTATACACCTCCCCAAAACGGCGTGGTGGAAAGGAAAAACAGAACCCTGTGTGAGATGGCTCGGGCGATGCTCGATGAGCATAGGACTCCGAGAAGGTTCTGGGCTGAGGCGGTCAATACCGCGTGCTATGTGTCGAACAGGATTTACCTCCGGGTCCATAAGAAGAGAACTAGCTACGAGTTGATGCACGGTAGAACCCCTAAGGTGAGTCACTTTCACGTCTTTGGCTGCAAATGTTTCATTCTTAAGAAAGGCAAGAGTTTGGACAAGTTCGAGGCTAGGTCTGTTGATGGCATTTTCTTTGGTTACGCGTCTCATTCTAGAGCCTTTCGGGTGCTCAATCTTGAAACTAACCAAATCGTGGAGACTTGTGAGGTTACCTTCGACGAGACACAGCCACGTAGTTCGCTTGTTTTTGAGTGTGTACGTGATGAGGAACTTGGCGAGGAGATTTTCAAGGATGAGGTGCAGCAACAAGGAGACGAGGAAGATGGTGGTGTGGCGCCCACGGCTGAGCATGTACATACTACTTCGACTACGATCGAGAACGGACCTTCTCCCACACCTACGACGACGTGCCGAGATCGAGAGGAAGCTGCAGCTGAGGGGGAGGTGGCTTCGAGGCGAGAAGCTCCCCGGCGAGTACAAGTGGATCACCCAGCTTCAACGATCATCGGGAACATCAACAAACGAACTACAAGGTCGAGGTTTCAAAATGACTCTCACTTTGCCTATGCTGCTTTTGTTGCTACTTTTGAGCCCAAAGATATTGGACATGCGCTATCTGATCACAATTAGGTGAATTCTATGCATGAGGAGTTGGAGAATTTTGAGAGAAACCAAGTTTGGGAGTTAGTGGAGCCTCCACCAGGTTGTAAGCCGATTGGGACAAAATGGGTGTGGAAAATAAAGAGGGAGAGAAAGGTGAAGTAGTGAGAAACAAGTCGAGGCTGGTTGCTCAGAGGTACAAACAGAAACAGAGGATAGACTTTGAGGAGACATTTGCTCATGTGGCTCGTTTGGAGGCGATTAGGATCCTTGTAGCCTGTTCCGTGGCTAAAGGGTTTAAATTGTACCAAATGGATGTTAAGAGTGCATTTCTGAATGGTGTGTTGGAGGAAGAAGTGTTTGTGAGGTAACCACCGGGGTTTGAGAGTGAGAAGTACCCCCATAGGGTGTACAAGTTGAGGAAGGTGCTGTATGGGTTGAAGCAGGCGCCTAGAGCTTGGTATGGTAGGTTGAGGGGGTTCCTGTTTGAGAGAGGCTTTGAGATGGGGAAGGTAGATCAGACCTTGTTTCTCCTCAGGTAGGGCAAGGAGATCCTAATTATGCAGGTGTACGTGGATGATAGTGTCTTTGGTGGCTCATCTAACTCTTTGGTTGCAAGGTTTGCAGAAGACATGAGCAGGGAATTCGAGATGAGCATGATGGGTGAGTTACGGTTCTTCCTCGGCCTCCAGATCAAGCAGTCGAAGGAAAGAACATTTGTGCACCAAGCTAAGTACACCAAGGACATTGTGAGGAAGTTCAAGATGGAGGACTCCAAGGCCATGACAACGCCGATGAGTACGACTACAACCCTTGATGCGGACGAGGAAGGTGAACACGTGGATCAGAAGGAGTACCGGAGCATGATCGGCTCCCTCCTGTACCTGACGGCGACGAGGCCGAACATCCAATTCTCGGTATGTCTGTGCGCTTGTTTTCAAGCGTCTCCTAGGACTTCGCATCGGCAAGCAGTCAAGCGCATCTTCAGGTATTTGCGATACACTCCCCACTTCAGCCTTTGGTACTCCGCGTCTTCTTCTTTGGAGCTTCATGTTTTTTCAGACGCGGATTTTGCCGGGTGTCGGTTGGATAGGAAGTCCACTTCTAGGACATACCAGTTCTTGGGTTCTTCTTTGGTGTCTTGGTCTTCCCGCAACCAATCGAGTGTTGCTCAATCTACAACCGAAGCCGAATACGTTGCCGCAGCTAGTTGTTGCTCTCAACTCCATTGGATCACATACACCATGAGTGACTTTGGTGAGGAGTATACCCAGGTTCCACTTCTCTGTGATAGCACGAGTGCCATTAGTGTTGCTAAGAACCCAGTGCAACATTCCAAAACCAAGCATATAAGGTGAGATACCATTTTCTGAGAGACAATGTTGAGAAAGGGAAAATCGCTTTGATCCATGTACCCACACAAAACCAACTAGTGCATATTTTCACCAAGCCCCTACATCAAGCAACTTTCACTCATTTGCGGGGAGAACTTGGTGTGTGTTTGGTTTCTTGAGTTGGTGGTGGGAGCTCATTGTGTAGCATATGTATAGTTTCCTTTGTGCATTTCTTGCATTTTGCATTGCATATGTAACATGATGTATAGACATCTTTGTATCTTAGGTTGCATGCATTTTGTATCATATGCATTTTGTAGGAAAAGCTTCTCCTAAACATAGTTCACCATGATGTGCTATATATGATCTTGTGAGCTAGTTTGGTATGATATGGTTTCGTTTGACTTAGCTCTTGATGATCTTGATTTATATCCATGGTTGAAGCTATGTTTTTGAAAAATGCTACATCTATGCTCTCTTGTGAGTAAATGCCTTTATATGATCATGACATGTTTTAGTGGCATTTCTTTGCTTAATTTATGCTTGGATAGCTTATTTTGAGCATATGGGGCCAAAGTCTCATTTGTCATCATGAATGTTTAGCCCCCTTGCTTTATCTTATGGAGGGGCATAAGTTCCTTTTTGTCACAAAGACATTTCATGTACCAAATATGAATCTGAAAATGAAATGTAAATTGCTTGGAAAATATGGTCCCATGTCATATGTGCTAAATTAAATTGCTTTTGGGTGCTAAACCGTTGCATGTTGCTTACCAGTGAGAGTCTCATATATAGAAGTAGGCACATGGCTCGGTGGCTTTGACATGACATGAGGTGCTTGTGAGTGCTTATGATGATCTTATGCTTAGAATGGTTGTCCTACCATGAAGTTTGTATGCCTTTGCCATTTTGACATGTTTTGCTCATGTTTAGGACTTTGCTCATGAGCGGGTAAATTTTCGCAAAAATGCTCAATTCTATCTTAGCTTTGCCCATTGGTTGTGAAACTTGGTGATCTTGTAGCTGATGTTCATAAGAAGTTATAGAGTATCTAACTTGCTCATTTGGCCATGTGTAGCATGTTGTGTTGAATTTTGTCTATTTGGGAAGCTCTAGGTTGAATTTTTCAAGTTTCGCCTTGATTCATGCATTGTCAACAAGGGGGAGAAGTTTGTGCATGTTTTGGGCAACTGAATGCATTTAGAAGGTTTCCGAGTGGTTTCGAGCCATTTTTGGGGTCTTGCAGTTCCCAGGTTTCCCAGGTGGTCATTGGACTGAACAGTGGTGCTCACCGGTCTGACCGGTGTGAGTGTCAGGATCTATGCAGATGTGGTGCACCGGTCTAACCGGTGATGTGGACCGGTCTGACCGGTCAGAGTTGAGCTGGTGCGGCTACTCTGTTTTGTGAAGACGTTTGCATGCATTCATCCAGGGGGAGTTGCATTGGTTCAGGGGGAGCTTGCATGTGTGCAAGGAGAGCTCTTTGTGGTTTTCGAGCTTTGCTTCGGTGGTTTGTGCTCTTTGCTTGAGCTTGTTTTTGTCTCGGTTGTGTCGAGCCGTTGCCCTTCCCTAAGGGGACCGAGACTTTCCTCACTCAAGTGATCTTGCTCTTTGCCTTTGTTTCGGCTTTCGATTGCTTGTTTGATTTCTTTTGTTCGTTTCTTTTCTTTTTCCTTTTCTATTAGGTTACCCAAATGTGTGTGTTGTCAATGCACTCATCAAGGGGGAGATTGAGAGCCTGTGTGGTTCGAGGACCGGTGGATGGTCGCTTCCTGGTGTGATGAGTGATTGACAACGTTGTGCGGACTGACTCTTGGCTAAGAATTACAGGTGCAGGTTGCAGCTTGATTGGTGCTGGTGCAGGTGAAGAACAAGCGCGAATGGTAGATGCCGGTGAGGCCTCCAAGTGTGTTGCAGACAAGTAGGCTTGGTTCGAGGGACCCGGTGGCCAGCGGGGTCAAGTGCGGGCCGCATGGTGGCAAGAACAGCAAGACGAAGTTGTGGACGGTTCCTTGGTTGAGCCTCAAACCCAAGGTCGAGCCGGGACTTTGTGGGAGCCGAGTCATGAGTGGTGATTGGCGCAGGCTATACCGAGTTCGCAGGGTTTCTAGCGGTTCACCACAAAACCACTGGTTTCCTTGGTTGATCCACAAAGCCAAGACCGAAGACCGAAGAGCAGTAGTGAGGACCGGAGCGTCCGAGGACTGGTGGATGGTCGCTCTTGGCTGTGATGAGTGATTGACAACGTGGTGTGGACTGACTCTTGGCCGAGTATTGCAAGTGCAGGTTGCGGCTTGACTCGTGTTGGTGCAGGTGAAGAGCGGGTGCGAAAGGTCTTAGCCTTTCGGGGCCTCCATGGAGTGGAGAGGCAAGTAGGCTCGGCTCGATGGACCCGGTGGAGGAACGGGATCAAGTGCGGGCCGCATGGTGGCAAGAAAAGCAAGATGAAGGCGTCGACCGGAGCCGGTGCAGGGTAGCGGCTCGCGACCGGAGTCTGCACGCGGGGTTTGCCGGTTCACCACAAAACCGTCGGGTTACTTGGTTGAGCCACAAAACCAAGACCGGAGGCTCGGCGGGCGGAGACGTGATCTGGGCACGCCGAGAAGCTTCGATGACGGAGGACACACAGTGGGATCGCAGGGCTTGCGTCGGGAGGACGCGGACTGTGGCGAAGGCGTGGCCGTCCAATGAAGAGAAGTGCTACTTGACCATATTGCCCCTGAGGGGTTTGTATCTCAGTTTAAGTGCTAGGGGTAGCTTGGTCCTTTGCCCAATCTAGAGGGACTCATATATATAGCTCTAGGGTTTCTGGACAAACTATCCTTCCGGACTACTTCTCATTTCCCTGCTCCATAGGCTTAGATTTTCTTCACCGTTTTGTAGAGAATCTGACCTCCGAGTCTATGGAAGCTTTCATGGTTGCATCGATTTCCATCTTGGGGCTCGAGTGATTTTCGTGTCTTTCTTGGGCTATTTTCTTTGGATTTTTGTGCGCGCCTTGTTCCTTTGAATCTGAGGTGTTTGGATTCGGATTTCTTTGTGGGGATCATGGATAGATGTCTTGTGCATCTTTGTGCTTGATCTTGACCCCTCAAACTCCGAATTTGGCCACCGATTGAAGAATTTCGGTTGGAACCCTAGTTTTTTGTGTGAGATCGGTAGAATCTCGATTCCTATCGATTTAGTGGGTTTGAGGCTACAAATTTGTAGGTATAGCATCTCCTAGAGGCGCTTCACCTTCACCTATGATTTTGTAGCAATCCCTTTGTTGATTCGGGAGATCGGGCAAAGGGGAGGAAGGGTTGACATTCAAAGGGTCGAGCTCGGTTTTCTGTCCCCGACCCTGGCGGACTGTTCGTGGGCCTAGTGCGGACCGTCCGCGAGGTGCAGACCGGCCAGGTGTTCGTCGTGTTCTTCACGAGTTCTTGCGTCGCTTTGTTTCGATCCGTAGAGTTAGTAGGTTTTGTTTCGCAAGGAGTTTGCCGGACTGTCCGCCCGAAGTTGCCGGACTGTCTGCACGGCACGAACCGTCCGCGGTGAGCTCGCGGACCGTCCGAATTTCAAAGGTGCATACTGGAGGTTCGGCGTCATTTTGCGGACCGTCCGCCCCTGACCCGCGGACCGTCCGCCCAGTCACTGCGGATTGTCCGCCCAGGCCCTCGCAGATTGGCTAAGTTCTTTGCTTCTTGAGTTCGCTTTCGCTAGGGCTTTTGTTGAGACTTGTTCCTAGGATTGGTAGGTCTGTTGTTACTAGGCGACCTTGGCAAGCTCGTGTGGAAATCCTTGGTTGTGGATTTGGGGCATAGGCCGAGTTCATCCTTCGGAAAGAATTTTTATCGGCTCCCATTCACTCCCCCCCCCTCTCTGGTTGCCTAATCGGTCCTTCAATTGGTATCAGATCCTGTTACGGATCTTCGTGATTCTAACCAGTCTAAGATCCAAATATGGCATACCAGGAATGGGGTTCGGGTCCTCCACACTTTGATGGTAAGAACTACCAGATGTGCCAGAGGCGGATGGCTGCTTTCCTCCGCGGCAAGGGTCAGATCCTTTGGCATGTTACGGTGAACACAACTTATGTTCATCCGGTTAACTTCCTAGCTCCAGGATCGAGGGATATGCACGACACCAACAAGGCGGTCGACTACTTGTTTCATGCTCTGTGTCAATCCGAATACGATCGGGTTCAGACAGAGGACTTGGCTTGTAGGATTTGGGAGCAGCTAAAGAATTCTCACACTGGGAACGCACAGGTTCAGGCTCGGTTGTTCGCGACTTACCGGAGAGAGTACGAGAACTTCACTCATCTCCCCGGTGAGTCTATTGATGTCATGTTCCAGCGGTTCACTGTGATTGTGAACAACATGAGGGCTATTGTGGCTGTGCTCCCGTACGATGATCATGACAGGGCTGTGAAGCTCTTGCACGGTCTCGATTGTACCGTGTGGAGTGAGAAGGTCGAGGCCATTCTCAAGTCGGAGAAGTATGAGACCCTCACGGTGGATGAGCTATTCTCCAAGCTCAAGTCATCCGAGGTGGACCGTGGGGTGCGAGCAAGGATTGAGAACCTGAATGACCCTCATAGTCTGGCTCTCGTTTCTGGACCAAGGACTAACGCTAACATGTCTTCGAGACAGTTCTCTTTGTCTTGTCTTGTGTCCATGCCAGATGAGGAGTTAGACGTGCTGGGCGAGGAGGATCTCGCATTGCTGAGCAGGCGCTCCGAGCGCATGTACACGAACCGGAAGAACACTCAGAGGAGCTCAGGCATGTGCTACCGATGCGGGAAGCACGGGCACTTTATCGCTGATTGCCCGAAAGCCATGGAGGTCAAGCCTGAGCACAAGCACCGTCCGAGGACCGACCACAAGTAACGCTCGAGGGATCACCACAAGGGCAAGAACAAGTCCGAGCGGAGGCCGAGGAGGAGTGGCGGTCACAAGAAGAAGGAGCGAGCGATGGTTGCCGGAGTGAGCGACATCGACTCAAGTTCCTGCTACTCTTCATCGAGCTCAAGTGATGAAGAAGAGAACCAGCACAAGGGCAAGCGGTCAAGCAAGAACATCAACGGCTTGTGCTTCGCCGCCCAAGGCTTTTGCAGCATGGCACATAGCTCCGCAAGCAAGAAGAGCAACAAGGATGACTAAGACTCCGACTCCGAGGATGAGGTAAACAATGATCCATCCTTCTTGGTAGCGGAGAATGCTATGTTGAATGAATTGCTTGACAACCGTGATGATGTGCTTAGAAAGACCAACAAGGAGAAGAGGGAGTATAGGTCTTTGCTTGGAGAGGCTAAGGAGAAGGTGGTTGAGCTAGAGTCTTTTCTTGTTGATGCTAGGGCTCAAATAGATTCTCTTAAGTCTGCTCCTATTGTGACCGATGAACCTGAATGCACTGATTGTTCCACTTTTCTTGGTGATTTGACTGTGCTCAAGGAAAAATATGCCTCCAAGATTGAGGAACTAGATGTGCTTAGGGTTGAGCTAGATGAGATGAAATCTAGGCCCTCCTTGCATGGTGCTTGCACTTCTTGTCCTGTTTTGCATGAGAAACTAGATGTGTCGGTTGCTTATGCTAGATCTCTAGAAGCTGCTTTGAAAGCTCCTATTCCTAAATCATGCTCTACTTGTGAAGTAAATGCTGTGAAGAATTTGGAGCTTGCACACTATGTTGGTCGTTTGCGGGATGACAATGATGAGTTGAGAAAGATGATGGGTTTGTTGTCTGGTCATGAGCCCTAGCGCAGGATGATGATTGAGGCATACAAGCACTATGATGGGCAAGCGCTTGGGGTCGGATAAGGTTGGTGAGGGAAGTGGTGAGAATGAGGGGAAGATCGGTGATATCCCAGAACCACCAAAAACCTACCACAAATATGCCTACGCTCCTAAGCCAAACCCACTTAGGAACCGACTAGACACAACCCCAACTCCACCCGAGTTTCCTCCACACACCGACAACTTCCAGAAACCCATCAAGTTCAAGAGTGACTTGGGGAATGAGTTCTTTGGGAAGAAGGGAGAGAAACCGATTGAGGAGAAGCCAGAGCCCAAAGAGAGCCCAAAACCAAAGCCAAAACCAAAACCTTTCCATTGTGAGCATTGTGGGAGGGATGGGCACCTAGCTGAGTTTTGCTTCAGGAGGATGCGTGAGGAGAGCTTAGCTAGGGAGGTGGCAAACAAGGACAGGTACCGCCCTTCTCGTGGTGTGCCTGAGCCTAGGATGGTGCCTAGGGGCGAGGGTGTGGTGCGTACCATTTACCCTCGGGAGAGGCGTGAGTTTGTGCCTCAAGGTGAGCCACCACAGAGAGATGGTGGTAGGCGTGTTGGGTTTGGGCGTGGTGTGTTTGCTGGACGTACCTTCGCTCGTGGCCAATACGAGTATGGGGGGAATGATCGCAGCTTTAGGTCTCAGAGGAGCTACGGGCCACGGTCTCCACCTCATGGTACGCGTAGTCCTCCAAGGGGACGTGTGGGTGTTCCACCTAGGAGAGATAGGATGGATTTTGCTAACCCCACTTTTGAGCAAATGGCACGGCACTGGTTTGATTCATTATGTACTAACCCCAGTGTTGAGTCGTTTGCTCACTCTTGCTCTCGTTTTTGATTTTCAGGTGGGAGGCTTGGAGGGCTTTTGGTTGATCGACTCAGTTTGCTCTCGACACATGACCGGAGATCGAAGGTGGTTCTCCAGCCTCACCCCAGTGATGACCAAAGAGTACATCACTTTAGGGGACAATGGGAAAGGTAGAGTGCTTTCAGTGGGCATAGTGAAGATGAGTGAGTCTGTGACTCTTAGGCGTGTTGCTCTTGTCAAGTCTTTGGGGTTCAATCTTCTTTCGGTTTCCCAGCTTCTTGATGAGGGTTTTGAGGTCCGTTTCAAAACGGGCGCTTCTCGTGTTTTGGATTCTCGAGGTGATCTTGTGTGCACGATCATCCTGGAGGGTCAGATTTTCAGAGCTGATTTTTCTCAGTGTGTCGGCTCTTCTCGTTGTTTAGTTGCTGGTGTATCGGCGGAGCTTTGGAAATGGCATAGGAGACTAGGTCACTTGAGTTTTGACTTGTTGTCACACTTGAGTGGGCTAGGTTTGGTCCGAGGATTGCCTAAGTTGAAATACCAAAACGACTTGGTATGTGCTCCGTGTAGGCATGGTAAGATGGTCGCCGCCTCTCACCCGCCCCTGACATCCGTTATGACAGAGAGGCCATGCGAGCTGTTCCATATGGACTTGGTTGGTCCAGCTCGTGTGTGCTCGGTGGGTGGGAAATGGTACGTCCTTGTGATAGTGGACGACTATTCTCGCTATGCTTGGGTCTTCTTTTTAGCTGACAAGGGGGAGACTTTTGGTTTTGTTCGGGATCTAATCTTGAGGTTGAAGAATGAGAGGAATGGTGATGCTATTCGTGCTATTCGTAGCGACAGTGGCACTGAATTTAAAAGCTCTCATTTCGAGACCTTTTGTCGTGATTTGGGTCTCGAACATCAATTCTCTTCTCCCTATGTTGCTTGTCAGAATGGTGTGGTTGAGAGGAAAAATCGTTCCCTTTGTGAGATGGCTCAGACGATGCTCGACGAGCATAGGACTCCGAGGAGATATTGGGCTGAGGCGGTGAATACTGCGTGCCATGTTGGGAATCGGATTTTTCTTCGGGCCTTCTTGAACAAGACGTGCTATGAGCTCATCCATGGGTGAGCACCTAGAGTGAGCCATTTTAGGGCTTTTGGTTGTCGGTGCTTTATTCTCAAGAAGGGTAGGCTTGATAAGTTTGAGTCGAGGTCTTCCGATGGGATCTTTTTGAGTTATGCGAGTCATTCTCGAGCATTCCTTGTGCTCAACCTCGATACTAACCTAGTCATGGAAACTTGCGAGGTTACCATCGACGAGACCCAGCCATGCAGTTCGTTTGTCTTTGAGTGTGCAGGTGACGACGAGATTGGCAAGAAGATCTTTGAAGACGAGGAGGATGATGCTGGAGAGGACGATGGTGATGATGGTGAAGCTCCAGCCGAGCATGTACCCTCTACTTCCACTACGACGACTACAGTGCAGGATGGCCCATCCCCTACACCGACTACGATCCAGCAAGATCAAGTGGAAGCAGCTGCTGAGGGGGAGGCTGTCTCCAGGCGAGAGGCACCAAGGCGCATTCAAGTTGATCATCCTCCCTCAAGAATCATCGGCGACATCAACGAGCGTACGACACGGTCAAGGTCCAGGAATTTTTCTCACTTTGCTCATTCAGCTTTTGTCGCTACCTTTGAGCCGAAAGACATTGGACACGCCCTCTCTGATCCTAATTGGGTGAACGCAATGCATGAGGAGTTAGAGAACTTTGAGAGGAACCAAGTTTGGGAGTTGGTAGAGCCACCACCACATTGCAAACCTATCGAGACGAAAGGGTGTGGAAGAACAAAGAGGGTGAGAATGGTGAGGTGGTGAGAAAAAAATCGAGGTTTGTTGCTCAAGGTTATAGTCAGAAAGAGGGTTCAAATTGTAGCAAATGGATGTCAAGAGTGCCTTTCTGAATGGGTTTTTAGAAGAAGAGGTTTATGTGAAGCAACCACCGGGCTTTGAGAGTGCTGAGTTTCCCCACCGGGTGTATAGGCTGAGGAAGGCGTTGTATGGGCTGAAACAAGCTCCCCGTGCTTGGTATGGCCGTTTGAGGGGATTCTTGTTCAGCAAGGGGTATGAGATGGGCAAGGTAGATAAGACTCTTTTTCTCCTCAGGCAGGGCGATGATATCCCAATTGTTCGGGTGTACGTGGATGATATTGTCTTTGGCGGCTCGTCTTACTCTTTGGTTGCGAGGTTTGTAGAGGACATGAGCAAAGAATTCGAGATGTCTATGATGAGAGAATTGCAGTTCTTTCTCGGGCTTTAGATCAAGCAGGCGAAGGAAGGAACCTTTGTGCATCAAGCCAAGTACACGAAGGACGTCCTCAAGAAGTTCAAGATGGACGACTCGAAGCCTCTGTCGACACCGATGAGTACGACTACAACACTGGATGCGGATGAGGACGGAGAGCCCGTGGACCAGAAGGAGTACCGGAGCATGATTGGCTCCCTCTTGTACTTGACAGCTACGAGGCCATACATTCAGTTTTCTGTGTGTCTGTGCGCTCGTTTTCAGGCGTCACCAAGAAATTCACATCGGCAGGCCATCAAGTGGATCTTCAGGTATCTTTGATACACTCCTGAGCTCGGTCTTTGGCACTCGGCGTCCTATTCTCTTTCGCTTCTTGGGTTTTCGGATGCCGACTTTGCGGGGTGTCGTCGATAGGAAGTCGACTTCGGGGACGTGCCAGTTTTTGGGTTCTTCACTTGTTTCTTGGTCTTCTCGCAGACAATCTAGTGTAGCTCAGTCTACCACAAAAGCCGAGTATGTCGCTGCCGCTAGTTGTTGCTCACAGCTGCTTTAGATCACATACACACTGAGTGACTTTGGTGAGGAGTGTACCCATGTTCCTCTCATGTGTGATAGCACGAGTGCAATTAGTGTTGCCAAAAACCCCGTGCTTCACTCCAGAACCGAACATATAGAGGTGAGGTACCACTTCCTGAGAGACAATGTCGAGAAGGGAAACATAGACCTCATCCATGTGCCAACCGAAAACAGCACGCCGATATCCTGACAAAGCCTTTGGACCAAGCTACATTTGCTCATTTGCGAGGGGATCTTGGAGTGGTTTTTCATTTTTGAGCTTCGGTTGGGGGTCTAATGTACATATGCATGTTGCATTTTCATTTATGTATCATATCATGCTTGCATCTTTGTATCATAGACTGCATTTGTATCATATGCCTTAGGAATGTGCTTCTCCTATATACTTTGATCACCATGATATGCAGAATATGAGCTTATGACTTTGCTATTGTTGCTCATGTGATGTATAGCTATGCTCTTGGTAGCTTTGGGATGTATATGCTTGTGGATGGCTTAATTTTGTGAAAATGATATATGTGATCCTCTCTTGTGAGTTGAATGCCTCTCATGTTCAAATTGTTCACATATGGCTATTTCTTGCTTAATTTGTGTTTGGAAACCATGTTCTTTTCATTTGGGGTCAAAGACCCATTTGTCATCATGACTGTTTAGCCTACATGCTACCTTGTGGAGAAGCCTTAACTTCTTTTTGCTGCAAAGGCACTTCATGTACCATGCTTAATTTGACATCATGAAATTGGTATATTTTCATGCTTAATTTGACATCATGCTTGTGCTTGAAAAATATGCTTCCATGTCTTTTTTGTGATTTAAATTCCTTATCCTAGGTGCTAAACCGTTGCATGATGTTCACCATTGAGAAGTCTCATAGTTAGAAGTGGACACATGGCTCGGTGGCTTTGACATGACATGAGATAGCTTGTAAGTGTTTGTAATGATCTTGTGATAAGAATTTGTGACCTTGCATGAAGTTTGTCAGTTATATGTTGTTTGTGCTCATTTTGACCATGTTTAGGTCCTATGCTCATGAGAGGGAAATTTGTGTTGGAAAAATGCTTCATCTTGATCATGGCTATGTCACATGTTTATATGTCCCTATCTATCTTGTTGGCGATGCTTGTACTAAATTTGTGGCTATCTTGCTTGTCTATGTCTCATTTTTAGCATGTTGTAGTGCTCTTTGTCTATTTGAGAAGCACATGCTTGCATTTGTAGACTTGATTCATGCATTACCAACAAGGGGGAGGAAAGTACCCAATTCATGCATCCAGGGGGAGTTTTGCATCGAGGGGAGAAAAAGAAAAATTTGGGAGAAATGCATTTGTTCAGGGGGAGCTTGCATTCATGCATTTGGAATGCATTTGGGAGCTCTTTGTCGCCTGGATTTAGTTGTGCTCTTTTGCCGATGGTGTCGAGCCCTTTTGCCTCACCTTGAGGAGTCGGCAATTTTGGAGCATTTTATCTCAGTTGTGTCGAGCCGTTGCCCTTGTCTTAGGGGACCGAGATTTTTCTCTCTCAAGTGATCTCGTTTTGGCTTTTGTTTGGATTTTGATCACTTGTTTGAGTTTTTCGTTCGTTTCCATTCTTTTTCTCTTTTTCTCTGAATTGGTTACTATGTGTGTTGTCAATGCACTCATCAAGGGGAGATTGAAGACCGGAGCGTCCGAGGACTGGTGGATGGTCGCTCCTGGCTGTGATGAGTCATTGACAACGTTGTGTGGACTGACTCTTGGCGGAGTATTGCAGGTGCAGGTTGTGGCTTGACTCGTGTTGGTGCAGGTTAAGAGCGGGTGCGAAAGGTCTTAGCCTTGCGGGGCCTCCAAGGAGTGGAGAGACAAGTAGGCTCGGCTCGATGGACCCGGTGGCCGAACGGGATCAAGTCCGGGCCGCGTGGTGGCAAGAAAAGCAAGACGAAGTCGTCGACCGGAGCCGGTGCAGGGTAGCGGCTCGCGACCGGAGTCTGCACGTGGGGTTTGCGGCGGTTCACCACAAAACCGTCGGGTTACTTGGTTGAGCCACAAAACCAAGACCGGAGGCTCGGCGGGCGGAGACGTGATCCGGGCGCGTCGAGAAGCTTCGATGCCGGAGGACACGCGGCGGGATCGCAGGGCTTGCATTGGGAGGACGCGGACTGCGGCAAAGGCGTGGTCGTCTGATGAAGAGGAGTGCTACTTGACCATATTGCCCCTGAGGGGTTTGTATCTCAGTTTAAGTGCTAGGGGTAGCTTGGTCATTTGCCCAACCCAGAGGGACTCATATATATAGCTCTAGGGTTTCTGGGCAAACTATCCTTCCGGACTACTTCTCATTTCCCTGCTCCATAGGATTAGATTTTCTTCACCGTTTTGTAGAGAATCTGACCTCCGAGTGTATGGAAGCTTTCATGGTTGCGTCGATTTCCTTCTTGTGGCTCGAGTGATTTTCGTGTCTTTTTCGAGCAATTTTCATTGGATTTTCGTGCGCGCCTTGTTCCTTCGATTCTGAGGTGTTTGGATTCGGATTTCTATGTGGGGATCATGGATAGATGTCTTGTGCATCTTTGTGCTTGATCTTGACCCCTCAAACTCCGAATTTGGCCACCGATTGAAGGATTTCGGTTGGAACCCTAGCTTTTTGTGTGAGCTTTGTAGAATCTCGATTCCTCACGATTTAGTGGGTTTGAGGCTACAAATTCATAGGTATAGCATCTCCTAGAGGCGCTTCACCTTCACCTATGATTTGGTAGCAATCCCTTGGTTGAGTCGGGAGATCGGGCAAAGGGGAGGAAGGGTTGACATTCAAAGGGTCGAGCTCGGTTTTCTGTCTGCGACCCTGGCGGACTGTCCGCAGGCCTAGTGCGGACCGTCCGCGAGGTGCAGACCGGCCAGGTGTTAGTCGTGTTCTCCGCGAGTTCTTGCATCACTTTGTTTCGATCCGTTGAGTCAGTAGGTTTTGTTCGCAAGGAGTTTGCCGGACTGTCCGCCCGGGGTTGCCGGACTGTCCGCACGGCACGGACCGTCCGCGGTGAGCTCGCGGACCGTCTGAATTTCGGAGGGTGCATACTGGAGGTTCAGGGTCATTTTGCGGACCGTCCGCCCCTGACCCGCGGACCGTCCGCCTGGCCCACACGGACCGTGCGCCCAGTCACTGCGGACTGTCCGCCCAGGCCCTCGCATATTGGCTAAGTTCTTTGCTTCTTGAGTTGCGCTTTCGCTTGGGGTTTTGTTGAGACTTGTTCCTACTGTTGGTAGGTCCGTTGTGACTACGCGACCTTGGCAAGCTCGTGTGGGAATCCTTGGTTGTGGATTTGGGGCATAGGCCGTGTTCATCCTTAGGGATAAATTTTTATCGGCTCCCATTCACTCCCCCCCTCTCTGGTCGCCTAATCGGTCCTTCAAGCAGCACTGGGCCGGTCTGACCGGTGTGCGACGACACCTTCTGGAGACTTCGAAGCGGAGGACGCGCGTCGGGATCGCAAGGCTTGCGTCGAGGCTAAGCAAGTTTGCGGTCGCCGGGCATCCGTCCGATGGTGCTACGACGAAGATTCCCAAATTGCCCCTCGGGGGTGTGTATGTTAGTTTTATGTCTTAGGGGTAGTTTCGTCTTTCGGTTGCCTCCATATAACCCAAGTGGTGAGAGGATGGCAGTCATCTCTTGGAACCCTAGCTCATTTGCTTTTGCTATTTTCCCTTCCTATTTTCCTTAGGATTTTTAGGACTAGCTTGAGAGCTTCATGGTGAGATCCTTAGAGAGGGATGGATGATCAGGTGGCAAGCTAGACCTTGTATGAACCTTCATGGTATCTATAGATGATTCGGTGTGGTTCCTCAAGGCCATGTGTTGTTTCTCCCGTTTTCCTTTTTGGTGATTTTCGGAGCCTTTTCTTGGCTAATTTCTTGTGGTGGTTTTGAGACCTTTCTCTTTGGGATTTGATAGGGGATGTATACATGAACCCTTCGTGGTTCTTTTCCTTGTAATTCCCCTCCCAAATTCGTGAGTAAAGATGCTCGATTTTGGGGTTTTCTTAGGTTTCGGGAAAGTGGTGTTCTTGGTGGAAATCCTTCGATTCCTCTTGATTCAACGAGTTTTGGTGGACCAAATCGTAGCTATGGGATGCCCATGAGGTACTCCTAGTATCTCCAAAGTCTGGTGTGAATCCGTGGAGTGAATCGGGAGATCGGGAAGTGGTTTTGGAGGAGTTGACCCGCGGGTTGCAGTTCATCCCGAGCGCCTAGGCCCTGACCGGTCTGACCAGTGCCTTCCACCGGTCTGACCAGTGCACTATTGGGTTTTGGCTCGGGTGAACGTGCTGGTGTGTTCCCTAGTCTCTAGGTTGCTGCTGTTTCAGGTTTGGTGTTGTTTGGAGCTTGGGAGGTTGGTTTCTTGTATTTGGGGTTTCCAGGCTTGGACCGGTCTGACCGGTGTGCTATACCGGCCTGACCGGTGTAGGAGGCTTTCTATGGAAATCGTCAAGTCTTGCTCGGGTGATCCGGCCGGGACCGGTCTGATCGGTGGCTGTGACCGGTCTGACCGGTGTGGGCTGTGTACTGCTTGAGTGTTTGTTCCGCTGCGTTCTCGAGTAGGTTTCGGTGGTTGTTGGTTCCTAGGACCAGTAGCACTTCAGTGGCTACATGGTCTTGGCCAACTTGGGTAGTTGAGTCGGAGAGGTGATTTGGCCAAGCCTTGTTCATCTTGTTGGAGAACACAACTCCCTCGAGAAGAATTTTTATCGACTCCAATTCACTCCCCTCCTCTCTGGTCGCCAGTTCGGTCCTTCACCCATCACTTAAATACCAAACAGTAGCGAAGGACAGGCGAATCCTTCGCGTATAAGGCATCAGACGGCGCGACCCGACCAAGTGGCCATCAGAGGGAAGGTCGGGGCTTGCACTGGAAGCCTCGACCTACCAGTCCTGCGAGGCCCTAAGTCGGGGAGAAGCTATCTTGGAGTAGGAGCCACCGGCTATGCCGCCCTACGAGAACTATCTCCTGGCAGTGCTTTGTTTACGGTCATAAGCTAGACCATGGGAACTTCCTTCCTGCAGCTATCATTGGTAATGTCATTCCTGTCTCACTACTAATTGTTGATGTGTCATTGAAACTTCAGCTGCAAGGTTAGTGCCACAATGCACACACAAAATCTGCAATGCTTATGGTAAACATATACATCTAGAACCATCCTTCTAAACTTTTTACAGGAGAGGACCATAACGCGGTTGTAGTCCTCGTGTGTGCCTAGTGCACCGAGCATAGCTGACTCTGGAGAGGCATGATGCGAGCATGGTTTAGGTGGTATATCAAGAGTGAAGTTACCATGCTCGTCTGTGGAATCCTTTCCTTTGTAATCCAGAGTCGGTGCCTCATAGATCTCCATGGCCCACGAATTCTCCATCTCAAGAGATACATCGTGGAAGCTCGATGTTGATTCACGATCAAGGTCGAGAGCAACATGATATGGGCCAGCGGGAAGAGGCTCAAACTCATTCGAGGGTGGTGATGATCGTTCTCCTTCACAAAGGTGAAGAGGATCTCCTGAGTCATATTCTTGAGGAGTAGAGAAATCTACAACCTCAACTAGAATGAGCTCAGATGATGCGAATGGAGATACATGCATTATCCCCTCGAACGGGTCTTGCTTGGGAAGAGCCTTCTCCATAGAATTTTCTGAAAACAAGGGAGTGGTGGTAGAAGCAGCTTCCCTAAGCTTTTCATCTAGGCTCCCTTGAGATGCATCAAGAAGTTTTCTACAGGGGAGCCTAGGAGGAGATCAAGATCGAGGACATTAAAGATGTGGAAGTCTAGATTAACCTTGATCTTGTCTACTAGGAGTTGCACAGCACCTGGAACCCCCAGACACTCAAGAATGTGTCCGGAGGGACAACTCTTGAGGATCTAGTCGGATGGTCTTAGCGTAATATTGCCCAACAAGGTGTACGCTAAGTGCCATGGCATAATATTAACCTCAATGACGGGGTTAAGGTGGGCTTCTACGGCAATTCCTTTTGTGGAACAAGGAACGATCGTAGAGGGTGAACTAATCCAAAGAGCTTTAGAAAAGTGTCCCACTCTAGTTGACCACTTCTTTTCCATGGCCTCCATGATAGATGTTTCATTTGGAGGATCAGGAGGCAAAGGAGGTACCGTAGGCCTAGGGGAAGGTTCTGTCAAAAAATTTCTAACTGGCTGGATTTGGACAGAAGAGGGCTCCTTCCCTAGTTGGACATCTGAGCAATTCGTGGTGTTTCTGAGATTTCCAAAAGGGTCATCCTCGAATCGATAGAGGAACTCTAGAGGTTGAATTTCTTCTTCCTCCATGGTTCCTGGTTCAGGCGAGGGTTCTATGGCTGAATAAGAGGATGTGGAAGGTGATGGATCGGATTCAGCCTCTAGAAGATCCTCATGGCTCGACTCAGATTAGTAGGGTTCACTACGATTGGTTCGGAAGAAAGAGCTCTCCAAGAGGGAATCTAGGATTTCTCTTACTTCCACTGGAGTTTTGTGAACAAGCAAACCTCCAGCAGTCTCGTCGACATCTAAGGCAGCATCCATGTCTAGACTCATGCAAAAGATGTATAAAGATACATCTTCAGGAAGAGACAAAAGGTCTAGGTCAGAACCCAAAAGACGTAAGAACCTAGCCCATGCTACACCTGTAGACTCCTCCTCTACTTGCTCGAACTCGAGAATATCCATTGGGAGAGAGGCTATGCGATTGTACCATTGCCCCGTCCTCTCCATGAGAGAGAACGAGTTACAAAAGTCATCGCGAAGTTCTTCCCAATTACCGTTCACACTCCCTACAGTGTGAGCATACCATTATTCCGCTCTCCCCATAAGAGAGAAAGGAAACAACTTCCACTTCACAGTTTTCTGTGTCATGCCTAGGATAACCAAGCGTAAACACAGATCCTCATATTCTTTCAAATGAATGTAGGGATCTTCATTGATCACTCCAAAGAAGGGTCTATCCTGAACCATATCTATAAGGTCGGGGTTGAGTTCATGGTTGGATGAAGACGTTGATAGATCATTGAACTCATAAGTTGACGTGGAGAGCTCCTGAAAGCTTGGCCTCTCCATGGGTAACGGGGGTAAAGGTAGAAACAAAGAAGAACAAAAGATACGAGGACCACTGGGTACGAAGATAGATACAACAACCGCTCCCCAGCAACAGCACCAGAAAGCTTGTTGGGTATTTTAGCGACACACGAAATAAATCCGCAAGCGCACGGATACCGTTGTAGCTTTCACCTTAGAGTATTCCAAGGGTATCAAATCCAAGGGAACGTGTGTGTACTAACTTCGTACAGTCGGTCCAAGGACACACCCAGATAAGATGCAAGGATAGAGAGGAGTCCTAAAGATAGCACTATAGATGAGATTAAAGGTCGATCTCTAGATAGAACTTGGCTTAGGGTACCGATAGCCCTGACTTAACAGGCGACTCCGGTACGCGGATCTATGTGGAACAGAGCTCTGACTATATCCAACTGCAGAGGATCAATGAGGGCCGGAAGGGCTGTCACCACCTTCTAGACTGCCTCTACCTAACCTTGGGATAAGCCGAACGGATGATAACCGGTAGCGTGTCACAACGTCCACGCCGTGGTTACTGTCGTAGCGAACGGACTACGACACCCTGTACTAATAGAACTACGACCACGGAAGAGAACTGATCTCACTCACTATAGGTACTACTAGCTTATACTAAAGGCATACGAGAGAGCACTCGGTCCCGTACTATGCTTCCAACGTATACGAACGACTTGCAGCAGACGAACGCATAAACCCATGATCTACGCACTAGCAGAGGAAAAAGGCTACTCATGCAACCTAGCATAAACTATTAAAAAGGAATCACGAACACACTTTATTCTAATCAGAGCACCTAATCATACAAACAGGATACAAACTTGTGCACCTAATCAACTAGATCGACGGGGCGTGTTCGTGAAGAACACGCACCTCTAAATGATGAACAGGCGAAGAACACAAGAACATATCACTCAAGTATGAATAACACTTTAGCCTAAATAGAAAATGCGGAAATACTTACTTTACTCTAATTGAAGAACAAGCATCCATAGAGATACAACTCTCTCTCACACTCTCCCTACTCTCTAATCTAACAAGGAGAGGCCTCTCCTTTGAAGGGAAGCTCTCATCCTTAGGTGAGATGGTGTGTCCCTAAATGAGCACCCTCCCCCTCTATTTATAGGCCTAAGGGAGGTTTGGGTTTGCCTTGGGAGAGTGGTTTTCCTCCTTGCTTCTTGTGGGCCCAAGCATGATCCGGGGGTTTAAGGCGGTAACTGAGTGGATAACGCCCCAAACCGCCTCTAGGAGATCACCAGGAGTTGGCACGTGGAAGCTGGGCTAGAACGGTGGTAGAGTAGGGTCGGCCGAACCAGGAGGTCAGCCGACCCCCTTTCACCGCCAAAGGGCCCCAGCTTTCTCTAGGTCGCTCCTTGGTGGGCCCTTGTTTCTGTCCTAGGCGTACGCACAAATCTAAGGCGGTTTACCTCCTCTGGTGGGCCCTTTAATCCGTGTGCTCTCTTCTGATTAGCTGGAGTTGTGCTTCTTTGCTTGGTGGGTCCATGGATCCATGTAAAGCCTATGTGGCAACCTGTCATTGGTTGGTGCTGGTTTGCTTGGATCCATAGGGTCTGCTTTCTCTCATTTAATGAGCTAAAACACCTGCATTCAAATATTCATCTACACTCGTGGAATTTGTCAGATATAATCCCTATCCTAGTGTGGATGTTTAAATTTCATGTATTTTATGCAGGAGTTGACGGCCTAAAAGTGGTACTTAACAGTCGTCAACAGTCGCCAGTTCGGTCCTTCACTCACTGGACTTCGTCTTCGATGGACCAGTTGAGTCTCCGGCTGGAGCCGTTTTCTCGCGCTCCCAGTTGGTATTTCTTAACCTCACCACTAGTGGTGCATCTAGCGTGAGCGTGTAAGGAACACCCGGGTACACTGACGGGTGCGAACGAATCCGCAAGCGCACGGATACACCGTTGTAGCACTTCACCTAAGGAGTATTCCAAAGGGTATCGAATCCAAGGAACGGTGAGCACTACCTCCTAGCCTAGCTATGGTCCAAGGACACCACTCTATAGGATGAGATGGGAGATGGAAACGATCCGGCTGATAGCGTACAGAGTTATGAACGATCTCTCAATTAGGAACTCTCGTTTCGGGCACCAATTCCCTCCTGGCTATAACAGGTCGGTTCTGGCCGAAAGCTCTACGCCGTATCCGAACGTGGGGGAGTACAAAGGGTCCAACGGCTGTCACTACCGCGGCTACAAATCAAACCCCCCTTTTGCAACGCATACATGTGTTGCTAGAAGTCCAAATAAGTGTTGGTAGGATCTATACCAACGCATAGTTTATGCGGTGAGAGAAGTGGTGTTGCAAGGTCTATTGCAACATATACATATGTGTTGGTAAGTTGTGTAAAAGTGTTGCAAGCTAGCAACAGAATTTTACCAACACATATATCCATTGCTATCTAAAAAAGTGTCCCTTGCATGGTTTTTTATTACCACTGGATTCAGGTTGCTAAAATGTTTCTCCTTTTTTTTGCACTTGATGAGGCTAGTAAACCACATATGCCATTAAAGAGATACATTTCGCACATCCATTCTTAGCAGAGAAAAGTAATACTTAATATTTTCATTCAATTGGATAACAGATTGTAGTCAAGAAATAGGTAGCACAAAATCTGATTGAATACAATGATTTTGTAAAGTACAACGTGATAAGAAAAAAATCCATGAAGCTTGGGCTAGCAATAAGTTCTTTTGAGGAAGTCCTATACTCCATCCTGTGAAGATCTCCATCCAAAGTGTTACGTATCATCCTGCGTGAAATATGATGCTATGGTAAGTACAAAGGGAGGTGATATCCAAATAAACTTATGGGGCTTGTTGGGGAATTAGGTAAAAACCTTTCACCCTCGAACCTTCGGAGATCTCGTGACTTCAGCGAATTCGGAAACATTTTCATGAATTCTGAGTATGGTTCGGTGCTTTGAGATTTAAGGCTTATGTGAAACATGAATGGGAAAATCGCTAACCTTTAACTCTCGGGCGAAAAGATCGCTAAGAGAAACCAATTTCGCAAGTGTGATTGTCATTTTAGGGCAATGGAAACTTCGGAGAATTTGTGCGGATCGGGAAACTCTACTTCGGCGATGGTTTCGGCGATTCAAGGCGGGAATCTGCGCGCCTGAAAGTTGTCACGAAGGAAGGGCAGAAATCGCGAATGAACTGGGTCAAAGGCAAAACATCAAAAGTCCGGGTTCGAGGTGTGAACAGATGGCCGGCTTGTAAATGTATGAAATTAGCTCCGCGAATCATGGGATGTAAACGACACTCTTGTACATGTTCACATTTGGAATATTTTTTAGATCCGAGGGCAGTCTCGGAATGTAAAAGTTCCTTCGTCTCCCTATAAAAGGGGTCCGAGGGCACGTATAAAGGGGTTCAGAACTTTTGAGGCGAATACAGGCTTTCGGAGATTCTTTGTCTCCGCATTCTTGAGTTCCTTCGTGTGTTTGTTCTTGAATCTTTCGTCATCTGTGTTCGGGGGTTCCATCCGATTTCTGAACTCCCCAACATTGGCGCCCACCGTGGTCTAAGCCGACAAACAACTCACGATGCCTCCACAGAAGAAGTCCAAGAAGAACACATCCACCGAGGCAGACCAGGAAGATCACCACGTAGAAGAAGACAATGAAAACTCTCTTGCTACAGAACCTCCACAGACCACAGACCAAGAAAGACAGGCAAAACTCGAAGCTCTCAAGAAAGCACGAGCAGAAAAAACTGCACATCTCCTGGAAGCACATACCGAAGATGAAGATGAGGATGATGACACCGTGGACAAACAATTGGAAGAAGTGAACAGAAAAGTGCTAATGCTTCAAAAGGAGAAGGAAAATTTCGCGATTCAACTGGAAGCAAAAAGAAAAGCTTCGGTGAAACTGGAGAAGCTCAACCAAGCAAAAGAACAACTAGAGAGAATGCAAAAGGAAATTGATAAAATGTAGGCGGCAGCATGATGAAATGGTGGCATTTTTTAAATACAAACTCAGACTAATCAGATGCGCCGCCAAGTATAATGATGGTATCCAAAAAAAAGCAAATCTAGGTTACAGTAATCTAAGTCTGTTCATTGTATACATTTTGTGTTAATTAAAACAGAGCCTGTTTATGTACGAAATGAAGAAATGTAAGGCTGGAATACTATAGTTGAAGAATATGTTTTACCTAATCTAGCTGCAATGTCCAAAAAGTTTGTTTCCCAGAAGTTTGATCCTTTGCATCTGCAAGAACAAGGATTACCTAATACGAATACGAAAATGAAACATTGTTAAAGAAGCATATGCTAGATATTAATATTATACTTGCGAATAGAAAAATCATTGACATTATAAAGAATCACGATTTAAAATTACTTTAGAATTAAGATTGGCACAGTCTTCTAGGTTCAAGTGCTGCCAAGTTCATTTGAGTTGTAACAATCTCATTTTCTGTAATCTACATATACAGTGCAGATCATATAGAATTCATATCACCCATGGAAAAGTAATTAATAATGGTAAAGGATTCATGTAAATAAAGAGAGTGAAAGAGTGCATAGCTACCACATTGTTTATACGATTAGAACTTAAAGACATAGCTAGGATGGCACTAACTAATAGAATGCAAATAAGATCAGGATCGCTACCAGTATGCAAAAAAAAAATAGCTTAGACTATAAAGGATAAATGGTACCGATAATTTTCTTGGTATAGTTCACGAGCTGCTAGCTGTCAAATCATATTTGTAGTCTTCTAGAAATAGAGGATCTGGAACTGGTCAGAAACAATACGTGATACATGATCACAAGGGCAGTTAGAGATATGGATATACAGATCTAGTCCTGGATTCTACTGGTGACCCACAGCAATCGCTCAATACTATTGGATGCAATTAAAAGAGGACAAGGACACAACGATAGTTTTCATATAAATCCACTTTAGATTTGTTTCATTGAACAAAACGGAGGAAGGAAAAATTATGAACTGTGCAAGACAATTTGTATCCTATAATGAAAAAACTGAAGGACAAAATCGAATCCTTGCACTTTGCAGTCATAGAAGCAACATGGTACTCACCAGTAATCTCCGCTAGATCCATCTGCCGCCTCTCAGATCATCGGATCCCATTGACCCTAGTTGGCGAGAGTCCAGCTCCTACCGATAGGAACATACTGCCAACAAGAGAAGGTTGGTGCAAGGAGGCGGCAGGCGACCCTGCTGTAGATCGAGGAGACGAGACGACGGGGAGGCGGAGGAACCGTCGATGGTTTCTCGAGGGGACATACCTTCCTTTTATTTTTTTGACTGTGCCGAGGAAGCGAACTCCTTGATTTTATAAGTGGCGTTAGTGAAAAAGGGGTTGGGGAGGTGGGCTAGTTGCTACCGGGATGAGCCACCAACACATATGGGCCTCCGTTGCAAGTCATGTGTAGCTAGAGATGGGTTTGTCACGTAGCTACCCCTATCAATCCGTGGGCTACGGGGCAAACGAAGGATAACCCGCAGTCTAGACACCACGTCTACACCACCGATCACTACTATAGCTTGGTTACGTTTGAGCTCCCGTAGCAACACTATCACTGGTAGAGAGCGAGGCTTTGATACGGGCCTTTAGTCCCGGTTCAACTTTGGAGCCGGGACTAAAGGCCTTTCGTCGACGTGGCCCGAAATGGGTGTTGTAGCCGGCCCCTCTTTAGTCCCGGTTGGTATAACCAACCGTGACAAAAGGGCTGGCTCCCAACATCTCTTTCCAGCAATGATTGACGCGGGCTTTTAGCACCGAGTGGAGTTACCAACCGAGACTAAAGGGTGCCCCTTTAGTCTCGGTTGGTAACTCCACCCGGTGCTAATGCTTTAGTCCCGGGTGGAGTTACCAACCGAGACTAAAGGGTTCCCTCTAGTCTCGGTTGGTAATTCCACCCGGGACTAAAAGCCCGGGCCCTACAAATCCAACTTCTTCTTCTTCCTCCTCTTTCTCTTGCCCGAGTCATTCTTCACCAAGAGCTCAAGCTCCTCCTCCATGGCGCCTCAACCTTAGAGAGGTGTTGCTGAATTTTTTCTTCATCTATTTGTGAAGATTTCTCTCCTCTAAAGTATTGTCAAGGTTTGATTCTTCTTCCTCCCTTCATTTGTTGTGATTAAATTTTTTTTATATTTTAGAGCTGGAGAAAATAGAAATATTAAATCTTAGGTGGGTGGAGCTAATAAGAGATGAGGTTATTTATATACTTTAGATTTAGAAAAAAGTGGTTGGCTAAACACTAGCATTCTGTTGTTATATTTTAAATTGATGTAGAGAAAATTGAATTTTACTTTTTGATATAATGATACATAGAACTAATTATATTTTTACATTTAGCTAATTTTTTAGAAGTTAGTTTATAAAAAATATAGTCATTAATAATGGAGATAAAAATAGCCATCAGGTGAACTCTGTATGTCATTGTATCACAAGAAATGGCCAGATGTATGTAGTTCACATATGATCCAATGATTGTCATGGTTGTGGTACAATGACATACATACAGAGGTCACCTGATGGCTATTACAAGGGACAACATCAATTGCAATGAGTACAAGTCCCAAGCTGAAACTAGTCAGCTTCTAGCTTTTGAACCTCTGCTTCAAACACATTTATGAATTCACGTATTGTGTTGAAATGATCAACATGTTCAGGAAGAATGTAGGTAGTCCTCCAATTCTCATCATCTAGTTCGTAACGGAATACATCATCAAACTCACCCTTCTTCATCTTAGTCTTTGTTTACTTTTTGATATAATGATACACAGAACTAATTATAATTTTACATTTAGCAAATTTTTTAGAAGTTAGTTTATAAAAAATATGGTCATTAACAATGGAGATAAAAAATAGCCATCAAGTGACCTCTGTATGTCATTGTATCATAAGAAATGGCCAGATGTATGTAGTTCACATAGGATCCAATGATTGTCGCAGTTGTGGTACAATGACATACATACAGAGGTCACCTGATGACTATTACAAGGCACGACATCAATAGCAATGAGTACAAGTCCCAAGCTGAAACTAGTCAGCTTCTAGCTTTTGAACCTCTGCTTCAAACACATTTCTGAATTCACGAATTGTGTTGAAATGATGAACATGTTCAGGAAAAATGTAGGTAGGCCTCTAGTTCTCATCATCCAATTCATAACGAAATACATCATCAAACTCACACTTCTTCATCTTTGTTTTTGTTATTCTGATTTATAGGAAATAATTTTTGGACTTAATATGATGCAGATGAACCGGCAATGGATGAATGCCGACAGACGATCCCCGGAGTACATTGCTGGCATGCATGCTTTTCTCGAAGATGCCAAAGCCAACAAGAACCCAAAGGGATTCATGTGTTGTCCATGCTCTGTGTGCAGAAATGACAAAGACTACTTTGACTGGGGGACTCTTCACCTCCACTTGATTAAAAACGGATTCATGGTGAACTATGTGCTTTGGACCAGGCACGGTGAAAGAGGGATTATGATTGAAGACAACGAAGAAGAGGAGGATGATAATAACATTCCTGACTGGGCCGCAGGGCAAGCTTTTGTGGATACTTTAATGGAAGATGCTGATGAAGAAGATATACTGGAAGACGGCCATGTTAATGATCTTGGTCAGGTTCTAAAAGATGCACAAACAGACTACGAAAATGATAATGAAAAGGCAAAGTTGCAGCGTATGATAGAAGATCACAGAAAACTATTGTACCCAGATTGCAAACAGGATCACAAAAAGCTTGGTACTACACTTGAAATGTTGCAATGGAAGGCAAAATATGGTGTGTCTGATAAAGCATTTGAGGGGATGCTAAAAATTGTGAAGGACAAGCTTCCCGAGAACAATGAATTACCGTCGACAACATATGAAGCGAAACAGACTGTGTGCCCTCTGGGTTGGAGGTTCAGAAGATCCATGCCAGCCCTAATGATTGCATCCTATATCGAGGCAAGGAACACGAGAATTTGGACGCTTGTCCTATGTGCAAAGCGCTACGTTATAAGATCCAGAGAGATGATGATCCTAGTGCTCTCGAGGGGACACCTCCCAAGACGACGAAAGTACCGGTGAAGGTTATGTGGTATTTTCCTATAATACCACATTTGAAGTGTTTGTTCAGGAACAAAGAACATGCTAAGTTAATGACATGGCACAAAAAGGATCGTAAGCAAGACCACAATGCTGAGACATCCGGCAGATGGGTCTCAATGGAGAAAGATTGATAGAAAATACAAAGATTTTACTGGGGAAGTAAGAAAATAAGATTTGGTTTAAGCACAGATGGTTTCAATCCATTTGGTGAGTTTAGTAGTGGTCATAGCACTTGGCTTGTGACCCTATGCATGTTCAACCTTCCTGGTTGGATGTGCATGAAGCGAAAGTTCATTATGATGCCGGTGCTCATCCAAGGTCCAAAACAACCTGGCAACGACATTGATGTGTATATAAGACCATTGGTCGATGAACTATTACTGCTATGGAAGAAAGAAGGTGTACATGTGTGGGATGAGGATAAGCAAGAGGACTTCAACCTACGAGCATTGTTGTTCATTACTATCAATGATTGGCCTGCTTTAAGTAACCTATCAGGGCACTCAAATAAGGGATATCGGGCCTGCACCCACTGTTTACATAAAACAGACGATATTCATCTGAAAAATTGTAAGAAGGTTGTGTATATGGGTCACCATCGCTTTCTTCCTGAGAAGCATCCCTTAAGGAAGAAAGGTATGCATTGGAAAGGAAAGGCTGATGATCGTGCAAAGCCCCCCCCTTTAAAGGAGAGGAGATATTTGAGATGGTAAAGGATCTAAGGGTAGTCTTTGGAAAGGGTGAAGGTAGTGAACCTGTTGCACATGATGCTAACGGGCATGCACCAATGTGGAAGAAGAAATCTATATTTTGGGAGTTACTTTATTGGGAAATTCCCGAGGTCCGGAACGCAATTGACGTGATGCACTTGACGAAGAATCTTTGTTTGAATGTGCTAGGCTTCTTGGGTTGTTATGGTAACTCTAAGGATACATTGGAAGCACGACGGGACCTGAAAGATATCCATAGGAATGAAGCACCTCCGAAAGAGGTTGATGAAGAAGCAGATCCTGAAGAGGTTGAGGAGGAAGAACAAGATTACATAGGTCCTGCTAGTTACACCCTGAGCAAGGAAGAGAAGGACATCATGTTTGATTGCTTAAACAGTATGAAGGTTCCATCTGGCTACTCGTCGAATATAAAAGGGATCATAAATATGAAAGATAAGAAGTTCACAAATCTAATGGCCCACGACTGCCACATGTTGATGACACAGTTACTTCCAGTTGTGTTGAGGGGTGTTCTTCCAGAGAAAGTACCATTAGCGCATACCAGAGAAAGTACGATTAGCGCTCATAAAGCTCTAGGCATTTCTCAATGCAATTTCACAGAAGGCAATCGATCCAAAGAACCTAGTGAAGCTACAGAATGATGTTGTGCAACGTCTTGTTAGCTTTGAGTTGGCATTTCCACCTTTATTCTTTAATATTATGACTCACCTCCTAGTGCACCTTGTGAAAGATATTACTATTCTTGGTCCAGTATTCCTGCACAACATGTGGTCTTTTGAGAGGTTCATGTCAGCCCTCAAGAAATATGTTCTTAACCGCGCACGTCCGGAAGGAAGCATCGCCAATGGATATGTAACTGAGGAGGTCATTGAGTTTTGTGATGACTTTGTCGACTCAATTGACTTGATTGGGGTTCCAGTATCACGACACGAGGGGAGACTACTAGGAAAGGGCACCATTGGAAGGAAAGCATGTTTGAGCAATGATACTGATTTGTTCAATAAAGCACACCTAGCTGTTCTGCAATAATCAACATTAGTGACTCCGTATATAGAGGAACACAAGCAGATTATTTCTTCTCAAAATCCAACCAAAACCGAAGCATGGGTTATACACCATCACTTGGAAAATTTTACCTCATGGTTGAGTGAACAAGTTATTGGTGATTCCACGATTCACCCACAACTCGCTTTGTTAGCTATGGGACCTTCTAGCACAATTGTGAAATTCCAAGCTTACAATATAAATGGTTATACTTTTTACACAAGAGACCAAGATCGAAAAACCACACACCAAAATAGTGGTGTCCGTATAGACGCCATGGACAGCAACAATAACAAGAACTCCTATTATGGTGTCATAGAAGAGATATGGAAGCTTGAGTATGGGGTGCTTAACATCCCTCTGTTTCTTTGCAATGGGTAAAACTAACTGGAGGTGGCATCAGGAAAGATCAATATGGAATGAAAATAGTGGACCTGACCAAGATTGGTTTCAAAGATGAACCATTCGTCCTTGCCAAAAATGTGCATCAAGTTTTCTATGTCAAGGATATGACTAGCAAACCGAAGAATACAAATCCCCAAGAAGGACCACAAGAGCCAAAGCGTCACATTGTTCTTCCAGGTAAAAGAGTAATCGTGGGAGTTGAGGACAGAACAAACAAATCAGATGACTATGATCAGTTCGATGGCATGCCTCCATTCACTGTCGAAGTTGACCCAAGCATATCGCTTGGAAATGAATAGACACCGTACTTACGTCACGGCCATGACCAAGGAACTTTCGTCAAGAAATGGAACTTCAATGCTGTACTGTAATGATTAATGTTCAAATCATTTGTGTAATGTTGTATGAGTGTATTCCTTTATGTATTTGAACTAAAACTTGTTAAACCCTTTCACATGCCCTGTGGGAAGTAACCACAAAGTTTGAGATTTTTCTGAATTAGTTGAGCATTTTTTCAGTTTAATTGAATTTCCACCACTAAAAAGATATGGAATGGTGCCAAATTTTACCACATGGTCTCTTATGTCTTAGGAGACAAATATTGTCGAGTCCGATGTATAATTATTGTTTTTAAAATTTATATGAAATGAAATTAGCATTTTTATCACTAAAAATTGGGAAAAGGTAGATATAAACGGAAAAGTAGTACTTATTTCAACTATTAAATTAATTTTTATATAGGAAAGTGAAGGTTGTTAATTCTTAAAGCAAAATAATTTTGCATGGTTCAAATATTAAACTTACCATTTTTAAAAAATGTTGCAAAGAGAAAGAATGAGAAAATGAGGAGGGAAAATGGGAAAAAAAATCAAAGTCCCGCGCAAAATAGCCCTTTTGTCCCGGGTGGTGTTACCACCCGGGACCAAAGAGGGAAATTTTCCCTTTTGGGGGCTCCCACGTGAAATCACCCTTTTGTTTCGGGTCGTGTAGCCAACCGTGACAAAAGGCCACCCTTTTGTCACGGTTGGTTACACGACCCGGGACTAAAGGGGGGGTGTCCTCCTCCTCCGCCGATCCGCCGCCGTCGTCATGTCCTCCTCCTCCTCCGCCGCCATCATCCTCCCCGACTGCCGCATTCCGCGTCGTCCCCCATCCTCACCCCCTCGGAATTTGCCGCTGCCGTCGGCCTCCCGGAATCCGCCGTCTACCGACCCGACCCTTCTCCGCCGACGCCGTCGGCCCCCGCCACGGTGGTCTGCCATCATCGGCTCCCGGAACACGTGGCGGCATCCTCCCCGACCGCCGCATCCCGCGGCCTGCCCCGGCCTCCGGGGCTCCTCCGCGCTTCGGCCTCCTCCCCATCCTCCTCCTCCGCGCCGTCCTCCCCGGTTGGCCCGTTGCCTCTGCCCGCGCATCAACATCATCTGTCCCACTCCTCCGTCGCCTCGTCCTGTTGCGCTCTGCCTTCATCCTCACGGTCGTCATCCCCAACGCCGGTAGGGGCGCGGCCTTCCCCCCTGCCGCCGGCCTACACCGGCCTGCCCCAAATTTTGGGGGTTTTGGGACTTGCTGATGCAAACAAATGAATTGTTTGTGTCAGCTATTTTTTAAATTTGAATTGAAGATTTAAATTTAAGTATAAAATTGTACTAAATATGTGTATAATAATTCTAATTAAATATGTCTCTCCCCAGCATCGTTGACCGTCGTCTCTCCCCGGCTCCCCGTTGCCTCCCTCGACGCACCTAGGATCCCGCCGCCGTCTAGCCCCGGCTCCTCGCCGACTCCGGTAGGCGACACTACCGATAAAATCTTGATTATTTTAGAAACTGATAGAAATTAATATGAATTATTGTAGAAAATTTGTGGCCTTATTCTTGCTTATTCTAGAAATAGATAGAAATTATTGTATATTCTCATAAATTTGTGTCGATTCGTAGAAAATTAGTGTTTATTCTTATTGATTCTAGAAATAGATACAAATTATTGTATATTCTCATAAATTCGTGTCGATTCATAGAAAATTAGTGTTTATTCTTGTTTATTCTAGAAACAGAAATTATTGTATATTCTCATAAATTCGTGTCGATTCATAGAAAATTAGTATTTATTCTTGTTGATTCTAGAAATAGATAGAAATTATTGTATATTCTCATAAATTCGTGTCGATTCATAGAAAATTACAGTTTATTCTTGTTGATTCTAGAAATAGATAGAAATTATTGTATATTCTCATAAATTCGTGTCGATTCATAGAAAATTAGTGTTTATTCTTGTTGATTCTAGAAATAGATAGAAATTATTGTATATTCTCATAAATTCGTGTCGATTCATAGAAAATTACTGTTTATTCTTGTTTATTCTAGAAATAGATAAAAATTATTGTATATTCTTATAAATTCGTGTCGATTCATAGAAAATTAGTGTTTATTCTTGTTGATTCTAGAAATGGATAGAAATTATTATATATTCTCATAAATTCGTGTCGATTCATAGCAAATTACTATTTATTCTTGTTGATTCTAGAAATAGATAGAAATTATTGTATATTCTCATAAATTCGTATCGATTCATAGAAAATTACTTTGAAAATAACGAGGATGACATAGCTGCCGACTCTGAAAATAATGAGGACCTTGAGGATGCTAACGCAGAAGGTTCCAACGAGGTATACATATCATGCATTAAGTCCATTAGTATTAATTCGATAACCCCATTTCTTACATAAATAAATAACAAATATGGTACTTGTAGGCTTCTGTATCGGTGACGAAAAAGGCTAAGAGAGGTCGTACACAATTAATCGTCGGCGATGTGATGTATCGTATCACGGAGGTGTCAGAGCTTGGCCAGCCTTGTGCTCCAAAAAAAGTCAAAGACAAGTTCGTGTCTCAATGTGGGGCCATTGTAAGGGACAACGTACCCATCAAGTATAGAGAATGGAAGGGAAAACCAAGTAATCCATACGTGGTTCCAGACTCAGTAAAAGACCAGCTGTGGAATGATGTGCTAAAGCACTTCACACTTCCTGAAGGCGTCGACTCAAACCATGTTAAGGGTTGGACTTTAACGAAGATGGCAACTCAATTTCAGGATTTCAAGAAGAAGTTGACTAGAGATTTTATCAAGAACAACCGAACTCCAAATTGGGATGAATATCCGAAGATAAAAGATCACTGGAAGTCCTTTGTTGATTACAAGAAAACTGAATTTTTTGCCAAAAAAGTGCACATGGGAAGAAAAGTGCCAGTAAGAAAGGGGAGTACAACCATCGTCTTGGTCGAGGTGGTTACGCGGTAGCAATTCCCAAGTGGCAGAAGATGGAACAAGACCTTATCGCCAAAGGTATCATATCAGCGGTCTTTCACTGGCCCGATCGATCGAAGAATTGGTATTATGCGCATGGAGGCAGATTGAACCCGGATGATGGTACCCTTGAATTCCCACCCATGTTACGAGAGAAGGCACTTGAGATAATGAAAAAAATAGAAGATGTCAGAGCTGGTGGATTGAAGGTTGACAGAGAAATGGATGAGCTCACTATGGCGCTCGGGAATCCAGAACACCCTGGACGTTGCAGGGGCTACGGGGTAGTGCCGTGGAAGTATGCTTTCAAGGGAAACCTCGACAGCTATAAAATCGCAAAAGAAAAAGAGAGCGCAAAGAGGAGAATTGGCGTCAAATGATGGAGCAAAGACTTAAACAACAAGAAGAAAAGATGTAGGCAGAGATTGAACAGTGAGTGGTCGTAACGATATCTCAGATAGCCCAATCTAGAGCACTGCCCGAAGTACCGCTAGATCCCGTCATTAGCCCTTTTGCTCGCAAAAGCAGTTGTGCTTCTACCGAGGTTGCAGCAGGTGCTTGCATAGTGGTCGCACCAGGTGCTTGCACAGAGGGCCCTTAAGAGCCGAGGGCAATCGAAGGAGTTCCAGTGGATGACAACCAATAATACCCTGTGGATTTTCTCTGTCGGTGTACCCCATGTGAGCTGCACAGGCCATTCGGCAACATCACAATGCAGGTATATATAAATATAATTATTACATGCAACTAGCTCAACTTTTGATGCATCATTTAGAAAATGTAATAAATTCCTTATTTCTCTACATATATAGGTGGCGTACGGAAGTGCTTTTGCGCATTTTCCTGGACAGACTAGCCACAGCATGCTGATTCCACCTGGCTATGCCTTGGTTGCTGTGGAGGAGATTTGTTAGCCACAATTTGAAGATCTAGAGCTAGACATCCCAGGAGGTGACGGGGAAAGGACACTCAAGGATGCGGTTCATGGTATCATATTGTGGCCCAAACATTACATTATAATCCCCCAGACGGAGGGATCAATCCCTCCTACAGATCCCCCGCAGCCACGACCATCGTCATCTCCGAGGCCGTCCTCACGACCTTCAATATCACCTCGCTCACCATCTACACAAGAACCATTATTCAATTCGGGAGGTGCGAGCTCCAGCCACGATAATGACATCAATTCCGAATCACCTCCAACAAAGCAGAAAAAACTAATGGTGGCAAAGCAAGCACCATCAAAAGCAGTAAAAACACTACAAGAAAAACGTCGACTAGTGACGCAAAAAAAGGCTGTTTCTCGTCATAAATCGCGATTAATGACGCCGGTTGTTACGAAAACGCTCCGTCATTAATCGAGCGTCACAAACCGCGATTAATGACGAGACCTTATTTCGCGGCGTCATGAGTTTAATGATACGTGGAAATTGGTCTATACAATGCGTCATAACTTCGTTCCTGCAGCTTTGCCACACTGGACAGAATCTGATGTGGCATCCGATGTGGCATGCCAATTGTGACAAATCGTATTTGTCATAAAACGAATTTGGCCCGTTTGTAGCTGGGTTGAGCCCAAAACTGTTCCTGTAGGCTGGCGTTGTTCATATAGCCCAAAAAAGATTTTGTTGGGCCCAATTGTAGCTTTTTTAGATGAAATTTGATTAGGGTGGGCCCGTTTTGGTTGGGTCGTGTCCAACAGGTGCGCACATTGTTACGGCCTTTTGTGTCACGTTAATTTGAAAAAATTGACTTTTGGCCCAATTAAAAGTGGGCTAAGCCCACTGAAGGACAATATAAAATTAACTAATCATGCATCAGTATTAATAGATTTCATTTCAATTCTGATCCTTTTTTTGAATAATTCCGATCTGGTTGGCAAAATAGTAATCAACACATATTTCTTTATACAATAAAGCAAACTGTTGTTTACTATCAAGCACGACCATATTGTTCATCACATATCACAAACTATTATAAGATAACAGTATCACAAGGAACATTGATTAACAAAGCTAAATCCAGTTCATAATCACAAGAAAAAGTGGAGATTTGATCTAATGATCTTAACCTCTTCATCTTTTACTGCTACTAGTAAAATGCACGTGCGGCACGCACGTGTCTAAAAAACTACAATAATTAAATTTTTTATTTCTATAGTAAAGGGTTTTAAAAACACACAATAGATAAAAGATATTTTTTAAATGAAGTTGTATTTTATTTCCCTCTTTTCCTTAGATGGCATGGTGTACGAATGTAGAGGAATGAAAACCAATCAATTAATATTTAATTAAGTCACCTTTTCGCAGGATGATTCATTTCATGATTTAGTCTTCTCCTTAAATTACTACATAACACATTTAATAATACAAAGTAACATGCACGTGCACATGTCTAAAAAACCACAACAATTAAAAGTTTTATTTATACATGCACGTGCACGTGTCTAACAACAGATAAAATCTGAAGATTTTATTTCATAAAATAAATAAATATAGATATATTCGATAACAAAATTATGACTATCCTTGATGTTTAAAGATCAGTCTTCCACTTGCATCAATCTCATTTTCGCCCCTGCCCCACCCTCCTCCCCACGTCTTCGGCAGCTCCACCATCTTCACAAAGAAATGTAAAGAGCATGTGCGGTATGCACATGTCTAACAACACTTAAATGAGAATTTATGGTTATAAAATAAAGAAATATGGATGTATTTAATAACAAAATATGGCTACTCTCGATGTTTAAAGAATAATCTTTCACTCGCATCGATCTCATGTTCGCCCCCGCTCCACCCTCTTCTCTGCGTCTCCGGCGGCAGATCTTCTCTGCGTCTCCGGCGGCTACTGCCGCCGGTCCGCCCCCCTCCTCCCTCCACCTCCCCCCAAATGATGCCACATTGATCTTACCGAGTGACAAAGACAAATGCTAAACCTAAACCAAAGATGGTTAAACTCAAAAAAACTTGATATTGGTGTGCAAAACCATTAAACACAAAAGGTTTAGCAAGTACCATAGAGAAAAGCTGAAGTCTAAACTTCTGTCTAAATCTCAAAGACAAAGTAATGTAAAGTGCACATGCGACACACACATGTCTAACAACAGCTAAAATCTGAAGATTTTGTTTCATAAAATTAATAAATATGGATATATTCGATAACAAAATTATGACTACCCTTGAGGTTTAAAGATCAGTCTTCCACTCGCATCAATCTTATTTTTGCCCCTGCCCCACCCTCCTCCCCACGTCTTCAGTGACTCCACCATCTTCACAAAGAAATGTAAAGAGCACATACGGCATGCACATTGCAGACAACACTTAAATGAGAATTTATGTTTATAAAATAAAGAATGTGGATGTATTCAATAATAAAATTATGGCTACTCTCAATATTTAAAGAACAATATTTCACTCGCATCAATCTCATGTTCGCTCCCGCCCCACCCTCTTCCCCGCGTCTCCGACGGCTACCGCCGCCAGATCCGCCGCCCCCTCCTCCCCCTCCTCCCACATATGATGCCACATTGATCTTACCGAGTGACAGATACAAATGATAAATCTAAACCAAAGATAATTAAACTTTAAAAAAAGCTTGAGATTGTTGTATGGAAAACCATTGAACACAAAAGGCGTAGCAAGTATCATAGAGAAAAGTTAAAGTCTAAACTTCCAGCTAAATCTCAAAAGACAAAGCAATGTAAAGTGCACATGCGACACACACGTATCTAAAAAGACCACAACAATTAAAAATTTTATTTATTAGTAAAGAGCACATGCATGCCCACATGTGTCTACAAATTCCCAGTAAATGAAAAACATATTTCGAATAAAGGTACATTGACATATTTTATACCACAAAAATTTATTACCACAGGCAACAATTTCATTTTGAAGGACCGATTAGGCGAACCAGAGAGGGGGGGAGTGAATGGGAGCCGATAAAAATTCTTCTCGAAGGAGATAGAGACTCCAACAAGATGAACACGGCTTCCGGCACACGTCTCCGACTCAACCACCCAAGTTGGTCAAGACCACGTAGCCACTGGAGTGCTACTAGTCCTAGGAACCAACAGCTCAACCAAACGCCCCAAACGCACAGCGGAAACTTGCACGGCTTGCTGCCTGTGCTACACCGGTCAGACCGATGGTCTGCGCCGGTCAGACCGGTCGGTGGACAGCACCGGTCAGGCCGGTGGCTACAGCAGCCGCACAACAAACGTTCCAGGAAGCCTCAGTGACTCCTCTAGGCTCTGGAACAAAAACCACCTCCGAAACAAAACCTGCAAGGAAGAAGAACTCCTCACAAAACCTAGCAAAACAACTCCAAACACGCCAAGAACTGACCAGCAGGACCACGGGACAAAACCACACGGACAAGGCTATTCCCCGAGACAAATCCCACCAAGGGCTAGCACCGGTCAAACCGGTCAAGAGCACCGGTCAGACCGGTCGCGCCTGGGCAGCTCGGGATGAACAGCGCCCGCGAGTCAACTCCCCCAAATCCAACTCCCGATCTCCCGATTCGCTCTACGGATTCGCACAAGACTTTGGGGATAGTAGGAACACCTCATGGGCACTCCATAGCCAAGATTTGGTCCACCAAAACTTGTTGAATCAAGAGGAATCGAAGGATTTCCGCCAAGAACACCACGAACCCTAGAACCACGAAAACCTCAAAATTGAGCCCCTTTACTCACGGATTTGGGAGGGGAATCAAAGGGAAAAGAACCACGAGGGGTTCATGCATACACCCCCCACCTAATCCCAAAGAGAAAGGTCTCAAAACCGCCACAAGAAATTCGCCAAGAAAAGCCTCCGAAAATCACCAAAAAGGAGAAACGGGAAAGACACATCCAAGCCTTTAGGAACCACGCCGAATCATCTATAAATACCAAAGAGGTTCATACAAGGTCTAGCTTGCCGCCCGATCATCCTTCCCTCTCACAAGATCTCACCATGAAGCTCTCAAGCTAGTCCTATGAAAATCCTATGGAAAATAGGAAGAGAAAATAGGAAAATCAAATGAGCTAGGGTTCCAAGCGATGGCTGCCATCCTCTCACCACTTGGGTTATATGGAGGCAACCGAAAGACGAAGATACCCTTACTAGCTAACTAGAGATACATGCCCCTCAAGGGCGAATTTGGAAATCTTTGTCTTCGCTCCATCGGACGGATGCCCAGCGACCGCAAACTTGCTTAGCCTCGACGCAAGCCTTGCGATCCTGACGCGTGTCCTCCGCTTCGAAGATTCCGGACTGCGTCATCGCACACCGGTCAGACCGGTGCTCCTCACCGGCCAGACCGGTACCCACCGGTCAGACCCACCGGTCAGACCGGTCTGGAGCTGCTGCACCTCCGTCTTCGGTTCTTCGGTCTTGGCTTTGTGGATCAACCAACGAACCCAGTGGTTTTCTGGTGAACCACCGGAAACCCCGCGAACTCGGTGTATCCTCCGCCAATCACCACTCATGACTCGGCTCCCACGTAGTCCCGGCTCGACCTTGGTTTTGAGGCTCAACCAAGAAACCGTCCATGACTTCATCTTGCTGTTCTTGCCACCATGCGGCCCGCACTAGACCCCGCTGGCCACCGGGTCCCTCGAACCAAGCCTACTTGTCTTCTCCACACCTGGAGGCCTCACCGGCAACGACCTTTCGCGCTTGTTCTTCACCTGCACCAACACCAGTCAAGCCGTAACCTGCACCTGCAATACTTAGCCAAGAATCAGTCCACAACACGTTGTCAATCACTCATCACACCAGGAAGCGACCATCCACCGGTCCTCGAACCACACTGGCTCTCACATTTTTAGGAGCACATGAGGTCACAACAACAATCTTTCGATGGCGTAGCTCACAAACAAGACAACCCAAATGAGTCTTGCACTCACAGTCAAATTGTTGTCTTTGCCCCTGCCCCGTCCTCCTTCCCACATCATCAGCGGCTATCGCCGTCGAACCCGCCACCACTCCAACCTTACAAGGTAATCTTCCTCGCTAGGAGCCAATTGGATATCACACTGAAAAGATATCAAAGATGGCTCATGATATTCCTAAAGGCGTAGCAAGTATCAAAGAGAAAAGCCGAAGTCAGCTAAACCTCGAAGACAAGGCGATGTCTTGCACATCACACACATAAATAATATTTTTTATAAAATGACATCGCTCATCACACACATAAATAATATTTTTATATAATAAAAATATAAATATATTTAATAACAAAATTATGCCTGCCCTCAATTTTTCGCATCAATCTATCGCCCCCGCGCCCCCCCCCACACACCCCTCCACACTTGATGCCACGCTGATCTTAACAAGCGTGCCTGCTCCCACTATAAGTACAACCGGATTATACATTTATAATCAATATGCTCTGAAATAAGAGGAAAGTGCTTAATGGCAAAATTACATAGCGGACAGTGTTCTTCATCCTCTTCTTCCCCAAATAGCATCGTGCCCGTGCGTTGCTACGGGCAATAAAAAAATATTATTATAAAAAATAGAGCAATCATCACGATAATTATTTTTTCGCAATATAATTGAAGCTTTTAGAAACAATAGCTCAATAACAAATAATCGTTTCAGACTTGTATACAACTTTTGACATGAAAGTTTGAAACTGAAAGGCAGGCATGCATAAAACAAATCTATTTATCATATTATTGGATCTTGACATATCTCGGATCCATGAAAAATAATACCAATGGTAATTCATTGAGGCCTCTAATTCATTGCCTACTAATCCACCATCTTTGCCCCTGTTGCCTTTTCAAAGTCTTAGAAACCAGTAAACCGCTTCAATTTCAGAAGCCACAAGTAGCTCCTCGGGTAGGATTGTAGGAACATCAGAAGCTCCAACAAACCGATAATATAAGTTGGCAACAAATTTCAAAATGATTGTATGACTATTGTGCTCAATTTTACCTCATATATTACTTAATTGACAATAGTAAGCAAGGAGACAATGCAAAGAGCCCATCAGATCCTTTTATGCATGCAGATCGTTCCTCAGAACCCGTCTTAGAACTACAAAATCAAACCGAAGCCAACCTTTACAGCCTATTACTGTCACAAAAAATTCCAAGAGCAATACTATAAGGATGCCAAAGTGTTTAGAAGAATGATTCGAAAATAAGGATGCCCATGCTGAATTCCTAGCTGATGGGGCTGAACCTTCCATCAGCGAAGGTGATTGCATAGCGCAAAGGGACATGGTTTATAAACCTGGAGCTAAGAAGGACATGGACAACAAATGCAGTGGTTGGCACAATGCCAATATGGATTAGAGCTTCAGGATGGATTATAGCTTCACTATTTTAGATTGCTGCCAGCCCCTCCCTGTTAGATTGTTTTCACCTCTCCCTCTTCAATTCACGTTCATCCTGAAGAAACATTAACATTCAATCAAATCAATACTTCTTTCGTCCCAAAATAAGTGCTCATCTCACATTACGAGCAGACAACAAGTTTTTAGTTTGACTGGATGTATAGAAAAATAATATTAACGTTTGTGTCTCTAAACAAGTTTGCAATGAACATATATGATGTGATTAATCTAATCAAGGGATAGTTAACAATCAGGCAATTCCGACTTAGTAGCACACATAATTAGCAAAAAAATATTTCAGGAACGACCAGGAACAAAGTGAGTGGGGGGCACGATCCTAGTACAATGAAAAAAAAACAAAGACTAAGCATTTATAGCATATAAAAACTCCAGACCACTATGATCAACATTCGTCATTCCCACCTGGGAAAATGTATCTTTCCAATGAAGTCCATCGGATCAAGAGGCAGCCTTGTTGCAAGCATTGCCTGAAACAAGATTGTCAGTCCAGAGAACAATAGCTAATGACAACATCATAGAGGTCCAAGAGTCCTAAAAATTAATTCTGAGACAAAGGCAATGTGACCGCTGAATGCTAGTATTGATAGTTACCTTGCATATAGAAAGCATTATGGTTGGCGAAAATCCTTAAATCCTTAAGCATATCAACTAAAAACAAATAGATCTGCATCAACTAATCTTCTAAATAGAAGTACCCAAGCATTAACATGGCAGCATAAGGATTTTCTCAATTAATTTGGCAGCATTGATTTCAAGAAATCAAATGGAAATAACCATTTCACCATTATTCCCAGCATCAGAAGTCAGCCAGGTGTGCACATCTTGACGGCTGCAAAGCCATGTTGGCTGCATAGTAGGTCCCCAAACCCTAGATCAGGACTGAAATCGATTTGGGAAATCAGAGAGGGAGGGAGGGACAGAGAAAGATTCCTAACCATGGCTGGAGGACATCGCGAGAAGCAGCATCAATGGGAACCCCCTCCCCCCCCAGCAACCGCGCATGCAGAACCACAACCCCGCCGAGTAGCCATGCGCGAGGAGGTCCCCATCCTCGGTCCTCCTGCATTGATGGTCCCTATGTGTGGCGTTGTGGCCAGCGAAGAGGTGGACAGGGATGGACGGCGGCGCAACGAGCAGCAGGAGAGTAGGGCTCCTCCGCCGCGGTTCCGGCGTGGCAGCGCACAGAGGAGGCACGGTTTAGGCAGAGGTGGACGCGGGCGCGCAGAGTACATGGTGGTTTACGACGACAGTCGCAGCGGTAGCGGCGGCGGCAGGCTGGTGCTATGTGAGATCAGGGAAGCGGATAGATGAGTAGATGGTGGAAGAAAAAAATCATGATGGGATTGGCGGAAAGGGGAGGAGCAGAGGTAGACTCACGGACCGACAGACGCACGACATAGGGGGTGAAGCACAATGCTTATGCACCATCACAATTCCACATGACTTGCCTGAGACTCACTTCAGATTTTCTACATGACGAGTGAAACGTCACTGATGGACATGTCCTTGTTCACATGCAGAGCGTCCTTTTTCCCTTGCCATTCTTACGGACCTGTAAAGAAACAAAAATCATGGTAATGTGCCATTACTACTGGAAAGAAAACAGAGTGCATGTTCTGCAAGAGCAACACAGATGGATTGGTTCTCTAAATTCCAAACATAGGCAGTCAAGAATGTCAATCACACCGAACATATGTGCATAAGCATCCACAAAAGACAGCATGAATAAAATACATAGGTGTTACGTAAATGATAATCTAACAAGACAACTATTGAACTACTATGAGGTCTCAACATACTCAGATCTATAGTAAAATAGATCCTTCAATACATTCAGCAATTCAAGCATAGCAACAAAGATGGTCATTTATAATGTCTACAAGCATTTCACAAGGACTGATGGCTATGATGTGGTGTAAGGAATTACAGAAAGTACAAATAATCACAATATTTAAAAAGGCTTACATATGCTAAGACACAGATATAGGTAGTATGTATGGATAGATTTATCCCTTTTGATAAAGAACTGCATGGTTGCATCTCAGAGGCCCAGGCTGAATATGGCCAGCAAAACTACATTATTGAATAGGAAAAGTGTTGCCAACAAAACTACAAGAAAGCTTAATTTGGATTCTTAACAATCTCTTTGCACATCTCTCCCCCGGTTCGACAAACAGCTGCACAAGAATCAAAACCAAAGGCAAAAATCTATATTATACATGTGCCAAGTAACCACATGGCAATGGCATGTAGCGAATCATCAAAAAAAACTAATCCATCACATAATCTCTCACATAACATACATATATTGGAGACATATATGGACGCAGATATGTATAAAGATGAAACATCCATGGAACCAGCCAAACATCACATTTTTTATGATTGCTCCTAAATCACTAACTCGATTTGAGTGACCAGCACTGGTAGAAAGCTAATGTTAAAACCTATAACTCCTATTATTGGACCAGGAACAGATTCAACACTAATTAATTTTAGAAACTAATCAAAGAAATCATCTTAATTGATTTGACAAAACTAAGATCGAGCTATGCCAGATGAATCTCGACGGATAATAATCATTGCATCCATGTGATCTGATTGGAGGTTAGGCTCTCGGTAAAATCTCACCAATTTGGAAAGGTAATGACAAAATTGCATTTGGCTTTCCTTACCTTTCCCCCCTTCTGTCCTGAACTTCTGGTCTGTTTCCTCCTCCTGACCTTCTCCTTGCATTTGAACACGGAAGCACGTACCAGCCACATGAATTGAATGTAACCTTTTGAAAGTATGAGCTGGTCACGAGCTGATTAGCATTACAATCTTGTAATATGAAAAGAGAACTCTTTCCATTCCGAGCTGATACTCTGTCGAAGAAATACATTCAGAAAACTCAAAGCGATTTATCAGGTTTTTAAAACAAAGTATTCCAGAGGAAGATGTTACCTTTGATTTAAAAACTTAATGATTTCCAATGCCCCATAATGATGGATTCAGAAGGCACTTTGCTATCCCAACACCTTGTGAGATCCCTCCAACAATGATTAGCTCATTCATGCCATAATTCTCAGTCTGAATACTTTAGATTTTGTTAATGTTGAACAACTTAGAAAGTAGAACTATATGTGCTCAATAGAATGCAGCTCTGCACAATCACACTACAAGGATGCAACATCTGAACAATTTTGGAGGATAACCGATGGCAAAGGCTAATAATTGAATTTTGGAAAAAAAATCAAACAATTTTTTTAGTAATTTAGGAGGCACGCACATACACTTACCTGGAGCAGATCTCGCATGTGCCCAGCAGCTTTCCCCACCTCCACCAATGCCATCTCCATCTCGACGTGCTGCCAACTACTCTTCATTAGGCACATGCCATATCTACTTCTCATGCTGTACCCCCAATGCTATTGGAGGAAGAGTTGCCGCAGCATGAAGCAGGGGCTCCGATTGGAGTATGGGCGATGCGCTGCCTCCTGCGTGAACACGGGGAGAGAAAGGGAGCGGACGGGATCGAGTCAGTGCGGATCCGGCGGGCGACGGCAGCATCGATGATGCCATCGGTGGGAGGAGAGGTTAGGGTTTTGGGGAGGGAGGCGACAATGGTTGCGGCTCCAGCGGGCAGGCGGTCGCAGATTGGGAGAGGGGCGGCTCACCAGCGGTACAGACGGGGCAGAGGTGGCCGAATTCTGGCCGGTGGACAGGTGACAAGCGGCGGCTGCGGTCTTCACAGGGGCGCGCTCCGGCGACGGAGCAGGGACGGCAACTGGCGACAGAGCTCCAGATCGGCGTCCCGGAACTCGTGGCCTTCTCTTCCTGGTCCGACGGGCGGCGGCGGTGCTTACACAGGTGAGGGCGCGCGAGGTGGCAGCGGCGTGGGAGGGTCGCAGGGTTGGATAGCTTATTTTGAGCATATGGGGCCAAAGTCTCATTTGTCATCATGAATGTTTAGCCCCCTTGCTTTATCTTATGGAGGGGCATAAGTTCCTTTTTGTCACAAAGACATTTCATGTACAAAATATGAATCTGAAAATGAAATGTAAATTGCTTGGAAAATATGCTCCCATGTCATATGTGCTAAATTAAATTGCTTTTGGGTGCTAAACCGTTGCATGTTGCTTACCAATGAGAGTCTCATATATAGAAGTAGGCACATGGCTCAGTGGCTTTGACATGACATGAGGTGCTTGTGAGTGTTTATGATGATCTTATGCTTAGAATGGTTGTCCTACCATAAAGTTTGTATGCCTTTGCCATTTTGACATGTTTTGCTCATGTTTAGGACTTTGCTCATGAGCGGGTACATTTTCGCAAAAATGCTCAATTCTATCTTAGCTTTGCCCAATGGTTGTGAAGCTTGGTGATCTTGTAGCTGATGTTCATAAGAAGTTATAGAGTATCTAACTTGCTCATTTGGCCATGTGTAGCATGTTGTGTTGAATTTTGTCTATTTGGGAAGCTCTAGGTTGAAATTTTTCAAGTTTTGCCTTGATTCATGCATTGTCAACAAGGGGGAGAAGTTTGTGCATGTTTTGGGCAACTGAATGCATTTAGAAGGTTTTCGACTGGTTTCGAGCCATTTTTGGGGTCTTCCAGTTCCCAGGTTTCCCAGGTGGTCATCGGACTGAACGGTGGTGCTCACCGGTCTGACCGGTGTGAGTGTCAGGATCTATGCAGATGTGGTGCACCGGTCTGACCGGTGATGTGGACCGGTCTGACCGGTCAGAGTTGAGCTAGTGTGGCTACTCTATTTTGTGAAGACGTTTGCATGCATTCGTCCAGGGGGAGTTGCATTGGTTCAGGGGGAGCTTGCATGTGTGCAAAGGGAGCTCTTTGTGGATTTCGAGCTTTGCTTCGGTGGTTTGTGCTCTTTGCTTGAGCTTGTTTTTGTCTCGGTTGTGTCGAGCCGTTGCCCTTGCATAAGGGGACCGAGACTTTCCTCACTCAAGTGATCTTGCTCTTTGCCTTTGTTTCGGCTTTCGATTGCTTGTTTGATTTCTTTTGTTCGTTTCTTTTCTTTTTCCTTTTCTATTTGGTTACCCAAATGTGTGTGTTGTCAATGCACTCATCAAGGGGGAGATTGAGAGCCTGTGTGGTTCGAGGACCGGTGGATGGTCACTTCCTGGTGTGATGAGTGATTGACAACGTTGTGTGGACTGACTCTTGGCTAAGTATTGCAGGTGTAGGTTGCAGCTTGATTGGTGCTGGTGCAGGTGAAGAACAAGCGCGAATGCTCGATGTCGGTGAGGCCTCCAAGTGTGTTGCAGACAAGTAGGCTTGGTTTGAGGGACCCGGTGGCCAGCGGGGTCAAGTGCGGGCCGCATGGTGGCAAGAACAACAAGAAGAAGTTGTGCACGGTTCCTTGGTTGAGCCTCAAACCCAAGGTTGAGCCGGGACTTCGTGAGAGCCGAGTCATGAGTGGTGATTGGCGGAGGCTATACCGAGTTCGCGGGGTCTCCAGTGGTTCACCACAAAACCACTGGTTTCCTTGGTTGATCCACAAAGCCAAGACCGAAGACCGAAGAGCAGCAGTGAGGACCGGAGCGTTCGAGGACTGGTGGATGGTCGCTCCTGGCTGTGATGAGTGATTGACAACGTGGTGTGGACTGACTCTTGGCCGAGTATTGCAGGTGCAGGTTGCGGCTTGACTCGTGTTGGTGCAGGTGAAGAGCGGGTGTGAAAGGTCTTAGCCTTGCGGGGCCTCCAAGGAGTGGAGAGGCAAGTAGGCTCAGCTCGATGGACCCGGTGGCCGAACGGGATCAAGTGCGGGCCGCATGGTGGCAAGAAAAGCAAGACGAAGTCGTCGACCGGAGCCGGTGCAGGGTAGCGGCTCGCGACCGGATTCTGCACGCGGGGTTTGCCGGTTCACCACAAAACTGTCAGGTTACTTGGTTGAGCCACAAAACCAAGACCGGAGGCTCGGCGGGCGGAGACGTGATCCGGGCGCACCGAGAAGCTTCGATGCCGGAGGACACGCAGTGGGATCGCAGGGCTTGCGTCGGGAGGACGCGGTCTGCGGCGAAGGCGTGGCCGTCCGATGAAGAGAAGTGCTACTTGACCATATTGCCCCTGAGGGGTTTGTATCTCAGTTTAAGTGCTAGGGGTAGCTTGGTCCTTTGCCCAATCCAGAGGGACTCATATATATAGCTCTAGAGTTTCTGGGCAACCTATCCTTCCAGACTACTTCTCATTTCCCTGCTCCATAGGCTTAGATTTTCTTCACTGTTTTGTAGAGAATCTGACCTCCGAGTCTATGGAAGCTTTCATGGTTGCGTCGATTTCCTTCTTGTGGCTCGAGTGATTTTCGTGTCTTTTTTGGGCTATTTTCTTTGGATTTTCGTGCGCACCTTGTTCCTTCGAATATGAGGTGTTTGGATTCGGATTTCTTTGTGGGGATCATGAATAGATGTCTTGTGCACCTTTGTGCTTGATCTTGACCCCTCAAACTCCGAATTTGGCCACCGATTGAAGAATTTTGGTTGGAACCCTAGCTTTTTGTGTGAGCTCGATAGAATCTCAATTCCTCTCGATTTAGTGGGTTTGAGACTACAAAATCGTAGGTATAGCATCTCCTAGAGGCGCTTCACCTTCACCTATGATTTGGTAGCAATCCCTTGGTTGATACGGGAGATCGGGCAAAGGGGAGGAAGGGTTGACATTCATAGGGTCGAGCTCGTTTTTCTATCTGCGACCCTGGCGGACTGTCCGCAGGCCTAGTGCGGACTGTCCGCGAGGTGCAGACCGGCCAGGTGTTCGTCGTGTTCTTCGCGAGTTCTTGCGTCGCTTTGTTTCGATCCGTAGAGTTAGTAGGTTTTGTTCGCAAGGAGTTTGCCGGACTGTACGCCCGGGGTTGCTGGACTGTCTGCACGGCATGGACCGTCCGCGGTGAGCTCATGGACCGTCTGAATTTCAAAGGTGCATACTGGAGGTTCGGGGTCATTTTGCGGATCGTCCGCCCCTGACCCGCGGACCGTCCGCCCAGTCACTGCGGACTGTCCGTCCAGGCCCTCGCAGATTGGCTAAGTTCTTTGCTTCTTGAGTTCGCTTTCGCATGGGCTTTTGTTGAGACTTGTTCCTAGGGTTGGTAGGTCCGTTGTTACTAGGCGACCTTGTCCAGCTTGTGTGGGAATCCTTGGTTGTGGATTTGGGGCATAGGTAGAGTTCATCCTTCGGGAAGAATTTTTATCGGCTCCCATTCACTCCCCCCTCTCTGGTCGCCTAATCGGTCCTTCAATTGGTATCAGATCCGGTTACAGATTTTCGTGATTCTAACCAGTCTAAGATCCAAATATGGCGTACCAGGAATGGGGTTCAGGTCCTCCACACTTTGATGGTAAGAACTACCAGATGTGCCAGAGGCGGATGGCTGCTTTCCTCCGCGGCAAGGGTCAGATCCTTTGGCATGTTACGGTGAACACAGCTTATGTTCATCCGGTTAACTTCCTAGCTCCTGGATCGAGGGATATGCACGACGCCAACAGCAAGGTGGTCGACTACTTGTTTCGTGCTCTGTGTCAATCCGAATTCGATCAGGTTCAGACAGAGGACTTGGCTTGTAGGATTTAGGAGTAGCTGAAGAATGCTCATGCTGGGAACGCACAGGTTCAGGCTCGGTTGTTCGCGACTTACCGGAGAGAGTACGAGAACTTCACTCATCTCCCCGGTCAGTCTATTGATGTCATGTTCCAGTGGTTCACTGTGATTGTGAACAACATGAGGGCTAATGTGGCCGTGCTCCCGTACGATGATCATGACAGGGCTGTGAAGCTCTTGCACGGTCTAGATCATACCGTGTGGAGTGAGAAGGTCGAGGCCATTCTCAAGTCGGAGAAGTATGAGACCCTCACGGTGGACGAGCTATTCTCCAAGCTCAAGTCATCCGAGGTGGCCCGTGGGGTGTGAGCAAGGATCGAGAACCCGACTAACCCTCATAGTCTGGCTCTCGTTTCTGGACCAAGGACTAACGCTAACATGTCTTCGAGACAGTTCTCTTTGTCTTGTCTTGTGTCCATGCCAGATGAGGAGCTAGACGTGCTGGGCGAGGTGGATCTCGCATTGCTGAGCAGGCGGTTCGAGCACATGTACACGAACCGGAAGAACGCTCAGAGGAGCTCAGGCATGTGCTACCAGTGCGGGAAGCACGGGCACTTTATCGCTGATTGCCCGAAAGCCATGGAGGTCAAGCCCGAGCACAAGCACTGTCCGAGGACCGACCACAAGCACCGCTCGAGGGATCACCACAAGGGCAAGAACAAGTCCGAGCGGAGGCCGAGGAGGAGTGGCGGTCACAAGAAGAAGGAGCGAGTGATGGTTGCCGGAGTGAGCGACATCGATTCAAGTTCCTGCTACTCTTCATCGAGCTCAAGTGATGAAGAAGAGAACCAGCACAAGGGAGAGGTTAGCTAGGGAGGTGGCAAACAAGGATAGGTACCGCCCTTCTCGTGGTGTGCCTGAGCCTAGGATGGTGCCTAGGGGTGAGGGTGTGGTGCGTACCATTTACCGTAGGGAGAGGCATGAGTTTGTGTCTCAAGGTGAGCCACCACAGAGAGATGGTGGTAGGCGTGTTGGGTTTGGGTGTGGTGTGTATGGTGGACGTACCTTCGCTCGTGGCCAATACGAGTATAGGGGGAACGATTGCAGCTTTGGATCTCAGAGGAGCTACGGGCCACGGTCTCCACCTCATGGTACGCGTAGTCCTCCAAGGGGACGTGTGGGTGTTCCACCTAGAAGAGATAGGATGGATTTTGCTAACCCCACTTTTGAGCAAATGGCGCGGCACTGGTTTGATTCATTATGTACTAACCCCAGTGCTGAGTCGTTTGCTCACTCTCGCTCTCGTTTTTGATTTTCAGGTGGGAGGCTTGGAGGGCTTTTGGTTGATCGACTCCGTTTGCTCTCGACACATGACCGGAGATCAAAGATGGTTCTCCAGCCTCACCCCAGTGATGACCAAAGAGTACATCACTTTAGGGGACAATGGGAAAGGTATAGTGCTTTCAGTGGGCACGATGAAGATGAGTGAGTCTGTGACTCTTAGGCGTGTTGCTCTTGTCATGTCTTTGGGGTTCAATCTTCTTTCGGTTTCCCAGCTTCTTGATGAGGGTTTTGAGGTCCGTTTCAAAACGGGCGCTTCTCGTGTTTTGGATTCTCGAGGTGGTCTTGTGTGCACGATCATCCCAGAGGGTCAGATTTTCAGAGCTGATTTTTCTCAGTGTGTCGGCTCTTCTCGTTGTTTAGTTGCTGGTGTATCGGCGGAGCTTTGGAAATGGCATAGGAGACTAGGTCACTTGAGTTTTGACTTGTTGTCACGCTTGAGTGGGCTAGGTTTGGTCCGAGGATTGCCTAAGTTGAAATACCAAAACGACTTGGTATGTGCTCCGTGTAGGCATGGTAAGATAGTCGCCGCCTCTCACCCGCTCCTGACATCCGTTATGACAGAGAGGCCATGCGAGCTGTTCCATATGGACTTGGTTGGTCCAGCTCGTGTGTGCTCAGCGGGTGGGAAATGGTACGTCCTTGTGATAGTGGACGACTATTCTCGCTATGCTTAGGTCTTCTTTTTAGCTGACAAGGGGGAGACTTTTGGTTTTGTTCGGGATCTAATCTTGAGGTTGAAGAATGAGAGGAATGGTGATGCTATTCGTGCTATTCGTAGCGACAATGGCACTGAATTTAAAAGCTCTCGTTTCGAGACCTTTTGTCGTGATTTGGGTCTCGAACATCAATTCTCTTCTCCCTCTGTTGCTTGTCAGAATGGTGTGGTTGAGAGGAAAAATGGTTCCCTTTGTGAGATGGATCAGACGATGCTCGACGAGCATAGGACTCCGAGGAGATATTGGGCTGAGGCGGTGAATACTGCGTGCCATGTTGGGAACCGGATTTTTCTTCGGGCCTTCTTGAACAAGACGTGCTATGAGCTCATGCATGGGCGAGCACCTAGAGTGAGCCATTTCAGGGCTTTTGGTTGTCGGTGCTTTATTCTCAAGAAGGGTAGGCTTGATAAGTTTGAGTCGAGGTCTTCCGATGGGATCTTTTTGGGTTATGCGAGTCATTCTTGAGCATTCCTTGTGCTCAACCTTGATACTAACCTAGTCATGGAAACTTACGAGGTTACCTTCGACGAGATCCAGCCATGCAGTTCGTTTGTCTTTGAGTGTGCAGGTGACGACGAGATTGGCAAGAAGATCTTTGAGGACGAGGAGGATGATGCTGGAGAGGACGATGGTGATGATGGTGAAGCTCCAGCCGAGCATGTACCCTCTACTTCCACTACGACGACTACGGTGCAGGATGGCCCATCCCCTACACCGACTACGATCCAGCAAGATCAAGTGGAAGCAGCGGCTGAGGGGGAGGCTGTCTCCAGGCGAGAGGCACCGAGGCGCATTCAAGTTGATCATCCTCCCTCAAGAATCATCAGCGACATCAACGAGCGTACGACACGGTCAAGGTCCAGAAATTTTTCTCACTTTGCTTATTCAGCTTTTGTCACTACCTTTGAGCCGAAAGACATTGGACACGCCCTCTCTGATCCTAATTGGGTGAACGCAATGCATGAGGAGTTAGAGAACTTTGAGAGAAACCAAGTTTGGGAGTTGGTAGAGCCACCACCACATTGCAAACCTATCGGGACAAAATGGGTGTGGAAGAACAAAGAGGGTGAGAATGGTGAGGTGGTGAGAAACAGATCGAGGTTGGTTGCTCAAGGTTATAGTCAGAAAGAGGGGATAGACTATGAGGAGACATTTGCTCCTGTAGCCCATTTGGAGGCGATTAGGATCCTTCTAGCCTTTTCTGTGGCTAAAGGATTCAAATTGTAGCAAATGGATGTGAAGAGTGCCTTTCTGAATGGGTTTTTAGAAGAAGAGGTTTATGTGGAGCAACCACCGGGCTTTGAGAGTGCTGAGTTTCCCCACCGGGTGTATAGCCTGAGGAAGGTGTTGTATGGGCTGAAACAAGCTCCCCGTGCTTGGTATGGCCGTTTGAGGGGGTTCTTGTTCAGCAAGGGGTTTGAGATGGGCAAGGTAGATAAGACTCTTTTTCTCCTCAGGCAGGGCGATGATATCCTAATTGTTGAAGTGTACGTGGATGATATTATCTTTGGCGGTTCATCTTACTCTTTGGTTGCGAGGTTTGCAGAGGACATGAGTAAAGAATTCGAGATGTCTATGATGGGAGAATTTTCTCGGGCTTCAGATCAAGCAGGCGAACGAAGGAACCTTTGTGCATCAAGCCAAGTACACGAAGGACATCCTCAAGAAGTTCAAGATGGACGACTCAAAGCCTCTGTCGACACCGATGAGTATGACTACGACACTGGATGCGGATGAGGACGGAGAGCCCGTGGACCAGAAGGAGTACCGGAGCATGATTGGCTCCCTCTTGTACTTGACAGCTACGAGGCCATACATTCAGTTTTCTGTGTGTCTGTGCGCTCATTTTCAGGCGTCACCAAGGACTTCACATCGGCAGGCCATCAAGCGGATCTTCAGGTATCTTCGATACACTCCTGAGCTCGATCTTTGGTACTCGGCGTCCTATTCTCTTTCGCTTCTTGGGTTTTCGGATGCCGACTTTGCGAGGTGTCGTCGATAGGAAGTCGACTTCGGGGACGTGCCAGTTTTTGGGTTCTTCACTTGTTTCTTGGCCTTCTCGCAAACAATCTAGTGTAGCTCAGTCTACCACAGAAGCCGAGTATGTCGCTGCCGCTAGTTGTTGCTCACAGCTACTTTGGATCACATACACACTGAGTGACTTTGGTGAGGAGTGTACCCATGTTCCTCTCATGTGTGATAGCACGAGTGCAATTAGTGTTGCCAAAAACCCCGTGCTTCACTCCAGAACCAAACATATAGAGGTGAGGTGCCACTTCTTGAGAGACAATGTCGAGAAGGGAAACATAGACCTCATCCATGTGCCAACCGAAAACAGCACGCCGATATCCTAACAAAGCCTTTGGACCAAGCTACATTTGCTCATTTGCGAGGGGATCTTGGAGTGGTTTTTCATTTTTGAGCTTCGGTTGGGGGTCTAATGTACATATGCATGTTGGATTTTCATTTATGTATCATATCATGCTTGCATCTTTGTATCATAGACTGCATTTGTATCATAGACTACTTTGATCACCATGATATGCTGAATATGAGCTTATGACTTTGCTAGTGTTGCTCATGTGATGTATAGCTATACTCTTGGTAGCTTTGGGATGTATATGCTTGTGGATGGCTTAATTTTGTGAAAATGATATATATGATCCTCTCTTGTGAGTTGAATGCCTCTCATGTTCAAATTGTTCACATATGGCTATTTCTTGCTTAATTTGTGTTTGGAAACCATGTTCTTTTCATTTGGGGTCAAAGATCCATTTGTCATCATGAATGTTTATCCTACATGCTACCTTGTGGAGAAGCCTTAGCTTCTTTTTGCTGCAAAGGCACTTCATGTACCATGCTTAATTTGACATCATGAAATTGGTATATTTTCATGCTTCATTTGACATCATGCTTGTGCTTGAAAAATATGCTTCCATGTGTTTTTTGTGATTTAAATTCCTTATCTTGGGTGCTAAACCGTTGCATGATGTTCACCATTGAGAAGCCTCATAGTTAGAAGTGGACACATGGCTCGGTGGCTTTGACATGACATGAGATAGCTTGTAGGTGTTTGTAATGATCTTGTGATAAGAATTTGTGACCTTGCATGAAGTTTGTCAGTTATATGTTGTTTGTGCTCATTTTGACCATGTTTAGGTCCTATGCTCATGAGAGGGAAATTTGTGTTGGAAAAATGCTTCATCTTGATCATGGCTATGTCACATGTTTATATGTCCCTATCTATCTTGTTGGCGATGCTTGTACTAAATTTGTGGCTATCTTGCTTGTCTATATCTCATTTTTAGCATGTTGTAGTGCTCTTTGTCTATTTGAGAAGCACATGCTTGCATTTGTAGACTTGATTCATGCATTACCAACAAGGTGGAGGAAAGTACCCAATTCATGCATCCAGGGGGAGTTTTGCATCGAGGGGAGAAAAAGAAAAATTTGGGAGAAATGCATTTGTTCAGGGGGAGCTTGCATCCATGCATTTGGGAGCTCTTTGTCGCCTGGATTTAATTGTGCTCTTTTGCCGATGGTGTCGAGCCCTTTTGCCTCACCTTGAGGAGTCGGCAATTTTGGAGCATTTTATCTCAGTTGTGTCGAGCTGTTGCCCTTGTCTTAGGGGACCAAGATTTTTCTCTCTCAAGTGATCTCGTTTTGGCTTTTGTTTGGATTTTGATCACTTGTTTGAGTTTTTCGTTCGTTTCCTTTCTTTTTCTCTTTTTCTCTGAATTGGTTACTATGTGTGTTGTCAATGCACTCATCAAGGGGGAGATTGAAGACCGGAGCGTCCGAGGACTGGTGGATGGTCACTCCTGGCTTTGATGAGTCATTGACAACGTGGTGTGGACTGACTCTTGGCCGAGTATTGCAAGTGCAGGTTGTGGCTTGACTCGTGTTGGTGCAGGTTAATAGCGGGTGCGAAAGGTCTTAGCCTTGCGGGGCCTCCAAGGAGTGGAGAGACAAGTAGGCTCAGCTCGATGGACCCGGTGGCCGAACGGGATCAAGTGCGGGCCGCATGGTGGCAAGAAAAGCAAGACGAAGTCGTCGACCAGAGCCGGAGCAGGGTAGCGGCTCACGACCGGAGTCTGCACGCGGGGTTTGCGGTGGTTCACCACAAAACTGTCGGGTTCCTTGGTTGAGTCACAAAACCAAGACCGGTGGCTCGGCGGGCGGAGACGTGATCCGGGCGCACCGAGAAGCTTCGATGCTGGAGGACACGCGGCGGGATCGTAGGGCTTGCGTCGAGAGGACGCGGACTGTGGCAAAGGCGTGGTCGTCTGATGAAGAGGAGTGCTACTTGACCATATTGCCCCTGAGGAGTTTCTATCTCAGTTTATGTGCTAGGGGTAGCTTGGTCATTTGCCCAACCTAGAGGGACTCATATATATAGCTCTAGGGTTTCTGGGCAAACTATCCTTCTGGACTGCTTCTCATTTCCCTGCTCCATAGGCTTAGATTTTCTTCACCGTTTTGTAGAGAATCTGACCTCCGAGTGTATGGAAGCTTTCATGGTTGCGTTGATTTCCTTCTTGTGGCTCGAGTGATTTTCATGTCTTATTCGGGCTATTTTCATTGGATTTTCGTGCGCGCCTTGTTCCTTCGATTATGAGGTGTTTGGATTCGGATTTCTATGTGGGGATCATGGATAGATGTCTTGTGCATCTTTGTGCTTGATCTTGACCCCTCATACTCCGAATTTGGCCACCGATCGAAGGATTTCGGTTGGAACCCTAGCTTTTTGTGTGAGCTCTGTAGAATCTCGATTCCTCACGATTTAGTGGGTTTGAGGCTACAAATTCATAGGTATAGCATCTCCTAGAGGTGCTTCACCTTCACCTATGATTTGGTAGCAATCCCTTGGTTGAGTCGGGAGATCGGGCAAAGGGGAGGAAGGGTTGACATTCAAAGGGTCGAGCTCGGTTTTCTGTCTGCGACCCTGGCGGACTGTCCGCGGGCCTAGTGCGGACTGTCCACGAGGTGCAGACCGGCCAGGTGTTCGTCGTGTTCTCCGTGAGTTCTTGCATCGCTTTTGTTTCGATCCGTTGAGTCAGTAGGTTTTGTTCGCAAGGAGTTTGCCGGACTGTCCGCCCGGGGTTGCCGGACTGTCCGGACGGCACGGACCGTCCGCGGTGAGCTCGCGGACCGTCTGAATTTCGGAGGGTGCATACTGGAGGTTCGGGGTCATTTTGCGGACCGTTCGCCCCTGAGCCGCAGACCGTCTGCCTGGCCCACGCGGACCGTCCGCCCAGTCACTGCGGACTGTCCGCCCAGGCCCTCGCAGATTGGCTAAGTTCTTTGCTTCTTGAGTTGCGCTTTCGCTTGGGGTTTTGTTGAGACTTGTTCCTAGGGTTGGTATGTCTGTTGTGACTACGCAACCTTGGCAAGCTCGTGTGGGAATCCTTAGTTGTAGATTTCGGGCATAGGCCGAGTTCATCCTTCGGGATAAATTTTTATCGTCTCCCATTCACTCCCCCCTCTCTGGTCGCCTAATCGGTCCTTCAAGCAGCACTGGACCGGTCTGACCAGTGGCCCTCGAGGGTGTGTATGTTAGTTTTATGTCTTAGGGGTAGTTTTGTCTTTTGGTTGCCTCCATATAACCCAAGTGGTGAGAGGATGGCAGCCATCTCTTGGAACCCTAGCTCATTTGCTTTTGCTGTTTTCCCTTCCTATTTTCCTTAGGATTTTTAGGACTAGCTTGAGAGCTTCATGGTGAGATCCTTAGAGAGGGATGGATGATCAGGTGGCAAGCTAGACCTTGTATGAACCTTCATGGTATGTATAGATGATTCGGTATGGTTCCTCAAGGCCTTGTGTTGTTTCTCCCGTTTTCCTTTTTGGTAATTTTCGGAGCCTTTTCTTAGCTAATTTCTTGTGGTGGTTTTGAGGCCTTTCTCTTTGGGATTTGATAGGGGATGTATACATGAATCCTTCGTGGTTCTTTTCCTTGTAATTCCCCTCCCAAATCCGTGAGTAAAGATGCTCGATTTTGGGGTTTTCTTAGGTTTCGGGAAAGTGGTGTTCCTGGTGGAAATCCTTCGATTCCTCTTGATTCAACGAGTTTTGGTGGACCAAATCGTAGCTATGGGATGCCCATGAGGTACTCCTAGTATCTCCAAAGTCTTGTGTGAATTCGTGGAGTGAATCGGGAGGAGATCAGGAAGTGGTTTTGGAGGAGTTGACCCGCGGGTCGCAGTTCATCCCGAGCGCCCAGGCCCTGACCGGTCTGACCGGTGCCTTCCACCGGTCTGACCAGTGCACTGTTGGGTTTTGGCTCGGGTGAACGTACTGGTGTGTTCCCTAGTCTCTAGGCTTGCTGCTGTTTCAGGTTTGGTGCTGTTTGGAGCTTGGGAGGTTGGTTTCTTGGATTTGGGGTTTCTAGGCTTGGACCGGTCTGACCGGTGTGCTATACCGGCCTGACCGGTGTAGGAGGCTTTCTATGGAAATTGTCAAGTCTTGCTCGCGTGATCCGACCGGGACCGGTCTGACCGGTGGCTGTGACCGGTCTGACCGGTGTGGGCTGTGTACTGCTTGAGTGTTTGTTCCGCTGCGTTCTCGAGTAGGTTTCGGTGGTTGTTGGTTCCTAGGACCAGTAGCACTTCAGTGGCTACGTGGTCTTGGCCAACTTGGGTAGTTGAGTCGGAGAGGTGATTTGGCCAAGCCTTGTTCATCTTGTTGGAGAACACATCTCCCTCGAGAAGAATTTTTATCGGCTCCAATTCACTCCCCTCCTCTCTGGTCGCCAGTTCGGTCCTTCACACATCACCTAAATACCAAACAGTAGCGAAGGACAGGCGAATCCTTCGCGTATAAGGCATCGGACGGCGCGACCCGACCAAGTGGCCATCAGAGGGAAGGTAGGGGCTTGCACTGGAAGCCTCGACCTACCAGTCCTGCGAGGCCCTAAGTCGGGGAGAAGCTATCTTGGAGTAGGAGCCACCGGCTATGCCGCCCTACGAGAACTATCTCCTGGCAGTGCTTTGTTTACGGTCATAAGCTAGACCATGGGAACTTCCTTCCTGCAGCTATCATTGGTGATGTCATTCCTGTCTCACCACTAATTGTTGATGTGTCATTGAAGCTTCAGCTGCAAGGTTAGTGCCACAATGCACACACGAAATCTACAATGCTTATGGTAAACATATACATCTAAAACCATCCTTCTAAACTTTTTACAGGAGAGGACCATAACGCAGTTGTAGTCCTCGTGTGTGCCTAGTGCACCGAGCATAGCTGACTCTGGAGAGGCATGATGCGAGCATGGTTTAGGTGGTATATCAAGAGTGAAGTTACCATGCTCATCTGTGGAATCCTTTCCTTTGTACTCCAGAGTCGGTGCCTCATAGATCTCCATGGCCCACGAATTCTCCATCGCAAGAGATACATCGTGGAAGCTCGATGTTGATTCATGATCAAGGTCAAGAGCAACATGATATGGGCCAGCGGGAAGAGGCTCAAACTCATTTGAGGGTGGTGATGATCGTTCTCCTTCACAAAGGTGAAGAGGATCTCCTGAGTCATATTCTTGAGGAGGAGAGAAATCTACAACCTCAACTAGAATGAGCTCAGATGATGCGAACGGAGATACATGCATTATCCCCTCGAACGGGTCTTGCTTGGGAAGAGCCTTCTCCATAGAATTTTCTGAAAACAAGGGAGTGGTGGTAGAAGCGGCTTCCCTAAGCTTTTCATCTAGGCTCCCTTGAGATGCATCAAGATGTTTTTCTACAGGGGAGCCTAGGAGGAGATCAAGATCGAGGACATTAATGATGTGGAAGTCTAGATTAACCTTGATCTTGTCTACTAGGAGTTGCACAGCACCTGGAACCCCCCGACACTCAAGAATGTGTCCGGAGGGACAACTCTTGAGGATCTAATCGGATGGTCTTAGCGTAACGTTACCCAACAAGGTGTACACTAAGTGCCATGGCATAACATTAACCTCAATGACGGGGTTAAGGTGGGCTTCTACGGCAATTCCTTTTGTGGAACAAGGAACGATCGTAGAGGGTGAACTAATCCAAAGTGCTTTAGAAAAGTGTCCCACTCTAGTTGACCACTTCTTTTCCATGGCCTCCATGATAGATGTTTCATTCGGAGGACCAGGTGGCAAAGGAGGTACCGTAGGCCTAGGGGAAGGTTCTGTCAAAAAATTTCTAATTGGCTGGATTTGGACAGAAGATGGCTCCTTCCCTAGTTGGACATCTGAGCAATTCGTGGTGTTTCTGAGATTTTCAAAAGGGTCATCCTCGAATCGATAGAGGAACTCTAGAGGCTGAATTTCTTCTTCCTCCATGGTTCCTGGTTCAGGCGAGGGTTCTATGGCTGAATAAGAGGATGTGGAAGGTGATGGATCGGATTCAGCCGCTAGAAGATCCTCATGGCTCGACTCAGATTAGCAGGGTTCACTACGATTGGTTGGGAAGAAAGAGCTCTCCAAGAGGGAATCTAGGATTTCTCTTACTTCCGCTAGAGTTTTGTGAACAAGTGAACCTCCAGCAGTCTCGTCGACATCTAAGGCAGCATCCATGTCTAGGCTCATGCAAAAGATGTATAAAGATACATCTTCAGGAAGAGACAAAAGGTCTAGGTCAGAACCCAAAAGACGTAAGAACCTAGCCCATGCTACACCTGTAGACTCCTCCTCTACTTGCTCGAACTCGAGAATATCCATTGGGAGAGAGGCTATGCGATTGTACCATTGCCCCGTCCTCTCCATGAGAGAGAACGAGTTACATAAGTCATCACGAAGTTCTTCCCAATTACCGTTCACACTCCCTACAGTGTGAGCGTACCATTATTCCGCTCTCCCCATAAGAGAGAAAGGAAACAACTTCCACTTCACAGTTTTCTGTGTCATGCCTAGGATAACAAAGCGTAAACACAGATCCTCATATTCTTTCAAATGAATGTAGGGATCTTCATTGATCACTCCAAAGAAGGGTCTATCCTGAACCATATCTATAAGGTCGGGGTTGAGTTTATGGTTGGATGAAGACATTGATAGATCATTGAACTCATAAGTTGACGTGGAGAGGTCCTGAAAGCTTGGCCTCTCCATGGGTAACGGGGGTAAAGGTAGAAACAAAGAAGAACAAAAGATACGAGGACCACTGGGTACGAAGATAGATACAACAACCGCTCCCCAGCAACGGCACCAGAAAGCTTGTTGGGTATTTTAGCGACTCACGAAATAAATCCGCAAGCGCACGGATACTGTTGTAGCTTTCACCTTGGAGTATTCCAAGGGTATCGAATCCAAGGGAACGTGTGTGTACTAACTTCGTACAGTCGGTCCAAGGACACACCCAGATAAGATGCAAGGATAGAGAGGATTCCTAAAGATAGCACTATAGATGAGATTAAAGGTCGATCTCTAGATAGAACTTGGCTTAGGGTACCGATAGCCCTGACTTAACAGATGACTCCGGTACGCGGATCTATGTGGAACAGAGCTCTGACTATATCCAACTGCAGAGGATCAATGAGGGCCGGAAGGGCTGTCACCACCTTCTGGACTGCCTCTACCTAACCTTGGGATAAGCCGAACGGATGATAACCGGTAGCGTGTCACAACGTCCACGCTGTGGTTACTGCCGTAGCGAACGGACTACGACACCCTGTACTAATAGAACTACAACCACGGAAGAGAACTGATCTCACTCACTATAGGTACTACTAGCTTATACTAAAGGCATACGAGAGAGCACTCGGTCCCGTACTATGCTTCCAACGTATACGAACGACTTGCAGCAGACGAACGCATAAACCCATAATCTACGCACTAGCAGAGGAAAAAGGCTACTCATGCAACCTAGCATAAACTATTAAAAAGGAATCACGAACACACTTTATTCTAATCAGAGCACCTAATCATACAAACAGGATACAAACTTGTGCACCTAATCAACTAGATCGAGGGGGTGTGTTCGTGAAGAACACGCACCTCTAAATGATGAACAGGCGAAGAACACAAGAACATATCACTCAAGTATGAATAACACTTTAGTCTAAATAGAAAATGCGGAAATACTTACTTTACTCTAATTGAAGAACAAGCATCCATAGAGATACAACTCTCTCTCACACTCTCCCTACTCTCTAATCTAACAAGGAGAGGCCTCTCCTTTGAAGGGAAGCTCTCATCCTTGGGTTAGATGGTGTGTCCCTAAATGAGCCCCCTCCCCCTCTATTTATAGGCCTAAGGGAGGTTTGGGTTTGCCTTGGGAGAGTGGTTTTCCTCCTTGCTTCTTGTGGGCCCAAGCATGATCCGAGGGTTTAAGGCGGTAACTGAGTGGATAACGCCCCAAACCGCCTCTAGGAGATCACCAGGAGTTGACACGTGGAAGCTAGGCTAGAACGGTGGTAGAGTAGGGTCGGCCGAACCAGGGGGTCGGCCGACCCCCTTTCACAGCCAAATGGCCCCAGCTTTCTCTGGGTCGCTCCTTGGTGGGCCCTTGTTTCTGTCCTAGGCGTACGCGCAAATCTAAGGTGGTTTACCTCCTCCGTTGGGCCCTTTAATCCATGTGCTCTCTTCTGATTGGCTAGAGTTGTGCTTCTGTCATTGGTTGGTGCTGGTTTGCTTGGATCCATAGGGTCTGCTTTCTCTCATTTAATGAGCTAAAACAACTGCATTCAAATATTCATCTATACTCATGGAATTTGTCAGATATAATCCCTATCCCAGTGTGGATGTTTAAATTTCATGTATTTTATGCAGGAGTTGACGGCCTAAAAGTGGTACTTAACAGTCGTCAACAGTCGCCAGTTCGGTCCTTCACTCACTGGACTTCGTCTTCGACGGACCAGTTGAGTCTCCGGCTGGAGCCATTTTCTCGCGCTCCCTGTTGGTATTTCTTAACCTCACCACTAGTGGTGCATCTAGCGTGAGCGTGTAAGGAACACCCGGGTACACTGATGGGTGCAAACGAATCCGCAAGCGCACGGATACACCGTTGTAGCACTTCACCTAAGCAGTATTCCAAAGGATATCGAATCCAATGAACGGTGAGCGCTACCTCCTAGCCTAGCTATGGTCCAAGGACACCACTCTATAGGATGAGATGGGAGATGGAAACGATCCGGCTGATAGCGTACGGAGTTAAGAATGATCTCTCAATTAGGAACTCTCGTTTCGGGCACCAGTTCCCTCCTGGCTATAACAGATCGGTTCTGGCCGAAAGCTCTACGCCATATCCGAACATGGGGGAGTACAAAGGGTCCAACGGCAGTCACTACCGCGGCTACAAATCAAACCCCCCTTTTCCAATGCATACATGTGTTGCTAGAAGTCCAAATAAGTGTTGGTAGGATCTATACCAACGCATAGTTTATGCGTTGCGAGAAGTGGTGTTGCAAGGTCTATTGCAACATATACATATGTGTTGGTAAGTTGTGTAAAAGTGTTGCAAGCTAGCAACAGAATTTTACCAACTGAGAGCCTGTGTGGTTCGAGGACCGGTGGTAGGTCGCTTCCTGGTGTGATGAGTGATTGACAACGTGGTGTGGACTGATTCTTGACTAAGTATTGAAGGTGCAGGTTGCGGCTTGACTGGTGTTGGTGCAGGTGAAGAACAAGCGCGAAAGGTCGTTGCCGGTGAGGCCTCCAGGTGTGGAGAAGACAAGTAGGCTTGGTTCGAGGGACCCGATGACCAGCAGGGTCAAGTGCGGGCCGCATGGTGGCATGAACGGCAAGATGAAGTCATGGATGGTTTCTTGGTTGAGCCTCAAAACCAAGGTCGAGCCGGGACTATGTGGGAGCCGAGTCATGAGTGGTGATTGGCGGAGGCTACACCGAGTTCGCGGGGTTTCCGGTGGTTCACCAGAAAACCACTGGGTTCCTTAGTTGATCCACAAAGCCAAGACCGAAGACCGAAGACGGAGGTGTAGCAGCATCAGACCGGTCTGACCGGTGGGTCTGACCGGTGAGGAGCACCGGTCTGACCGGTGTGCGACGACGCAGTCCGGAATCTTCGAAGCAGAGGACACGCGTCGGGATCGCAAGGCTTGCGTCGAGGCTAAGCAAGTTTGCGGTCGCTGGGCATCCGTCTGATGGTGCGAAGACAAAGACTTCCAAATTTGGCCTTGAGGGGCATGTATCCCTAATTAGCTAGTAAGGGTATTTTTGTCTTTCGGTTGCCTCCATATAACCCAAGTGGTGAGAGGTTGTCAGCAATCTCTTGGTACCCTAGCTCATTTGTTTTCCTATTTTCCTTAGGATTTTCATAGGACTAGCTTGAGAGCTTCATGGTGAGATCTTGTGAGAGGGAAGGATGATCGGGCGGCAAGCTAGACCTTGTATAAACCTCTTTGGTATGTATAGATGATTCGGCGTGGTTCCTCAAGGCTTGGATGTGTCTTTCCCGTTTCTCCGTTTTGGTGATTTTCGGAGGCTTTTCTTGGCGATTTTCTTGTGGCGGTTTTGAGACCATTCTCTTTGGGATTTGGTGGGGGATGTATGCATGAACACCTCGTGGTTCTTTTCCCTTTGATTCCCCTCCCAAATCCGTGAGTAAAGGTGCTCAATTTTGGGATTTTCGTTGTCCTAGGGTTAGTGGTGTTCTTGGTGGAAATCCTTCGATTCCTCTTGATTCAACGAGTTTTGGTGGACCATAACTTGGCTATGGAGTGCCCATGAGGTGTTCCTACTATCCCCAAAGTCTTGTGCGAATCCGTGGAGCGAATCGAGAGATCGGGAGTTGGATTTGGAGGAGTTGACCCGTGGGCGCTGTTCATCCCGAGCTGCCCAGGCGTGACCGGTCTGACCGGTGCTCCTGACCGGTCTGACCGGTGCGAGCCTCTGGTGGGTTTCGTCTCGAGGAACTGCTGTGTTCGTGTGGTTTTGTCCCGTGTTGCTGCTGGTCAGTTCTTGGCCTGTTTGGAGTTGTTTTGCTAGGCTTTGTGAAGGGTTCTTCTTCCTTGCAGGTTGTGTTTTGGAGGTGGTTTTTGTTCCAGGGCCTAGAGGAGTCACTGAGGCTTCCTAGAACGTTTGCTGTGCAATTGCTGTCGCCACCGGCCTGACCGGCGCTGTCCACCGGTCTGACCGGTGTCACCGGTCTGACCGGCGCAGGCCATCGGTCTGACCGGTGTAGCACAGGCAGCAAGCCGTGCAAGTTTCCGCTGTGTGTGTTGGTGAGTTTTGGTTCGGAAGGTTGTGTGTTGGTTCCTAGGACCAGTAGCACTCCAGTGGCTACGTGGTCTTGACCAACTTGGGTAGTTGAGTCGGAGACGTGTGTTGGAAGCCGTGTTCGTCTTGTTGGAGTTTCCATCTCCTTCGAGAAGAATTTTTATCAGCTCCCATTCATTCCCCCCTCTCTGGTTCGCCGTTTCGGTCCTTCACCAACACATATATCCGTTGCTATCTAAAAAAGTGTCCCTTGCATGGTTTTTTATTACCACTGGATTCAGGTTGCTAAAATGTTTCTCCTTTTTTCTGCACTTGATGAGGCTAGTAAACCACATATGCCATTAAAGAGATACATTTCGCACATCCATTCTTCGCGGAGAAAAGTAATACTTAATATTTTCATTCAATTGGATAACAGATTGTAGTCAAGAAATAGGTAGCACAAAATCTGATTGAATACAATGATTTTGTAAAGTACAACGTGATAAGAAAAAAATCCATGAAGCTTGGGCTAGCAATAAGTTCTTTTGAGGAAGTCCTATACTCCATCCAGTGAGATCTCCATCCAAAGTGTTACGTATCATCCTGCGTGAAATATGATGCTGTGGTAAGTACAAAGGGAGGTGATATCCAAATAAACTTATGGGGCTTATTGGGGAATTAGGTAAAAACCTTTCACCCTCGAACCTTCGGAGATCTCGTGACTTCAGCGAATTCGGAAACATTTTCATGAATTCTGAGTATGGTTCGGTGCTTTGAGATTTAAGACTTATGTGAAACATGAATGGGGAAATCGCTAACCTTTAACTCTCGGGCGAAAAGATCGCTAAGAGAAACCAATTTCGCAAGTGTGATTGTCATTTCAGGGCAAGGGAAACTTTGGAGAATTTGTGCGGATCGGGAAACTCTACTTCAGCGATGGTTTCGGCGATTCGAGGCGGGAATCTGCGCGCCGGGAAGTTGTCACGAAGGAAGGGCGGAAATCGCGAATGAACTGGGTCAAAGGCAAAACATCAAAAGTCCGGGTTCGAGGTGTGAACAGATGGCCGGCTTGTAAATGTATGAAATTAGCTCCGCGAATCATGGGATGTAAAAGACACTCTTGTACATGTTCACATTTGGAATATTCTTTAGATCCAAGGGCAGTCTCGGAATGTAAAAGTCCCTTCGTCTCCCTATAAAAGGGGGTCCGAGGGCACGTGTAAAGGGGTTCACAACTTTTGAGGCGAATACAGGCTTTCGGAGATTCTTTGTCTCCGCGTTCTTGAGTTCCTTCGTGTGTTTGTTCTTGAATCTTTCGTCATCTGTTTTCGGGGGTTCCATCCGATTTCTGAACTCCCCAACATTGGCGCCCACCGTGGTCTAAGCCGACAGACAACTCACGATGCCTCCACAGAAGAAGTCCAAGAAGAACACACCCACCGAGGCAGACCAGGAAGATCACCACGTAGAAGAAGACAATGAAATCTCTCTTGCTACAGAACCTCCACAGATCACAGACCAAGAAAGACAGGCAAAACTCGAAGCTCTCAAGAAAGCACGAGCAGAAAAAACTGCACATCTCCTGGAAGCACATACCGAAGATGAAGATGAGGATGATGACGCCGTGGACAAACAATTGGAAGAAGTGAACAGAAAAGTGCTAATGCTTCAAAAGGAGAAGGAAAATTTCGCGATTCAGCTGGAAGCAAAAAGAAAAGCTTCGGAGAAACTGGAGAAGCTCAACCAAGCAAAAGAACAACTAGAGAGAATGCAAATGGAAATTGATGAAATGTAGGCGGCAGCATGATGAAATGGTGGCATTTTTTAAATACAAACTCAGACTAATCAGATGCGCCTAACGATGGTATCCAAAAAAAAGCAAATCTAGGTTACAGTAATCTAAGTCTGTTCATTGTATACATTTTGTGTTAATTAAAACAGAGCATGTTTATGTACGAAATGAAGATATGTAAGGCTGGAATACTATAGTTGAAGAATATGTTTTACCTAATCTAGCTGCAATGTCCAAAAAGTTTGTTTCGCAGAAGTTTGATCCTATGCATCTGCAAGAACAAGGATTACCTAATACGAATACGAAAATGAAACATTGTTAAAGAAGCATATGCTAGATATTAATATTATACTTGCGAATAGAAAAATCATTGACATTATAAAGAATCACGATTTAAAATTACTTTAGAATTAAGATTGGCACAGTCTTCTAGGTTCAAGTGCTGCCAAGTTCATTTGAGTTGTAACAATCTCATTTTCTGTAATCTACATATACAGTGCAGATCATATAGAATTCATGTCACCCATGGAAAAGTAACTAATAATGGTAAAGGATTCATGTAAATAAAGAGAGTGAAAGAGTGCATAGCTACGACATTGTTTATACGATTAGAACTTAAAGACATAGCTAGGATGGCACTAACTAATAGAATGCAAATGAGATCAGGATCGCTACCAGTATGCAAAAAAAATAGCTTAGACTATAAAGGATAAATGGTACCGATAATTTTCTTGGTATAGTTCGCGAGCTGCTAGCTGTCAAATCATACTTGTAAGAAATAGAAGATCTGGAACTGGTCAGAAACAATACGTGATACACGATCACAAGGGCTGTTAGAGATATGGATATACAGATCCAGTCCTGGATTCTACTGGTGACCCACAGCAATCGCTCAATACTATTGGATGCAATTAAAAGAGGACAAGGACACAACGATAGTTTTCATATAAATCGACTTTAGATTTGTTTCAACGAACAAAACGGAGGAAGGAAAAATTATGAACTGTGCAAGACAATTTGTATCCTATAATGAAAAAACTGAAGGACAAAATCGAATCCTTGCACTTTGCAGTCATAGAAGCTACATGGTACTCACCAGTAATCTCCGCTAGATCCATCTGCCGCCTCTCAGATCGTCGGATCCCATTGACCCTAGTTGGCGAGAGTCCAGCTCCTACCGATAGGAACATACTGCCAACAAGAGAAGGTTGGTGCAAGGAGGCGGCAGGCGACCCTGCTGCCGAGGAAGCGAACTTCTTGATTTTATAAGTGGCGTTAGTGAAAAAGGGGGTTGGGGAGGTGGGCTGGTTGCTACCGGGATGAGCCACCAACACATATGGGCCTCCGTTGCAAGTCATGTGTTGCTAGAGATGGGTTTGTGACGTAACTACCCCTATCAATCCGTGGGATACGGGGCAAACAAAGGATAACCCGCAGTCTAGACACCACGTCTACACCACCGATCACTACTATAGCTCGGTTACGTTTGAGCTCCCGTAGCAACACTATCACTGGTAGAGAGCGAGGCTTTGATACGGGCCTTTAGTCCCAGTTCAACTTTGGAGCCGGGACTAAAGGCCTTTCGTCGACGTGGCCCGAAATGGGTGTTGTAGCCGGCCCCCAACGTCTCTTTCTAGCAATGATTGACGCGGGCTTTTAGCACCGGGTGGAGTTACCAACCGAGACTAAATGGTGCCTCTTTAGTCTCGGTTGGTAACTCCACCCGGTGCTAATGCTTTAGTCCCGGGTCGAGTTACCAACCGAGACTAAAAGGTTCCCTCTAGTCTCGGTTGGTAATTCCACCCGGGACTAGAAGTCCGGGCCCTACAAATCCAGCTTCTTCTTCCTCCTCTTTCTCTTGCCCGAGTCATTCTTCACCAAGAGCTCAAGCTCCTCCTCCATGGCGCCTCAACCTTAGAGAGGTGTTGCTGAATTTTTTCTTCATCTATTTGTGAAGATTTCTCTCCTCTAAAGTGTTGCCAAGGTTTGATTCTTCTTCCTCCCTTCATTTGTTGTGATTAAATTTTTTTTATATTTTAGAGATGGAGAAAATAGAAATCTTAAATCTTAGGTGGGAGGAGCTAATAAGAGACGAGGTTATTTATATACTTTAGATTTAGAAAAAAGTGGTTGGCTAAACACTAGCATTCTGTTGTTATCTTTTAAATTGATGTAGAGAAAATTGAATTTTACTTTTTGATATAATGATACATAGAACTAATTATATTTTTACATTTAGCTAATTTTTTAGAAGTTAGTTTATAAAAAATATGGTCATTAATAATAGAGATAAAAATAGCCATCAGGTGACCTCTGTATGTCATTGTATCACAAGAAATGGCCAGATGTATTTAGTTCACATAGGATCCAATGATTGTCATGGTTGAGGTACAATGACATACATACAGAGGTCACCTGATGGCTATTACAAGGCACGACATCAATAGCAATGAGTACAAGTCCCAAGCTGAAACTAGTCAGCTTCTAACTTTTGAACCTCTGCTTCAAACACATTTATGAATTCACGTATTGTGTTGAAATGATCAACATGTTCAGGAAGAATGTAGGTAGACCTCCAGTTCTCATCATCTAGTTCATAACGGAATACATCATCAAACTCACCCTTCTTCATCTTAGTCTTTGTTTACTTTTTGATATAATGATACATAGAACTAATTATAATTTTACATTTAGCTAATTTTTTAGAAGTTAGTTTATAAATAATATGGTCATTAATAATGGAGATAAAAAATAGCCATCAAGTGACCTCTGTATGTCATTGTATCACAAGAAATGGCCAGATGTATGTAGTTCACATAGGATCTAATGATTGTCGCAGTTGTGGTACAATGACATACGTACAGAGGTCACCTGATGGCTATTACAAGGCACGACATCAATAGCAATGAGTACAAGTCCCAAGCTGAAACTAGTCAGTTTCTAGCTTTTGAACCTCTGCTTCAAACACATTTCTGAATTCACGAATTGTGTTTAAATGATCAACATGTTCAGGAAGAATGTTGGTAGGCCTCCAGTTCTCATCATCCAATTCATAACGGACTACATCATCAAACTCACACTTCTTCATCTTTGTTTTTGTTATTCTGATTTATAGGAAATAATTTTTGGACTTAATATGATGCAGATGAACCGGCAATGGATGAATGCCGATAGACGATCCCCGGAGTACATTGCTGGCATGCATGCTTTTCTCGAAGTGGCCAAAGCCAACAAGAACCCAAAGGGATTCATGTGTTGTCCATGCTCTGTGTGCAGAAATGACAAAGACTACTCTGACTGGGGGACTCTTCACCTCCACTTGATTAAAAACGGATTCATGGCGAACTATGTGCTTTGGACCAGGCACGGTGAAAGAGGGATTATGATTGAAGACAACGAAGAAGAGGAGGATGATAATAACATTCCTGACTGGGCCGCAGGGCAAGCTTTTGTGGATACTTTAATGGAAGATGCTGATGAAGAAAATATACCAGAAGACGACCATGTTAATGATCTTGGTCAGGTTCTAAAAGATGCACAAACGGACTACGAAAATGATAATGAAAAGGCAAAGTTGCAGCGTATGATAGAAGATCACAGAAAACTATTGTACCCAGATTGCAAACAGGATCACAAAAAGCTTGGTACTACACTTGAAATGTTGCAATGGAAGGCAAAATCTGGTGTGTCTGATAAAGCATTTGAGGGGATGCTAAAAATTGTGAAGGACAAGCTTCCCGAGAACAATGAATTACCGTCGACAACATATGAAGCTAAACAGACTGTGTGCCCTCTGAGTTGGTGGTTCAGAAGATCCATGCCTGCCCTAATGATTGCATCTTATATCGAGGCAAGGAACACGAGAATTTGGACGCTTGTCCTGTGTGCAAAGCGCTACGTTATAAGATCCAGAGAGATGATGATCCTAGTGCTCTCGAGGGGACACCTCCCAAGACGACGAAAGTACCGGCGAAGGTTATGTGGTATTTTCCTATAATACCACATTTGAAGTGTTTGTTCAGGAACAAAGAACATGCTAAGTTGATGACATGGCACAAAAAGGATCGTAAGTAAGACCACATGCTGAGACATCCGGCAGATGGGTCTCAATGGAGAAAGATTGATAGAAAATACAAAGATTTTGCTGGGGAAGCAAGAAACATAAGATTTGGTTTAAGCACAGATGGTTTCAATCCATTTGGTGAGTTTAGTAGTGGTCATAGCACTTGGCCTATGACCCTATGCATGTTCAACCTTCCTGGTTGGATGTGCATGAAGCGAAAGTTCATTATGATGCCGGTGCTCATCCAAGGTCCAAAACAACCTGGCAACGACATTGATATGTATCTAAGACCATTGGTCGATGAACTATTACTGCTATGGAACAAAGAAGGTGTACATGTGTGGGATGAGGATAAGCAAGAGAACTTCAACCTATGAGCATTGTTGTTCATTACTATCAACGATTGGCCTGCTTTAAGTAACCTATCAGGGCAATCAAATAAGGGATATCGGGCCTGCACCCACTATTTACATAAAACAGACGATATTCATCTGAAAAATTGTAAGAAGGTTGTGTATATGGGTCACCATCGCTTTCTTCCTGAGAAGCATCCCTTAAGGAAGAAAGGTATGCATTGGAAAGGAAAGGCTGATCATCATGCAAAGCCCCCCCCCATTTTAAAGGAGAGGAGATATTTGAGATGGTAAAGGATCTAAGGTTAGTCTTTGGAAAGGGTGAAGGTAGTGAACCTGTTGCACATGATGCTAACGGGCGTGCACCAATGTGGAAGAAGAAATCTATATTTTGGGAGTTACTTTATTGGGAAATTCCCAAGGTCCGGAACGCAATTGACATGATGCACTTGACGAAGAATCTTTGTTTGAATGTGCTAGGCTTGTTGGGTTGTTATGGTAACTCTAAGGATACATTGGAAGCACGACGGGACCTGAAAGATATCCATAGGAATAAAGCACCTCCAAAAGAGGTTGATGAAGAAGCAGATCCTGAAGAGGTTGAGGAGGAAGAACAAGATTACATAGGTCCTGCTAGTTACACCTTGAGCAAGGAAGAGAAGGACATCATGTTTGATTGCTTAAACAGTATGAAGGTTCCATCTGGCTACTCGTCGAATATAAAAGGGATCATAAATATGAAAGATAAGACGTTCACAAATCTAAAGGCCCACGACTGCCACATGTTGATGACACAGTTACTTCCAGTTGCGTTGAGGGGTGTTCTACCAGAGAAAGTACCATTAGCGCCTACCAGAGAAAGTTCGATTAGCGCTCGTAAAGCTCTGTGCATTTCTCAATGCAATTTCACATAAGGCAATCGATCCAAGGAACCTAGTGAAGCTACAGAATGATGTTGTGCAACGTCTTGTCAGCTTTGAGTTGGCATTTCCACCTTTATTCTTCAATATTATGACTCACCTCCTAGTGCACCTTGTGAAAGATATTACTATTCTTGGTCCAGTATTCCTGCACAACATGTGGCCTTTTGAGAGGTTCATGTCAGTCCTCAAGAAATATGTTCTTAACCGCGCACGTCCGGAAGGAAGCATCGCCAATGGATATGTAACTGAGGAGGTCATAGAGTTTTGTGTTGACTTTGTCAACTCAATTGACTCGATTGGGGTTCCAGTATCATGACACGAAGGGAGGCTACTAGGAAAGGGCACCATTGGAAGGAAAGCATGTTTGAGAAATGATACTGATTTGTTCAATAAAGCACACCTAGCTGTTCTGCAACAATCAACATTGGTGACTCCGTATATAGAGGAACACAAGCAGATTATTTCTTCTCAAAATCCAACCAAAACCGAAGCATGGGTTATACGCCATCACTTGGAAAATTTTCCCTCATGGTTGAGTGAACAAGTTATTGGTGATTCCACGATTCACCCACAACTCGCTTTGTTAGCTAGGGGACCTTCTAGCACAATTGTGAAATTCCAAGCTTACGATATAAATGGTTATACTTTTTACACAAGAGACCAAGATCGGAAAACCACACACCAAAATAGTGGTGTCCATATAGACGCCATGGACAGCAACAATAACAAGAACTCCTATTATGGTGTCATAGAAGAGATATGGGAGCTTGAGTATGGGGTGCTTAACATCCCTCTGTTTCTTTGCCAATGGGTAAAACTAACTGGAGGTGACATCAGGAAAGATCAATATGGAATGACAATAGTGGACCTGACCAAGATTGGTTTCAAAGATAAACCATTCGTCCTTGCCAAAAATATGCATCAAGTTTTCTATGTCAAGGATATGACTAGCAAACCGAAGAATACAAATCCCCAAGAAGGACCACAAGAGCCAAAGCGTCACATTGTTCTTCCAGGTAAAAGAGTAATCGTGGGAGTTGAGGACAGAACAGACAAATCGGATGACTATGATCAGTTCGATGGCATGCCTCCATTCACTGTCGAAGTTGACCCAAGCATATCGCTTGGAAATGAAGAGACACTGTATTTACGTCACGACCATGACCAAGGAACTTTCGTCAAGAAAAGGAACTTCAATGCTGTACTGTAATGATTAATGTTCAAATCATTTGTGTAATGTTGTATGAGTGTATTCCTTTATGTATTTGAAATAAAACTTGTTAAAGCCTTTCACATGCCCTGTGGGAAGTAACCACAAAGTTTGAGATTTTTCTGAATTAGTTGAGCATTTTTTCAGTTTAATTGAATTTCCACCACTAAAAAGATATGGAGTGGTGCCAAATTTTGCCACATGGTCTCTTATGTCTTAGGAGACAAATATTGTCGAGTCCGATGTATAATTATTGTTTTTAAAATTTATATGAAATGAAATTAGCATTTTTATCACTAAAAATTGGGAAAAGGTAGATATAAACGGAAAAGTAGAAGTACTTATTTCAACTATTAAATTAATTTTTAGATAGGAAAGTGAAGGTTGTTAATTCTTAACGCAAAATAATTTTGCATGGTTCAAATATTAAACTTACCATTTTTAAAAAATGTTGCAAAGAGAAAGAATGAGAAAATGAGGAGGGAAAATGGGAAAAAAAATCAAAGTCCCACGCAAAATAGCCCTTTAGTCCCGGGTGGTGTTACCACCCGGGACCAAAGAGGGAAATTTTCCGTTTTGGGGGCTCCCGCGTGAAATCACCCTTTAGTTTCGGGTCGTGTAGCCAACCGTGACAAAAGGCCACCCTTTTGTCACGGTTGGTTACACGACCCCGGACTAAAGGGGGGTGTCCTCCTCCTCCGCCGATCCGCCGCTGTCATCATGTCCTCCTCCTCCGCCGCCGTCATCCTCCCCGACCACCGCATCCCGCGGCCTGCCCCCGCCTCCGGGGCTCCTTCGCGCGTCGGCCTCCTCCCCATCCTCCTCCTCCGCGCCGTCCTCTCTGGCTGGCCCATCGCCTCCGCCCGCGCATCAACATCATCTATCCCACTCCTCCGTCACCTCGTCCTGTTGCGCTCTGCCTTCATCCTCACGGTCGTCATCCCCAACGTCGGTAGGGGCGCGGCCTTCCCCCCTACCGCCGGTCTACACCGGCCTGCCCCAAATTTTGGGGGTTTTGGGACTTGCTGACGCAAACAAATTGTTTGCGTCAGCTATTTTTTAAATTTGAATCTAAGATTTAAATTTAAGTATAAAATTGTACTAAATATGTCTATAATAATTCTAATTAAATATGTCTCTCCCCAGCATCGCTGACCGCCGTCTCTCCCCGGCTCCCCGCTGCCTCCCTCGACGCACCCAGGATCCCGCCGCCGTCTAGCCCCGGCTCCTCGCCGACTCCGGTAGGCGACACTACCGATAAAATCGTGATTATTTTAGAAACTGATAGAAATTAATTTGAATTAATGTAGAAAATTAGTGGCCTCATTCTTGTCTATTCTAGAAATAGATAGAAATTATTGTATATTCTCGTAAATTCGTGTCGATTTGTAGAAAATTAGTGTTTATTCTTGTTGATTCTAGAAATAGATACAAATTATTGTATATTCTCATAAATTCGTGTCGATTCATAGAAAATTAGTGTTTATTCTTGTTTATTCTAGAAATAGAAATTATTGTATATTCTCATAAATTCGTGTCGATTCATAGAAAATTAGTGTTTATTCTTGTTGATTCTAGAAATAGATAGAAATTATTGTATATTCTCATAAATTTGTGTCGATTCATAGAAAATTACAGTTTATTCTTGTTGATTCTAGAAATAGATAGAAATTATTGTATATTCTCATAAATTCGTGTCGATTTATAGAAAATTAGTGTTTATTCTTGTTGATTCTAGAAATAGATAGAAATTATTGTATATTCTCATAAATTCGTGTTGATTCATAGAAAATTACTGTTTATTCTTGTTTATTCTAGAAATAGATAGAAATTTTTGTATATTCTTATAAATTCGTGTCGATTCATAGAAAATTAGTGTTTATTCTTGTTGATTTTAGAAATAGATAGAAATTATTGTATATTCTCATAAATTCGTGTTGATTCATAGAAAATTAGTGTTTATTCTTGTTGATTCTAGAAATAGATAGAAATTATTGTATATTCTCATAAATTCGTGTGGATTCATAGCAAATTACTGTTTATTCTTGTTTATTCTAGAAATAGATAGAAATTATTGTATATTCTCATAAATTCGTATCGATTCATAGAAAATTACTTTGAAAATAACGAGGACGACATAGCCGCCGACTCAGAAAATAATGAGGACCTTGAGGATGCTAACGCAGAAGGTTCCAACGCGGTGTACATATCATGCATTAAGTTCATTAGTATTAATTCGATAACCCCATTTCTTACATAAATAAATAACGAATATGGTACTTGTAGGCTTCTGTATCGACGACGAAAAAGGCTAAGAGAGGTCGTACACAACATATCGTCGGCGATGTGATGTATCGTATCTTGGAGGTGTCAGAGCTTGGCCAGCCTTGTGCTCCAAAAAAAATCAAAGACAAGTTCGTGTCTCAATGTGGGGCCATTGTAAGGGACAACGTGCCCATCAAGTATAGAGAATGGAAGGGAAAACCAAGTAATCCATATGTGGTTCCAGACTCAGTAAAAGACCAGCTGTGGAATGATGTGCTAAAGCACTTCACACTTCCTGAAGGCGTCGACGCAAACCTTGTTAAGGGTTGGACTTTAACGAAGATGGCAACTCAATTTCAAAATTTCAAGAAGAAGTTGACTAGAGATTTTATCAAGAACAACCGAACTCCAAATTGGGATGAATATCCGAAGATAAAAGATCACTGGAAGTCCTTTGTTGATTACAAGAAAACTGAAATTTTTGCCAAAAAAGTGCACAAGGGAAGAAAAGTGCCAGTAAGAAAGGGGAGTACAACCATCGTCTTGGTCGAGGTGGTTACGCGGTAGCAATTCCCAAGTGGCGGAAGATGGAACAAGACCTTATCGCCAAAGGTATCATATCAGCGGTCTTTCACTGGCCCGATCGATCGAAGAATTGGTATTATGCGCATGGAGGCAGATTGAACCCGGATGATGGTACCCTTGAATTCCCACCCACGTTACGAGAGAAGGCACTTGAGATAATGAAAAAAATAGAAGATGTCAGAGCTGGTGGATTGAAGGTTGACAGAGAAATGGATGAGCTCACTATGGCGCTCGGGAATCCAGAACACCGTAGACGTTGCAGGGGCTACGAGGTGGTGCTGTGGAAGTATGCTTTCAAGGGAAACCTCGACAGCTATAAAATCGCAAAAGAAGAAGAGAGCGCAAAGAGGAGCATTGGCGTCAAATGATGGAGCAAAGACTTAAACAACAAGAAGAAAAGATGCAGGCAGAGATTGAACGGCGAGTGGTCGTAACGATATCTCAGATAGCCCAATCTAGAGCACTGCCCAAAGTATCGCTGGATCCCAACATTAGCCCTTCCGCTCGCAAAAGCAGTTGTACTTCTACCGAGGTTGCAGCAGGTGCTTGCATAGTGGTCGCACCAGGTTCTTGCACAGAGGGCCCTGAAGAGCCGAGAGCAATCGAAGGAGTTCCAGTGGATGACAACCAACAATACCCTGTGGATTTTCTCTGTCGGTGTACCCCATGTGAGCTGCACAAGCCATTCGGCAACATCACAATGTAGGTATATATAAATATAATTATTACATGCAACTAGCTCAACTTTTGATGCATCATTTAGAAAATGTAATAGATTCCTTATTTCTCTACATATATAGGTGGCGTACGGAAGTGCTTTTGCGCATTTTCCTGGACAAACTAGCCACAGCATGCTGATTCCACCCGGCTATGCCTTGGTTGCTGTGGAGGAGATTTTTTAGCCACAATTTGAAGATCTAGAGCTAGACATCCCAGGAGGTGAAGGGGAAAGGACACTCAAGGATGCGGTTCACGGTATCATATTGTGGCCCAAACGTTACATTATAATCCCCCAGACGGAGGGATCAATCCCTCCTACAGATCCCCCGCAGCCGCGACCATCGTCATCTCCGAGGCCGTCCTCACGACCTTCAATATCACCTCGCTCACCGTCTACACAAGAACCATTATTCAATTCCGGAGGTGCCAGCTCCAGCCACGATAATGACATCAATTCCGAATCACCTCCAACAAAGTAGAATTGTACCTTTTTTAGATGAAATTTGATTAGGGTGGGCCCGTTTTGGTTGGGTGGAGTCCAACAGGTGCGCACATTGTTGCGGCCTTTTGTGTCATGTTAATTTGAAAAAAATTTGACTTTTGGCCCAATTAAAAGTGGGCTAAGCCCACTGAAGGACAATATAAAATTAACTAAGCATGCATCAGTATTAATAGATTTCATTTCAATTCTGATCTTTTTTTGAATAATTCTGATCTAGTTGGCAAAATAGTAATCAACACATATTTCTTTATACAATAAAGCAAACTGTTGTTTACTATCAAGCACGATCATATTGTTCATCACATATCACAAACTATTACAAGATAACAGTATCACAAGGAACATTGATTAACAAAGCTAAATCCAGTTCATAATCACAAGAGAAAGTGGAGATTTGATCTAATGATCTTAACCTCTTCATCTTTTACTGCTACAAGTAAAATGCACGTGCGGCACGCACGTGTCTAAAAAACCGCAATAATTAAATTTTTTATTTCTATAGTAAAGGGTTTCAAAAACACACAATAGATAAAAGATATTTTTTAAATGAAGTTGTATTTTATTTCCCTCTTTTCCTTAGATGGCATGGCGTACGAATGTAGAGGAATGAAAACCAATCAATTAATATCTAATTAAGTCACCTTTCGCAGGATGATTCATTTCATGATTTAGTCTTCTCCTTAAATTACTACATAACACATTTAATAATACATAGTAACATGCACGTGCACATGTCTAAAAAACCACAACAATTAAAAGTTTTACTTATACATGCACGTGCACGTGTCTAACAACAGATAAAATCTAAAGATTTTATTTCATAAAATAAATAAATATAGATATATTCGATAACAAAATTATCACTATCCTTGATGTTTAAAGATCAGTCTTCCACTTGCATCAATCTCATTTTCGCCCCTGCCCCACCATCCTCCCCACGTCTTCGGCAGGTCCACCATCTTCACAAAGAAATGTAAATAGCACGTGTGGTATGCACATGTCTAACAACACTTAAATGAGAATTTATGGTTATAAAATAAAGAAATATGGATGTATTTAATAACAAAATATGGCTACTTTCGATGTTTAAAGAACAATCTTTCACTCGCATCAATCTCATGTTCGCCCCCGCTCCACCCTCTTCTCTGCGTCTCCGGCGGCAGATCTTCTCTGCGTCTCCAGCGGCTACTGCCGCCGGTCCGCCCCCCTCCTCCCTCCACCTCCCCCCAAACGATGCCACATTGATCTTACCGAGTGACAAAGACAAATGCTAAATCTAAACCAAAGATGGTTAAACTCAAAAAAAACTTGATATTGGTGTGCAAAACCATTAAACACAAAAGGTTTAGCAAGTACCATAGAGAAAAGCTGAAGTCTAAACTTCTGTCTAAATCTCAAAGACAAAGTAATGTAAAGTGCACATGCGACACACACATGTCTAACAACAGCTAAAATCTGAAGATTTTGTTTCATAAAATTAATAAATATGGATATATTCGATAACAAAATTATGACTACCCTTGAGGTTTAAAGATCAGTCTTCCACTCGCATCAATCTCATTTTCGCCCCTGCCCCACCCTCCTCCCCACTTCTTCGGCGACTCCACCATCTTCACAAAGAAATGTAAAGAGCACATATGGCATGCACATATCAGACAACACATAAATGAGAATTTATGTTTATAAAACAAAGAATGTGGATGTATTCAATAATAAAATTATGGCTACTCTCGATATTTAAAGAACAATATTTCACTCACATCAATCTCATGTTCGCTCCCGCCCCACCCTCTTCCCCGCGTCTCCGGCGGCTACCGCCGCCAGATCCGCCGCCCCCTCCTCCCCCCACACACGATGCCACATTGATCTTACCGAGTGACAGATACAAATGATAAATCTAAACCAAAGATAATTAAACTTTAAAAAAAGCTTGAGATTGTTGTATGGAAAACCATTGAACACAAAAGGCGTAGCAAGTATCATAGAGAAAAGTTAAAGTCTAAACTTCCGGCTAAATCTCAAAAGACAAAGCAATGTAAAGTTCACATGCGACACACACGTATCTAAAAAGACCACAACAATTAAAAATTTTATTTATTAGTAAAGAGCACATGCGTGCCCACACGTGTCTACAAATTCCCAGTAAATGAAAAACGTATTTCGAATAAAGGTACATTAACATATTTTATACCACAAAAAATTATTACCACAGGCAACAATTTCATTTTTAGGAGCACATGGGGTCACAACAACAATCTTGCGATGGCGTAGCTCACAAACAAGACAACCCAAATGAGTCTTGCACTCACAGTCAAATTGTTGTCTTTGCCCCTGCCCCGTCCTCCTTCCCACATCATCAGCGGCTATCGCCGTCGAACCCGCCACCACTCCAACCTTACAAGGTAATCTTGCTCACTAGGAGCCAATTGGATATCACACTGAAAAGATATCAAAGATGGCTCCTGATATTCCTAAAGGTGTAGCAAGTATCAAAGAGAAAAGCCGAAGTCAGCTAAACCTCGAAGACAAAGCGATGTCTTGCACATCACACACATAAATAATATTTTTTATAAAATAACATCGCTCATCACACACATAAATAATATTTTTATATAATAAAAATATAAATATATTTAATAACAAAATTATGCCTGCCCTCAATTTTTTGCATCAATCTATCGCCCCCGCGCCGCCCCCCCCACCCACACACACACCCCTCCACACTTGATGCCACGCTGATCTTAACAAGCGTGCCTGCTCCCACTATAAGTACAACCGGGTTATACATTTATAATCAATATGCTCTGAAATAAGAGGAAAGTACTTACTGGCAAAATTACATAGCCGACAGTGTTCTTCATCCTCTTCTTCCCCAAATAGCATCGTGTCCGTGCGTTGCTACGGGCAATAAAAATATATTATTATAAAAAATAGAGCAATCATCATGATAATTATTTTTTCGCAATATAATTGTAGCTTTTAGAAACAGTAGCTCAATAACAAATAATCGTTTCAGACTTGTATACAACTTTTGACATGACAGTTTGAAACTGGAAGGCAGGCATGCATAAAACAAATCTATTTATCATATTATTGGATCTTGACAGATCTCGGATCCATGAAAAATAATACCAATGGTAATTCATTGAGGCCTCTAATTCATTGCCTACTAATCCACCATCTTTGCCCCTGTTGCCTTTTCAAAGTCTTAGAAACCAGTAAACCGCTTCAATTTCAGAAGCCACAAGTAGCTCCTCGGATAGGATTGTAGGAACATCAGAAGCTCCAACAAACAGATAATATAAGTTGGCAACAAATTTCCAAATGATTGTATGACTATTGTGCTCAATTTTACCTCATATATTACTTAATTGACAATAGTAAGCAAGGAGACAATGCAAAGAGCCCATCAGATCCTTTTATGCATGCAGATCGTTCCTCAGAACCCGTCTCAGAACTACAAAATCAAACCGAAGCCAACCTTTACAGCCTATTACTGTCACAAAAAATTCCAAGAGCAATACTATAAGGATGCCAAAGTGTTTAGAAGAATGATTCGAAAATAAGGATGCCCATGCTGAATTCCTAGCTGATGGGGCTGAACCTTCCATCAGCGAAGGTGATTGCAGAGCGCAAAGGGACATGGTTTATAAACCTAGAGCTAAGAAGGACATGGACGACAAATGCAGTGGTTGGCACAATGCCAATATGGATTAGAGCTTCATGATGGATTATAGCTTCACTATTTTAGATTGCTGCCAGCCCCTCCCTGTTAGATTGTTTTCACCTCTCCCTCTTCAATTCACGTTCATCCTAAAGAAACATTAACATTCAATCAAATCAATACTTCTTCCGTCCCAAAATAAGTGCTCATCTCACATTACGAGCAGTCAACAAGTTTTTAGTTTGACTGGATGTATAGAAAAATAATATTAACGTTTGTGTCTCTAAACAAGTTTGCCATGAACATATATGATGTGATTAATCTAATCAAGGGATAGTTAACAATCAGACAATTCCGACTTAGTAGCACACATAATTAGCAAAAAAAAATTTCAGGAACGACCAGGAACAAAGTGAGTGGGGGGCACGATCCTAGTACAATGAAAAAAACAAAGACTAAGCATTTATAGCATATAAAAACTCCAGACCACTATGATCAACATTCGTCATTCCCACCTGGGAAAATGTATCTTTCCAATGAAGTCCATCGGATCAAGAGGCAGCCCTGTTGCAAGCATTGCCTGAAACAAGATTGTCAGTCCAGAGAACAATAGCTAATGACAACATCATAGAGGTCCAAGAGTCCTAAAAATTAATTCTGAGACAAAGGCAATGTGACCGCTGAATGCTAGTATTGATAGTTACCTTGCATATAGAAAGCATTATGGTTGGCGAAAATCCTTAAATCCTTAAGCATATCAACTAAAAACAAATAGATCTGCATCAACTAATCTTCTAAATAGAAGTACCCAAGCATTAACATGGCAGCATAAGGATTTTCTCAATTAATTTGGCAGCATTGATTTCAAGAAATCAAATGGAAATAACCATTTCACCATTATTCCCAGCATCAGAAGTCAGCCAGGTGTGCACATCTTGACGGCTGCAAAGCCATGTTGGCTGCATAGTAGGTCCCCAAACCCTAGATCAGGACTGAAATCGATTTGGGAAATCAGAGAGGGAGGGAGGGACAGAGAGAGATTCCTAACCATGGCTGGAGGACATCGCGAGAAGCAGCATCAATGGGAGCCCCCTCCCCCCCAGCAACAGCGCATGCAGAACCACAACCCCGCCGAGTAGCCATGCGCGAGGAGGTCCCCATCCTGGGTCCTCTTGCATTGATGGTCCCTGTGTGTGGCGTTGTGGCCGGCGAAGAGGTGGACGGGGATGGACGGCGGCGCAACGAGCAGCAGGATAGTAGGGCTCCTCCGCCGCGGTTCCGGCGTGGCAACGCACGGAGGAGGCACGGTATAGGCGGAGGTGGACGCGGGCGCGCAGAGTACATGGTGGTTTGCGATGACAGTCGCGGCGGTAGCAGCGGCGGCGGGTTGGTGCTATGTGAGATCAGGGAAGCGGATAGATGAGTAGATGGTGGAAGAAAAAAATCACGATGGGATTGGCGAAAAGGGGAGGAGCGGAGGTAGACTCACGGACCGATAGACGCACGACATAGGGGGTGAAGCACAATGCTTATGCACCATCACTTGCTTGAGACTCACTTCAGATTTTCTACATGACGAGTGAAACGTCGCTGATGGACATGTCCTTGTTCACATGCAGAGCCTCCTTTTGCCTTTGCCATTCTTACGGACCTGTAAAGAAACAAAAATCATGGTAATGTGCCATTACTACTGGAAAGAAAATAGAGTGCATGTTCTGCAAGAGCAACACAGATGGATTGGTTCTCTAAATTCCAAACATAGGCAGTCAAGAATGTCAATCACACCGAACATATGTGCATAAGCGTCCACAAAAGACAGCATGAATAAAATACATAGGTGTTACGTAAATGATAATCTAACAAGACAACTATTGAACTACTATGAGGTCTCAACATACTCAGATCTAAAGTAAAATAGATCCTTCAATACATTCAGCAATTCAAGCATAGCTAGAAAGATGGTCATTTATAATGTCTACAAGCATTTCACAAGGACTGATGGCTATGATGTGGTGTAAGGAATTACAGAAAGTACAAATAATCACAATATTTAAAAAGGCTTACATATGCTAAGACACAGATATAGGTAGTACGTATGGATAGATTTATCCCTTTTGATAAAGAACTGCATGGTTGCATCTCAGAGGCCCAGGCTGAATATGGCCACCAAAACTACATTATTGAATAGGAAAAGTGTTGCCAGCAAAACTACAAGAAAGCTTAATTTGGATTCTTAACAATCTCTTTGCGCATCTCTCCCCAGGTTCGACAAACAGCCGCACAAGAATCAAAACCAAAGACAAAAATCTATATTATACATGTGCCAAGTAACCACATGGCAATGGCATGTAGCGAATCATCAAAAAAAACTAAGCCATCACATAATCTCTCACATAACATACATATATTGGAAACATATATGGACGCAGATATGTATAAAGATGAAACATCCATGGAACCAGCCAAACATCACATTTTTGATGATTGCTCCTAAATCACTAACTCGATTTGAGTGACCAGCGCTGGTAGAAAGCTAATGATAAAACCTATAACTCCTATTATTGGACCAGGAACAGATTCAACACTAATTAATTTCAGAAACTAATCAAAGAAATCATCTTAATTGATTTGACAAAACTAAGATCGAGCTATGCCAGATGAATCTCGACGGATAATAATCATTGCATCCATGTGATCTGATTGGAGGTTAGGCTCTCGGTAAAATCTCACCAATTTGGAAAGGTAATGACAAAATTGCATTTGGCTTTCCTTACCTTTCCCCCCTTCTGTCCTGAACTTCTGGTCTGTTTCCTTCTCCTGACCTTCTCCTTGCATTTGAACACGAAAGCACCAGCCACATGAATTGAATGTAACCTTTTGAAAGTATGAGCTGGTCACGAGCTGATTAGCATTACAATCTTGTAATATGAAAAGAGAACTCTTTCCGTTCCGAGCTGATACTCTGTCGAAGAAATACATTCAGAAAACTCAAAGCGATTTATCAGGTTTTTAAAACAAAGTATTCCAGAGGAAGATGTTACCTTTGATTTAAAAACTTAATGATTTCCAATGCCCCATAATGATGGATTCAGAAGGCACTTTGCTATCCCAAAACCTTGTGAGATCCCTCCAACAATGATTAGCTCATTCATGCCATAATTCTCAGTCTGAATACTTTAGATTTTGTTAATGTTGAACAACTTAGAAAGTAGAACTATATGTGCTCAATAGAATGCAGCTCTGCACAATCACACTACAAGGATGCAACATCTGAACAATTTTGGAGGATAACCGATGGCAAAGGCTAATAATTGGATTTTGGAAAAAAAAATCAAACAATTTTTTTTAGTAATTTAGGAGGCACGCACATACACTTACCTGGAGCAGATCTCGCATGTGCCCAGCAGCTTTCCCCACCTCCACCAATGCCATCTCCATCTCGACGTGCTGCCAACTGCTCTTCATTAGAGCAACTCCAGCAGATGGAGTAAATTTCATCCCCTATATAAAGTTATTGGGGGTGGAGTAAAACTATTTTCATCCCCAAGACACAATTTGCTCCAGCAGTTTCCCTATTCTCCTTCCCAACTCGTGGGTCCCATAATGCACGTCAGCTTCTTCTCCCCTCCACAAATCTTCGGTCTTTGGAAACCCACGGCCTGCAGCAGTGGGCCAGGCGGCTCTGCCTCCGCGGCTGCCGGTGGTGGCGCGCTGCCCAGCACCATGCTCGCGCCGACGTTGCGGCCGGCGAGCGTCACGACGCGGTACCCCGGGCCGCTCTCCGGCCGCGGTGCCGCCGCCTCGTACACGGCGAGGAGGCCGTCCTCGATCTCCCGCCGGTACGGCGCGCGCGCCGTCGAAGAGTGCGACCGCGGGAAGCCGGAGATGGCGATCTTGGTGTCGCCGCCGCGGTTGCCTTCGGCTCCGCCCGAGCCCTGTTCTTGGCCGGTGGGCGGCGCCCCGGAGAGCGTTAGCTCCAGGTCCGCCGCGGACGGAAGCGATCCCCCATCTCCCCGCCCGCATCCACCAAATCCCCATCCGCCCGCCCGCTCCTAGGTCCGTCGGCTTCTCCGCGCTCGCCGTCCTGCTCGTCCTCGGCGGCCAGGTCGCGCTGCTCCTCCTCTCCCGCCTCCGCTTCCCGCTCGACGCCGTCTCCTTCGCGCTCTCCCCCTTCTCTTCCCTCCCTCCCCCCAACTGCCCCCATGCCCGCAAGGGAAAGGAAAAAGGGTGGGGGCTCGACGACTTTGCCGGACGCGGCGGCGCATCGCCCCCCATCCCATCCCATCGCCGCGTCGCATGGCGGAGGACGACGCGGCGGCCGCGGCAGGGTCCCCAATCCTGGACCTGCCGGCGCCGCTGCTGCTCCACATCCTGAGCTTCCTCACCGACCCCCGGTCGCGGCACCGCGCCGCGCTGGCGTGCCACCGGCTCCTGTCGGCGGAGCGGGCGACGCGCACGGGCAGATGGATCTTTCTCTGTGGGAGCGATTTTATTTGCAAGGTATCGATTCACTAACTACTGAATCTTGGCTCCGATTCGAGATGCAGCTGAACAGCCGGCTAATTGAAGATTAATGTTGAATGTGAGAGCATCATCAAATGAATGCAGAGGTGCTTATTTCAGGTGGGACTGAACTGAAGGAGGTGGAGTTGATTTGGTATGGTGCTGCTCGATGGACGTCTTGCTTGTGAATCCAGGAGTAGTGAGGATAGCTGGTGCAGTGCTGTTGAGGAGAGTAGAAGACGATGCTTTGACCGTGTGGAAAATTAAGGTGGTCTTCTCTAGCTGCAATTTTCTTCTAATAATGTGTGTAATAAGAGATTTGGGGGCAGAATTCAGATATTTGCACGAGGTGAGATGATAAACTAGTCTGAGGAAATTTTGCCAGGAGAGAATTTCACCCCCTTTTTTGAGGTGAGTTTAGTTGAGCACCGGCAGGACAGATTGGAATTTTTCCTGTGAGCTGTAACATTGTAGTAGCTCTGTAAAAAGAATAAAAAGAAATGTCGCTCAGTCATCTTCCTTGTGCACTAGTTTTGCTTGCAGTGCTACCCTAAAATAGAAAAACTGATGGTGATCACATACAATTAGAAAATGGAAGTTGATCGCATCCAAAACTGTTGAGTGGCCATTACTGCAAGAAACATGGCAACTTGATCCACATATACATGCAACAATGTTTTTAAAAAAAAAAACTATTCCCTTCCCTTTTCCAGCCCCTGCACTGTTTCTGCAAGATACTACTACTGCCTATTGGCATGATCAAGCATGATGAGAGTGCTACCAAATTCCCTACTCTTGTGTGACCAAAATCCCTCACTATTTCATTCGACAGAAATGCCGATTTTTTCCCTCATGTACACACGCAAAAAAAAAAAAAGTTTTCAACCAGTCCAGTTGCTGGTTTGTTCTCCAAGGAGAGGAGCCGTCGCTTTGCCTGGGGAAGCACTTGCCGCACGGATATGGCGAGAAGGACACAACGCCGAACCCGAACAAGATCGGCATCCGAGCACGGCCAAAGATCTCGCCACTAGCACAACAAAAGCCGGCCGGTTGGTTTAACCAGCGCCGTCGACGTGCTCAAGCCTCATCAAAAGATAATGCGCGGTGGCTCGCAGCGGGGTCTCGTCGGGGGCGCCGTCCGTGGAACGCGTGTTCGCGGCCTCCGCCTCCCGACGACCTGCGGAGATGTTGAGCGACGGGATGATCCCCACCGTGAGGTTGAGCTTCATGACGATGAAGCTGAACAGGACGGCGAGGAAGAAGCTGACGACGAAAGTGCGCACTGTCAGCTGCTCCCGCCACGACGGCACAGGCTGGTCCGCGAACGCACGTTCCACGGACGGCGCCCCCGTCGCCGCATCGTCCTCCTCGGCGCCCGCAACCGCCCCGTCGCGGGTCGGCGACGGCTTGCCCTGCCGCCGGAGCTCGTTCGCCTCCACCATCTCGACGACCGCGGGTGCAGCGGAAACTTGGGTGAGGCGGCGGTGCGCGAACTGCTATGCGCCCCTGTTGGGCGGAGCGCGCGCTGGCCGGGGAATTTATGGAGGGTTCTGGCTGGCAACAGGAGTGGGAGCGACCGAGCGAGGCGGCGGCGACGGGTCGAAAGGGCAGCTCCAGATGCACCGCGGCCTGCGTCCTGCGTCTCCGGCGCGTAAGGGCAGCTACAGATGCGCCGGCGCGGAAGGGCAGCTCCAGATGCGCCGCGGCGCGGTTTTGAGGCGGAGGACCGGCGGTCGAGATCTCCTGCTCGAGCTCCGTGAGCAGGACCGGCACGGATGCTGGCGCAGGGAGGGGCGGTGGAAGCGGCGCGGCGGAGGAGGGAGGAGCAGCGGTGGGAGCCGCAGCCGCGCGGGGCCGAGAGGAGGGAGGAGACGGCGGCAGCCGCCGCGGTGGCCGCCATGGCCGGCCGCGGCGGGGCGGGGCGAGCGGGGGGCGGTGTGGAGGCAGGAGGGGGGGGATCGAGTGGGTCCCACGGATAGGGGGTGGAGGAGAGGTTCCCTCTATAGAGGGGATGGAGAGGGGGTTTTAGTCCATGGAGAAAAAAAGGGGGGCTATAGGGAATCTGCTGGAGAAGATTTCATCCCCTATATGACTATTTTTTTGCTATTGGGGAGGGGATAGGGAAGCTGCTGAAGTTGCTCTTAGGCACATGCCATATCTACTTCTCATGCTGTACCCCCAATGCTGTTGGAGGAAGAGTTGCCGCAGCATGAAGCAGGGCCTCCGATTGGAGTATGGGCGATGCGCTGCCTCCTGCGTGCACACGGGGAGAGAAAGGGAGCGGACGGGATCGAGTCAGTGCAGATCCGGCGGGCGATGGCAGCATCGGTGATGCCATCGGTGGGAGGAGAGGTTAGGGTTTTGGGGAGGGAGGCGACAATGGTTGCGGCTCCGGCGGGCAGGCGGTCGCAGATTGGGAGAGGGGCGGCTCACCAGCGGTACAGACGGGGCAGAGGTGGCCGAACTCTCGCCGGTGGACGGGGGACAGGCGGCGGCTGCGGTCTTCATAGGGGCGCGCTCCGGCGACGGAGCAGGGACGGCAACTGGTGATAGAGCTCCAGATCGGCGACCCGGAACTTGTGGCCTACTCTTCCTGGTCCGACGGGCGGCGGCGGTGCTTGCGCAGGTGAGGGCGCGCGAGGTGGCGGCAGCGTGGGAGGGTCGCAGGGTTGGAGGCGGAGCAGATCATGATGGATCGCGGTGGGACGCGGGAGGGTGGGACAGGGGGGCAGCGCAAGGGGAGCCGCAGTCGTACGAGGGGGAGGAGGAGCCGGACCGGAGGGGTAAAAATGGAAACGGGGAAATGACGGATCGCGGAGCCGTGGTCGTCCGCGCGTAAAAAGTTTTTTCTCTACCATGACTGCCCATTTGTAATTATTAGTAAACTAGGTATGTGCCCGTGCGTTGCTACGGGCATAAAATTAATATTAGTGTGATACAAGATAGTAATTAATATTACTATGATATCCAGATAGAACGACCAACTAAACTAAACCTTGAACAAAAAAAATCCATACTACTATTATATAAACAAAAACAGTAACCAAATATATCTTGGACCCTTGCCTTAGAATCAGGTTTGCATCTCAACCATAGATAACAATTATCAAAAATAATAAACATATGTTTTGCCCCCTTTACCCTAGAATCAGGTTTGCATCTCAACTGCACATCTATCATTCCCTAATAAGGGAGTTAAAATAGAGGAAAGTCCCTTTCTTAGTTTTTAAGTTCATGGTTGGGCAGCTTAAACTTAGAAAACTGGAATGCTTGTGTGATCTCCTTGAGTTAGTGAAATGGCAAGTGAACTGGTATTGAGGAAAATTCATGTCATGTAAAACCTGTCCTCAAGCACTACAGACATCTATACCCGTGCACTTTTAAGAAGCTATGGCATCTACACACAACTACCACTTATTTCCAATTCAAGCCCTCAATTACCATGACACTATGTTGTATTGCTGCAGAATATAGCAATTTTAGATGGATAGTTCTCCAGAGGGTCCTCACATACGGTTCCTGTCCTGACCTTGGCATGTTAAAAGAGATCAACACCAGGCTTTAGTTTGGTCCTACTTCCACTTGCAGAGCTTGTAAAACGCTACCCTCGTCATGATGAACTTCTCTCTGAACTCGGCTGATGATAAGTAGGACTGCATTCATGTTAGCAGTAAATGAACTAAAAAAGGTTGTCTGACAAATGCGAAATTAAAAGGTTGGTTTGCTCACCTCTCACTTGGTCATGTTGATGCCGGGGATAGAAACTTCAACTTGGTTTGCTACCAGTTTATTGATCCAATGAACTAAAATAGAAGCCTTGATAGTGGCTTTCCTAGTATCAAGTGGTAGTACCATTTAATAATCTATTGAAATGAAAAGGAAACATTCAGGTGACATGACAGTGTAAGCAACTTGCAAATAAAATTTCTATGCCCAATGCACTACAACCACTATAAGGAGAACTGCACAAATAGATGCTAGAAGCAGGAACTAATATATTTTTTCGGGTAAATTAATAGAACACATGCTTGGTCTACGTATAATTAACCAGTTTACCACTTTACCAGGCTGCAATGAATTTCATGGCTGATAGCTGCCAAAGTCTGTAACTCTCTCTCCATCCACTGAAACTGCATCCAGGATGTGGGCTACTGCATCACGGGAGCTCCAGCCCCCTGTCGGCAACATCATCGCTCCCATCATGCAAGACTCCGAGGTCCAAGAAACACCGCAAATAAGACCAACAAACGGTCACGAAAGCAACGATGTGAAATATCCATCAAGAACCCAAGAACAGCTGGAGCAAGCAGCAGGGAAACGTACCATCCGAAGAAGACGACCTACACATAGAGATAGAGCTCTCAATTAATTCGGAACCAGAAACTGAAAGTGAGGCCGGATGTTCACCCAAAGGCATGCATTCTTCGTTTACAAGAACTGCAACAGAAGATGTCATCAGAGGCAAAAGTGCCACAACACCAAAGACAAATCTGCATTGAAGGGAGCACCTGGTCAGTGAATAGTAAAAGCACCGCAGAAGTAGCAAGCATGTGAAATCCCGCGTGAGATATCTGGAAAAGATACATATGAACTTCACATATAGCTAGCTATTGTCTAAACATATATGGCTAGCACATTTGAGCTAACCGGCACACGGTAAAGAAATATCAGTGTATCTTACTGCCTGAATGACACGTTTTGCGCTAGCACATTTGAGGTAATCAGCACACGGCAAAGAAACATTGCTAGTATGTACTACTTTCTGAAGAAGAAGAAGAAGAAACATTGTACCTTACTGCCTGAATGAAACAATACTGATATAAACCAGCGCACCGTGATAGGAAGATTGGTGAATGTTGTGCCGTGAGGGCACACGCCGCGAAGCTCTGCCGGCACGAGCGATGGCGCGGTCGACTACAAACGACGGCAGGGGTGAGGTCGTCGATGCCAAGGTCTGGTCCAACGTAGGTGACCGGATCGGACTTGAGGCACCGACCAGGGACGTGGTCGACTACAGCAGGGGCGAGGTGCTCGACGCCAGGGACTGGTTTCTCTGCATTGCTGATCTGCAACATAAAATCCAGCAGCAAGAATTGTTGGTCACGGAGAATTACTGATGGCTGATCTGCATCATAAAACCCACCAGCAAGAATTGGCTTAACATAAAGTTCACTGATACAAATACTGCTGACTCAAGTTTTGATCAGTCTGACATGATTTGTCAAATGGAAAATTAGAAACCTAACTTTAGACTTAGACAATGCAAAAGGCAACCTCAGTTCAGATGTGCACACTGGAACATGGGGATCAGTATATATATAAGCCAATTAGTAGGAACAATTTCAATCGTTTAAAACAGTAACACATGCAACTCGCTACAACCGTTGGCGCGACCGGAGGCATCGCCAAGGTCAGACCGACCTCTTGCCCGTGCAGTCGTCAGCAACCTCCACCCCTTTGTTGGGGCTTCTCGACCCGGCGCAGCGTGAGCTCTCCACGAGCTCCGGAACACTGAATGCAGGATTAGGTGGAGATGGGCGAGGAAACGACGCGTAGAAAGGCAGTGGTTTGAGAATCAGGAGCAGGGAAGGAGGCAGGTGCATGGATATGATGGCGCAATGCAGCGGCCAACGGAGGGAAGGGATGCGTACCTCAGCAGGGCAGGTCATCCGTGATGGTTTTGCAGTCGCGGTTGGTGCTGGTGATTTGCCATGGGAACGCGTGTAGAACCTCTTGCCGTTGATCACCCTCCATCTTGTAGCACTAACCGCGGAAATGCCCAAGAAAGAAATGAAAGGCATTCAGGAGCATGAATTTCCATTTAACTTCTGAATAGTCCCAGACTCCCAGCCTAAAGGTCAGCAAAATGGAGGACATAATATAAGAAATAACATTGAAAAACTATCTACATTCACCACCATAATTAATTGTACTCATAGTTTTAGGAATTATTTTGATAGTAATAAAATGATAGGGGTGCCAGCCATAAGCTAAATCAGATGCCCACATAGCCTACTTGTTTGTTCTGCCTGCCAATTTTGCACTTGAACTACATGTAATAAAATTGGCTTTCCAAACTATTAATGTAGATCAGTTTATCAATTAATAAACACCGGTATCAAATGAAATTCAGATTGGATGTGGGTAATGATCTTGACAAATTCATAAAGAATTTGAAGATATCTGCATGGTTATCTAGATAGGTGCTCTTACTACAATTTGGAGTGCATCTTCTTCTGCACTCACCAAAAAATAAATTAGACATAAGCAACAGAACAACTAATCAGTTCAAGCACCCACTGAATTTCGAAAGATTATATCATGCTTTATTTTGTACTGTTAAATGATCACTGCAATGGTTGGGCTTTGATCTAACATAAATTGTCATAACTACATGTTTATTAAGAAAAACTAATCTACTGGAGACAAAGCCTTACTGATCAGTGCAAGTTGGAATGCCTCTGCCCTCATCGATGAAATACTAAGAAAAAATTAACCAGGATCACAAAGGTACATTCACATTTATGTGTACAGAGTTGATTAAAGTCTCTATTAAACATTTTTCTACTTCATTTTCGCATGTCAGTACAGGTACACAAATATAGGACTATAATCACACAATCTCTTTTTGCAATCTATCCTTTTACCGCAAAAGGGGAACACCTCTGCATCTACCTAATTATTGCAGAACTAACAGAGTATACTATCCACTCCAATGGCCAAATCGCCACGTACACCAGTTTATCCATGAGAGGCATCATTAAATACCCAATCATCAAAGGTTTCTTTAAGACAAAAACCATAGTCGATCAATGGATGTGACAGCTCGACTCACCTAGTGATGTCTTTGTGCTCCCCTGACCATGGGACACGGAGGATGTAGCCTCGCATCGTCGTGACCTACTGGCTCGCCGCCGTCGCCAGGGAGAAGGGAGCGGAGGTCGGTGATGGAGGCTGTCGCGGCGGAGGTGCGCAACTGCCAGAAGACGCGAGATACTTGGTTCATGAGGCCACCACGCGATGGCCTCCACGAGTTGCATATGCCTCGACCCACCGGCGCTGCCATCTGCTCATCGGGGAAAGTGCGGGGTTCGTGGATCTGTGGTAGGTGGGGGGAGTATAAGGAATGCATCTAAGAGAGAATCATGTGCGCGTACCTTGCAGGGATGCCATGGACCCCACGCCGACCTTGTCAAGCGAGTGGGAGAGCGGCGAGGCAATGGAGGCCTTGAGGACGCATAGCGCGGGAAGGACGGTCGCCCTGGAGGTCACAGGATTGAGGACCTTGGGGATTGGGGATGAGCGGTGCAACATCGTGGCTGTCAAGGGTGACGGTGAGGTAGCGGACTTGGGGACGCGTTGAGAGGATGCGGAGACCACCGGCAGAGGCATGGCGGAAAGATCCAGAGTGGAGGTGGCGGCGGAGATCCGGAGAGGGACAGCGGTGGCAGGGAGGGGAGTGAGGGAGGTAGGGTTCGGGAGGGAGGCAGAGGCGGAGGTCGCGTCGCGAGGTGCGGATGGATCGGTGGGGCCGGGAGGGCGCGCGGGCGCGGAGGCAGAGCCGCAGAGGAACCACGGTGAAGCCACGCGAGGGTGAAGCCACGGGAGCGGATGGTTTTACCTACCAGGTTTTTTTCTCCACTTCATACTTTTTAGGAGTAGAGATAGGTATATGCCCGTGCGTTGTTACGGGCAAAAAGTCATCTGATTCGTTCATGTTTCAACATTGAAAAGAGAAAGCATGGATGAATCCATCACGAGAAGCTAAGCTGAGCTAAGCTAAATCCTTGATAAGATTAGAGCCATGAAAAGAATAACATACATCAGTGTTTAACTACAATATGTTATGCATGATGAATTGCCAATGGCATCTTCGGGACATGTTTGACAGACCCACAGGTACATGTTATTTGACATGCACGTTTGATGTAGAAAAAAAAGGCATTATTTTAAAATAAATTAGGCCTCACGTATCTATCCAAATGGAAAATTTAATGCAGCTGTGTTTAGAAGGGAATTGTTGCTCTCCAAATGCTTCTAGTAGCACCAAAAAAAAAGGCAGGATTAACTCCAAATAGGAATGACTTTGTTAGACGTCAATGAGGTTTGAAACTGAATTTATCACTACAATTTACAGTTTAGAGACAACACAAAAATAAGATTTAGGATTGATGATGTCTAAACAAATGCCCAGAAGAAATTAAGCGCAACATGCTGGAGGTTTTTCGACACTCCTAAACATGCTTAACACGAACTTGTTTTCCGATTGTGGGCTGTGTTGTTCCAATGCGCTAGGCATCAGAACCGCCGACAAAACAGTGCCTGTCAGTGTTTTAGCCCGGCAAACCTACTAAGGGGGTACCCGAGGTAGTAGATTGTGCGGTGAGGATCGTGATCGGGAGACCGAGAACTCGAAGGTATGCGCAAAGGACACGGGACACAAGATTTATACAGGTTCGGGTCGCCAGAGTAGCGAGCCCTACGTCCTGTTTGGGGTATCATATGTGGCGCCCTGCGCTTGGTGTTGGGTTGGTTCTTTGGCTAGGTACCCGGCCCTCCTTTATATAGTCCAGGGGGCGGGTTCCTAGTCGGTTACAAGATAGGAGTCCTAGTAGGATTACACGGAACGAGTCCTAGTAGGATTACAGGGGAATTCTAACAGGAGTTCGTCTTCATCCTTCCTTGTATGAGTACCCGGGGTGTATGCCCGACAAGCCCCCGAGCACGTTGGAGTCGAGAGTAATAGTTCAAGTAGTCTTGAAGCCTCTTCGAGTAGTTCCTGAGCGTCCTCGAGTACTGCTTGGAGAAGTCTTCAATAGTACTTGAACTGCCACGAGGCTGGAAGGTGGTCCAGCTCATCAGTCTTGAAGTCGAGATTATATGGAAGTACGATTGCAAAATCACAGTCCATATGGAGTAGCCCCCGAGCTTGAGAGCAAGCAAAGTCTGCTAGAATTTATCCTCGAGTAATAATTGAAGTGCAGCCCCCGAGCTGGAGTGTTTCCGAATAGTAATTTGACGTCGAGCAGTGTAGCTTGAGAAGTAGCCGTGCCGTCAGAGCGGACTTTAGATGCGACCGAAGTCGACTTTAGATGCTGGCAGAGCAGACTTTAGAATGCGACTTGAAAACCGAAGTCGACTTTAGATTGCCGCGCGGAGCGGACTTTAGATGCGACTACAATAGTCGACTTTGTGCCACGCGGGGTGGACTTTTAAGATTAAAAAAACGAAAAGCACTTCCAGAAGGTAAAATCAAATGAAAAATCAGAGAAAACGAGTAGTTTTGCCGCCGGAGCGGGCTTAGGTGCGACTGTTGAAGTCGACTTGAGGTTGCGACTACAGAAGTCGACTTGTGCCACCGGAGTGGGCTTGGGTGCGACCGTTAGCGTCGACTTGTGCCACCGGAGTGGACTTAGATGCGACTGTTAAAGTCAACTTGAGTACTTAGGGTACTAGGACCCATGGCACGGAGCGCGAGTACTTATGGTACGGAACCCATGGTACGGTGTGCGAAGACCACGTGCAGCTAGGTACCATCGTTGCCAGGACCCAAGGGCCACTTACAGCTAGGTTCCATCGAAGTTTACACACGTAGTATGCCACCGAAGCAAGCGAAGGTGCGACCGGAGTCGACTTTAAGTTGCCGTGCGGAGCGGACTTGAGATGGCCAGAGCCTCCTTAGGATACAGCCATTGTGACCTCTGAAACTCGGTACACCCAAAAGTCGTGGCCAGAGCCCCCGTGATGTAATGTACCGAACTCGTGGTGGAGCCTCCGAAACTTAGTATACTAAATTCGTGGCCGAAGCCCCTGAGATTCAGTGTAGTAACCTCGTGGCGGTTTGGTCGATAGATCCCAAGAGTAGTCGTCAGGGTGTATCTCTCGTGAAAACCCGCCGAGAAGCATACACAGATGAGTAGTCGTTGAGACTGTTCCGCGTGGCGGAAAGAAGATAGCACATGACGTGCGTGGTGCCTCCTTAGAGTGAAGCCGATGTGCGCCTCCAGTACTTGGTACACGAAACGTCGTGGCAACAGCCGCCTAATTTGGTGATCCAAAGCCTGTGGCAGTCGGTCATCACGCCCAAGGAATAATTGGCGAAGTGCAGCTCTACTGGCATGTAGCCGTTGAGAGACATACACATAGGTAGTCGGCATGTTGTCCTGCATGATGAGGAAAACAAGCCAACTAAAAATAATAATAATCATTTAAATAAATGACTTAGCTTTTGCCGTCAGGACGGTCTTGTAGATGAAGCCGTGGCGGTCGGCGATGGAACCGCGATGGTTGTTGCTGGAGTTGACTAGTCAGAGTTGATTCTGACTAGTTGTTGGGGGCGTGACAGCTATTCTCGACTAGTTTGGAAAACTAGTTAAGATGAGTAGTCGACGCGATGCAGCCGGAAGACGATGTCACAGCGGTGCGCAGCGTACTCGAAGTAGAGCCGATGAGGCCGCAAGGCGATGTCGCGGCGGCGCACGACGTAGTCGAGGTAGAGTCGGTGTTGCCGTGAGACAAGTAGTTGCGGCACACGACGTGGCCGAAGTAGAGCCAGTGCGACCGGACAACAAGTTGAGCGGCGGCGCAGTCGAGCCGCGAGACGGAGTGATCAGGCGCACGGCGAGAGCCAGTGCGACCGACCGACGAGAAGTCCAGATGCACGGCATAGGCGCAGTAGAGCCGGTGCAACTAGGTGACGAGTAGTCGGGCCGCGAGACGGAGTGACCGGGCGCGCGGCGAGAGCTAGTGCGACCGAGCGATGAGTAGTCGAGATCAAGCCAGTGCGAGATGCATGGTGTTGGTGAAGTAGACGACGACGAGCCGCGCGAGGAGCCGAGGCACTCGGTCGCACGACATAGGCGAAGTAGCCGACGACAAGCCGCGCGAGGAGCCGATGCACCCAGTCGCACGACATAGGTGAAGTAGCTGACGACGAGCCGCGCGAGGAGCCGAGGCACCCGGTCGCACGACATAGGCGAAGTAGCCAACGACGAGCCGCACGAGGAGCCGAGGCACCTGGGCACGTAGCGTAGTTGAGGTAGAGCTGTTGCGACCAGGAGATGAGTAGTCACGGTGCACGGCGTAGTTGATGTAGAGCCGATGCAGCCGGGAGACGAGTAGTCACGGCGCACGACGTAGTTGGTGTAGAGCCGATGCAGCCGGGAGACGAGTAGTTGCGGCGCACGGCAAGGCTGAGGTAGAGCCGACATGGCCGAGAAACGATGCTTACATCTTTTATGTGAGCCAAGCAAACCTCCTGGTAGCCCGCATATGTGCACATGGGAAAATTCCATCAATTTAGATGCCCAACGGCACAGTAGTAGGCACGTGGCTTCGATCTTGTTGTTTTGTTGAATTTAATTTCTAGCACTGAGTAAACAGCTTGTTGCCTCGGTCAGGTAGCTTGGATGCTTTTCTTTTATCCCGTGAATAGCAGTTTGAAGAGCGGTGCAGCAGTTCAGTCTTCCGCGCATGATTGTTCACACGAACACGGAGGCAGTCGTGCTATGCTCTGTTGCGGACTTGACTAGATGCCAACGCCTTCTTCCTTCCACGGACGACGGTGGTTGTCTGGCAACCTTGACTCGGAGTCGAATTGAAAAAGGGACGTCGATTCCATCTCGGATACCAGCGGCAACGTGGCAGTCTGTTTCGGTCTCTGGTAAAACGACTTCGAGTTGGAATTGGGTGCAGATTGTTCCTGAGCGAACGGAAGATTTTCTCTTGGAGTCGATGCATCTCGTCAAGTTGCCGCGAGCGTTGAGCGGAAGCTTTTCTCTTGGAGTCGACGCATCTCGTCAAGTCACCGCGAGCGTTGAGCAGATTGATTTTTCTGATGAAGGTCCTTCGAATTCGCCCGGTGGTGATGATCACCCCTACCTGGCGCGCCAGCTGTCGGTGTTTTAGACCGGCAAACCTACCAAGGAGGTACCCGAGGTAGTTGATTATGCGGTGAAGGATCGTGATCGGGAGACCGAGAACTCGAAGGTATGCGTAAGACACGGGACACAAGATTTATACAGGTTCGGATCGCCAAGGTGGCGAACCCTACGTTCTGTTTGGGGTATCATATGTGGCGCCCTGCACTTGGTGTTGGGTTGGTTCTTCAGCTAGGTACCCGGCCCTCCTTTATATAGTCCTGGGGGCGGGTTCCTAGTCGGTTACAAGATAGGAGTCCTAGTAGGATTACATTGAACAAGTCCTAGTAGGATTACAGGGGAATTCTAATAGGAGTCCGTCTTCATCCTTCTTTATATGAGTACCCGGGGTGTATGCCCGACAGTGCCTGCTTCACTGCTTCTTCATTCAGACGTCAGAACAGCTTCACGCTCGTAGCATAGAACTCCTCAAATTAAGAACACTGCTTCTTCACGTTAACAATGCTTTGTTTGTAAGGCAATATTTCCAATTCTAAAGCTGAACAGAAGAGAATAAATTATATATACTGAGTGATTCTCATTGACAATTGGTCCACCATGGTTGTCCTTTAGCTGCTGCTCTCCACTCTGGCCTATATGCAACAGAGCAGGTTTTAAGTATTCAATGCTGAATGCGAGAAACACAAAAAAAAGGAACAAATATCATGTGCTTTCTCCTGATAAGTTCAACTTTAAATTAAAAAAATCATATGCTACTTTGTAATTATAACTTGCAGGACAAATGCCCATAAATTAAATAAGTTTGTTTTCATGAGAGCTCATATTAGAATTTACAAATTTCGATTTGGAATTCAAATGGCAAAAGAGGAGATGATAAGAACAAGTCTATAGGGACATAAGTCTCTAATTTAAGACGAACATGCAATGAAGTGTGTATCAACCAGGAAACATATTAAGCAACCATTTTTGTAAATGCTCTCTGATTATAATGCACTAAGGCATGGTAAACCAAACCAGCATAATGCCTTACCTCATTCTTCCTATTTGTCCCTGCACTGCCAAGAATCAGAACAGCAATAAGTGGGTAATATAATTTCAGCCACGGGCCGACAACATGTACGAGCTGAGTGCAAAACAGAGTGCTGTATTATACGTAAAAATTAATGAATGTTATCAGAATGACAACATGCTAAAGTACAAAATTCTAGGTCAGATGTTTTTAGGGCAAATTACCTTGTCCTCACTACCAGCTGTGCCAAAGCCTCTAATTAATAAATATAGTGTTGCAGAGCAGTTGTCCCTTATGAGGAATACACAAAATTATAGTCATGTGCTAGGTAGAGGCAAATTTGCACTTGAATAACAGGGGAGAAAGTGCAGTGACAACAAATTATGATCCAGTTTAATTCACATTTTGAATTTTCACAGTACTTGTTTACACACCCAATTCAGCAGTGAAAATGTGGGCAAAGCACATGCTTAAGACAGTTCGTCAAGCAGCATATTTTTTGCCCAAGACATTATGTAACAATTCAGGGACCACACCACGCCATGGAAATGGAAGCATTTGAGCATGATTGCACAAACTTACAAGCTGAGGGATTGCACCCAAGTTGTCTGAGTTTGCAACGAAGATATACTCCTTGCCCTGGGACAGGATTGGGAAACAGATTAGCAATGGCATTATAATAAGAAACAAGACAGATGTTCAGTCAAAACTTCCACTTACTATTTCAGTTCCATTTATTAGTTCCTAAAAAGGTTGTAAAAGTTGTGTGGTTAAATCAGTTTAGATTTCTAATGGAACAAAATAGAAACACTCTCAAATATTAAATTGCCCTAGGAAATGAGACTTAACGGTAAAATATGGTTTATGTATAAAGCATGACAATAGTTACATTATAAAGGAATAGAACACATTTTATATTTAAGAGAAATATACCTAATAAGAACAACACTGAGACAATAAAAACACATTTTTGCTTACCTGAGCCAATACGAGGTCAAGTTTCCCACTGTTGCTCACCATGGCATGGAGGATACCTTCACATTAAAAAAACTACAGTGATCAGATGATGGTGTTACATTTATGCTGATAAACTATAAATGGTGCATGGTCCAAACTATAACAAAAAGGCTTCAACATAAATTATCTATGAAGCAAGGTGAAAGATCCACTTTCTGTAAGATGCAAGCATATCTAGATAATCATAACATTTGGTCCAGAGCCCAGACCCAAGAATCAGCTGTTCAATCCACACCAGACCTTCAAGTTTTTAGTAATGGTTTGTCATCCATGAACTTGTGCAAAATGCAAAAGGGGATAGTACAAAGCATAAATATTCAAAAAATAAAGTTAAAAAGGACATCCAATTAGTTAAAAAATACAAGTAGCTGAAACAATTATGCATATGTCTAATTTTCTCCCAACAAACACAGTAAGAAAATAAAATCACATTCTTAAAATCAAATTCTTGTAGTGAATTCATCAACCTGCCGCGTTCTGAAATTAATTAGAAAGCAATATGTTGTTAATCTGAACCACTATATAGCTAGGTGAATGAGAAATAGTCTGGCTATTCAACCTGAAAACAGAGAATTGCATTCTTTTCAGAATGGAAGGCAACAGCCTTGGTATAAAAAGAAACCAGCTGCTTTGTGCGACCTGAAAACAAAGATATACGTGGATGCCGAAATAATACAGTATATAATTCAAAACTTGCCTAGACAGAGTAGCTTGCAAGAACTCCCCATCCAAGCTGACATGATCACCAAGCTCATTGAAGAATGAAGATAGGGACCAGCTCCCACGCTTGCATCCAAAAGGAAGCCAAGAAGAACTTTGGAAGCATGCCAACACCAGGTAATGTTCCTGATCTCTGCAAGTGGCGAAAAAAAGCATAAATGGATTGACAAGCTAATTCGGAATGATAAATGTTGCAGCTAATGATGACACTACTTCATACTCTCACTCTGATGGGTGATATCAAAATCAGCCACAAGGTGAATAGATTATGTCAATTTATGTTTAAATTTAGCAAGTGCACGAGGAAAGAGCACGAGGAATATCACCATCTTTGGCACATGCTGCTGCGACGCCAGCACAAAGAGGGGGAAGACAAAGGACAACTTTTTCATGTTGGATCAATGGCTGAACTATGAAATGTTGCATGCAGGGGAGAAGGTGGAATCGCCGCCGGTCGAGCTCGAATGCCAAGGCGTCGTCATCCCCGCGTGTGACGCCAGAGGATGGGTCCAGACGATGACCTTGGTGACCGCAGGGTGGATCTCGACGTGGTGCTGGAGCTCCCGCATGGGAGAATCCATCCAACGCCGTGGTGACGATCTGCAGCGCCGCCATATGTCCTCCTCGACGGATACATCCGCATCACGAGAAAAATAGAACCGGGTAAAACAGATCGGCAGCAGCATGGGGGAAGGAGTGGGGTAGGCGTCGATGTCGCAGGGAGAGGAAAGGAGGAGGGGCTGGCGGCGGCGGCGGCGCATGGAGAGGAGAGGAGGATGGACGGGACGGGGCGGGGCAGCGACGGATGCGTTGGAGGAGAGGGAGGCGATGATGGCGTGGCGGCGTTAGGGTTTAGATGGCGATTGATTGGAATGGAGATTGATCGTGGCCTGATCGGTGGGACCGGTACGGCGCGTAGGGGAGGGGTAGACGCGCGGAGGCAGAGGAGCCACGGGAGGGTGAAGCCACGGGAGCGGATGGTTTTACCTACCAGGTTTTTTTCTCCACTTCATACTTTTTAGGAGTAGAGATATATGCAGCAGTAGAATTGTTAGAATTTGTCAATTATCAGTAAATATATATGCAACAGTCATGGATTTCAGAAAAGAATCAAAGATCCACTTGCATATACTGCTATGCCATCCTATCAGTAGAAAACGAAGAATTGCACTATTTTAGAATCACCCATTCTAAATCTAATCAGTAAAGCTGGGAGAAAAGGTAACGCCGACAATACTCACCAAGCTCTTCAGGAACCATCGTTGTATCCGCCTGCATATCTGTGCACGCGCTCATGGTGCTCATCCAGGTGCTGGCAATCTAGATCCTCCTCTGCTTGAGAAACAAAATCAATAAACTGGTTAGTGTACATTATTTATTTTTTCTATACTATAAATTGAGCTTCTTCTTATCAGTATTCAGTAGATTACAACCTTCAAGCCCGATATCAGGGTCATCAGGGCATCAGGCTCCCATAACCCGACCTCCTGTTGTTCACCGTGTGTTAATTTAGAAAAGCTCATGCATTATTACTAACTAATATTCGTTATACAGAGAGGTTCATGTAGAAGGACAAGTCATATCAGATAGTATTATTCAGTATGAACTTTAATCAGCTAGCTATTTTGTATGGTTGCTACATCAAAGGGAACCTCAAAACAGATAGTTGCGGAAGGGTGATGTGGTGAATCTTCGAGACATCAATCGCCTGGGGACGTGGGCAGCCACCACCGCTACTGTGCTCATGTGGATCCCCAACTCTAGAGGTGTTCTTTGACCTCTTCAACGTCCTTATTGCCGCCGCTGCTGCCAATGTACCTGAACAGATCAAACACAAATTACTTGACACTGAAACTAACCATAATAATACTTGACACTGAAACTATTTACCATTAGTTTGCTTTATTCTCCATTGTCAGACACTCAGTGCTCACCCTGATGAAGCATGCGGACCTATGTATTGAAGCACGAGAGTAGTAAACAGCCATGGTCTAAAAAAAAGTAAATAGCCATGGTCATGAAAAAAATTGAACCAATCGAATGGGAGCATAATGACACATCTATTAAATGGCCAAATTAGGTTTGAATACTTGCCACAGTAGACGTCTATTCATTTTTGTCAAAGAATTAGAGAGCAATATATCCTAGTAACTGGTTAAATTATAAACTAAAAAGTTTAAAAATGCCATCTAAATGTACAAAGGTCCTTTATACTATTGCAGGGGCAGGCAAACAGATATCTGAAGATGTGATTAGCTGCGAGTTGGTGAAGAAACAATCAGTTACACAATGACAAAGGACCATCAGGAAGGAACCGCTACCAGCAAAAACATCATAACATATTAAAAAATAGAACATCATCATTATTCAAGATCTGGCAAGATTGCAGCATTTTGGTTTAACAGATAATTTAGAAACATTACCAAAATTTAACTAATTTTTAATCCAACCCATCAAACTATTAGTGACAAATATGTTTTGAAATAGAATTTGCAAGCAGTAAAATTTATACCTTGGCAACTCAAGTCATTACTACTTTGCTATCATGTCACCCTAACACTATCCAAAAAACATTTTTCAGGATGTCATTTATAACTTAAAAACTACAATATTGCTCTGCAATGGACAATAACATTGCAGCCTAGATATTGCAAAGACAAAATAAATATGCATTAGGCCTTCATTTCCATTTATATATAAACAGTGAAAATTTCCTTCACAATTTCTGAAACTAATAATTTTCAAAGACATTAGAGCTTGAGGCTAGGCTTCAGGAAAGTATCACTTTATTTGCTTGCATTGACTCAGCATTAATTTAAACAAGATGACATCAGAGTTCACTTCGGACCCGTAACTCCTCATGCCCTGCTTCAAGGTGCGACCTGGATGACATACCTAATTGTAAAAAGTGTGCTGCTGCAGCAGGTTTAGATTCACCACTCCCTCATCGGAATTGACACTCCCATAGCCGCCTCTTCATCTTCACCGTGGCCAGAATAAATGGGGTGGACGTGAGGCACCCAGAGAAGCATTGGAGTGCCCTGTTATCTCCCATGGGGGCAGTGGCCACGAGCCCACGATTTCATAGAAGCAGTGAGCATTGTTTTCATATATGCAGTTTCCAAACAATCTCTTAATTTCAGTAGGAGATTGGCTTTGTCCAAGTACATGCATATTAGATCTAAACTGATAGGATGTACATTCCATTGTACGTATAAGAATAAGAACATGACAGAGATGGCAACACCAAAATTGCATGGTTTCTGAAGAAAAATAAAGGCACAACCTTCTTTGTTGTAGACACAAATAAAAAAGCAAAATCATTGTTCCCAAAAGAAAGAGCAAAAATCATATACATGCTGCAAGGCTTCATTTGTAGTGTTGCTGCTATTTCCACTCTTGCAACAAATGAAAAGCATTCAGATACTGCATAGTACTGTATTCTGGCAACAAAGAAAGACATCTACCTTGTGCATCGCTAGGGAAGCCAAGTGTGTAGTTAAAATACAAATGACTACAGAAGGAGAAACATAAAGATACTATTAGAGAAGCCCTAAACAAAAACAGGTTATCCGGTTATATTAGACAGGGTGACATCCACATATCTAAACATCAGAACAAACTAAGGTAATTGATGGTTAGAGGGCCTGTTCAAAGAACTTGCAAAAGAGTTTATTTGACTCAGCAGCTCACAAAATGATTTTTTTCTACTTTCTTACGACTACAACATAGAAAGATAGATTACCTATACAGGATTCAACAACATGTTCATTCTTCTTCTAAGAGAAGGCCCAGTTCACCCTCTGTTGTTGCCATTGATGTCAAACTTGAGCTTGTCTACTCATGGCCTGACAATTGAAGTCATGCAACTATTCAGCAGTTGCCCAAAGACTCATACCAAGTACACATAATTTGAATGATAATAATTAGTAAAATTAAATGAAAATGGAATGTTGGACATGTGCCCATCATATTTAGGTCAACCCATCATAACTGGTTTGAAGCTAAATTCCCATTGTTTACAATCACAAAACCAGTCAAAAGTACTATTGGCTTCCCAAGCGCACTATGGCTATACACACAATAGAGTGAAAATGATATGTACGCACCAGGAGGAAAGAGCTCACTGACCTTTCAAGGGTATGATATCCCAGGAGCTTGGCGAAGCTTATTTGGAAACCAATCCTGCAATTTCAATAATAAGAGATCCAGTAATCATGTGTAACAAAGAGCATAAACCTAGAAATGTAGAAAATCAAAGTCATCAGAAATATTCAATGAGAAGCTCTTCGTTGTCCAACAACTTCTGAAAATTTCGAATCAGAGCCATTGGAGGTATTACAACTTAACATACCCAATTAGAAATAATTGTGAAGAATGCACAGATGGTTGTGAACTCTGGCCATGAAAAATGTAGTAAGGTTGGTGGGCATGAACATGTAGGTCTTAGTGTTCAGATAAATGCTTTGAATTGGACCTGATAGAAATCATTTCAGGATTAGTGCATATCTGAAAAAGAAGTCAAAAGCATCTGTCGCTAACAAAAGGTTCTGTCATGCTCATGAATGAAATATAGTGACTAAATGGAAAGTGTATCTGTCATTACTTTGCAGGAGCAGCTAAACTAACCTACGTGGTGCCTCGAAGAACCGCTCCAGGGTGCACCATCCTGTGAAGACCTCAATGTCATCTGAATGAAAGAACAATGCAATAAATACCAAAGAGAAGAAATAAAGATTACTAAAGATGCAATCTTTTTCATTCCACAGTTTAATCTCCGAGTGAGTTCTTGTTGAGGCTAGTGAAAGGAGGAGCACAACTACAGGGCCAACGACAGCTTATGCAATGAGTCACATCCAATCCTCCTCCAAAAATTACCCTAATAAGCTACTGACCATACACTTGTTGAGGCTGCACCTTATGGCCTCAATCTCATGCTCAGTTAATCAATAGTAGGTACATGTTAAAGTGAATAAAGTCGACATTAATTGTTCACTGGTATACGTTCAGGATTAGCTAGCATAATTAAACCATCATTTTCTTACTATTACAATTGTTGAACCATCAGTTTCCATTTATCTTTGGAATCATGTTTCAAGTGAATAAATTAAATAGTGACACCGGCATAACATTGAATATTTTTGCCAAGGTATACCTTGCCTTGAGATCTTCCTTTACCACACAAAAATTCCTGCTGAATTCCTTCATGGATTTCTGAAATTCAGAAAAATAAATAAACAAAAGGTTTTAGACATACAACATTGGATTGAAAAGGTTGGGTGTGTATAATGGATGGAAAGCAGAGAAGAAATGTCGGTGTGATATTTTTTGCGTCCTAGCAAATTCAAGAGAGTTTAGATGCTCCTAGGGATATGTTGCGGCGATTTCCTTAATAAACGATGTGTAATCTGAATTTCAGCAGGAAAGTTGTTAAACCCAAATGCCACCAAGGGAAGAAATGCACATTCAGTTCTAATGGTAAAAAATGCCAATTAATTAAATCCTTTTTACTGGATACTACCTTCATATTGAAAATTTTAAGGCGTATTATTTACTTTCATTCATGATTTTAGTAAATAACCTCAAAATATTTTAGCCTTGGGCAATCACTTGCTGAAACAGGATGCACCTTTCCCATCATCTGTTCTTCTCCTCCTTCCTGCAGTCAGAGACCAACAGAACTGAAATCACCACCCACTAAATCCAAACCAATCTCTGTCAGACATTTCTATATCTTCAAAGGTCCATTTGGGTAACAGATGTATACACGAGAGTGAAACGTAAGTCTTTGACAAAATCAAAAGAACACCGACTGCTCACAGAAATAAAATTTGCTTCTATTTGTACGCTGGGTTTGTAACACAATTTAATTACGAAACGATGAGGAATGTGACAAATGTGATGTGGTTACCTGATGGAGGAGAAGGGAGGAGGAGAACCGGATCTGGAGGAGGCGGTGGAGGTAGATGGCGAGGCACCGGGGTCGGAGGAGCCGAGGAGGACACGAGACGCATCGCACCCAGGCGGAGGAGCAACCGAGGTGGCGCCCGCGTAGAGGACCAGTCGGGGTAGGGGACGCGCCTGTGTGCAGCCCGTGGAGGAGGAACATATGACGACGCGGGCGTACGTGGAGCGCGCGGATGAGGAACCGGTGGCGGCGCCGGCGTCGAGGGGCAGCCGACCGGAGGGTGCGCCGGTTCGATGGTCGGAGGCGAGCAAAACAGGGGCGAGGAAGACGGGTGAGGCAGAGGCGGCGGTGTAGCCGGCGGCCTCCGATAGGGCAGCGGTGGATCCGGTGGCGGCCCCAGCGACGTGAAGGTAGAGGCGGCGGTGGTTTCGATGGCAGTGGCATGGAGATAGGGTCTGGGTTAGGGTTTGGGTGAAGAAGAGGGCGGCAGGAGCGGGGGCGGAGGGGCCACTCCCGCGCCCACCGCCGTCACGATCCAAGTGCCCTGCGCCGGCCCCTCCCGCGCCGCTTGCCGTCACGGGTGTGGTGCCCTTCTTCGGCCCCTCCCCTTCCGCCTCCCGTCCACCGAACCGGAGAGGCAGAAATTGGGCTCTGGGGATGGGGTTTGGGTTGAGAGGCAGTGGTTAAGGTCGCCCTCGAACCCTAGCCGACGCCTAGCTCCCCCAACTGCGGCGGCCACCTCCGCCATGGCAACCGCCGGCGACTGGATCCGACCCCGCGGTGGTCCTCTTGCGCTCGTCGGTGCTTGGGCGGGTAGGAGGAAGAGGAATGACTCACCGGTGAACGCGTGGAAGAGGAGGAGGAGGAGGCGGCGCACCGGAGAAGGGAGCTGGGGAGGAGAGGAGAGGGGAGGGAGGGAGGAGCCGGCGGCGGTGCGAGCATAGGGAGGACCTACGACGGCCAGCCGGTGGCGGCGCGAGCGTGGGCAGGGCAAGCGGCGGTCGGGGGAAGGAGGAGGGGCTCCGGACTCGAGTGGATCTGGGGAGGGAGAGGGACGGAGGCCGTACGAGGAGGTGGGGGTATCGGCATGGTAGGGAAGGAAAAAAGGAAAGGACCCATGATTCGCGGCGGCGGGTCGGCCGCGGGTACGCGGGCGGGTAAGCTCCGCTCGCGGTGAAAAAAAACAAAGGAGATCGCTAGAAGTATTTTCTAACGTTGAAAAAATGGTTCCCCCTCCCCTTTTCGTCGTACCAAAGGGGCGATTTTGGTGGGCCTTTTCTGACAGGTGGGTCCTCCTGTGAGGGGCAAGGGGGTAGATTTTTTGGTGAGAATTGTTTTCAAAAGAACTCGTTCTTTATAGTATAGAAGCAGTAGACGAAGGAGGTCCTCACTGTCTTCGGTTAGCTTCTGCAACCTCTTAATCTCAGCAGACCGCATTTTCAGAGTTGATTCTGATTCTTCGGTCTTTCTGGTGAGCAACAAACCATTGTCAAAGTTGTACCCCATCCTGATTGGGAGCGTCAACTCGCTCTTCATCAACACTACTACATAAGCGATTTGGTACCCATTCTTGAGTACTCGGCTGCTGAAGGACCGAACTGGCGACCAGAGAGGGAGGGAGTGATTGGGAGCCGACAAAAATTCTTCTCGAAGGAGATGGCTTCTCCAACAAGTCGAACACGGCTTGGCCAAATCACCTCTCCGACTCAACTACCCAAGTTGGCCAAGACCACGTAGCCACTAGAGTGCTACTGGTCCTAGGAACCAACACCATCGAAACCTACTCGAGAACTCCGCAGAACAAGCAACTCGAGCAGCTACTGACCACACCGGTCAGACCGGTCACAGCCACCGGTCAGACCGGTCCAAGCCAGATCACCCGAGACAGAACGCCGGGTCACCCGAAACCTACCAGAGACACACTAGGTCACCCTGGACCTCGAGCCGGGTCACCCGAGCAGGACTTGAGGATTTCCCCAAAAAGCCCCTACACCGGTCAGGCCAGTGCAGCTCACTGGTCAGACCGGTTCAAGCTAGGAAACCCCAAATCCACAAGACCAACCTCCCGAGCTGCAAAACACTCCAAACTCGAAACAACAGCAAGCCTAGAGACTGGGAAACACACTAGGACGTTCACCCGAGCAAAAACCCAACTGGGGTCTGCACCGGTCAGACCGGTAGAGGGCACCGGTCAGACCGGTCAGGGCCTGGGCGCTCGGGATGAACAACAACCCGCAGGTCAACTCCTCCAAATCCAAATCCCGATCTCCCGATTCGCTCCACGGATTCGCAGAAGACTTTGGGGATAGTAGGAGTACCTCATGGGCATCCCATAGTTACGATTTGGTCCACCAAAACTTGTTGAATCAATAGGAATCAAAGGATTTCCACCAAGAACGCCTCTAACCCTAAACAGGAGAAAACCCCAAAATCGAGCCCCTTTACTTACGGATTTGGGAAGGGAATCACAAGGAAAAGAACCACGAAGGGTTCATGCATACATCCCCCACCAAATCCCAAAGAGAAAGGTCTCAAAACCGCCACAAGAAAATCACCAAGAAAAGGCTCCGAAAATCACCAAAAAGGGATAACGGGAGAGACACAATCAAGCCTTGACAAACCAAACCAAATCATCTATACATACCATGAAGGTTCATACAAGGTCTAACTTGCCACCCGATCATCCATCCCTCTCTAAGGATGTCACCATTAAGCTCTCAAGCTAGTCCTAAAAATCCTAAGGAAAATAGGAAGAGAAAATAGCAAAAGCAAATGAGCTAGGGTTCCAAGAGATGGTTGCCATCCTCTCACCACTTGGGTTGTATGGAGGCAAGCCGAAAGACGAAACTACCCCTATTACATTAAACTAAGATACACGCCCCCGAAGGGCCTTTTGGGAAACTTCGTCGTAGCACCATCGGACGGATGCCTAGCGACCGCAAACTTGCTTAGCCTCGACGCAAGCCTTGCGATCCTGACGCGTGTCCTCCGCTTCGAAGACTCCGGCAGCCATCGTCGCACACCGGTCAGACCGATCAGCCCCACCGGTCAGACCGGCTTGGTGCTACTGAACCTCCGTCTTCGGTCTTGGCTTCGTGGATCAACCAAGGAACCCAATGGTTTTCTGGTGAACTACTGGAAACCCCACGAACTCGGTGTAGCCTCCGCCAATCAGCACTCATGACTCGGCTCCCACGTAGTTCCGACCTGACCTTGGTTTTGAGGCTCAACCAAGAAACCGTCCACGACTTCATCTTGCCGTTCTTGCCACCATGCGGCCTGCACTTGACCCCGCTGTCCACCGGGTCCCTCGAACCAAGCCTACTTGTCTTCTCCACACCTGAAGGCCTCACCAGCAACGACCTTTCGCGCTTGTTCTTCACCTGCACCAACACTAGTCAAGCCGCAACCTGCACGTGCAATACTTAGCCAAGAGTCAGTCCACACAACGTTGTCAATCACTCATCACACCAGGAAGCAACCATCCACTGGTCCTCAAACCACACAGGCTCTCAATGTCCCCCTTGATGAGTGCATTGACAACACACACATTTTGGTAACCAAAGAGAAAAGGAAAATAAAAGAAACGAATAAAAGGAACTCAAACAAGAGATCGAAAGCCAACCAAAGGCAAAAGAGCAAGATCACTTGAAAGAGGAAAGTCTTGGTCCCCTTAGGCAAGGGCAACGGCTCGACACAACCGAGACAAAGAAAAGCTCAAGCATAGAGCACAAACCATCAAAGCAAAGCTCGAAAACCACAAAAACCTCCCCCTGCACACATGCAAGCTCCCCCTGAACCAAAGCAACTCCCCCTGGACACAAGCATGCAAACCTCTTCACAAAACAGAGCAGCTACACCAGCCTTGCTCTGACCGGTCAGACCGGTCCCCTGCACCGGTCAGACCGATGCCCAACATCTGCACAGATCCTGACCTACACCGGTCGACCGGTGACCTCCACCAGTCAGGCCGATGGCCACCTGGGAACTACAAGAGCCCAAAAATGGCTCAAAACCACTCGAAAACTTTCTAAGTGCATTCAGTAGGTCAAAACATGCTCAAACTTCTCCCCCTTATTGACAATGCATGAATCAAGCCAAAATTAGGAAAAATTCAACCTAGAGCTTCTCAAATAGACAAAATTCAACATAGCATGCTACACACATCCAAATGAGCAAGTTAGATACTCTATAGCTTCGTATGGACATAAACTACAAGATCACCAAGTTTCACAACCATTGGGCAAAGCTAAGATAGAATGGACTATTTTTGCGAAAAAAATCCCTCTCATGAGCAAAGTCCTAGACATGAGCAAAACATGTCAAAATGGCAAAGCCACACAAACTTCATGCTAGGACAACCATTCTAAGCATAAGATCATCATAAACACCCACAAGCATCTCATGTCATGTCAAAGCCACCGAGCCATGTGCTTACTTCTATATATGAGACTTCCACTACGTGAAAAACTCACTTTGGTAACGGGCATAGATGGCCTTTAGTAACGGGCAAAGCGCCCGTTACCGATCAAGTGTTACAAATGAGCCAAGAAAGGCTGATAACACATATTTGTAACGGGCATCAAACAATGACCGTTACCACAACTAGCCACCGGTCACGTGAAATGGCTGTTTCTCTGGGCACACAAGGAACTTTGGTAACGGGCACCAAAACAGAGCCCGTTACAGTAGCTCAATATCGGAGATGCCTGCTGTGTACCTGCATCTCCTCTATCTAGACGAAATGAGACGCGTCTATTTCACATGCGTCTCAGCACATCTAGGATTCGTAACGGGCATCAAACAACGACCGTTACCACAACTAGTCACCGGTCACGAGAAATGGCTGTTTCTCTAGGCCCACAGGGAACTTTGGTAATGGGCATGAAAACAGAGCCCGTTACTGTGAAATCAACATCAGAGACGCGTGCCGTGAACCTGCGTCTCCTCTGTCTCGATGAAATGAGACACATCTGTTTCCACGCGCGTCTGCTGTCTCTCGACTAAAGGAGACGCGTGCTTTCAACCTGCGTCTCCTATATCTCGATGAACGGGCCAGGTCCTGGGCCCACTGGTCAGTACTGGTAACGTGCTTTTACACTGCCCGTTACATTGTTGGCATGTTTGTAACGGGCTTTCCGAATGAAGCCCGTTACTCACTGATCAGTATTTGTAACGAGCTTTAATTAACGCCCGTTATAGATACGTAGGCCACCCCTACAGTAACCTGCCTGCTTGCCGGCTGCATCCTGGAACCAGCCAGGATTTGGCAGCCATCAGGGGCTGCATCCTGCCATCCTGGAACCAGCCAGGATATGGCAGCCACTACAGCAAGGAGACATCACAAACACATTCTCACATCACAGATATAGGCAAGCAAGATCACATTTATAGACAAGCAAGATCACATTTATAGACAAGCTAGGATCACATCAAGTTCCAAGTTACTCTCATCAGGGCTTGTTTGGATGGAGTCATGAGAAAACTGCCTGAACCAGGCAGCATCTGACCCCAACCAAGCAAGCCAAGCAGGTTTCTCAGGCAACAACACCTGACTAAAGAAGACTGAATGAGTTTCAAGTTTCTGGCTACAATGAACTCACGGTGCACCATTGTAGAAGTTGCCCTTTCGGTTGATGGTCTCCTTAAGAATGTACTCGCACAACATCTCCCGGACACGCTTTAGATCTTCTGTGGAAACATCTACAGCAGATTTGAAGTCCTGCAAAATACAATCATTTATGAGAATACAAGTAGAAATCAGTTTCTAAAATCAGATGGAGAATATGAGCAGAGACAAGGTTGAGCATTATTATCTACTTACAGCAGCCTTCTTGATGTCAGGTATGTCATCGAGTAGTCTTAACATATGAAATGCCACATGGAATCCACACAAAGAGGACCCCCAAGGCTGCTGAGCACACTGCATCGAGGTACCAAAATGACAAGTTAATGCAGTACCAAATAGGTAAGAAGGGACCATAAAAAAACCTCGGTCTTACATCGAGATTTGTTTTGTGCTTGAGTATAGCTTTTGGCTTTTTTTTCTTTCCTTTCATCACTCCGTCCTGTGCATGTTCACCAAAGGCCCTGCATGATCAGCAATACCGATTAGAAACACTAAGAGATTGAATTTTTGTGAACAAAACCTACAAGATACTGTACCAAAGGCCCTGCATGGTCAGCAATACCGATTAGAAACACTAAGAGATTGAATTTTTGTGAACAAAACCTACAAGATACTGACCAGTCCACAACAGGTTTGAGGTCTGAGAACTTTAGCAGGGGATGTTGTTTAGCAGAATCTAGATACCAAACCTCTTTGAACTTCATACAGATGATCACTGTTACCGAGTGGCTAGTGTAGTAGGCACCCACCACGTAGTCGTTGTTCATTGCATTTGAGATTGCTTTGGTAACAAGGCCAGAATGCTGAGAAATATTTGTGGAAGTAATGAAACCTGGATCTAAAAACCCAACACTGATCTGCATCTCCGCTGCCTTGTCCATCATTTTCGTACAAAAAATCAAATTGTTAGCATGCATGAACTTTGTGGTCAAAATTAAAGAAATATATTTTTAGGTTTTAAGGGACTTACAATGTCCACAACCTCAAGAAGGTAACATCCAGAGAAGCCAGGGTTATAAGGTTATACATGCTACTGAATGCAATGTTTAACATCAAAGCACCACCACCACCTTTAAAGTAGTCTTGATCTACCTTTGCTGGAAAGGCAAGTTTATCATTACTGTGTTCCATGACGTAAGCATGCAACCTGGCACAATTTGGTCCAGCAGCCTTTAAGTTTGCTTCTGACAACATAGGTGCACCAGGCTTGTATTTTGGTCGTTCCTATTCTGTCCCAATAATACAGTTAAGAATCTCATCTTTAGACAGAGGTTTCCTGGCCTGGTTCCCCTTCTACAGTGGAGATTGCCTGGGCTCCTCCTCCTGTTGCAGATGCTGCTGTACATGTTGCATCTACTGCTTAGGGGGAGATTGCCTGCGCTCCTCCCCCTGCTGCTGGAGAGGCTGCTGTTTCGTCTGTTGCTTATCCTCATGTTGTAGCTGCTGCTTAGGCAAAGTTTGCCGGGGCTCCTCCGGCTGTTGTTGACGCTCCTGCTGCTGGAGAGGCTGCTGTTTTGTCTGTTGCTCATCCTTATGTTGCAGCTGCTGCTTAGGCAGAGTTTGCCTGGGCTCCTCTGACTGTTGTCGACGCTCCTGCTGCTGGAGAGGCTGCTGTTTCGTCTGTTGCTTATCCTTATGTTGCAGCTGCTGCTTAGGCGGAGTTTGCCTGGGTTCCTCCGGCTGTTGTCGACGCTCCTGCTGCGTAGTTTTGCTGATTTGCTGCTACTGCTGCTGCTATTGAGCCTTCTCTTGCTGACACTGAGATGCAGTACCTCAATCTGATTCAGTACCCCTGCTACTTGTTGCGGCTTCAGGGTTGGGATGTCTCGTCATGGGTGGTATAAGGATCCTGTCCTTTGGCCATTGGATCCTTTGAACGAGAGCCTCAGGTAGGGTTGTTATGTCACCCCCATCAATTGGTACAGGCAGAGGGTAGTGACCCACATTGGCCCACACATAAGTAGGTTGCACCACAATATACCCATCCTGCACCGGTACTGAATGACAAGCCTTTTGAAATGGAAAGACTTTCGCTAGTGCGAGCTCCACATTAATCCCGGTGCCATCCAAAAGGCTGCACGCAGTTGGCTCTGTCAGCTTATCTATTGTGTCCAGCATAGGTGATCGACTATCACTGTGCACTTGATTCGCTTCGTCCTCGTTGGCATTCCAATGGTCTTGCTCTCTGCCACACGCATCTTCCTCTCTGTCATGCGCATGTTCTTCCTCGCAGTCATGCGCATCTTCTTCCTCGCTGTCATGCACATCTTCTTCCTCGCTGCTACTGACAGGCGCTGGTAATTGGGAAGGAAGAAGAACATTTTTCGGTATTTCGATGCCTAATAGTCTTAGAGCATGCACAATTGATTTAAATGTTATGTCCATCATATCATGAGCATCAGACCTGTTATTCCTCCTCTTCTTCCTGTACATTCCAGCGAACTCTTCACCAAACCCTTTACCCCAGCCAAGTGAACTAGACACGCCTCGGACCCGACCTCGATGCTCTGGAGTCTCAAGTGCTACGGTGAGGATATCATCCTCCCTAACCCCAGAGAAAGAACCATCGCTACCCTGAGTTGCAAGTGTTTTCACCCTATCTGCTACCCCCACCACCGCAGGGTTACTGAATGTTATGCCCCCGCTTCCTTCACTAGTATTCTACCTCTTCTTCCCTACCCTTGCCTGCAGATAAGGGCTCGAACGTTCAGGAAATTGGTCCCAAGGGTTCTGTTTTCCTTTTGCAGCTAGCTTTGCAACCTCCTCCTCCCACTCTTTCCTTTTTCCACGATAACCTTTTCTGCCCGTCTTGTGTGGCTTATTATGCAATGCTCTCTTTTGTTTCATCTCCTGGCTCAATTGCTGAAATGAAGGAGAATTGGTTTCCTGCACAAACATGTCCCAGTCTTGTTGCTGCAAAAAGGCATGCTTCACAAAGGGAGTCTCCTCTTCGCTCACATATTTTTTTTTCTTAAATGGGCCTTGAACCGCCGTTGTAAGGTTCCAATCTCTGATATAGCTGCCTTAACTGCCTTCTTGCGAATAGATTCTTCCAGATTGGCTGGGTAATCTAGCTTTTCCTCTAAAACTGTGAACAGATGGTCCTTCTCAATTGGTGAGAGATCATCAACCGCCTTGTTGATTGACACCCTCTCCCGAGCAATGAGATCACAGACCAATACAAATTTATCCCTCGCAGCATCTGGGGTAGGCCAAAAATTGGCATCAAGTCCAGTTGCAGTCAACTTGTCTTCTGGCCATTTGGTTTGTGTCCTTGACCCGCGGGATCGAGTACTACTCGCAGCAGTCTGTGCTGAGTGACCCTGTGAAGAAGGTTCACCGACGATGGGCTGTGATGGTGCACTGGAGGTAGAGGAGTTTGTTGTTGTGGGAGACTGCATAGATGATATGTCAGGTTGTCAGTAGAGCAACATAAGCAAGACTGAAAATCTAAACAAAATTCTTATTAGATAAATTCGTTTTCTCTGAGAGGCAAAATAGCTGATATTACACTAGAAATCATTACAAGTCGTAAATAAAATCAGCATAGACATACACAGTTCATATTTTACTTAATTAGCATACAGGGATAGGTGCTAACCATTTTGACAGGGACACAACAATATGCTTATATATCAAAGCAGAGAATAAATTCCTTCATCTGCTTCCTTGTCCAACTTCAGCAGCGATGGATTGTGTGTTCCATGTGTACATGCAACAAGAGGATAAAGCAATGATCATGACATTATATATAACAGTAGTGAAACAACACTCACAACACATCATGACACCAACAATAACAATATATATGACAGTAGTGAAACATTTAACACTCACAACAAAGCATAGGACAGTCTAGTTATCACTACATTATAAACCACTGCGATGCAATTCCCACTGACATTATGTGGCCATCAGAATTAAAATATGCTAACAGGTCCAAAGCATAACTGTCGATCTGGTACATTCAAAGCATAGCAGAATTAAAGTATGCTAACAGGTCCAAAGCATAACTGTCGATCTAGTACATTCAAAGCATAGCAGAATTAAAGTATGCTAACATCCTCAATGCTTTTCATGAATTTAGAGTGCAAAAATTGTAGCACCAAGAACATGAAAATGAATTTCAACAGTTCATATAACTTCATCTGTTAGCAATAATTTATTCAAACAGACTTGGAGCAACAAAATCCATCCATCAAATCCACAGTCAATCAATTAAAGATGAACTATCAAGTCATGTCTCCCTAATCCACATTGACAAGAATATATAGCAGATTTGGTGGCCGAGCAGAGAGAGGGCGTTGGGGGTTCAAGCAGGAGTAACCTCTGTCGCGAATGAAGTAGTTGTTCTCGTGATGGTCGGAGGGGCCGGATCCACGTCGGCTCGTGGCCTGAGGTGGCCGGCTCATCGTCGTGGCCGGGGATGACGGATCCACGTCAACCGTCTTTAGGTTGGCCGGGAAGCCATCTGCATGCCAGTAACTGCGTCCTCGTCACCGTTGTCACGCAGGGAGCGGTGGGGCTGGAGAAGAGCAGGGCTGCGGCGGGGAGAGAGCGGCGAAGGCGAGCGGGGAGAGAGCGGCGAAGGCGAGTGGGGAGAGTGGCGGCGGCGGTGGGGAGAGTGCGGGCATTGTGGATCTGTCTAGCGAGGAGGCGAATATGAACTACGCGCGTAACTGTGTTTAAGGAAATTACTGGTGTGCCATTGACGGCTCTCTGGTGGAATTGGAATTCCATGGGCATTATAGTCAATATAGGTGGGAAATTTTGAGCAGCCCGCGCACGGTTTGCCTGCTGACGCTGACGCGTGGGCCAGTGTCATTGGCGACGATGGTTAGTGAACCCGCATCGCCTTTGTTGGCAGTTGGGTCCGGCGGGCGGGCAGCGGTTATCTTTTTATTTTGGCTGCTGACGCTGACGCGTGGGCCAGCCACTATTTTTTTTCGAATGAAACGTGCTTCCCTAAAATATTAGAGCCCATAAAACAACACCTAAAAAATCATAAAAATATGAACAATTCGTATTTGGATATTTAGTATTTGAATAAAATATCAACAGTCACACTTGTGTGCCCAAGATTCTTAGAATTCGTTTTTACATCCCATGTTAATGATGTAATAATTCTAATAACATCTAGTGTGCTCTAAAAAAATCTACAAATTGACTTGGCAACATAATTTGGGTACCTAGACGTGTCTTCAAAATTTCAAATGGTTTCGATGAAGAAATAATATACTTGTGTACAAATATCTACATCTCTCACATAGTTTCCTAGAATGTTCCTTGAACATTGATGTTTTCCACACTTTGCAACATGTTCGAACTCATGTGCATTTGAAAACTTAACAAAACCTTGTGGTTCGCCTTAAGATTACGAAAATGCAAAGTTTCATTACAGGAGGTGTGGAAAACAAATATTATTTATATGTGTACTTACATAGAACAAGATAAGGCATATAAACATTGTTCAAGAAACGGAATATATACTAAACAATGAAAATAATGAAAACACGGTGATTTTAGAAAATTGTAGAAAAAAAATCAAATTTGGACTAATTACGACGGAGAAATACATGTTACAAAATTTGATTGCGGATTAAAAAGAGAAATGTCGTCGGCGACGCGGGACGGATAAACTATTCTTCATTCTCCAATAGAACAAAGGAGGAAGCAGAGGGCACCGCCGCCCGCCCCCTCCCCCCCCCACCCCCGCCGTGCCCGCTTCGGCGGTTTTGACACCCAAGAGGGCATCCTAGGCCACGTCGGCGGCAAATGAGACCACCGCAACCTTCGATTTGACTCACCAATGTGACAAATCAAATATTGTCTATCAAAAACCGATTAAAAACTGACATCCCGATAAAATCAAATCCGTGTTTAGTAATATCTAATAATTTACATTCAAGATAGATAATGTTCATTGATGCTTGCGCCTACATCCCGATGTTCATCCTGCTGACGGCGTACTCCACAGCGGGGTGGAAGTTACGCGTCCAGAGGTCGAACTCATGACGGATGCGACACTCGGTGCTGTAGTAGTGGATGATCTCTTTGGTATCCGGCCCGTAGCGCCTACATCCCGCTGCCCAAATGCAGATGTGGGGATTCTGGACGGGCAGCAACGGAATGTCGTCGTCGCCGTCATCAAGCCAGTACCACCACGCAATGTTCTCGAGATCCTGGTTGACGAGGTAGCGCAGCCGCCGCAGGTTGTTGTTCTTCCACCGCCCGTCAGGGGGCGACGGGCCGCCGCTGATTTCCTGGAGCAGTGCCATGGCTTCGGGGTCCGCCGGGTTGCAATGGTACTTCAGCATCGCTACGAAGTACTTGGCACCGGAGTCTTCAGCAGTGGCATCTCCGATGAGCTTCAGACCCTTATCGGGGTTCCGACGCCTCATCAACCTCTCCATCCCCTCGAAGCATAATGCCTCCGGATGATTGGCCTCGCGGAAGCGCCACTCAAAGCACGACCTGATGTAGCGATTCTTGCACACCCGACGAAGGTCATGCAGCAACATGTGAGGTAGTACCTCATCGGAGTCGCAGATGGGCCGGAAGGTGCCGCAGATTTTATTGCGAAGGTTCAGAAAATGGAAGATGGGCTCATCCTTGATGGAGTGGATGATGATCTGGGTGACAAGATCATCTGGCAGCTGCTGCATCAAGCACACTGCGGCCATCAAGGAGAAGGGGAGGAAATAGAAAAGCGACGGGGTTTGGAAATTGAAAGGCGACGGGGGTTGAAGTTGAAGGCGACGAGGGATGAAGTTGGCGACGAGGCTTGAAGTTGAAGAAGGCGACGAGGGTTGAAGTTGAAGAAGGTGCCTCGGCCATCTAAAACAATAAATGGAAATTGAAAAGGCGCCGCAGTTTGGCTGCTGCCGCTGACGAGTGGGCCCGACATCATTGCCCCTGCCCCTTCTCCTTGCCGCGTAATTGAAAGGCGACGCGTGGTTTTGGGCAGTTTTGTGCCCGAAACGGAGCCCGATGCGCAATTGAGTGGCACGTACTGGTAGTAGTGGAGTAGTGGGTCAATATAACTCTCCTGCCTTCCCCTGCTTTCCCCTGCTTCTTCCATAAGCTTATCATCTCTTTTGTTTCTTCTTCCTCCTCGCGATCCACCACTACAAATCTTCGGTCATTGAGAGATCACCAAGGAGGAGATGGCGTCGAGGAGCCCGCTGCCGTCGAAGCGGGGATGAAGGGAGGACGACGACGACGAAAGCCGCCGTTGGAGGAAGTTGGAGAAGGGGAAGTAGCCGGCGACCAAGGACGCCGACGAGGAACCGTTCTTCAACGACACTAAGTTCGCCGTCGACCTACTCAAGAGCACCTTCAGAAAGCTTGAAGATGTTGGCACGGCCTTCGACATCAAGGCGCATCATGAAGTGGACAAGGACCCGAGCGTGATGGGTCTCGCCTTCAGGATCCACGGGTTGGCTGAGAAGCTCGAGAACCTCCCTGTGGTCAAGCGGGCTGGCCGCCGCCACTTCGTCTTCGACGACGGCGGCTCCGATGGCGATGGCGGCAGCCACGACGGTGACGACGGCTCCGACGGCAGCCACAGCGGTGACGACGGCTCCGACGGCTGCCACGGCGGCGACGACAGCTCCGACGGCAGCCACGGCGGCGACGACAGCGGGATTCCGACGGCGGCGACCGACTAAATGATAGACTCCTACTTGTGTCGAACTGCTTAAGTTGTGTGTGTGTGTGTTTGTGTTCGTCAGGTTGTTGAACTGCTTAGTTTGTTTCTAGATCATGAACTGCTAAGTTAATTAGTTTGGTTGTTTGATTTTGTTTGCTTAGTTAATTAGTTTGGTTGTTTGATCCATCTACGTCTCCTATAATATGTGTTCTGTTGTGATGAACTGGAGATCTGTTGAGATGAATTAGATCTTAGAGACAATGGATAGTCATTGCCGACGCGGGTTAGCCTGCTGACGCTGACGCTGATGCGTGGGCCAGTGTCATTGGCGACGATGGTTAGTGAACCCGCATCGCCTTTGTTGGCAGTTGGGTCCGGGCGGGCAGGCAACGGTTATCTTTTTTATATTGGCTGCTGACGCTGTGTGACGCCCCAGGTTTTCATTAGGGTTAATTAACCCTAATGATCTGGTCAAACACGTTGACTTTGGTCAAACATTGGTCAACCTGGGTCATCACCTCGAAAACCTAACCAACAACCCCTAATGGTCAACCTTTGGTCAAAGCTTGGTCAAACCCTAGCTAAAACCCTAGTCAAACCCTTTGACTTCCTTGGCCATTCTAGAACTTTTGCCGCGTTCTCCAAATTTCACCTAAACACTTCAGATTCTCCCAATATAAAAGTTGTCTAGTTTTTCAAGGGACACAACTTTCATGTTAGGTGGCATTTGAAATTTGGAGTGGAAAATTGTGTAAAACTGTGGTCAACGCCAGCAGCTCCTGTTCACTAGCGCCAAGAAAATCTGCATCTTGGCGTGCAGTTGATGCAATATCGGTTGAGAAAAACACCATAGAGCCTTTGTAGAAGTTGTTGAGGGTCCTGAGATCTCCAACTTTGCTTATTACCACTTAGTGCACTTCAGTTCAAAATTTGGGAGAAAATCGTGGTCAAAATGACCTAAACCGTATTGAACAGGCGCCGGAACGCGCCGCGCGCGCGACGTCGCGCCGCGCCACGTCGGCTCCGCCGCCGTACGCGCACACTGAGGCGGGCCTGCGACCGCCGGTCTGTGCGCCACGCCCTAGTTCCCTGTGCGTGACGCCAGTGGGCCCGTGGTCGGCGCCACGCGACACACCCCTACGCGCCGGCCGGCTCGCGCCGCCTTACGCCATTGGCGCCCTGTCCGCCGCACGTCACCGCCCCCCCTGGCTCATGCCGTGCCTATGCCGCGTCGTGGCCCGACGACTTGACTCACGAACCGCCTCCCCGCGCCCGAGCGTCAATTTAAGCGCCGTCCCTCCTCTCGCGCGAGCACGCAGTGCTCCGCCGTGCGCCATTGAAGGGGCCACCGCTGAGCTCGCCTCTCCGCTTGCTCCCCGAGACGCCTGACCCTCTGAACCTCACCTCTAGCACCCACTGGAGCTTCCACGACCACGCATTGCCTAGCACCACCCCTAGCCCCGCCGGAATTCGAGCAACCGCGGTCGTGCCGCCACGGACTCGCCGCCGCCGCTCACCGGCGACACCTCCGGCCGAACCAAGCACACGGATCGACTCCTGGTGAGCTGAATTGCACGTGTGTGCTACTTGTTGCCCAGCTCCGGCCCTATCTCGCTGCCGGCGAGCTCACCCACCGCCGGAGGGCACGAGTGTGAGGGATTTTGTCCTCGAGGGCCTGTTTGTTAGAGTCGAGGGTATAGTTGTGAGGCAAAGAAAGTTCTAGGGATCTGGGTATAAATAGATTCTTCCTTTTTAGTGTGTTGTGACCAGTGACTTGTAAAATCCGTAGAAATTCAAGAAAAAATCATAAAAATGCAAAACCAATTTTGTTGGTTTCCTTGTGAAGAACTCTACAACTTTTGTAAAGCATGACCATACTTTTGTGGGATAGTTTTTGCATGAAAAATTGGAATCAATTTACCCTTGATCTGTTGTAGTTCAAAATCTACATGTGATCATGAGCTAATTTTTGGATATGTCATGTTGCATGCCATGTGTGGGCTCCACACCAAAAGTTGCGCAAAGTGGATGAGTAAATCTTTTAATATGATTTATTTTGTATTTATGATGAATCTGCCTAAATGATTTTTGTAGCCAAAAATAAATATATTTTTGTGCCCAACTTCTGTATATGATATTAATATGCTTAAATGCACCTCTGGTGAATTAATCATGATTTTATAATTGCTACAAATATTTATTCTTGTTTTATGCTTAGTTTTATAAGTAATTGCATATCTCATGATCTATAATAGCCCTAGATGTATATGTTGGTTTCTTAGCCTTGATTTGGACCAGAGAATCAGTGAGAGAAAGTTTGGATCCAAAAGTTGTTTATTTATTTTTGTATGCATTTATAGCTTAAGCAAGTATGCATGTGTGGTCAGTGGCTTAAATTAGAGGTAGTGAGCACAGTGAACACCACCCATGGTGTTTTATAAATTGTTTTGTTGAATAAAAATGGAAAAGCCATTTTAAGCTTAATAATAAGATTAATTGGAAAACCATCACTACACACCTAATGACCATATGTATGTGAGGTGAAACATGCTAACAAGTTTAAAACCACCCCCTTGCTGTTTTGTGCAAATAAACTAATTTATTTATATAAAAATGTACACAGTCACTATTAAAAAGAATAGTTAATAAAGCATCACATATTGTTCCTTTATAGGAAGAGTATGTTGAATGTATGTTTATCTAGGTGAATGTGGTCAACCATGCACCCCATGGTTGTCATGTGTTGTTTTGTAATTAATTAAATCAAAATCGTCAATTAAATCTTGCATATGCATCCTCGTGTAGATCTTCCCGACGGTAGCTATACGCTCGTGCCGGAAGGAGGAGACGAAGGAGCTGACGGAGACGTGCACTACGTCGCTGTAGAGCAAGACCTAGACCAAAGTCCAGAAGGGCCAAAGGCCAACCTTGCCAACGAAGGCAAGCCCCGGTTCATCATTAACCCATGTTGTTTCTTTAAATATTTGGAACTATCTTTGTTATGCTTGTGCATTTACGTTTCAGGAGTTGAATGAAACCCTAGTTGCATGATCCCTAGGTGCCTATGTTCTTTTACTAGTATGCTAGGTCGTTCGATGCTATGCTCTAAGGACCCGGTAAAAGTCGAGTGATGTTCGTCACTCGCGAGAATAGGTTCTTATGTTGGAATCATAAGATCTTTATAAATGGATTGTTCATGTGGTAAGAGCATGGGATTTGGGCTCCGGTCCAGTGGCTTCGTGGGCTAAGCTTTTGAACGTACTAAGCACTTGTCGGGAATGGGACCAGTAAGCCTAGTACCTTAATGAGACGGTGCGAGATCTTACTATTACTAATCTTGAGCATTCTCCTGCCCGGCCCGCAACCGGGAGGAGCGTACATGTGTGAGGCTGGATGTACTATGTGGGGGCATACCAGCTAGCCTTGTACCCGGGACTATAAGCTATTATCCCAAGCCGAGGATTTTTGGGAACCGTTTGGTCGGTGTCAGCTCTGTTGGGGCACCGCTCCGTGTGTTTAGGTCTACCTTGCAAGGTTTCTAATCAATCGATTGTCGGCCTCTCACCGTTATCCGAGACTACTTAATCAACTGGCCATGATATCCCTTAATGATGGAACTATGTGAATTCTTCTGCGTGAATTAATTGTATTGTACAATTCTTGATTGCATTAGTTGCTCATTATAGTAATGGTAAACTTACTAGAATCTGAGCTAAAATATTGAAAGTAAGGATCCATGATCCTAGTTGCTTTTTGGCAAAACAAACCCACCAGCCAAAAGCCTTACATGTCTAGAGGTAACTTTTGTCGGGTAAGTCTTGTTGAGTATTAGTATACTCAGCCTTGCTATAATTGTTGCTTTCAGGTGAAGTTGTTTGGCCTAGAGAGATTCCACCCGGTTGGGAGCTGGAATGGGTGGATGACGACGAGTGATGTCATCACGGATGGCCTCCTGTGATGTCTATCGTATCGTAGTTTAATTTCCGCTGTTTAAAACTCTGAACCTTTACTTATCATGTCTTGAACCATGGTTTGTAATAATTAAACCCCTAAGGGTGAATTTGGATTTAAGTTGTGTAATGCACTCTGGACTCTCCTTCGTGGGAGTTTTAATGTATACGTTTCGATCCTCTGTGTGTGTTTCAAGTGATTTACCGGGCTATGACCCGGCAACACTCGACGGGATGATTCTTTATTATCGCTTAATGACCAAATGGAGTGGTTTAGGCGATAGTACGGAATTATCTCGGATGGGGTTGTCACACACTGATGCGTGGGCCCGTCACTATTTTTTTGGAATGAAACTTGCTTCCCTAAAATATTAGAGCCCATAAAATAGCACCTAAAAAATCATAAAAATACGAACAATTCATATTTGGACATTTAGTATTTGAATAAAATATCAACAGTCACACTTGTGCACCCAAAATTCTTATATTTCATTGTTACACCCCATGGTAATTACATAATAATTCTAATAACGTCAAATTTGCTCTAAAAAATCTACAAATTGACTTGGCAACATAATTTGGGTACCTAAACTTGTCTTCAAAATTTCAAATGGTATCGATGAAGGAATAATATACTTGTGTACAAATATCTACATCTCTCACATAGTTTCCTAGAATGTTGCTTGAACATTGAAGTTTTCCACACTTTGCAACATGTTCGAACTCATATGCATTTGAAAACTTAACAAAACCTTGTGTTCACCTTAAGCTTACGAAATGCAAAGTTTCATCACTAATGGTTGTGTAAAACTAATATTATTTATATGTTGTACTTACAAAGAACAAAATAAGGCATATAAACATTATTCAAGAAACGAAATATACACTAAACAATAAAATTAATGAAAAGATGGTGATTTTAGAAAAATTTAGAGAAAAAATATCAAATTTGGACTAATTACGACGAAGAAATACTTGTTACAACATTTGATTGCAGATTAAAAGGAGAAATGAGAACTGTTCTTCATTCGAATAGAACTGGGCCCCACAGTCATTAGCGACATGGGACTGATTAACCGCGTCGGCTTTGCTGCTCTTCCAAAATTTTACACAGATAATACAAGCAACATACAAAAGCTAATCCACTACTGATTTCCTATTCCAATACTCCGTTCAAACTTCACCATTTCGCAGTGGAGCCTACAGTCTTCGCTGCAAAACAGAGAAATTCGAAGCCATCCTTTATCCACGCCGCAGCAGCCGCCGTTGCCTGCGCACGGTTGATTGCCGCGCACCTGTGCCAGAGGCGGCAGTGGTTTACCCCAAATGCGCCAAGTCGAGGAGTGGATCGCACGCGCGGCCTTCTCGCGCAAAGGCAGACACCCCTCGTTGCTCAGCCATCTCGACGTCGTACTGCCGCCGCCCGTGACCCGCCTCATGTACCGCTTCGTGGTGTCGTCGTCAGCGGCACCGCCATTGTCCCTGTAGAGCAAGATGGCGTATAGATAAGCCGCCGCATCGTGCCCACCCTCGGCGGCGCACCGGAGATCATTGCATCCCCTGTTTTCCATGAAGACGGCTTTGATCCCGGAGAAGAAGCAAGCCTCCAGATTCCCGAGATCGGTCAGCATAGCAAGGAAGACTTTGTAGGCGGTGGGGTCCCACACCCAAGAAATCTCATCTCGTATCCCCTCTGTCAACAAACGCCGGCCGACGTCGCCGTGGCCGCACACATGGTGTATGGTCGAGCAAGTACCGCGTAGCCTGCGGAGGTCAGCCAAGGGCCGCTCCAAGGTCCCACCGACGCGCGTCGCAATCTCAATGCGGAGGTCTTGAGGAAGGTCCAGCAGCGACGACGGCTGGTGTCGCCTGCTTCTTCCCAGCATGCTATTCATCTCTGGCCGGGAATGGTGACGATGAGGAGTAGGTAGTAGCTGTTTTTTCGCGGGTAGATGAAGGGGCAGGGGATCTAAATTATTTTGGAAGGAGAAGATACAGGAGATTTGTTTCCAAACATGGTTTAAGTAAGCAATAGAGACGACGTTTGGCTAATCCGCGTATGCTTTAATTCTCCATTGCAGACGACGTTTGGTTAATCTGCGTATCATTTAATTCTACATTGGAATCACTGCCTCTTCTCTCAGCCATTGACTGGGCAACTGTTTCCCCATTGACTGGATCTGGCATCAATTTCTTGGGAACCTTCCCGTTTCCTGTGCTCTTGATCTTATCCCTTCCTCTTTTTTTTACAACCGATGTTATCCCTTCCTTGTTTTTGCTATAAAAAAGACCGACGCCTATCGGTCCTCCTCACTTGCTTCCTTCTTCTCTAGACTAGATCTAGATCTAGCTATGGCACAAAGATTAGATCTTGTAGGGCGCAAGCTTTTGCTTTTCTCTCTTCTTCCTCCTCGTTCTCTCAGTTGCTAGAAGAATTCTTGTGATATGGGTGATTGGGTTGCTCATCCCTCTAGCACAGCTGCTAGAAAAATCCTTGTGATATATCAGCTGTCGGGGGAAGGTAGCCCAGAACCTCCTGGCATCAGGAAGAATAAGCCGACGGAAAGATCAGGTCTGGGGAGAGAAGCCCAGAACCATCATGCTGCAGCTTTCCCGTCAAACTTGCGCTTCCTTTTGCTTTCCCTCCTCCAGGAGGAGGATTTTGAAGGGATATGTTTCCACCCTCTCTGTATCTTTCTCTTGTGCTCACTTGTAAGCATGAAGAAGAAGCCAGAATCTGGTGCATATCTCGTCATGAAGAACAAGCTGACGGCGGCCTCCTTTCTCTTCACCTCCGACGATCGACCGACGGGCTGGAAGGCGAGCAAGATCGACCTTTGAGCCTCAACATCGCCAAGTCAGCACCCACCACCACAGTGGTCTTCTACCTCTGGCCGGTCGGAGATTCAGTTGGAACCGGACGTGAGTTCGAGGCTGCCGAGCTGGCCAAGATCCCGAGGCCTCCCTATCTGATGTAATGATGACTGTAATCTGTGTGTGTGATTTTGCATATCTCGTCATGAAGAACAAGCCGACGGAAGTATATCTCTTTTGCTTAGTTTAGATCTATGTTCCTCATCCTGGTAGTGCCTAGTGATGATGAACATAGATGGCTGCTTTGTAACCTTCTAATGTATCAATGATGACTGTAATCTCTGTGTGTGTGATTTTGCATCTCAAGAGAAATGCTTGTGTGATTATCTGTGTGCAGTACAATTTTTTGTATGATTTACCTACTCACTTGCAAGCATGAAGAAGAACAAGCCGACGGGGGCTGGCTAATCCGCGTCTCTTTTGATGTAATCTGTGTGTGTGATTTCGCATATCTTGCCCATACAAAGGTGACGCGGGTTGGTTAATCCTTGTCTCTTGTCCGTACCAAAGGCGATGTGGGTTGGCTAATCCTCGTCTCTTTTATATTAACGCCCGTTACTGAACTAAAGCAGCCTGCAACATACTTACTGAACTAAAGCAGAATATAAACAGAATATATATAGTATCTTAGGCAAAATATATTACAAAAAGGATTCAAATTCCATCACATCCTATATATTACAAAAAGGATTCAAATTCCACCAATACATCACATCCTTTATATTACAAAACGGATTCCATTTCCACCAATAAACACATCCTGCATTACAAAAAGGATTCAGCAGAAATCAGGCTTGCTTTTTCTTCCTTGATTTCTGTATATGGATTTTTTCACTATGGTCGCTTCGTAAGTATGGTGTTTTGTTAGTTCCCAAGAGTCGGGGCTTGTATGAAGTGTCAAAGGATGGAATTTTGTCAAACTGGTTGTATTCCTCCTCCTCAACAACATTTTCAACCCCAACAATCCTTGTTTTCCAGGCATAACCACAGACCAGTTCTTCTTTGCAAGGTCAGGTACATATAACACTTGCTCAACATCGTTGGCGAAGACAAACGGTTCGTTTTTGTAACCAAAGACCCGGAGATCAACACTAACATAACCATATTTGTCCTTGCTCACAGCTCTCTTCCCATCGGTGACCCATCTACACCGAAACAAGGCTACCTTCAATCCTACATAATCAAGCTCCCATATCTCCTCTATTTGACCATAATATGTGTCTGTCTTCGTGTCATCATCATCAAGACTGTCGTCGACGACAGCCCGTACACGCACACCACTATTTTGATAGACGCTCTTTTTATCCTGGGCCATGGTGTAGAACGTGTATCCATTGATATCCATTGCTTGGTATCTTGTAACAGTGAACAATGGCCTCGCTGGTAGATTCCTTATCTCGTCAGTTATTACAGCATTATTGCTGCATGTCTCGACATAATCTCGGAGCCACCTGCTGAAACCTTGCATGTGCATCTTTGCAAGCCAAGCCCTACCACGGTCAGGGTTGTCTTCACGTAGTTGTCACTTGTGCTCATTGGCAAACGGTGTAATTAGGTGCAGCTATTGTATCGCGGTGAAATGAGCCTTTTGGAAGGCATCTGGTTCTGGAGTGACTGACTTTTCCCCCAAGGTCCCAACACCTGAAAGCCTACCTTCATGCCGTGAGCGAGGCACACCAATGGGATTTTGGGGGTCCATATAACCCATGGCCCACTCAACTGCTTCGATGGTCTCGTAGCCACGAACAATGGCTCCCCCCGGAAATAACCGGTTATGTACCAATGATTTCAGGAATCCATAGAACCTCTCATATGGAAACATCCGATGAAGGTAAGATGGGCCAAGGAACCAGATTTCCCTCACGAGGTGTGCTGTTAGATGCAGCATGGGATCAAAGAATGATGGTGGGAAGGTAGCTTCAAGCAGGCATAGGGTCTCGAAATGCCTCCTCTCTAAGTCCAATAGTTTTTCCTCATCAATCACCTTCTGTTCTATTGCATTGAAGAATAAACACAAGCTCGTGACCGCGTCGCGAACCAGTTCTGTCTTGATACCTCTAATTGCAACAGGAAGAAGAGCTGTCATGAACACATGGCAATCATGAGATTTCATCAAGTTGAAATTCATTTTCATGTCCTTCATCGACACTAGCCTCTTGAAGTTTGATGAGTAGCCTGAAGGTACTTTCAAATCATGCAAAAACTGACAGAATTCTTTTCTCTCTGCCTTTGACATGGTGGTTGCAGCAACGGGAAGGTTCGTCCCCGTCTTTGTTTCCTCTGCATAGAGCTCCAGCCTAATGCCCAGTTCTTTAAGATCCTCCCTTGCATTTTTATGATCTTTTCCTTTGGACTTCTGTTGTAGCAATGTTCCACAAGTAGCTTCACACACATTCTTCTTGACGTGCATGTTGTCAATCGAATGACGCACATCCAACATCGGCCAATACTCTAGCTCCCATAGAATTGATTTCTTGTTCCACATTCCTTCTTCTTCTTCTTCTTCTTCACCATCTCATTTCTTTCATTTGCCAAGGGTTTTTTCAGTCAGTTTGGGTAACTCCTCGATAGTTTTGACGTCCTTGACTTTCAAGTGGACCAGATCTCCAGTCACATGCAACGGTGCCTCTCGATTCTCCTTTTCCCCATTAAACGGACAATCCATGGCCCGGTATGGATGTTTCTTGCCGAGGAAATGACGGTGCCCCATAAATATGTATTTCTTTGAATGTCTTAGCCATACTGCGCAAGTATCTTCCAAGCAGTGTGGGCAAGCTGCACCTTTCCTTTTACTCTGGCCAGAGAGGTTGCGATGAGCCGGGTTGTCGTTGATGGTGGTGAACAACATAGCATGCATTCTGAACTCCTCACGCTTGTACTCATCCCAAACCTCCTTCACACCAGGCTTCCACAGTATCTTCAAGTCATCAACTAGTGGCCTCAAGTAGACATCAATACGGTCGCCTGGTTGCTTTGGCCCGGAGACCAATATTGTCAGCATCATATATTTCTGTTTCTTGCATAGCCAGGGTGGAAGGTTGTACAATGACAGCATGACAGGCTAGGTGCTATGTGTTGAGCTCTGGTTACCGAATGGGTTCATGCCATCTGTGCTCATAGCAAACCGTATGCTCCTTATGTCTTCGTCAAACCACGGAAAGTGGTTATTAATGTTACCCCATTGTGCTGCGTCTGCGGGGTGCCTAAACTTGCCATCTTTCTTAAGCTCCTTTCGGCCATAGTCATGCCAACGCAAGAGTTGGGCCTCCTTTCATGTTGCGAACCATCTTCTCAGCCGAGGAATGATGCAAAAATACCATGCCACCCTCACAGGAGCCCCTCTGTTAGCCTTCTTCTTCTTGCCTCTGATCTCGCCGGGCTTGTTCTCGTAATCAGCATTATTATCATCTCCACCATCCTTTTTCCTCTTGTACTGATCATAGCCACACTTGGGGCACTTGTCAAGGTCTGCATAATCTCCATGGAACAATACACAACTGTTCTTGCATGCATGGATTTTTTCAACATCTATTCCCAGAGGACAGATTATCTTCTTCGCCTCATAGACAGACTCTGCTATTTGGTTTCCTTCAGGTAGCATGTCTCTAAGGACATCCAATAGATGTTTGAAACTTTTGTTGCTCCAACCATGATCTGCCTTAAGTTGCAGAAGTTTTAGATCACCAAAAAGGTGAGAGTACTTATGGCAATCAGGATAGAGGGGTTTCTTTGAATCTTCTATGAACTGCTTCAGCCTCGCTAATTCAGAAGGTGTGTACACTCGTTGAAACTCAACATCCCGCAACATTTGATCAACATTGTGCACACGTTGCAACACCTCACCATCATCGAAGCCCCTAACTTCTTGATCAGTGATATCCTCAGGCCTCAGCACATTTGGTGGGAATAATGGTTCATTTTCCTCAAAAACTCCACCGTCATCAAGGTCTTCATCATGGTCGGTAGCATGGTGTCGCACATCACCTTCATTTAGGCAGCCTGCTTCGAGTTCATTAAGGCCTTCCTCACCATGTTTATTCCAACATGTGTAATTTTTTTGTGAAACCACGTGTGACCAAATGATGAAAAATGATTTCCCGTTGTGCGAATTTCTTTTGGTTGAGACAATCTATACAGGGGCAAAGCATTGCCTGAACACCACGGTTTCTCATATCCGCCTCTGCTTGATTTAGAAAACCATTGACCCCGCTTAAGAAATTCTCCCAATCTTCTTGGGGCTGTCTGTACATCCAAGCCCGAGCAGCAGACGCCATCTGCATTCCATACATCAAATGAGCATAATTCATCACACAAAAAAACCGATAACACAAGAGGATTAGGACAGCTGAAGAATTTCAATAAAAGGGGGCAATTAATTTCCACCTTAACGAGGACTTTCTACGTACGAGGCGAGCGCGGCCGAGGAGGAGGATCGGAGGCGGCGTCGCGGCCGCGGTGACAGCGCGGAGGATGGCGTCGAGCCTCAGGGGGAGGGGACACGGAGGTGTCTGCTTTCGATGACGCCGCGGTCGACGTCCGCTGGCCCCTTTCGCCGTCGCGCACGCGGCCGGCCGGCCTGCTGCAACAGCGCTGACTTTCTGAGGAGAGAAATTAAGCACGATCCTCAGAGCGTGCGCAGCTGGCGGCGGCGAACGGGACAGGCCGGCGGGGACATCTGAGCACAGAGATCGAGCGAGTGACCTTCTGAGGAGAGAGAGCGAGTGTTGTTGTCGGAACGGGAGTGGCCTTCTGCGGAGAGAGAGCGAGTGGTGTCGGAAGGAGAAGATAGAGACGAGCAATAACAACATGCATCTCTGATGTGAGAAAAAAGGCGACCCTGGGTGGCAATCAAAGGAGACGAGTCCTAAGACACGAGCGTATCCAATTGGGTCGCCAGCAAAGGAGACACATCCTAACAAGCATGCGTCTCCAGTACGAAATTATCGGTAACGGACTTTATAGCCCGTTACCAATACGGCAGTGATCAGTAACAGACTTAAACAACCCATTACTGATAGGGTATTGATCGGTAACGGACTTTACAAGCCCGTTACCGATAGGTTTAACATTTGTAACGGGCTCTATTTAACGTCCGTTACAAAGAATTCATGTAACGGGCGTTTAAGAAGCCCGTTACCAGAAGTCCACATTGGTAATGGGCATTGTGGAGGCCAACCCCGGGGTCGTCCTGGCGCGCTTATGGGTAACGAGCGCCAAACAACAACCGTTACAGATGTGGGTGGATGTAATGGGCGTTAAGGGCCCGTTACAAATGCTGTGTGACCTATTTGAGGTTTTCACGTAGTGTTCTCATTGGTAAGCAACATGCAATGGTTTAGCACCCCAAAACAAGTAAATTAAGCACATATTACATGGGAGCACATTTTCCAAGCAATTTACATTTCATTTTCAGATTCATATTTGGTACATGAAATGTCTTTGCGACAAAAAGGAACTTATGCCCCTCCACAAGATAAAGCATGGGGGCTAAACAGTCATGATGACAAATGAGCCTTTGGCCCCATATACTCAAAATAAGCTATCCAAGCATAAATTAAGCATAGAAAAGCCACTAAAACATGTCATGATCATATAAAGGCATTACTCACAAGAGAGCATACATGTGACATTTTTCAAAAACATAGCTATCAACCATGGATATAAATCAAGATCATCAAGAGCTAAGCCACACTAAGCCATATCATACCAAACTAGCTCACAAGATCATATATAGCACATCATGGTGAACAATGTATATAGGAGAAGCTTTTCCTACAAAATGCATATGATACAAAATGCATGCAACCTAAGATACAAATGTAAGGAATCGTATGCTCGTAGCCTAAGAGGGGGAGGGGGTGAATTAGGCTTCTTAAAAACCTTAACCTATGGTTTCACTACTTTTGCAAAAAGTAAAACTAGAACATACTATCTAGATGTGCAACTAAGGTTGTTCTAGTGTGAAACTCCCATCCCAAAACAAGGTTTGCAACCTATAGCCAATCCTAGCATGATACAACTCTAGGAAAGTAAAGGCAAGCAAAGATTGCAAGAGAGTAAATGCGGAAACGTAAAGAGGGATGAGAGGAAGCAAACTCTTGACACGCAATTTATCCCGTGGTATCGGTAGGCACTAAGCCACCCCTAGTCCACATTGTTGAAGCACTCACACAAGAGTATTGCTTCCCGGTCACCAAGTCTCTCCCAAGAGCACCACTTGACTCGCCACAAAGGCTAGCCACTTAGGCACTCGCCAAGCTCCCTTGGTCACCTTGATGCTGCCTCCACTAAGGAGCTTCTCCACTTAGGAAGGGGTCTCCACGTCCCCCGCACAAAGTGTCCTCGCCGCTCCACACCAAGCCGGAGGGTCGAAAACGATTGCCGGTGAGCCACTTAGGCCCCAAGGCTTCCGGCGGACCTTGTGCACCTTGATTCACTCAAGAATCACCTCACAAGGTAGGCACAACCTTGCACTCACTCAGCTCTAAGCTAAGCCTAGCACTAAGCACATACACTAAGCATATGCAAGTCTATGGATGAGCAATTAAGCACTTGGATGGATTGGATATGATCTTTTAGGTGTCTTGCACTCCTCTGCACTTCCACACAATTCAGCAACCTCAAATGAGTGAGTGGAGAGGGTATAAATAGCCCAAGGCACTCAAAGAGCCGTTAGCTAACGGCCACTGAAAAAAGTAAGCGTCGGATGAACCGATGCTATCCTTTCCAGGGTGTCGGTTCATCCGGTGCCCCTCCCACGTCACTTAGCCATTGAGGTTCTCTGACAGAACTACTCCGACGCTATGCTCTGACGCACCGTCGGATCATCCGGTGCTGAAGACCCCGCGGCCAAATCCTTACTGTTAGCTTCCACGTGACCATCGGATGAACCGCTGCAGACCCGTCAGTTCATCCGGTGCTACTGCGTTGATCTTGGCGCGTCTCTGTCTTGTTTAAACTCGACCACCGGATAGACCAACAGTTCCATCCAATGGACCGTCGGTTCATCCGACACTGCTGTCTTCGCAGCTTCTCTTCTCCAATTCATCCGACGCAACTAGGAAAGGGACCGTCAGTTCATCCGACGATATCAAGTTAACTCCAGTCGTTGCGCGGTGTACCAAGTACTCTGACACTATGTACCGATGGTACCGTCATTTCATCCGACGGTGTCTTTTTCCTTCCTTTTCTTCGCGTCTTCAACTTGGATCTTTGCTTCAACTTAACATACTTAACATGCCATCACTTATAGCCCCAAAATATATACTAAGTCCTCATAGTGCATGGTATCACTTAACATACTTAACATACTTAACATACTTAACATACTTAACATACTTAACATGCGATCACTTATGGCCCCAAAACATACTTAACATGCCATCACCTATGAGTAACTTAACATGTGCATGGTATGTTAACTTGGGCATGGTATGTTAACTTGGTAATATCCATGGGACCTAAGAATGCCTACAAGGACATGCTAGACAATGTGGTTAGTCCCATTGCTTGTGTTAGCATGAATCACCAAAATCAACTCAAACAAATGGCAAATGGGGCCATGTTCGCTACAATCTCCCCCTTTTTGGTGATTTATGACAACACAAGCAAAGCAAGCATAAATTTGCAAAAATTGACAAAATTAGAACCACTTACACTTGCTTGGATGCTTACCATCATCCAAACTCCCCCTAGATCAAACTTCCCCCTTTTTGATCTTCTCTTCCTATGTTCACACATAGCTTGCCTCTTCCCACTTTGGAAACACTAGCTTGCTTTGGTCCCACATTCTCCCCCTTTGGAATAAAATCTCCAAAAAGATCCCAAAGCAAAAGGTCTCCAAGGAAATTTAGCAAGTCCTAGCAAACATAGCTCAAAGAGAAATGTTAAATACAAGGGAGAAAGCCGCATGAACCATGATCCATATGTATGATATCAATGAAGATACCACATGTGCGAACAACTAAGGTGGATCACAAGCTCACGAGACTAGCATGATACAAACTAAGCTCCCCCTAAGTGTGTGCACAACATGATAGTGTGAAAATCAAGTGCACAACTACAAACACTTGTAAGACAAGGAAGCTTAGAGCATATCATGCAAGGAGGTAGCTTAAAGGACAAGAGATAAGATAAATGGGTTCTTGTTACATTACCACTTGTAGATATCACTTGTAGTCTTTTGATCATTACATACCTCCGGGGGATTTGTTCCTCTCTACCTTGTTGGCACCACATTGAGATGAGTCACTTGAAAATGATATCACTAGAAGGTGACACCACTTGACAGAAGCTTGCATAGAAGACACTTAGGGTACCACAAGGATTAGGAATGTATGAGTACATTGCCTTTGAACTTATATATAGACATAAGCTCGCAAGGACATGACTCAATAGCATGAAGCTCATATTGCTATGTTCACTCTTTTAGAGTTGTTAGATCACATTGAGAGTGAAATAGCATTCTCTTAGAATGAAGTACCACACCGGAACGCGTCGCCAAGGGACTACATAAGATAAGCTTGAAACAATGTTAGTCCCATAACCAAACCATAGGATGAGTTCCCCCTAAATGTGTGCATTTAGTGTTTGAATCACCAACCAAAAGTATGCACATTGTTTGTGACAACAAAAGGGAAGCTAACCCTATAGCTTGCTCATGATGCAAAACGATATGAATGAAAACATGCACCATGAAAGAATAAGTGTAGCTTTCATACACACTAATCAAACCATGTAGGTTGCTCATGGGTTAGCACATGACACAAGCAACCTACCATATGTAAACAACTAGGTATAGCAACAAATGCAAACCTAGACAAGGCAATGGAGCTACAATGATACATGAGATGGGTTCTAATTTCCATTACCTCAACCGGGGAACTTGGGCAACACATGTTCAACTTGCAAGCTTAACTTCTAGGCTTGAATCTTCTCTTCTCTTGTTTGTGCCAAGCCTCCCAAGTCCCCGAGGCTTATGGCCTTCAAGTGGCCTTAGGAACCCACACCATTTGAGGCCCCTTCATGTTGATGATGACTTCCTTGGGCACCCAAATGGGTTGGTTCGTACCCCGCTCCTCCTTCATCTTCCCAACCTTGTGTGCAACCATCTTGCCATTAGCCTTCTTCTTGATGACATAGGTATTGCTCTTGGTCTTGTTCTTGCGGTTGGGCTTGGTGTAGATGAGGGAGCTCTTGATGGTGGGGTTCATCTTCTTCTTCTCGCCCTTGTCCATCTTCTTGACAAATTTAGGGCATTTGTAGAACTTGTGCCCTTCTTCATGACACTTGTAGGAAGTCATGGTTGCACCCTTCTCAAGCTTCTTCACCATGGGATCATGGTTATCTTGAGAAGGTTGGACTTTGCTCCTCATGTCTTGAGAGATGTCCACTTGTTCCTCATTATTCTTGCCCTTGCCCATCAAGCTTGCCAACCTCTCTCAGAGCCATTTCACTTCTTGCTTGAGCTCATCATTTTTCTTGCCTAAGAGACAATCACATGTTTCTACAACAACATTCTCATTGCAATATGGTGAGCAAGATTCATCAATTAAATCAATGCAAGAAGTTGAAGCATCTACCTTGGAGATAGGAATTGCACAAGGGATAGATGCTTCATGAAGCTCAAAGGAATTACTTGTTTTAGTCTCATTGGTCTCAAGCTTAGATTTTAGCTCATCACACTCCTTGCTAAGCAATTTGAATTTGCACAACAAATGTTCATAATTTGTAGCAAGGGTTGCACTAATATCATTGAGAGCATTGAGTTTTTTAATTTCATTAGCTTGTTTCTGAAGCATTCCTTTTTGCTTATGGACTTGCTCAACAAGATCATAGAGAGAGGTGGTGTCGGATTCATCATCACTTACATTGCTCTCCATACCTTTGGCCATAAGGCACATGTGTGGTGATGATGAAGGACCTTGCATGAAGCGGGTGGTGAAGTTCTTTCTTGATTCATCACTTGAGCTAGAAGAACTTGATTCTCCACCACTTGTCCACTCACGGACAACGACATTTGCTTCTTGCTTTGGTCTCCTCTCCTTGACCACCTTCTTCTTGGGCTTGTGCTCGATCTTGGTGAACTTGATGTGTTGATGATGACGCCCTTCTCTCAAGTGGATGTTGTAGCCGTACATGTTGATTTTCTTCACATACTTGAAGACCTTCTTCACATACATGGCCACCATGGATTCGACCTCTTCATCACTTGAGGAGTCTTCATCGTCACCATCATCACCATCATCTTCGCTCGAGCTTCCATGAGTAGCCATCCTACTCATCACCTTCTCTTGTTGGATTGAGAGGGCATGGCTTGTGGTTGGAGAAGATGGTTCTTGGGGCTTTTCTTGGGGCGCCTTCTTGGACTTGGGCATGATTTGAAGCTCATGTGCCATGATCTTGCTCAAGATATGAGATGGCTTCAATTCTTCAAGCTTCTTCTCATAGATGATGGCTTTGACCAAGTCATAATCGGGCTTTCGAAGACTTTGTAGGATCTTGCGATTGATGTTCAAGTCTGTGATGTTCTTCACACCTAAAGAATTGATCTCATTGATAAGAACATTTAGGCATGAGTACATTGATTCAGCATTTTCATTAGCAAGTTGCTTAAAGCTATTGAATTCCTCAAGGAGACAACCGTAGCGTTCATTAGCAACTTCTTTTGAACCCTCATTTTGCTCCTTGATGGTTTTCCATAGCTCATGAGCATTTTCACAACTAAAAACTCTATTGAAAACGCCTACATCTAGTGAGGACAAAATGATACTCTTAGCAATCACATCAAATTGCTTTTCCTTCTTAGTACCATTTTTCATGCCCTCATCGGTGACTCTCCAAACATCAAGGTCCTTTGCTTGGAGATAGGCCTCCATCAGAACCTTCCACCGAGGATAGCCCGTGCCATCGAAATGTGGAGCCAAACCTAAGGTATCCACCCCTATCATACCTCTATAGAGCAACTCAATAGGCGGTGAAGCCAAACCGTTCCAATGAGCCAGTTTTCACAATTTACCAATCGAATTGGCTTTTCCTTGTGAAGGAAGTCAGTCCCGGCTTTGATACCACTTGTAAGGAATCGTATGCTCGTAGCCTAAGAGGGGGAGGGGGTGAATTAGGCTTCTTAAAATGCTTAACCTATGGTTTCACTACTTTTGCATAAAGTAAAACTAGAACATACTATCTAGATGTGCAACTAAGGTTGTTCTAGTGTGAAACTCCCATCCCAAAACAAGGTTTGCAACCTATAGCCAATCCTAGCATGATACTACTCTAGGAAAGTAAAGGCAAGCAAAGATTGCAAGAGAGTAAATGCGGAAACGTAAAGAGGGATGAGAGGAAGCAAACTCTTGACATGCGATTTATCCCGTGGTATCGGTAGGCACTAAGCCACCCCTAGTCCACGTTGTTGAAGCACTCACACAAGAGTATTGCTTCCCGGTCACCAAGTCTCTCCCAAGAGCACCACTTGTCTCGCCACAAAGGCTAGCCACTTAGGCACTCGCCAAGCTGCCTTGGTCACCTTGATGCCGCCTCCACTAAGGAGCTTCTCCACTTAGGAAGAGGGTCTCCATGTCCCCCGCACAAAGTGTCCTCGCCACTCCACACCAAGCCGGAGGGTCGACGACGATTGCCGGTGAGCCACTTAGGCCCCAAGGCTTCCGACGGACCTTGTACACCCTGATTCACTCAAGAATCACCTCACAAGGTTGGCACAACCTTGCACTCACTCAGCTCTAAGCTAAGCCTAGCACTAAGCACATACACTAAGCATATGCAAGTCTATGGATGAGCAATTAAGCACTTGGATGGATTGGATATGATCTTCTAGCTGTCTTGCACTCCTCTGCACTTCTACACAATCCAGCATCCTCAAATGAGTGAGTGGAGAGGGTATAAATAGCCCAAGGCACTCAAAGAGCCGTTGGCTAACGGCCACTAAAAAAAGTAAGTGTTGGATGAACCGATGCGATCCTTTTCAAGGTGTCGGTTCATCCGGTGCCCCTCCCACGTCACTTAGCCGTTGAGGTTCTCTGACAGAACTACTCCGACGCACCGTTGGATCATCCGGTGCTGAAGACCCCTCGCCAGATCCTTACTGTTAGCTTCCACGTGACCATCGGATGAACCGCTGTAGACCCGTCGGTTCATCCAGTGCTACTGCGTTGATCTTGGTGCGTCTCTGTCTTGTTTAAACTCGACCACCGGATAGACCGACGGTTCCTTCCAATAGACCGTCGGTTCATCCGACGCTGCTGTCTTCGCTGCTTCTCTTTTCCAATTCTTCCGACGCAACTAGGAAAGGGACCGTCGGTTCATCCGACGGTATCAAGTTAACTCCAGTCGTTGCGCGGTGTACCAAGTACTCCGACGCTATGCACCGATGGTACCGTCGGTTCATCCGACGGTGTCTTTTTCCTTCCTTTTCTTCGCGTCTTCAACTTGGATCTTTGCTTCAACTTAACATACTTAACATGCCATCACTTATAGCCCCAAAATATATACTAAGTCCTCATTTTTGCTATGAGTAACTTAACATGTGCATGGTATGTTAACTTGGGCATGGTATGTTAACTTGGTAATATCCATGGGACCTAAGAATGCCTACAAGGACATGCTAGACAATGTGGTTAGTCCCATTGCTTGTGTTAGCATGAATCACCAAAATCAACTCCAACAAATGGAAAATGGGGCCATGTTCGCTACAACAAAGATGCCTATACATCATGTTACAAATGCAATGCAAAATGCACAAAAGAAACTATACATATGCTACACAAGGAGCTCCCACACCAACTCAAGAGACCAAACACACACCAAGTTCTCCCCGCAAACGAGTGAAGGTTGCTTGATCTAGGGGCTTGGTGAAAATATCAGCTAGTTGGTTTTGTGTGGGTACATGGATCAAAGCGATTTTCCCTTTCTCGACATTGTCCCTCAGAAAATGGTATCTCACTTCTATATGCTTGGTTTTGGAATGTGGCACTGGATTCTTAGCAACACTAATGGCTCTCGTGCTATCACAAAGAAGTGGAATCTGGGTATTGTCAGAGGTTTAGATCTAGACAGCTTTCTGTGAAGTCATCTTGGAGAAGTCGAAGTCCATCTTTCTCAGTGTTTCTGTGAAGATGATGTTCAAACTGCTGCCCCCGTCAATGAAGGTCTTGGGCAGGAACGCACCATCCACTATGGGGTTGACGACCAGCGGGTAGGTCCTGGGGTCTGGTATGTGCACCCAATGGTCTTTCCTGGAGAAAGTAATGGGGTACTCCGACCAACGCAGGGGTTGTGGAGTTTCAGTATTGACTTGGCTGATCTCCCTTGCGTTTGATCGCTGCTGTTTGTTGCTTTTAGCTGCTTGACGGCCGCCGACGATGAAGTTGATTTGTCGGTTGGCGTTCTGGAATGCACCGTTGGGATTGCCTGTTTTTGGTGGAGGTGGAGGAGAAGGCTCCTAACGATGATTGTCGTTGCGGTCGCGATCATCTTGTTGACGTCGATCATCATGCTGACGGCGATCATCACGCCGGTTGTCGCGGCGTTCATCGTTACGGTGGTCGTCACGACGATCATCACGGTGGTAGTCGTCATGACGGTCATCACGTCGGTCATCGCGGTGATAGTCACGGCAATAGTCACGGCGATCCCTGTCGTCGTTGCGACAGTAAGGTCGCCGGTCACGATAATCTCGTCGATCAGGTCGACGATTACAGTTGTCGTAGCGGCGGCCGCTGTTCTGGTCGTCATTGTTGCTGCTCTTGGTCTTCTTAGGCTCTGGAGGTACTCCCAGTGCGCGCTTTAGCTGCTCGCACTCCCTCATGGTATGCTTGGCATCGCGGTGGAACTGGCACTGGTCGTCCATGACCATGTTGAAGTCACCTTCAAGGAAGGTGGATGGTCTGGGTGGATCGGTAGCGTAAACCTCGCCAGATCGCTTGCACGACCTGCCTCCACCGTCGTTATGGTCATCTCCTTTGAAGTCGTGCACCACCGCATCTTGAGTATCGACAAGCTTGTCAACGTAGGCCATGAGGTCGGCGATGGTGTGGGCATCAGCTTCCTGAATCTTCTCGAAGAGCTTGAGGTTGGTTACCCCCTTCTTGTAGCAGGCTATGACGTCTTCGTCCTTGACTCCTGCAAGAGTGTTGCGATTCTCGAAGTAGCGGTTGGTGTACTCACGGAGAGTCTCGTCATGCCTCATCCGCACTCTGGCGAGATGGTGAGTGTTGCCGGGGCGATTGTAGGTCGCTTGATAGTTGGTCGTGAAGAGCCGCGACAAGGTCGCCCATGAGGTAATGCACTCTGCGGGAAGGTTGTCGAGCCACAGGAGTGGTGCTTTGCCCATCACGAGAGGAAAGTATCCTGCCATGTGATCTTCATTGCCTCCAGAAGCTTGAGCCGCGATGCTGTACATCTTGAGCCAAATACTCGGGTCAGAACGACCGTCGTATTTTTCGATGGCTGGCTTGAAGTCCTTGGGGTATCTGATCGTCCTGAGACGTCGCGAGAACGCCGGGAAGTTGTTGATTGCTCCAGGACTAGCTGACGGGGCGTAAGCCATCGGGATGACGTAGAGGTCGTCGGGAGGACCATTGTCCTGGTCGTACTGGGCATGTCGCAGGAGCTCTTGATCGTGCATTTGCCGAAGTTCCGTGGCTTGGATCGGGTGATTGGCGTCAAGGGGATCAGGGACCCCGTGGTCGCGGTTGTAGTTAGCACGTCATGCTATCTCCACTTCGTCTCGTATGCGGTGACATTGACTGCTCTGAGCATGGTTGGCTTGTACTGGAGGAGGTTGAGCTCCTGCGTTCTGTCTTGCGTTGCCGGCAACATTCTGCTGTTGGGCGCCAACAGCATTGGCAGTGTTGTTTTGAGCATTACCAGGAGCGTTACCATCGGCATTGGCAGCTGGATTGGCTGCTGGGTTAGTAGCGACGTTAGCAGCAGGGTTGACCGGCTGTACGACTTCATTCTGGCCTCCTTCCTCTTTAGCCACGGGCGGAAGGGGGCCATTGGGGGGGTCCTGCGAGGGCATTTGACGCGCTCACAGACCTTGATCATGTCGGAGAGCATATCTTCGACGCGATCGAGCCCCGCAATCAGGTCGCTAGGAGTGGGTGGGCGGGTTTTCTCCAGCAGATCGGATCCGACCTGCTAGTTGGAGGTGACCGCAGCGCTCTCAATGACGTGGCATACGGCTGGAACTGTGGATCCCGCCGGCATAGAGCCGAAGCAGATGTCGATGGGATTGACCAGGATGTCCGCCATGCTCTCCGGGAAGATGACGTCGCTTGACGAAGCCATCGAGTTGCACGAAGAACCCTGGATTCCTCCCCTACCTGGCGCGCCAACTGTCGGAGGTTTAGATCTAGACAGCCCACAGGGGGGTTAACCCCAGTGGTTTAGTTGTTCGACGAGGTGGAATCTAAGGCTAAGAACTCGAAGGTTGCGCACGAGCACACGGAACACTGAGAACACGGCGTGTTTATACTGGTTCAGGCCTCCAGAGAGTAAAACCCTACGTCCAGTTGTTGGTGTAGATTGCTTGAGGATTGCATGATCGTACAAGGGGTCGCCCTGTCCGCCTTATATTGGCCAGCGGACAAGGTCGGTTCCCAGATTCCTGGTCGGTTACGACCAAGAGACCTAAGTGTAGTTGATTACAACACTTGCCATATCCGTCGATCTGTTTGGTCGGAATCCACCGTTGTCTTGTCTTGCACGTCAAGTCTTGAAGTCATTCTGGATAAGGTCATCTAGAATCTTCTGGAAGGTCTTTAGGAGGTTGTGCGGGCCACCAACTAGGTCGGTTGGGCCCACTGTCAAGTCGGCGAGTCTTCTGGTAGGCCGGACCCACTTGTCGGGGACGGCCGTGAGCCTGGTCTGTGGGGACCCAGGGGTACCCATGTCTCACAGGTATACTCCTCACCAAAGTGACTCATGGTGTATGTGATCCAAAGGAGCTGAGAGCAACAACTAGCTGCGGCAACGTATTCGGCTTCGGTTGTACATTGAGCAACACTCGATTGTTTGTGGGAAGACCAAGACAGCAAAGAAGAACCCAAGAACTGGCAAGTCCCAAAAGTGGACTTCCTATCCAACCGACACCCAGCAAAATCCGCGTCTGAAAAACCGTGAAGCTCCAAAGAAGAAGACGCGAAGTACCAAACGCCGAAGTCGGGAGTGTATCGCAAATATCTGAAGATGCGCTTGACTGCTTGCCGATGCGAAGTCCTTTGAGACACTTGAAAATGAGCGCACAGACATACCGAGAATTGGATGTCCGGCATCGTCACCGTCAGGTACAGGAGGGAGCAGATCATGCTTCGGTACTCCTTCTGGTCCACATGTTCACCGTCCTCGTCCGCATCAAGAGCTGTACTCGTACTCATCGGTGTCGTCATGGCCTTGGAGTCCTCCATCTTGAACTTCCTCACAATGTCCTTGGTGTACTTGGCTTAGTGTACAAACGTTCCTTCCTTTGATTGCTTGATCTGGAGCCCGAGGAAGAACTGCAACTCACCCATCATGCTCATCTCGAATTCCCTGCTCATGTCTTCTGCAAACCTTGCAACCAAAGAGTTAGACGAGCCACCAAAGACAATATCATCCAAGTACAACTGCACAATTAGGATCTCTTTGCCCTACCTGAGGAGAAACAAGGTCTGATCTACCTTCCCCATCTCAAATCCTCTCTCAAACAGGAACCCTCTCTACCTACCATACCAAGCTCTAGGTGCCTACTTCAGCCCATACAGCGCCTTCCTCAACTTGTACACCCTGTGGGGGTACTTCTCACTCTCAAACCCCGGTGGTTGCCTCACGAACACTTCTTCCTCCAAAACACCGTTCAGGAAAGCACTCTTCACGTCCATTTGGTACAATTTGAACCCTTTAGCCACGGAAAAGGCTAGAAGGATCCTAATCGCCTCCAAACGGGCTACGGGAGAAAAGGTCTCCTCGTAGTCTATCCCCTCTTTTGTGTGTACCCCTGAGCAACAAGCCTCGACTTGTTTCTCACTACTTCACCTTTCTCTCCCTCTTTATTTTTCCACACCTATTTTGTCCCAATTGGCTTACACTCTGGTGGAGGCTCCACTAACTCCCAAAGTTGGTTCCTCTCAAAATTCTCCAACTCCTCATGCATAGGATTGACCCAATTGTGATCAGATAGCGCATGTCCAATGTCTTGGGGCTCAAAAGTAGCAACAAAAGCACCATGGGCAAAGTGAGAGTCATTTCGAAACCTCGACCGTGTAGTGCGTTCGTTGATGTTCCCGATGATCGTTGAAGCTGGATGGTCTACTTGTACTTGCCGGGGAGCTTCTCGCCTCGAAGCCACCTCCCCCTTAGCTGGAGCTTCCTTTCGATCTCGGCACGTCGTCATAGGTGTGGGAGAAGGCCCGTCCTCGATCGTAGTCGAAGTAGTATGTAGATGCTCAGCCGCGGGTGCCACACCACCATCTTCCTCATCTCCTTGCTGCTCCACCTCATCCTCGAAAATCTTCTCGCCAAGTTCCTCGTCACCTGCACACTGAAAAACAAGCGAACTACGTGGCTGTGTCTCGTCGAAGGTAACCTCGCAAGTCTCCACAATTTTGTTAGTTTCAAGATTGAGCAGTCGAAAGGCTCTAGAATGAGACGCGTAACCAAAGAAATTGCCATCGACAGACCTAGCCTCGAACTTGTCCAACTTCTTTCCTTTCTTAAGAATGAAGCATTTGCAGCCAAAGATATGAAAGTGACTCACCTTGGGGCTTCTACCGTGCATCAACTCGTAGCAAGTTCTCTTCTTATGGACCCTGAGGTAAATCCTGTTCGACACGTAGCACGTGGTATTGACCGCCTCAGCCCAGAACCTTCTCGGAGTCCTATGCTCATCGAGCATCGTCCAAGCCATCTCACACTAGGTTCTGTTTTTCCTTTCCACCACGCCGTTCTAGGGAGGTGTATACAGACTGGAGAACTGGTGTTTAAGACCCAAGTCATGGCAAAAGGTTTCGAAGCGAGAGTTTTTAAATTTCGAGCCATTGTCACTGCGGATCACTCGTATGGCATCTCCGTGCCTCTCGTTCTTCAACCTCAAGACAAGATCTCGAACAAAACCAAACGTCTCCCCTTTCTCCTCAAAAAAGAAAACCCAAGCATACCGAGAGTAGTCGTCCACCACAACCAGGACGTACCACTTCCCACCCACAGATCGCACACGAGCTGGGCCAACATGGTCCATATGGAGCAGGTCGCATGGACGCTCCGTCATCACATCGGTGAGGGGTGGATGGGAAGCAGCTACCACCTTAGCATGCTTGCACGGTGCACACACCAAATCCTTTTCAAACCTCAAGCGGGGCAATCTTCAGACCAAGTTGAGTCCACTCAAGCGTGACAACAAGTCAAAACTCAAGTGACCCAACCTCCTATGCCACTTCCACAACTCACCCGAAGAACTAGCCACAAAACACCTCGAAATACCCGAACTCTGAGAGAAATCCGCTCGAAATATTTGACCCTCGGGAATGACCACACAAACAAGGTCACCTCGAGCATCAAGTATCCGAGAACCACCAGACTTAAACAACACCTCAAAACCTTCCTCAAGAAGCTGGGAAACAGAGAGCAAATTAAAACCCAACGACTTGACCAAGGCAACACGCTTCAGCACCACTTTGTCACTTCCCTCACTTCACCTTCCGCAAGCACACGCCCTCGCCCATTCTCCCCAAAGGTGATGTATGTCCTGTACACCACCTGGGTGAGGCTGGAGAACCACCCCCGATCTCTGGTAAGGTGTCTCGAGCAACCGGAGTCGATCAACCAAACGTTCCCCAAGCCTCCCACATGAAATTCAAAAGCGAGCACGTGAATGAGCAAATGACTCAATACTGGGGTTAGTACCAAAAGAGTAAAACCAGTGCTGAGCCATTTGCTCCAAAGTGGGGTTAGCACAATCCATCCTAGCATTCCTACCAAAGTGTGCATCAAACCTACCACGAGTACCAAACCTCAGACCCATCCTACCATCTTGTAACACCCTAATTTTTCCATCACTAAAATAATATAAGCAACATGGTGTTTTAGTTTTTGTTTTCTAAGGAAATAATAATTTATCAATTAAATTTGGCTTTAAAATATTTAAATATCACTTTTGAATAATTTTAGAAGCAATAAGTGCTTGTGCATCATATTTTGCTTGCATGGTGTTTTGTGTGTTGGTGTGAAGTTTTAAAAGTTTTTAAAATGTTTTGAAAATTTTGAAAAAGGTTTGTAGTGTTTAAAGTTTGAAAAGATTTTAAGTTTTGAAAAGGGTTTGAAAGAAAAAGGTTTTGAAAAAAAAACCCTCAACCCATCCCCTCTCCCTTTTCGGCCCGAGGCCTGCTCTCCTCTCTCTCACCGCCGGCCTGCTCTCTCCCGCCGGCCCATCCTTCCTTCCGGCCCAGTTTCCCAGCGCAGCCCAACTGCCCCTCCTCTCTCTTGCAGCCGCTGACACCCCGGGCCCGCCTGTCATCTTCCCCTTCCACCTCCCGCCGCCTCCTCTACATCTCAACCGCGCACCGCCACCGGCCGTTTCTCCTCGCCCCTCGGCTTCTCCCTCCTTCAATCCTGGTCATCAAGGGAGTAATGAAGCACCGACCTCCTCTCCCTCCTTAACTCCCACCCGTTACCCCTAATCAAGCCGTTTCCCCCTCCTCTGCCTCGCATCAAAGCCGCGGTCGCCGGCCGTTACCGCGCCTCTCCCCTGCCCCCTTCACCTTCAAGCCGTCAATCAAGAGGCATTAGTGCTCGGCATTCACTCACCCGCCATCAATCCCCTCAGTTTCACCCTAATCAAGGGCGCCCCCTTGATTGAAATCCACCCGCCGGCCGCCATGGCCATTGATGGCCTTAGCTCTCCCGGCCGTCGCTCCCCCTCCCTCTCTACTGTATATAAACCAAGCTCGACCCTCTGCCTCGCCCTTTCCCTCTCCCGAGCCCCTCATCTCTCTCCACCCTCACGCGCGCGCCGCCGCCTTGAAATCCTCTGCCTCCGAACCATTGCCGGCCGCCCGGGAGCCTCATCGCCGGTGAAGCACTCCCTCGGGGCCTCCTCGTCCTCTTTCGTCGCGTGCGCCGCCCACACGAGGACCCGGCGCCCCGGAGCCTCTCCTTCCCCGCCGAACCAGGCCGCCCCCGGAAGCCCGGAAGGTCCCCTGTTTTCTTCCCGCCGGCGCCACAGTTGTCGATCTCCCTCACCCGGCTCTCCCTTCGTAAGATGCACAGGTGCTCTGAGGAGAACATCCCGGCGCCCAGAAGCAACAACCCAAGGCCGGAGCGTCTTCCTCCGCGTGCGCCCGGCATCCCGTCTGCCCCTCATCGGCGCACGTCCTCTCCGGTGCCCCTCTGTCGCCCACGACCCTCCGGTGAGCTCCGCGCCATCCTTCTCTTCCTTCTGGTCCAAACCGCGCTCGAAACGGAGCCTTGTAGCTCGAGAACGCCTTCTCCGGCGATGCTCCGGCGAGCTTCCCGCTCGGCGCCGCCGCAAGCCGGCCGTGCGCTGCCGCCTTTCGCTTGCAGGCCACCAGGACCACCCGATCTAAGATCGATGGCCCAGATCGCGTACCCTTTCGCGTGTGTAACCGGTCCACCGTGGACCCATAGACCAGGTCCACCGCTGGTCCACGGCCGCGCCAGCCGCCCGATCCGCGATGGACGGCGCAGATCGTCCCCGGCCGCGAGTCAAACTGACCGCGTACTGGTCAACCCGAGCTGACCGTGGCGGTTTTGCTAAAGAGCCCTTATATTTCCTTTGTTTCACAACCGTGACCTTCCACCCTTAAAGAACATCACAGATAGGTCCTGTTTTTATCGTCCAAACCCCTGAGCTTCTCTGTTTTTACCGCCTGCAGCCCTTAGCCGTCCTTTTTACACCTTAGACCCTCGGTTCTTAAGTCTGTTTATGTTTTAGCCCCTGGTTTCTTGCAGTTAGGTCCCTGGTAGCCCTGTTTCTTCACAGAAAAGCCCCTGAATATTGTTTTAGCCATATCTTTTCCGTCTTTTATCCGTTTTAAGCGTTCTTGGTGTCCACGCGACCGTCTTTTCAAGCCCGTCAGTTTTAGAACCTTGTTTTGGCTGTATCTTTTGCGTTTTAGCTCTGTTTCCACCGTTTCAAGTTGCGTTAGGTTCATATCAACTCAAACTACGTGATAGGACCAATGTTGAACATATTCTTTGTTTTATAATTTATTTAAATATTAAATATGATTAAATCCTTATATACATATGCTTTTCTAATTAAAATCTAATTAGAGTTCAACATGTGTTTTCATAAGAAAGTTAATATGATTAATACTAGTTAAATATTTCTTATAATTAAAAGCTAATTAGATGTATACCTTGGTTTTCATAATCAAACTTAAATTGACTAATGATTATGCAATTTGCTTTATAATAAAAAGAAACATAGGTCTATCCCGAGTTTTTTAATTAATTGTTAATTTGATTAATATGAACATAAATGTGTTTTTAAGTTATAATTTGGTTAGTTCAACTCGAAATATAAAGATATACGTTTAGATGCTTTTACATGCTTCTTTTAAATTAAATGTTTAATTTGCATAAATAATACTTGAATATTTATAAATAAAATTGGACTAAGTTTACATCGGCTTTTAAACATAAAATAACTTGCCTAATTATAAATAGGGTATTTCTTTGAAATAACCTATGCACATCTTTACTTAATTAAAAGATATCTAGCACATAGCTAGCTCTTGTATGTGATCATCCAAATCTCCCGATAGTTCCTAGTGCTTTTGTGTTCGCGTTCCTAGAGCCAAACATTGTTCTTTCTTTAAAGCTTTTCATGCTTGGTGTATTGTTTTGTTTATTGTATGCTTTCTTGTGTGCTCGTAGACATCGTGCCAGTTTCAAGTGAGCAGCCAGTTGAAGTGGATCAAGAGCAAGTTTTTGAAGAAGAACCCCAGTGTTTAAGCAAGGAAGGCAAGTGGACTTCTCCCCCTGCATAATCTATTTTTGTCCCACACAACTTGCATGATAACTAAGTTTACATTTAATGTTGTATTGCATAAATTTGATGGGAAATCACCTTTTTAAGGACATGACTAGAATTTTATCCCTATTACCTTGGACAACCCTTTTAAATAAATGTTTTGGGTAGAAATGCTTAGTTGCTATAACTTGGGATGGTTAAAATGAATCTTTTACAATATGATGAATGCCGATCATGATATCTTTGGTGATATATATATATGTGTGTGTGCTTATGGTTAATAACAAGATCATATGGTTTAATCGGAACATGGAGAACCACCCAGGAAAACAGTGCAACCACAGTCCATATGGCTCTGGCTTAGCCAATTAATTAGGTGTGTGATTGTACTGGTGACCTTATCCGAAAGGAACACAGGGGGCTCGGGGTTGCAGGGGTATAGCCCGGTCCTCTTGGCCGCAGCCTTTGCTAAGGTGCTGTCCACTAGGGAGGGTTATGGTCCGCCCTGAGCTGTAACTGTCGTGGGTTGTTGGTGCTTTTGCATATCTTTGTAAAGGCTTCGTAGCGTCCCTATTCAATCACACCTCGGAAGTGTGGTATTGTGCCTGATCAGCACATGCGTGGTTGGGTTCAAAGTTCTTCGGAACTTTTACGCGAGCTGTGGTGAAAGTGTACAACCTCTGCAGAGTTAAAACTGATCGATCAGCTGTGCTCACGGTCAAGAGCGGCCTGGACCCTCACATGATAATCAAACTTAAAGATTGAATTAAATCGTGGTTCTTGTGGTTTTGAGATGAGATGCTTTCCTAAATGCTTAAGTGGGTTGGTATAAACTTACACCTAGTAAATAGGTGCTTGCTAATAAAATTTGACAAACATTAAAATGCTAACCGCTGTAAACCTTAGCCTATCCTTGATAGCCTTGCATCTTCCCCCACTTGCTGAGCTCCAACCATAAGTGTGCTCACCCTTGCTTACCCGCTGTTCAGAGGAGAAAACTGGAGAAGAGTACTTCAGCGACTACGATGAGTTCTGAGGCTTGCGTGCCCCCAGTCATGTGCCTGTGGAAGCTGAAGACGGAGTTGCTTCGTCTAGTTATCGTTTGTTCGTTGTAAAGACCTTCGATTCTAACGTCTGAGTGTAATAAAGAGATAATGTAATGGTTTAACTCTTGTACGTTTCTATTGCTGTTTTCTGATATTTCACTCATGACGTCTATCATATGTGTGTAAACTTGATCCTGGCGCACATATGAGATGCATTTGGTTTTCTTTGGAAAATCAGGTGTGACAGAATGGTATCAGAGCAGGTTTGACTGTAGGACGCAACCTTAAGTTAGGAATGGTCGAAAAGTATGGATTCATGTTCTAGAAAGCCTGTCATCTTTCAAAATTGACTTATTTACGTATAAAAACTAATTTAATCCTTGTTTCTTATTAAAAACACATCTTTTTGTTTTGATCTATACTGAGTTCAGTTCTTGTTCTATCAGCTGGATTTCCACCACCGGTGTTGTCTAATATAAGTTCTTAGTTTGCCTACCCCTTATCAAACTTCGATAGAAACGTTTCTGTGAGGACGATCGTTGTGCTAATGTTTGTTGTTTGAACACATGATTGATTTGGATCTTTGCTTGTGTGAGTTGTATTGTGGAGTGATGGCCACAAATGCAACAAGAAATAAATTATTAGGTTAGTAAAGATAGTTTGGGTTCAAATCTGGGTTTTCCTTTTGTACCTCCTACCTCCTTGTTATCATCCTTTCTTTGGGCTATTTCAATGGAGGACATCAAGATAGAAGGTGAACACAACACCAACGTCAGCAAGCAGATGTTATCGTCATCATCAATTTCTACATGGAAGCAAGTTGAAGAAAAAGAAGATCTTACTCTCATCTCCCTAATCTCACTCTGTTGAAGGTTAGAAGGACCAAGATGAAGATTAAAGCATGAAGTTTCAACATGCCACACGAAAAGGTGTCAAACTCTGCCATCATAATCTTGTTTGACTATCTACCTTGTTTCTTCTCTCTCCGAATCTCGGGACGAGATTCTTTTTAAGGGGGGTAGATTTGTAACACCCTAATTTTTCCATCACTAAAATAATATAAGCAACATGGTGTTTTAGTTTTTGTTTTCTAAGGAAATAATAATTTATCAATTAAATTTGGCTCTAAAATATTTAAATATCACTTTTGAATAATTTTAGAAGCAATAAGTGCTTGTGCATCATATTTTGCCTGCATGGTGTTTTGTGTGTTGGTGTGAAGTTTTAAAAGTTTTTAAAATGTTTTGAAAATTTTGAAAAAGATTTGTAGTGTTTAAAGTTTGAAAAGATTTTAAGTTTTGAAAAGGGTTTGAAAGAAAAAGGTTTCGAAAAAAAAACCCTCAACCCATCCCCTCTACCTTTTCGGCCCGAGGCCTGCTCTCCTCTCTCTCACCGCCGGCCTGCTCTCTCCTGCCGGCCCATCCTTCCTTCCGGCCCAGTTTCCCAGCGCAGCCCAACTGCCCCTCCTCTCTCTTGCAGCCGCTGACACCCCGGGCCCGCCTGTCATCTTCCCCTTCCACCTCCCGCCGCCTCCTCTGCATCTCAACCGCGCACCGCCGCCGGGCGTTTCTCCTCGCCCCTCGGCCTCTCCCTCCTTCAATCCTGGTCATCAAGGGAGTAATGAAGCACCGGCCTCCTCTCCCTCCTTAACTCCCACCCGTTACCCCTAATCAAGCCGTTTCCCCCTCCTCTGCCTCGCATCAAAGCCGCGGTCGCCGGCCGTTACCGCGCCTCTCCCACGCCCCCTTCACCTTCAAGCCGTCAATCAAGAGGCATTAGTGCTCGGCCTTCACTCACCCGCCATCAATCCCCTCAGTTTCACCCTAATCAAGGGCGCCCCCTTGATTGAAATCCACCCGCCGGCCGCCATGGCCATTGATGGCCTTAGCTCTCCCGGCCGTCGCTCCCCCTCCCTCTCTGCTGTATATAAACCAAGCTCGACCCTCTGCCTCGCCCTTTCCCTCTCCCGAGCCCCTCATCTCTCTCCACCGTCGCGCGCGCGCCGCCGCCTTGAACTCCTCTGCCGCCGAACCATTGCCGGCCGCCCGGGAGCCTCGTCGCCGGTGAAGCACTCCCCCGGGGCCTCCTCGTCCTCTTTCGTCGCGTGCGCCCCCCGCACGAGGACCCGGCTCCCCGGAGCCTCTCCTTCCCCGCCGAACCAGGCCGCCCCCGGAAGCCCGGAAGGTCCCCTGTTTTCTTCCCGCCGGCGCCACAGTTGTCGATCTCCCTCACCCGGCTCTCCCTTCGTATGACGCGCAGGTGCTCTGAGGAGAACATCCCGGTGCCCAGAAGCAACAACCCAAGGCCGGAGCGTCTTCCTCCGCGTGCGCCCGGCATCCCGTCCGCCCCTCATCGGCGCACGTCCTCTCCGGTGCCCCTCTGTCGCCCACGACCCTCCGGTGAGCTCCGCGCCATCCTTCTCTTCCTCCTGGTCCAAACCGCGCTCGAAACGGAGCCCTGTAGCTCGAGAACGCCTTCTCCGGCGATGCTCCGGCGAGCTTCCCGCTCTGCGCCGCCGCAAGCCGGCCGTGCGCCGCCGCCTTTCGCTTGAGGCCACCAGGACCACCCGATCTAAGATCGATGGCCCAGATCGCGTACCCTTTCGCGTGTGTAACCGGTCCACCGTGGACCCATAGACCAGGTCCACCGCTGGTCCACGGCCGCGCCAGCCGCCCGATCCGCGATGGACGGCGCAGATCGTCCCCGGCCGCGAGTCAAACTGACCGCGTACCGGTCAACCCGAGCTGACCGTGGCGGTTTTGCTAAAGAGCCCTTATATTTCCTTTGTTTCACAACCGTGACCTTCCACCCTTAAAGAACATCACAGATAGGTCCTGTTTTTATCGTCCAAACCCCTGAGCTTCTCTGTTTTTCCCGCCTGCAGCCCTTAGCCGTCCTTTTTGCACCTTAGACCCTCGGTTCTTAAGTCTATTTATGTTTTAGCCCCTGGTTTCTTGCAGTTAGGTCCCTGGTAGCCCTGTTTCTTCACAGAAAAGCCCCTGAACCTTGTTTTAGCCTTATCTTTTCCGTCTTTTATCCGTTTTAAGCGTTCTTGGTGTCCACGCGACCGTCTTTTCAAGCCCGTCAGTTTTAGAACCTTGTTTTGGCTGTATCTTTTACGTTTTAGCTCTGTTTCCACCGTTTCAAGTTGTGTTAGGTTCATATCAACTCAAACTACGTGATAGGACCAATGTTGAACATGTTCTTTGTTTTATAATTTATTTAAATATTAAATATGATTAAATCCTTATATACATATGCTTTTCTAATTAAAATCTAATTAGAGTTCAACACGTGTTTTCATAAGAAAGTTAATATGATTAATACTAGTTAAATATTTCTTATAATTAAAAGCTAATTAGATGTATACCTTGGTTTTCATAATCAAACTTAAATGTCTACCTAATTAGATGTATACCTTGTAACTGTCGTGGGTTGTTGGTGCTTTTGCATATCTTTGTAAAGGCTTCGTAGCGTCCCTATGCAATCACACCTCGGAAGTGTGGTATTGTGCCTGATCAGCACATGCGTGGTTGGGTTCAAAGTTCTTCGGAACTTTTACGCGAGCTGTGGTGAAAGTGTACAACCTCTGCAGAGTTAAAACTGATCGATCAGCCGTGCTCACGGTCAAGAGCGGCCTGGACCCTCACATGATAATCAAACTTAAAGATGGAATTAAATCGTGGTTCTTGTGGTTTTGAGATGAGATGCTTTCCTAAATGCTTAAGTGGGTTGGTATAAACTTACACCTAGTAAATAGGTGCTTGCTAATAAAATTTGACAAACATTAAAATGCTAACCGCTGTAAACCTTAGCCTATCCTTGATAGCCTTGCATCTTCCCCCACTTGCTGAGCTCCAACCATAAGTGTGCTCACCCTTGCTTACCCGTTGTTCAGAGGAGAACACTGGAGAAGAGTACTTCAGCGACTACGATGAGTTCTGAGGCTTGCGTGCCCCCAGTCATGTGCCTGTGGAAGCTGAAGACGGAGTTGCTTCGTCTAGTTATCGTTTGTTCGTTGTAAAGACCTTCGAGTCTAACGTCTGAGTGTAATAAAGAGATAATGTAATGGTTTAACTCTTGTACGTTTTTATTGTTGCTTTCTGATATTTCACTCATGACGTCTATCATATGTGTGTAAACTTGATCCTGTCGCACATATGAGATGCATTTGGTTTTCTTTGGAAAATCAGGTGTGACACATCTCTACCTGAACTGAAACTACCACAGGGAAATCACTCCCGTCTGGCTAGAGGAGCACAAAAGGCACGAATGGAAGACCGTGGACCGTAGCTCCTCTCCAACTCAAAGCTACGACTTCTCCCACCCTCATATTGAGCACGAGGTGGAGAACCTCTAGCAAACTCAACACCACCAGACTCAACATGCCTACCACCTGTACCAAGACCAAAATAACTGATCCGAGCATCGCCACGACCACGAAAACCAAACTGGTCAGTGCCCAGACCTGCACCCATCTGACTGGTCCCCCTGACCAGTCTGACCGGTGGCGCACTGCCAGCAGCACCACCTGCCATTCTCTGATCTCCCCAAGCCGGAACTGTCCTCACAATAGCCTTAGCCCTGGGCATCTGCATACGAGGCTCAGGTACACCATCAGAGGGGTGGTATCTGTCCTTGTTAGCCCACTCCTTAGCCATTCTCTCCTCACGCTTCCTCTTGAAGCAAAACTCACCCTTGTGACCATCTCTCCCACAATAGTCACAACAAAACCGTATGGGCTTAGGTTTAGGCTTGGGTTGGGGCTGCTCACTTGGTTTCTCGTTTGATTTCTCCTCAGTCGGCTTCTATTTTGGTTTCTCCTCACTAGGCTTCTCACCCTTTTTCCCAAAGAACTCATTTCCCAAGTCACTCTTGAACTTGATAGGTTTTTGGAAATCATTTGTTTGAGGAGGAAACACTGGTGGATCTGGGGTTGTGTCAAGTCAGTTTCTCAATGGGTTTGACTTAGGAGCATAGACATTTTTGTGGAAGGTTTTTGGTGGAGCTTGGATATCACCAATCTTCTCTCCTCCCTCACCACTACACTCTACAATCTTATCTGACCCAAGCGCTTGCCCATCATAGCGCTTGTATGCCTCTATCATCATCATAAGTTGTGGTTCATGACCCGACAACCAACCCATCATTTTTCTCAATTCATCATTTTCATCCTACAAGCGATCAACACAATGTGCAAGTTCTAGGTTCTTTACAGCTTGCAATTCACAAGTAGAGCATGCAGTAGGGATAGGAGCTTTCAATTCAGCTTCAAGCGAAACAATGTAAGCACGAGACTCATCAAGCTTTCCATGCAAAACAGGGCAAGAAGTGCAAGCACCTAGCAAAGCAGGTCTAGACTTAAGCTCAGCCACTTCAACCCTAAGCATATCTACTTCCTCACACTTGGAGGTATGCTTTTCATGAAGAGCAGTAAGATCAGCTAGGAACACAGAGCAATCAGCACAATCAACCTCATCAGAAACAACAGGTGAGGCCTTAAGTGAATCAATTTCAAGCTTAGCATCCAGGTTTTGTGTTTCTAGCTCAGCCACTCTAGTCCTAGCATCCTCAAGCGAGGCCCTAAGCTCCTTTATCATCTTCTTAACCTATCTAAGAACGTCATCACGATTTTCAAGCAATTTTCCTAGCTCCTCATTCTCCTGGCGCAAGAAGTAAAGCTCGTCACGTACCTCATCCTCGGAGTCGGAGTCCGAGTCGTCCTTCTGACTCTTCTTGCTACCGGAGCAGTGTGCCATGCCATAGAAGCCATCACACGCGAAGCAACTCAGCCTGCTCAGGTTCTTGGATCCCTTCTTGCTCTTGCGCTGATCACTTTCGTCTTCACTGCTACTCGAGCTCGAGGTAGAGTAGGCGGAGCTGGAGTCGACGTCGGTCGCTCCGACCATAGCTCAGGCCTTCTTGTCATGGCCGTCCTTCTTCCTCGATCGTCGCTCGTCCTTGTGCTTGTGCGTGTGATCACACCTCGATCGGTACTTGCTCTCCGTCTTCGACCGGTGCTTGTAGTTGTCCTTGTTCTATATCTTCTCGGGGCAATCAACGACGAAGTGTCCTGGCTTGCCGCACTGAAAGCACGTCCTCGTGTTCCTCCTTGTGTTCACCCGGTTCTCGTGCATCCTCTCGAACCTCCTGGTCAGCAGCGCCAGCTCGTCCTCTCCAAGCACGTCGAACTCCTCATCTGGCAAAGACATCAAAGAGGACAAAGAGTACATCCTGGTGGATGGGTTAGCATTAGACTTTGCACCTGAGCCACCGATGAGGGCGAGACTATGAGAGTCAGTCGGGCCCTCAAGCTTGGCTGTCACACCCCGGTCCACCTCAGCCGACTTGAGTTTCGAGAACAGCTCGTCTACCGACAAAGTCTCATACTTATCCGACTGAAGTATGGCCTCGACCTTTCCGCCCCAGATCGTACGATCCAACGAATGCAAGAGCTTCACGGCTCTCTCATGATCATCATACGGGAGCACGGCCACATTGGCCCTCATGTTGTTCACAATCACCGTGAACCGCTGGAACATCGTATCGATGGACTCACCGAGGAGATGAGTGAAGTTCTCGTACTCTCTCCGGTAAGTCGCAAACAACCGAGCCTGAATCTGACTGTTTCCAGTGTGAGTGTTCTTCAGCACCTCCCAAATCGTACAAGCTAAGTCCTCTGTCTGAACCCGATTGAATTCGGACTGACACAGAGCACGAAACAAGTAGTCGAACGCCTTGTTGTTGGCGTCGTGCATCTCCCTCGATCCCGGAGCAAGGAAGTTAATCGGATGAACATAAGCTGTGTTCACCGTAACGTCCCAAAGGATCTGACCCTTACCGCAGAGGAAAGCTGCCATCCGCCTCTGCCACATCTGGTAGTTTTTGCCATCGAACTGCGGAGGACCTGATCCCCAATCCTGGTGTGCCATCTTTGGATCTTAGACTAGTTAGAGTCCCGAAAGACCCGTAACCGGCTCTGATACAACTTGAAGGACCGAACTGGCGACCAGAGAGGGGGGGGGAGTGTATGGGAGCTGATAAAAATTCTTCTCGAAGGAGATGGCTTCTCCAATAAGTCGAACACGGCTTGGCCTAATCACCTCTCCGACTCAACTACCCAAGTTGGCCAAGACCACGTAGCCACTGGAGTGCTACTGGTCCTAGGTACCAACACCACCGAAACCTACTCGAGAACGCAGCGGAACAACCAACTCAAGCAGCTACTGACCACACCGGTCAGACCGGTCACAGCCACCGGTCAGGCCGGTCCAAGCCGGATCACCCGAGACAGAACACCGGGTCACCCGAAACATACCACAGACACACCGGGTCACCCTGGACCTCGAGCCGGGTCACCCGAGCAGGACTTGAGGATTTCCACAGAAAGCCCCTACACCGGTCAGGCCGGTACAACTCACCGGTCAGACCGGTTCAAGCCAGGAAACCCCAAATCCACAAGACCAACCTCCCGAGCTCCAAAACACTCCAAACTTGAAACAGCAGCAAGCCTAGAGACTGGGAAACACACCAGGACGTTCACCCGAGCAAAAACCCAACTGGGGTCTACACCGGTCAAACCGGTAGAGGGCACCGGTCAGACAGGTTAGGGCCTGGGCGCTCGAGATGAACAGCAACCCGCGGGTCAACTCCTCCAAATCCAAATCCCGATCTCCCGATTCGCACCACGGATTCGCACAAGACTTTGGGGATAGTAGGAGTACCTCATGGGCATCCCATAGCTACGATTTGGTCCACCAAAACTTGTTGAATCAAGAGGAATCGAAGGATTTCCACCAAGAACGCCTCTAACCCTAAACCGGAGAAAACCCCAAAATCGAGCCCCTTTACTCAAGGATTTGGGAAGGGAATCACAAGGAAAAGAACCACGAAGGGTTCATGCATACATCTCCCACCAAATCCCAAAGAGAAAGGTCTCAAAACCGTCACAAGAAAATCACCAAGAAAAGGCTCCGAAAATCACCGAAAAGGGAAAACAGGAGAGACACAATCAAGCCTTGACAAACCACACCGAATCATCTATACATACCATGAAGGTTCATACAAGGTCTAACTTGCCACCCGATCATCCATCCCTCTCTAAGGATCTCACCATGAAGCTCTCAAGCTAGTCCTAAAAATCCTAAGGAAAATAGGAAGAGAAAATAGCAAAAGCAAATGAGCTAGGGTTCCAAGAGATGGCTGCCATCCTCTCACCACTTGGGTTATATGGAGGCAAGCCGAAAGACGAAACTACCCCTATTACATTAAACTAAGATACACACCCCCGAAGGGCCTTTTGGGAAACTTCGTCGTAGCACCATCGGACGGATGCACAGCGACCGCAAACTTGCTTAGCCTCGACACAAGCCTTGTGATCCCGACGCGTGTCCTCCGCTTCGAAGACTTCGGAAGCCGTCGCCGCACCTCGGTCAGACCAGTACCCACCGGTCAGACCGGCCTGATGCTGCTGAACCTCCATCTTCGGTCTTGGCTTTGTGGATCAACCAAGGAACCTAATGGTTTTCTGGTGAACCACTGGAAACCCCGAGAACTCGGTGTAGCCTCCGCCAATCACCACTCATGACTCGGCTCCCACGTAGTTCTAGCTCGACCTTGGTTTTGAGGCTCAACCAAGAAACCGTCCACGACTTCATCTTGCCGTTCTTGCCACCTTGCAGCCCGCACTTGACCCCGCTGGCCACCGGGTCCCTCAAACCAAGCCTACTTGTCTTCTCCACACCTGAAGGCCTCACCGGCAACGACCTTTCGCGCTTGTTCTTCACCTGCACCAACACCAGTCAAGCCGCAACCTGCACCTGTAATACTTAGGCAAGAGTCAGTCCACACAACGTTGTCAATCACTCATCACACCAGGAAGCGACCATCCACCAGTCCTCGAACCACACAGGCTCTCAGCTGCCTCTGTTTTAATTTGTTCAGGAAGAAGCATCATTGACTTGGTAGCTTCCATCTAGCAGCAGTGGATCCCAAGTCAGATTAGGACCTTGTAATTGATTCGAACTAAGGAAACAAAGGTGTTAAGTTTGTTACCTTGGAGCAGGTCTGAACAGCAGCGACTTCAGATGTTGACCCTTTGGCCCGCTGAAACAAGTACAAGAACAAGAGGTAAGGGTTGAGATCATTCGCAATCAGAAACAAAGAAGGTGTTAAGTTTGATACCTTGGAGTAGGTCTGAACAGTAGCGACTTCAGATGTTGACCCTTTTGCCCGCTGAAACAAGTACATGAACAAGAGGTAAGGGTTGAGATCATTTGCAATCGGAAACAAAGAAGGTGTTGAGTTTGTTACCTTGGAGCAGGTCTGAACAGGAGCGACTACAGATGTTGACCCTTTGGCCTGCTGAAACAAGTTCAAGAACAAGAGATAAGGGTTGAGATCATTAGCAATCGGAAGTAATTTCATCTATTAAGTTCAATGCAGTACATGAACGATCACACCCAATCCATCATCACCCAAGCATGCAACAACAATATTCAAAGGCAAAGAGCATGGGGAAGCAGTCCAACAATTTCATCTACAAACTTCTACAAACCTCAAATAAGTTAACTTGGAACAATCTCTTGCAATAGGGAATAGAAGATCCACAATCACCCAAGCATGTAACAACAATATTCAAAGGCAAAGAGCATGGGGAAGCAGTCCACCAATTTCATCTACAAATTTCTACAAACCTCAAATAAGTTGATTGGAACAATCTCTTGCAATAGGGAACAGAAGATCCACAATCACCCAAGCATGCAACAACAATATTCAAAGGCAAAGAGCATGGGGAAGCGGTCCAACAATTTCATCTACTAATTTCTACAAACCTCAAATATGTTGACTTCGAACAATCTCTTGCAGTAGGGAACAGAAGATCCATAATCACCCAAGCATGCAACAACAATATTCAAAGGCAAAGAGCACGGGTTAGCAGTCCAACAATTTCATCTACAAATTTCTACAAACCTCAAATAAAATGACTTCTAACAAACTCTTGCGATAGGGAACAGTAGATCCATAATCACTCAAACATGAAAGAATATTATAGAAAGCCAAAGAGCATGGGGAAGCAATCTAATTCAATCGATCAATACAGGGAGGAGACCGCAGACCTAATGAATAGGACGGGAAGAAGGTGCCGAATGCTGTCTCGATTTAGCAGCTTGACCTTGCGCCTTCAGCACGATGTTCTGCACAACTGTTGTAGATCTGCAGCCGCCAGGGTGAGCCTCGTGGGAGCCGACGGAGCAACGAGTTTGAACCATCTTGCAGCTTCAAGGACGTTGCTGAGGAAGGCCGCCACTCGTAGAAGAGGAAGGCCGCCGCTCGTAGCAGAGGAAGCCGTCGTCGGTAGCTAGGCCGTCGTTGCTGCTTCCGCCGCAGATCTAGGTCTCTTCGGCAGTCGAGGAGAAGAGCTCCTTATTTTGGAAAATTACCAGGAGGGAATTGGGAGACCTGGTTTCCATCTTTGTTTTATATATAAACGAGGAGGACCAAAAGGAGGAGCAGGGAATTCAAAATTTCAAGTCCCGCCTTTGTGGTCCAGAGCGGGAAACGAAAGACTTAGGATGATGGACCCAAACGTCAGTGACCCAAACGAAAGACCGCTTGGGTGTCAGACCCAAACGTCAGTGACCTTACGCAGAGAGGCAAGTTGTTGACTGGGTTGTCCATGCCACCATGGATCATGGAATGGACAAACACACACAGGACTATACTCTACTTCATATTCACGTTTGACGGATGATCCGATTTTTGCATTACAAATGTACTCACTACAACAAAATAACGTACCATTTCAACTGTTTATTACATGACTAAAAACACTTAAATAAAACATTAAAACTACAGGGGACCCTGGTACAACCCTTCAGGTAATCTTCTACGGAGATTGTTCATAAATTCGGGATGATCAGTGCATACAACCGCCCAATCATATGTGAGTATTCCGTGAGGAAAGATTCGCTCTAAGAGAGACATGCACATGTCCTGCAATTGTGTGCAATTAGCCTGAATTACCCACAGTAGAAATGAAGTCACAGTTTCCTCGCTTGCCATGTCCCACATCTTTGACGCACAGGGCAGCTTCAACCTTTCCACTTGGTATATGTCGGCGACCGAGAGTAAATAAGGCCAGGCATTGGCAGGAGTGTCCCATAAATCAGCCTCCTTCGGGAGTGATCCTTCACTAGCATATTTGATCAGGACCAAGAAGCCATCAGGGTGTGTGTCAATCATTGTAACAGTTTCAAAGCTAGACTCCACTCCTGGGCTGTAGAGCATTGCCTCCATCACACAAGATACTTTCGCCACATCGGCACGTATCGCTCGTATCACCCGGCATTCCGCACCTATGTGGAACACAAATTCCACAGGGGCTTGTGCTGCAATGCTTTCGCATATGCTTCTTTGCACTGATGGAAGAGGAACTTCAATGCAGTCGTCCTTGAGTACTGAAACAACACATGATATGTGTATGTGATCTTCACTGGATGTCACGCGCTCAATGTCATGATGCTCCACCAGAAATTCAAATCCTCTTTCTTGTAGATCCCGATTCATGAACCAAACTTCTTTTGTAGCTTGAACTCGAAACATATCATCTTCATCGTTTGGGTCTCCAGCCATCGCATGCAACAATACTCGCACCTACGTGGAAGCAGTCACAGGCTTGACAAACAATAACATAATGCGACCGTATCACCATGTGTGAGTGTGTGTATTCATAGAAGCAACGAGACACATACCATTTGGGATTTGTGCAGAGGAACGAGGACGAAGGCAATGCCGTCTGGAACATCCATCCACTGATGATCATTCATACCTGTAGGATAGCAACGTAGCTTCCATTAACGGCCTCCCACCATGAACGTATCGGATTCCTTGAAGTTGCCCGCGGTTCGTTCTACTTTCGCTTCCTGGCTTGAGACTGAGAAGTCGACTTGCATGGAAGGAATCATTTTAGCGTCTAAAGCCATTAACACAAATGGCCTGCAATGATCGTCTCGTGCCTAAACTGTCTCTTATTATAGTGGGAGTGAATTGTCATTCCGAAATGTCCGTTCGTGGACATCAGTTACCACCCCGAATGGACGCGTCCCTTCAGTGTGGGTGTGGCCACGTTCGGGTCATGAACTTCCCGGTTCTAGTCCTTAAGTGTGATTCACAATGATCGACATGTCCGTTCAGAGGGGGTGTGCACACAAGTTCGTCGGTTAATGCCTGGTGCCAGTGCATAACTGCAGTTCTCAATGATCAACATGTGGATCAACTTGTGAGAGCGTGTCATTCCCTAATGCCCATTTGAGATGCCCTTCTGTGCTTATATGCATGTTAATATTACACACACATAAAAAAACATATATTACTATTCCAATTCCAGCTTATTCCGTTTTGGTCTTGTCGCGTCAACAAGTTCATCATGTTTCTCAGTCTCCAAGGCCTGCGGGAATCATCAAGTGCGAATCCAGACCATTCGTAGACCTTTACAGTCACGACTCACGCAGCGTACCTGATCGAGGAGGACATGTCAAGTCATCTCGCACCCTGCGTGTTGCAACGCAAGGACCATCCGGTCCATCTGATTACAATGCCCAATCTTGTTCTCTAGATGCAATTGACACCTAAACCATTACATAAATAAATGGTAGAGAGTTGTCTTGTTGTTGATGCGGCATGAGCTGATGCAGTGAGACGGCTATTAGATGCAGCTGATGCGGTGTGATTTGTCCGCAGGACTTTCTTGTGCTCTACAGAGAGGAAAGTTCAGAAGTAAACACATACCTAGACACGTCACGCTCATCCCATGATACCCATCGTCCACACATGTAATCGATGCACGCCACTGAAGATTCTGACCTAGATAGATTCCTATCACGCGTAGGCCTGACTATATTCCGAGCATCTCACGTTTTCCATAGTAACTTTAGCAATGCTACACCGAGCTCACTTGACCGCTGTAGTCCTCGATAAATAGGCGAGTGCAGCACAACGTTCTTCAAAGGCAAGGCCAACAGTCAACAGTTCCCCGTCTTGCATTTCTCTACTTCAGTGGTTTACAAGGGTGAGATCATTTTATTGGCTAGTCTTGTTTACTTTATGTATGCATGGTATCAAGACGGTCACATTGTTAGCTTATGTAGGGTTTTCTTCGTTTGTGTATGCAGTACGTGGGGAATGGCCGGGCAAGGAAGGGACGGAGCATGGAACTTGGAGGAGTCGGGGAAGGGGGGGCTGTAGGGCGTAATAGCACCTCACCACCACCCGGTTCAGCCGCTGCCATCGGCACCGCAGCAGCACCCGGCCCCAATGGCACCTCCACTTCCGCTGGTATCGACACCTCAGCAGCACCCGGCCCCAATGGCACCTCCACTTCCGCTGGAATCGGCACCTCAGCAACACCCGGGGGTGATCCCACCTCCAATTCAGCCGCTGGCAACGGCAGGTCAGGATCGGCTGAACCTCATGGCACCGCCTTTTCGCCCACGACCCAGGCCGCCACGTCTGCTGTTGCCCGTTGAAATGCCACCCCCGCGGCCAGTGCTCATTGAACAAGATGAAACGCATGACCCGAAATGGTCTGTGTTGCTTTGGCTTCAGTAGGGCGGGCCCGCTCGTGTTTATCACGAAGCAATGTGGGTCTGCCCTGTTTGCCACAGGGGTCACAGGCAATGGACCATTCGTGACCTGCTATTACACGCGCATAACATCGCCGTTTCGCCTGACTGGGTTTGGGATACAAGGGCGAGGCATCACGCTTTGGAGGAGTATCTGATCCATGAGCCACGTTTTGCTGCACTCCGTGCAGCGGTTGGATTTCCATGAGCCCCTAATGGTAGTAGTATGTCGTGATGGTAGTAGTATGAGTCGTGATGGTAGATGCTAGTAGTAGGGTTGAGCCAACAACCTGTACATGCAAAGAGAGTAAGATATATGTAAAGATATTCAAGAATTTACAGTCACCTGGTTCTTTACTAAAAGATAAACTATTTCTGTGCACAATACTATTAAGTTTTACAAGTCAATGTCTGAATATTGCATTGCAAAAGTACATGATCTTGAACAACTTAACTTAGGCATGGCTCTCTTAAGCAAGCGCTCCCAATCCACACGAAGCAAAATACTGATGGCTAAAAGTAAAAGTAATTAAGGAGCTTCTTCTTGGATTTGACGGCAGCATTAGGGGCGGCCAAGCTGACCTGTTTTTGTGGGAGTGAAGCTTGTTCTCTTTGATCTTGCGACCGTCGCTTTCGATGATGCTTCCGCTTTCGTTCCCCTTATCTGGCAAAGTCACCTCCCCCATGCTGGCATGCCAAATTTCAATAACCTTTCATAAGGAAATTTAGTAGGAGAATCATTTAGGCCGGGAGAAGAAGGAAGATGTTACACTTGGGGCAGAACATCACGGCTACTACTGGCCCTACCGCTGATTGCTTGTTGATCTTGCGAAGGGGGTTGTGGCACGGGAGGGCGACGAGAGGGAGGAAGAGATCCGTCGGCGACCATCGGTGGCGGCGCGCAAACTGCCGGCGAAGCCATGGTTCATGAGAAAGGGGAAGATACAGGCAGCTTGGGGAGGTGTGGCACAAGTACGCGAGGATGGCGGCGTGAGGACGCGGAGCGGCAGCGCCCCTTTCCCGATCCCCTTTCTTCCAATGTCCTGCCGATTCCTCTGTTTTTTTGCGGGTTCACAGTGCCGCTGGGCCCTGTTGGTCAGCCCGCATACACCGCTCCCCCCACACGGCGGTCTTGCGGCGCGGGTTTGCCCAACGGGCTTGTGGCAAAGCCCGCCCCGCTTTCATATATACTCCTAGCATCTTCAAGCGAGGCCCTAAGATCTTTTCTCATTTTCTTAGCCTCTCTAAGCATGTCATCACGGTTATCAAGCAGTTTTCCTAGTTCCTCATTCTCCTCACGCAAGAAGGAAAGCTCATCACGTACCTCATCCTCGGAGTCAGAGTCTGAGTCGTTCTTGTGGCTCTTCTTGCTGCCGGAGTTGTGTGCCATGCCGCAGAAGCCGTCTCTCGCTAAACAGCTCAACCTGTTCAGGTTCTTGGACCCCTTCTTGCTCTTGTGCCGATCACCTTCATCTTCACTGTTACTCGAGCTTGAGGTAGAGTAGGCAGAGCTGGAGTCGACGTCGCTCACTCCGACCATCGGTCGTGCCTTCTTGTCCTTGTCGTCCTTCTTCCTTGATCTTTGCTAGTCCTTGTCCTTGTGCTTGTGCTTGTGATTGCGCCTCGACCGGTACTTGCTCTCCGTCCTCGACCGATGCTTGTAGTTATCCTTGTTCTCCATCTTCTCAGGGCCGTCAGCGACGAAGTGGCCTGGCTTGCCGCACTGAAAGCACGTCCTCGTGTTCCTGCTTGTGTTCACCCGGTTCTTGTGCATCCTCTCGAACCTCCTGGTCAGCAACGCCAGCTCGTCCTCTCCAAGCATGTCAAACTCCTCATATGGCAATGACATGAAGGAAGACAGAGAGTACATCCTGGTGGATGGGTTAGCGTTAGACTTTGCACCTAAGCCACTGATGAGGGCGAGACTATGAGAGTCAGTCGGGCCCTCAATCTTGGCTGTCACACCACGGTCCACCTCAGCCGACTTGAGCTTCGAGAACAGCTCGTCTACCGTCGGAATCTCATACTTCTCAGACTCTAGAATGGCCTCGACCTCCCCGCCCCAAATAGTTTGATCCAACGAGTGCAAGAGCTTCATAGCTCTGTCATGATCATCGTACGGGAGGACGGCCACATTGGCCCTCATGTTGTTCACAATCACCGTGAACCGCTGGAACATCGTATCGATGGACTCACCGGGGAGATGAGTGAAGTTCTCGTACTCTCTCCGGTAAGTCGCAACAACCGAGCCTGAACCTGACTGTTCCGAGCATGAGCATTCTTCAGCTGCTCCCAAATCCTACAAACCAAGTTCTCTGTCTGAACCCGATCGAATTCGGATTGACACAGAGTACGAAACAAGTAGTCGACCGCCTTGTTGTTGGCGTCGTGCATATCCCTCGATCCCGGAGCAAGGAAGTTCACAGGATGAAAGACCGAGCTGGCGACCAGAGAGGGGGGGAGTGAATGGGAGCTGATAAAAATTCTTCTCGAAGGAGATGACTTCTCCAACAAGATGACTCGGTCAGGTACCCAAAATCAGACGCTCCGCACACAACCTTCCGTTTGCCAAAACCACGTAGCCACTAAAGTGCTACTGGTCCTAGGAGCAAACCCTACCTGCAGGCACAACTTCTACACACACGGCAGCGGAAACAACTTGGAAGCCACCTGCGTGGAGGGGGCGGTTAGACCGCCTCCACCTGGTAACCAAGAAATCCTCCAAACGACCTCTTCTGAGCTCCAAAACTCTCCACAGTTTCAACCACAGAATCCTCTGGTCAAGGCCAAGCTGGCTACCAGAAAATCTTGGCGAAAACAAGAACTTCAACCAGGGGCCTAGGGGCGGTTAGACAGGCTCACGGGGGCGGTCTAACCTCCTGTACCCAGCAAGAATCACCACCCAAGAGGTCCTAGCAAACAGCACCAAAACGTGCCAAGATTTCACCAGAACGCTCCTCTAATCAAGGCGAACAAACTCACAGAGAAAGATCTGGCAAAATCAAACCTTCCACCTGGGAGACCCAGGGTGGTTAGACCGCCCCCTTATGGCGGTTAGACCGCTCCTCCCAGAAAACCTGGCCGCAGGTCAACCCTCAAGTTCCCATCGCCCAATCTCCCGATTCACCCAACGGATTGTAGCGAAACTTCGGGGATACCTGGGTTACCTCCTGGGCAACCTCTCCACCAAAGGAATTCCACCGAAATGCTCTCAATCAAAGGGAATCGTGGATCTTGGCCCTCTAGGTCATGATCTCGAGCAACTCGAAAAACCACCAAATTGAGGTTGATTTAAGGGAGTTCTTGGGGCAAAGTCACCAAGCAAAGAGGCACAAGGTCCTCATACGTGACACCCAATAAGAATCTCGCAAGAAATCGCCCTCAAAACTCCGAAAAAGACAAACGGGAGAGGCAACACAAGGCCTTGAGGAACCACACCGAATCATCTATACATACCATGAAGGTTCATACAAAGTCTAGCTTGCCACCCGGTCATCCATCCCTCTCTCAAGATCTCACCATGAAGCTCTCAAGCTAGTCCTAGAAAATCCTAAGGAAAATAGGAAGGGAAAATAGCAAAGGGAAATGAGCTAGGGTTCCAAGAGTATGCTGTCGTCCCACAACTCAAGTGTTTATATGGGGGCAACCAAAAGACTAAACTACCCTTACTAGCAACTAGGGATACAAGCCCCTCAAGGGCACTTTTGGAAGTCTTCAGTTCAACACCATCGGACGGATGCGCATCCACCGCAAGCCTACGTAGCTCCAACGCAACTCTTGCGATCATGCCGCGTGTCCTCCGCTTCGAAGCTTCTCGGCGGCTGCGACCCGGGTGGTCAGACTGCCCCCCTGGGCGGTTAGACCAGCCCAGGCGGTCTGACCACCCCTCCTGGGCGGTTGAACTGGCCTGGGTGGCTGCACTCCCTCGTCGAGTCTTCAACCTCGGTTTTGTGGCTCAACCGAGTAACCCAGTGGTTTTGTGGTGAACAATTGCAAACCCCGCAGACTTGGTGTAGCCTCCGCCAATCTCCACTCATGACTCGGCTTCCAACATTGTCCCGGCTCGACCTTGGTTTTGAGGCTCAACAAAGAAACCGTCCACGACTTCGTCTTGCTGTTCTTGCCACCATGCGACCCGCACTTGATCCCGCTGGCCACCGGGTCCCTCGAACCAGGCCTACTTGTCTGCTCCACACCTGGAGGCATCACCGGCATCGACATTTCGCGCTTGTTCTTCACCTGCACCAGCACCAATCATGCCGCAGACTGCACCTGCAGTACTTAGCCAAGAGTCAGTCCACACCACGTTGTCAATCACTCATCACACCAGGAAGTGACCATCCACCGGTCCTCGAACCACACAGGCTCTCAGCAACTTATGGAATACACAAGAAGATCAGAGGGTTGGGTTCATGAAGAACACAAGCCTCTAAATCAAGAACAGATGAAGAACACAAGAACTATTCAATAATGCAAGAAACCACTTTAGTCTAAACAGAGAATGTCGGAATACTCACTTTAGTCTAAATGAAGAACAAAGACATCCGTAGAGGTTCGTTCTTGGGGAAAGATGCCAAAACACCATGGCACGGCCCAAAGGCAAAATGAGGAGAAGAAGTGTGTGTCCTATACTAACCCCCCTCACTTTTATTTATAGGGGTTGGACAACTTCGCGAGAATATATAGCTTGGGCACCTAGGAATCCACTGTAGGACCAATCACCGAGCACCACGTGGAAGCAGATGGCGAACCGTGGCAAGGTCGGTTCGGCCGATCCAAGGGGTCAGCCGACCTGGGCCCACCACGTTTCGCGTTGTGCTTTCTCCCAGTCACCGATATGTGCTCCCTTATGATGGTTCCAGGTGCCTGGGTTATTTTGAGGCGGTTTGCTCGGGTTGTGGGCCCTTGAATCCTTGTGCTGAACACGTGGTGAAGTCTGATTCGTCGGGAAGTGCTTCTCTTGGATTGATGAGGTGTCATGGACACATGGCATCTTTTGTGGAAGCACATCGCCACGTGGCCTGGTGTGGGTCCCACCATGCCCACATGATGTCTTGTGCATATCTCTCTCATCTGGGCTCCGATGTATGCAAATGATATATCCATTTCGATCACCTCGACAAGCCCATCGCAATGGTGCAGACCAATTTGGCATTTGAGGTTGTTTATGATGATGCCATATGTCACACCCTGAAATTTCCCAATTTCAGGATGTGAATAAGAAGAATAATTAAACAATGATTTTTTCATAATTATAAAACTTTTCCATCATTTATTTTCTTTACGGGAAATATAGTGTTGGAAAAATCCTTTGTTCGTTTTTCTAAATTAAATAAATGGTTATCTGTGTGTTGCATTCATGCTGATGCACCTTGGTTTTATGAGTGCAAAAGGTTTGAAAAATGCATTTAGGATGCGGCTCCACGGATGCGTCTCGACACCGGGAGGCTCCAAGCGCGAACGGCTCGATCCGCCGGTGGCGTTCCGTCGCAGTGAATCGGGCGACGGAAGCTGCCATGGCGCACGGCTGCGGCGGTGCTGTGATGCGCAAGGAGGTGAGGCGTGGTGGAGCGGCTAGGGCACACGGGACGAGGGGTTTGCCTTTTATAGGCGCGGGGCGCGAGGATGGCCGTGGCGTGCATGCCAAGAAGGCGGCAGCGGCGGCGTCGTGCTGCTCCTGGAGAGCAGCTGCAGCGGCGACAGGGTTGGGCCTAGATGGGCCTCAGCGGGCCAGCGGTTGGGCCGGGCGGATGAAGGACCGGAAAGGCGAACCAGAGAGGGGGGGAGTGAATGGGAGCCGATAAAAATTTTCTCGAAGGAGATGGGAACTCCAACAAGACGAACACGGCTTCCAAAACACGTCTCCGACTCAACTACCCAAGTTGGCCAAGACCACGCAGCCACTGGAGTGCTACTGGTCCTAGGAACCAACAACCACCTACACCTACTCGAGAACGCAGCGGAACTAGCAACTCGAGCACCACTGTCCTGCACCGGTCAGACCGGTGAGCAGCACTGGTCAGACCGATCCCTGCTGAAGCAACCTGGCAAAACCTGTGAACTTCCACAGAAGGCCCCTACATCGGTCAGACCGGTCTAAGCCAGGAAATCCCAAATCCACCAAACAGACCTACTAAGCCCCAAAACAGACCAAACTCGAAACAAGAGCAACACGAGACAATAGGGAACTCACCAAGACATTCACCCGAGGCAAAACCCACAAAGCCTCTGCACCGGTCAGACCGGTGAGCAGCACCGGCCAGACCGGTCAGGCTGGGACGCTTGGGATGAACAGCACCCGCGGGTCAACTCCCCCAGATCCAACTCCTGATCTCCCGAATCACTCCACGGATTTGCGCAAGACTTTGGGGATAGTAGGAACACCTCATGGGCACTCCATAGCCAAGATTTGGTCCACCAAAACTCGCTAAATCGAGAGGAATCGAAGAAATCCCACCAAGAACGCCTCTAACCCTAGAGCCAAGAAAACCCCAAAATCGAGCCCCTTTGCTCACGAATTTGGGAGGGGAATCAAAGCGAAAAGAACCACGAAGGGTTCAAGCATACATCCCCCACCAAATCCTAAAGAGAAAGGCCTCGAAACCCCCACAAGAAATTCGCCAAGAAAGGGCTCCGAAAATCACCAAAAAGGAAAAACGGGAAAGACACATCCAAGCCTTGAGGAACCACGCCGAATCATCTATACATACCAAAGAGGTTCATACAAGGTCTAGCTTGCCGCTCGATCATCCTTCCCTCTCACAAGATCTCACCATGAAGCTCTCAAGCTAGTCCTAGAAATTCCAAAAGAAAAAAGGAAGAGGAAAATAGAAAAACAAAATGAGCTAGGGTTCCAAGAGATGGCAGCCATCCTCTCACCACTTGGGTTATATGGAGGCAAGCCGAAAGACTAAAATACCCCTAAGGCCTAATACTAGGATACACACCCCCGAGGGGCACTTTGGGAATCTTTGTCTTCGCACCATCGGACGGATGCCCGGCGACTGCAAACTTGCTTAGCCTCGACGCAAGCCTTGCGATCCCGACGCGTGTCCTCCACTTCGAAGTCTCCGGACTGCGTCGTCGCACACCGGTCAGATCGGTACCCACCGGTCAGACCGGTCCGATGCTGCTGCAACTCCGTCTTCGATCTTCGGTCTTCGGTCTTGGCTTTGTGGATCAACCAAGGAACCTAGTGGTTTTCTGGTGAACCACCGGAAACCCCGCGAACTCGGTGTAGCCTCCGCCAATCACCACTCATGACTCGGCTCCCACGTAGTCCCGGCTCGACCTTGGTTTTTGAGGCTCAACCAAGAAACCGTCCATGACTTCATCTTGCAAGTCTTGCCACCATGCGGCCCGCACTTGACCCCGCTGGCCACCGGGTCCCTCGAACCAAGCCTACTTGTCTTCTCCACACCTGGAGGCCTCACCAGCAACGACCTTTCGCGCTTGTTCTTCACCTGCACCAACACTAGTCAAGCTGCAACCTACACCTGCAATACTTAGCCAAGAATCAGTCCACACCATGTTGTCAAACACTCATCACACCAAGATGTGACCTACCACCGGTCCTCGAACCACACAGGCTCTCAATCTCCCCCTTGATGAGTGCATTGACAACACACGTTTTGGTAACCAAAGAGAAAAGGAAAAGAAAACAATGACTAAAAGAAACTCCGACAAGCGATCGAAAGCCAAAGGAAAGGCAAAGAGCAAGATCACTCGAAGAAGACAAGTCTCGGACCCCTTAGGCAAGGGCAACGACTCGACACATCCGAGACAAAACCATGCTCAAGCAAAGAGCACAAACCACTGATCCAAAGCTCAAAAACAAAACCACAAAGAGCTCCCCCTGCACACATGCAAGCCCCCCTGAACCAATGCAACTCCCCTGGACGAATGCATGCAAACCACTTCGCGAAACAGAGCAGGTGCTTCAGCTTTGCTTTGACTGGTCTGACCGGTCAACCTCACCGGTCAGACCGGTGGACAAGATCGTCCAGCACCTGACACTTAAACCGGTCAGACCGGTGAGCAGCACTGGTCAGGCCGATGACCACCTGGGAAAAATTGGGAACTGCACGAGCTCAAAATTAGCTTGGAACCACTTGGAAACCTTCTAAAAGCATGCAGCAAGCCAAAACACGCTCAAACTTCTCCCCCTTGTTGACAATGCATGAATCAAGCCAAAAATGCAACCTAGAGCTTCTCAAATAGACAAAATTCAACATAGCATGCTGCACACCTCCAAATGAGCAAGTTAGATACTCTATAGCTTCGTATGGACAAAAACTACAAGATCACCAAGTTTCACAACCATTGGGCGAAGCTAAGATAGAAATGACTATTTTTGCGTCCCTCTCATGAGCAAAGTCCTAAACATGATCAAAACATATCAAAATGGCAAAGCTACACAAACTTCATGCTAGGACAACCATTTTAAGCATAAGACCATCATAAACACCCACAAGCACCTCATGTCATGTCAAAGCCACCGAGCCATGTGCTTACTTCTAGATATGAGACTTCTCATTGGTAAGCAACATGCAACGGTTTAGCACCCAAAAGCAAGTAAATTAAGCACATATGACATGGGAGCACATTTTCCAAGCAATTTACATTTCATTTTCAGATTTATAAATGGTACATGAAATGTCTTTGCGACAAAAAGGAACTTATGCCCCTCCACAAGATAAAGCATGGGGGCTAAACATTCATGATGGCAAATGAGCGTTTGGCCCCATATGATCAAAATTAGCTATCCAACCACAAATTAAGCATAGCCAAGTCACAAAAACATGTCAAGATCATATAAAGGCATTTACTCACAAGAGATCATACATATGACATTTTTGAAAAACATAGCTATCAACCATGGATACAAACCAAGATCATCAAGAGCTAAACAACACTAAGCCATGTCATACCAAACTAGCTCACAAGATCATATATATCATACCATGGTGAACAATGTATATACGAGAAGATTTTCCTACACAATGCATATGATACAAAATGCATGCAACCTATCATACAAAGATGACTATACATCATGATACAAATGCAATGCAAATGCAAGAAATGCACAAAGGAAAGCTATACATATGCTACAAAGGAGCTCCCACACAACCAATTCAAGAAATCAAACAAACACCAAGCTCCCCCCGCAAATGAGTGAAAGTTGCTTGATCTAGGGGTTTGGTGAAAATATCGGCTAGCTGGTCATGTGTGGGTACGTGGATAAAAGCGATTTTTCCTTTCTCTACGTTGTCTCTCAGGAAATGATACCTCACTTCTATGTGCTTGGTTTTGGAATGAAGAACTGGGTTCTTTGCAACACTTATGGCACTTGTGCTATCACATTGAAGTGGGACATGGGTATACTCCTCACCAAAGTCACTCATGGTGTATGTGATCCAAAGGAGCTGAGAACAACAACTAGCTGCGGCCACATACTCTGCCTCGGTAGTGGATTGAGCAACACTCGATTGTTTGCGGGAAGACCAAGACACCAAAGAAGAACCCAAGAACTGGCAAGTCCCAGCAGTGGACTTCTTATCCAACCGACACCCGGTAAAATCCGCGTCCGAAAATCCATGAAGAGCCAAAGAAGAAGATGCGGAGTACCAAAGGCCGAAGTCGGGAGTGTGTCGCAAATACCTGAATATGCACTTGACTGCATGCCGATGCGAAGTCCTCGGAGATGCTTGAAAACGAGCGCACAGACATACCGAGAATTGGATGTCCGGCCTCGTCGCCGTCAAGTAGAGGAGTGACCCGATCATGCTTCGGTACTCCTTCTGGTCCACGTGTTCACCTTCCTCGTCCGCATCAGGAGCTGTAGTCGTACTCATAGGCGTCGCCATGGCCTTGGAGTCCTCCATCTTGAACTTCCTCACTATGTCCTTGGTGTACATGGCTTGGTGCACAAACGTTCCTTCCTTTGATTGCTTGATCTGGAGGCCGAGGAAGAACTGCAACTCACCCATCATGCTCATCTCAAATTCCCTGCTCATTTCTTCTGCAACCTTCCAACAAGAGAGTTAGACGAGCCACCAAAGACAATATCAGGATATCTCTGCCCTGCCTGAGAAGAAACAAGGTCTGATCGACCTTCCCCATTTCAAACCCTCGCTCAAACAGGAACCCCCTCAACCTACCGTACCAAGCTCTAGGCACCTGCTTCAACCCATACAGTGCCTTCCTCAACTTGTACACCCGGTGGGGGTACTTCTCACTCTCGAACCCCGGTGGTTGCCTCACATACACTACTTACTCCAAAACACCGTTTAGGAAAGCACTCTTGACATCTATTTGGTACAATTTGAACCCTTTAGCCACGGAAAAGACTAGAAAGATCCTAATCCCTCCAAATGGGCTATGGGAGCAAAGGTCTCCTCGTAGTCGATCCCCTCTTTCTGACTATACCCTTGCGCCACCAACGTCGACTTGTTTCTCACCACTTCTCCTTTCTCTCCCTCTTTGTTTTTCCACACCCATTTTGTCCCAATCGGCTGACACCCCGGTGGAGGATCCACCAACTCCCAAACTTGGTTTCTCTCAAAGTTCTCCAACTCCTCATGCATCGAATTAACCCAATTATGATCAGATAGCGCGTGTCCAATGTCTTTGGGCTCAAAAGTAGCAACAAAAGCAGCATGAGCAAAGTGAGAATTGTTTCGAACCCTCGATCGTGTAGTGCGTTCATTGATGTCGCCGATGATTCTCGAAGCTAGGTGATCCACTTGAACACACCGGGGGGGGGGGGTTCTCGCCTTGATGCTTCCTCCTCCTCAACAGCAGCTTCGCCTTGATCTGGATTTGTCGTTGTAGGTGTGGGAGAGGGCCCGTTCACCACCGTAGTCAAAGTAGTAGGTACATGCTCAGCCGCGGGCACCACACCGCCGTCTTCATCATCTTCATGTTCATGGTCCTCCTACTGGAAAATCCCCTTGCCAAGTTCATCATCACCTGCACACTCAAAAACAAGCTGACTACGTGGCTGTGTCTCATCGAAGGTAACCTCGCTAGTCTCCACGATTTGGTTAGTTTCAAGACTGTGCACTCGAAAGGCTCTAGAATGAGACGCGTAACCAAAGAAAATGCCATCGACAGACCTAGCCTTGAACTTGTCCAACTTCTTGACTTTCTTCAGGATAAAGCATTTGCACCCAAACACATGGAAGTGACTCACCTTGGGTGTGCGACCGTGCATCAACTCATAGCATGTTTTCTTCTTGTGAACCCTGAGGTAAATCCTGTTCGACACATAGCACGCGATATTCACCGCCTCAGCCCAGAACCTTCTCGGAGTCCTATGCTCATCGAGCATCGTCCGAGCCATCTCACACAAGGTTCTGTTTTTCCTTTCCACCACACCGTTCTGGGGAGGCGTATATGGACTCGAAAACTGGTGTTCAAGACCCAAGTCATGCCAAAAGGTTTCGAAACGAGAGTGTTTAAATTCCGAGCCATTGTCACTGCGGATCGCTCGTATGGCATCTCCGTGCCTCTCGTTTCTCAACCTCAAGACAAGATCTCGAACAAAACCAAACGTCTCCCCTTTCTTCTCAAGAAAGAAGACCCACGCATACCGAGAGTAGTCGTCCACCACAACCAGGACGTACCACTTCCCACCCACAGATCGCACACGAGCTGGGCCAACGAGGTCCATATGGAGCAACTCGCATGGACGCTCCGTCATCACATTGGTGAGGGGTGGATGGGAAGCAGCTACCATCTTAGCATGCCAACACGGCGCACAAACCAACTCTTTCTCAGACCTCAGCCGTGGCAATCCTTGGACCAAATTGAGTTTACTCAAGTGAGACAAAAGGTCAAAGCTTAAGTGACCCAACTTCCTATGCCACTTCCACAACTCACTCGAAGAACCAGCCAAGAAACAACGCTCCACACCAGAAGACTGAGAGAAATCAGCTCGGAACACTTGACCCTCGGGAACGACCATGCAAACTAGGTCCCCTCGAGAATCCAAAATCCGAGAACCACCAGGCCGAAACAACACCTCAAAGCCCTCATCCAAAAGCTCGGGCACCGAAAGCAAATTGAATCCGAGCGATTGAACAAGAGCAACCCGCCTGAGAGTGACCTTCTCACTTACCTTAATCTCACCTTCTGAAAGCACACGCCCTCGCCCATTGTCCCCAAAGGTGATATATGTCTTGGACACCACCGGGACGAGACTTGAGAACCACCCCTTGTCTCCGGTCATATGCCTCGAGCAACCAGAGTCAATCAACCAAACGTTCCTCAAGTCTCCCACCTGAAATTCAAAAACGAGCATGTGAGTGAACAAACGACTCTGCACTGGGGTTAGTACCAAAAGAGTAAAACTAGTGCCGAGCCATTTGCTCCAAAGTGGGGTTAGCACAAACCAAATCATCACGCCTATCAAAGCTACCACCACGAAAACCACCACGGGAACCACCACGTGGGAACCACCCCTGTCTAGCTGGAGGAGAACGAAAGCCACGAAAGGAAGACCGTGGACCGTTCCTCCTCTCCATCTCAAAGCTACGACTCCTTCCACCCTCGTATTGAGCACGAGGTGGAGAACGTCTAGCAAACTGACCACCTGCAAACTCTCCATGCCAACCACCAGAACCACGACCACTAGAACCGAACCGAGCATCCTCACAAGCACAGAAACCAAACCGCTGTCTGTCCAGACCTGCACCGGTCTGACCGGTGGAGCACACCGGTCTGACCGGTGGTGCTCGGCCAGCAGCGCCACCTGCCACCTTTCGATCTCCCCAAGACGAAACCGTTCTCACAATCGCCTTGGCCCTGTGCATCTGCATACGAGGCTCAAGTACACCATTGGAAGGGTGGTACTTGTCCGTGTTAGCTCACTCCTTTGCCATTCTCTCCTCACGCTTCCTCTTGAAGCAAAACTCACCCTTGTGACCATCTCTCCCACAATAGTCAATGAAAGCGTATGGGCTTAGGCTTAGGCTTGGGATGGAGCTGCTCACTTGGTTTCTCCCCACTCGGCTTCTCACCCTTCTTCTCTCCAACCTCACTCTCCTTAGAGCTCACAAACTTCACCGATTTTTGAAAATCATTTGTAGGGCGAGGAAATATGGGAGGATCTGGGGTTGTGTCAAGTTTGTTTCTCAGTGGGTTGGGCTTAGGAGCATAGGCATTTTTGTGGAAGGTTTTTGGTGGAGCTAGGATATCACCAATCTTCTCTCCTCCCTCACCACTACACTCTCCAACCTTCTCCGAACCAAGCGCTTGCCCATCATAGCACTTGTAAGCCTCTATCATCATCCTAAGCTGTGGTTCATGACCCGACAACCAACCAATCATTTTCCTCAACTCATCATTCTCATCCTGCAAGCGATCCACATAATGTGCAAGTTCCAGATTTTTCAAAGCATGCACTTCACAAGTAGAGCAAGAAGTGGGAATAGGTTCTTTCAACTTGGCCTCAAGAGAAACAGTATAAGCATGCATCTCATCAATCTTTCCATGCAAAACAGGGCAAGAAGTGCAAGCACCTAGCAAAGCAGGTCTAGACTTAAGCTCAGCCACTTCAACCCTAAGCACATCTAGTTCATCACAAATAGAAGCATGCTTATCCTTAAGAGCAGTAAGATCAGCTAGGTACACAGAGCAATCACAACAATCAATCTCATCAGAAACTACAGGTGAAGCCTTAAGCGAATCTGTCTCAAGCTTAGCATCAAGGTTCTGTGTTTCTAGCTCAGCTACTCGGTTCCTAGCATCTTCTAGTGAGGCCCTAAGCTCTTTCCTCATCTTCTTTGCCTCTCTAAGCATGTCGTCCCGATTATCAAGCAACTTGCGAAGACGCTTGTTCTCCTCACACAAGAAGGGAAGCTCGTCACGTACCTCATCCTCGGAGTCGGAGTCCGAGTCGCTCTGGTGACTCTTCTTGCTGCCAGAGCTACGAGCCATGCCGCAAAAGCCATCTCTCGCGTAGCAACTCAGCCCGCTCAAGTTCTTGGATGACTTCTTGTTCTTGCGCCGATCACCTTCATCTTCACTGCTACTCAAGCTCGAGGAAGAGTAGGCGGAGCTGGAGTTGACGTCGCTCGCTCCGACCATCGCTCGGGCCTTCCTGCCGCGGCCGTCCTTCTTCCTCAATCGTCGCTCGTCCTTGTGCTTGTGATCGCGCCTTGATCGGTACTTGCCATCCTTGTTCGACCGGTGCTTGTAGCCGTCTTTGTTCTCCATCTTCTCTGGATAGTCGGCGACGAAGTGTCCTTGCTTGCCGCACTGAAAGCATGTCCGTTGATTCCTCCTTGTGTTCACCCGGTTCTCGTGCAACCTCTCGAACCGCCTGGTCAGCAACGCCAGCTCGTCCTCTCCAAGCACGTCGAACTCCTCGTCTGGCAAAGACATCAAAGAAGACACAGAGTACATCCTGGAGGATGCGTTAGCATTAGACTTATCTCCTTTGCCACCGACAAGAGCAAGACTATGAGAGTCAGTCGGGCTCTCGATCTTGGCTGTCATACCACGGTCCAACTCAGCCGACTTGAGCTTCGAAAATAGCTCGTTCACGGTCAGGGTGTCATACTTCTCGGACTCAAGAATAGCCTCGACCTTTCCGTCCCATACGGTGCGATCCAACGAGTGCAAGAGCTTCATGGCTCTATCATGAGCATCGTATGGCAGCACAGCCACATTGGCTCTCATGTTGTTGACCACAACCGTAAACCGCTGGAAAAGGGCATCGACGGACTCGCCGGGGAGATGAGTGAAGTTCTCTTACTCTCTCTGGTAAGTCGCGTACATCCGAGCCTGAACCTGAGCATTCCCAGCATGAGCATCCTTCAACTACTCCCAAATTCTACAAGCTAAGTCCTCTGTGTGAACCCGATCGAATTCGGACTGACACAGAGCACGAAACAAGTAGTCGACCACCTTGTTGTTGGCGTCGAACTTGTCGCTCGATCTCGGAGCAAGGAAGTTAATCGGATGAACATAAGCTGTGTTCACCGTAACATCCCAAAGAATCTGACCCTTTCCGCGGAGGAACGCCGCCATCCGCCTCTGCCACATCTGGTAGTTTTTGCCATCGAAGTGCGGAGGACCCGAACCCCGTTCCTGGTACGCCATCCTTGGATCTTAGACTGGTTAGAATCCGAAGATCCGTAACCGGCTCTGATACCACTTGAAGGACCGGAAAGGCGAACCAGAGACGGGGGGAGTGAATGGGAGCCGATAAAAATTCTTCTCGAAGGAGATGGGAACTCCAACAAGACGAACACGGTTTCCAAAACACGTCTCCGACTCAACTACCCAAGTTGGCTAAGACCACGCAGCCACTGGAGTGCTACTGGTCCTAGGAACCAACAACTACCTACAGCTACTCGAGAACGCAACGGAACTAGCAACTCGAGCACCACTGTCCTACAGCGGTCAGACCGGTCCCTGCTGAAGCAACCTGGCAAAACCTATGAACTTCCATAGAAGGCCCCTACACCGGTCAGACCGGTCCAAGCCAGGACATCCCAAATCCACCAAACAGACCTACTAAGCTCCAAAACAGACCAAACTCGAAACAACAGCAACACGAGACAACAGGGAACTCACCAAGACATTCACTCGAGGCAAAACCCACAAAGCCTCTGCACCGGTCAGACCGGTGAGCAGCACCGGTTAGACCGGTCAGGCTGGGACGCTCGGGATGGACAGCACCCGCGGGTCAACTCCCCCAAATCCAACTCCCGATCTCCCGAATCGCTCCACGGATTTGCGCAAGACTTTGGGGATAGTAGGAACACCTCATGGGCACTCCATAGCCAAGATTTGGTCCACCAAAACTCGCTAAATCGAGAGGAATCGAAGAAATCCCACCAAGAACGCCTGTAACCCTAGAGCCAAGAAAACCCCAAAATCGAGCCCCTTTGCTCACGAATTTGGGAGGTGAATCAAAGGGAAAAGAACCACGAAGGGTTCAAGCATACATCCCCCACCAAATCCCAAAGAGAAAGGCCTCGAAACCGCCACAAGAAATTCGCCAAGAAAGGGCTCCGAAAATCACCAAAAAGGAAAAACGTGAAAGACACATCCAAGCCTTGAGGAACCACGCCGAATCATCTATACATACCAAAGAGGTTCATACAAGGTCTAGCTTGCCGCCCGATCATCCTTCCCTCTCACAAGATCTCACCATGAAGCTCTCAAGCTAGTCCTAGAAATTCCAAAGGAAAAAGGAAGAGGAAAATAGCAAAACAAAATGAGCTTGGGTTCCAAGAGATGGCTGCCATCCTCTCACCACTTGGGTTATATGGAGGCAAGCCGTAAGACTATAATACCCCTAAGGCCTAACACTAGGATACACACCCCCGAGGGGCACTTTGGGAATCTTTGTCTTCGCACCATCGGACGGATGCCCGACGACCGTAAACTTGCTTAGCCTCGACGCAAGCCTTGCGATCCCGACGCGTGTCCTCCGCTTCGAAGTCTCCGGACTGCGTCATCGCACACCGGTCAGACCGGTGCTCCTCACCGGTCAGACTGGTACCCACCGGTCAGACCGGTCAGACCCACCGGTCAGACCGGTCTGATGCTGCTGCACCTCCGTCTTCGGTCTTCGGTCTTGGCTTTGTGGATCAACCAAGGAACCCAGTGGTTTTCTGGTGAACCACCTGAAACCCCACAAACTCGGTGTAGCCTTCGCCAAACACCACTCATGACTCGGCTCCCACGTAGTCCCGGCTCGACCTTGGTTTTTGAGGCTCAACCAAGAAATAGTCCATGACTTCATCTTGCCGTTCTTGCCACCATGCGGCCCGCACTTGACCCCGCTGGCCACCGGGTCCCTCGAACCAAGCCTACTTATCTTCTCCACACCTGGAGGCCTCACCAGCAATGACCTTTCGCGCTTGTTCTTCACCTGCACCAACACCAGTCAAGCCGCAACCTGCACCTGCAATACTTAGCCAAGAATCAGTCGACACCATGTTGTCAATCACTCATCACACTAGGAAGCGACCTACCACCGGTCCTCGAACCACACAGGCTCTCAGCGGAGATGGGTCAGGCCTACGGGCTCGGCCCAGAAGGATAGGATAGTTTTTTTCGGAATTTATTTTTATTGCGAAAACAATTCCAGAAAAATCTAGAAATTGTTTTGAAGGCGCGAAAAATACTCAGAAAATCCCAAAAATTCCAGAAAATTTCCCAGAGATAGATTGAAGCACGAACAATCCAAATAAAGTATTTGGAGTTCATGAAAAAGATTTTAGAGCCTTATAATAAATAGAATTAGCTCAAGAAAAATGAGAATAAATTCCAAAAAAGTCTAGAAAATTCTCAGAAGGTTTTGGCCAGCACCTAAACGCATTTTTCAAACCTTTGCACTCATAAAACCAAGGTGCATCAGCATGAATGCAGCACACACATAACCATTTATTTAATTTAGAAAAACGAACAAAGGATTTTTCCTACACTATATTTCCTGTAAAGAAAATAAAGGTTGGAAAAGTTTTAAAATTATGAGAAAATCATTGTTTAATTATTCTTCTTATTCACATCCTGAAATTGGGAAATTTCAGGGTGTGACACCATATCTATGCCATTGGTTTACTTGATCTCAATTGTATTGTTCCATGTGCATTTCGATATGTCCTGCAACAAAAGATAGAAACACCAACACTTGTGGAAATTGTCAGTATAAACCCCTATTCTAGTGTTGATGATCACTTTCCATTTATTTTATGCTGGTATTGACGGCCTAAAAGTGGTACTTAACAACCGTCAACAACTCCCCCACACTTGATCTTTGCTCGTCCCGAGTAAAGGGAGTCAGATCAAGGTGGTACATGATATCCAGGAATATGAAGCGAGCATAAGAGATATTCCAAACCATACCTTGCACTTGTGAACTATGTGGAGTGTCTATCATGCTATTTTGGGTAGGTGAGGAATGGAACAGTCATGAATCAAATCACTTATGCTCGTCATGTCAAGTAACTTGGGGTTTTTGCAATAATTTTCAAAACAAACCTTGCTTAGCTCCTCATTTGATTCTCTCAGATCGCTCAATGTGTATAAGTCCTCACCAAGGCATTAGAATTGCCTTTCTTCATCCTACTTCTAATGATGGCTATATGTGGAGCTCAGGGTAGGATAGAAGATAAACCATACTTGTTTCACATATATTGCAAAGTCCAAAACTGGATCCAAGGAGAAAATCAAATCATACAATCAGATCAAGATGTGCACGTGTATGGTATGGGTATGATGGGTATGGTAAGGTGGATACTAGGCCCGAAATGGGTTCTAGATATTACCATACATGATGAAATTCTATGGTGATGGTAGGGTGGACACTAGCCCCAGAGTAGGTACTAGTTATTACCATCTAAATTACGGAACTCCTTTTTGCATGATTTCCTCCTCTCTCCTTCTTGAAATATTTGAGACATGGGCTATCTCTTCTTATCTTTTTTTGGAACATGCATTTTGAGCATGTCTTTCTATATTTTTTCTTTTTTCTTAGCCCAGTCTATTTTTGAAGATATTTGGAGAGGGGTAAATCATGGAACAATGAATGGAGCTTTATTTGGTGGAATAGATGGATGATACAATGCTAACTTCCAGTGCAGAAGCATAGCAAGGGGATATGGAGTGCACATGAATCTTGATCATGGAAGCATGAAAAGAATTCTCACAAGGGTCACAACAATTTGACAAAGCTCAATGCAATAACAAGCAGCATATGAGTATAAGGTTTTGAACTAGAACATCATATGGCTTTGGTAGGACTGTGGCATGTCAAAGAGGAGCTTTGCGAAGAGTTTTCAGAATTTTTTTCAAATAAAATTCCCAAACACTCAAGAATTAAGAGAGAAGATCATATCATCAAACCATATCTCAAACACCAACTACTTAGATAAACATGAGTTCCCTAATGATATTTGCTCACAAGCATCAAGATAATGAGTAAGGAATAAAACATATACAAGCCAACCACAGGAATCATGTAGAGCAAGCAGAGCACCATTATTTGAGTTTGATTCATTGGATAAGAGTTGAAGATCATTCAAACTCATAGGTCGAGAGGGTGAGATGAAGGGTGCACATACCATCGCTCCTGAAGGATATGGGATTCAAGGAAGACTAGTGGTGATTTGGCTAACCCGTGGGGTAGCCAGCTCACTCTAGTATACCTTGTCCTTGTCATGAAGGTGTAGGCGTTGTCGTGCAGCCCTTGTGTGGGAGTTCTCGAGTGGATATGTCATTGACAAGATCGAGAGGACTCCCCCACACTTGTTCTTGTACCTGGCGTTGTTCTTCAAGCAAAAGTGGGAACAAAAGATGGACTCTACGGTTCGAGAACCATAGAGCCTTTATTTGAAAGCAAATATTTTTATTTTTTTATCGTCACTATGTCATTTACTCAAGCAGGGTTAGAACAATATTGCACTCCATAAACAAAGGAGGATATACTTACCTGAGACCTTTACGGGGTCAAATGTACCTCCTTCATATGTTGTGCAAAGTAAATCTGACACCTTAACTTACCTTCCCATATGAATCTGACTTAATGACTTACCCATTTGAATCCGCAGGGGTTAGTCCGCATACATGCAACCATGATCTATGAAGATATAACTCTAAGGTTCATCAATCAAAACTCGTCACCATGTTTTGTTTTGACTGAAGAGACCGTTTTAACCTAAGCACCATGCTTAATTTAAAGCAGCCTATGAATTCAGGAGGCCTCAAACACTGAAACCAGAGCATATGAACAAAGATAAAGGAAGCATGCATCTTGATCAAGCTATTTTCAAAGGGAATATAAGCATGAGCGCATAATGGTGAACCTCGGGCAACCTCCTGGCACTACAAGAAAATCGTTAACTAGTGACGCAACCACATTTTAGCGTCATTGATTTATGATGTTCCTGGCTGATCTCGTCATAATATTTTACTTCCGAGCAAATTTAGTGACAAAAAATTTTTTCGTCATTACGGTTGACACTGTAGCCGGGTGTTCCCTGTTCCATGCTGTTTTGTGACGCCATAAGCTCTGAAAAAACGTCATAAACCAACATCGGTCCCACATGTAAGCATTATTTTAGAAACAGATTGCTCCAAGTCGTCATAAAATTCAGTAGGGTCCCACATGTAAGCATTTTTTCGAAAATAGAGTGTTCCAAGTCGTCATAAAATTTTCCAGGGTCCCACATGTAAGCATTTTCGCCATGTCAGCGGCGTCATAAACCAACTTTGGTCCCACATGTAAGCATTATTTTAAAATAGAGTGTTCCAAGTCGTCATAAATAGTTCCAGGGTCCCACGTGTAAGCCTAGGTCACGAAATGTTGCAAACATAATTTGCCATGGCATGGGTTCGAACCAGGGACCTGAAGGAACAAGGTTGTGCTGTTTACCACTGCACCAGTCGTTGGTTGTGATAAGTACATGGGAAACTCTACTAATAGTTCATGCGAATTCTTTACTGTGACCAGGTCCCACATGTAAGTTTCAGTTGAGTCTATAATTACGTATCGAATGGCTGGTGAGACACTTCACTCAGACTTCGCAAAGACTTTTGACTTCCGCTACGCAGATCTGCAATAGTTCGTGGTAGGAATGGCGGATCCTAGTGGTGAGGGGAAGATGGTTGCGCCGCCACATCCCAGCAACAAGAGGATGAGACAGCAATACGAGGTTGGTCCTCTGGTTTGAGCCGCTATATTTTCCCCTATCTTACTAGGGTTGGGGATATCTAGATTTGGGGATCTGGAGGATTGATGAGCATATTTGGTAGATTTAGATTGCATTATCGTACCTTTGGATTTGCACTTCGATAGGTGTTAGAAGTTGATAGGCTATAGACAATTCATGTTAGATTCAGTTAGTTTTCAATTTGCATCATCTTAGAGTAGGTTTTGTATTTTAGTAGCTTCTAGATGTGCTTCAAGCCACTCGTTTTATGGATTTTTGTGGAGGTGCACAACTGAGTTTATGTAGGTAGCAAACAACCAGGTTTTGTGGCGTGTGGTGGTTGTTTTATTGTACTCATACAAATGGGTTCAAAGGATTCAGGTTTTTTATAGACTGAGATGAGTTTATTTTTCAGATCGAGATGAGATTTCTCCAAGGATTAGTTTAGTTCTACTAGAACATCTTAATGTTATTTTAGAAGATCTGGATGCCTCATCTCGGGGGAGAACTCTATTAGGATCTCCAAAGAGATCCAAAACATGATAGAACAACTAGCTGAAAGAGAGAAACAGCTTCAGTACACACCTAAGAACAAGAAAACTGAGGGCGGAGATTATTCTTCTTACCATAGACATTGGAATAAAAGCATCAATAAATGGGTAGGACATTGAGTTTGTTTGGTCCGTCTTTTCTTTTAGATGTTCAAGAAGTTCGTTGTCAGTTGGACTAAAATGGGTACCCTTACCTATTAGTACCCGTTTCAGTCCAACAGACAACGAACTTCTTGAAAATTTAAAAGAAAAGACTGACCAAAAAAACTCAATATCCTACCCATTCATTGATGCTTTTATTCCAATGTATATGGTAAGAAGAATGATCTCCGCCCTCAGTTGTCTTGTCCTTAGGTGTGTACTGAAGCTCTTTCTCTTTTTCTGCTAATTGTTCTATTATGTTTTCGATCTCTTTCGAGATCCTATAGAGTCCTCGCCCTGAGATGAGACATCCAGATCTTCTGAAAGAACATTAAGAAATGCAAGAGAGTCCCGCAAGGCCACAAAATTCATGGTAGGAGGTGCAGAAGGTGAAGGAACAACTGCAGGAGGCCAAACATGAGATGGAGTTATGATTATGAATGAGTAGTGATGATTATTGTGAAACTTGTATCATAATTGTGTTTTGGTGTTGGCTACCGGATCATCGTATGATGTTTGCTACTTGTTGGTGGACTGGTGGTGTGAACTTTGTGGTGATGAGTTGCTATGAGATGTCATCTTATTATGCCGATTTGGTTTAATCTATTCCAAATTGATTCGAGCATACTCACCATTCGGAATTCATACTCATTGCAATGGAGGTCATTGAGAATTGCAGTTAACGACTGGCACCGGGCGTTAACCGACGAACTTGTGTGCACACCCCCTCTGAACGGACGTGTCGATCATTGTGAATCGCAATGCCTAGCCTTATTTACTCTCGGTCGCCGACATGTACCAAGTCGAAAGGTTGAAGCTGCACTGTGCGTCAAAGATGTGGGACATGGCAAGCGAGGAAACTGTGACTTCATTTCTACGATGGGCAATTGAGGCTAACTGCACACAATTGCAGGACAAGTGCATGTCTCTCTTAGAGCGAATCTTTCCTCACAGAATACTCACATATGATTGGGCGGTTGTATGCACTGATCATCCCGAATTTATGCACAATCTCCGTAGAAGATCCAAACTCATTCGTTTCGAGCATACTCACCATTCAGAATTCATACGCGTTGCAATGGAGGTAGAGGAAGAACAATGGAGGTATGGTGGTAATAGATAGAGAAGGGGGAAGTTCTGATTGAGGAAACTCTGGCCTGTTGATGTTTCGCAAGGAGGACCTTCCTAGTGGTAAAAAGGGAGGAAAAGCTAAGATGTTGTTTGTTTGGATTTATCTAGAATCGGATCGTCCGTCCTTTTGACGGTTTGCAGGAAGGACCTTCCTGAGAAACAATTGTGTAACTGCCCCAACAATAGCACGGAGCGGTTCTGGTAAGTTGGCGGGAGAAAAGCGCGTGCGACAGCCAAAAAAAAGTTTTCCCGCAGACAAGTGTATATATCTCATTTCTCTCGACAACGCGGCGTACACTACTGCAACTCTGCAAGAGACTCGCCGGCACCACGCTCCTTTTCCTTGTGGCAAAGACTAGAGCTAGCGTCGGTGCTTAGATCTGCTGTTGCCCGTGGCGGGAATGGCGAATCGTAACGACCCTAGCGGCGAACGGAGAAGCAGGACTCGCTCCGGTCAGGTCAGTCCTCTCTTTAGCCATGCTACTTTGATCTGTCATACTAGTTAAGCGAAATTTTGGATTTGGGGATCTGGGTTAACAGACTATATTCATGTATTTTAAAGGTGTTTGGAGTAGACTCCGAAAGCTCCAGATCGCTGACACCTGGTCCTCGTGAAGTCATCGTTATAGATCCTAATGAAAACGAGTGCAAGGACGGGTTGCCTGTCCATCTGAAGTATGACTGGACAGGCGCCAACCCTGGGCATCGATATGTATGCTGCTGTGAGGTAAACAATAACCTGTATCACTTCTAATAAATGTTGCTTGTGCGTTTGATGTTAGTGTGGTCAATTGCTAATTATATGAACGAAATTGGTGACTGCAGACTAATGGCATGAAGTGCGCGTCGTTTAGGTGGATAGATCCTGAATGGGATATTAGCACTCTAAAAGTTCTAGAGAAGCTGATGGAAATGAAGGGAAAAGCAGAAGAGGAAGCAAGGTCGTGAAAAGAAGCATGTACAGCAGCTAAGGAGGAGGCCAATGTCAAAGCAGTTGAGCTGCAGATGATAACGCGATACTACGGGGAGGTAACTCATAACCGTTTGAGACGAGAAAGAAAATGAGAAACGATGCTCTGTTGTCTCCTACAGAGAAGGGTGAAGCCAACAGGTACCTAAAAGCTGAAAGGGAGGCAAGGATGTGGAAGGAAGAATGTGCAAAGGCTAAGAGGGAGATTCAAGAGACTGCCGCTGAGCTGCAGACGGTCAAGCAGCTACTGGATTCTGCAACACTTGTGGTGAAGAAGGTGAGGGAATTGCTGAGACAGGCCTCATATAAGAGGTCGCTCAGCAAGGACAACAACGAGGAATAATGTGATTCGTGGTGTTATTGCTAGGTAGACGGTTTAGAGGTGCTAATCATGCTTGTATTTTGGTATTTGCTACTTGTTGGTGGTGTGAACTTTGTGGTGATGAGTAGATGTGAGATGCCATCATATGATGTTTGATACTTGTCCGCTCTGTTGATGTTTTGCGGGAAGGACCTTCCTGATTATCGAATGCATAACTGCTTGTTCCCTACGGTGATTGTGGTAGAAACTCATACATATGCGCGGAATAATTGACGAAGGGTAATAATATAGATATTTGTACATTGAATTACGTTACAGGTGGTACACAATCGAAGTTCCTCATTACGGATAGCTAGGCAACAGCCATGTTCCTCGCGACCAAATCCAGTCCACATGAACCTGCTTAATGCGGATCGCCGGAGTAGTGTTGACGACTGGATCAATACATATTCCCTGCTGGTAGATCCAGTACTCATTCTTTTCATCGTGATGATAAGTTCGTAGGAAGTACATGTGATTTGCCCTCAGGTCAGCCAAACCAGAAATGGCATGCTCTTCTGTAACAATGCACTTGCCAGGACCAAACAAGATGATCTTATTCCGGAACTCAGGAGCTCTCTCCCAGGAAATAGGCTGCCAAATGTCCCCGACGAATGAATGCAAAGTTAATTCTACCACCTCAGCTTCTTTCTCCTCCAGAACAACAAAGAACAATCGGTCTTCACCTTCGAGTAGAGAAGAGTTGCCCATGCCAATGACCCATGACAACCGAAGTCCAACAGGATGGGGAGGTGCTGAAAGATCTTGCCCCAAGTAGATCCGCATGCGTTCAGAAGAACTGCACCAGAAACCTTCCGAAGGTAGTGTAGGCCAGTCGGATTGGCTACCCAAATGCCAAATGGAAACGGGCAATGACCCAAGCGCTGCAAAAGATTTCTCTGGCCAAAAGAAAGTAATCACGACAAATGACTCTGCACCAGCTGTTGTTTCAAGGCACAAGATACAAGCTTGGAGAGTAGCCATTTGGCCCCATTTTGGAAGTTGAGGAAGGCGAATGTGCTTCCGAGGAGACAAAGGATTCAGCATGAGCGCATTGCACCAATCTCTGCAATCTAAGGTGACTAGGCTTCCAGATCCGCCGCAACCAATCAATCTAGTCTTTTTCCCAGCCAATGCAGGAAAGGAGACCTCAAAAAGCTGCATATCAGCGACAGATGCAAATGTCACTACTCCATATTCACCGATAAAATTCAGATTTTAGAATCCAAGGGTCAAACGGGCGTGCCTCACCTGAACGAGCGCAGTTCCAACCCTTGCAGACAGCTTTGAACTTGATGAAATCTCTTGCATCACTGATCTTATTCACGATGCTCACAACAATGTCAGGAATAAGATTTGCCCAGGGACGAGGCATCATTGACAGGATAGCCAAAGAACAAGATTGTGGGAGAACAATGGAGGAGTTACAGCTCCAACAAAGACAAATGAGTGGAAAAGGTAGTCCAAAAGGTCTGGTATACTGATGTATTGCTAAAAGGACCTTCTGGACTACAATTATTTCTTCCGGTCCGTTAACATTCCGCTGAACGGTCTTTCCCCCTTCCTCAGAACGTCCTCCCTCCATCCACAAAACAATGCAATTCTCACTTCCTGATAAGTAGATATAAGTGTAAATTTGGTCAAAATTGAATTAGTTTGAACTGAACGGATCCCACAACTACTCTAATCTTTTCAGGAGCAGTTTTTTCAATAATGGCTGAATGGGTTCCTCTGGCCATAAATATCCTCCTTCCTCCCAGCGCCCTCTTCCACTCCCCACTCTTGCAACCAACAAAAAACCCCATTCTCGCACAGCGCCCTCTTCCTCTCCCAACTCTTGCGACCAACAAAAAAACCCCATCCTCGCACAACGCTCTCTTCCTCTCCCGATGGAGCCATTGTCTCCTAGAGGTGCGGTGGAAGCCACATCCTCCTCCTCTTCTGATGAAAGGAAGGATCCCTAGTGGTCTGATGAAGAGGAGGCAGAGCGGAGGCCCATTCGGTTAGTGGTTGACACATCCTCTGATGATTCGGAGTTTGTGGAACAAAATGAAATCCAAGATCATGTGCCTCTGAAACATCGCACCCTCACAAGTCAGCAAGAGGTGCCAGGGGTCAGGGGCGCGGAAGCACCGCCACTCGTCGGGGAACTGTCGTCTCCAAGCGCCATCATCCTCTCTCATCATCATCGGTCGGCGGCAGTCGATCTCTGCCGTCCTTGCCGAGCAGAGGTCATCATCGACCGGCCATCATCATCCGCCATGGAGCGGCTCCAAGGCCGTGCTCGACCGACCGCCATGGAGCGGCGACATCATCCTCTGGCGGCGGCATTGGAGGGACGGCCTAATCCGCGGGCGGCGCCCTAGGAGGTCCGCCACCATCTTCCACGGGCGGCGGCAACAGAGCGACATCCTCGTCCGTGAGCAGCTGCAACAAGGCGCTAGGTGCACCATCAACAAAGAAGCGGCGCCTTGATTAGTGGATTAGTGGTAACTGCTACTAGTAGAAGTAGGAGTAGAAGAAGCAGAACGAAGATTCGCCTTCTGTTCATCTGGTCTGATTGAATATTACTACCACTGTTTTTTCCTTGTAAGATGTTGGTTTTCTCATTGCATAGCAGTGACAGTTTAATCCGGTCCGACTGAAAACTACAAACCGGACTTTCGTCTGTGTTCTTCCGGTATTTAAGAAATCAATGGAACAGAGTTTCTGTATACAACGAATTTATACCGAGGGAGTACACACACAATACCATTTTTATTAGAAACAACACAATCCAAATACAAACGACACAAATGCATGCATACGCATTGATTAAACATGAGGATGGATGGATCCACCATAGTTCAAACTATAGCGACATACTCTGAACGACATACTACTAGCATCTACCATCACGGCTCATATTACTACCATCACCACATACTACTAGCATCTACCATCACGGCTCATATACTACTACCATCACCACTTACTACTAGCATCTACCATCACTGCTCATACTACTACCATCACCACATACTACTAGCATCTACCATCACGGCTCATACTACTACCATCACGGGCTCATGGAAATCCAGCTGCTGCACGGAGTGCAGCAAAACGTGTCTCCTGGATCAGAAACTCCTCCAAAGCGCAATGCCTCGCCCTTGCATCCCAAATCCAGGCAGGCGAAACGGCGATGTTATGCGCGTGTAACAGCAGGTCACGAATGGTCCATTGCCTGTGACCCCTATGGCAAAAAGGGCACACCCACATTCCTTCGTGATAAACACGGGCGGGCCCACCCTGCTGAAGCCAAAGCAACACAGACCATTTCAGGTCATGCGATTCATCTTGTTCAATGGGCACTAACCACGGGGGTGGCATTTCAACGGGCAACAGCAGAGCTGGCGGCCTGGGCCTTGGGTGAAAAGGTGGTGCCATGAGATTTAGCTGATCCTGAGCTGCTGTTGCCAGCAGCTGAACTGGAGGTGGCATCACCCCTGGGTGTTGCTGAGGTGCCGATGCCAGCGGAAGTGGAGGTGCCATTGGGGCCGGGTGCTGCTGAGGTGCCGATACCAGCGGAAGTGGAGGTGCCATTGGGGCCGGGTGTTGCTGCGGTGCCGATGGCAGCGGCTGAACCGGGTGGCGGTGAGGTGCTATTGCGCCCGACAGCTCCGCCTTCCCTGACTCCTCCAAGTTCCATGCTCCGTCCCTTCCTTGCCCGGCCATTTCCCACGTACTGCATACACAAACGAAGAACAAACCCTACATAAGCTAACAATGTGACCATCTCGATACCATGCATACATAAAGTAAACAAGATTAGCCAACAAAATGATCTCACCCTTGTATCCCACTGAAGTAGAGAAATGCAAGACGAGGAACCGATGAGTGTTGGCCTTTCCTTTCAAGAACACTCTGCTGCACTCGCCTATTTATCGAGGACTACAGCGGTCATGTGAGCTCGGTGTAGCATTGCTAAAGTTACTTAGGAAAACGTGAGATGCTCGGAATATAGTCAGGCCTACTCAGTCTACTCAGTCTTGCCCCGTTCAATGACTTGGCCGCTACCTTGCATCGGCTCCTGTCCACGACTTCATCTTGCTTTTCTTGCCACCATGCGGCCCGCACTTGATCCCGTTCGGCCACCGGGTCCATCGAGCCGAGCCTACTTGTCTCTCCACTCCTTGGAGGCGACACAGGCTAAGACCTTTCGCGCCCGCTCTTCACCTGCACCAACGCAAATCAAGCCGCAACCTGCACCTGCTATACTCGGCCAAGAGTCAGTCCACACAACGTTGTCAACCACTCCTCATGAGTGCATTGACAACACATCATATAAACATATGAATAAAAGACACACAACCGACAACACAACCCGACGAAACACACTCAACACAAAGCCTCAAAACATCCGGTCAATCGCTCATCATATACAAACCAAGGCAAATATCAACTTGGTTTCTCAACTTGTACACCCGGTGGGGGTACTTCTCACTCTCAAACCCCGGTGGTTGCCTCACATACACTACTTCCTCCAAAACACCTTTTAGGAAAGCACTCTTGACATCCATCTGGTACAACTTGAACCCTTTAGCCACGGAAAAGTCTAGAAGGATCCTGATCGCTTCCAAACGGGCTACGGGAGCAAAGGACTCCTCGTAGTCAATCCCCTCTTTCTGACTATACCCTTGCACCACCAACCTCGACTTGTTTCTCACCACTTCTCCTTTCTTTCCCTCTTTGTTTTTCCACACCCATTTTGTCCCGATCGGCTTACACCCCGGTGGAGGATCTACCAACTCTCAAACTTGGTTTCTCTCAAAGTTCTCCAACTCCTCATGCATCGAATTAACCCAATTATGATCAGATAGTGCGTGTCCAATGTCTTTGGGCTCAAAAGTAGCAACAGAAGCAGCATGAGCAAAGTGAGAATTGTTTCGAACCCTTGACCGTGTAGTGCGTTCATTGATGTCGCCGATGATCCTCGAAGCTGGATGATCCACTTGAACTCGTCGGGGAGGTTCTCGCCTTGATGCTACCTCCCCCTCAACAGCAGCTGCGCCTTGATCTGGGTTTGTCGTTGTAGGTGTGGGAGAAGGGCCGTCCACCACCGTAGTCGAAGTAGTAGGGACCTGCTCAGCCGCGGGCACCACACCGCCATCTTCATCATCTCCATGTTCATGCTCCTCCTCCTGGAAAATCTCCTCACCAAGTTCCTCGTCACCTACACACTCAAAAACAAGCTGACTATGTGGCTGTGTCTCGTCGAAGGTAACCTCGTAAGTCTCCATGATTTGGTTAGTTTCAAGGTTGAGCACTCGAAAGGCTCTAGAATGTGACGCGTAACCAAAGAAAATGCCATCGACAGACCTAGCCTCGAACTTGTCCAACTTCTTACCTTTCTTCAGGATGAAGCATTTGCACCCAAACACGTGAAAGTAACTCACCTTGGGAGTTCTATCGTTCATCAACTCGTAACAGGTTTTCTTCTTATGAACCCTGAGGTAATCCTGTTCGACACATAGCACGCGGTATTCACCGCCTCAGCCCAGAACCTTCTCGGAGTCCAATGCTTATCGAGCATCGTCTGAGCCATCTCACACAAGGTTCTATTTTTCCTTTCCACCACGCCGTTCTGGGGAGGTGTATACGGACTAGAGACCTGGTGTTCAAGACCCAAGTCATGGCAAAAGGTTTTGAAACGAGAGCTTCTAAATTCCGAGCTATTGTCACTGTGGATCGCTCGTATGGCATCTCCGTGCCTCTCGTTCTTCAACCTCAAGACAAGATCTCGAACAAAACCAAACGTCTCCCCTTTCTCCTCAAGAAAGAAAACCCACGCATACCGAGAGTAGTCGTCCACCACAACCAGGATGTACCACTTCCCACCCACAGATCGCACACGAGCTGGGCCAACAAGGTCCATATGGAGCAGCTTGCATGGACGCTCTGTCATCACATCGGTGAGGGGTGTATGGGAAGAAGCTACCATCTTAGCATGCCGACACGGCACACAAAGCAACTCTTTCTCTAACCTCAGCCGTGGCAATCCTCAGACCAAATTGAGTTTACTCAAGCGGGACAAAAGGTCAAAGCTTAAGTGACCCAACTTCCTATGCCACTTCCACAACTCACTCGAAGAACCAGCCAAGAAACAACGCTCCACACCAGAAGACTGAGAAAAATCTGCTCGGAACACTTGACCCTCGGGAACAACCATGCAAACTAGGTCCCCTCGAGAATCCAAAATCCGAGATCCACCAGGCTGAAACAACACCTCAAAGCCCTCATCCAAAATCTGGGACATGGAAAGCAAATTGAACCCGAGCGATTGAACAAGAGCAACACGCCTGAGAGTGACCTTGTCACTTACCTTAATCTCACCTTCTGAAAGCACACGCCCTCGCCCATTGTCCCCAAAGGTGATGTATGTCTTGGACACCACCGGGACGAGACTTGAGAACCACCCCTTGTCTCCGGTCATATGCCTCGAGCAACCGGAGTCAATCAACCAAACGTTCCTCAAGTCTCCCACCTGAAATTCAAAAACGAGCACGTGAGTGAACAAACGACTCTGCACTGGGGTTAGTACCAAAAGAGTAAAACCAGTGCCGAGCCATTTGCTCCAAAGTGGGGTTAGCACAAACCAAATCATCACACCTATCAAAGCTACCACCACGAAAACCACCACGGGAACCACCACTAGGGAACCAACCCTGTCTAGCTGGAGGAGAACGAAAACCACGAAATGAAGACCATGGATCATTCCTCCTCTCCATCTCAAAGCTACGACTCCTCCCACCATCGTATTGACCACGAGGTGGAGAACGTCTAGCAAACTGACCACCACCAGACTCTCCATGCCAAACATCTGGACCACGACCAAAGGACCTGAACCGAGCCTCATCCCGAGCATGAAAACCAAACTGGTCACCCTACTGCCTCCAAACTGGTCTGACCGGTTCTGGAACCCGTCTGACCGGTTTCGCTGTACAAGCAGCCCAAACTGGTCTGACCGGTTTCCAAACCGGTCTGGCCGATTTAATTCCTCTAGCAGGGTCCCTTCCACCCAAAGCACTCTTGTCTCCCCAAGCCGGAACTGTGCGAATAATGGCCTTACCCCTAGGCAGTGGCATACGAGACTCAGGCACACCATGAGATGGGTTGTACCTGTCCTTGTTTGCCCACTCCTTAGCCATCCTCTCCTCTCGCTTCCTCTTGAAGCAAAACTCCCCTTTGTGACCATCTCTCCCACAATAGTCACAATGAAACCGGATTGGTTTTGGCTTTGGTTTTGGTTGGGGTTGCTCACTCGGTTTCTCCTCACTTCACTTCTCACCCTTCTTCTCTCCAACCACCTTCTCCTTAGGACTCACAAACTTCACCGGTTTTTGGAAGTCATTTGTTGGGTGAGGGAATATGGGCGGATCTAGAGTTGTGTCAAGTTTGTTTATCAGTGGGTTGGGCTTAGGAGCATAGGCATTTTTGTGGTAGGTTTTAGGTGGAGCTTGGATATCACCAATCTTCTCTCCTCCCTCACCACTACACTCTCCAACCTTCTCCGAACCAATGCAAGCGCTTGCCCATCATAGCGCTTGTATGCCTCTATCATCATCCTAAGCTGTGGTTCATGACCCGACAACCAACCCATCATTTTCCTCAACTCATCATTCTCATCCTGCAAGCGATCAACATAATGTGCAAGTTCCAGATTCTTCAAAGCATGCACTTCACAAGTAGAGCAAGAAGTGGGAATAGGCTCTTTCAACTTAGCCTCAAGAGAAACAGTATAAGCATGCATCTCATCAATCTTTCCATGTAAAACAAGGCAAGAAGTGCAAGCACCTAGCAAGGTAGGTCTAGACTTAAGCTCAGCCACTTCAACCCTAAGCACATCTAGTTCATCACAAGTAAAAGCATGCTTATCCTTAAGGCAAGTAAGATCAGCTAGGTACACAGAGCAATCACAACAATCAATCTCATCAGAAACCACAGGTGAAGCCTTAAGCGAATTTATCTCAAGCTTGGCATCAAGGTTCTGGGTTTCTAGCTCAGCTACCCGGTTCCTAGCATCTTCTAGTGAGGCCCTAAGCTCTTTCCTCATCTTCTTTGCCTCTCTAAGCATGTCATCACGATTATCAAGCAACTTGCCAAGATGCTCATTCTCCTCACGCAAGAAGGGAAGCTCGTCACGTACCTCATCCTCAGAGTCGGAGTCCGAGTCACTCTGGTGACTCTTCTTGCTGCCGGAGCTACGAGCCATGCCGTAGAAGCCATCTCGTGCGAAGCAGCTCAACCCGCTCAAGTTCTTGGATGACTTCTTGCTCTTGCGCTGATCACCCTCGTCTTCATTGCTACTCGAGCTCGAGGAAGAGTAGGCAGAGCTGGAGTCGACGTCGCTCGCTCTGACCATCGCTCGGGCCTTCCAGCCGCGGCCGTCCTTCTTCCTTGATCGTCGCTCGTCCTTGTTCTTGTGCTTGTGCTTGTGATCGCGCCTCGATCGGTACTTGCCGTCCTTGCTTGACCGGTGCTTGTAGCCGTCCTTGTAGCCGTCCTTGTTCTCCATCTTCTTCGTATAGTCGGCAATGAAGTGTCCTAGCCTGCCGCACTGAAAGCACGTCCGTGCAGTCCTCCTCGTGTTCACCCAGTTCTCGTGCAGCCTCTCGAACCACCTGGTCAGCAATGCCAGCTCGTCCTCTCCAAGCACGTCGAACTCCTCGTCTGCCAAAGACATCAAAGAAGACAGAGAGTACATCCTGGAGGATGCGTTAGTGTTAGACTTAGCCACTTTGCCACCAACGAGAGCAAGACTATGGGAGTCAGTCGGGCTCTCAAGACGGGCTGTCAAACCACAATCAACCTCAGCAGACTTAAGCTTAGAGAACAACTCATTCACCGTCAGAGTGGTGTACTTCTCGGACTCAAGAATGGCCTCGACCTTTCCATCCCACACGGTATGATCCAGCTTGTGTAAGAGCTTCACAGCTCTATCATGGTCATCGTACGAGAGGACGTCGACATTGGCCCTCATGTTGTTCACAACCACCGTGAACCGCTGGAACAAGGCATCAATAGACTCACCGGGGAGATGAGTGAAGTTCTCGTACTCTCTCCGGTAGGTCGCATACAACCGTGCCTGAACCTCAGCATTCCCAGCATGAGCATTCTTCAGCTCCAACCAAATCCTATAAGCTAGGTCCTCTGTCTGAACCCGATCGAATTCGGATTGACACAGAGCACGAAACAAGTAGTCGACCACCTTGTTGTTGGCGTCGAACATGTCCCTCGATCCCGGAGCAAGGAAGTTAATCGGATGAACATAAGCTGTGTTCACCGTAACATCCCAAAGGATCTGTCCCTTGCCACGGTGGAACGCGGCCATCCGTCTCTGCCACATCTGGTAGTTCTTTCCATCGAAGTGTGAAGGACCTGATCCCTGTTCCTGGTACGCCATCTTTGGATCTTAGACTGGTTAGAGTCAACAAAGATACATAACCGGCTCTGATACCACTTGAAGGACCGGAACGGCGAACAAGAGAGGGGGGAGTGAATGGGAGTCGATAAAAATTCTACTCAAGAATTCGGCCTATGAACCCAAAATCACTCAGACACCTCCGCAAACTTCTGTTGCCAAATCCACGTAGCCACTGGAGTGCTACTGGACCTAGGAGCAAGATCCAACCAACAGCAACACAAAGCACGTAGCGGAAAACAACTCGAAACTGCTGCTGGCAACCAAAACCGGTCAGGCCGATTTCTGAAACCGGTCAGACCGACCTTTTGGGACTTAGCCTCTCACAGGCAGGGGAAACCGGTCAAGCCGGTTTGGCAAACCGGTCAGGCCGGTTTTGTCCAGGAAATCCCCAAAAGACCTTCGAGACCAAACTTACCCAAAACACCTCAAGAACCCCTCAACCTTTGAACAAGAAAAGACATAGCTTGAACGAGAATCTCCTGTTCAAAAACTCCTGTCGACAGCCCACTGGGGGTAAACCGGTCAGGCCGGTTTTGCCCAGGCAGTCGGGAAGAACTCAGCCCGCGGGAATAACCTCACCTTCACCTCGATCGATCTCCTGATTCGTTCCACAGATTCAAGTGAGACTTTGGGGATAGCTGGGGTACCTCGTGGGCTACCTTTGGCTAAAAGCTCAGTCCCCAAAACCTACTCAATCAAGAGGAATCGGAAGTCAACCCTCAAGAACACCTTCCCATGAACTCCACCGAAAACCACCAAATCGAAGCCGTTTCAGAGGGTTTGTTGGAGCAAGATCACCAAGCAAAGAGGCACAAGGTCCTCATATGTGACATCCAATAAGAATCCCTCAAAGAAACATCCCCAAAACTTCCCACCGGAAAATCCAAGAAAAGGCTCCGAAAATCACCAAAAAGGGAAAACGGGAAGAACAGAATCAAGCCTTGAGGAACCTCGCCGAATCATCTATACATACCACGAAGGTTCATACAAGGTCTAGCTTCCGCTCGATCATCCTTCCCTCTCACAAGATCTCACCGTGAAGCTCTCAAGCTAGTCTTAGAAATCCTAAGGAAAATAGGAAGGAAAATAGCAAAGGGAAAATGAGCTAGGGTTCCAAGAGATGGCTGCCATCCTCTCACCACTTGGGTTAGATGGAGGCAAGCCGAAAGACTAAACTACCCCTATTACATAAACTAGGATACACGCCACTAAGGGCACTTTGGGAAATTGTCTTCGTAACACCATCGGATGGATGCCCGGCGACCGCACTTCGCTTAGCCTCGACACAAGCCTTGCGATCCCGAAGCGTGTCCTCCGCGTCGAAGCTTCCCGGCGCCCTGCGACCCCAAACCGGTCAGACCGGTTTTGGCCTGACAGCCACGCCCGGTCTTCGGCCTCGGCTTTGTGGCTCAGCCGAGTAACCCAGTGGTTTTCTGGCGAACCACTGAAACCCCGCAAACTTGATGTAGCCTCCGCCAATCACCACTCATGACTCGGCACCCACGAAGTCCCGGCTCGACCTTGGTTTTGAGGCTCAACCAGGAAACCGTCCACTGACTTCATCTTGCTGTTCTTGCCACCATGCGGCCCGCACTTGACCCCACTGGCCACCGGGTCCCTCGAACCAAGCCTACTTGTCTTCTCCACACCTGGAGGCCTCACCGGCAACGACCTTTCGTGCTTGTTCTTCACCTGCACCAACACCAGTCAAGCCGCAACCTGCACCTGCAATACTTAGCCAAGAATCAGTCCACACAACGTTGTCAATCACTCATCACACCAGGAAGCGACCATCCACCGGTCCTCGAACCACACATGGTCCTCAAATGTCTGGTGGAGCATCATGACATTGAGCGCGTGACATCCAGTGAAGATCGCATACACATATCATGTGTTGTTTCAGTATTGGAGGCCGACTGCATTGAAGTTCCTCCTCCATCAGTGCAAAGAAGCATATGCCAAACCATTGCAGCCCAAGCCCCTATGGAAGTTGTGTTCCACGTAGGTGCAGAATGCCGGGTGAAACGAGCGATACATGCCGATGTGGCGAAAGTATCTTGTGTGATGGAGGCAATGCTCTACGGCACAGGAGTGGAGTCTAGCTCTGAAACTATTACAATTATTGACACACACCCTGATGGCTTCTCAGTCCTGATCAAATATGCTAGTGAAGGATCACTCCCGGAGGAGGCTGATTTATGGGACGCTCCTGCCAATGCCTGGCCTTATTTACTCTCGGTCGCCGACATGTACCAAGTCGAAAGGTTGAAGCTGCACTGTGCGTCAAAGATGTGGGACATGGCAAGCAAGGAAACTGTGACTTCATTTCTATGATGGGCAATTCAGGCTAACTGCACACAATTGCAGGACAAGTGCATGTCTCTCTTAGAGCGAATCTTTCCTCACGGAATACTCACATATGATTGGGCGGTTGTATGCACTGATCATCCCGAATTTATGCACAATCTCCGTAGAAGATTACCTGAAGGGTTGTACCAGGGTCCCCTATAGTTTTAATGTTTGATTTAAGTGTTTGTAGTCATGTAATAAATAGTTGAAATGGTACATTATTTTGTTGCAGTGAGTACATTTGTAATGCGAATATCGGATCATCCGTCTAACGTGAATATGAAGTAGAGTATAGTCCTGTGTGTGTGTGTCCATTCCATGATCCATGGTGGCACGGACAACCCAGACAACAACTTGCCTCTCTACGTAAGGTCACTAACGTTTGGGTCCGACACCCAAGCGGTCTTTCGTTTGGGTCACTGACGTTTGGGTCCATGATCCAAAGTCTTTCGTTTCCCGCTCTGGACAACAAAGGCGGGACTTGAAATTTTGAATTCCCTGCTCCTCCTTCTGGTCCTCCTCATTTATATATAAAACAAAGAGGGAAACCAGATCTCCCAATTCCCTCCTGGTAATTTTCCAAAATCAGGGGATCTTCTCCTCGACCGCCGAAGAGACCTAGATCTGCGGCGGAAGCAGCAACAGAGGCCTAGCTACCGACGACGGCTTCCTCTGCTACGAGCGGCGGCCTTCCTCTTCTATGAGCGGCGACCTTCCTCGGTAACGTCCTTGAAGCTGCAAGATGGTTCAAACTCGTTGCTCCGTCAGCTCCCCCGAGGCTCACCCTAGCGGCCGCAGATCTGCTGTAGTTGTGCAGAACATCATGCTGAAGGCGCAAGGTCGGGCTGCTAAATCGAGATGTCATTCGACACCTTCTTCCCGTCATATTCGTCAGGTCTGCGGTCTCCTCCCTGTATTGATCGATTGAATTAGATTGCTTCCCCATGCTCTAGGGCTTTCTATAATATTCTTTCATGTTTGGGTGATTGTGGATCTACTGTACCCTATCGCAAGAGTTTGTTAGAAGTCATTTTAATTGAGGTTTGTAGAAATTTGTAGATGAAATTGTTGGACTGCTTCCCCATGCTCTTTGCCTTTGAATATTGTTGTTGCATGCTTTGGTGATTGTGTATCTACTGTACCCTATCACAGGAATTTGTTTGAAGTCATTTTATTTGAGGTTTGTAGAAATTTGTAGATGAAATTATTGGACTGCTTCTGTATGCTCTTTGGCTTTCTATAATATTCTTTCATGTTTGGGTGATTGTGGATCTACTGTACCCTATCGCAAGAGTTTGTTAGAAGTCATTTTATTTGAGGTTGGTAGAAATTTATAGATGAAATTGTTGGACTGCTTCCCCATGCTCTTTGCCTTTGAATATTGTTGTTGCATGCTTGGGTGATTGTGTATCTACTGTACCCTATCGCAAGAATTTGTTCGAAGTCATTTTATTTGAGGTTTGTAGAAATTTGTAGATTAAATTATAGGACTGCTTCCCCATGCTCTTTGCCTTTGAATATTGTTGTTGCATGCTTGGGTGATTGTGGATCTTCTGTTCCCTATTGCAAGAGATTGTTCCAAGTCAACTTATTTGAGGTTTGTAGAAATTAAAGGATGAAATTATTATATTACTTACCCATGTTCTTTGGCTTTCCATATTTTTGTTGCTTGCTTGGGTGATGATGGATTGAGTGTGATCGTTCATGTACCGCATTGAACTTAATAAATGAAATTGCTTTTGATTGCTAATGATCTCAACTCTTATCTCCTGTTCTTGTACTTGTTTCAGCGAGCCAAAGGGTCAACATCTGTAGTCGCTCCTGTTCAGACCTGCTCCAAGGTAACAAACTCAACACCTTCTTTGTTTCCGATTGCGAATGATCTCAACCCTAACCTCTTGTTCATGTACTTGTTTCAGTGGGCAAAGGGTCAATGTCTGAAGTCGCTCCTGTTCAGACCTGCTCCAAGGTAACAAACTTAACACCTTTGTTTCCGATTGCGAATGATCTCAACCCTTACCTCTTGTTCTTGTACTTGTTTCAGCGGGCCAAAGGGTCAACATCTGAAGTCACTCCTGTTCAGATCTGCTCCAAGGTAACAAACTTAACACCTTTGTTTCCTTAGTTCGAATCAATTACAAGGTCCTATCTCACTTGGGATCCACTATTGCTTGATGGAAGCTACCAAGTCAATGATGCTTCTTCCCGAACAAATTAAAACAGAGGTAGCCGAGTACTCAAGAATGGGTACCAAATCCTTATGTAGTAGTGTTGATGAAGAGCGAGTTGACGCTCCCAATCAGGATGGGGTACAACTTCGACAACGGTTTGTTGCTCACCAGAAAGAGTTATGTTGCTTGAAGAAGAAGACCGAAGAATCATAATCAACTCTAAAAATGCAGTCTGCTGAGATTAAGAGGTTGCAGAAGCTAACCGAAGACAGTGGGACCTCCTTCGTCTACTGCTTAGCAGTAAAAGATGAAGAGGTTAAGATCATTAGATCAAATCTCCACTTTCTCTTGTGATTATGAACTGGATTTAGCTTTGTTAATCAATGTTCCTTGTGATACTGTTATCTTGTAATAGTTTGTGATATGTGATGAACAATAGTTTGTGATATGTAATAAAGAAATATGTGCTGATTACTATTTTGCAACCAGATCGGAATTATTCAAAAAAAGGATCAGAATTGAAATTAAATCCACTAATACTGATGCATGATTAGTTAATTTTATATTGTCCTTCAGTGGGCTTAGCCCACTTTTAATTGGGCCAAAAGTCATTTTTTGTCAAATTAACATGACACAGAAGGACGCAATAATGTGCGCACTTGTTGGACTCGACCCAACTAAAACAGGCCCACCCTAATCAAATTTCATCTGAAAAAGCTACAATTGGGCCCAACAAAATCTTTTTTGGGCTATATGAACAACGCCAGCCTACAGGAACAGTTTTGGGCTCAACCCAACTACAAATGGGCCAAATTTGTTTTATGACGCATACGATTTGTCACAATTGGCCTGCTACATCGGATGCCACATCAGATTCGGTCCAGCGTGGCAGAGCTGCAGGAACGAAGTTATGACGCATTGTATAGACAAATTTCCACACGTCATTAAACTCATGACGCCGGGAAATAAGGTCTCGTCATTAATCGCGGTTTGTGACGCTCGATTAATGACGGAGCATTTTCGTAACAACCAGCGTCATTAATCGTGGTTTATGACGAGAAACAGCCTTTTTTTGCGTCACTAGCCGGCGTTTTTCTTGTAGTGCGGAAGGGCTTTGTTTAAAGTTAAAAGCAAGACGTACCTGGCTAGTCGGGCAAGATGAAAGAGCTTACATCATTTCCAAACCAGGATAAGATTTGGCATGAGAGGAACTTTACTCGGGATGCTCACATATCTCCCCCACACTTGGAGTTTGCATTGTTGAGGAACGAAACTCAAGTGTGTGGAGATCAAGCTTCCTTTATAAATATTCCTCCACCAAAATCTTACCGGAGTGTTGTAGTTGATGTAGCTCACATGTTCTTAGGCATCACTTGTCCACCGCGCTTTTCAATCTTCACCTGAAAGGTTGGCGACCAAAAATACCCGAAGGACAACTTTATCTTAAAAACATGTTCTTGCTTTTATTTGAAAAGGGAAAATAAATCCTAAGCTAATCCAGACTATCTCCTGGTAGTGCTTTGTTTATTACGGTCATAAGCTCGACCAGGGGAACTTCATCTTGCAGCTATCATTGGTGGTGTCATACCCATCTCACCACCAATTCTTGGATGTATCAGTGACGCTTTAGATGTAGGGTTAGTGCCACAGTGCATGCATGAAATCTGATATGCTTATGGTAAACATTCTAAACATTCTGCAATAGAGGACCAGAAGGTGGTTGTAGCCCTCATGTGTGCTCAGTGCACTAGGCATGGCTGACTCTGGAGAGGAATTATGCGAGCATGGTTCATAAGGTATATCAAGGATGAAGCTACCATGCTCATCAAAGGAATCCTTTCCTATGAATTCCAGAGTCAGTGCCTCACAAGATTCCATGGCCCATGAGTTCTCTATCTCAAGAGATGCATCGTGGAGGCAAGATGTTAACTCTTGATCATAATCGAAAGCAACATAATACGGGCTAGCTGGAAGAGGCTGATACTCGGTCGAGAGGGATGATGATCGTTCTCTTTCACAAAGGTGAAGAGAATCTTCTGAGTCATTCTCATGAGGAGTAGGAAAGTCTACAACCTCAATGAGAACGGGCTCGGATGATGCGAATGGAGATACATGCATCATTTTCTCGAGCGGGTTTCACTTGGGAAGATGCTCTGCCATGGAATGTTCATGAGAAGAGATGGATGTGGTAGAAGCGGCTTCCCTATGCTTTACATCTAGGCTTCCTTGAGATTTATCAAGAAGTTCATCCAATGGGAAGCCTAGGAGAAGATCGAAATCCATGATGTCATAGATATGAAAATCTAAGAACACGTCGATCTCGTCTGTGATGATCAGCACGTCCTTAGTGATCCCTCAACATGGGAAAAAATAGTTCCACTTGGGTCTTCGGAAATATCTATCAGTCGGGGTGAGGGGCATGTCGCCCACCAGAGCGTCCGGAAGGCACTTCGGTATGATGCAAGCTCCAACAATAGGGTCATGAACAACATCTACGGTGTTTCTTGTAACATCCCGGAATTTTTTCGGAATGTTAGCAATGCAAAAATGTGGATTTCAAAATTTTTATTTGAAATTGAGTGCTTAATTAAAACATAAGGATGTCTTCTTTGATCCTTCCCTAAATTCTTAGATTTATTTTGAGCTAAATAATAGATTTAGGGATTATAAATTGCTAGTGTGAGAACTTTGGAGACTATTGAGTTTTCTTTGGATTTTATTGTGTGGGATTCAAATTTGGATGCTAATTTAAATTTGAATCTAGAGTTTAATTAGGAGTAAGGCTATAGGGAAATAGGAAAAAACCCTAAAACCTACCTAGGCCGAATCCTCGCTTGCGAAGTCTGCCAGAGGCCCTTTCACAGAGTTTTCATACCCTGCGGCCCAATAGACCTCCTATCCCGCCGGCCTGCCTCCCACCTTCACTTCTCCTTGTGTCGCTACCAAGTGGGGCCCAACCGTCAGCCGTCCCTATCCTGTTTCTCTTCCTCTGATTTTTCCCTGTGACGCGCGCAGCGATGGGAACGAGAGGGGTGCTGCGCCGACGCCAGCCATGGCCGCCGCCCCCACTGCGCTGGCACCCGGATGCGTGCCACGTCGCCCGAAATTGTCGTCTCTCGTCCATCCCAGGCCAAAACCCTAGCCGGCCGCCCTATAAAAGCCGCCACCAGCCACCTCCCTATCTGCCACCGCACCTTGGGGAAATTTCCCCCAAATCCGCCGCCTTCACCAAGCAGGAGAGGTGGAGCAAGGAGGAGTTGGGGGAGAAGAAGAGGGGGAGGCGCAGGAAGCGGGGGAGAAGGTCGGAGGTCGCTGCCTACAGCGCCGCCAGCCCGAGTTGTCCGTGCGCGAGCATCGACGATTCATCGCGCCATCGAGATGAAGCCGTTGGAGTCCGTCAGCGGGAGCGCCATCCGCCGCGAAGCCGGAGCCGTCTGTGGGAGCTGCGGGTCACTGTGAAGCCGGCGCTAGACCTGCGGAAGGCGACGCCCTACCCTGCATCCTCTGCTACCTATGCTCTGCTTTGCGTCCGCTCTGCCGCCGCACCTCGTCACCACCGTTTCGCCGCCGCGTCCAAAGAGCACGAGGTGAGCACTGCGACCCCTCACCGTGCTGTGGGTCTCGGCCTTCGAGCCGAGGACTGAACTTTTTGGTTAACCGCTACCTGCTCCGCACCGCCACGCGATCCGCCGTCGACTGAGTGCTGGCCTTCGAGCCATGTCGGCCGTTTTGCAGGTGCCGCTGCCGTCTGCGTGCGCGCGCCACCGCTCGCCGTTCTCCTTTCTTTGTTCCTTCACCGTGCACATGCCGTCGGTTCTGTGTCACCGCCATGGCTGCGCCGTCGACATTCTGCACACGCACACGCACGTACACCTGAGGGGCAGAGCCCGTGTGTTCTCTGTCCAACCCGTGCATGCACGGACGGATGCGAGCGAGGGACACCGGCGCCGCGCAAGGACCCACACCGCCGAGCCCCGTCTTGTTCTACCGCGATGCCGCCGCGCACCCCAGCACACCGGTCCACGCGAGCACGTCATGCGGCCGAGGCCAAGGCCGAGCTTTTTGGTCGCTCCTGTGCCAAGGCGTGTCTAACCGACCGTTCCCAGCCGAGCGTGTGCCCAGCGTTCTACCGCGGAGCTCGCCGCCGTGGCCAAGCCATCGGCGCTCGTCCGCGCGCAACCGCATCAAGCCGCCGCTTTGCGGCCGTTGCTCGACGCTAAGGGACCCTGTTTGCTTCTGCTCGACCGTGCGCGCCCGCACGCATGCAAGCGAGCTGCCTAGCCGGCGCGGACACCCCAGTCTCGACACCGTGAAGCTAGGTCCGCCGTGCCGAGCCGAGATCTTGACCAAGGCCGTGCGTTTCTTGGTCCTATCAAAGCCCTAGGAAACCCCGAACCACGCCATGAAGCTTGTTGACCCGCCGCCGTCAACCCTCGCCGCTGGCAAACTCAAGCCGCCCCGCTACTCATTTGGGGCATTCCCTCAAACACCTTGCGGGCCGACCCTGAACCCCAGGATTTTTCTCTCACACGCCCGACCACATACTGATCCGGCCGCAGGAGATCCGCCGGATTCCGTTTTGCCAGCCAATCTAGTCCTCAACACATGCCTGCCCGCACTTCACCTTGACCACATCGGATCCCGCCGGATCTTGTGCGCCGACCAACCGCATGCATGCCTCACCGCCGCCTGCTGTGCTGACTGACCGCACCGGATCCCGGGGGATCTTTTGTGGCAGCCACCCCGGCCGCCAAGTGGGCTGCCACATGGGCTTGGGCCGGCTTAAAGCCGCCTACGTGGTAACCATGTGTGCACGAAGAGCTAGCTTGCAGCCAGCCCTTAGTCAGTTTAGAGTTAGCTGGAGTTACCCTTTAGATAGCTTATAGTTAACTGTATTGTGGATGCGTATTTCAATTTCAGAAATGTATTTTATCTTTGGAAAAATCCTAATAAAACCATTTTGACTCCGAAAAATATAAAACCTTTTCCAAAACTCTTCTAAAATCTCAAACTCCGTGTAGGACTAGTGTTTGCTCTCTTTTGGCTCTTTATCGCTGTTCGTTTGGAGTTAATTACAATAGGACACATCCTTATTTTATTTTGCTCGTTAATAGGAGCAGCTGGAGCCGGGGAGCTGAGCTCGGAGATCGACTACACCGACGACTACGCCGCCGACGACTACTCGCACGCAGGTGTTCACACCTGACTGATTCTGAATACCCAGTAGGCATTGCTATGTAGTATGCTAGCGCTTTACTTTAAATGCATGGTGATGAACCTTGCACTGCCTTCTTTAATTACCCTGTCCTTGATTGCCCTACTACTATATATTTATATAAGCGTGTATATACGCTGAGCTTCGCGATGCATGTGTTGGTATGGGAATAGTGGTTCCTGGCGTGTGTGGGGTAAAAACCGACAGGAGAAGGTGTTTTGGGTACTTTGGCGGGGGTGAGCTCGAAATAACCGATCTGGGATCAGGGATGGGGGTGCACTCCTTAGTGTGTCCCCACTTTTATGGTTTTTGGAGCACAGGTATTGGGGTTTTACTTACGCTTGGAGGACATGAGCTCGCCACGGTCTGAAAGCGAGTGGACAGACCTTTTCACGGGACCTTTCGTACACACCACCTCGCCGAGAGTGGGGTTAGGGCCGTGTTGAGCTCAGCAAGTGCGGACCCATACCTACCAGTAGGATAGAGGGTATCAGTGGGGGAGAGGTGGGAGTGAGACCACCTTCTCTCAGTGCATCTCCCGTGTGGCCACACAGGAGCATGTCATAGTTCCGGTGCAGTTCTCTTCGCAGAGGGGATCACTTTGAGGGCCGGATGCAGGATGGGATCATAACTACCGAGAGTTCGCACGGTAGGATGGGCTCGGTTGGCTGATTACCGCCGGGTTCCATTCCGAGTTGGGTACATGTGTACACGCTCCGCAGAGTTGTTCGATTTATAGCTATAGCCGCTTCCTCGGTCACGGACATGTCCCTTGATAGCTTTGTTCTCATGTTTTGGGATTTCTACCTCCCCCTGTAGTTGAGAGTGTGGTGAGCCGTGGTTGCAGTCCGGGAGAGGAGAGTTGCTCCCTCTACCTCACTATGTAAAAACATCAAATAGGTCACGCAGCATTTGTAACGGGCCCTTAACACCCGTTACATGCACCCACATCTGTAACGGTTGTTGTTTGGTGCCCGTTACCCATAAGCGCGGCAGGCCCACCCCGGGGTTGGCCTCCACTACGCCCGTTACCAATGTGGACTTCTGGTAATGGGCTTCTTAAACGCCCGTTATATGAATTTGATGTAACGGATGTTAAATCGAGTCCGTTACAACAGTTAAACCTATCGGCAACGGGCTCGTAAAGTCTGTTACTGATCAATGCCCTATCGGTAATGGGCTGCTTAAGTCCGTTACTGATCACTGCCGTATTGGTAACGGGCTATAATGTCTGATACCGATAACTTTCATACTGGAGACGCATGTTTGTTAGGATGCATCTTCTTTGCTGGCCAACCTAGGGTCGTTTCTTAGGACCCAATTGGATACGCTCGTTTCTTAGGACTCGTCTCCTTTGATTGCCACCCAGGGTCGCCTTTTTCTCACATCGAAGACGCACATTGTTATTGCTCGTCTCTGTCTTCTCCTTCCGACAACACTCGCTCTCTCTCCTCAGAAGGCCACTCCCGTTCCGACAACACTCGCTCTCTCTCCTCAGAAGGTCACTCGCTCGAACTCTCTACTCAGATGTCCCCGTCGGCCTGCCTCGTTCGCTGCCGCCAGGTGTGCGCGCTCTGATGATCGTGCTTTCTCTTCTCAGAAAGCCGGAGCCGCAACAGGCCAGCCGACCGCGTGTGCGACGGCGAAACGGGCCAATGGACGTTGACTGCGGCGTCATCCAAAGCAGACGCCTCCATGTCCCCTCCCCCTGGGGCTCGTCGCTGTCCTCCGCGCTGTCGTCGCGGCTGCGCCGCCACCTCCGATCCTCCTCCGCGGCCGCGCTCGCCTCGTAGAAAGTCCTCGTCAAGGTGGAAATTAATTGCCCCCTTTTATTGAAATTCTTCAGCTGTCCTAATCCTCTTATGTTATCAGTTTTTTTATGTGATAAATTATGCTCATTTGGTGTATGGAATGCAGATGGCTGCTGCTGCTCGGGCTTGGATGTACAGACAGCCCCAAGAAGATTGGGAGAATTTCTTAAGCGGGGTCAATGGTTTTCTAAATCAAGCAGAGACGGATATGAGAAACCGTGGTGTTCAGGCAATGCTTTGCCCCTGTATAGATTGTCTCAACCAGAAGAAATTCGCACAATGGGAAATCATTTTTCATCATTTGGTCACATGTGGTTTCACAAAAAATTACACGTGTTGGAATAAACATGGTGAGGAAGGCATTAATAAACTCGAAGCAGGCTGCCTAAATGAAGGTGAAGTCCGACACCATGCTACCGACCATGCTGAAGACCTTGATGACGGTGGAGTTTTTGAGGAAAATAAACCATTATTGCCACCAAATGTGATGAGGCCTGAGGATATCACTGATCAAGAAGTTAGGGGCTTCGAAGATGGTGAGGTGTTGCAACGTGTGCACAATGTTGATCAAATATTGTGGGATGTTGAGTTTCAACGAGTGTACACACCTTCTGAATTAGCGAGGCTGAAGCAGTTCATTGAAGATTCAAAGAAACCCCTCTATCCTGATTGCCAGAAGTACTCTCGCCTTTCTGGTGATCTAAAACTTCTGCAGCTTAAGGCATATCATGGTTGGATCAACAAAAGTTTCAAACATCTATTGGATGTGTTTAGAGACATGCTACCTGAAGGAAACCAAATAGCAAAGTCTGTCTATGAGGCGAAGAAGATAATTTGTCCTCTGGGAATAGAGGTTGAAAAAATCCATGCATGCAAGAACAGTTGTGTATTGTTCTGTGGAGATTATGCAGACCTTGACAAGTGCCCCAAGTGTGGCTATGATCGGTACAAGAGGAAAAAGGATGGTGGAGATGATAATAATGTTGATGATGAGAACAAGCCCGGCGAGATCAGAGGCAAGAAGAAGAAGGCTAACAGAGGGGCTCCTGTGAGGGTGGCATGGTATTTTTGCATCATTCCTCGGTTGCGAAGATGGTTCGCAACACGAAAGGAGGCCCAACTCTTGCGTTGGCATGACGAAGGCCGAAAGGAGCTTAAGAAAGATGGCAAGTTTAGGCACCCCGTTGATGCAGCACAATGGGGTAACATTAATAACCACTTTCCGTGGTTTAACGAAGACATAAGGAGCATACGGTTTGCTATGAGCACAGATGGCGTGAACCCATTCGGTAACCAGAGCTCAACACATAGCACCTGGCCTGTCGTGCTGTCGTTGTACATCCTTCCACCCTGGCTATGCAAGAAATAGAAATATATGATGCTGACAACATTGGTCTCCGGGCCAAAGCAACCTGGCGACCGTATTGATGTCTACTTGAGGCCACTAGTTGATGACTTGAAGATACTGTGGAAGCCTGGTGTGAAGGAGGTTTGGGATGAGTTCAAGCGTGAGGAGTTCACAATGCGCGCCATGTTGTTCACCACGATCAACGACAACTCGGCTCATCGCAACCTCTCTGGCCAGAGTAAAAGGAAAGGTGCAGCTTGCCCACACTGCTTGGAAGATACTTGCGCAGTGTGGTTAAGACATTCAAACAAATACGTATTTATGGGGCACCGTCTTTTCCTCGGCAAGAAACATCCATACCGGGCCATGGATTGTCAGTTTAATGGGGAAAAGGATAATCGAGAGCCGCCGTTGCATGTGACTAGAGATCTGGTCCACTTGAAAGTCAAGGACGTCAAAACTATCGATGAGTTACCCAAACTGACTGAAAAAACCCTTGGCAAAAGAAAGAAATGAGATGGTGAAGAAGAAGAAGAAGGAATGTGGAACAAGAAATCAATTCTATGGGAGCTAGACTATTGGTCGACGTTGGATGTGCGTCATTCGATTAACAACATGCACGTCAAGAAGAATGTGTGTGAAGCTACTTGTGGAACATTGCTACAACAGAAGTCCAAAGGAAAAGATCATAAAAATGCAAGGGAGGATCTTAAAGAACTGGGCATTAGGCCGGAGCTCTATGCAGAGGAAACAGAGATGGGGACGGACCTTACCGTTGCTGCAACCACCTTGTCAAAGGCAGAGAGAAAAGAATTCTGTCAGTTTTTGCATGATTTGAAAGTACCTTTAGGCTACTCATCAAACTTCAAGAGGCTAGTGTCGGTGAAGGATATGAAAATGAATTTCAACTTGATGAAATCTCATGATTGCCATGTGTTGATGACATCTCTTCTTCCTGTTGCACTTAGAGGTATCAAGACAGAACTGGTTCGCAACGCGGTCACGAGCTTGTGTTTATTCTTCAATGCAATAGAACAGAAGGTGATTGATGAGGAAAAAATATAGGACTTAGAGAGGAGGCATTTCGAGACCCTATGCCTGCTTGAAGCTACCTTCCCACCATCATTCTTTGATCTCATGCTGCATCTAACAACATACCTTGCGAGGGAGATCTGGTTCCTTGGCCCATCTTACCTTCATCAGATGTTTCCATATGAGAGGTTCTATGGATTCCTGAAATCATTGGTACATAACTGGTTATTTCTGGAGGGAGCCATTGTTCGTGGCTATGAGACCATCGAAGCAGTGGAGTGGGCCATGGGTTTTATGGACACCCAAAACCCCATTGGTGTGCCTCGCTCACGGCATGAAGGTAGGCTTTCAGGTGTTGGGACCCTGGGGAAAAAGTCAGTCACTCCGGAACCAGATGCCTTTCAAAAGGCTCATTGCACCTAATTACACCGTTTGCTAATGAGCACAAGCGACAACTACGTGAAGACAACCCTGACCGTGGTAGGGCTTGGCTTGCAAAGATGCACATGCAAGGTTTCAGTAGGTGTCTCCGAGATTATGTCGAGACATGCAACAATGCTGTAATAACCGACGATATAAGGAATCTAGCAGCGGGGCCATTGTTCACTGTTACAAAATACCAAGCAATGGATATCAACGGATACACATTCTACACCATGGCCCAGGATAAAAAGAGTGTCTATCAAAATAGTGGTGTGCGTGTATGGGCCGTCGTCGATGATAGTCATGATGATGATGACATGGAGACAGACACATATTATGGTCAAATAGAGGAGATATGGGAGCTTGATTATGTAGGATTGAAGGTAGCCTTGTTTCGATGTAGATGGGTCACCAATGGGAAGAGAGCTATGAGCAAGGACAAATATGGTTATGTTAGTGTTGATCTCCAGGTCTTTGGTTACAAAAATGAACCGTTTGTCTGCGCCAACGATGTTGAGCAAGTGTTCTATGTACCTGACCTAGCAAAGAAGAACTGGTATGTGGTTATGCCTGGAAAAAAAAAGGATTGTTGGGGTTGAAAATGTTGTTGTTGAGGAGGAATACAACCAGTTTGATGAAATTCCATCCTTTGACACTTCATACATGCCCCGACTTTTGGGAACTAACAAAACACCGTACTTGCGAAGCGACCATAGTGAAAAAATCCATATACAGAAATCAAGGAAGAAAAAGCAAGCCTGATTTCTGCTGAATCCTTTTTGTAATGCTGGATGTGTCTATTGGTGGAAATTGAATCCGTTTTGTAATATAAAGGATGTGATGTATTGGTGGAATTTGAATCCTTTTTGTAATATATAGGATGTGGTGGAATTTGAATCCTTTTTGTAATATATTCTGCCTAAGATACTATATATATATTCTATTTATATTCTGCTTCAGTTCAGTAAGTATGTTGCAGGCTGATTCAGTTCAGTAACGGGTGTTAATATAAAAGAGATGAAGATTACCCAACCCGCGTCGCCTTTGTTATGGGCAAGAGATGCGAAATCACACACACAGATTACATCAAAAGAGACGCAGATTAGCCAGCCCCCGTCGGCTTGTTCTTCTTCATGCTTGCAAGTGAGTAGGTAAATCATACGAAAAATTGGACTGCACACAGATAATCACACAAGCATGTCTATTGAGATGCAAAATCACACACACAAATTACAGTCATCATTGATACATCAGAAGATTACAAAGCGGCCATCTATGTTCATCATCACTAGGCACTACCAGGATGAGGAACATAGATCTAAACTAAGCAAAAGAGATATACTTCTGTAGGCTTGTTCTTCTTCATGCTTGCAAGTGAGTAGGTAAATCATACAAAAAATTGGACTGCACACAGATAATCACACAAGCATGTCTTTTGAGATGCAAAATCACACACACAGATTACAGTCATCATTGATACATCAGAAGGTTACAAAGCGGCCATCTATGTTCATCATCACTAAGCACTACCAGGATGAGGAACATATATAGATCTAAACTAAGCAAAAGAGATGCTCCCGGCGGCTTGTTCTTCTTCATGCTTACAAGTGAGGAAAATACAGCAAAAGGGGAGAACATATCCCTTCAAAAGGAAATGTAAGTTTGACGAGATATGCTCCAGATTTCGCGACCTTCCCGTCCGCTTGCTCTTCCTCATGCTTACAAGTGAGCACAAGAGAAAGATACAGCAGAGGGTGGAAACATATCCCTTCAAAAATCCTCCTCCTGGTGGAGAAGGGAAAGCATAAAGAAGCGCAAATTTGATGAGAAAGATGTAGTGGAGTTGGGCTTCTCTCCCCAGACCTCAATGATCTTTCCGTCAGCTTGTTCTTCCTGATGCAGGAGGTTCTGGGCTACTCTCCCCCCGACAGCTGATGCCAAATCACAAGGAAGTATATCACAAGGATTTTTCTAGCAGCTGTGCTAGAGGGATGAGCAACCCAATCACCCATATCACAAGAATTCTTCTAGCAACTGAGAGAACGAGGAGGAGGAAGAAGAGAGAAAAGCAAAAGCTTGCACCTTACAAGATCTATTCTTTGTGTCATAGCTAGATCTAGATCTAGAGAAGAACGAAGAAAGTGAGGAGGACCGATAGGCGTCGGTCCCTTTTTTATAGCAAAAACAAGGAAGGGATAAGATCGGTTGTCAAAAAAAAGAGGAAAGGATAAGATCAAGAGCACAGGAAACGGGAAGGTTCCCAAGAAATTGATGCCAGATCCGGTCAATGGGGAAATAGTTGCCCAGTCAATGGCTGAGAATGGAGGCAGTGATTCCAATGTAGAATTAAAGGAAACGCGGATTAACCAAACGTCGTCTCTAATGTAGAATTAAAGGATACGCGGATTAGCCAAACGTCGTCTACAATGGAGAATTCAAGGATACGCGGATTAGCCAAACGTCATCTCCATTGCATACTTAAACCGTGTTTGGAAACAAATCTCCTGTATCTTCTCCTTCTAAAATAATTTAGATCCCCTGCCCCTTCATCTACCCGCAAAAAAATAGCAACTGCCTACTCCTCGTCGTCACCATTCCCGGCCGGAGATGAATAGCATGCCGGGAAGAAGCAGGCGGCACCAGCAGTCGTTGCTGCTGGACCTCCCTCAAGACCTCCGCATTGAGATTGCAGCGCGCGTCAGTGCGACCTCGGAGCGGCCCTTGGCTGACATCCGCGGCCTATGCGGTACTTGCTCGACCATGCGCTGCGTGTGCGGCCATGGCGACGTCGGCCTGCGTTTGTTGATAGAGGGGATAAGAGATGAGATTTCTTGGGTGTGGGACCCCACCGCCTACAAAGCCTTCCTTGCTATGCTGACTGATCTCGGGAATCCGGAGGCTTGCTTCTTCTCCGGGATCAAAGCCGTGTTCATGGAAAACAGGGAAAGCAATGATCTCCGGCGCGGCGCCGAGGGTGGGCACGATGTGACGGCCTATCCATACACCATCTTACTCTACAGGGACAATGGCGGTGCCGCCGCTGACGACACCGCGAAGCGGTACATGAGGCGGGTCGCGGGTGGCGGTAGTACGACGTCGAGATGGCTGAGCAACGAGGGGTGTCTGCCTTTGCGCGAGAAGGCCGCGCGTGCGATCCACTCCTCGACTTGGCGCATTTGGGGTGAACCGCTGCCGCCTCCGGCACAGGTGCGCGGCGATCAGCCGTGCGCAGGCAACGGCGGCGGCGGCGGCCTGGATAAAGGATGGCTTGGAATTTCTCTGTTTCGCAGCGAAGACTGTAGGCTCCGCCGCGAAATGGTGAAGTTCGAACGGAGTATTGGAATAGGAAATTAGTAGTGGATTAGCTTTTGTATGTTGCTCATATTATCTGTGTAAATTTTTGGAAGAGCAGCAAAGCCGACGCGGGTTATCAGTCCCATGTCGCTGCTGACTGTGGGGCCTAGTTCTATTCGAATGAAGAACAGTTCGCATTTCTCCTTTTAATCTGGAATCAAATGTTGTAACATGTATTTCTTCGTCATAATTAGTCCAAATTTGATATTTTTTTTTCTAAATTTTTCTAAAATCACCATATTTTCATTAATTTTATTGTTGGTGTATATTCCGTTTCCTGAATAATGTTTATTTGCCTTATTTTGTTCTTTGTAAGTACAACAACATATAAATAATATTTCTTTTACACAACCATTAGTGATGAAACTTTGCATTTCGTAAGCTTAAGGTGAACACAAGGTTTTGTTAAGTTTTCAAATGCATATAGTTGCAAAGTGTGGAAAACTTCAATGTTCAAGCAACATTCTAAGAAACTATGTGAGAGATGTAGACATTTGTACACAAGTATATTATTCCTTCATCGAGACCATTTGAAATTTTGAAGACAAGTTTAGGTACCCAAATTATGTTGCCAAGTGAATTTGTAGATTTTTTAGAGCACATTTGATATTATTAGAATTATTATATCATTACCATGGGGTGTAAAAACGAATTATAAGAATTTTGGGCACACAAGTGTGACTGTTGATATTTTATTCAAATACTAAATGTCCAAATATGAATTGTTCGTATTTTTATGATTTTTTAGGTGCTGTTTTAAGGGCTCTAATATTTTAGGGAAGCAAGTTTCATTCCAACAAAAATAGTGATGGGCCCACCCATCAGCATCAGCAGCCAATATAAAAAAGATAACCGTTGCCTGCCCGCCCGAACCCAACTGCCAACAAAGGCGATGCAGGTTCGCTAACCCGCGTCGGCAATGACTATCCATTGTCTCTAAGATCTAATTCATCACAACAGATCTCCAGTTCATCACAATAGATCTCCAGTTCATCACAACAGAACACATATTATAGGAGACGTGGATGGATCTACTCGCATCTATTAGATCGAGTTGATGACATACAAAATCCAACAACCAAACTAATTAACTAAGTAGTTCATGATCGACAAACAAACTAAGCAGTTCATGTCCAACAACCTGACGAAGACACAAACACACACACACACACACTATTACTATACATGGTAGAGGAGTCTATCATTTAGTTGGTTGCTGCCGTCGGAGTCCCGCTGTAGTCGCCGCCGTGGCTGCTGTCGGAGCCGTCGTCACCACCGTGGCTACCGTTGTCACCGTCGGAGCCGCCGTCGTCGAAGATGAAGTGGCGGCCAGCCCGCTTGACCACGGGGAGGTTCTCGAGCTTCTCAGCCAACCCGTGGATCCTGAAGGCGAGACCCTTCACACTCGGGTCCTTGTCCACTTCATGAGGCGCCTTGATGTCGAAGGCCTCGCCAACATCTTGATGCTTTCTGAAGGCGCTCCTGAGCAGGTCGACGGCAGACTTAGTGTCATCGAAGAACGGTTCCTCGTCGGCGTCCTTGGTCGCCGGCTCCTTCCCCTTCTACAACTTCCTCTGACTGCGGCTTTCGTCGTCGTCGTCCTCCCTTCGTCCCCACTTCGCCGGCGGCGGGCTCCTCGACGCCATCTCCTCCTTCGTGATCTCTCGGTGACCGAAGATTTGTAGTGGTGGATCACGAGGAGGAAGAAGAAGCGAAAGAGATGATAAGCTTATGGAAGAAGTAGGGGAAAGCTGGGGAAGGCAGGGGAGTTATATTGACAAGACGCGGAACCGTCAGGCGCCTCTGCCCCCACCCACTACTCCACTACTGCCACTCAATTGCGCATCGGGCTCCGTTTCATGTGCAAAACCATCCAAAACCACGAGTCACCTTTCAATTACGCGGGAAGGTGAAGGGGCAGGGGCAATGATGTCGGGCCCACTCGTCAGCGACAGCAGCCAAACAGCGGTGCCTTTTCAATTTCCATTTATTGTTTTAGATGGCCGAGTCGCCTTCTTCTATTTCCAAACCCCGTCGCCTTCAACTTCAACCCTCGTCGCCTTCAACTTCAACCCTCGTCGCCTTTCAATTTCCAAACCCCGTCGCTTTTCTATTTCCTCCCCTTCTCCTTGATGGCCGCGGTGTGCTTGATGCAACTGCTGCCAGATGATATTGTCGTCCAGATCATCATCCACTCCATCAAGGATGAGCCCTTCATCCATTTTCTGAACATTCGTAATAAAATCTACGGCACCTTCCGGCGCATCTGCGACTCCAATGAGGTACTACTACACGTGTCGCTGCGTGATCTTCGTCAGGTGTGCAAGAATCGCTACATCAGGTCGTGCTTTGAGCGGCGCTTCCGCGAGGCCAATCATCCAGAGGCATTACGCTTCGAGGGGATGGAGAGGTTGATGAGGCGGCGGAATCCCGATAAGGGTCTGAAGCTCGTCGGAGATGCCGCTGCTTAAGACTCCGGTGCCAAGTACTTCTTAGCGATGCTGAAGTACAATTGCAACCCTGCGGACCCCGAAGCCATGGCACTACTCTAGGAAATCAGTGGCGGCCCGTCGCCCCCTGACGGGCAGTGGAAGAACCACAACCTACGGCAGTTGTGCTACCTCGTCAAACGGGATCTCGAGAACATTGCATGGTGGTACTGGCTTGGTGATGGCGACGACGACATTCTGTTGCTGCCTATCCCGAATCCCCACGTCTGCATTTGGGCAGCGGGATGTAGGCGCTACAGGCCGGAGACCTCAGAGATCATCCACTACTGCAGCGCCAAGTGTCGCATCTGTCATGAGTTCGACCTCTGGACGCGTAACTTCAGCGTCGCCGTGGAGTACGCCGTCAACAGGATGAACATCGGGATGTTGGTGCAAGCATCAATGAACATTATCTATCTTGAATGTAAATTATTAGATATTACTAAACGCGGATTTGATTTTATCGGGATGTCGGTTTTTAATCAATTTTTGATAGACAAGATTTGATTTGTCACGTTTGTGAGTCAAATCGAAGGTTGCGGTGGTCTCATTTGCCGCCGACGAGGCCTAGGATGCCCTCTTGGGTGTCAAAACCGCCGAAGCGGGCACGGTGGGGGCGGCAGCGAGCGGCGGTGCACTCTGCTTCCTCCTTTGTTCTATTGGAGAATGAAGAACAGTTTATCTGTCCCGCGTCGCCGATAGCATTTCTCTTTTATATTCCATTTCTTGAACAATGTTTATATGCCTTATCTTGTTCTATGTAAGTACAACATATAAATAATATTTGTTTTCCACACCTCCTGTAATGAAACTTTGCATTTTCGTAATCTTAAGGTGAACACAAGGTTTTGTTAAGTTTTCAAATGCATATGAGTTCGAACATGTTGCAAAGTGTGGAAAACTTCAATGTTCAAGGAACATTCTAGGAAACTATGTGAGAGATGTAGATATTTATACATAAGTATATTATTCCTTCATCGAAACCATTTGAAATTTTGAAGACAAGTCTAGGTACCCAAATTATGTTGCCAAGTCAATTTGTAGATTTTTTAGAGCACACTAGAGGTTATTAGAATTATTACATCATTAACATGGGATGTAAAAACCAATTCTAAGAATCTTGGGCACACAAGTGTGACGGTTGATATTTTATTCAAATACTAAATGTCGAAATACGAATTGTTCGTATTTTTATGATTTTTAAGGTGTTGTTTTATGGGCTCTAATATTTTATGGAAGCACGTTTCATTCGAAAAAAATAGTGGCTGGCCCATGCGTCAGCGTCAGCAACCAAAATAAAAAGATAACCGCTGCCCGCCCGCTGGACCCAACTGCCAACAAAGGCGATGCGGGTTCACTAACCATCGACGCCAATGACACTGGCCCACACGTCAGCGTCAGTAGGCAAACTGTGCGCGGGTTACTTAAAATTTCCCACCTATATTGACTATAATGCCCATGGAATTCCAATTCCACCAGAGAGCCGTTCAAGGGCACGCCAGTAATTTTCTTAGACACAATTATGCGCGAACCCCCAACGCCCTCTCTCTGCTCGGCCACCAAATCTGCTATATATTCATGTCAATGTGGATTAGGGAGACATGCCTTATTAGTTCATTTTTAATTGATTGATTGTGGATTTGATGGATGGATTTTGTTGCTCCAAGTCTGTTTGAACAAATTGTTGCAAACAAATGAAGTTATATGAACTGTTGAAATTCATTTTCATGTTCCTGGTGCTACAATTTTTGCACTGTAAATTCATGAAAAACATTGAGGATGTTAGCATACTTTAATTCTGCTATGCTTTGAATGTACCAGATCGACAATTATGTTTTGGACCTGTTAGCATACTTTAATTCTGAAGGCCACATAATGTCAGTGGGAATTGCATCGTAGTGGTTTATAATGTAGTGATAACTAGACTGTCCTATGCTTTGTTGTGAGTGTTAATTGTTTCACTATTGTAATATATATTTTTATTGTTGGTGTCATGATGTGTTGTGAGTGTTGTTTCACTACTGTCATATATAATGTCATGATTGCTTTATCCTCTTGTTGCATGTACACATGGAACACATAATCCACCGCTGCTGAAGTTGGACAAGGAAGCGGTTGAAGGAATTTATTCTCTGCTTTGATATATAAGCATATTGTTGTGTCCCTGTCAAAACGGTTAGCACCTATCCCTGTATGCTAATTAAGTAAAATATGAACTGTGTATGTCTATGCTGATTTTATTTACTTGTAATGATTTCTAGTCTAATATCAGCTATTTTGCCTGTCAGAGAAAACAAATTTATCTAATAAGAATTTTGTTTAGATTTTCAGTCTTGCTTATGTTGCTCTACTGACAACCTGACATATCATCTATGCAGTCTCCCACAACAACAAACTCCCCTACCTCCAGTGCACCATCACAACCCATCGGCGGTGAACCTTCTTCACAGGGTCACTCAGCACAGACTGCTGCGAGTAGTACTCGATCCCGCGGGTCAAGGACACAAAACAAATATCCAGAAGACAAGTTGACTGCAACTGGACTTGATGCCAATTTTTGGCCTACCCCAGATACTGCGAGGGATAGATTTGTATTGGTTTGTGGCCTCATTGCTCGGGAGAGGGTGTCAATCAACAAGGTGGTTGATGATCTCTCACCAATTAAGAAGGAACATCTGTTCACAGTTTTAGAGGAAAAGCTAGATTACCCAGCCAATCTGGAAGAATTTGTTCGCAAGAAGGTAGTTAAGGCAGCTATATCAGAGATTGGAACCTTGCAATGGCGGTTCAAGGCCCATTTAAGAAAAAATATGTGAGCGAAGAGGAGACTTCCTTTGTGAAGCATGCCTTTTTGTAGCAATAAGACTGGGACATGTTTGTGCAGGAAACCAATTCTCCTTCATTTCAGCAATTGAGCCAGGAGATGAAACAAAAGAGAGCATTGCATAATAAGCCTCACAATACAGGCAGAAAAGGTTATCGTGGTAAAAGGAAAGAGTGGGAGGAGGAGGATGCAAAGCTAGCTGCAGAAGGAAAACAGAACCCTTGGGACCAATTTCCTGGACGTTCGAGACCTTATCTGCGGGCAAGGGTAGGAAGAAGAGGAAGAATACTAGTGAAGGAAGTGGAGGCATAACATTCAGTAACCCTGCGGTGGTGGGGGTAACAGATAGGGTGAAAACACTTACAGCTCAGGGTAGCGATGGTTCTTTCTCTGGAGTTAGGGAGGATGATATCCTCACCGCAGCACTTGAGACTCCAGAGCATTGAGGTCGGGTCCGAGGCGTGTCTAGTTCACTTGGCTGGGGTAAAGGGTTGGTGAAGAGTTTGCTGGAATGTACAAGAAGAAGAGGAGGAACAAGAGGTCTGATGATATGATGGACATAACATTTAAAACAGTTGTCCATGCTCTAAGACTATCAGGCATCAAAATACCGAAAAATGTACTTCTTCCTTCCCAATTACCAGCGCCTATCAGTAGCAGCGAGGAAGAAGACGTGCATGGTAGCGAGGAAGAAGATGTGCATGACCGCGAGGAAGAACATGCGCATGACTGTGAGGAAGAACATGCACATGACAGCGAGGAAGATGCGTGTGGCAGAGAGCAAGACCATTGGAATGCCAACGAGGACGAACCGAATCAAGTGCACAGTCATAGTCGATCACCTATGCTAGTCACAATAGATAAGCTGACAGAGCCAACCGCGTGCAGCCTTTTGGATGGCACCGGGATTAATGTGGAGCTCGCACTAGCGAAAGTCTTTCCATTTCAAAAGGCTTGCCATGCAGTACTAGTGCAGGATGGGTATGTTGTGGTGCAACCTACTTATATGTGGGCCAATGTGGGTCACTACCCTCTGCCTGTACCAATTGATGGGGGTGACATAGCAACCCTAGCTGAGGCTCTCGTTCAAAGGATCCAATGGCCAAAGGACAGGATCCTTATACCACCCATGACGAGACATCACAACCCTAAAGCCGTAATAGGTAGTAGGGGTACAACATCAGATGGAGGTACTGCAGCTCAGTGTCAGTAAGAGAAGGCTCAATAGCAGCAACAGCAGTAGATAAGCAAAACTACGCAGCAGGAGCGTCGACAACAGCCGGAGGAGCCCAGGAAAACTCCACCTAAGCAGTAGCTGCAACATGAGGATAATCAACAGACGAAATAGGAAACTCTCCAGCACTAGGAGGAGGAGCGCAGGCAATCTCCCCCTAAGTAGCAGATGCAACATGTACAGCAGCCTCTGCAACAGGAGGAGGAGCCCAGGCAATCTCCACTGCAGAAGGGGAACCAGGCCAGGAAACCTCTGTCTAAAGAGGAGATTCATAACTGTATTATTGGGACAGGACAAGAACGACCAAAATACAAGCCTGGTGCACCTATGTTGTCAGAAGCAAGCTTAGAGGCTGCTGGACCAAATTGTGCTAGGTTGCATGCTTATGTCATGGAACACAGTAAGGATAAACTTGCCTTTTCAGCAAAGGTGGATCAACACTACTTTAAAGGTTGTGGTGCTTTAATGTTAAACATTGCATTCAGTAGCATGTATAACCTTATAACCCTGGCTTCTCTGGATGTTACCTTCTTGAGGTTGTGGACATTGTAAGTCCCATAAAACCTAAAAAGATATTTCTTTCATTTTGACCACAAAGTTCATGCATGCTAACAATTTGATTTTTTGTAGGAAAATGATGGACAAGGCAGCGGAGATGCAGATCATGGTTGGGTATTTTGATCTAGATTTTATTACTTCCAAAAATATTTCTCAACATTCTGGCCTTGTTACCAAAGCAATCGCAAATTCAATGAACAACGACTACATGGTGGGTGCCTACTACACTGGCCACTGGGTAACACTGATCATCTGTATGAAGTTCAAAGAGGTTTGGTATCTAGATTCTTCTAAACCACATCCCACGCTAAAGTTCGTAGACCCCAAGGCTGTTGTGGACTGGTCAGTATCTTGTAGGCTTTGTTCACAAAAATTCAATCTCTTAGTGTTTCTAATCGGTATTGCTGATCATGCAGGGCCTTTGGTACAGTATCTTGTAGGTTTTGTTCACAAAAATTCAATCTCTTAGTGTTTCTAATCGGTATTGCTGATCATGCAGGTCCTTTGCTGATCATGCACAGGATGGAGTGATGAAAGGAAAGAAAAAAAGCCAAAAGCCACAACACTCAAGCACAAACCAAATCTCGATGTAAGACAGAGGTTTTTTTATGGTCCCTTCTTACCTATTTGGTACTACATTAACTTGTCATTTTGGTACCTCGATGCAGTGGGCTCAGTAGCCATGGCGGTCCTCTTTGTGTGGATTCCATGTGGCATTCCATATGTTAAGACTACTCGATGACATACCTGACATCAAGAGGGCTGCTGTATGTAGATAATAATGCACAACCTTGTCTCTGCTCATATTCTCCATCTGATTTTAGAAACTGATTTCTACTTGTATTCTCATAAATGATTGTATTTTGTAGGATTTCAAAGCTGCTGTAGATGTTTCCACAGAAGATCTAAAGCTGGTCCGGGAGATGCTGTGCGAGTACATTCTTAAGGAGACCATCGACCGAAAGGGCAACTTCTATAATAGTGCACCGTGAGTTCATTGTAGCCAGAAACTTTAAATTACTTGTGGCATTCAGTCTTCTTCAGTCAGGTGTTGTTGCCTGAGAAACCTGCTTGGCTTGCTTGGTTGGGGTCAGATGTTTCTCATGACTCCATCCAAACAAGCCCTGATGAGTAACTTGAAACTTGATGTGATCTTTCTTGTCTATAAAAGAGATCTTGCTTTTGTGTTTGTGATGTCTCCTTGTTGTGGTGGCTGCCATATCCTGGCTGGTTCTAGGATGGCAGGATGCAGCCCCTGATGGCTGCCAAATCCTGGCTAGTTCCAGGATGCAGCCGGCAAGCAGGCAGGTTACTGTAGGGGTGGCCTACGTATCTGTAACGGGTGTTAATTAAAGCTCGTTACAAACACTGATCAGTGAGTAACGGGCTTCATTCGGAACACCCGTTACAAACATGCCAACAATGTAATGGGCAGCGTAAAAGCCCGTTACCAGTACTGACCGGTGGGCCCAGAACCTGGCCCGTTCGTAGAGATAGAGGAGACGCGGGTTGACATCACGCGTCTCCTTTAGTCGAGAGACAACAACATGTGTGAAAACAGAAGTGTCTCATTTCGTCGAGACAGAGGAGACGCAGGTTCACAGAACACGTCTCAGATGTTGAGTTCATAGTAACGGGCTCTGTTTTCGTGCCCGTTACCAAAGTTCCCTGTGGGCCCAGAGAAACAGCCATTTCACATGACCGGTGACTAGTTGTGGTAACGATTGTTGTTTGATGCCCGTTACTAATCCTAGCTGTGCTGAGACGCACGTGAAATAGACGCGTCTCATTTGGTCGAGATAGAGGAGACACATGTTTACAGCACAGCTCTTCGATGTTGACTTGATGTAACGGGCTTTGTTTTGGTGCCCGTTACTAAAGTTCCCTGTGGGCCCAGAGAAACAGCCATTTCACGTGACCGGTGGCTAGTTGTGGTAATGGTCGTTGTTTGATGCCCATTATGAATATGTGTTATCAGTAACGGGCATCTGCCCGTTACCTTTCTTGGTTCATTTGTAACACTTGATCGGTAACGGGTGCTTTGCCCATTACTAAAGGCAATCTATGCCCGTTACCAAAGTGAGTTTTTCACGTAGTGCCTCGCAGATCCGATTGCAATCATTGAGGTGCGAGGAGAGGAAGTTCTCGCACCGACCCTAGAGGGAGATAGGTTGTGGAGACGGGGCCCTGGGGTACCAGGTGTTTCTGAGCTGTGTTGAGAGTTTGGGTTGGGATCATGATGGAGATATCTTGTTGTTACTTTGCTGTTGCTGCATAGGAAACCCGAGCTTCTACCTTGTCTCCTTTCTTACCCTTTACAAGCTAGGCCACTTAAAGCTGCATACAGTTGGTGACGTGGACCTATCCCACTCCTTGGGGATAGACTTTGGTTGTGCAGGGTACGAGTCTGACTACGACAAAAACGCCGACGGATGGTACGACTGAGGGGTGTGTCGCTGCGCTCAAGGATGCCTGTGGGTGAGAAGAATAAAAGATGAAGACTCTTCTGGGATGCTAGCTACTGCTGCATAGGTTTTTCACTCTGATTCGGCCAAGAGCCTTGTAATATTGTACTCCATAATGGACATGTAATAAATTATGTACTAATATTTGTGTGATGCGATGTATGGCTTTGTTTTACCTTCTGTGATGCGTTCTGTACACGATAGCCACTGATCCAGGGACTATCGTAATGGTATAGGGATTCAGGTTTTCCTTACCGAAGATCTGGGGTGTTACATTTCCCCTCATGGAACAGTGTATGGTCGTGGAAATCGAGCTAACCCGAATTGCTTCGGAGGTAGGCTTTAATTCCTGAGGCGACCAATCCACTATTGTCCCATGATTCCAAACTTCATCGAGGACCTCATAAAGGTCTAATGATGTGTCACACCAGTTTTTCCAAAGAAAACTAAGTGCATCACTATATGTATGCCAGTATCTATTTTCATACATATAGTGACATATAAGTGAATACAGAAATAGTATCACGTAAGAAAAAGGGAGATTGTCAGAGATTTACGCTTAATCCTGGAAACGAAGGCACCAAACTTCACAAGCAGGTGACTGGGGTTTGCATACGCCTAGCACCAGCAACATCTTCACAACTTCATAGTAGCTTCCTCTTTTCTGAGCAACATTGTTTATAGCAAGGGTGAGCACATGTCGTACTCAGCAAGTGTGGGGAAAGTATGAATGCAAAGGCTTGACAAGGAAAGGCTGACACGTTGACTGCATTAAGCAATTTTAGTTGGTCAAATTTTATTAGCACCTGATTAATAATGAAGTATAAGTATATACCAACCCACATTAAGCATAAAGATAAGATACACCATAAGAATATGGCAAGCATAATCATATCATAGATCACAATTTAAGTCCATCTTCAAGTTCAATTATCATGTGAGGGTCCAGGCCGCTCTAGACCAAGAGCACGACTAACTGGTTAGTTTTACACTCTGCAGAGGTTGTACACTTTCACAACAAGTTGTGTAAAAGCTCCGAAGAACTTTGGACCCAACCATGCGATGCTAGCTAGGCACCATACCACACTACCGAGGTGTGATTGCATAGGGACACTACGAGGCCTTTACAAAGGTTCCCCAACAAGTTGCGACCCACAAGGTCCAGATCATTTAGCAAGGTATAAAGCCCCCTAACAGGTCAATACCCCGCCAAAGATAACAAACCCAACTCTGTGCTGGGGTGGGTCCATACCCGACAGTACCCCCGATCCCTTGTCCTTATCAGGTAAGGTCAGCCCAAGCTAAAGTCTGTAATTAATTGGCCAAGACCAGGGCCCGTTTAGTCCTTGTGGTTGCACTGTTTTCCTGGGTGGTTCTCCATATTCCAATTAAGCATGTATGATCTTGTATTAAAGCATCAATCAGCATAAAACATAAACAAGTATCAAAGTTGTTCGATTAACACCATCCCAGTAGAGCAAACTAAGCAGCATCTACCATCAGTATTAATTAAAACCAGGTTCAAGAAAATGGTCAAATGAGGCTAGTCATCCTTAATACGAACCCATCAAAATTAATGCAAAGCAATGCAATGAGTGACTAAATAGTTATTAGGACAAGGAACCACACACTTGCCTATAACCAAAGTAGTGTTGCAGCTCAAAAGGTATTCAACTTCTTGCTCTTCAAAGCTCTCGAACCACATTCACTCTATGCGCATCAATCATTGGCACAAGCATACAAAGCAAACAAACAAGCAAACTAAGAACAATACACCAATCAAAAGAAAAGATTTAAAAGAACGTACTAAAGGATATGCTCTATTCTATGGATCACTAAAGCACACAAATCGTGCTTAAAAGGGAAAAGCTCGGCTAGATGTAGAAAACAACTTGATCTAATCTAGAACTTGATTTAGAAAGATCTAAAGCTTACACAAGGATAGATACATAAAAGAGAATGTCTAACGAACTATTTGCATTTATGAGAGAACAAGACTATGAGCTTAGGTTCATTTTAATTAATAAAACCGATGTAAAGGATACTAAGGAAATACCCAGAGTTGAAATTAAAGCAAGTTACACCTTATTTACAAAACTGATGTAAAGAACTCGTCAAGTTTTATTTATAAATGTTTATGTATAAATTATACCAATTAAACATTTATCTTAGAAAAGGTAATCTATATGAATCATCTAACATAACTTTATGATTCGAGTGGATCATATTATTATTGAAAACATCATGTCATTGGTATTATCAAATTAATATTTATTTATAAAAGCTGGTGTAAAAGCCTAATCAACTTTTAATTAGAAAAGCTAATTAAACATTGAACATTAAGCAAGATTAACATTTGGTTTATGAGAAATCGAGGTAAAGATCTAATTAGATTTTATTTACAAAAGCATTGTGAAATAAACATTAATCAAATTAACATTGATTATGAAAACCGGTGTGTAGCACTATATTGTTTTTATTTAGAAAAGGTCTAGTTAATAAGCATTAAAAAATAATATTAAATTACTTTTCAGAAATCATTCACGATGTGAACTCACTGCTAACGTGTTCTTTACATTATTATGAAACTAACGCAACTTGAACCGATTAAAACAGAGCTAAAACATAGATTCTATGAACAAAACAAGATGATAAGGGCCTATATGTGATTATCTATAGAATTGAAGGGCTGACAGAAAAGATTCACATGACACATCAAACAGTGCTAGCAAAAAGGATGAAGGACATGGTTAGATCTACAAAAGGGTGTGGGTGGGCTTTATGTGTGAAAGTGGGATCTTTCTAGGGGGGTTTCTAGGAAACTTGCAAGACACGAGAATTTAGAAAGATTAAAGGATTACATAGGGATCTAATCGCAAAGAGGGATCTTATCTTCTTCAACCTGTAGCTTGGGACGGACAGGGGCTCATGGCGCACAGGAACATGCTCCTGGAGCATCGAATCGGCTGGGTTCCGGGTAGCTAGGGGCTCGGGTGAGACAAAAAACGGAGAGAGGAGATCGAGGGGAGTTTCTAGGAGATGCTCACCGCGGCGGGGAGGTCCTGGGTCGGCCGGATTTCGGCGACGGTCGGCAGCTTGGCCTCCAGCCACGGCGGACGTCCTGGTGGCCCTCCGGCAACAGCAAGGGGCGGCGAGGGTGCGACTCAATGAGGCGAACCCCAAGGCAACGCTAGCTAACTCCGACGGCTTCCACGTCCAGCAAATCGATGACGAGAGCCCATGCCTTACTCTGGAGGTCAACTCACGATGGGAGCTGGTGGTGGAGCTGTGGCTTGGCCTTGTGGAGCTCTTGGCAGCAACGGCTTACTCTGGTTGCGCCCCTAGGCGGCGAATCGACCAGTGGTAGCCATGGCGCACGGCTCCGGCGGCTTGAGCAGCAGCGGTGCGCTTGCGCTGGGGCGAGGGCGCGAGGCGGTGGAGAGAGCAGGGGCGCGCGCGGGGGACGAGTGGCCCCATTTATAGGGCGCGGAACCCTAGGCTGGCATGGCGCGCACGCCAAGATTGACCGGCGGCGGCGCCTTGGCCGTGCAGGCCTGCCGCTGCTCTGGCTGGCCGATGGGCCTGGCCGGGCCTGCGGCTGGGCTGGAGTGGGTTGGGTCGGGCCCACGGGCTTAGCCTAATTTGTTAGGGATGTTTATTTTCCAAATTTAGTTGCTGTGCGAAAATAATCTCAGAAAAAACTAGAAATTATTTTAAAGCACGAAAAATACTCAAAAAATTCCCAAAATTGCAGGAAAATTCCTAGAGATAGATTGGAGCACGAACAATCCAAATACAATTTGGAGCTCATGAAAAGGATTTAAGAGCCTTCTAATAAATAGAATAATCTCAAAGAAAATGAGAATAAACTTCAGAAAAAGCTGGAAAATTCTCGGAAGGATCTAGTTAGCATCTAAATGCATTTTACAACCTTTTGCACTCATAAAACCTCAAGATGCATAGGCATGAATGCAACACTCACATTAAACCAATTTATTTATTTAAAAACAATCAATGGCTTTTCCCTATACTATATTTCCTATAAAGAAAATAAATGTTGAGAAAATTTTAAAATTATGAGAAAATTGTTATTTAATTATTCTCTCTATTCATATCCTGAAATTAGAAATTTCAGGGTGTGACATGATGCCGTAGGATTCTCGTGCCTATAGTGATTCGAGGCACTTATAATGTCTCCAGGAGAATCATCCTCAAATATGCGAGAGAACTCCGAAGGTTGAATCTCTTCTTCCTTCGGTGTTCGCAATTCGGGAGAAGGCTCTCTCGACGAATCATAGGCTGTGCAGGGTCGAAGCTCAAATTCGCCTATTAAGAGACTCTCGTGGGTCGACTCTGATTCTTGGTGGGGTTCGTTGTGACTGCTATGGGAAGAAGAGGCTTCTAAGAAGAATTCTAGGATCTCTCTTCTTTCCATTGGGGATTGATGTTTGAACGAACCTCCATCTAGAAGGTCGAGCTCATGTGCAGATTCCATGTCTAACCTCATGTAAAAGGTGCACAATGATACATCTTCGGGTATAGACAAGTCTGAGCTAAGCTCCAACAGGTGTGAGAACCTAGCCCAAGCTGCACTTATAGACTCACCCTCTAATTGGCCAAATTCATGGAATTCACACTGTAGCAACTCTGAGTGTCCAAAAAGGGAGAACGAGTGACAAAAGTCATCTCGTAGTTCTTCCCAATTGTCTACACTCCCTATCATGCGGGTGTACCACAGCTCTGCTCTGTCTACGAGAGAGAAAGGGAATAACTTCCACCTCAAAGTTTCCTTTGTCATACCTGGGATTACCAAGCACGAACATAGTTCTTCCAACTCCTTCAAATGATCGTGAGGATGATCACTGATGGCTCCAGAGAATGGTCAATTCTGAACCATGGCTATAAAGCTGGGACGAAGTTCGCAAATAGATGAAGTTGATGGTTGCTCTAAGACGAACTTGCCCCTAGGGGTAGAGAGGCTCTGACAGGAAGGCATCTCAATGGGTAGCGGGGGTAAAGGTAGAATTCAAGAAAACAAAAAAGGTAGATATGAGGACCACTAGGTTCAAAGATAGATACAACAATCATTCCCTGGCAAAGGCACTAGAGATGCTTGTTGATATTTCTTAACCTCACCACTAGTGGCGCATCTAGCGTGAGCGTGTAAGGAACGCCTGAGAACACTGACGGGTGCGAACAAATCCGCAAGCGCATGGATACACCGTTGTAGAACTTCACCTAAGGAGTATTCCAAAGGGTATTGAATCCAAGGAATGGTGAGCGCTACCTCCTAGCCTAGGTATGGTTCAAGGACACCAATCTATAGGATGAGATGGGAGATGGAAAGGATCCGCCTGATAGCGTATAGAGTTAAGAATGGTCACTCAATTAGGAACTCTGGTTTCGGGCACCAGTTCCCTCCTGGCTATAACAGGCCCGTTTTGGCCGGAAGCTCTACGCCATATCCGAACGTTGGGGAGTACAAAGGGTCCAACGACTGTCATTACCGCGGCCTACCCCTACCAATCCGTGGGATACAGGGCAAACGAAGGATAAACCGCAGTCTAGACACCACGTCTACACCACCGATCACTACTATAGCACAGCTACGTCTGAGCTCCCATAGCAACACTATAGCACTCCGTATAAATACGAAGTAACGAACCCACGAGGGAGAGACTAGAACTCACTCGTGTATTAGCTATCTCATGCAAGGGATCGCGAAAGGACTTTGATCTAATTAGAACATACAAAGCATCCACTTTACTCTAGTTAGACTAACTAGCATACAAACAAAATTAGCAACTTATGGACTACACCAGAAGTTTAGAGGGTTGGGTTCATGAAGAACACAAGCCTCTAAATCAAGAACAGATGAAGAACACAGGAACTATTCAATAATGCAAGAAACCACTTCAGTCTAAACAGAGAATGTCGGAATACTCACTTTAGTCTAAATGAAGAACAAAGACATCCATAGAGGTTCGTTCTTGGGGAAAGATGCCAAAACACCATGGCACGGCCCCAAGTCACCCCCTCACCTTCCTTCTAATCTCTAAGCACTAGCAAGCCAGCACTAATCCTATGCAAAGGCACTCCTCTCCTAGAGAGGTAGGAGCCCAAAGGAAAAATGAGGAGAAGAAGTGTGTGTCCTATTCTAATCCCCCCTCACTTCTAATTATAGGGGTTGGACTACTTCGCGAGAATAGCTTGGGCACCTGAGAATCCACTGTAGGACCAATCACCGAGCAACACGTGGAAGCAGATGGCGAACCGTGGCAAGGTCGGTTCGGCCGATCGAAGGGGTCAACCGACCTGGGCCCACCATGTTTCGCGTTGTGCTTTCTCCCAGTCACTGATATGTGGTCTCTTATGACGGTTCTAGGTGCCTGGGTTATTTTGAGGCTGTTTGCTCGGGTTGTGGGCCCTTGAATCCTTGTGCTGAACACGTGGCGGAGTCTAGTTCGTCGGGAAGTGCTTCTCTTCTATTGATGAGGTGTCATGGACACATGGCATCCTGTGTGGCAGCACATCGCCACGTGGCCTGGTGTGGGTCCCACCGGGCCCACATGAGGTCTTGTGCATATCTCTCTCATCCGGGCTCCGATGTATGCAAATGATATATCCATTTCGATCATCTCGACGAGCCCATCGCAATGGTGCAGACCAATTTGGAATTTGAGGTTGTTTATGATCATGCCATATCTATGCCATTGGTTTACTTGCTCTCCATTGTATCGTTCCATGTGCATTTTGATGTGTCATGCAACAAAAGATAGAAACACCAACACTTGTGGAAATTGTCAGTACAAACCCCTATTATAGTGTTGATGATCACTTTCCATTTATTTTATGTAGGTATTGACGGTCTAAAAGTGGTACTTAACAGCCGTCAACACTCCCAGCCCGATGCTCCCGCACCTCCTCAGGTCCAGCAGCCTGAGGAACCGCGGTCGATGAAGTCCGCCACTGACCGGGTCTGGGACCTAGTTGGCCGTGACATGGCGGCCGGCCTAGGGCCGAACCCATCTCAAGAGCTTTTCCGCTTCGCGGCGTACGCCACCTCCATGCTTGTCTTCGGCGTGCAGGGGGAGGAGGCACTGTCTTGGGACAAGTTCAAGATCTGCTACGACTCCATGTACCCCGAGGGTCAGATGTGGCTGCCCTGCGGTGGGATAGGTGCCCTCACCGCAGCGGCAGACTGCCGTTCGGTCTCCTCAGAATATTCCAGGCGAGCTGCGACAGGTCGATAGTGGGGCGCCCCTCCGAAAGGGGGCGTCGATGCCCCACGACCCGACATGCGAGGGCTTCGTCTTCCAGCAGCAAGCTAATGTGGTCCACTCCCCCCACACTGACAAGAGCTCCACGAAGGGTGAGCCCACTTCACCCGACACTTCCACTAGTGACCGCCCCCCGCAAGGTGGGGAACATCACGAGCGGTAGCATGCCCACCTCGACGAAGCCCGGAGAGCGCTTGAGGAGGAGCAGGCGAGACTCCAACATGAGCTTGGTGTGGAAACCGCAACAACTTCTGCGTGTGAACGCGTGTAGGAAGTACATCGCTGCATCATCAGCGACATTCACGGGACCCCCGTTGCTGAACGGGCCTCTTAGAATCTCACCGCGGTGGCCGTACTCCTCAGAGCCGGCCCTGAGCCAGCGACCTCCGTAGAAAAGAAGCCTCGTGACCTTCAGACACTCCTAGACACGGCGGCCGTCCAGCAGACGGAGAGTTCGACGTCCTGACGATGGGAAACGCGAGGTCAAGCCCAGAGCGGTCGGCTCGACGCGGGTCCTCGTGCCCATCGTAGCAACCGGGCCATGCGGAGAGAGTCCACTTGCCCGCCAAGCAGAAGGTCGGCTCCAACCGTGGTGCGCGGGGCACTTCCTCAGCTCGCGGAAGGACCATGACTAGCGGCGGCTATGGCAGTTAGCGGCGGCTGTGGTAGTTAGCACCAGCCGCGAAGAGAGTACAACTGGAGAGGTGGGGGCCGCTACGACGGCAGCAAAGACCGGAGCCGGAGCCCGACGCCCGACCCCGAGGTCCGAGGGCCTTCGGTGCGAGCGTGCTCCGACCACGGTTGCGAAGTACGATGGAGAAACCAACCTGAGCGTCTGGCTCGAGGACTATCGTCTCGCTTGCCACAACAGCAGGGCGAGCAATGACTCATTCATCATCAAGAGGATCCCATTGTATCTCGCTGACTCGGCGTGAACCTGGCTCGAGCATCTCCCCCGACGGAGGATCAACAGCAGGGTGCAGCTCCGAGACGCCTTCATAGGGCATTTCCAGGGTACCTACGCCTGACCCGGCAATGCTTGCGAGCAACACCATTGCTGATAGAAGAAGGGTGAGAATCTCCACGACTACATCTACCGCTTCTCCAAGCACTGCGCTGAGCTCCCTGACACGGCGGACAACTAGGTCATCACGGCTTTTCAGGATGGTACCATGTGCGAGACCCTTGTCCATCAGATAGGGCGAGTCTAGCCAAAAACCATTCAGAAGCTCCTCGACCTAGCCACCGACCACACCGACAGGGAGGAAGCTGTCACTTTCAGCAAGAGGAAGCCTGAGGAGGAACTGGGCGAGGCTCCGACCACCCGGTCTGAGAAGAAGAAGAAGGAGCGGAAGCTCCGCAACGGCATCTTGGTGGCGGCGGCCGACAAGCGGCCGCCTAAGCCGAGAACGGGTCCTCCGAGGGACCACTTCGAGAAGATGCTAGAAGCCCCCTACCCCTATCATGTGGGGCCAGTCAAGCACGCATTGAAGGACTGCAATCTCATGAAGAACTACCTCAGCAAAGCTCCAATGAACAAGCCGCAGGATACGGCCAAGGTCGGTGCCGACAAGAACACCGACAATGACGAATTCCCCAAGGAAGACGGTGCCCTCATGATGATCTTCGGCAAGACGCCTGCTCGCCCGCCAAGGTGCAGGCACAAGCGCATCTTATAGGAGATCTACCACACCGAGCCGGCCATACCTTCGTACCTCAGATGGTCCGAGACGGCCGTCACGTATGACCGGGCTGATCACCCCGACCACATTCCACAGTCGGGGACTTACCCCCTCGTGGTGGCACCACTTTTTGGCACCAAACGGGTGCACAAGGTGCTCATGAACGGGTGTACCGACCTCAACATCGTTTACATGTCCACCCTCAACAGCATGGGGATCCTGTTGACGCGAAAATAGGACGTCACCTCTGCGCGCAGCACACGTGACTCCCCGGTCTGTAGCGAGGCGTGCCAGCCAATCTGACCTGTTGATTGACAATGGAAAATATTAAGGATCGGCTAGAGAACCGATGGCCTTGCAGCGACACGTGTACCAGCCAATCGGCCGATACGGATAAAGCAGGATCGGCCGGCTCGAGAGCGACCGAAGCGCGGGTACGATCAGCTAGATCGGCCGATCGTGACGTCAGCACTCGAGTAGGTCGGAATCGGCTGCGGTGTTAGAAGCTGATAGGATCTAGATCGAGTGGGGGTAAAGGTGATAATAGCTAAAACTACAAGAATTTGGTACGAAAACTTGTAGATCTAGCTAATATCGGTAAGGGTGAATAAAGAACTAGACAAAACCTCAGCGATGCGCCCGGAGGTTAAAGCCTAGGATTATTCGGTAAAACGGTACTCACAAGCTTGCCGGAGATCAGTTGATGCAGCCTGACGAACCCGAAGCACGGCGTTGTAGAAAAGAGAAAATCGCAATGGCGAAGTCACCGAAAAGTAGATGTTGTAAAGGTAGATGCTGTAAAGTAGATGCAGTAAAAGTAAAGGGTTTGCCCGGAGGCAGTTTGTTTGATATTGGTGTGTACACATTTTCCGACCACGCAGGGTCGCTATTTATGTCCTGAGGACAACCCGACTCCTAGCCGATTACGGCACTGTTTACTTGCATCTAAAGACAAAAACTACTAAAAATAGAAAAGGACTCTCGCAGGAGTCAAAGACCTTCTAAAAACTGACTTTTGACCCGTTGTCAATCGTGGATTGACCCGCCTCCACCGTGCTTTCCATCTGGCGTATTTCATTGAATACCACCTTCTTCATGCTCATCGGCCGGTCCTCTGGTTTGCCTTCGGCCTGCTGGCCCACTGTCAGGGCTGAACTCTTCTGACCATCGGCGGATCTCATTGATTGCTCTGTTCTTCCTTCAATTGGCCGATTGTACTCTGCTTTCCATCGACTGCTTCTCCTTATCCCTTTTTGATCCTGGTTTTCCAAAAAACGGTGTCAACACATGCCCCCCAGTTTCAGAGTAAATAACCCTTTTGCTCCGAAATTTGCCTGATATCTTTTGAATAATAGTCAAATCTCCCCATGATCGACCTGATCAATCTCCATTGATATGTCTTGTCCTTCCTATTTGCCTTTTCTTGGGATTGTTCACCGTGTGACTCTTTGGCATCTCTCGTTCCTCTTCCCTATAAGACTCATTCTTTTACCCGTGGGTTCTTTGTATTGACCTTGGGTTCTTCCTGATGTAGACGTCAACTCTTTTAGTCTTATGGGCATGAGAGGCATCTTCCCCTGGAAAATTCTGCGAGCGCCGATGATCCTTACTGGCCATTGACAGACTCTAGCTCAAAATAGCATTCCTTCTAAGTACTGCTAGTGAGCTAGTAAACTATGTCTGTAATTTTGGGCAGAAGATTTCTGTGAACTATGCTCTGCAGTTTGTGGACGTGATAGAGGAGCTTCCCCTTGTTTAAGTGTGTACGAGTCATCCTTTATTTGGGGGTGATTTCTCTAAATTGGTCATCCTTTGGAAACTGAGTCATTCACAGGTTATATGTTTCCCCTTTCACCGGATCTGGCATCTTCAGTTTCCGTCTTTTTCGGCCTCTTCATCTTTATCTCTTCTGGTGCTCCGGCTATAAATAGCCGTCCTCATACCCCTATGGAGACCACACCTTTCCTTTCATCCATGGCTCGAGATATAGGTCCAGGGAGCTTTAGGCTCTTGCTCTTCAGTTCCTTTCTTCTTCTCTGACTCAAGATGGCTAGAAGAATTCTTGTGAAATAGCCTAGAAAATGCTTCTCTCTCTAATCTCCTTTTGTGAAGCCAGGAGGTCCAACAGCTAGAAGAATCCTTGTGATGTAACTTAGGTGCATCAGCTGGTGGAGGAGGGTGGAGGTTGCCCCTAGGCGTTGCGGAAAGAAGAACAACCCTATGTCTTCTTTCCCAACAAATTTGACGAGGAGAGTTACCGCATCTGGTGATTCATCTTCGTCAAATCTATTCTTTTTTGTTTTTCTCTTTCTTCGTCCCTATCACTTGTCCAGTGATGACCAATGTAATCGATCTGTAATGAATTGTTCAAGTTTGTCTTCCCAATGTATTCTTTCAGATCTGCATTGTAATGTCACCATTGTAATTGAAGATGAGAGAAAATATATATATATATTTTTGTTCTAAGGGCGATTTGTACATCGGCCATAACCTGAAACCGAACATGCTTAGATGATTTCGGCTTTCCTCTGCCAGAGAAGATTTCACCCGCAATCGGCTGTAACTTGAATCTCAGATCGGCTGATTAGGCTCAGATTGGACTAAGCGTCTACCCATATGCTTGGATAGTATTTCTTTAAATATTTTCCGTTCAATGCTCTGGCAAACTTCTCTCCTTTCAATGTTTCCAATATATATGCATTGCCTGGTACGCATTGACTGATCCGATATGGTCCTTCCCAATTAGGTGACCACTTCCCATATTTAGGATCCCTTGAGCCGATTGGCAATATGAGCTTCCAGACCAGATCTCCTTCAGCAAATTCTTTACCTTTGACTTTCTTGTCATACCATCTGGCTATCCTTCTTTTATTCTTTTCGATATTCTCTAAAGCTCTCAGCCGATTACCATCAAGATCTTCTAATTCCTCCTTCATCATAGCCGAATAATCATCGGCCGATAGCTGATCTTGTAAAGAAGTTCTCCTGGATCCGGCTCTCAGTTCCCAAGGTAGTACAGCATCATGACCATACACTAGTTGATATGGTGATACCTTGGTCGCTCCGTGGCATGCCATCCTGTATGCCCATAGTGCTTCATTAAGGACTGTATGCCATCACTTAGGACTTTCATCAATCTTGCATTTGATCAATTTGATGATGCCCTTGTTTGCCGCTTCTGCCTGTCCATTTGCCTAAGCATAATAGGGAGATGAGTTTAATAGTTTGATTCCCAAAGAATTTGCATATTCTTCGAATTCTCTGGAGGTAAATTGACTTCCTTGATCGGTTGTGATAGTTTGAGGTATACCAAACCGATAGACAATATGTTCATTGACAAAATCGATCATATTGCCTGACGTCACAGTCTTGATTGGGATGGCTTCAACCCACTTTGTGAAATAATCCGTAGCCACCAGCACGAATTTATGACCTTTGCTCGATGGTGGATATATCTGCCCGATCAAATCAATTGCCCAACCTCTGAACGGCCACGGCATGATTATTGGGTTCATTGCTGATGCCGGAACCCTTTGAATGCTTCCAAACTTCTGACACTCTTGGCATCCTTTGTAATACTTGAAGCAATCTTCCAATATCGTTGGCCAATAATAATTATTGTTCCTGATCATCCACTTCATCTTGAATGCTGACTGATGAGCTCCACAGAATCCCTCATGAATCTCTCCCATTAAAATTTTAGCTTCTTCACCGAGACATTTGAGTAGGACTCCATCGATGGTACGATAAGATAGCTTATCTTCCAACAGAACATACTTAATGGCCCTGTACCTCAGTTGTTTATCAACCTTCTTGGATGGATTTTTCAGATAATCTATTATTTCTTTCCTCCAATCCTCAGCTGATAATTCCACAGTCAGAATCGGCCGATATCCTGATGCCCCTTGGGCCAGCCGATTAGCTTCACTATTATGACACTTAGGGATATGTTCAAGTTTTACTATCTTGAATTCTCGGAGTAACTGAAGACATTCTTCATGATAAACCCTCAATATGTCATCTTTGCATTCATATTCCCCTGCCAACTGATTTATCACGAGTTGAGAATCTCCAAATATCTCAACAACTTCAGCATTGACTTCTCGTAGTAGCTTTATCCCTTTTAACACTGCCTGGTACTCAGCTTGATTGTTTGTCGAAGTCTTCTCAATTGGGATGGAAAATTCATAATTTGCTCCTTGAGGTGAGATGAGGACGATTCCGATCCCAGCTCCTACTCCACATGATGATCCATCAAAGAACATAGTCCATGGAATAGGTTCTACAACTGCAACTTCAGGTCCACAATGCTGAGCTACCAGATTGGCAATTACTTGCCCTTTGATTTCTTTGGCCGATTGATAGGTCAAATCAAATTCTGACAAAGCTAAGATCCATTTTCTGATCCTGCCTTTCAAGATTGGTAATGACAACATATATTTGACCACATCATCCTTGCACACCACAGTGCATTCGGCAGTTAATAGGTAGGGCCTCAACTTTGTGCATGAGAAATATAAGCACAAGCACAGTCTCTCCACCGCCGAATATCTCGTTTCTGCGTCCAAGAGTCTTCTGCTCACAAAATATATCACTCGCTCTTCTCCTTCAAACTCTTGCACGAGGGCCGATCCAATAGCCTGCTCACTAGCCGATAAGTATAACTTGAACGGCTTCTTGTCTTGAGGAGGCATTAAGACAGGAGGAGATTTTAGGTAATGCTTGACATTATCTAAAGCCTTTTGCTGTTCTTCTCCCCATACGAATTTTTGATCGGCCTTGAGCTTCCGTAGAGGGGTAAACGGCTGAATCCTTTCCAACAGGTTAGATATAAACCTTCTGATGAAATTGATCTTTCCAATTAATGACTGGAGCTCTTTCTTGTTTGATGGCACTTTTATATTGTCAATTGCGCTGATTGATTTCTGGCCCACTTCGATTCCTCTCTCGTGTATTAAGAAACCCAAGAATTGGCCAGCTGAAACACCAAAAGCACATTTGTTGGGGTTCATTTTTAAACCATGTTTCCTTGTGCATTCCAGCGTTCTTCGTAGGTCTGCCAAGTGTTCCTTGTAGCCCTTTGACTTGACAACTACATCATCAATGTAGATTTCTACTATCTTGCCGATGAGTTCATGGAATATGTAATTCATGGCTCTTTGATACGTGGCTCCAGCATTCTTCAACCCAAAGGTCATGACAATCCACTCATATAATCCGACGTGGCCCGGGCACCTGAAAGCAGTCTTTGCAATGTCTTCTATGGCCATGAATATTTGATTGTATCCAGCATTACCATCCATGAAGCTGATGACTCTGTGCCCTGCAGCAGCATTGACCAGTGCATCGGCTACTGGCATTGGATATCCATCCATCAGCGTTGCTTTGTTCAAGTCCCTGAAATCAATGCACACACGTAGTTTGCCATTTTTCTTGTAGACAGGGACTATATTAGAGATCCACTCGGCATATCAACATTGCCGAATAAAACCAGCTTCGAGTAACTTTGTTATCTCGGCTTTTATATCAGGATAAATCTTCGGATTACACTGCCTTGGGTGCTGTTGAAATGGTCGATATCCTGGTTTAATGGGCAATCGATGCTCAACAATGGATCGGTCTAAGCCAAGCATCTCATAATACTCCCAAGCAAAGCAATCCTTGAATTCTTTCAATAATGCGATCAATTCTTTTTGGTAATCTACTTCTAGCTTGGCACTGATGTATGTCGGCCTTGGTTTGATTCCATCTCGAAGATCTATCTTTTCTAATTCATCAGCCGATGTGAACCCATGCCCAAGCTTTCCTTCATCTTCAATGAATTGATTCATTAAATCTTGTCATCAGAGCCGACTGCTTGAACCGGCATTAGTCCAAAATCGGACACTCTGAGATATTTGGTATCCCAGGCTTTTCCAGATATGCAGCTCACTTGATCATAAGTCCATCCTTGTGCTTCTGTAGCTGCCACTGTCAAAGAAGTTTCTCCTTGCACCACCTCCACCGAATCTCCGATCCATTGGATGATGCATTGATGCATTGTAGATGGTATGCAACAATTGGCATGTATCCAATCCCAACCCAGCAGTAGATTATAAGATCCCCTCCCTTCAATGACAAATAACGCGGTCAGAAGGGTCTTACTGCCGATGGTGAGCTCCATGCAGATGGGTCCTTGAGCCGGAGAGACATTGCCTTCGAAGTCCACCAACATCATGTCGGTTTGGGTCAAATCTTCATCAGATTTCCCAATCTTGTGTAGCATGGTGTACGGCATCAGATTAACTGCAGCTCCTCCATCTACTAGCATCCTGGTGACTGGTTTGCCATTGACAAAACCTTTGAGAAATAGAGCCTTCAAATGTTGCCTCTTCCCATCTTCTGGTTTCTCAAAGATAGCTTGTTTAGGTTCCAGTGTCAATTGAGTCATGCCAAGCTCCTCATCGGACACATCCGAATCAACCAGAGCCATGAACTCTTTCGGTAGGAAGACAACCATATTTATATCAGCTCGGGGTTTGTCATCTTCCTCACCATCGGCCTTGGGCTTTGGGCGCCAAACTTTAGACCGAACCTTCTTCTTGTCCAGCACAAGTCTCTCTGCTTCTTCATGTTGTTCTAGCTGACGTAGGCGCTGGACTCTTCTCTTCTGGGATTTAGTCAAGCCATCTGGACACCACTGTGGATTAGGCTTCTTACGTGTTTGACTTGATCCTTCGTCATCCAGTTGTAATGTGCGTCGACGTTCAGGAGCTCGGCACATGATGTCTTCATCAGGTACCAGTAAATCGGCCATCTCTTCCAGTCGATTGTTTGACTTTTCATTGACTCGGCTTCCCAGCCGATCATGAACGCTGGCCTTGCCCCCCAGCCGATCATGGACGCTAGCTTTGCCCCCCAGCCGATCGTGGACGCTGGCTTTGCCCCCCAGCCGATCGTGAACCGAGACTCGTTGATTGTTGAATCCACGGTGATCCTTGGCTGCAGGTCTTCTGTCATCAAAGCAAATCCTTTTGGATGAATTGCCATTATTGTAAGCCCCGTTGCACTCTGGACACTTTTCTGCCGTCGGTAGTTTGATCCCTTCTTCCCAACAGTACTTGAAGAACGGACATCTCCAATGTCCTTCATTATGCCGTGCCCACTCCTCTCTTTCCTTTGCCTTCTCTTGTTGGCACTGGAACTTGTTGATCAGCATCTGGGATGTGACTGGTCGGCGTGACTTTGAGTCTCCTTCTTCAAGTAGTAACCCTTTTCCTTTGACATCGGCAGCGGTTACTTGTACTTTGGGATCGATGACTCCTTTATTTTGAGCCGAATCAGATGTCAGCAACTTAACTCGTGACGTGTCTTTGCTAGACACTTCAACTGTGTTAGTTGGGAAGGGGTGCTGATCAATCTTCATCGGCTTTTCAGCTTTGGTAGGAGTTTCAAATTTAAGCCTCCCTTGCTCAATAGCTGATTGGATCTGTTGTCTGAAGATCTTGCAATCATTGGTGTCGTGCGATGTTGCATTGTGCCACTTGCAATACTTCATCCTCTTTAGCTCTTCTGCAGATGGTATGGTATGGAACTGGGAGAGTTTAATCTGCCCTTGCTGAAGCAACAGATCAAATATCTTATCGGCCTTAGTAATATCAAAGCCGAATTTCTCTGGCACTTTCTTGCCAAAGGGACATGACATTGTCTTCTTGCCTTTGACCCACTCTGCGAGCCCTATCATATTGTCTTCATCTTCTGAGTCAGAGTAGTCCACATACGACACCTTCTTCTGAAAGTTTCTTCTAGGCTCATAGGACTTTGCAGTTTCCTGACTCATCCGACTAACTAACTGGCTGAGGCTTTCAAAATCATGTGATGCATATTTCTCCCTCAAAGTCGGCAAGAGACCTTGGAAAGCTAATTCAGCCAATTGCTTGTCTCCCAAGTTCAGACTATAGCATTTATTCCTGACCTCTCTGAATCTTTGAACGAATCCAGCTACTGTTTCATCGTTCCTTTGCTTGAGCCTGGTCAGATCAGTGATCTTCATCTCGTTGATGCCAGAGAAGAAGTAGTTATGGAACTGCTGTTCCAAATCGGACCACTTGATGATGGAATTAGCTGGCAGTGAGGTGAACCATGAGAATGCTGGCCCTAACAGAGATGAAGAGAACAGACGTATCCTTAGTGCATCAACGTTCCCTGCTTCTCCACATTGGATGATAAATCGAGTGATATGCTCCATAGTGGATGTTTCATCTTGCCCAGAGAACTTGGTGAAATCTGGCACTTTAAATCTTGGCGGGAACGGTATCTGATCATAGCCAGAAGGATACGGTGTCCTGTACATGCAAGACTGCTGCTTGGGTTTTATCCCATATTGCTTCGATAGCATCTCCGAGAAGTGGTCGATCAACTCCTGCTTCACATGAGATTTCAACTCTGTAGCCTCTTGCTCAATTGCTTGTATCTTAGCTGGAGTTTCTGGAGGTCATTCTTCTAAGATTCTTGTCTTTGGATCTGGAACTGTACTTGCCTCAGTAGAACCTTGAGTGTCTGAATGACCTGTAATAGGTGTAGCCTGTTCAATCGGCTGACTAGCCGATGGGGCTGGTTGCTGCGTATTCAACTAGTTTGAAATAGCCAATTGATTTAGAAATGTTTGCAGCAATTGCGCTGAATCCACTTGTGGAAACACTGGCTGCCCTGCTGCTCCTTGATTGATCGGCTGTTGAGGTGAAGATCTTGTATGAGCCACCGTATTAGCTGGGGTTAAGACAGCTTGCATTGACGTTGATTGCTGTAATGGGGCAGTCTGTGTGGGCATTCCCAGCGTTGGCTGCTGTAGTAGAGCAGTTTGCACAGGATCCCGAGCATCGGCTGTTGAGCCGATCTCTGAGGTGGAGTGGGATTTGGCCTCTGAGGTGGAATAGGAGCCATTTTCTCTGTTGGTATGACCATATGAGCATGAGCTGGGCTAATCTTGACTCTCTCAAAGGCTTTGCTCCCATGATTAAAGTAGACAAACACCACTCCTTCCCCATTCATGTGCACAGTCCCTAGAGTACCTCCAAATGTAGCTTGGTAAGACTGTGGGTATTTTACTTCTGGGACTTCCTCAGGCACAGGCTCAAAGAAATTTGAGATGTTAGTCTCAAAGTGATCACGAGGTAAATCCCATCCTGCAAGCTTCCCATCTTGATCTCTCATCGCAGGATATTTTTGCTGATTGTGCACCGGAAGCACTTGGTCCTAGACGACAGATTGCATTGGTGTTGTGACGGCAGGATCTTTAGCTTTACCATCACCACTCTGATTATGAATCGGCTGAGAGTCCGATGAAGAACTGGTGGCAGCTTGTGGAGATGGTGTAGCTTTTGCTGTTGGATCATCAATCGGCGGGTTGGCCGATTGGTTTTGCTGGAACACAGGAGGAGTACACCTTGGTTGAAAGTATGCAGGTCCCAGATATCCTGCCTCTGCTCCTTGCTTGAGTGCATCAATTATGGCATTCTGAATAGTATTTGCGAATACCTTGGATTGATCAATCATTGTTTGATGCATAGCTTTGGTCATCATGTCTTGAAGCCCTTCAGGATCGGCTGAAAAGGTGACTTGTTTAGGCGTTGGCAGCGGATTCTTCTTGAAGACTCCACTTTTAGTCTGACCGTATGATGCCAGACAAAGCTCTTCATAATGCTTCATGTGAGCCTCTAACTCAGCTTTGTCTGAATCTTTCAGCTGATCCTTGGTGATTGGTTGGACGTTGTCCGGATCGACTTCAGAAGGACCAGTCTTCGTAGGCTTCATCATTGTTGACTTTTTCGTGTCCCACCGGGCATGCCAAAAGTGTGTTGACGCAAAAATAGGACGTCACCTCCGCGCGCAGCACACGTGACTCCTCGATCTGTAGCGAGGCGTGCCAGCCAATCTGACCTGTTGATTGACAATGGAAAATATTAAGGATCGGCTAGAGAACCGATGGCCTTACAGCGACACGTGTACCAGCCAATCGGCCAATACGGATAAAGCAGGATCGGCCGGCTCGAGAGCGACCGAAGCGCGGGTACGATCGGCTGGATCGGCCGATCGTGATGTCAGCACTCGAGTAGGTCGGAATCGGCTGCGGTGTTAGAAGCCGATAGGATCTAGATCGAGTGGGGTAAAGGTGATAATAGCTAAAACTACAAGAATTTGGTACGAAAACTTGTAGATCTAGCTAATATCGGTAAGGGTGAATAAAGAACTAGACGAAACCTCAGCGATGCGCCCGAAGGTTAAAGCCTAGGATTATTCGGTAAAACGGTACTCACAAGCTTGCCGGAGATCAGTTGATGCAGCCCGACGAACCTGAAGCACGGCGTTGTAGAAAAGAGAAAATCGCAATGGCGAAGTCGCCGAAAAGTAGATGCTGTAAAGGTAGATGCTGTAAAGTAGATGCAGTAAAAGTAAAGGGTTTGCCCGGAGGTGGTTTGTTTGATATTGGTGTGTACACTTTTTCCGACCACGCAGGGTCGCTATTTATGTCCTGAGGACAACCCGACTCCTAGCCGATTACGGCACTATTTACTTGCATCTAAAGACAAAAACTACTAAAAATAGAAAAGGACTCTCGCAGGAGTCAAAGACCTTCTAAAAACTGACTTTTGACCCGTTGTCAATCGTGGATTGACTCGCCTCCACCGTGCTTTCCATCTGGCGTATTTCTTTGAATACCGCCTTCTTCATGCTCATCGGCCGATCCTCTAGTTTGCCATCGGCCTACTGGCCCACTGTCATGGCTGAACACTTCTGACCAACGGTGGATCTCGTTGATTGCTCTGTTCTTCCTTCAATTGGCCGATTGTACTCTGCTTTCCATCGGCTGCTTCTCCTTATCCCTTTTTGACCCTGTTTTTCCAAAAAACGGTGTCAACAGATCCAGCGGTCCCAACTCCGTCCGTCATCGACTCCGTTCCACGGGGTCGTACCCGGGATGGATGAGAGCCTGTGTGGTTCGAGGACCGGTGGATGGTCGCTTCCTGGTGTGATGAGTGATTGACAACGTTGTGTGGACTGACTCTTTGCTAAGTATTGCAGGTGCAGGTTGTGGCTTGACTGGTGTTGGTGCAGGTGAAGAACAAGCATGAAAAGTCATTGTCGGGTAGGCCTCTAGGTGTGAAGAAGACAAGTAGGCTTGGTTCGAGGGACCCGGTGGCCAGTGGGCTGAAGTGCGGGCCGCATGGTGGCAAGAACGACAAGATGAAGTCGTGGACGGTTTCTTGGTTGAGCCTCAAAACCAATGTCGAGCCAGGACTTTGTGGGAGCCGAATCATGAGTGGTGATTGGAGGAGGCTACACCGGGTTCACGGGGTTTCCAGCGGTTCACCAGAAAACCACTGGGTTCCTGGTTGATCAACAAAACCAAGACCGAAGACGGAGGTGCAGCAGCATCAGTCCGGTCTGACCGGTGGGTCTGACCGGTCTGACCGGTGGGTACCGGTCTGACCAGTGGGGTACACCATTTGACCGGTGTGTGACGACGGCTTCTGAAGTCTTCGAAGTGGAGGACACGCGTCGGGATCGCAAGGCTTGCGTCGAGGCTAAGTAAGTTTGCGGTCACTGGGCATCCGTCCGATGGTGCTACAACGAAGTTTCCCAAAAGGCCCTTCAAGGGCGTATATCTTAGTTTAATGTAATAGTGGTAGTTTTGTCTTTTGGCTTGCCTCCATATAACCCAAGTGGTGAGAGGATGGCAGCCATCTCTTGGAACCCTAGCTCATTTTGTTTTGCTATTTTCCTCTTCCTTTTTTCTTAGGATTTTCTAGGACTAGCTTGAGAGCTTCATGGTGAGATCTTGAGAGAGGGATGGATGATCGGGAGGCAAGCTAGACCTTGTATGAACCTTCATGGTATGTATAGATGATTCGGCGTGGTTCCTCAAGGCTTGATTGTGTCTCTCCCGTTTTTACTTTTTGGTGATTTTCGGAGCCCTTTCTTGGTGATTTTCTTTTGGCGGTTTTGAGACCTTTCTCTTTGGGATTTGGTGGGGGATGTATGCATGAACCCTTCGTGGTTCTTTTCCCTTTGATTCCCCTCCCAAATCCGTGAGTAAAGGGGCTCGATTTTGGGGTTTTCTCCAGTATAGGGTTAGAGGCGTTCTTGGTGGAAATCCTTCGATTCCTCTTGATTCAACAAGTTTTGGTGGCCCAAATCGTGGCTATGGAATGCCCATGAGGTACTCCTACTATCCCCAAGGTCTTGTGCAAATCCGTGGAGCGAATCGGGAGATCGGGATTTGGATTTGGAGGAGTTGACCCGCGAGTTGCTGTTCATCCCGAGCACCCAGGTCTTGACCAGTCTGACCGGTGCCTTCCACCGGTCTGACCGGTGCCGACCCCTGTTGGGTTTTGCTCGGGTGAACGTCTTGGTGAGTTCCCTAGTCTGTGAGTTTGCTGCTATTTCGAGTTTGGAGAGTTTTGGAGCTCGGGAGGTTGATCTATTGAATTTGGGGTTTCCAGGCTCGGACCGGCCTGACTGGTGAGCTGCACCGGCCTGACCGGTGTACGAACTTTCTGTGGAAATCTTCAAGTTCTGCTCGGGTGACACGGCTCGGGGTCTAGGGTGACCCGGTGTGTCTCTAGAGGGTGTCGGGTGATCCGGCGGCTTAGTCCGGGTGATCCGGGCTTGACCGGTCTGACCGGTGTAGGTGACCGGTCTGACCGGTGTGGTTTTCGTGTCTTTTTCGGGATATTTTCGTTGGATTTTCGTGCGTGGCTTGTTCCTTCAATTCTAAGGTGTTTGGGTTCGAATTTTCTTGGGGGAATCATGGATAGATGTCTTGTGCATCTTTGTGCTTGATCTTGACCCCCCAATCTCCGGATTTGGCCTCCGATTGAAGGATTTCGGTTGGAACCCTAGCTTTTTGGTAGAGCTCGGTTGCGATTCGATTCCTGGCGATTTAGTTTGTTTGAGGTCTAAGGTTTTGGGGTATAGCATCCCCTATGGACGCTTCACATCTCCCCCAAATCTTGTATCAAGAGTTAAGCCGTTTGGGAGATCCATGGACGGATAGGTGGAAGTGCATTCGCGTTCTTGCTCTCGGCCTGCAGCTCCCGCGTCTGTTCGCACCTGGCGGACAGTCCGTGTGGACCAGAGTTCATCCAGTTCGTCGCTTATTCTTGCGCGTTCGTGGTTTGATTCGTCGGGAAAGTTGCTTTGTGTTGCAAGAGGTTTGCGGACCGTCTGCCCAGGCACCGCGGACCGTCCGCGCGGTACGAGTTACCCACGGACCGTCCGAGGGTAGAGTACGGACCGTCCGATTTTCGAGGGGTGCATACTGGTTGTTCGAGCACCTTTTGCGGAGTGTCCGCCGTGGTCCCGCGGACCGTCCGCCTGGCCCCTGCGGATCGTCCGCCCAGTCACCTCGGACTGTCCGCCCGGGACTTCGCAGATTGCCTAAGTCCTTTGCTTCTTGAGTTGCACTTCCGTGTTGCTTTGAGTTGGGGTTTGTTCCGAGGGTTGGTAGGTCCATTGTGACTACGCGACCTTGGCAAACTCGTGTGGGAATCCTCGGTTGTGAATTTGGGACATAGGCCAAGTTCATCCTTGAGGAAGAATTTTTATCGGCTCCTATTCACTCCCCCCCCCTCTCTGGTCGCCTAATCGGTCCTTCAATTGGTATCAGAGCTGGTTATGGATCTTTGTGATTCTAACCAGTCTAAGATCCAGAGATGGCGTACCAGGAACGGGGTTCGGGTCCTCCACACTTTGATGGTAAGAATTACCAGATGTGGCAGAGATGGATGGTTGCTTTCCTCCGCGGCAAGGGTCAGATCCTTTGGGATGTTACAGTGAACACAGCTTATGTTCATCCGATTAACTTCCTAGCTCCAGGATCGAGGGATATGTTCGACGCCAAAAACAAGGCGGTCGACTACTTGTTTCGTGCTCTGTGTCAATCCGAATTCGATTGGGTTCAGACAGGGGACTTGGCTTGTAGGATTTGGGAGCAGTTGAAGAATGCTCATGCTGGAAATGCTCAGGTTCAGGCTCGATTGTTTGCGACCTACCGGAGAGAGTACGAGAACTTCACTCATCTCCCCGGTGAGTCCATTGATAGCATGTTCCAGCGGTTCACGGTGATTGTGAACAACATGAGGGCTAATGTGGCCGTGCTCCTGTACGATGATCATGACAGGGCTGTGAAGCTCCTGCACTCTCTGGATCGTACCGTGTGGAGTGAGAAGGTCGAGGCCATTCTTGAGTCGGAGAAGTATGAGACCCTCATGGTGGACGAGCTATTCTCCAAGCTCAAGTCGTCCGAGGTGGACCGTGGGGTGCGAGCAAGGATCGAGAACCCGACTGACCCTCATAGTCTGGCTCTCGTTTCTGGACCAAGGACTAACGCTAAAATGTCTTCGAGACATTTCTCTTTGTCTTCTCTTGTGTCCATGCCATATGAGGAGTTTGACGTGCTAGGCGAGGAGGATCTCGCGTCGCTGAGCAGGCGGTTCGAGCGCATGTACACGAACTGGAAGAACGCTCGGAGGAGCTCAGGCATGTGCTACCGGTGCGGGAAGCACGGGCACTTTATCGCTGAGTGACCGGAAGCCATGGAGGTCAAGCCCGAGCACCGTCCGAGGACCGACCACAAGCACCGCTCCAGGGACGACCACAAGGGCAAGAACAAGTCCGAGCGGAGGCCGAGGAGGAGTGGTGGTCACAAGAAGAAGGAGCGAGCGATGGTTGTCGGGGCGAGCGACATCGACTCGAGCTCTTGCTACTCTTCATCGAGCTCACGTGATGAAGATGAGAACCGGCACAAGGGCAAGCGGTCAAGCAAGAACATCAACGGCTTGTGCTTTACCGCCCAAGGCTTTTGCGGTGTGGCACACAGCTCCGCAAGCAAGAAGAGCAACAAGGATGACTCAGACTCGGACTCTGAGGATGAGGTAAACAATGATCCGTCCTTCTTGGTAGCGGGGAATGCTAGGTTTAATGAATTGCTTGACAACCGTGATGATGTGCTTAGAAAGACCAACAAGGAGAAGAGGGAGTATAGGTCTTTGCTTGGAGAGGCTAAGGAGAAGGTGGTTGAACTAGAGTCTTTGCTTGTTGATGCTAGGGCTCAAATAGATTCTCTTAAGTCTGCTCTTGTTGTGACCAATGAACCTGAATGCACTGATTGTTCTGTTTTCCTTGGTGATTTGACTGTGCTTAAGGAAAAGTATGCCTCCAAGGTTGAGGAACTAGATGTGCTTAGGGTTGAGCTAGATGAGATGAAATCTAGGCCCTCCTTGCTTGGTGCTTGCACTTCTTGTCCTGGTTTGCATAAGAAACTAGATGTATCGGTTGCTTATGCTAGATCTCTAGAAGCTGCTTTGAAAGCTCCTATTCCTACATCATGCTCTACTTGTGAAGTAAATGCTATGAAGAATTTGGAGCTTGCACACTATGTTGATCGTCTGCAGGATGAGAATGATGAGTTGAGGAAGATGATAGGTTGGTTGTCTAGTCATGAGCCTCAACTCAGGATGATGATTGAGGCATACAAGCGCTATAATGGGCAAGCGCTTGGGGTGGATAAGGTTGGTGAGGGAAGTGGTGAGAATGAGGGGAAGATCAGTGATATCCCTGAACTACCAAAAACCTACCACAAAAATGCCTATGCTCCTAAGCCAAACCCTCTTAGGAACCGACTAAACACAACCCCAGCTCCACCCGTGTTTCCTCCACACACAGACAACTTCCAGAAACCCATCAAGTTCAAGAGTGACTTGGGGAATGAGTTCTTTGGGAAGAAGGGAGAGAAACCGAGTGAGAAGCCAGAGCCCAAAGAGAGCCCAAAACCAAAGCCAAAACCAAAACCCTTCTATTGTGAGCATTGTGGGAGGGATGGGCACCTAGCAGAGTTTTGCTTCAGGAGGAAGTGTGAGGAGAGGTTTGCGAGGGAGATGGCAAACAAGGACAGGTACCGCCCTTCACGTGGTGTGCCTGAGCCTCGAATGATGCCAAGAGGTGAGGGTGTGGTGCGTACCATTTATCCTCGGGAGAGGCGTAAGTTTGTGCCTCGAGGTGAGCCACCACATAGAGAAGGTGGTACGCGTGTTGGGTTTGGGCGTGGTGAGTTTGCTGGACATTCCTTCGCTCATGGCCAATACGAGTATGGGGGGAACGATCGCAGTTTTAGGTCCCAGAAGAGCTATGGGCCACGGTCTCCACCTCGTGGTACGTGTAGTCCTCCAAGGGGACGTGTGGGTGTTCCACCTAGGTGAGATAGGATGGATTTTGCTAACCCCACTTTTGAGCAAATGGCACGGCACTGGTTTGACTCATTTTGTACTAACCCCAGTGATGTGTCATTTGCTCACTCTCGCTCTCGTTTTTGATTTTCAGGTGGGAGGCTTGGAGGGCTTTTGGTAGATCGACTCCAGTTGCTCTCGACACATGACCGGAGATCGAAGGTGGTTCTCGAGCCTCACCCCAGTGATGACCAAAGAGTACATCACTTTTGGGGACAATGGGAAAGGTAGAGTGCTTTCAGTGGGCATGGTGAAGGTGAGCAAGTTTGTGACTCTTAGGCGTGTTGCTCTTGTCAAGTCTTTGGGGTTCAATCTTCTTTCGGTTTCCTAGCTTCTTGATGAGGGTTTTGAGGTTCGTTTCAAAATGGGCGCTTCACGTGTTTTGGATTCTCGGTGTGATCTTGTGTGCACGATCATCCTCGAGGGTCAGATTTTCAGAGCCGATTTTTCTCAGTGTGTCGGCTCTTCTCGTTGTTTGGTTGCTGGTGTTTCAGCGGAGCTTTGGAAATGGCATAGGAGACTAGGTCACTTGAGTTTTGACTTGTTGTCACGCTTGAGTGGGCTAGGTTTGGTCCAAGGATTGCCTAAGTTGAAATACCAAAAGGACTTGGTATGTGCTCCGTGTAGTCTTGGGAAGATGGTCGCCGTCTCTCACCCGCCTCTGACATCCGTTATGACAGAGAGGCCATGCGAGCTGTTCCATATGGATTTGGTTGGTCCAGCTCGTGTGTGCTCGGCGGGTGGGAAATGGTATGTCCTAGTGATAGTGGACGACTATTCTCGCTATGCTTGGGTCTTCTTTTTGCATGACAAGGGGGAGACGTTTGGTTTTGTGCGGGATCTAATCTTGAGGTTGAAGAATGAGAGGAATGGAGATGCTATTCGAGCTATCCGTAGCGACAATGGCTCTGAATTTAAAAACTCTTGTTTCGAAACCTTTTGTCGTGATTTTGGTCTCGAACATCAATTCTCTTCTCCCTATGTGGCTTGTCAGAATGGTGTGGTTGAGAGGAAAAATCATTCCCTTTGTGAGATAGCTCGGACGATGCTCGATGAGCATAGGACTCCGAGGAGATATTAGGCTGAGGCGGTGAATACCTCGTGCCATGTTGGGAACCAAATTTTTCTTCGGGCCTTCTTGAACAAGACGTGCTATGAGCTCATGCACGGGCGAGCACCTAGAGTGAGCCATTTCAGGGCTTTTGGTTGTCGGTGCTTTATTCTCAAGAAGGGTAGGCTTGATAAGTTCGAGTCGAGATCTTTCGATGGGATCTTTTTGGGTTATGCGAGTCATTCTCGAGCATTCCGTGTGCTCAACCTTGATACTAACCTAGTCATGGAAACTTGCGAGGTTACCTTCGACGAGACCCAGCCATGTAGTTCGTCTGTTTTTGAGTGTGCAGGTGACGACGAGATTGGCAAGAAAATCTTTGAGGACGAGGAGGATGATGCTGGAGAGGATGATGGTGAAGCTCCAGCCGAGCATGTACCCTCTACTTCCACTACGATGACTACGGTGCAGGATGGCCCAGCCCCTACACCGACTATGATCCAGCAAGATCAAGTGGAAGCTGCAGCTGAGGGGGAGGTTGTCTCCAGGCGAGAGGCACCGAGGCGCGTTCAAGTTGATCATCCTCCCTCAAGAATCATCGGCGACATCAATGAATGTACGACACGGTCAAGGTCCAAGAATGTTTCTCACTTTGCTCATTCGGCTTTTGTTGCTACCTTTGAGCCGAAAGACATTGGACACGCCCTCTCTGATCCTAATTGGGTGAACGCAATGCATGAGGAGTTAGAGAAATTTGAGAGAAACCAAGTTTGGGAGTTGGTAGAGCCACCACCACATTGCAAACCTATCAGGACAAAATGGGTGTGGAAGAACAAAGAGGGTGAGAATGGTGAGGTGGTGAGAAACAAATCGAGGTTGGTTGCTCAGGGTTATAATTAGAAGGAGGGGATATACTATGAGGAGACATTTGCTCCTGTAGCCCATTTGGAGGCGATTAGGATCCTTCTAGCCTTTTCCATGGCTAAAGGGTTCAAATTGTATCAAATGGATGTGAAGAGTGCCTTCTTCAATGGGTTTTTAGAAGAAGAGGTTTATGTGAAGCAACCACCGAGCTTTGAGAGTGCTGAGTTTTCCCACCGGGTGTATAGGCTGAGGAAGGCGTTGTATGGGCTGAAACAAGCTCCCCGTGCTTGGTATGGCCGTTTGAGGGGGTTCTTGTTGAGCAAGGGGTTCGAGATGGGCAAAGTAGATAAAACTCTTTTTCTCCTCAGGCAGGGCGATGATATCCTAATTGTTCAGGTGTACGTGGATGATATTGTCTTTGGCGGCTCGTCTCACTCTTTGGTTGCGAGGTTTGCAGAGGACATGAGCAAAGAATTCGAGATGTCTATGATGGGAGAATTGCAGTTCTTTCTCGGGCTTCAGATCAAGCAGGCGAAGGAGGGAACCTTTGTGCATCAAGCCAAGTACACGAAGGACATCCTCAAGAAGTTCAAGATGGACGACTCGAAGCCCCTGTCAACACCGATGAGTACGACTACAGCGCTGGATGCAGACGAGGACGGAGAGCCCGTGGACCAGAAGGAGTACCGGAGCATGATCGTCTCCCTCTTGTACTTGACGGCAACGAGGTCGGACATTCAGTTTTCTGTGTGTCTGTGTGCTCGTTTTCAGGCGTCGCCGAGGACTTCACATCGGCAGGCGTCAAGCGGATCTTCAGGTATCTTCGATACACTCCTGAGCTCGGTCTTTGGTACTCGGCGTCCTCTTCTCTTCCGCTTCTTGGGTTTTTGGATGCCGACTTTGCGGGGTGTCGAGTCGATAGGAAGTCGACTTCGGGGACGTGTCAGTTTTTGGGTTCCTCGCTTGTTTCTTGGTCTTCTCGCAAACAATCTAGTGTAGCTCAGTCTACCACAGAAGCCGAGTATGTTGCTGCCGCTAGTTGTTGCTCACAGCTGCTTTGGATCACATACACGCTGAGTGACTTTGGTGAGGAGTGTACCCATGTTCCTCTCATGTGTGATAGCACGAGTGCCATCAGTGTTGCCAAAAACCCCGTGCTCCGCTCCAGAACCAAACATATAGAGGTGAGGTACCACTTCCTGAGAGACAATGTTGAGAAGGGAAACATAGACCTCATCCATGTACCAACCGAAAAGCAGCTCGCTGATATCCTAACCAAGCCTTTGGACCAAGCTACATTTGCCCGTTTGCGAGGGGAGCTTAGTGTTGTTTTTTCTTTTTGAGCTTGGGTTGGGGGTTTGATGTAAATACTCATGTTGCATTTTCATTTATGTATCATATCATGCTTGCATCTTTGTATCATAGACTGCATGTGTATCATATGCTTTTAGAATGTGCTTCTCCTATATACTTGGATCACCATGATATGCTGGATATGAGATTATGATTTTGCTAGTGATGCTCATATGATGTATAGCGATGCTCTTGGTAGCTTTGGGATGTATATGCTTGTGGATGGCTTACTTTTGTAAAAATGCTATATATGATCCTCTCTTATGAGTTGAATGCCTTTCATGTTAATTTTGTGCACTTATGGCTATACCTTGCTTAATTTGTGCTTGGAACCATGTTCTTTTCATTTGGGGTCAAAGACCCATTTATCATCATGGATGTTTAGCCTACATGCTACCTTATGGAGAAGCATAAGCTTCTTTTGGCCGCAAAGGCACTTCATGTACCATGCTTAATTTGTAAATCATGAAATTGGTATATGAAATGCTTGTGCTTGAAAAATATGCTTCCATGTCATTTATGCTTTAAATTCCTTATTTTGGGTGCTAAACCGTTCCATGATGTCCACTGTTGAGAAGTCTCACATTTAGAAGTGGACACATGGCTCGGTGGCTTTGACATGACATGAGATAGCTTGTAGGTGTTTGTGATGATCTTGTGATGAGAATTTATGACCTTGCATGAAGTTTGTGAGTTATATGTTGTTTGTGCTCATTTTGATCATGTTTAGGTCCTATGCTCATGAGAGAGAATTTTTTGTGAAAAATGCTTTATTCTGATCATGGCTATGTCACATGCTTATATGTCCCTATCTATCTTGTTGGCGATGCTTGTACTAAATTTGTGACTATCTTGCTTGTCTATGTCTCATTTTTAGCATGTTGTAGTGCTCTTTGTCTATTTGAGAAGCACATGCTTGCATTTGTAGACTTGATTCATGCATTACCAATAAGGGGGAGAGATAGTACCCAATTCTTACTTTGGGGAGAAAGTTCTTGCATCCAGGGGGAGTTTTGCATCAAAGGGGAGAAATGCATTTGTTCAGGGGGAGCTTGCATTCATGTGCTTTGGAGCTCTTTGTCGCCTGATTTTAGTTGTGCTCTTTTGCTGATGGTGTCGAGCCCTTTTGCCTCACCTTGAGGAGTCGGCAATTTTGGAGCATTTTATCTCGGTTGTGTCGAGCCGTTGCCCTTGTCTTAGGGGACCGAGATTTTTCTCTCTCAAGTGATCTCTTTTTGGCTTTTGTTTGGCTTTTGATCACTTGTTTGAGTTTTTCATTCGTTTCTTTTCTTTTTCTCTTTTCTCTGAATTGGTTACTATGTGTGTGTTGTCAATGCACTCATCAAGGGGGAGATTGAGGACCGGAGCGTCCGAGGACCGGTGGATGGTCACTCCCTGGTGTGATGAGTGATTGACAACTTGGTGTGGACTGACTCTTGGCCGAGTATTGCAGGTGCAGGTTGCAGCTTGACTCGTGTTGGTGCAGGTGAAGAGCGGGCGCGAAAGGTCTTAGCCTTGCGGGGCCTCCGAGGAGTGGAGAGACAAGTAGGCTCGGCTCGATGGACCCGGTGGCCGAACGGGGTCAAGTGCTGGACGCATGTTGGCAAGAAAAGCAAGACGAAGTCGTCGACCGGAGCCGGTGCAGGGTAGCGGCTCACGACCGGAGTCTGCACGCGGGATTTGCGGCGGTTCACCACAAAACCGCTGGGTTACTTGGTTGAGCCACAAAACCAAGACCGGAGGCTCGGCGGGCAGAGACGGGATCCGGGCGCGCCGAGAAGCTTCGATGCCGGCGGACACGTGGCGGGATCGCAGGGCTTGCGTCGTGAGGACGCGGACTGCGGCAAAGGTGTGGCCGTGTGATGAAGAGGAGTGCTACTTGACCATATTGTCCCTGAGGGGATTGTATCTTAAGTTTAAGTGCTAGGGGTAGCTTGGTCATTTGCCCAACCCAGAGGGACTCATATATATAGCTCTAGGTTTTCTGGGCAAACCATCCTTCCGGACTGCTTCTCATTTCCCTGCTCCATAGGCGTAGATTTTCTTCATCATTTTGTAGAGAATCTGACCTCCGAGTATATGGAAGCTTTCATGGTTGCGTCGATTTCCTTCTTGTAGCTCGTGTGATTTTCCTGTCTTTTTCAGGCTATTTTCATTGGATTTTCGTGCGTGGCTTGTTCCTTCAATTCTGAGGTGTTTGGGTTCGGATTTTCTTGGGGGAATCATGGATAGATGTCTTGTGCATCTTTGTGCTTAATCTTGACACCCCAATCTCCGGATTTGGCCTCCGATTGAAGAATTTCAGTTGGAACCCTAGCTTTTTGGTAGAGCTCGGTTGCGATTCAATTCCCGGCGATTTAGTTTGTTTGAGGTCTCAAGTTTTGGGGTATAGCATCCCCTAGGGACGCTTCACATCTCCCCCAAATCTTGTCTCAAGAGCTTAAGCCGTTTGGGAGATCCATGGACGGATAGTTGGAAGTGCATTCGCGTTCTTGCTCTCGGCCTGCTGCTCTCGCATTTGTTCGCACCTGGCGAACAGTCCGCCTGGTAGGCGCGGACAATCCGCGTGGACCAGAGTTCGTCCAGTTCATCGCTTGTTCTTGCGCGTTCGTGGTTTGATTCGTCAAGAAAGTTGCTTTGTGTTGTTGCTCAGGGGTACACACAGAAAGAGGGGATCGACTACGAGGAGACCTTTGCTCCCGTAGCCCGTTTGGAGGCGATTAGGATCCTTCTAGCCTTTTCCGTGGCTAAAGGGTTCAAATTGTACCAAATGGACGTGAAGAGTGCTTTCTTGAATGGTGTTTTGGAGGAAGAAGTGTTCGTGAGGCAACCACCGGGTTTGAGAGTGAGAAGTACCCCCACAGGGTGTATAAGTTGAGGAAGGTGCTGTATGGGCTGAAGCAGGCGCCTAGAGCATGGTATGGTAGGTTGAGAGGGTTCCTGTTTGAGAGAGGCTTTGAGATGGGGAAGGTACATCAGACCTTGTTTCTCCTCAGGCAGGGCAAAGAGATCCTAATTGTGCAGGTGTACGTGGATGATATTGTCTTTGGTGGCTCATCTAACTCTTTGGTTGCAAGGTTTGCAGAAGACATGAGCAGGGAATTCGAGATGAGTATGATGGGTGAGTTGCAGTTCTTCCCTAGGCTCCAGATCAAGCAATCAAAGGAAGGAACATTTGTGCACCAAGCCAAGTAGACCAAGCACATTGTGAGAAGGTTCAAGATGGAGGACTCCAAGGCCATGACGACGCCGATGAGTACGACTACAACCCTTGATGCGGACAAGGACGGTGAACACGTGGACCAGAAGGAGTACCGGAGCATGATCGACTCCCTCCTGTACCTGACGGCGACGAGGCCGGACAACCAATTCTCGATATGTCTGTGCGCTCGTTTTCAAGCGTCTCCAAGGACTTCGCATCGGCAAGCTGTCAAGCACATCTTCAGGTATTTGCGATACACTCCCGACTTCGGCCTTTGGTACTCCGCGTCTTCTTCTTTGGAGCTTCACAGTTTTTCAGACACAGATTTTGCCGGGTGTCGGTTGGATAGGAAGTCCACTTCTGGGACTTGCCAGTTCTTGGGTTCTTCTTTAGTGTCTTGGTCTTCCCGCAAACAAGTGAGTGTTGCTCAATCTACAACCGAAGCCGAATATGTTGCCGCAGCTAGTTGTTGCTCTCAGCTCCTTTGGATCACATACACCATGAGTGACTTTGGTGAGGAGTATACCCAGGTTCCACTTCTTTGTGACAGCACGAGTGCGATAAGTGTTGCTAAGAACCTAGTGCTTCATTCCAAAACCAAGCATATAGAAGTGAGGGAAAATGTTGAGAAAGGGAAAATCGCTTTGATCCATGTGCCCACACAAAACCAACTAGCGGATATTTTCACCAAGCCCCTAGATCAAGCAACTTTCACTCGTTTGCGGGGAGAACTTGGTGTGTGTTTGGTCTCTTGAGTTGGGTGTGGGAGCTCCTTTGTAGCATATGTATAGTTTCCTTTGTGCATTTCTTGCATTTTGCATTGCATGTGTAACATGATGTATAGGCATCTTTGTATCTTAGGTTGCATGCATTTTGTATCATTTGCATTTTGTAGGAAAAGCTTCTCCTATATACATTGTTCACCATGTTATGCTATATATGATCTTGTGAGCTAGTTTGGTTTGATATGGCTTAGTGTGGCTTAGCTCTTGATGATCTTGATTTATATCCATGGTTGATAGCTATGTTTTTGAAAAATCCTACATGTATGCTCTCTTGTGAGTAAATGCCTTTATATGATCATGACATGTTTTAGTGGCTTTTCCATGCTTAATTTGTGCTTGGATGATTTATTTTGAGCATATGGGGCCAAAGGCTCATTTTTCATCATGAATGTTTAGCCCCCATGCTTTATCTTGTGGAGGGGCATAAGTTCCTTTTTGTCGCAAAGACATTTCATATACCAAATATGAATCTAAAATGAAATGTAAATTGCTTGGAAAATGTGCTCCCATGTTATATGTGCTTAATTTACTTGCTTTTGGGTGCTAAACCGTTGCATGTTGCTTACCAATGAGAAGTCTCATATATAGAAGTAAGCACATGGCTCGGTGGCTTTGACATGACATGAGGTGCTTGTGGGTGTTTATGATGATCTTATGCTTAGAATGGTTGTCCTAGCATGAAGTTTGTGTGGCTTTGCCATTTTGACATGTTTTGCTCATGTTTAGGACTTTGCTCATGAGAGGGTAATTTTTTCGCAAAAATGCTCATTTCTATCTTAGCTTTGCCCAATGGTTGTGAAACTTGGTGATCTTGTAGTTTATGTCCATACGAAGCTATAGAGTATCTAACTTGATCATTTGGATGTGTGTAGCATGCTATGTTGAATTTTGTCTATTTGAGAAGCTCTAGGTTGAAATTTTCCTATTTTTGGCTTGATTCATGCATTGTCAACAAGGGGGAGAAGTTTGAGCATGTTTTGGCGTACTGCATGCATTTAGAGGGTTTTCAAGTGGTTTCCAGCCAATTCTGGGCTCTGTTGGGCACCGGTCTGACCGGTCGAGGTCATCGGTCTAACCAGTCAGTGTGCTGGCCCTGTTCAGATGTTGGGCACCGGTCTGACCGGTGCATGGGACCGGTTTGACCGGTCAGAGCAAGGCTGGTGCAGATGCTCTGTTTTGCGAAGTGGTTTGCATGCATTCATCCAGGGGGAGTTGCATTGGTTCAGGGGGAGCTTGCATATGTGCAGGGGGAGCTCTTTGTGGTTTCGAGCTTTGCTTTGGTGGTTTGTGCTCTTTGCTTTTGTCTCGGTTGTGTCGAGCCATTGCCCTTGCCTAAGGGGACCAAGACTTTCCTCTTTCAAGTGATCTTGCTCTTTGCCTTTGGTTGATTTTCGATCACTTGTTTGAGTTTCTTTTAGTCGTTTCTTTTCTTTTCCTTTTCTCTTTGGTTACCAAATGTGTGTGTTGTCAATGCACTCATCAAGGGGGAGATTGAGAGCCTGTGTGGTTCAAGGACCGGTGGATGGTCGCTTCCTAGTGTGATGAGTGATTGAAAACGTTGTGTGGACTGACTCTTGGCTAAGTATTGCAGGTGCAAGTTGCGGCTTGACTGGTGTTGGTGCAGGTGAAGAACAAGCGCGAAAGGTCGTTGCCGGGTAGGCCTCCAGGTGTGGAGAAGACAAGTAGGCTTGGTTCGAGGGACCCGGTGGCCAGCGGGGTCAAGTGTGGGCCGCATGGTGGCAAGAACGGCAAGATGAAGTCATGGACGGTTTCTTGGTTGAGCCTCAAAACCAAGGTCGAGCCGGGACTTCGTGGGAACCGAGTCATGAATGGTGATTGGCGGAGGCTACACCGAGTTCGCGGGGTTTCCAGCGGTTCCGCAGAAAACCACTGGGTTCCTTGGTTGATCCACAAAACCAAGACCGAAGACGGAGGTGCAGCAGCATCAGGCCGGTCTGACCGGTGGGTACCGGTCTGACCGGTGGGGTACACTGGTCTGACCGGTGTGCGACGACGGCTTCCGAAGTCTTCGAAGCGGAGGACACGCGTCGGGATCGCTAGGCTTGCGTCGAGGCTAAACAAGTTTGCGGTCGCTAGGCATCCGTCCGATGGTGCTACGATGAAGTTTCCCAAAAGGCCCTTTGAGGGTGTGTATCTTAGTTTAATGTAATAGGGGTAGTTTCGTCTTTCGGCTTGCCTCCATATAACCCAAGTGGTGAGAGGATGGCAGCCATCTCTTGGAACCCTAGCTCATTTTGTTTTGCTATTTTCCTCTTCCTTCTTTCTTAGGATTCTCTAGGACTAGCTTGAGAGCTTCATGGTGAGATCTTGAGAGAGGGATGGATGATCGGGAGGCAAGCTAGACCTTGTATGAACCTTCATGGTATGTATAGATGATTCAGTGTGGTTCCTCAAGGCTTGATTGTGTCTCTCCCGTTTTTCCTTTTTGGTGATTTTCGGAGCCCTTTCTTGGTGATTTTCTTGTGGCGGTTTTGAGACCTTTCTCTTTGGGATTTGGTGGGGGATGTATGCATGAACCCTTCGTGGTTCTTTTCCCTTTGATTCCCCTCCCAAATCCGTGAGTAAAGGGGCTCGATTTTGGGGTTTTCTCCGGTCTAGGGTTAGAGGCGTTCTTGATGCAAATCCTTTGATTCCTCTTGATTCAACAAGTTTTGGTGGACCAAATCGTGGCTATGGAATGCCTATGAGGTACTCCTACTATCCCCAAAGTCTTGTGTGAATCTGTGGAGCGACTCGGGAGATTGAGATTTGGATTTGGAGGAGTTGACCCGCGGGTTGGTGTTCATCCCAAGCACCCAGGTCTTGACCGGTGCCTTCCACCGGTCTGACCGGTGCTGACCCCCTGTTGGGTTTTGCTCGGGTGAACGTCTTCGTGAGTTCCCTAGTCTCTGAGTTTGCTATTTTTCGAGTTTGGAGTCTTTTGGAGCTCGGGAGGTTGATCTCTTGAATTTGGGGTTTCCAGGCTCGGACCGGTCTGACCGGTGAGTTGCACCAGCCTGACCGGTGTAGGAGCTTTCTGTGGAAATCTTTAAGTTCTGCTCGGGTGACCCGGCTGGGGTCCAGGGTGACCCTGTGTGTCTTTGGAGGGTGTCGGGTGATCCGGCGGCATAGTTCGGGTGATCCGGACTTGACCGGTGTAGGTGACCGGTCTGGCCGGTGTGGTCAGTGGCTGCTCGAGTTGCTTGTTCCGCTGCGTTCTCAAGTAGGTCTCGGTGGTTGTTGGTTCCTAGGGCCAGTAGCACTCCAGTGGCTACGTGGTCTTGGCCAACTTGGGTAGTTGAGTCGGAGACGTGTTTTGGTTAGCTGTGTTCATCTTGTTAGAGTAGCCATCTCCTTCGAGAAGAATTTTTTATCGGCTCCCATTCACTCCCCCCCTCTCTGGTCGCCAGTTCGGTCCTTTAATTGAGGCGGTCCCGCTCGGGCAGATCGACCTAGCGGTCACCTTCGGTACTGATGGAAACTACCGCAAGGAGACGCTCACCTTCGAGGTAGTCGGCTTCCCGGGAACGTATCACGCGATCCTCGGAAGGCCGGCGTACGCCAATTTCGTGGCAGTCCCCAACTACACCTACCTCAAGCTGAAGATGCCCGAGCCGAAGGGGGTGATCACCATCAACACCAAGTTCCAGCACACCTATGAGTGCGACACCGAGTGTTTTCACTTCGCGGACATGCTCATTCGCGCGGACGAGCTTGCCGTGGAACCAACTCCTAAGATACTCGACATCCTGGAAGCCTCCAAGTGGGCGACATGTTCTTTCGAGCCCACTAAAGATGCCAAAGAGGTACCCGTGTCCGACGACGGGTGTACGCTCCGCATTGGCACAACGCTCGGACCAAAGCAAGAAGAGGCGCTCATCCTTTTCCTACGGGCGAATCTCGATGTGTTCGCCTGGAAGCCCTCCGACATGACGGGCATCCCGAAGGATGTCGCCGAGCATAAGCTCAACATCAAGCCGAGCGCCAAGCCGGTCAAACAGAAACAGTGACATTTTGATGGCGATAAGTGCAAGGCCATCCGAGAAGAAATCAAGAAGCTCCTCGCAATAGGCTTCATCAGAGAGGTATACCACCCCGAATGGCTGGCCAACCCCGTGTTGGTAAAAAAGAAGAATGGCAAGTGGAGGATGTGCGTCGACTACACCAGTCTAAACAAAGCGTGCCTGAAGGATCCGTTCCCTCTACCGCGCATAGACCAGGTTATGGATTCAACCGCAGGGTGCGAAACCTTCTGTTTCCTCGACGCCTACTCAGGCTATCACCAAATCGCGATGGATGTGGACGATCAGCTGGCCACTGCATTCATCACCCCCTTTGGTTGTTTCTGTTACTCTTCTATGCCATTCGGTTTGAATAATGCAGGCGCCACTTTCCAAAGGTGCATGCAACGTGTCCTCGGCGAACTCATCGGGCAGCTGGTCGAGGCGTATGTCGACGACATCATTGTGAAGTTGAGGCAAACAGGGGACCTGGTCCCGAACCTTGCGGCCGTCTTCGAGGAGCTGAGGAAGTTTCGGGTGGGGCTGAACCCCGAGAAGTGCGTCTTCGGGGTTCCAAGGTGCATGCTCCTCGGCTTCGTCGTGTCAGAACGCAGCATAGAATCTAATCCAGAGAAGATCTCCACTATCACAAGCATGGGCCAATTCGAAACATCAAGGGGGTTCAGCGGGTAACCGGTTGTTTGGCGGCGCTCAGCCGGTTCATCACCCGGCTGGGAGAGCGAAGCCTACCCCTCTACCAGCTCTTGAAGAAGTCGGAGCACTTCACCTAGACTCCAGAGACCCAGGAGCCGCTCGCATCGCTGAAAAGGTTGCTCGAGAAACCACCCATCCTCACGGCACCAACGCCCGGCGAAGCAATGTTGCTGTACATCACCGCAACGACCTAAGTCGTGAGCGCGGCCTTGGTGGTCGAGCGAGAAGATCCTGACAAGCCATTCAAAGTACAGTGACCCATATACTTCATCAGCGAGGTGCTTTCAGAATCCAAAGACACGTTTCCCTCAAACTCAGAAGTTGATCTATGACTTGCTGATCTCCAAGAGGAAGCTCCAGCACTACTTCGATGCCCACCACATCATGGTGGTTTTGAAATACCCACTCAGAGAAGTAATCCAGAGCCCGAAGGCGGAAGGGGGGATTGCAAAGTGGGCCCTGGAGCTAATGGGGCAGAGCATCACCTATGCTCCACGCACCGCCATCAAATACCAGGTTCTCGCCGACTTCGTCGCCGAGTGAACGGAGGTACAGACGCCCTCGGCGCCGATCGAGCACGAAACGTGGGCCATATACATCGACGGATCCCTCACGAAGGAGGGGGCGGAGTCGGACTCGTTTTCATCTCGTCTCAGGGCGTGCGCATGGAATACATGATCCGCCTCCACTTCCCAGTGTCCAACAATGTCGAGTTACTCATGAATAAAGGAGTAAGAGGCATTTCTTACACGCACTTTAGTTAAGGATAATGTAGTTCCACTTGTCCTTGGAGATTATGTGATTGCAGGAAAATAAGCATAAAGAAGTGGCAAACTCACCTTCTATGATTCATGCCACGTCACCTCAGCAAGGAGTGGCTGCCACCTCAGGTGCCATGCATGCAAGCCATGCCACCTCAGGTGCCATGCATGCACGCCATGTCACCAATCCAAGAGAGGCAAACCCCGATGAATCAGAGCATTACATGTGGACTTCACATGGATCCATGGGCCCACCAGAGCGCCTAAACCGCCTCAAGAACACGTGTACACCGGGGACCGACCTAAGGGCCCACAGGACAGCCACCCTGAGGAAGCACACCCCGAGGCGGGCCCACCTAGGGTCGGCCTACCCTTGGATCGGCCGAACTGACCTTGGGTCGGCTGATCCAGGGCCTCCACGTGGTGCTTGTCCATTGGTCCTAGAGGCCGTTCCTGGGGTGTTTCACTCCTCTTTGCGCCGGTGCTCATGCCAACAAATAGAAGGGGGAGGGGTTTGATGGGGACGTGGGTGCCCGATCTTCCGTCAGGTGAAAGATAACTCGTTTAGGGCGGATGTGACACACCGATCCGGCTTCAGATCCAAAGACCTGGACCCCTGCAATCTTAGCACCACGATTCCTCTGGTTATCAACCGTGTCACAATCCGGTTGACCTCGCTGTGAAGGCTAATCCCTGCCTGCGAAACGAAGAACACAAGCAAGAACTCGAAAGAAGCAGCTCTCAAAATAGTGACTCTGCAGATGAATGATTAACACACGAAAGTTGGGGTTTCACAAACCGATAACGGCGACTGTTCGACGACAGAAAACTCTAAGCAAAACCTGCCTCTAAACCGGCGGCGGCTACTGAGTTTATGGAGAGGGAGGGTCGTCCTAGGGTTGTGGGAGACCAGGAGGGGGCGCCCACGACTTGGGCCAAGGGCCCTACTCGATACACGGCCAAGTTGGCCCAAAATAGGTGGTGCAGCACCTTATCGTGGTCACACAGCATGATCCACACGACTTCTGGAGCTAGGACCAGAACCAAATCGACGGTGTCGTCGTCCTCTTTCCAACGAGTACTTATACGCCTCGTTTCGACGTCGTATGATGGAGTTATCGCCGAAACCGTGCGTAAGTGTAGGCTAAATCCGAGATGGACGTGGCAGCTGAGTCGGAGACGAAGTCCAACATGGGAAAGGTCATGGCGTATGTGTGTTCAGCATGGTGATGTCCTCATCAGGGTTCATTTCTTACCAACACATCTTACTCCTCCTCTCTCACTTTTGGTTTCTAAGGCTAGGAGGTAGGCTAGACTAGTTCTACTTCAGGTTCCAAGTCTACTTTGGGATCTAGGTATGAGTTCTCTTGTATCTTTATTTTATTGTATGACTTTGATCTACTTCCGTTATTCAGCTATTTCATATAAAGTTGTGCTTGTATACATGGGTGATTGGTACAAGTGTTCTTCGCTTGTTCATCATTTAGAGGCTCGTGTTCTTGATGAACAAGGCCTTTCGATCCAGTTGATGAGTGACTTATACATGTTTTCAGTGTTTGTTCATAAGTTAGAGGCTCGTGTTCTTCATGAACATGACCCTTTGATCTTGTTGAATAGACATAGGAAAGCACAAATCCGTTTGTGTACCTAGTCTAGTTTGATCTAGTTGGATGCCATGTTTGTGTTGTATGAAGTCCGTGCTCAAGCTATGGTGCTCGGTGTAATTGGCCGGTTTATCTGGTGGCTCTGACCTGGGTCACAATAGCCCGGGCCGGTCAAGGTCCTGCTAACAACGTAAGCATGGTGCTTGGGTTGCGTAGCTACGTTACTTATGAGTGTATCCCACGGTTTGTCTTGGGGTAGGTTGCGGTGGTGACAGCAGTTGGACCCTTCTGGAATCCCCCACGTTCCGATAAGCTGTAGGAGTCTAAAGTCTAACAACCGGAGTCATGTGTAAGCGACGTGGGAGGTTACCTCCCCATTTGTACCTGGGTGCTTGAGCCAGCAGTCATGCAATGCTAGTGTGTATCTAACTCGTCTTACTAGCTTTGTGCGTTTAGTACCTTAGAACCTAGAACTAACTCGTATGTTGCCTCCTAAGCCTAGGACCTTTAGAGAGAGTGTGTTTGTGTGTTCACACTACCATCTTATCTATCATATCTTACCCCTGTATTCGAGTGTCTGGTTTGTTCCCGTCTGTGATTTATACTCCTTGCAATAGTGTTGAACTTGTTAATCCGCCCAGCCTTCCTTGGATTCGATACCCCTTGGAATACTCCTTTGGGAAATGCTACAATGGTACTTCCGTGCGCTTGTGGACTCTTGTAATCATTAGGATTACCATTTGGTTATTTCTGGCATCGTTGCTAGGAACTCATAACTTAGCATCGAGGTTAAGAAATACCAACAAGCATTTCTAGTGCCGTTGTCGGGGAAGGCTAAGGATAACATGTCAACACTTTGCATTGTTTATAATCATGACAGGAATAAAACAGTTCTCAATGCAGGCTAACCTTGATTGTCCTCTTTGTCTATCGATGATGAAGACAGGTAGTGTATGACTGGTTTTGACTTACCGCCAAATTTCACTGAAGATCCTGCGTCACTCGTGAGGAGAGCCAGAACTCATTTCGGTTCTCCCCAGCGTGTACGTACGGAAGTCGACCCAGCTTCCTTTGTGCTATCTACATCAACTCCTATGGTCAATCAAGAGAAGACTCTTTGCGAGTACTCTGCTCCCTCTGCTGATCAGGTGCCCACCGGCCCCGAGATTAACACTGGGAACGGAAACTTCGAGATCAAGACTGGCCTCATTACGATAGTACAGGCTAGCCCATTCTGTGGCAACCCTAATGAAGACGCGAGCGCCCACTTGCAACAGTTCCTGGAGCTGTGCAGTACCTTCACTATACGAGGAGTGGAGGAAGATGCCATTCGTTTGCGGTTGTTTCCATTCTCACTCCTGGGAAAGGTGAAGCAGTGGTTCTATGCGAACCATGCAGATATTGACACCTAGGCAAAGTGCTCAGCAGCATTCCTCGCGAAGTTCTTTTCGTTGGGCAGAACTAATACCCTCCGGAGGAGAATTTTAAGCTTTCAGCAAGCAGCATATGAAACCATCCCAGAAGCGTGGGAGAGGCTTCAGGAGTACATCCTGGCTTGTCCCCATCATGGGATGGACAACTGGCTTATTCTTCAGAGTTTCTATAATGGGCTGACTCCGATAGCCCGAGGCCATATTGATGTGCTACTGGAGGGGCTTTCTTCTCTCTCACTATCGTTGAAGCTACTAAACTTATTGAGATGATGGTCTCCAACCAAGGGTGGAGTGATGATCGACACCAGCCACGTCAGAGGGGTACACATACCGTCAAGGAAGCGGATATGCTGCACGCCAAGATGGACCTACTCATGAAGAGAATGGATGCTCTGACCAGCGAGAAGGCTGCCATGGCCGTCACTACTCAAGCTATGGACTGTCGCATGACTTGCGAAGTCTGTGGTGACATTGGACATTCAAGGAATTACTACCCTACTACCCAGGAGGACGTGATGTACATGAACGGCAACAACAATGGTTATCGTCCACAAGGAGGTCAAACGTGGAATCAATCACGCCCTTACTATCAGGGAGGTAATCAAGGTAATTCTTTCAATCCAAACCAACCTTCCCTGAGAGATCTGGTTTTCGGGCAAGCTAACATCAATGATGGTTTTAATAAGGAAGCAGCTGCCTATGATATGGCTTTAGAAAGCCTTAATGTTAAAATTGATAGCCTTTCTTCTGCTTTTAAGAAACAGCTGAGCTTTAATAAGATGATAGAAACCCAGCTGGCTCAGTTAGCTGCTTTGGTTCCCTCTGCTGAAGACGGGAAGATTCCAGGGCAACCCGTGTCTTCTTGTGAGAATGTTTGTGCAGTGTCCACCAGATGGGGTAAGCCATCTGGGCGGGCACGAGCTGCTGACTATGCGGGGAGGCCCATACAGCAGGTTCTTGATCCATGGGAATCTTCAGCAATTATGCACAGAAGAGACCCTGGTTATCTGGCTATCACTTGCACGATATACTACCAGAGAATTAGGAATGCTCTCTGTGATCTTGGCGCGAGTGTCAACCTCATGTCCAAGGCTACGTTCGAAAGATTGGGATATCCTGCTCTTACTCCAACCTCGAGGACAGTTCAACTTGCTGATGCATCGATCCGGTATCTAGAGGGGATTGTGGAGAGTCTTTTGGTATTTGTCCAGGGTTCCTGCATCTTCACGGATTTCGTGGTCATGGATATGCAAGGTGATGCGGAAATGCCACTCATTCTTGGGAGGCCATTCCTAAGTGACGCTAGGGCGAGGATCAATGTGGAAAATGGGACCATCTGTTTCCGCATTGGGAAGAAGAACTTGATGTTCTGATTTCGACCAACAAAAGAGCAATGTTATTCCGTGCAAGGAAATGACGAACAAACTGGGGAATGGGGGGAGCCACAACCCTAGCTCAAGCAACCTCTGACCGCACCAAGAAAATCAAGGAAAACATGGAAGGTGTGGCGGGAGGTACGGAGGTCACACCCCTCTGCTTCTCGGGAGTGGGGTGACGAGTGGAACTAATCACCGAGAAAAGTCTCGCTCTCGGACTTAAAATGATGAGTCCTTTCGCCAAAAGGTAAAATTGGTAAGTTATCTCATATTTCCCTTTCTAAAAATTTTATTTGATTTTACCCAATGCATATTTGAATTTTCCCATTCTTGCATCTGCATGCTCGAATTTTTCGAGCCAATTTCCCTTTTTGAATAAAAATTCTGAAAATAAAATTTTGAGTTGGAAAATCCTCAAAAATTCATTTGAGCAAGTTTTTGGGCGAGTTTGGACCGGGACACCTAGGCAAGCCATCATATGACCGTTAGATAGCCGTTGCAAGTGTTTGGAGGCGAGCGGACCCGTGGTGGGTTCGGCCGACCCCACAGGTCGGCCGACCCATCCTAACAGCTACCTCGGCGCTCCTTCCTCCAACGGCTCCTAGCCATTGCACACGGCCCATGTCTCGGTGCCCGGCTCCATTGCTTATAAATACTAGGGGGTTTGAGGGGTGTCTTCACCCATTGCATCACTCTCTCCCTCTCTTGTTCTTGCTCTCTAGTTTTCTTGGATTTCTTGCTTGAGATTGAGGTGCCAAGTATCCTCTCCAAGTGTTGCTGAATTAATGATCATTGGTGGAGCAACCTTGGTAAGGATTTCATTGGGTTTAACTAACCCATCACCGAGTTGCTCGTGTTGTCCGATTGTTGTGCAAGATGAGTTGGGCCTCCGGTGCACTCCGGAAGTTGACTCGCTCACGCCGTTCACGTGACGGGGGGAGCTCGTCTCATCGTTCCGAAGCTGCACCAAGCCCAATGTCGACCGACTGTGAAGAAGAGGGAGAGGAAGAGCTACCCATGCCACAAGCCGAAGAAGTGTGCGCCTTCGACGCTGCCTTCATCAACTTGAGGAGTGATCGCGAGAGACAAGCCTACGCTCTCATCAAGGACCGAGTCTTCGCCAACACCAAGGAGTTCGACCCGGACCTTTCGAGAAAACAGGTATGGACTCCGAGTTTAATTCCATTTGGCAAGCTCTAGGATGGGAGGATTTTGTCCCAGTTCAGGAGGTTGGTTCTAGACCTACCACCATCCAGTTCCTCTGCACTCTTCAAGAGGATGCGTCTGGTATTTCATTTCGATTTCATGGAGTTCCGTATCGAGTTTCATGGAAAGATCTTAGTCGCACCCTCAGTTTTCATCATCGCTGCGCTATTTCTCTTGAGCAAGCTTGCGCTGGTCTTAATCATTAAAGTTTTTTGGAAGAGATCTCTGGTCGGCCTGTTCGCGGCAAGTTGATACCTAGGTGCAACGATATCTTGCATCCCACTCTCCGACTGTGGCACAAGTGGCTCACCATCACTCTCTTTCTAAGGGATGACGTACGACCCGTGCGCACTGACGAGATGATGATCTTATATGCCGCGGTCAGACGGATCAAGATCTCCCTTGTGCAAGCTATGATTTGGCAGTGGTTGACATATTTTAAGATGACGGGTTCTATTGAGTGTACGTCTTTGATTTCTCGCATCGTCACGAATCTTGGGATTACACAAGGGCCCAACGTGCCCTCCATTGCTAATCCCCGGACTCAAATCGACAAGGCTTATTTGACTCAGGGGCATATTCTTAAGAAGGGTCCAGATGATTCTCTGGTTTTCTTTTACCGGGGCCATACAAAGCAGATTCGGTTACCTAACCCGGATTTCAGGTTGTATGGCCAGGGGCCACTAACCGTTCCTCTCGAGGAACCTTGTCGTTCTAGTGTCTCTGGTGACAAGGTTACTAGGAGTGCGTCGAGGAGAGCAGCCAGAGCACAACAACCGCCACCACAGCCGTCTCCGCAGCTGTCGCCTCAGCCACAGCCTCAGCCTCAGCCTACCACACCTCCGTCTGGTACATGGACCTCTACCGAGTACATGCCTGGGGTTACTCTCGGTTGGGATCAACCCATGTACCAGCAGGGTGCGAGTAGCTCAGCTTGGGCTAGTGCGGGCAGTGGAGAGTGGGCCGTCCCTACCGGTACTGCCTACGGAGATGCGGCGTCTTCGTCGTCCAGGTTGCGCTCGTCATCTCGTGGGGCCACCCTCACTCAGCAGATGAGCGAGCTCAACATCCGAGTCGGCAACATGGAGGCGACCGTGCACCAGCACGTCGAGTCCACCCGGGACTGGCAGCGGATGTCTGGTGAGAGACTTCATGCCATTGAGCTGGCACAGCAGGAGCAGCAGGAGGAGCAGAGGGCCTACTACCGGTGGATGGGATTTCCCCCTCCACAGTAGTGAGCCTGAAGCTAGCTTGGAGGAGGACCCCCACTCTGAGGTAACTTGTATCTCTATTTTCAGAATCTCATATGCCAAAAACACATAAAAATCCGCAAAATTGAAAAGACCAAAAATATTTATTTACTTTCTTAAATTAGTTTGCTTTTCGTATGCGCGGTAAGAATGTTGTTGTTCCCCATGGTTGAAATGATGAATAGTTGCTCTGTTTATTCCTTTTGTATGCCTTGCTACAGCTTAGTACCCTATTTAAGTTTTGAGTTTGTTGGCTTGCATGATCAACCCTTAGCTTGAAACTTGTGGGTAGCAAAAAGCATGACCTTTGCCTAGGTTGTTGTGAGGTATGATATGGTATAATAGGGTTGCTCTGAGCTAGTGCTAAGTGATGTTTGATATCTGGAGTTTTTCTTTTGAAAAATGATAAAATGATAAGTTCCTCAATGATGAGAAATTCCTATCCAAAGCCATATGTAGATCCTAGCTTTTGTTAGCCTCCACATATGCTACTTGTTTTCTTCATTGAGTCTTGTCGAATTGTTGTGACCCTCGGCGAGAAACCTGTCATGCTCCCATGATCAAGATCACGTACACAACAACTATATGCTAAACTTCTACACCGGAAGTTAGCGCCCATCATTTCATCCATTCCCCATCCATTCAACAAATTAAGCTCCACGCATTGTTCCATGATTACTCTCTCTCCAAAAATATTCAGCAAGGACTATGGGCTATGTGAAAAAAAAACACATGCTCAAGAGCATGAAAAAAAAGAAAGAAGAGAGAAAGAATAAAGAAACATAGCCCAAGTCTCAAAGATCTTAAAAGGGGAAGAGAGAATCATATGCAAAATGCAGTTCTTCATCCATCCATCATATACACACACATGCACATCTTGATCAGGTTGTATGACTTGTTGCTCCCAAGGATCCAGTTTTCGACTCGACAACATATGAGAAACAGGTATGCCACATGTTTTCCCTACCTATAGCTCCACATATCAGCTCATTAGGAATCATACACAATGAGCGATCCGAGAGTATCATTCGAGGAACTTTGATTTCTTTGTGAAAATTTGCAAAACCTCCGGATTGATGACTGATCAAGGTACTTGTGATTGGTAATTCCTATCCAACCGTTCTATCTTTCAACCGACCAAGGCAGGTGAAGCTACAAGCCCCATATCAATCAAGCGTAAGGTAAGATTAATGCCAACTTATTCAATCCTTGATAGAGTACCTAGTCGTATGATTGTCATAAATTAGGAATACAACATCGTAGAAACTCCTGATCAACCAACCTAAGTCCTAAGTGTCTTGCTCGGGACGAGCAAGAGGCTAGCTTGGGGGAGTTGTTGACGGCTGTTAAGTACTTACTTTAGCCGTCAATTTACTCATGAATAAAGGAGCAAGAGGCATTTCTTACACGCATTTTAGTTAAGAATAATGTTGTTTCACTTGTCCTTGGAGATTATGTGATTGCAGGAAAATAAGCATAAAGAAGTGGCAAACTCACCTTCTATGATTCATGCCGCGTCACCTCAGCAAGGAGTGGCTGCCACCTCAGGTGCCATGCATGCAAGCCATGCCACCTCAGGTGCCATGCATGCACGCCATGTCACCAATCCAAGAGAGGCAAGCCCCGACGAATCAGAGCATGACACGTGGACTTCACATGGATCCATGGGCCCACCAGAGCGCCTAAACCGCATCAAGAACACGTGTACACCGGGGAATGACCTAATGGCCCACAGGACAGCCACCCCGAGGAAGCACACCCCGAGGGGGCCCACCTGGGGTCGGCCGACCCTTGTATCGGCCGAACCGACCTTAGGTCGGTTGATCCAGGGCCTCCACGTGGTGCTTGTCCATTGGTCCTAGAGGCCATTCCCGGGGTGTTTCACTCCTCTTTGCGCCGGTGCTCAGGCCTATAAATAGAAGGTGAGGAGGTTCATTTCTTACCAACACATCTTACTCCACCTCTCTCACTTTTTGTTTCTAAGGCTAGGAGGTAGGCTAGAGTAGTTCTACTTCAGGTTCCAAGTCTACTTTGGGATCTAGGTATAAGTTCTCTTGTATCTTTATTTTATTGTATGACTTTGATCTACTTCAGTTATTCAGCTATTTCGTATAAAGATGTGCTTGTATACATGGGTGATTTGTTCATGTGTTCTTTGCTTGTTCATCATTTAGAGGCTCGTGTTCTTGATGAACAAGGCCTTTCGATCTAGTTGACAAGTGACTTATACATGTTTTCGGTGTTTGTTCATAAGTTAGAGGCTCGTGTTCTTCACGAACACGATCCTTTGATCTTATTGAATAGACATAAGAAAGCACAAATCCATTTGTGTACCTAGCCTAGTTTGATCTAGTTGGATCCCATGTTTGTGTTGTATGAAGTTCATGCTCAAGCTACGGTGCTCGGTGTAATTGGCCGGTTTATCTGGCGGATCTGACCTGGGTCACAATAGCCCAGGCCGGTCAGGGTGCTGCTAACAACGTAAGCGTGGTGCTTGGGTTGCATAGCTACGTTGCTTATGAGTGTATCCCACGGTTTGTCTAGGGGTAGGCCAAGGTGGTGACAGTCGTTGGACCCTTCTGGAATCCCCCACATTTGGACACGCTGAAGAAGTCTAAAGTCTAACAACCGGAGTTGTGCGTAAGCGACGCGGAAGGTTAGCTCCCCTTTTGTACCTGGGTGCTTGAGCCAGTAGTCATGCAATTCTAGTGTGTATCTAACTCGTCTTACTAGCTTTGTGTGTTTAGTACCTTAGAACCTAGAACTAACTCGTATGTTGCCTCCTAAGCCTAGGACCTTTAGAGAGAGTGTGTTTGTGTGTTCACACTACCATCTTATCTATCATATCTTACCCCTGTATTCAAGTGTCTAGTTTGTTCCCGTCTATGATTTATACTCCTTGCAATAGTGTTAAACTTGTTAATCCGCCCAGCCTTCCTTGGATTTGATACCCTTTGGAATACTCCTTTGGGGAAATGCTACAATGGTACTCCCGTGCACTTGTGGACTCTTGTAATCATTAGGATTACCATTTGGTTATTTCTGGCATCATTGCTAGGAACTCATAACTTAGCATCGAGGTTAAGAAATACCAACATCGAGTTCGTCGTCAACCAAGTGATGATTGAAGCAAACTGCGTCAACCCCAAGATGATGGCTTATTGCAGAGCTGTCCAAGAATTGGAGGACAAGATCCATGGCCATAAGATCAAGCATGTGCTGCGGAGGTACAACGAGGCGGCCGACACCCTCGCCAAGGCAGCTTCGAATCGAATGCTGGTCCCCAATGGCGTGTTCGCAAGCGACCTACACGAGCCCTCTGTCCACTATAACGATGACGACGACCGCGCACCCGAGCGGGAGTCCCAAGAGGTCATGGCACTCGAAGAGGCTCCGGAGCCCAATCTCGATGATCCCGGCTGGAGGATTCCGCTCTTGGAGTGGATGGTGGAAGGGAAGCTCCCGACCAACAACACCGAAGTGCGGCACATCGCATGTCGGGCCAAGTCCTTCAGGCTCATCTATAGGGATCTCTACCGACGAGGTGCGGTCGGGATACTCATGCGCTGCATCCTCACCGACCATGGGCGAGAGCTGCTGCAGGACATCCACGCGGGGGCCTGTGGTCATCACGCTGCCCCTAGAGCTATCGTCGGCAGCGCTTTCCAACAAGGCTTCTACTAGCCCACGGCGGTCGCAGATGCCAAGGACATCGTGCGTAGCTGCGAAGGCTGCCAGTTCTATGCGCGGCAAACACACCTCCCGACGCAGGCACTCCAGATCATTCCCCTCACCTGGCCCTTTGTGGTGTGGGGGCTCGACATGGTAGGGCTACTGAAAAAGGTGCCTGGGGGCTTCACGCACTTGCTCGTGGCGATAGACAAGTTCTCCAAATGGATCGAGGCACGTCCCATCTGCAGTGTCAGGTCGGAAGAAGCCATTGAGTTCTTCACCGACATTATATACCACTTGTTGATGGCTGTTAAGTACTGCTTTCATGCCGTCAACTCCTGCATAAAATAATTGGAAAGTGATGATCAACATAGAAATAGGGGTTTATACTGACAATTTCCACAAGTGTTGGTGTTTCTATCTTTTGTTGCATGACACATTGAAATGCACATGGAACGATACAATTGAGAGCAAGTAAGCCAATGGCATAGATATGGTATCATCATAAACAACCTCAACTGCCATGTTGGTCTGCACCATTGCGATGAGCTCGTCCAGACGATTGAAATGGATATATCATTTGCATACATCGGAGCTCAGATGAGAGAGATATGCACAAGACATCATGTGGGCCAAGTGGGACCCACACCAGGTGACGTGGCGACGTGCTACCACACAGGAGTCCACGTGTCTATGACACCTCATTGATACAAGGAAACACACCTTCGACCAATCAGGAGCCAGTACACGGATCAAAGAGCCCACTTCCCCATGGAAACGGGCTAGAAACACCGCAAACTCCCCCATACCCACCTTAGGACCCACCTGGCAGTCACCTGGACAAAAGGCGACGCGAAAGGAGCCGACTCGGGATCGGCCGACCCCATAGGTCGGTCAACCCCTCCTTGAGGTGGTTCGCCCCCATCTTCCACGTGTCGTCTCCTTAGTGGATCCTAAGGGCATTCCCGGAGGACTTGGGGTGTCCTCACGAAGTTGTCCAGACCCTATAAATAGAAGTGAGGGGGGGTAAGAATAGGGACACACAACTCATTCCTCCTCTCTCTCATTTTCTCTCTTGGAGAGGAGTCTCTCATCTCCATGTGTAGGTGTGAGTAGGTGCTAGGTAGAGGGTGATGTAGGTGAGAAGACCCGCTTGTTCTTCATTTAGAGCAAAGTGAGTATTTCTATATTTTCCATTTAGACTAAAGTGATATTCATGCATAGGTGATATGTTCTTGAGTTCTTCATATGTTCATCATTTAGAGGCTCGTGTTCTTCGTGACACGATCCTTTGATCCTGTTGACTAGGTGAATAATTCTGCATTCCGTTTGTGTGATTTATCTCATTAGATCTTGTCGGAATACATTAATTAGTGGCAAGTCATTTTTCCTATCATCTATGCGATTCAGTGATAAGTGAGACAAGCTCGTAGCTCACGAGTTCGTTGCTCCGTATTTATACGGAGTGCTATAGTGTTGCTACGGGGTGCCAGACGTAGCCGTGCTATAGTAGTGATCGGTGGTGTAGATGTGGTGTCTAGACTGCGGGTTATCCTTCGTTTGCCCCGTATCCCACGGATTGTCTTGGGGTAGGCCACGGTAGTGATAGAAGTTGGACCCTTTGTACTCCCCCACGTTTGGATACGGTGTAGAGCTTTCGGCCAGAACTGACCTGTTATAGCCAGGAGGGAACTGGTGCCCGAAGCGAGCCAAATTGCCAGCTGCTACTCCTTTAGAATCAGTAGTCATAGGAAGCGCCTCGTCATCTCTCAACCTTAGAAGGGGCTTAGTGTCCTTGGACCATTCTGCTAGGATAGAAGGCAGTGCACATCGTTCCTTGGATTCGATACCCTTTGGAATACTCCGTAGGTGAAGTGCTACAACGGTGTATCCGTGCGCTTGCGGATTCATTCGCACCCGGGTGTTCCTTACACGCTCACGCTAGATGCGCCACTAGTGGTGAGGTTAAGAAATACCAACAAGCATTTCTGGTGCTGTTGCCGGGGATATAAACAGTACAAGAAAAACATCGACTAGTGACGCAAAAAAAAGGCCGTTTCTCGTCATAAACCGCGATTAATGACGCTGGTTGTTACGAAAACGCTCCGTCACTAATCGAGTGTCACAACCCGTGATTAATGACGAGACCTTATTTCACGGCGTCATGAGTTTAATGACGCGTGGAAATTCATCTATACAATGCATCATAACTTCGTTCCTGCAGCTTTGCCACGCTGGACAAAATCTGCTGTGGCATCCGATGTGGCATACCAATTGTGACAAATCGTATGCGTCATAAAACAAATTTGGCCCGTTTGTAGCTGGGTTGAGCCCAAAACTGTTCCTGTCGGCTGGCGTTGTTCATATAGCCTAAAAAAGATTTTGTTGGGCCCAATTGTAGCTTTTTCAGATGAAATTTGATTAGGGTGGGCCTATTTTGGTTGGGTCGAGTCCAATAGGTGCGCACATTGTTGCGGCCTTCTGTGTCACGTTCATTTGAAAAAAATTGACTTTTGGCCCAATAAAAAGTGGGCTAAGCCCACTGAAGGACAATATAAAATTCACTAATCATGCATCAGTATTAATGGATTTCATTTCAATTCTGATCCTTTTTTTTTAATAATTCCGATTTGGTTGACAAAATAGTAATCAGCACATATTTCTTTATACAATAAAGCAAACTATTGTTTACTATCAAGCACGACCATATTGTTCATCACATATCACAAACTATTACAAGATAACAGTATCACAAGGAATATTGATTAACAAAGCTAAATCCAGTTCATAATCGCAAGAGAAAGTGGAGACTTGATCTAATGATCTTAACCTCTTCATCTTTTACTGCTAAGCAGTAGATGAAGGAGGTCCTCACTGTCTTCGGTTAGCTTCTGCAACCTCTTAATCTCAGCAGACTGCATTTTCAGAGTTGATTCTGATTCTTCGATCTTCTTCTTCAAGGTACATAACTCTTTCTGGTGAGCAACAAATCGTTGTCGAAGTTGTACCCCATCCTGATTGGGAGCGTCAACACGCTCTTCATCAACACTACTACATAAGGATTTGGTACCCATTCCTGAGTACTCAGCTACCTTTGTTTTAATTTGTTCAGGAAGAAGCATCATTGACTTGGTAGCTTCCATCTAGCAACAGTGGATCCCAAGTCAGATTAGGACCTTGTAATTGATTCGAACTAAGGAAACAAAGGTGTTAAGTTTGTTACCTTGGAGCAGGTCTGAACAGGAGCAACTTCAGATGTTGACCCTTTGGCCCGCTGAAACAAGTACAAGAACGAGAGGTAAGGGTTGAAATCATTCACAATCGGAAACAAAGAAGGTGTTAAGTTTGTTACATTGGAGCAGGTCTGAACAGGAGCGACTTCAGATGTTGACCCTTTTGCCCGTTGAAACAAGTACATGAACAAGAGGTAAGGGTTGAGATCATTCGCAATCGGAAACAAAGAAGGTGTTGAGTTTGTTACCTTGGAGCAGGTCTGAACAGGAGCGACTACAGATGTTGACCCTTTGGCCCGCTGAAACAAGTTCAAGAACAAGAGATAAGGGTTGAGATCATTAGCAATCGGAAGCAATTTCATCTATTAAGTTCAATGTGGTACATGAATGATCACACCCAATCCATCATCACCCAAGCATGCAACAACAATATTCAAAGGCAAAGAGCATGGGGAAGCAGTCCAACAATTTCATCTACAAACTTCTACAAACCTCAAATAAGTTAACTTGGAACAATCTCTTGCAATAGGGAACAGAAGATCCACAATCACCCAAGCATGCAACAACAATATTCAAAGGCAAAGAGCATGGGAAAGCAGTCCAACAATTTCATCTACAAATTTCTACAAACCTCAAATAAAATGACTTCTAACAAACTCTTGCGATAGGGTACAGTAGATCCACAATCACCCAAACATGAAAGAATATTATAGAAAGCCAAACAGCACGGGGAAGCAATCTAATTCAACCGATCAATACAGGGAGGAGACCACAGACCTGACGAATAGGACGGGAAGGTGCCGAATGCCGTCTTGATTTAGCAGCCCGACCTTGCGCCTTCACCACGATGTTCTGCGCAACTGTTGCAGATTTGCGGCCGCCAGGGTGAGCCTCGGGGGAGCCGACGGAGCAACGAGTTTGAACCACCTTGCAGCTTCAAGGATGTTACCGAGGAAGGCCGCCCCTCATAGAAGAGGAAGGACGCCGCTCGTAGCAGAGGAAGCCGTCGTCGGTACCTAGGCCGCCGTTGCTGCTTCCGCCACAGATCTAGGTCTCTTCGGCGGGCGAGGAGAAGATCCCCTGATTTTGGGAAATTACCACGAGGGAATTGGGAGACCTGGTTCCCTCTTTGTTTTATATATAAACGAGGAGGACCAGAAGGATGAGCGGGGAATTCAAAATTTCAAGTCCCGCCTTTGTGGTCCAGAGCGGGAAATGAAAGACTTTGGATCATGGACCCAAACGTCAGTGAACCAAATGAAAGACTGCTTGGGTGTCGGACCCAAACGTCAGTGACCTTACGCAGAGAGGCAAGTTGTTGACTGCGTTGTCCGTGCCACCATGGATCATGGAATGGACAAACACACACAGGACTATACTCTACTTCATATTCACGTTAGACGGATGATCCGATTTTTGCATTACAAATGTACTCACTGCAATAAAATAACGTACCATTTCAACTGTTTATTACATGACTAAAAACACTTAAATAAAACATTAAAACTACAGGGGACCCTGGTACTACCCTTCAGGTAATCTTCAACGGAGATTGTGCATAAATTTGGGATGATCAGTGCATACAACCGCCCAATCATATGTGAGTATTCCGTGAGGAAAGATTCGCTCTAAGAGAGACATGCACTTGTCCTGCAATTATGTGCAGTTAGCCTGAATTACCCATCATAGAAATGAAGTCACAGTTTCCTCGCTTGCCATGTCCCACATCTTTGACACGCAGGGCAGCTTCAACCTTTCGACTTGGTATATGTCGGCGACCGAGAGTAAATAAGGCCAGGCATTGGCAGGAGTGTCCCATAAATCAGCCTCCTCCGAGAGTGATCCTTCACTAGCATATTTGATCAGGACCGAGAAGCCATCAGGGTGTATCTCAATAATTGTAACAGTTTCAGAGCTAGACTCCACTCCTGGGCCGTAGAGCATTGCCTCCATCACACAAGATACTTTCGCCACATCAGCATGTATCGCTCGTATCACCCGGCATTCTGTACCTACGTGGAACACAACTTCCACAGGGGCTTGGGCTGCAATGCTTTCGCATATGCTTCTTTGCACTGATGGAGGAGGAATTTCAATGCAGTCGTCCTCCAGTACTGAAACAACACATGATATGTGTATGCGATCTTCACTAGATGTCACGCGCTCAATGTCATGATGCTCCACCAGACATTCAAATCCTCTTTCTTGTAGATCCCGATTCATGAACCAAACTTCTTTTGTAGCTTGAACTCGAAATGTATCATCTTCATCGTTTGGGTCTCCAGCCATCGTACGCAACAATACTCGCACCTACGTGGAAGCAGTCACAGGCTTGACAAACAATAACATAATGCGATCGTATCACCATGTGTGAGTGTGTCTATTCATAGCAGCAATGAGACGCGTACCATTTGGGATTTGTGAAGAGGAACGAGGACGACGGCAATGTCATCTGGAACATCCATCCACTGATGATCATTCATACCTGTAGGATAGCAACGTAGCTTCCATTGACGGCCTCCCACCATGAACGTACCAGATTCCTTGAAGTTGCCCGCGGTTCCTTCTGCTTTCGCTTCCTGGCTTGAGACTGAGAAGTCGACTTGCATGAAAGGAATCATTTTAGCGTCTAAAGCCATTAACACAAATGGCCTGCATTGATCGTCTCGTGCCTAAATTGTCTCTTATTATAGTGGGAGTGAATGTGTCGTTCTAAAACATCTGTTCATGGACATCAATTACCACCCGGAATGGACGCGTCCCTTCAGTGCGGGTGTGGCCATGTTCGGGTCATGAACTTCCTGGTTCTAGTCCTTAAGTGCGATTCACAATGATCGACATGTCTGTTCAGAGGGGGTGTGCACACAAGTTCGTCGGTTAACGCCCGGTGCCAGTGCTTAACTGCAATTCTCAATGATCGACATGTGGATCAACTTGTGAGAGCGTGTCGTTCCCGAATGCCCATTCGAGATGCCCTTCTGTGCTTATATGCATGTTAATATTACACACACACACATACACAAAAAACATATATTGCTATTCCAACTCCAGCTTATTCCATTTTGGTCTTGTCACGTCAACAAGTTCATCACGTTTCTCAGTCTCCAAGGCCTGCGGGAATCCTCATGTGCGAATCCAGACCATTCGTAGACCTTTACAGTCACAACTCACGCAGCATACCTGATCGAGGAGGACTTGTCAAGTCATCTCCCACCTTGCATGTTGCAACGCAAGGACCATCCAGTCCATCTGATTACAGTGCCCAATCTTGTTCTCTAGATGCAATTGACACCTAAACCATTACATAAATAAATGGTAGAGAGTTGTCTTGTTGTTGATGCGGCATGAGCTGATGCAGTGAGACGGCTATTAGATGCAGCGTGATTTGTCTGCATGACTTTCTTGTGCTCTATAGAGAGGAAAGTCTGAAAGTAAACACATACCTAGACACATCAGGCTCATCCCGTGATACCCATCGTCCACAAATGTAATTAATGCACGCCACTGAAGATTCTGACCTAGATAGATTCCTATCACGCTTAGGCCTGACTATATTCCGAGCATCTCACGTTTTCCATAGTAACTTTAGCAATGCTACACTGAGCTCACGTGACCGCTGTAGTCCTCGATAAATAGGCGAGTGCAGCACAGCGTTCTTGAAAGGCAAGGCCAACACTCATCGGTTCCCCGTCTTCCATTTCTCTACTTCAGTGGGATACAAGGGTGAGATCATTTTGTTGGCTAATCTTGTTTACTTTATATATGCATGGTATCGAGATGATCACATTGTTAGCTTATGTAGGGTTTGTTCTTCATTTGTGTATGCAGTACATGGGGAATGGCCGGGCAAGGAAGGGACGGAGCATGGAACTTGAAGGAGTCGGGGAAGGGGGAGTTGTCGGGCGCAATAGCACCTCACCACAACCCGGTTCAGCCGCTGCCATCGGCACCGTAGCAGCACCCAGCCCCAATGGCACCTCCACTTCCGTTGGTATCGGCACCTCAGCAGCACCCAGCCCCAATGGCACCTCCACTTCCGCTGGCATCGGCACCTCAGCAACACCCGAGGGTGATGCCACCTCCAGTTCAGCCGCTGGCAATGGCAGCTCAGGATCAGCTGAACCTCATGGCACCACCTTTTCGCCCATGGCCCAAGCCGCCACGTCTGTTGTTGCCCATTGAAATGCCACCCCCATGCCTAGTGCTCATTGAACAAGATGAAACGCATGACCTGAAACAGTCTGTGTTGCTTTGGCTTCAGCAGGGCGGGCCCTCCCGTGTTTATCACGAAGCCCTTTTTGCCACAGGGGTCACAGGCAATGGATCATTCGTGACCTGCTGTTACACATGCATAACATAGCCGTTTCGCCTACCTGGGTTTGGGATACAAGGGCGAGGCATCACGCTTTGGAGGAGTATCAGATCCAGGAGCCACGTTTTGCTGCACTCCGTGCAGTGGCTGGATTTCCATGAGCCCGTGATGGTACTAGTATGTCGTGATGGTAGTAGTATGAGCCGTGATGGTAGATGCTAGTAGTATGTGGTGATGGTAGTAGTATGAGTCGTGATGGTAGATGCTAGTAGTATGTCGTTCAGAGTATGTCGCTGTAGTTCCAACTATCGTGGATCGATCCGTCCTCATGTGTAATCAATGCGTATGCATGCATTTGTGTCGTTTGTATTTGGATTGTGTTGTTTCTAATAAAAATGGTAATGTGTGTACTCCCTCGGTATAAATTTGTTGTATACGGAAAGTCCATTCCATTAATTTCTCAAATACTGGATGAACACAAGACGAAAGTCCGGTTTGTAGTTTTCAGTCGGACCGGATTAAACTGCCACTGCTACACAATGAGAAAACCAACATCTTACAAGGAAAAAATAGTAGTAGTAGTATTCAATCAGACCAGACTTCTACTTCTACTTCTTCTACTCCTACTTCTACTAGTAGCAGTTACAACTAATCCACTAATCACGGCGCCGCTTCTTTGTCGATGGTGCACCCGGCGCCTTGTTGCAGCTGCTCACGGATGAGTATGTTGCTCTGTTGCCGCTGCCCGTGGAAGATGGTGGCGAACCTCCCAGGGCGCCGCCCGCGGATGAGGCTGTCCCTCCAATGCCACCGCAAGAGGATGATGTCTCCACTCCATGGCGGCCGGTCGAGCACAGCCTTGGCGCCGCTCCATGGCGGATGATGACGGCTGGTCGATGATGGCCTCTGCTCGACGAGGATGGCAGAGATCGACTGCCGCCGACTGATGAGGATGAGAGAGGATGACGGAGCTTGGAGACGACAGTTCCCCGGCGAGTGGCGGTGCTTCTGCACCCCTGACCCCTGGCACCTCTTGCTGACTTGCGAGGGGTGCGATGTTTCAGAGGCACATGATCTTGGATTTTATTTTGTACCACAAACTCCGAATCATCAGAGGATGTGTCAACCACCACCCGAATGGGCCTCCGCTCTGCCTCCTCTTCATCAGACCACTAGAGATCCTCCCTTTCATTAGAAGAGGAGGAGGATATGGCTTGCGCCGCACCTCTAGGAGACAATGGCTCCATGGGGAGAGGAAGTGAGCGCTGTGCGAGGATGGGGGTTTTTTGTTGGTTGCAAGAGTTGGGAGAGGAAGAGGGCGCTGTGCGAGAATGGGGTTTTTTGTTGGTTGCAAGAGTGGGGAGAGAAAGAGGGCGCTAGGAGGAATGGGGATATTTATGGCCAGAGGAACCCATTCAGCCATTATTGAAAAAACTGCTCCCGAAAAGATTAGAGTAGTTGTGGGATCTGTTCAGTTCAAACTAATTCAATTTTGACCAAATTTACACTTATATCTTCATATAAACTTATCAGGAAGTGAGAATTGCATTCTTTTGTGGACGGAGGGAGTACGTTCTGAGGAAGGGGGAAAGACTGTTCAGCGGAATGTTAATGGAGCGGAAGAAATAATTGTAGTCCAGAAGGTCCTTTTAGCAATACATCAGTACACCGGACCTTCTGGACTACCTTTTCCACTCATTTGTCTTTGTTGGAGCTGTAACTCCTCCATTGTTCTCCCACAACCTTGTTCTTTGGCTATCCTGTCAATGATGCCTCGTGCCTGGGGAAATCTTATTCCTGACATTGTTGTGAGCATGACCAATAAAATCAGTGATGCAACAGATTTCATCGTGTTCAAAGCTGTCTGCAAGGGTTGGAACTGCGCTCGTTCAGGTGAGGCACGCCCGTTTGACCCTTGGATTCTGAAATCTGAATTTATCAGTGAATCTGGAGCAGTGACATTCGCATCCGTCGCTGATATGCGGCTTTTTGAGGTCTCCTTTCCTGCATTGGCTGGGAAAAGGACTAGATTGATTGGTTGCGGCGGATCTGGATGCCTAGTCACCTTAGATTGCAGAGATTGGTGCAATGCGCTCATGCTGAATCCTTTATCTCCTCGGAAGCACATTCGCCTTCCTCGACTTCCAAAATGGAGCCAAATGGCTACTCTCCAAGCTTGTTTCTTGTGCCTTGAAACAGCAGCCTGTGCAGAGTCATTTGTCGTGATTACTTTCTTTTGGCCACAGAAATCTTTTGCAGTGCTTGGGTCATTGCCCGTTTCCATGTGGCATTTGGGTAGCCAATCCGACTGGACTACACTACCTTCGAAAGATTTCTGGTGTAGTTCTTCTGAACACATGCGGATCTACTTGGGGCAAGATCTTCTAGCACCTCCCCATCCCGTTGGACTTCAGTTGTCATGGGTTATTGGCATGGGCAACTCTTCTCTACTCGAAGGTGAAGACCGATTGATTTTAGTTGTTCTGGAGGAGAAAGAAGTTGAGGTGGTAGAATTAACTTTGCATTCATTCGTCGGGGACATTTGGCAGCTTATTCCCTGGGAGAGAGCTCCTGAGTTCCGGAATAAGATCATCTTGTTTGGTCCTAGCAAGTGCATTGTTACAGAAGAGCATGCCATTTCTGGTTTGGCTGACCTGAGGGAAAATCACATTTACTTCCTACAAACTTATCATCACGATGAAAAGAATGAGTACTGGATCTACCAGTAGGGAATAGGTATTGTTCCAGGCATCAACACTACTCCGGCGATCCGCATTAAGCAGGTTCGTGGGGACTGAACTTGGTCGCGAGGAACATGGCTATTGCCTAGCTATCCGTAATGAGGAACTTCGATTGTGTACGACCTGTAATGCAATTCAATGTACAAATATCTATATTATCATCCTTCGTCAATTATTCCACGCATATGTATGAGTTTCTACAAAAATCACTGTAGGGAACAAGCAGTTACGCATTCCGTAATCAGGAAGGTCCTTCCCACAAAACATCAACAGAGCGGACAAGTATCAAACATCATAAGATGGCATCTCATAGCTACTCATCACCACAAAGTTCACACCACCAACAAGTAGCAAATACCAAAATACAAGCATGATTAGCACCTCTAAACCGTCTACCTAGCAATAACACCATGAATCACATTATGCCTCATTGTTGTCCTTGCTGAGTGACCTCTTATATGAGGCCTGTCTCAGCAATTCCCTCACCTTCTTCACCACAAGTGTTGCAGAATCTAGGAGCTGCTTGACCGTCTGCAGCTCAGCGGCAGTCTCTTGAATCTCCCTGTTAGCCTTTGCACATTCTTCCTTCCACATCCTTGCCTCCCTTTCAGCTTTTAGGTACCTGTTGGCTTCACCCTTTTCTGTAGGAGACAACAGAGCAACGTTTCTCATTTTCTTTCTCGTCTCAAACAGGTTATGGGTTACCTCCCCGTAGTATCGCGTTATCGTCTGCAGCTCAACTGCTTTGACATTGGCCTTCTCCTTAGCAGCTGTACATGCTTCTTTCCACGACCTTGCTTCCTCTTCTGCTTTTCCCTTCATTTCCATCAGTTTCTCTAGAACTTTTAGAGTCCTAATATCCCATTCAGGATCTATCCACCTAAACGACACGCACTTCATGCAATCAGTCTGCAGTCACCGATTTCGTTCATATAATTAGCGATTGACCACACTAACATCAAACGTAGAATCAACATTTTATTAGAAGTGATACAGGTTATCGTTTACCTCGTAGCAGCATACATATCGACGCCCAAGGTTGGCACCTGTCCAGTCATACCTCAGATGGACAGGCAACCCGTCCTTGCACTTGTTTTCATTAGGATCTATAACGATAACTTCACGAGGACCAGGCGTCGGCGATCTGGAGCTTTTGGAGTCTACTCTAAACACCTTTAAAATACATGAATATAGTATGTTAACCCAGATCCCCAAATCCAGAATTCCCCTTAACTAGTATGACAGATCAAAGTAGCAAGGCTAAATAGAGGACTGACCTAACCGGAGCGAGTCCTGCTTCTCCATTCGCCGCTAGGGCCGCTACGATTCGCCATTCCCGCCACGGGCAACAGCAGATCTAAGCACCGACGCTAGCTCTAGTCTTTGCCACAAGGAAAAGGAGCATGGTGCTGGTGAGTCTCTTGCATAGTTGCAGTAGTGTACGCCGCGTCGTCGAGAGAAATGAGATATATACACTTGTTTGCGGGAAAACTTTTTTTTAGCTGTCGCGCGCGCTTTGCTCCCGCCAACTTACCAGAACCGCTCCGTGCTATTGTTGGGGCAGACATGTCCAGTTTTTGGGCGTGTGGCGGCCGGCCACGTGGAATAGTCGGCACTTGGAAACAAGCAGTTACACAATTGTTTCTCAGGAAGGTCCTTCCTGCAAACCATCAAAAGGATGGACGATCCGATTCTGGATCAATCCAAACAAACAGCATCTTAGCTTTTCCTCCCTTTTTACCACTAGAAAGGTCCTCCTTGTGAAACATCAACAGGCCGGAGTTTCCTCAATCAAAACTTCCCCCTTCTCTATCTATTATCACCATACCTCCATTGTTCTTCCTCTACCTCCATTGCAACGCGCATGAATTCCGAATGGTGAGTATGCTCGAAACGAATGAGTTTGGATCTTCTACGGAGATTGTGCATAAATTCAGGATGATCAGTGCATACAACCGCCCAATCATATGTGAGTATTCCGTGAGGAAAGATTCGCTCTAAGAGAGACATGCACTTGTCCTGCAATTGTGTGCAGTTAGCCTAAATTGCCCATCGTAGAAATGAAGTCATAGTTTCCTTGCTTGCAATGTCCCACATCTTTGATGCACAGTGCAGCTTCAACCTTTCGACTTGGTACATGTCGGCGACCGAGAGTAAATAAGGCTAGGCATTGCGATTCACAATGATCGACACGTCCATTCAGAGGGGGTGTGCACACAAGTTTGTTGGTTAACGCCAGGTGCCAATACTTAACTGCAATTCTCAATGACCTCCATTGCAATGCATATGAATTCCGAATGGTGAGTATGCTCGAATCAATTTGGAATAGATTAAACCAAATAGGCATAATAAGATGACATCTCATAGCAACTCATCACCACAAAGTTCACACCACCAGTCCACGAACAAGTAGCAAACATCATACAATGATCCAGTAGCCAACACCAAAACACAATCATGATACAAGTTTCACAATAATCATCACTACTCATTCATAATCATAACTCCATCTCATGTTTGGCCTCCTGCAACTGTTCCTTCACCTTCTGCACCTCCTACCGTGAATTTTTGGTCTTGCGGGACTCTCTTGCAATTCTTAAAGTTCTTTCAGAAGATCTGGATGTCTCATCTCAGGGTGAGGACTCCATAGGATCTCGAAAGAGATCGAAATCATGATAGAACAATTAGCTCACAGAGAGAAAGAGCTTCAGTAAACACCTAAGGACAAGACAACTGAGGGCGGAGATCATTCCTCTTATCATATACATTGGAATAAATGCGTCCATGAATGAGTAGGATATTGAGTTTGTTTGGTCAGTCTTTTCTTTTAAATTTTCAAGAAGTTCGTTGTTAGTTGGACCGAAACATGTACTAATAGGCAAGGGTACCCGTTTCAGTCCAACTGACAATGAACTTCTTGAACATTTGAAAGAAAAGATGGACCAAACAAACTCAATGTCCTACCCATTTATTGACGCTTTTATTCCAATGTCTATGGTAAGAAGAATAAGCTCTGCCCTTAGTTTTCTTGTTGTACTGAAGTTGTTTCTCTCTATCAGCTACTTGTTCTATCATGTTTTGGATCTCTTTGGAGATCCTAATAGAGTTCTCCCTCGAGACAAGGCATCTAGATCTTCTAAAATAACATTAAGATGTTCTTGTAGAAATAAACTCATCCTTGGAGAAAACTCATCTCGATCTGAAAAATAAACTCAACTCAGTCTATAAAAAACCTGAATCCCTTGAACCCAATTGTATGAGTACAGTAAAACAACCACCACACGCCACAAAACCTGGTTGTTTGCTACCTACATAAACTCAGCAAGGGCATGGTTGTCGTAACTGAACCTATCAATCTATCGAACGATGCAAATTGGAAACTAACTGAATCTAACACCTATGAATTGTGCAAACGCTAACAATCGTGGCAGAATCCAGATGTCCCTTCAACGGTCTGCAGCTCTGAAATAGTATCTTCAATCTACCAATTCATAAAACGATGGACCTATCAATCCTATCAATTGTGCACCTCGACAAAAATCCATAAAACGAGTGTCTTGAAGCACATCTAGCAGCTACTAAAATACAAAACCTACTGTAAGACGATGCAAATTGAAAACTAACTGAATCTAACATGAATTGTCTATAGCCTATCAACTTCTAACACGTATCGAAGTGCAAATATAAAGGTACGATAATGAAATCTAAATCTACCATATATGCTCATCAATCCTCCAGATCCCCAAATCTAGATATCCCCAACCCTAGTAAGATAGGGGAAAATATAGCGGCTCAAACCAGAGGACCAACCTCATCTTGCTGTCTCATCCTCTTGTTGCGGGGATGTGGCGGTGCAACCATCTTCCCCTCACTGCTAGGATCCGCCATTCCTACCACGAACTGTTGCAGATCTGCGTAGCGGAAGTCAAAAGTCTTTGCGAAGTCTGAGTGAAGTGTCTCGCCAGCAATTCGATACATAATTATAGACTCAACTGAAACTTACATGTGGGACCTGGTCACAGTAAAGAATTCACATGAACTATTAGTAGAGTTCCCCATAAACGTGTCACAACCAACAAGTGGTGCAGTGGTAAACAGCACAGCCTTGTGCCTTCAGGTCCCTGGATCGAACCCATGCCATGGCAAATTATTTTTGCAACATTTCGTGACCTATGCTTACACGTGGGACCCTAGAACTATTTATGACGACTTGGAACACTCTATTTTTAAAAAAATGCTTACATGTGGGACCCAACTGAATTTTATGACGACTTGGAACATTATATTTTAAAATAATGCTTACATGTGGGACCAAAGTTGGTTTATGACACCGCTGACATATCGAAAATGCTTACATGTGGGACCCTGGAAAATTTTATGACGACTTGGAACACTCTATTTTCGAAAAAATGCTTACATGTGAGACCCAACTAAATTTTATGACGACTTGGAACACTCTATTTTTAAAATAATGTTTACATGTGGGACCAAAGTTGGTTTATGACTCTATTGCGGAGCTTATGGCGTCACAAAACAAGCATGCAACAGTGAACGCTCGGCTACAGTAGCAACCGTTATGACGAAAGTTTTTTTTGTCACTAAATTTGCTCGGAAGTGAAATATTATGACGAGATCAGCCAGGAACGTCATAAATCAATGACGCTAAAATGTGGTTGCGTCACTAGTCAACGATTTTCTTGTAGTGAAACATGGTGGTGATGCTAGCAAGTGTCAACAAGCATTTCTTGCGCCATTGCTGGGAAACGGTTGTTGTATCTATCTTCAAACCTAGTGGTCCTCGTATCTATCTTTTTCGTTTTCTTTGTTTCTACCTCTACCCCCGCTACCCATCGAGATGCCATCCTGTAAAAGCTTCTCAACCTCCAGGGATGAACCCCCAGAGCCACCACCTTCTGTGCGCCTTATCCTTACATCTGGCTTAGAGTTCCTTCCTGACATTATCGACTTGGTTCGGTACCCTACCTTCTCTGGTTACCAAGCGAGAACCCTTATTACCATTTGTGTCATTTCAAGTTTTGGTGTTCCTACCGTACCATTCCGTACATGACACTGGATACTATCAAGTGGAAGTTGTTCCCATACTCTCCAGTAGGGAAGGTGGAGCAATGGTATACTTATACCATCGGTAGCGTGAACGATAGTTGGGGTGAGCTTAGAGACAAGTTTTGTCTTGAGTTCTTCCCTCCGTCTAGTATCATGGCTCTACAGGAATGTATTCGTCGTTTTCGGCAGAAAGAGAAGGAATCAATAGGTAAAGCTTGGTGTAGATTTTCACGCTTAGTGAATTCTGGACCTCCCTTGTCCATATCTGACTATCAGTTGCTTCGCAACTTTTATGATGGTCTCGACGAGAACTCTACCTATTGCATCAACATGAGAAAACCATTTCTCTATAGGGACCCATCTGAAGCTAGGGAATTCTTGGATGGTCTTCCCGATTGCTTCTGCACTTTTAATTCCAGACCCTACGTAGAGGAATCCGAGTCGAGCCATGAGAGCCCTTCAATAGTATAGTATGAACCCTCAACTTCCACATCCCAAGACTTGTCTGTTGAAATCTCACATGAACCACGAACACCGAAGGGAGAAGAGATTCAACCTTCAGAGTTCACTCCCAAATTCGAGGATGGTCATTTTAGATGTCTTTTAGACACCTCGAATTCCTTTGTTTGCCAATCAGGGGAGGATCCTTATTCTATCTAAATCAATCTTTCCAAAAATCTCTCGACAGAATATTCCCCTAGGCCTTCGGTACCACCTCTACCTCCTGATCCTCCTGACGAAGCATATCCTGAGGAGGCCACGAAGGAGGACTGGTCAGATGGTGTGACGCGCTTTTCCGAAGCAATTTGGATTAGTTCACCTTCTTTGATCGTTCCTTGTTCACTTAGAGGAATCGCCGTAGAGGCCCATTGTAACCCCATCATGGAGGTTAACATTTTGCTATGGCACTTAGTGAAAACTCTATTGGGCAATATTCCGCTAGCACCATCCGATATACTCCTCAAGGGCTATCCCTCAGGACACGTTCTTGAATGTCGGGGGATCGCAAGAGCCGTGCCGCTCATCATAGATGTGATCAAGGCTAACTTAAACTTTCACATCTTAATGTCCTCGATCCTGGTCTTCTCCTAGGCTCCCCGGTGAAGAATTTCTTCGATACATCTTTAGGGAGCCTAGATCATAAGCTTAGGGAATCTGCTTCCGCCACTTCTATCATAGGTCCAGGACCTCCGCTGGTGAAGCCTCTTCCCAAGCAAGACCCGGTCGAAAAGATGATGCATGTATCTCTGTTCGCATCATCTGAGCCTGTTCTCATTGAGGTTGTAGACTTCTCTACTCCTCAAGGGAATGACTCGAGGGATTCTCTTCACCTCTGTGAAGGCGAACGATCATCATCCCTCTCAACCAAGTTTGAGCCTCTTCCCACTAGCCCGTATCATTTTGCTTTCGATCAGGATCGAGAGTCGATATCGAGCCTTCATGATAAATGTCTTGAGATAGAGAACTCATGGGCCATGGAATCTTGTGAGGCACCGACTCTGGAATTCATAGGTAAAGGTTCCATAGACAAGCATGGTAGTTTCATTCTTGATACACCACATGAACCATGCTTGCATCATGCCTATCTAGAGCCAGCCATGCTTAGTGCACCGAGCACATATGAGGGCTAGAACCACCTTCTGGTCCTCTATTGCAAAATGTTTAGTAGGTTGATTGTGGATGCATATGTTTACCATAAGCATATCAGATTTCGTGTGTGCACTGTAGCACTAACCTTGCAGCTAAAAGCTTCACTGATACATCCAAGATTGGTGGTGAGACGGGAGTGACACCACCAATGATAGCTGCAAGATGAAGTTCCCATGGTCGAGCTTATGACCATAATAAATAAAGCACTACCAGGAGATAGCCTGGATTAGCTTAGGATTTATTTCCCTTTTCAAATAAAAGCAAGAACATGTTTTTAAGATAAAGTTGTCCTTCGGGTATTTTTGGTCTCTAAACTTTCAGGTGGAGATTGAAAAGAACGGTGGACAGATGATGCCTAAGAACATGTGAGCTACATAAACTACACCACTTTGGTAAGATTTTGGCGAGGGAACATTTACAAAGGAAGCTTGATCTCCACGGACTTGAGTTTCGTTGCTTAGCAATGCAAACTCCAAGTGTGGGGGAGATATGTGAGCATCCCGGGTAAAGTTCCTCTCATTCCAAATCTTATCCTGGTTTGGAGATGATGTTAGCTCTTGCACCTTCCTGATTATCTAGGCAAGTCCTGCTTTTGACTTTAAACAAAGCCCTTCCGGGACATTGCCCGAGGTTCACCGTTATGCGCTCATGCTTATGTTCCCTTTGAAAATAGCTTGATCATGCTTACATGCTTCCTTTATCTCGGATCACATGCTTTGGTTTGAATTTGTGAGTACATACACATTCATAAACCTTTCAAATTAAGAATGGTGCTTAGGTTAAAATACCTTCTTCAACCAAACTAGACATGGTGTCGAGTTTTGATTGATGAACCTTAGAGTTATATCTTCATAGATATTGGTTGCATGTATACAGACTAACCCCTGCAGGAAATCCAAATTTAAAAGGGTGAGTCATTGAGCTATATCCATTGGGAAGGTAAGTTAAGGTGTCAAATTTGTTTTGCACAACATATGAAGGAGGTACATTTGACCACTTAAAGGTCTCATGTAAGTATACCCTCTTTGTTGATGAAGTGCAACTCTAATCTAACCCTACTTGAGTAAATGACATGGTGACAATAAAAAACCCAAAAATATTTGCTTTTGAATAAACGCTCTATGGCTCTCGAACCAGTAGAGTCCCTCTCTTTGTTTCCACTTTTGCTTAAAGAACAACACCAGGTACAAGAACAAGTGTGGGAGAGTTCTCTCAAGCTCATCATCGACATATCCACTCAAGAACTCCCACACAAAGGGGCTGCACAACATTGATTGTACCTTCATGAAAAGGGCAAGGTAAACTAGAGTGAGTTGGCTACCTTCATGATTCCTATGGTTGGCTTGCATATGTTTTATTCCTTACTCATTATCTTGATGGTTGTGAACAAATATCATTAGGGAACTCATGCTCATCTAAGTAGTTGGCGTTTGAGATACGGTTTGATGATATGATCTTCTCTCTTAATACTTGAGTGCTTGGGAATTTTATTTGAAAAAAAAATATGAAAACTCTTTGCAAAGCTCCTCTTTTGATATGCCAAAAGTCCTACCAAAGCCATATGATGAATTTAGTTGAAAACCTTATACTCATATGCTGCTTGTTATTGCATTGAGCTTTGTCAAATTGTTGTGATCCTTATGAGAATTCTTTTCATGCTTCCATGATCAAGATTCATGTGCACACCATTTCCCCCTTGCTATGCTTCTACACTAGAAGTTAGCATTGTATCATCCATATATTCTACCAAATAAAGCTCCATGCATTGTTCCATGATTTACACCTCTCCAAATATCTCCAAAAGAGACTGGGCTAGGTAGGCAAAAAAAAGAGACATGCTCAAAACACATGTTTCAAAAAAAAAGAGATAGCCCATGTCTCAAATATTTCAAAAAGGAGAGCGGAGAAAATCATGCAAAAGGGAGTTTCATAATTTAGATGGTAATAACTAGTACCTACTCCGAGGCTAGTGTCCACCTTACCATCACCACGAAGCTCATCTATGCGGTTCACCGAACCGCAAGGACGTTCGGAGGAGCCGCCCGTCCGACCTTGTCGCTCGACATGATCATCCGCTCCACCTCCATACACTCTGTGGTATTCCAAGTATGGGTTTATTATCAAGACGGAGGAGGAGGAGGAGAAGCTCACTTGCCTTGAGAAGAGGCTTGTGGCGAATGTCGACTTCGACGACAAAGCTCTCCAAGTGTTGGGCTTTCACACGAACATTTATTACTTGTTGGGAAACCTAGGTTGGGTGTAATTTTCCAACGGAGTGTCGGCAAACACCCAGAAGTAATTGGCCCTGGAAATTCTTATGACCATGGCGCCGATACTTGATGAAGGAGTGTTGAGCCTTTCATTCCATTTGGAAGGAGATGAACAAGTGGTTCCCTATGAGTACATTAGGGAGTTGCTTGGTTTTCAAAAGGGAGCCCCGGAGCAAGTAGAAGTGCAAGTGAATGCATTGGAAGGATTTTGGAGAATGATCGCGGGAGAAGCTAACCGGCAAAGGAGTAGTATCCGGAACCCCATAATCAAGGTCTTTCACTCATGGATGTGCAAGAGGATTTTGGGGAGAATTAAAGAGACCAAGGTAACCGACATGGAGTTGAATTGGCTTTACTCGGCTTTGATTGTTGGGCAGCCAATCGACCCCTCACACCTTATGATCAACCGGTGGTGTTGCGAAGCAACATCGAGATCCGGAGATATTGGTTCGGGGTGTTACCCCTCCATGTTGGCCATCGCATTAAGGCCGGGAATTACAAGAAACCCGGAGTATCTCCTAGTCGGGGCTTCTCTAGGAATTGATTATTTGAAGCAAGGTAAATATATAAGTGGAGATGAGAGACGAGGCTTCAAATTGGCCAAAGTGAATTTACCCCTACCGGATGCAAGACTAAGACTATTTATTGAGGGGAAAGAAGATTGGTTAGAGGAAGGACTTCTTGTGCCGGTGAAGAAAAACAAGAGAGGAAGGATTGTAGAAGAAGGTTCTTCTGCAGCCCAAGAAGAAGAAGGTGCTCCCCAAAATTATGTGCCACCATATGGAGGAATTCTGGTTCTGCCAAGATACTACGGAGGTGTACCAATGCAAGCATGGGGGAGTGGTGCAGTCATGCCCCCACCAAATTTTGCGGTACCCAACGTAGCCTTTGCGGAGCTATATGCACACCTCCCTCAACCACAACAAAGTGTGGCCATCATTGGAGGATATGCTGCAAGAAATATGCAAAATATCACAACCATTCAATCCAATTCAAATCAAATGGGTGAAGGAAATGCGAACATCGCTTTTGAGCTAGGCCGCCTTCACCTAGCACCACCGGAGCAATTCATAGGAGGAGCGGTTGAAGGCATCTAGGCCCCTAAAGTGTGTTTTGATAATTAATGACAATCATAGTGGACTAACATTTTTATCGAGATAAAAGAATAGGTTAGTCCCCGTGGTGATGCGAGCTTCATAAGAATGACTTGCTATACTTGTGAGTATGGTGAACCAAAAAGGAGCTCAAGGCAAAGGTATAAGATAGGTTTTTCTTTTACCGGTCAAGAGGTGATTAGAGGGTGCAAATTGATCGGATTAATAGGCTAGATAGCCGTACTATCAAGAGGGGTCAATTGCATTTGCTTGACGGTTCTATAGTGCCACTTTGCTCAAATACTTGCATTGCATGCATGAGGGTTAACAACGTTTGAGAAAGTGCAAAAGGAAGAAGAGAAAAATCTGTTTTGGGAAAAGCTGACTGTCAAACAGCGGACAGTCCGTGGCCTTTGGGGCGGACAGTCCGAGACAAGCGGACGGTCCACGCTCAGGGTGGCGGACGGTCCGCAAGCTGATTGATCACGAGGAAAATCGACTAAGTCCCAGACGGCAGCGCCGACCTTTTGCCGGCGGACTGTCCGGCCCTTTGTGGCGGACTGTCCGCGGTTCAATTCTTGTGAGGCGGACCGTTCAGCGGACCGTTCTAACAGAACCGTGTTCTGGGGGTTAGAAAATACTTTTTGCCGGCGGACTGTCCGCGGTCAGTTTGACTAAGTTTTTAGCTTGTACGGCAGACAGTCCGCTCTCTGTTAGCGGACGGTCCGCGCCCTGTAACGGTCTTCTCTGACACATTTTCGAGCCGTTGAAGTTGGGAGGCGGACTGTCCGCCAAGTGTGGGGCGGACTGTCCGCGGACCCTGTTTTAAACCGTTTTCAGCACATAACGGCTAGCTGCGTGGGAAGGGGGTATTTATACCCCATGTCCTGGTTGGGAGAGCCTCTCTTGGCACTTTGAAAACCTTTCTTGCATACCTTGAGCTCTCCCTTCCCTCTCTCTCTCTCTCTCACTTTGCTTAGTGGTTGCATTCTTGTGAGATTGAGAGCATCCTAGTGCTTTGCATCAAGAGTTTGAGCTTTGTGGCACTAGGGAGTCTTCAAGCAAGCGTCATTGGCTTGTTACTCTTGGAGGTTGCCGCCTCCTAGACGTCTTGAAGGTTGTGGTTCCATTGAGCTCTGCAAAGAAGATTGTGAAGGAGCCTTTGGAAGATTGTTGTGAGGGGTGTTGTGCTCACCTCACCGGAGCGGTAAAGAGCAACTCTAGTGGAATCGAGGTGTGGAGTGGTTCTTTGGTTCTAACCGTCTCAAAGATCAAGCGGTGCCTTGATAGAGGAGAGGTTGAACATTGAATCCACCTCAACGTGGATTAGGGGTGACCGGCAAGTCACCGATACCACGGGATAAATTTCGTCTCTAGTGCTTGGTTACCTTCTTGCTCATTTTACCTTCAAGCATTTACTTTGAGCTTTTTACTTACTAGAGATTGAATTGTATCTTGTCATCCTAGGTTGCAAACCCTCAACAGAGACCTAGGATAGTTAGAAATTTAATTCCCCTTGTTGTTCTAATTAAATTTGTCTAGTGTTGTGCTTTTAGAATTTAAACCGCCTATTCACCCCCCTCTAGTCGGTGTCCTAGATCCTACAAGTGGTATCAGAGCCGAGGACTCCATATTTGAAGGATTTAACCATCCTGGAGCAGGACAATGACTGATGAGGAGACAAAGTTTCATGTGGGAAAACCTCCGGTCTTTGATGGAACAAACTATGACTATTGGAATACTAGAATGGAGGTTCATTTTCAAGCCTTGGAAGGAAATTTGTGGAGAATTGTGCAAGAGGGATATGTTGTATCGGATCCGGATAAACCAACTCAACAAGACACGGACAACATAAAGTACAACGATCAAGCATTGAGTGTGCTCTACAATGCTCTTACTCTTAGTGAATTCAACCGAGCCAAGGGTCTCAAGCAAGCAAATAAGATATGGGAGAAGCTTATGGAAATTTATGAAGGGACTTCCACCGTCAAGGAAGCTAAACTTTATTTGTATAAAGGAAAATTCAATGAGTTCACTATGAAGAAAGATGAAGACATTTCAACCATGTTCAACCGGTTGAATGATATCGTGAATGAACTCAAGTGCCTTGATTTTGATGTCCCGGATCAAGACTTCTCTCATAAGTTTCTTAGATGTCTTCCGGAGAAATATGAGACTATTGTGACTTTGCTTGTGAGATCAAATTTGAAGACAATCACTCCCACGGAGGTACTTGGTGAGGTGCTCACTCATGATATGTTCAAGCAATCACAAAAGGAAGTGCATGGTGAAGCTAAGGTTGAGGAGAAGAAAAGTATCGCTCTCAAGGCCAAAGCCTCTCAAGAAGAAGATGGTGATGAAAAACAAGAGAGTGACACGGATGAAGAATTGGCTCTTGTTGTTAGAGGGCTTAGAACAATCATGAATAGGAAGAAATTTGGGAAGAAAGGGCAATCATCAAAGAAGAATCCTTTTGAAGGAAAAGATTGTTTTTCTTGTGGTGAAGTTGGACACATATCAATCAATTGTCCAAACAAGAAAGAAGATAAATATGGCAAGAAGAAGGGCAAGAAAAGTGAGTACAAGAAAAATGAGAATAAGAAGAAGAAGTACTACAAGAAGGAGAAAAATGGGCAAGCCTATTTTGTTGAATGGGATTCCGATGCAAGCTCCGATGAAGAAGATGATGATGACAAACCTTCAAGAGGTCTTGCCGGAATTACTATTAAGGAAGCTCCTTCACTCTTCTCCAAGCCATTTTGTCTAATGGCAAAAGGTGAAACCAAGGTAATAGTTGAGGATGCTAATGATGATGATAGTGATGATGATGTTGATGATAATACTATTTCTTATGATGCTCTTGTGGAAATGCTTATTAAGTCCGATGACAAATTGCGCAAGGAAAGGTCAAAGTTGAAGGATTTGGAGTTGAAGAATTCTTCACTTCAAAATTCCTATGAGGAGCTAAAGACTTCTCATGCCAACCTTAAGGACTCCCATGACAAACTAAACACTTCGTGGGGGATTCTTAAAGAAAAGCATGAGGAGCTTAAGGGAGCTCACAACTCTCTCCTTGCACAAGAAGTCAAAGGAAAAGTAAGGATGAGTGTTGAATGTGATATATTAAATGATTCTTCATGTGCAACTAACCCATCTTGTAGCACAAGCACTAGCTCTTGCAGTAGTGAGAATAATTCTTGTGATTCATCTCTTATATTGGAAAATGAATCTTTGAAGAAGGAAGTTGAGTGCTTGTCCAAGGATCTTGCTAGGTATTTTGGAAGTCATGTCCGATTTAATCATTGTTGGACAAACCAAAAATTTACCTTGAACAAAAATGGTATTGATTATGTTCCGAAGAAAGGGAAAATGGCATTCATTCCCAAGAAGACTACTTTTGTTGCTTCCAAAATATTTCTTGAAGATGAAGGAAAATTCAAGATGTGTCATGTATGCAAGACAAAAGTTGATGTAAATCACAAATGCAAGAGCAAGAAGACCGTATCCTTTGATCCATCCTATGTACTTGAAAAAGATTCAAAGGGTATTGTTTGTGCTAGATTTGTTGGTCGTTCTATTGGATGTGATAGAAAGAAATCTATTTGGGTGCCCAAAATTTTGGTCACTAACATTGAAGGACCCAAGAGAAATTGGGTACCTAAGAGGAAGTGATTTCTTTTGTAGGTGGACTATAAAGCCGGAGGAAGACATTGGGCAATTGATAGTGGTTGCACTAATCATATAACCGGCGCAAGAAAAATCTTTTCTCATCTTGATGAAGACATCTCCGACTTTGACAAGATCACTTTTGGTGATGATAGCAAGGGAGGTGTAAAAGGCATTGGTGAAATTCCCATCTCTAAAGATTATAATCTCTCCAATGTCTTACTAGTTGATTCTCTTAATTTCAACTTGCTATCTATTGCTCAACTTTGTGATAATGGTTATAAGTGCACTTTCACTAGCAATGAATTTGAGGTCACTTCACTTGATGGAAAAGATACTATCTTTAAGGGCTTTCGTCATGAAAGTTTATATCTTGTGGATTTCTCTTCTAAGAAGGCTAGTTTGACGACTTGCTTATTCTCAAAGGCCTCAATGGGTTGGTTGTGGCATAGAAGACTAGGTCATGTTGGTATGAAACAACTCAATCGCTTAGTGAAGCATGATCTAGTTCTTGGCTTGAAAGATGTGAAATTTGAGAAGGACAAATTGTGTAGTGCTTGTCAAGCCGGAAAACAAGTTGCCAACTCTCATCCTAACAAGAGTACCATGTCAACCACAAGACCATTGGAATTATTGCATATGGATTTATTTGGTCCTACTACTTATAGAAGCATTGGTGGAAATAGCTATTGTCTTGTGATTGTGGATGATTATTCAAGATACACATGGGTATTCTTTCTACACGACAAATCTCATACTTGTGAAATTTTCAAGAGCTTTGTCAAGAGGGCCGAAAATGAATTTGAGCGAAAATTGAAGAAAGTAAGAAGTGACAATGGTAGTGAGTTTAATAATACAAGTGTTGAAGATTTTTGTGATGAGAAGGGAATCAAGCATGAATTCTCAACTACTTACACTCCGGAGCAAAATGGTGTAGTTGAGAGGAAGAATAGAACCTTAATTGAGATGGCAAGATCTATGCTAGATGAATATAAGGTTTCGGATTCATTTTGGGCCGAAGCAATCAACACCGCTTGCCATGCATCAAATAGACTATATTGTCATAGATTCTTCAACAAGACTCCATATGAACTTCTCATTGGAAGAAAGCCTAATATTTTTTATTTTCGGGTTTTTGGTTGCAAATGCTATATTCTAAGGAAAGGTTCTCGTCTATCCAAATTCCAAAGCAAGTGTGATGAGGGATTTCTTCTTGGTTATTCATCTAATTGCAAAGCTTATAGAATGTACAACAAGTCTAAGGGGTTTGTTGAAGATGTTTATGACGTGCAATTTGATGAAACTATGGGCTCTCATAATGAAAAAGAAAATTTGGATGATGTGAGAGGTGATGAATTGAGCAAGGCAATGAAGACTATGGCTATTGGTGATATAAGACCTAGAGAAGAAGAAGAAGATGATGAAGGGCCTTCTATATCAATTCAAGTGAATACATCTTCTTCATCAAATGATCAAGATCAACAAATTGATAATACAAGCAACAATAATACACCTCAAGTTGAAGATCAATTGGCCTCAACTATTCAACCTTCTACATCTTCACAAGAACCGGTTAATCAACCAAGAGTTCCAACTCAAGTTGCCAAAGATCACCCCATAGATCAAATTATGGGTGATATTAGTAAGGGTGTTCAAACTCGATCTCGTGTTGCTTCATTTTGTCAACATTATTCTTTTGTATCCTTTCTTGAGCCTAAACGTATAGATGAAGCGCTTGATGATCCGGATTGGGTGATTTCCATGCAAGAAGAATTGAATAACTTCACCTGGAACCAAGTTTGGGAATTGGTTGAGAGACCTAAGGGTCATAATGTCATTGGCACTAAATGGGTCTATCGGAACAAGGAAAATGAAGATGGTGTAGTTGTGAAGAACAAGTCAAGATTGGTGGCTCAAGGTTACACTCAAGTTGAAGGTTTGGATTTTGATGAAACCTTTGCTCCTGTAGCTAGACTTGAGGCTATTAGAATCTTGCTTGCTTATGCTTGTGCTCACAATATCAAGTTATATCAAATGGACGTCAAAAGTGTCTTCTTGAATGGGAAAATCAATGAATTGGTTTATGTTAAACAACCTCCCGGTTTTGAAGATCCTAAGAAGCCCAATCATGTTTACAAGCTCTCTAAAGCTCTTTATGGTTTGAAGCAAGCACCTCGTGCTTGGTATGAAAGACTTAGGGACTTTCTAATTTCCAAAGGTTTCAAAATTGGAAAGGTTGATACAACCTTGTTCACCAAAAGAATTGGAAAGGACATCTTTATTTGTCAAATCTATGTTGATGATATTATCTTCGGCTCGACAAATGAAGATTTTTGTGGGGAATTTGGTAAAATGATGTCCAAAGAATTTGAAATGTCTATGATTGGTGAATTAAGTTTCTTCCTTGGTCTTCAAATCAAACAATTGAAGGAAGGCACATTTATATGCCAATCTAAATATGTGAGGGATATCTTGAAGAAATTTGGTATGGAAGATGCAAAACCCATCAAGACTCCTATGGCTACCAATGGACATCTTGATCTTGATGAGGGAGGTAAACCGGTTGATCTTAAGCTTTATAGATCCATGATTGGTAGTTTGCTTTACCTTACCGCATCTAGGCCTGATATCATGTTCAGTGTGTGCATGTGTGCTAGATTTCAAGCCGCACCTAAAGAATGTCATTTGACCGCCGTGAAAAGGATCATGAGATATTTGAAGTTTTCTCCCAACATTGGTCTTTGGTATCCAAAGGGTGCTCAATTTGAGTTAGTAGGCTTTTCCGACTCGGATTATGCCGGTTGCAAGGTTGATAGGAAAAGCACTTCCGGTGGTTGTCAATTGCTTGGACGTTCTCTTGTATCTTGGTTGTCTAAGAAGCAAAATTCAGTGGCTCTTTCTACCGCCGAAGCGGAATATATCTCGGCGGGAAGTTGTTGTGCTCAATTGTTATGGATGAAACAAACACTTCTTGACTATGGTGTGAAATTCAATGGAATTCCTCTCTTATGTGACAATGAAAGTGCTATCAAGATTGCCAACAATCCGGTTCAACATTCTAGAACCAAACATATTGACATTCGGCATCATTTTCTTAGAGATCATGTGAGCAAAGGGGATATTAAAATTGATGGTGTTAGCACGGATGATCAATTGGCGGATATCTTTACAAAGCCATTGGATGAATCTCGTTTTTGCAAGTTGAGAAATGAGCTCAATGTCATTGATATCTCAAATGTGGCTTGAAGTCTCACACATATGCCTTTGCATCCTTGTCTTTGCATACTAACCTTTCATTGCATTGTTTTTCGCATTTTCTTAAGCATCATGTTCTTTGCATTACCATCCATGATTCTTGATTCAAAATGTGCGAAAATAATCAAGGATGAATCATATCAAAGTATCAAAGTCAGTGGATTTGATCGTGAGAAGAAATTACAAGTTGAAACTGAATCAAAAATTTCAAAGGTTTTGCTCGGGCTGTTTTTCTGGTCGTGGTGGACCGTCCGTGGAAAGAAGGGCAGACCGTCCGCGGGTCGCGGACCGTCCGAGAAGGAATACCGGACCGTCCGCAGGTATCTGGACAGAAGCTGAAAAATTGACAGAATGAACAGCGGACAGTCCGTGCCTACCAGGCGGACAGTCCGCGCGTGTCGGGCGCAAGTGGACCCGCCCGACCGGCCTTATCCGGATGGGGTCAGCCCCTTTTCCCCTCCCACGAAGACAGACCGCATCTCCTCCTCTTTTCTTCTCCCAACCGCAAGAAACAAAGGAGAAAGGGACCTCTCTCCTAGGGGGAGGATTTGGCGTTTCCCCGGACCGTCCGAGCACATCTCCGGACACTCCGTGCTCTCCTCCAACATGCTCTCTCGGTATTTCATTGATTCTCCCGTTGGTTTTCACGGATTTCACTCATGAGCAAAGTTAGGGTTTGATGTTGGGATTTGGATTTCCTCCATGGAAACTTGCAAATAAGTAGGGGAATGAGTTACTAAGGTCTAGAGGAATGTCTACTAGTGATTTGGTTCAGTTTCATTGGCTATATTTGGAGATCGATCGATGAGTTCGTTGGACGGAACTGTTGTGTTCGTCGCCGAACAGTGCTGGCGGACCGTCCGCCCGAGTCTGGCGGACCGTCCGTGCTCCACGGACAGTCCGCCGAGGCAGCCACGGATAGTCCGCAGGTCGCTGTTTGTGATGCATACAACAACATCCTTTCTTGGTAATACTTGTGCACTTCTATGCTATCAATGCTTACTCTTACGACATGTTCTTGACAGTGGTTCAAGGGGTGGAGGCCGTGGTAGTCGCAAAGCCGCCGCGGGAAGGACCAAGCGCTCTCGCGTTGTTGAAGAAGTGGAAGAAGAAAGTGAAGATGAACTTGTTGATGTCACCATTACTGAGGCTCCTAGGCAATGGTCACTTAACACCTATCAACGAGACCGTGCACCGCAACAATATGAGCGTGAAAGTGACACTAACGACCCTTTCTTTCACACTCAAGTTCAAAAAGATGCATTCTATGGTCACTTGCTAGACAAGGTGGTGTTCAAACATCAACGGATTGACTTCATTCATATGGCCGACTACAATGTCATGTATGAATTGGTGCAAAGGTTTGAAGAATTGGGGCTTAAAGAGTTCATGGAGCATAAGTGTGATTGGAATGACACGGTTATTCGTCAATTTTATGCTACGGTTGAAATTGACTCGATAGAGGAGAAGCTCACATGGATGACCGGGAAGAATAGGTATGAGGCTACCTTTGAGGAGTTTGCTACCGTCAATAAGTTGAACTACGATGAGATCTCTAAAGGTGTTGACATCACGGATGAAAGCTATCTTACTCTTCATGAGATCACTCCATACTATGAGCCACCTAGAACGGGAATTCATAGAGTGTTTGAGAAATCAATTGGTCTTAGGCATCATCCAGCTATCATCCTAAAGATTGCTAGAGCGACCGTGCTTCCTAAGAGTGGCTTCAAGGATGGGTTTGTAGGGTGGCATAGAAACTTTGTGAAGCATGTCATGAACAACACCAAGATGGATGTGGTAGCTCTCATCATGGTTGAACTCCAAAGGAAGAAGATGGACTTTGAGTCCAACATTTACTATGCTCCCTATATCATGTCTCTCATTTTGGATAAGACCAAGTTCAAAGGCCCATGTGATGTGAAGCATACTCTCTACCGGCTCTACAAGAATGCTCCAGAATTTCTTAATCGGCCTTTGACTGAATATCTAGAGGCGGATCTTCACCCACAAGATGCACCAGGCCTTAATGATGAAGAAGAAGAAGCTGAGGATGATGATGAAGATGATGAGGATAATGAGGGAGAAGCACCTCAACAACCACCTCTAGTTCAGCCACAGTGGGAGCCCCCAGCAGGTTATTTTGACTCATACTTTGCCTCTATGCAGCAGTCCATGACCACTCAGCTTGAGCAGATACAGACCGGGTTCACTAGCCATTTTGAGGCCTATGGACAGCAGGTCAACAACAATTTTCAGGCCATGCAGCAAGGTTTTCAAACTGAACTTGACACACGCTTCACCAACTTTGGAAATGCCATGTACATCAACATGCATCAACCCATGATGAATAGCTTGCAAGGTGTTCGGCAGAGTCTCCATAATGATATTGAGACCTTAAGTGCCAGGCTTGATGGGTTAGCTACTTCTGAGCAATATGAGCAACTTAGTACCCGTCAGACTCAACTTGAGAACAATTTCAATACCTTCAACACAACTTTCGCAGATTTCAGTGGTCATTTCTATAGCATCTATCCTCCATCGGCTCCACCTCCTCAGTATCCACCTTATGGGTCACATTGTCCTCCGCCACCGCCTCAGAATGACTAGTCCTTTTTGGGTTCTTGATGACAAAGGGGGAGAGAAAGGTGAAGAAAAGAAGTGATCGAGCTAGGGGGAGCTAAAATTTGGAAGAATCATGATCATGGATGGACCTTTGCATTTGCATATTTACTTTTATGGCATTGTATAAACTTTGGCTTGTAATAATCGTTGCACTATGTAGTTGTGTGTGGCTTGAGAAATAGAACTAAATTTGTGGCTTGTTTTTCTATGAACCTTGCTTGTAAGATTAATGTTTTATCTATTTGGTTTGTGGTTTAATTCTTATATGAATTTGTGGCTAACTCCAGTTGCAAGTTGCTGTTATTTTGGATATATATATGCTCTTGTTGCCTCGATTTCCATTTTGTAGGGGATACTCCGCCAAAATTTATTATATCTATACATATGAAGAATTTCAAATGCGAATCTATATGCACATATGTAGGGGGAGTCATTCTCTATTCATTGAATCATGAAAGCTCATTTTATCTATCATTACTTGATTACAATGAATTATGTGAGTATTCTCAAAACTCTTTTATCATAAATCATTCTTTTCAAAATGGTTGTCATCAATTACCAAAAAGGGGAAGATTGAAGGCATCTAGGCCCCTAAAGTGTGTTTTGGTAATTAATGACAATCATAGTGGACTAACATTTTTATCAAGATAAAAGAATAAGTTAGTCCCCGTGGTGATGCGAGCTTCATAAGAATGACTTGCTATACTTGTGAGTATGGTGAACCAAAAAGGAGCTCAAGGCAAAGGTATAAGATAGGTTTTTCTTTTACCGGTCAAGAGGTGATTAGAGGGTGCAAATTGACCGGATTAATAGGCTAGATAGCCGTACTATCAAGAGGGGTCAATTGCATTTGCTTGACGGTTCTATAGTGCCACTTTGCTCAAATACTTGCATTGCATGCATGAGGGTTAACAACGTTTGAGAAAGTGCAAAAGGAAGAAGAGAAAAATCTGTTTTGGGAAAAGCTGACTGTCGAACAGCGGACAGTCCGTGGCCTTTGGGGCGGACAGTCCGAGACAAGCGGACGGTCCGCGCTCAGGGTGGCGGACGGTCCGCAGGCTGATTGATCACGAGGAAAATCGACTAAGTCCCAGACGGCAGCGCCGACCTTTTGCCGGCGGACTGTCCGGCCCTTTGTGGCGGACTGTCCGCGGTTCAATTCTTGTGAGGCGGACCGTTCAGCGGACCGTTCTAACAGAACCGTGTTCTGGGGGTTAGAAAATACTTTTTGCCGGCGGACTGTCCGCGGTCAGTTTGACTGAGTTTTTAGCTTTTACGGCGGACGGTCCGCTCTCTGTTAGCGGACGGTCCGCGCCCTGTAACGGTCTTCTCTGACACATTTTCGAGCCGTTGAAGTTGGGAGGCGGACTGTCCGCCAAGTGTGGGGCGGACTGTCCGCGGGCCCTGTTTTAAACCGTTTTCAGCACATAACGGCTAGCTGCGTGGGAAGGGGGTATTTATACCCCATGTCCTGGTTGGGAGAGCCTCTCTTGGCACTTTGAAAAGCTTTCTTATATACCTTGAGCTCTCTCTTCCCTCTCTCTCTCACTCACTTTGCTTAGTGGTTGCATTCTTGAGAGATTGAGAGCATCCTAGTGCTTTGCATGAAGAGTTTGAGCTTTGTGGCACTAGGGAGTCTTCAAGCAAGCGTCATTGGCTTGTTACTCTTGGAGGTTGCCGCCTCCTAGATGGCTTGAAGGTTGTGGTTCCATTGAGCTCTTCAAAGAAGATTGTGAAGGAGCCTTTGGAAGATTGTTGTGAGGGGTGTTGTGCTCACCTCACCGGAGCGGTAAAGAGCAACTCTAGTGGAATCGAGGTGTGGAGTGGTTCTTTGGTTCTAACCGTCTCAAAGATCAAGCGGTGCCTTGATAGAGGAGAGGTTGAACATTGAATCCACCTCAACATGGATTAGGGGTGACCGGCAAGTCACCGATACCACGGGATAAATTTCGTCTCTAGTGCTTGGTTACCTTCTTGCTCATTTTACCTTCAAGCATTTACTTTGAGCTTTTTACTTACTAGAGATTGAATTGTATCTTGTCATCCTAGGTTGCAAACCCTCAACATAGACCTAGGATAGTTAGAAATTTAATTCCCCTTGTTGTTCTAATTAAATTTGTCTAGTGTTGTGCTTTTAGAATTTAAACCGCCTATTCACCCCCCCTCTAGTCGGTGTCCTAGATCCTACAACGGTGCAATCTTATTATGAGAAAGGGTACAACAATCAAGATTACCAATATCAACCACCGGTGGAAGATTAGAGAGAAGAGAAGCTTGCTCTACTTTGTTTAATTTTTCCTTTTTCCTTTTCTTTAATTTTCAGCTTGTATGCGCCTATGTATGCGTAGTATTTTTAGTTTTTATTTATTTTCAGCATGTGTGTTAGTTTTTATTTCATCATGAATAAAATCACCACCTTGTTTTTACCTTTGGCAAAGATAGAAAGTTTGTGCCATGTTGATATATGATGATAGTTGCCGCTTTGTTTATCTTTGTACTTGTTTTATGCTTGATTAAGCTAATGCTCTCTTAAAATACAAATTTGAAATTAATCTAAATGCTAGCTTAATCATTTGAGGAGGTTATGATAAAGATGAGACCCATAGTTTTTCATATGCTCTCAATTTTTAGATGGGTTAAAGATGATTTATTTTTGTTCTTAAAAGTAATGCTAACCTTGTCATTAATACCACTTGAATGTTGCTCTACCTATCTAGAGCCTTATATATATTTGAGTGCAAAAACTTAGTATACAAGGTTTATTTTTGGGTGAGTTAATTCAGGTCTTGATTTCTCTGGCCCGAGACTAAGAAGCTGGTCATTCTATTTTTGCATACCTATCTTTTTGCTAGCCTTTCTATCCGTGCATTATGTATCTCCACATCGGAAATTTCACAAACCTCACCGGATATCCACCCATAAAACCAAAAATATTATCTTCTGTGTTTATCTCCTTGACCACAACCTATCATGTGAGTATGGATCGTCAATTCGAGGAAGATCGCATTGAAGATTTCAAGTATCTCTCCAAAGGAAAAATATTTCTGGTACCTACCTTATCTCTATCACCACTTTGCCTGAGGACGAGCAAACGTCTAAGCAATGGGGAGGAGGTAGGTACAAATGCAATTTAAAGTTCAAGGGGAGTAATAAAAAAGAGAAAAAAGAAAGAGATAAAGAAAAAAATATGTGTATGAAAAAAAGAAGAAAGAGATAAAGAAATATATATATATGTACGTATAATAATAAAGTGAACTCCCCGGTTCTCTAAGTGCATTAGGAATTTCAAAAGTTTCAAGATTAAGATCCAAACTCATCTTTCCAACCATGTGCAATCCGATAACGAGGACTTCCTTTGTGCATCGAGATCACTCTGCCATTTGCACATGTCCACCTATCTCAAAGTGTGTGTATTTTTCTCTCCCCTCCTTGATATAACATTATTTTCCAATGACCTTTTAACGAGTCTCGGTAAGACCATGAGAAGCTTGTCTTGTTTTGACAATATCTCATTTATAATATCTTGGTAGGACTAAACTTTTCCCAAAAAGCTACACATAAAGCCTACAACATACATATATGTTTTGAGAGGAAAAGGAGTAGTATAAATAGGCTTGAGAGACAAGATGAGATGAGAGTTCATGAGCAAGATGCAAGGTGGTTTAAATTTTTGAACTTGGTTTAGCTCTTTTTCATCTTGTTCTTTATTTCAAAATTTCTGAGATCCATTTGAATTTTGGGAGCATGTTTAATACTTGTGGGAAGAGCTTAATTAATATCCACCCTCCGTAGGGATGAAGGCTAGTACACTATGGAACTCTAACGAATTAAACTTTTGAGAGCATTATGTTTTCTCATGTATGATCAAGTGCAGGGTTTGAGCAATGAAGCGCAACACTGATATCCATTGAAGGCTTACTCGAGAAAGAGCAAGGTTTAAGCATGGGGGAGATGTTGACGGTGAATTTCCGGCAACCTAGCCATGAGTTTACCTTCGGTGTTGGCATCAATTTTATATCTTATCCATTGGTACTAACCCCCTTGATATAACAAGTTCGTTCGTGCATGTCGGTTTTAGAGTTTAATGTTTATGCAGGAATTTAGCGTTAAAAGCAAGACTTCCGGATAAAGTTCATCAAGCACCTCGTGAGAAGACCATAAAGCCCGGCACAAGTCAAGCAATGAAGTGAACATGACTCCAAGAAGCCCAAGGACCAACCCGTGAAGGTAGGAAACTCCGAGGACCTAGACAGAAAATGCTGAAGCTTGCGCGACAAGGAGCTCTATCCAAACCGTGGAGAAACTAACGCCAAGGGCCCACATGTAGAAGAGGGAAACTTCCAGAAGACACGAGAAGCGTCACCGACGAAGGAGACCACGAGATGGCCCTGAATGGGCCCAGGCTGATCAGCCCACCCCATTTCTGGGCCCATTCGTCCCCTCCTTTGACCTAGATGACCCCCGGGCTATTTACAGTCCCCCTGCAAAGAGCCACACATCGAGTCATTCGCCATTCGCCGTCGAGGAGCAGAGAAGAGAGGGACACCATTCCAGAGAGGAGAGGGTCGAGCTAGTTGTCTAGGGTTTCCCTTGCCGACATGGGAACCTTGCAAGGAAGACCACGTCGGAGTTCCAGGAGCTAGGAGCAAGATCAAGGTAGGATCCCGGTGGTGATCTTGTCCATGTATCGTTTATGATGTTGAATTATCAAATTGCAATCTGATTCTTAGCGATCTAGTGTTTTCTCTACGACTTTGTCTTCGATTGGTTTTTCTCACTTTAAGATCTATTATCGAGATAGATCACATAGGGTGTTCTTGTAGTCGTGGTGGCTGCAGGTGCACGCCTGACCTACCAAGAGATTTCATCTTGTCCTTTGGACTCGCCCTAGGCATTAGGAGTGTGTTGTGACAAAACGGTGGCTCCAAAAGGCGGGCGTCTTTGGAGTTGGAACGGAAGCCGCGATTTAAAGAGGCTTTTTATGATATTCAATTTAGTTTGTTCATCTTTCCTTGGAACTTCAACAAGAGCTTGATCCAATCTCTCTAGATTGGTTTTACCTACCCCTCTCTATCTCTTGCTACCTCCGGTTTTCATTAGATTAGATTCGTTTTCTTGGTGTTCTTTAGATTAAATGCATAAGCACTTCCTTTGAAGATCAAAGTGTTCTCGACTTTAATAGATTGGTTCTTGCATCACACATTTGTTCCATGGATTCGATACCTTGGGTTCACACTTAAGGGAAGAAGGGTCCCTTGACTAGGACGGAGGATTTGTCCGCTTGCAATCCAAATGAGGTTCGATATGCATATACACCGTCAACACCGGCCAATTTCAAAACTTATGGTGGGCCGGCCACCAGAGATCAAAAACTCTTTGGTGGGGCCTACCGGAAGTTTCAGTCAATGGCCGGAACTTCCGACTGGCCTGAAGACTTGGCATTTTGCCTATGGGAGGTTCTCTGCCAGAACTTTCGGTAGAGCACTGGAACTTCTGACTGATCACTGGTAGAGAGCGAGGTTTTGGTACGGGCCTTTAGTCCCGGTTCAACTTTGGAGTCGGGACTAAATGCCTTTCGTCGACGTGGCCCGACATGCTGGCTGGAGGCACCCCCCCTTTAGTCCCGGTTGGTATAACCAACCGTGACAAAAGGGCTGGCTCCCAACGTCTCTTTCCAGCAATGATTGACACGGGATTTTAGCACCGGGTGAAGACTAAAGGGTTCCCCTTTAGTCTCGGTTGGTAACTCCACCCAGTGCTAATGCTTTAGTCCCGGGTGGAGTTACCAACCGAGACTAAAGGGAACCCTTTAGTCTCGGTTCGTAGTTCCACCCGGGACTAAAAGCCCGCGCCCTATAAATCCAGCTTCTTCTTCCTCTTTCTCTTGCCTGAGCCATTCTTCACCAAGAGCTCAAGCTCCTCCTCCATGGTGCCTCAACCTTAGAGAGGTGCTGCTGAATTTTTTCTTCATCTATTTGTGAAGATTTCTCTCCTCTAAAGTGTTGCCAAGGTTTGATTCTTCTTCCTCCTATCATTTGTTGTGATTAATTTTTTTATACTTTAGAGATGGAGAAAATAGAAATCTTAAATCCTAGGTGGGAGGAGATAATAAGAGATGAGGTTATTTATATACTTTAGATTTAGAAAAAAGTGGTTGGCTAAACACTAGCATTCTCTTGTTATCTTTTAAATTGATGTAGAGAAAATTGAATTTTACTTTTTGATATAATGATACATAGAACTAATTATAATTTTACATTTAGCTAATTTTTTAGAAGTTAGTTTATAAAAAATATGGTCATTAATAGATAAAAATGGCCATCAGGTGACCTCTATATGTCATTGTATCACAAGAAATGGCCAGATGTATGTAGTTCACATAGGATGCAATGATTGTTGTGGTTGTGTTACAATGACATACATACAGATGAGGTCACCAGATGGCTATTTCAAGGCACGACATCAAAAGAAATGAGTACAAGTCCCAAGCTGAAACTAGTCAGCTTCTAGCTTTTGAACCGCTGCTTCAAACACATTTATGAATTCACGTATTGTGTTGAGATGATCAACATGTTCAGGAAGAATGTAGGTAGGCCTCCACTTCTCATCATCCAGTTCATAACGGAATACATTATCAAACTCACCCTTCTTCATCTTTGTCTTTTTTACTTTTTGATATAATGATACATAGAACTAATTATAATTTTACATTTAGCTAATTTTTTAGAAGTTAGTTTATAAAAAATATGGTCATTAATAATGGAGATAAAAAATAGTCATTAGGTGACCTCTGTATGTCATTGTATCACAAGAAATGGCTAGATGTATGTAGTTCACATAGGATGCAATGATTGTTGTGGTTGTGGTACAATGACATACATACAGATGAGGTCACCTGATGACTATTACAAGGCACGACATCAATAGCAATGAGTACAAGTCCCAAGCTGAAACTAGTCAGCTTCTAGCTTTTGAACCTCTGCTTCAAACACATTTATGAATTAACGTATTGTGTTGAAATGATCAACATGTTCAGGAATAATGTAGGTAGACCTCCAGTTCTCATCATCCAGTTCATACCGGAATACATCATCAAACTCACCCTTCTTCATCTTTGTCTTTGTTATTCTGATTTAAAGGAAATAATTTTTAGATTTAATATGATGCAGATGAACCGGCAATGGATGAACGCCGACAGACGATCCCCGGAGTACATTGCTGGCATGCATGCTTTTCTCGAAGTGGCCAAATCCAACAAGAACCCAAAGGGATTCATGTGTTGTCCATGCTCTGTGTGCAGAAACGACAAAGACTACTCTGACTGGGGGACTCTTCACCTCCACTTGATTAAAAACAGATTCATGGCGAACTATGTGCTTTGGACCAGGCACGGTGAAAGAGGGGTTATGATGGAAGACAACGAAGAAGAGGAGGATGATAATAACATTCCTGACTGGGCCGTGAGGCAAGCTTTTGCGGATACTTTAATGGAAGATGCTGACGAAGAAGAGATACCGGAAGACGGCCATGTTGATGATCTTGGTCAAGTTCTAAAAGATGCACAAAGGGACTGCGAAAATGATAATGAAAAGGCAAAGTTGCAGCATATGATAGAAGATCACAGAAAACTATTGTACCCAGATTGAAAACATGGTCACATAAAGCTTGGTACTACACATGAAATTTTGCAATGGAAGGCAAAATATGGTGTGTCTGATAAAGCATTTGAGGGGATGTTAAAAATTGTGAAGGACAAGCTTCCTGAGAACAATGAATTACCGTCGACAACATATGAAGCGAAACAGACTGTGTGCCCTAATGATTGCATCCTATATCGAGGCAAACATGATAATTTGGAAGCTTGTCCTATGTGCAAAGCGCTACGTTATAAGATCCGGAGAGATGATGATCCTGGAACTCTCGAGGGGACACCTCCCAAGACGATGAAAGTACCAGCGAAGGTTATGTGGTATTTTCCTATAATACCACGTTTGAAGCGTTTGTTCAGGAACAAAGAACATGCTAAGTTGATGACATGGCACAAAAAGGATCGTAAGCAAGACCACATGCTGAGACATCCGGCAGATGGGTCTCATTGGGGAAAGATTGATAAAAAATACAAAGATTTTGCTGGGGAAGCAAGAAACATAAGATTTGGTTTAAGCACAGATGGTTTCAATCCATTTGGTGAGTTTAGCAGTGGTCATAGCACTTGGCCTGTGACCCTATGCATGTTCAACCTTCCTGGTTGGATGTGCATGAAGCGAAAGTTCATTATGATGCCGGTGCTAATCCAAGGTCCAAAACAACCTGGCAATGACATTGATGTGTATCTAAGGCCATTGGTCGATGAACTATTACTGCTATGGAAGAAAGAAGGTGTACGTGTGTGGGATGAGGATAAGCAAGAGAACTTCAACCTACGAGCATTATTATTCATTACCATCAACAATTGGCCTGCTTTAAGTAACCTATCAGGGCACTCAAACAAGGGATATCGGGCCTGCACCAACTGTTTACATAAAACAGACGGTATTCATCTGAAAAATTGTAAGTAGGTTGTGTATATGGGTCACCGTCGCTTTCTTCCTGAGAAGCATCCCTTAAGGAAGAAAGGTATGCATTGGAAAGGAAAGGCTGATCATCGTACAAAGCCCCCCCCCATTCTAAAGGAGAGGAGATATTTGAGATGGTAAAGGATCTAAGGGTAGTCTTTGGAAAGGGTGACGGTAGTGAACCTGTTGCACATGAAGCTAACGGGCGGGCACTAATGTGGAAGAAGAAATTTATATTTTGGGAGTTACCTTATTGGGAAATTCTTGAGGTCTGGAACGCAATTGACGTGATGCACTTGATGAAGAATCTTTGTTTGAATGTGCTAGGCTTCTTGGGTCATTAAAGTAACTCTAAGGATACATTGGAAGCACGACGGGACCTGAATGATATCCATAGGAATGAAGCACCTCCGAAAGAGGTTGATGAAGAAGCAGATCCTGAAGAGGTTGAGGAGGAAGAACAAGATTACTTAGGTCCTGCTAGTTACACCCTGAGCAAGGAAGAGAAGGACATCATTCTTCAATATTATATGAAAGTAATATTGAACAGTATGAAGGTTCCATCTGGCTACTCGTCAAATATAAAAGGGATCATAAATATGAAAGATAAGAAGTTCACAAATCTAAAGGCCCACGACTGCCACATGTTGATGACACGGTTACTTCCAGTTGCGTTGAGGGGTGTTCTACCAGAGAAAGTATGATTAGCGCTCGTAAAACTTTGTGCATTTCTCAATGCAATTTCACATAAGGCAATCGATCCAAGGAACCTAATGAAGCTACAGAATGATGTTGTGCAATGTCTTGTCAGCTTTGAGTTGGCATTTCCACCTTCATTCTTCAATATTATGACTCACCTCCTGGTGCACCTTGTGAAAGAGATTACTATTCTTGGTCTAGTATTCCTGCACAACATGTGGCCTTTTGAGAGGTTCATGTCAGTCCTCAAGAAATATGTTCTTAACCGCGCACGTCCAGAAGGAAGCATCACCAAAAGATATGTAACTAAGGAGGTCATTGAGTTTTGTGTTGACTTTGTCGACTCAATTGACTCGATTGGGGTTCCAGTATCACGACACGAGGGGAGGCTACTAGGAAAGGGCACCATTGGAAGGAAAGCATGTTTGAGCAATGATACTGATTTGTTCAATAAAGCACACCTAGCTGTTCTGCAATAATCAACCTTGGTGACTCCGTATATAGAGGAACACAAGCAGATTATTTCTTCTCAAAATCCAACCAAAACCGAAGCATGGGTTATACGCCATCACTTGGAAAATTTTCCCTCATGGTTGAGTGAACAAGTTATTGGTGATTCCACGATTCACCCACAACTCGCTTTGTTAGCTAGGGGATCTTCTAGCACAATTGTGAAATTCCAAGCTTACGATATGAATGGTTATACTTTTTACACAAGAGACCAAGATCGGAAAACCACACACCAAAATAGTGGTGTCCGTATAGACGCCATGTACAGCAACAATAACAAGAACTCCTATTATGGTGTCATAGAAGAGATATGGGAGCTTGAGTACGGGCCGCTTAACATCCCTCTATTTCTTTGCCAATGGGTAAAACTAAGTAGAGGTGGCATAAGGAAAGATCAATATGGAATGACAATAGTGGACCTGACCAAGATTGGTTTCAAAGATGAACCATTCGTCGTTGCCAAAAATGTGCATCAAGTTTTCTATGTCAAGGATATGTCTAGCAAACCGAAGAATACAAATCCCCAAGAAGGACCACAAGAGCGAAAGCGACACATTGTTCTTCCAGGTGAAAGAGTAATTGTGGGAGTCGAGCACAGAACAGACAAATCGGATGACTATGATCAATTCGATGGCATGCCTCCATTCGTTGTCGAAGTTGATCCAAGCATATCGCTTGGAAATGAAGAGACACCGTACATACGTCACGACCATGACCAACTTTCGTCAAGAAAAGGAACTTCAATGCTGTACTGTAATGATTAATGTTCAAATCATTTGTGTAATGTTGTATGAATGTATTCCTTTATGTATTTGAACTAAAACTTGTTAAAGCCTTTCAGATGCCCTGTAGGAAGTAACCACAAAGTTTGAGATTTTTCTGAATTAGTTGAGCATTTTTTCAGATTAATTGAATTTCCACTACTAAAAAGATATGGAATGGTGCCAAATTTTGCCACATGGTCTCTTATGTCTTAGGAGACAAATATTGTCGAGTCCGATGTATAATTATTGTTTTTAAAATTTATATGAAATGAAATTGGGAAAAGGTAGATATAAACAGAAAAGAAGAAGTAATTATTTCAACTATTAAATTAATTTTTATATAGGAAAGTGAAGGTTGTTAATACTTAACGAAAAATAATTTTGCATGGTTCAAATATTAAACTTACCATTTTTTAAAAATGTTGCAAAGAGAAAGAATGAGAAAATGAGGAGGGAAAATGGGAAAAAAAATCAAAGTCCCGCGCAAAATAGCCCTTTAGTCCCGGGTGGTGTTACGACCCGAGACAAAAGGGGGGTCTTTTGTCTCGGGTGGTAACACCACCTGGGACTAAAGAGGGAAATTTTCCCTTTTGGGGGCTCCCGCGCGAAATCACCCTTTAGTCCCGGGTCGTGTAACCAACCGTGACAAAAGGCCCCTTTTGTCATGGTTGGTTACACGACCCGGGACTAAAGGGTGGGTGTATATATAAAATAGCGACCCTCCCCCTCCAGCACTTAGCCACTTTTTTCGTCCCCGATCCGCCGCCATCGTCGTCGTCGTGTCCTCCACCTCCTCCGCCGCCGTCATCCTCCCCGACCGCCGCATTCCGCGTCGCCCCCCGTCCTCGCCCCCCCTGGAATCCGCCGTCTACTGACTCGCCGACGCCGTCGGCCCCCTCCATGCCGGTCCGCCGTCATCGGCCCCCGGAACGCGGTGCCTTCCTCCCTGACCGCCTCAGCCTCCGGGGCTCCTCCGCGCGTCGGCCTCCTCCCCATCCTCCTCCTCCGCGCCGTCCTCCCCGGCCTCTGGGGCTCTGCCGCCGCCGCACGCTTTGCCGCCCAGCCTGCCGGCCCGTCGTCGCCTTCGCCCGCACATCAACATCGTCTGTCCCACTTCCCCGTCGCCTCGTCCTGCTACGCTCTGCCTTCAGCCTCACGGTCATCATCCCCAACGCCGGTTGGGGCGCGCCCTTCCCCCCAGCCGCCAGCCTACACCGGCCTGCCCAAATTTTTTAATTTGATTTGAAGATTAAATTTAAGTATAAAATTGTACTAAATATGTGTATAATAATTATAATTAAATATCTCTCTCCCCAGCATCACCGACCGCCATCTCTCCCCGGCTCCCCGCTGCCTCCCTCGACGCACCCAGGATCCCGCCTCCGTCTCGCCCCGGCTCCTCGCCGACTCCTGTAGGCGACACTACCGATAAAATCGTGGTTATTTTAGAAATTGATAGAAATCAATATGAATTATTGTAGAAAATTAGTGTTTATTCATGTTGATTCTAGAAATAGATAGAAATTATTGTATAGTCTCATAAATTCGTGTCGATTCATAGAAAATTACTGTTTATTCTTGTTGATTCTCGAAATAGATAGAAATTATTGTATATTCTCATAAATTCGTGTCGATTCATAGAAAATTACTGTTTATTCTTGTTGATTCTAGAAATAGATAGAAATTATTGTATATTCTCATAAATTCGTGTCGATTCATAGAAAATTAGTGTTTATTTTTATTTATTCTAGAAATAGATAGAACTTATTGTATATTCTCATAAATTCGTGTGGATTCATAGAAAATTAGTGTTTATTCTTGTTTATTCTATAAATAGATAGAAATTATTGTATATGCCGGATCCAAGTTTCGAGTATAGATGGTCCTTTCTGCTAGGAAAACCTCTTATCCGGCCAGAACTAGTACTTAAGCTCTCACCTAAGATGTACAAATTTCATGAGTGGTACATGCGGTAATCAGCGAAAGGCGTAGATACCATAGGTATACTTGCTAGACCGGAAGATTTTGCCACTGAAGGCAACAAGGTGGCCTGGCTGGAATTCAAAGATATTTATGAAGTTTACCATCTAGACGCCCTGAATACCGATCTTATCATCGCTTGGTGTCTGTAAGTGGCGTATTGTTTTATGTTTATTAATAAATTTATTACATATGTGGATCTACTAATTAACTTTGTATTTCTTTTTTGGTAGCCTGCAAAAACAAGAGATGCAAAAAAGAATATTGCCAACAGAATTGGTTTCATAGACCCATCAAAAGTCAACGAGTTTGAGGTCAAGCATCAACCAGACACAACAATCGCGACAATCTATAGGACCTTATCTAAGTTTCATGACAAGGATCTCATACTACTACCTTACAACTGCAAGTATGTGCGATTGCCATCTAATGGTCCTTGCTAATTCATTTTAGTTCTAATTTGTATGAGTATTATGACCATGTATATACAGTTTCCACTGGATTCTTATGATCATTCAAGTCGACAATAGCAGCATCATGGTGTGGGATTCATTGAGAAAAAACCCCGTAAGTTACCAAGACCTTCAAAATCTGTTTCAAGAGTAATAATTCTATCTAAGACGTTCTTTTTAATGCAATATATATATAGATAGATAGATAGATAGATAGATAGATAGATTGTTTTTACTAACACATTATCTTTCATTAATTTTCCTGAGAGCTTGGAAAAAATTCATTGCAGAGAAAGAAGGTCAATTTAACCCAAAAATTACATTCTATACAGATTATCCGGTACGTAATCCAAATAACAACTTCAGATTGAGAAAGTTTAAATTTTTGGACATATGATGTTTTACTTATATTTCATAACATTTTCTCCTATCCACTTTAGTGTTTGAGATAGGAACAAGGAAATAATTTATGTGGATACTATGTCTGTGAACACATATGATGTTTGGCAAGTGCAAACTCTAGAAATTATAATGTAAGTTAATTAAAGAAACCTATTAATAATACATCATTTCCTATATGCTTCTAAATTTAATTATTGGGTGTAATATATTAACATATTTGCACATTACAGATGGATATGGTTAAGGACGAGGTCATTCAGAAGGATCATCTTTCGGCGATTCAAGAAAGTCTCTCGGGATTCCTCTCAAAGGAGGTGATTAATCTAGCAGGAAAACATCATTATGATGGATCTAAAAAATCCAATAGAGACTAGAAATTTGAAGTCAACGATATTTTGATGTATAAATACTATCTATTTTGATGTATATATTTCTAAGTTTATTTATGTGGATATATAAGTTTATATATAAGTCTAAGTGCGTATATAGTATATATATAGATAGGTATACATAGATGTTAAGTGCAAATACGTATACGTACATGTACGGGTAAGACAAAAATTAGAATATACGCTCAAATCGAAAACAACAAACAAAATAGAGATGAGGCCCTTTAGTCACGGTTGGTATTACCAACCGAGACTAAAGGGGGTGGGTGCAGGCGCTGACGTGCCCCCCCGTTAGTCTCGGTTCGTAATACGAACCGGGACTAAAGGACCCCTTTAGTCCAAGTTGGTTCACCCGGGACTAAAGGGGAGCCTTTTGTCTCTCATCATTAGTCCCGGTTGGACTTGAGAGACCTATTCCCTTTACCAACCGGGACTAAAGCCCCTCTCCCTACCAGTGGATTGAGGTTTTAGTTGATGTTTTGGTTTTTGGGAATTTGGGTACCATCAACTCAACCAATGTTATTTGCATCCCTCTTTATAGTACAACATATCTAGACTCAAGAAACATTAAGTTACACACAATTGCCAACGCCATCTTGAGGTAGATTCCTTCAACATTGAGTTTTCGGTGTTGTTTCAAATTTCCTCCTCATTTATACTTTCATGAGGTGCATGTTCATGCTTCAAACATTTGTCAACTATACACATTCTCAATGAAGCAATTACTCCATTTTACTTGTATTGACGTCAATCATCCAAAATAATAATTAGGAACCTAGATACAGTTTCACACACTAGTTGGGATCATGTACCCTTTACTACCCTTGCTGCAACTAACCCTGGAAAAGGTGACACTGGGGGGCTATTGACGCGCTGTCAGGCCAGAAAATGGCGGAAAGCCCAATACCGTCCTAGCAAAACCCTAGTTCTGCCATCAGGCACGGACGACGGCCGTCGTTGCCGTCTCTGTGGTCAGCGCCGCCGCTGCCATTGATTGTGCCTCCCATAGGTCACGCACATGCGCCTAGCGTGCGGATCAGGCGGCAGTCACGCGGGTGACAGGTCACCCCCGGCAGTATTACCGTGAACTGTAATCGTGTGGGAATAGTATCGTTCAATTAATTTGTCATGACATGATTTCTTCTAGTCTATTGTATACTATTTCTTTGCACAAAAAATAGTGTTTGAGCGTTTCCGCACGACAACAAGGCAAGGTGTCGGTTGTTGCCAGTTGACTTCGCCCATCATTTATTTCCTGGATGGAACCAAGTTGACTTCGCCCATCATTTATTTCCTGGATGTAACCGAAAAATAAAGTATCACTATTAGAGCAAGGCTAATAATACAGCCAGCTATCAGGCTATAAGATTCCTTACGGCCTTCTTTCAGCCTGCTCTTATAGTAGTTAGTTTTTCATAGTTAATGCATGGTTCATTTGCTTCTCTCACAGTGTCTTGGTTCCTGTGCCCAAGCTAGCTGTAAGCTTACAGCCCGCTTGTCCTCTCTCTCCATGTCAGTATTCAGTCGGCTTACAGCTTGTTATTATACTTGCTCTTAGCAATTCATAAATAATAATCATAAATAATAAAGAATATTAAAGGTACAGAAATTGTTAGACCTGTAGCTGTAGTTTTAAATAAAACTAATGGGAGGCCAAGTCACTACGATATATTCCACTAAGATACATCTAGTCATGTGGCTGCAGTAGTAGAATGCGCGTCGGTAAGGGGTGTCGATGTAGCGGCACTTTTGCGCAAAACCCCCCGCGTCCGACTACAGACGGCCCGCGCGTCGCCTCCCGAGTCGACGCCTCCGTCCGGTTGCCCGATGCCAAGCAGACGCGCGCCCCCGGGTTGTAGGCGTCGTCTTCTCCAAGCGCCGGCGTGCTAGATCCCGCGTGAGGTGCGCTCGCGCCAAGCAGATTCCCACGCCAAATCCACCTAGGCTGGTGCTGGGGACAGAGGAGGAGGCAGGCCGCGCCCGTGCCACTCATCGTCGCAGATCGAGCCTGCCACGCCCCACCGCCGCCGTCGCAGATCGAAGCCGTCGAGCGAGCAGGGAGCTCGCCCCCGCATGCGGCCACCGAGGCACGACCGAGGGGAGAAAGCTCCGCCGGTGCGTGTGCCGCCGGGGTAGGGAAGGGGCAGGGTCAAGCCGCCGAAGGAAGGAGCTTCGTCCGCTGGGTGCCTGCGCCACGCCGAGCTGGTCCGCTACCGGACGAACCACTGGTTGCCTGCACCGCCACGAGCTGGCCAGTGAGCTGCTTGCCTGTGTCGAGCAGCTCGATCCGGTGCCAGCGGGCCTCGAATCGACGGCGGCGGAGGCCGATTCAGCCGCCGAATCCACGACCACATACAGCTGGCCGGCCGGCAGCAGCTCGCGGCACATGACTCCGGGGAAACTTCAATCCCCAACCTCATGCGTCATGGACAGCAGCGCCGAGTGGCTCAGGACAAAGCTAGGATGGTGAGGCACGCTTGGGTGGAGGCGATTTGATTTTGGTGGAGGGAGTAGGGAGGATTTGTCCAGCGGGTGGACGACGTTGGTCAACCTCGGCTCTGCCTTTGCTTGCCTCTATCGAAAGGAGAAAAATGGAGGCCGACTCCTAGTTCTAGCCCAGGTTGTGATACTCTTTCTTTTCTTTTCTTTTTCTTTTTGTTTTAAACCAGGTTGCGATACTCTGAAGCTATATTGCTAAGTGCACGTATGAATGTGAAGGACACTCTGAACCTATACTCCTTGTTACTCCACACCATGTTTCAAATTGTTTTTAAAAATTATTGTAATTGTGTTTCTATTATTTATACTTGATATTATTAAATCAAATAGCTACACAATGGTGTACACAAATGTGTTTGTAGTTGATCTTAAGTACCATACAAAGCATTAAACAGTTTACAGATGGCCTCCCTGTCTCTGGGTTGTATGAGCTTTCTGTACATCTGTCTGTATGCTAAAATCGAGGTTGTGCAGACGACCCGTCATCTGTGGGTTGTACATGCCCTAATCGAGGAGTACGCAATCAATGGATGACTTGGTAGAAGCAGCTGGTTTTCTGCAGCCTTGGAGCCTGCTACAGGTGCTCCTATCCCTGTTCGTTGCGTTCTTGATCTATCACGCAGCGCAGAGATGGTGCCTGAGTCCATGGAGGCTCGGCCGTGCGCTACGAGCGCAGGGCATCGCCGGAACAGCGTACCGCTTCCCAGCTGGCGACCTCAACCAGAACGGCCAGCTCAACGCGGAAGCAATGTCCAGGCCCATGGCGCTGTGCCACATCATTCCCCGCGTGCTACCGCAAGTCCATAATACTGTCAAGGAGCACGGTATGTCGTCTAATGCCGTAGTACACGAATCTATCTTGCACCTCAATTTGTCCCTGTCCGTTGGTACGCAGTTTCGTAACTTTTACTTGGACCTAGAGTTACATTATCGATCTGCTATTAGTTCCAACAGAGTACGTAATTCCTAATCCAAATTAAGTATACATAGCTGCCTTCCAACAAAGAAGAGGGCCGGGGAGTTCATGTTTATTCATATCTTTTATGACACGAACATTAATTGCATGGTACGCAGGCAACATTTGCTTCTCTTGGTGGGGGCCGACACCCAGAGTGATCATCGCAGATGCAGTCTCACTCAGAGACATCCTGTCAAACAAGCTCGGCCACGTTAAGAAATTCACTAGCAAACGTGCTGCACAATTACTCGCTCTGGGAATCGCAAGCCATGACGGTGAGAAATGGACCAAGCACAGGAAGATCCTGAACCCTGCATTCCATGTTGACAACCTCAAGGTGCCAACCCGGCCTAGTACTCGTCTTACCAAATCCTGCAACTAGATCTCGTGGCAAAACACTATCAACCGGATTAATATACTTATCGCGTACTGATCGAATTTCATTTCAGGCCATGCAGCCCGCCTTCGATACGAGCTGCACTGAGTTGGTGGATCGCTGGGAGAGCAAATTCGCTACTTCTGATGGGTTATTTGAGTTGGACGTCTGGCCGGAGTTTCGAAACCTCACCGGGGATGTTATATCTCGCACGGCCTTTGGCCGCAACATCGTGGAAGGCCGGCGGATTTTCCATCTCCAATATTAGAGCAAGCGCAGAGACTTACCCAGGCCTTCCAGTACATGTACATCCCTGGTTTCTTGTAAGTACATACTCTGCTACATGTAGTATGATATTGTTAGATATATGGACCTAGCCTATATAAATAATTCTGAATAAATCTCAAAGGCCCATTAGCGTTAAAGGGGTACACCATCTATTAGTTTCACATTGCTAATAGACAAGGGTGTTGGGAGTTTTTCTCCTAATAAATATGGACAAACCCCTCATGAAAAGGACGCATTATAGACTACCACACGGGAAGGCCTCAAGTAAGGGTATCCCTAAGGTGATCTATACGAGTTAGATTTTGCCTCTTGTTGCTGCGTCGTCGTCGCCAAGACTCCAGCCCGATCGTTCGCGTGCACCAGCGACCGGGCGAGCAGGTCTCCGGAACCGTCGTCTTTGCGATCCTGCACCGGGAGAAGGCGAATAAGGTTTTTGGGAAGCGCTCTTCGCGCGACTGCTCCCAAACGACTACTTCATCTACGTTCTGGTGACTGTTCGAGGGACTTCACTACGTACATCTTCCTGCATCGATATCGTACGACTACATCGACTAAGGTCCTCCCACGATTAGTATGGCTAATCCAGAGGATAACGGCGCATCGGTTGCCCCCGGCAACCGCCCCGTCTTTGGGTACACTCTCATCTTGCTGTGGTTTTTATTTGTTCATCATGATCAATCTGCCTTGTCTGTCTAGTGTACAAATCATGCTTACACTAGTTGCTATGATCTGTGATATGAATTTTCTACACATACTTAATCTAGTTGCTCAGTTTGTCATGATTTATATTCTGGTTTTAATCTGGAAATTGCCTAAAATTTCAACAATCCAAAACCTTATAATAGGTCTTTTCCAGTACCTATGGCTAGTTTTGTTGATGCGCTGAGGCCGGAGAAGTTCTCTGGTGCGCACTTCAAGAGGTGGTCTGTCAAGGTCACAGATTGGCTTACTGCCATGGAAGTTTTCTGGGTCAAAGATGGCTTACCTGAGGGAGACATCTCTGATGAGGATCGGAGTAAATTCCAGAAAGCCAATGATATCTTTGTGGAAGTTCTGCGTAATGTGCTTTTGAATCATCTGTTTGATTCAATGATGCATATATGAGATGCAAATCCTTTATGGGATCATAGCGCCCCCTTTGTCCAGAGAAATTTCAAAGGCAAGAACAAAGGAAAGGGGAAACAACAGCCTTTCAATGCCAAAGCAACTACTACCTTCAAGAAGAAGAACAAAGATATGTCTGAGATGTCTTATTTCACTTGTGGTGAACTAGGACATTTTGCTAAGGATTGTCCAAAGCATGCAGACCGTAAAGAGAAAAAGATCAACCTCGTGACTGTAACCAATGCCGATGACAGGTATGGTAGTCTTCCTACCGTACTTTCGGTGTTTCAATCACCTAGTTGGTGGCTTGATACGGGTGCTAATATTCACGTGTGTGCTGATGTCTTTATTTTCTTCTTACCAATTGCTCCAAGGTTCTTCCGTTCTGATGGGGAACGGGTCACATGCTTCTGTTCGTGGTGTTGATACGATAGATCTGAAGTTTACTTCGGGCAAGATCGTGCAGTTGAAGAACATGCAGCATGTCCCTACTATTCGCAAGAATCTTGTTAGCGTTTCTCTTTTATTAAGAGATGGTTTTAAGGTAGTGTTAGAGTCCAATAAAGTAGTTATGTCTAAGCATGGACAATTTATTGGTAAAGGCTATGATTGCGGAGGCTTGTTCCGCCTAAGTTTAGCAGATTTTTGTAATAAGTCAGTCAATCATATTTGTGGCACAATTAGTGATAATTCAAGTGTTTGGCATTCTTGTCTATGTCATGTGAATTTTGGTTTGATGTCACATTTATCTAGCTTGCGGTTAATACCAAATTTCACCATTGCCAAAGGTTCTAAGTGCTATAGTTGTGTGCAATCTAAGCAACCTCGAAAGTCTCACAAGGCAGCAGAGGAGAGACACTTGGCACATCTAGAACTCATACATTCTGATCTATGCGAGATGAATGGTGTGTTGACTAAAGGTGGAAAGAGATATTTCATGACGTTAATTGATGATGCTTCTAGATATTGATATGTTTACTTGCTGAAAACTAAAGATGAGGTTTTAGACTACTTTAAAATCTTTAAGGCTGAGGCTGAAAATCAACTAGAAAGAAAGATTAAACGTCTAAGGTCAGATCGTGGTGGTGAATATTTTCCTATATTATTTAATGAGTTTTGTGCGGAACATGGTATTATTCACGAGAGGACACCTCCCTATTCTCCTGAATCCAACGGGATTGCCGAGAGGAAAAAACTACACATTGACTGACTTAGTGAACGCCATGTTAGATACTGCTGGTTTATCTAAGGCATGGTGGGGGGAAGCTATATTGACTGCAAGTCATGTCCTGAATAGAATTCCGAACAAAAGTAAAGGGACAACACCATATGAGATTTGGGTTGGAAGGAAACCATCACTTTCATACTTGCGCACGTGGGGATACTTGGCGAAAGTCAATGTTCCAATTACTAAGAAGCGTAAGCTTGGACCAAAGACGGTAGATTGTGTCTTTCTAGGATATGCTCACAATAGCATTGTTTATAGATTTTTAGTAGTAAAATCTGAAGTTTCTGATATGCATGTTGATACATTTTTTGAATCTCGTGATGCTACATTCTTTGAGAATATTTTTCCTATGAAAGATATGCATAGTAATGCTAAAATTTCTACTGAAATAGCTCCTGATAATACTATACCTATCGAGTCTCCTGTTGAATCATTTGAGCAAACACTTGAGAAGGATGATAATGAAGTTCCTGTGAGGAACAAGAGACAAAGGATTGCAAAATCTTTTGGTGATGATTTCATTGTGTACCTTGTAGATGATACTCCTACCTCTATTATAGAGGCATATGCATCTCCAGATGCAGATGATTGGAAAGAAGCAGTTCGTAGTGAGATGGACTCGATTCTTTCTAATGGAACTTGGGAGTTATGTGAATTACCATTCGGTTGTAAACCAATTAGTTGTAAGTGGGTGTTCAAAAAGAAGCTTAGGCCTGACGGTACTATTGACAAGTACAAGGCTCGACTTGTGGCTAAGGGTTATACTCAAAAGGAAGGCGAAGATTTCTTTGATACTTACTCACTTGTTGCTAGAATGATCACTATTAGAGTACTACTATCCTTGGCTGCCTCATATGGTCTGATCGTCCACCAGATGGATGTGAAGACAGCTTTTCTTAATGGAGAGTTGGATGAGGAGATTTATATGGATCAGTCTGATGGGTTTGTAGTAAAGGTGAAGAGCAGAAGGTGTGTAAATTATTGAAATCTTTGTATGGCTTGAAACAAGCTCATAAACAATGGCATGAGAAGTTTGACACTACTTTAACTAGTGCGGGCTATGTCGTTAATGAAGCTGATAGGTGTGTGTATTATCGACATGGTGGGGGTCATTTTGTTATACTATGCTTATATGTAGATGATATTCTAATCTTTGGAACAAACATGGATATTATAAATGAAGTCAAATCATTCTTGTCAAAGAGTTTTGACATAAAAGATCTAGGAGAAGCTGATGTAATTTTAAACATCAAGTTGATTAAGGAAGAGAGTGGGATTACTCTATTACAATCTCACTATGTTGAGAAGGTCTTGAGCCATTTTGGCTATATGGATAGCAAGCCTTCTCCAACACCTTATGATCCTAGTGTGACATTGCGAAAGAACAAGAAGGATATCAGAGATCAATTGAAGTACTCTCATATTGTTGGTTCACTCATGTATCTTGCTAGCGCAACTAGACCGGATATCTCTTTTGCTGTGAGCAAATTGAGTAGGTACATGTCCAACCCGGGTGATGATCATTGGCATGCACTAGAAAGGGTCTTGCGTTATCTTAAAGGTATGATGAGTTATGAGATTCACTATTCCGGGCACCCAGCAGTGCTAGAGGGATATAGTGATGCGAACTGAATTTCTGATATTGATCAAATCTACGCCACTAGTGGGTATGTCTTTACCCTTGGAGGTGACGCAGTGTCATGGAGGTCTTGCAAACAGACTATTTTGACTAAATCAACCATGAAAGCTGAACTTACAGCTTTGGATACAGCATCTGCAGAGGCAGAGTGACTGTGTGAGCTCTTGTCTGACTTGCCGATGGTTGAAAAACCAATACCGGCTATCCTTATGAACTGTGATAATCAAACAGTAATCACTAAAGTGAATAGTGCTAAGGATAATGCGAAGTCAACAAGACACGTTAAAAGACGTTTGAAGACTGTCAGGAAGTTGAGAAACTCCGGAGTAATTACTGTATCTTATATACAGACAGACAAAACCTGGCAGATCCCTTTACAAAAGGGCTATCACGGAATGTGATAGAAATTGCATCTAGGGAGATGGGTATGAGACGCATGTGAGTTTACAGTAGTAGTAACCCAACCTTTTTGATTGTAGATCCCGTGACTAAGGACCTGGAAAAAAACAAGCTATTGGTAAACTGAGGAGAGTATATTGATAACCCTCTCTATGTGAAGATGCAATACTCTCAGAGCAATGAGGCACTGTGAGGTAGGTTGGCGAGAATGCCTTAATATGTTCTATTGACTTTAACAAGTGAAGATGCTGTCCTACATAGCATTCTTGAAAGAACATACCTATATGAGTTTGACTGTTAAACGTCGCAGTCTATGAGACTTGGGTGATCTCTAGTAAACTCATGAAGAGACAAAGGAGTATGACGTATATGCTCCACCCACGGGGTAAGGCTACTGGTAGCCAAGTACTAGTTTGGCTTTAAGCAAAGCTTATTCGCACAAAACTTGCAATTCAAGGCGTAGTTCATTGTTCAAGTTGTGGATAAGTGTAGCTTGAAGTTCTAGGTGGAAGTTCAACTTAACAGTCTCTACCGAAACACTGGTATATGAAACAGTAGTGAGAATAGGCAAATCTTTAAATGAGCATTTGAGATCTAGTGGGGGATTGTTAGATATATGGACCTGGCCCATATAAATAATTCTGAATAAATCTCAAAGGCCTATTAGCGTTGGGAGTTTTTCTCCTAATAAATATGGACGAACACCTCATGAAAAGGACTTATTATAGACTACCACACGGGAAGGCCCCAAGTAAAGGTATCCCTAAGGTGATCTATACGAGTTAGATTTTGCCTCTTCTTGTTGCTGCGTCGTCGTCGTCAAGATTCTAGCCCGATCGTTCGCGTGCACCACCGACCGGGCGAGCAGGTCTCTGGAACCGTCGTCTTTGCGATCCTGTACCGGGAGAAGGCGAATAAGATTTTTGGGAAGCGCTCTTCGCGCGACTACTCCCAAACGACTACTTCATCTACGTTCTGGTGACTGTTTGAGGGACTTCACTGCGTACATCTTCCTGCATCGATATTGTACGACTACATCGACTGAGGTCCTCCCACGATTAGTATGGCTAATCCAGAGGATAACGGTTTTAATCTGGAAATTGCCACGTTCTGGTGACTGTTCGAGGGACCTCACATGCTTGATCTAGTTGCTCAGTTCGTCATGATTTATATTCTGGTTTTAATCTGGAAATTGCCTAAAATTTCAACAGATATGTCTCTGCGTTCTCGAGGGAATGTAGGACTCCATACCGTTACTTACTTGTTGCAGGTACTTACCAACGAGGAACAATCGAAGGATGGACGAGATCAACCGAGAGATCCAAGGCATCATAAGAGGCTTGATCATGAAGTGGAAATGTGCAATGGAGAATGGTGAACCAAGGGGCAACGACATGCTAGGGTTGCTGATGCAGTCGAACCAGGACAATGAGAAAGGAGGCCCGATGATGAGCACGGAGGATATGATCGACGAGTGCAAGCTCTTCTACTTCGCGGGTACGGATGCCACAGCGGTGCTGCTGACGTGGACTCTCGTTGCGCTAAGTATGCACCCAGAGTGGCAGAACCTGGCAAGGGAGGAAGTCCTCAGCGTTTTCGGAAGGGACAAACCCACGTTTGACGGCCTAAGTCAACTCAGAAAGGTTTGTATTCTCTCTGTTCTTCAGTACTAAACAAATTTGAACATAACTTACAATTTTACATATTCAAACAAATATTTTTAATAAGAGAACCGGTGGAGTATATGTGACATTCAAACGCTCTTCCATCACAAATTATTTTTTTTCTAGTTTACTTCTAACAACGCTTATGCGTCCATGTGTGATCCAGGTCACGATGATACTATACGAAGTGCTCAGGTTGTACCCTCCGCAAGTCTCGCTTCCCCGAAAACTATCCAAAGAAATCAAGATCGGAAGTATAACATACCCTGCAGGAGTCATGATTGAGTTGCCCATAGTCCTCGTTCACCACAACCCTGAGCTGTGGGGGGAAGATGCGCTTGAGTTCAAGCCAGAGAGATTCGCAGAGGGAATATCAAAGGCGAACAAGCAGGATCGGCCAGCGTTCTTCCCACTCGGCTGGGCGTCGAGGATCTGCATCGGGCAGAACTTTGCGCTGCTTCAAGCCAAGATGGCGCTCAGTATGATCGTTCAACGCTTTGAGTTCCAGCTATCACCCTCGTATACGCACGCTCCATACACCGTGATCACGCTGCATCCACAGCATGGTGCACAAATTATACTCAAGAGGCTCTGAAAGTCTTGTATGAATTTGTAAGTTACGTTTGGTTCTACGTATGTGCCTCCTTCTGGTGAAAATAAAATCAGAAGGGATATACACTTCATGTGAAATTACAGCGCTGGTGTTCTAAAACATTGAGGGATTATTCCTCTTGTACTGTCGCAAATCCTGTTATGTATCCCGTTGACGACCAAAATTAACATTCTGGATAAAATCAGATGTTCCGACCATTTTACAAACCAGATGTTCCGGCTTTGGAACCACATTGTGGCCAAAATTGTCTAAATCAAGATGTTGGTGGTTACGAAGCCCAAACAATAAAGGTGGGGCTCTTGAGCCGTACGGAAGCTACTAGAGGACTGAGTGACTAGTGAAATGATTTTATTGCAACTAAACTATAATACATGGGGTGGCTCCCCTTTTATAGGCCTCTAGGACCCCTCCCGGTACAATGTCCATTTTACCCTCGGTACGGCCCCGGTATGGACACGGGACCCTTTATAGAGAACACAGCCTCATATGCCATTAGAGCAACTCCAAGAGGCTAGCTATCTTGACTTGATTAGCTAAAAAATAAAAATTTCATCTAAAAACTGGTTCCAACAGACTCTGTAAAAGTCCCCTCTCGATATCCCGCTAGCTATACTCGTAGGTTCGCTCGGTATCTTTGACGAGCACATCGGCTCGGTATCCCGAGCTTCCGCCCGCCTCCCGCGCCCTTCCCCGCCTCCCGCGCCCTCTGCTCCCGCTCCCACGCGCCGTAGCACCACCGTCCGTGGATGCCGCCATCGTCGGTCGGTGTGCAATTCGAAGCTGGCCTCACACATGCATGGGCGTCGACTTGGTTGGCGCGGGGGAGAGCATCTCCGACTTCGAGTCGGTGGAGCTCCGATCGAGGGCAGCTCAGGCGTGATGGGCACCAGCGTAGGCGCGTAGGACGTCGGCGTGTGCAAGGGGAAGAAGGGAGAGAACTAGAGTAGCATTGGTGCGCACGGGGCAGATCATTTCCAAGTAGCGGTGTTAGCAAGATCGACAGGTGAAAAAGAAAAAAAACCTCAACTGCTCTGCGATGGATGCACGCATGCTGAGAATGTCCTTGCTATGAGTCGTCCAATGGCATGGCGGTGTTAGCAAGGGTACATGGCCTGAGGCCTGGAGGTGCTGATGCAGGCACGACGAGGTCCTCAAGGCCCTGGCATGCCGTCGGAGCGTCTCCCGTGTCCAATCGCTCGTCCTCTCGGCGTAGTGCTCCGGCAGCGCCGCCGTGCAGAGCATCCCCATGACGTTGGTCTGCGCCATCTCCTACACACCGCCGGCTGGAGATCGAGGCACGCCCGCCGAGGCCGAACAGCGGCGGAATGGAGCAGCGATGGCGCGTGGAAGGAGGTTGCAGCTGCTCCCAAGGGCCACATTGCATAGATTGATTTCTTTTTAGGGTGCTTTGCGCGTAAAACCAAGGATCCTTTTGTGAGGCACAAAATTGTTGGTTTCTATCATGATCTCATTTGAATTTTACATTCTCAATATTTACCTAGTCTATTGGTTTCCCCACCATTTAGATGGCTCTCTATTTTTTTTACAAAGCTGAAAAAACTCCAAATTTAGCTAGAAAAATTGCTAGTCTCTTGGAGTCGCTCTTAGTTCGAGTTTGATTTTGGTGATTCATGATAACATGATCAATGGGACTAAACATATTATCGAGCATGTCCTTGTAGATATTTCTATGTCCCATGGATGCAAAAATGCCACATGCCAAAAATTAGAAGATAGTATATATCTTGAGGTTAAAACGACAAGAAGAAAAAAGAAGGGAAAAGACACCATCGGATGAATAGACATTATCCTAAAAGCTAGCGTTGGTGCATGCGTCGGAGTACTTAGTACACTGTGTGACGACTCAAGTCACCTGGTACCGTCGGATGAACCGACGGTCCAATTTCTACATGCGTCGGACGAATGAAAGAAACGTAGCAACAAAAGACAGTAGCATTGGATGAACCGACGGTCCATTGGCAGGAGCCGTTGGTCTATCTGATGGTCAGTTTGGACGATACAGAGAGCAGTGAGACGGCGGCCCTCAGCACCGGATGAACCGATGGTTGCAAGGGTTTGAGCTACGGTTCATTCGATGGCCTTGAAGAAGATAATAGTAAGGTTTTGGCCGTGGAGCTATCAGCGCCGGATAAACTGAAGGTGCGTCGGTTGAAAAGTCGGATGATGTGTGTCAACGGTCATGTGCAGTGGAGGGCAACGACTAGTAAGCACCGGATGAACCAACGCCTATGAAAAGGGGAGCATCGGTTCTTTGGACGTCATGGGCTATTTATACCCCCTCCACTCACCCATTTGAGGTAGCTGGATTGTGTGGAAGTACAGAGGAGTGCAAGACACTTAGAAGATCATATCCAAGCCATCCAAGCGCTAAATTGCTCATCCATAGACTTGCACATGCTTTGTGTGTGTGCTTGGTGCTAGGCTTAGCTTAGAGCTGAGTGAGTGCAAGGTGTGCCTACCTTGTGAGGTGATTCTTGAGTGAATCAAGCTGTACAAGGTGCACCGGAAGCCTTAGGGCCTAAGTGGCTCACCGGCAATCATCTTCGACCCTCCGGCTTAGTGTGGAGTGGTGAGGACACTTTGTGCGCGGGGAGGGGGGGCATGGAGACCCCCTTCCTTGGTGGAGAAGCTCCTTAGTGGAGGCGGCATCAAGGTGACCAAGGGAGCTTAGCGAGTGCCTAAGTGGCGAGCCTTTGTGGCGAGACAAGTGGTGCTCTTGGGAGAGACTTGGTGACCGGAAGCAATACTCTTGTGTGAGTGCTTCAACAACGTAGGCTAGGGGTGGCTTAGTACCTACCGATACCACGGGATAAATCGCGTGTCAAGAGTTTGCTTCCTCTCATCCCCTTTACGTTTCCGTATTACTCTCTTGCAATATTTGCTTGCCTTTACTTTCTTAGAGTAGTATCTTGTTAGGATTGGCTATAGGTTGCAAAACTTGTTTTGGGATGAGGGTTTCACACTAGATCAACCATAGATTGCACATCTAGATAGAAATGATCTAGTTTACTCCATGCAAAGTAGTGGAACCCATAGGCTAAGTTTTTAAGTTGTCTAATTCACCCCCTCCCCCTCTTAGGCTACCAGCATTTGATTCCTTACACCCTTACCTAACCTCCATGCTTATGGGTAATGGGCACCAAAAACATTTGTTACTGATGTTGGGTGTTGTAACGGGCCTCAAGGTCCGTTACAAATGTTGTGTGACCGATTTTAGATTTTCACGTAGTGGGCCGCACGCCTGGGGCTGTGGCCATGCGCTTGGGTTTGTGGTCGCACACCGAGGCCGCGCACCTAGTGTTGTGGCCACACACCAGGGCCGTGCGCCGTGGCCGCTGGCCTTGCCACATGCCCCCTTCCGCGCCCGCGTCCTGTTACCGCCGGAAGCCAGTGGCCTATCTAGCCACATGCATGGCCAACAAGTGAGGAGATAAGGATGGGGAAGAAAGAAAAAAGATAGGAGGAGAAGTGTTGCGATAGAGAGAGAAGAGAGAATTAAAAAAGACAAGGTGGACAAACGTTGGTGGGGCAATGCCTTTAGTCTCGGGTGGTGTTTCCACTCGGTCCGGAGTGGAAACACCACCCGAGACTAAAGGCCCGCGGCAATGATTGATGCTACACTAGCCTTTGACGTAGACCCTTTAATCCTGGTTTGTATTACCAAATGGGACTAAAGGATCTGATGCATTTCAGGACACGTCGATCCAGGGTCTTTAGTCTCGACTCCAAAATTCACACGGGACTAAAGCTGTGAACCAAAGTTCGATTCTCTGCTAGTGGTAGCACATGAAATATTTTATTTCCCATGAAAGAAGAGGCCCAACGAGTACAAAGTTCCTAGACTTGAACATATGTATTCACGAAATCCTTCAAATATAAATATAGTTCAAGCACTTGCATACATGCACACACAGCCGAAAGAGTGATCCACACATCAAAGCATTTAACAGAGAGTTGAGCTTCAGGAAACACAACCAATAGATTATACTTTCTCCGTTTCAAATTATAGGTCATTTTGGGTTTTCATCTAAATGCACAACATCATCTATATGAATCTAATAAAGCCAAAACGACATATAATTTGGAACGGAGGGAGTAGCTTACAACTAGCTAATTTTTAGGGGTAGAGCTCGATGATTGACCGAACACCTAAAACTGGTATAATTTTGTAGTCACTAAAACCAGCTTCAAAGATAATCTTCCTCCACTCTTGTTCATCTCTTTCAATGCCATTGACAATCATAATGAAGAGATCATATAATACTTCTGTTTCTCTATGCTTAAGATTTGAAGGTCCTGCACCAATGACGGTGTCTACTATTATCACCTTTCCTCCTGCATCTCGTGGAGGTATAGCCTTTTTGCAGTTCTTTAATAACGTAACACATTCGGAATCAGCCCAGTCATGCATAACCCACTGAAATATTCAACAAAGTCTTGGAGTTACATTCTGGGGTCTTCTCGTGAGATTTAAAGGTACGGATACTTGTTACAATCCAAAAAAAATGTAACTTCAGACAGTAGGTTAGCATAGTTTATTATAGAAGTAGCTTACTTCTTACGGTTGAACATACTTTTTCTCAGGATCTCTTACAAAAAAAAAAGAAAAAAGAAATGCATCCCAAACAAAGTGTAATACTAGGTGACGTATCTTGAGGAAGACTGCGTTCGCAGGTGGAATGCTCTCAAACATATCACCAGCAATGTATTTAACTCCGGTGCTATCAGGAGCACTGGCTACGACGTGGGAGAGCTCCAGCACACTGCAGTCTATGTGAGGGAAGGCCTTTGAGATGGCCTGTGTGGCTGCACCATGCCCCCCAGCAACATCAATGAGAGAGCTTATCCCCTGGAAGATGTAGCCACACTTTTTGATGGCAATATCCATGAGGAAGCGGCTATCTGCGACCATTCCAGCATTAAAGAGAGGGCTCATGGTTTCGTCGTGGCCGATCACATCCCACACAGTCTTTCCATGCGACATCTCAAAGAGGGTCATATCTGGCAGCTCATGCTCAAACCAAGTGCCAAGACCAAGGAAGGGGGACACAAAGGTGTTATTAAGAATCAAGCTTAGTGTAGGAGTCAAGCTCAGCGAGCCGACAAGAAGTTGAGATGCCGAAGTGAGGCTATAGACACAATCACCGTCACCATCACCAGCCGAGTTCGTGGCAATGCTGAAGATGCCCGTGACACTGAGCACGCGCATGAGTCTATGCATGGATGGTATCTTTGAGGGGTGAAGTTGGACCTTGGTGGCTATTTGGGCCATGGTGGCAGTGCCGCCATGGCGATGGATTGCATCGGCGATGCGGAGCTCCATGGCGGATTTAAGTGCCATGGACTTGATGAATGCGAATGTGCTGTGCCAGAGCTCAAGCTGAGCTTCGAGCAAGACCACAAAATTTTCATAATTGTGGTAGTAGTTTGGACTTTTTCCAAAATTATTTAATCAAACTTTGACTAAACAATTCTTGTTATTTCAATGGCTAGTTATGTTTTTGAGGTACGAAGCTATTTCAGTCTAGCTAGACGCTGCTTTTTTTTAAAAAAAACAAAAGATTGCTGAATGCAATGCTGCTGTAGGAGGGATCAACATCCTCAGGAGCACGTGTTGAATATAAAATCAGTCCAACTTTCACTACTTTTCCATATCTTGCGAGCTATATCTTACCAACTGGTTGTCCATCGGTGTCATACATCTCACCTTTAGATTTCATCATGTCCCGTCACATAAGTGAACTAACCAAGAAAAACGCTACACAATTATGTAAATTGATCTGATTTCAGGTACACACCTCATAATGTGCACTGGTAGAGATAGAGGCTTTGGTACGCCCCTTTAGTCACGGTTCAACTTTGGAGCCGGGACTAAAGGGGTTTCATCGACGTGGCCACTAATGCCATGAGTGCTCACCCCCTTTAGTACGGGTTGATAACACCAACCGTGACAAAAGCCCCCCCCCCTCTTAGTCACGGTTCGTGTTACGAACCGTGACAAAAGGCCCTCCCCCTTTTGTCACGGTTGGTAACACCAATCCAGACTAAAGGGGGGCCTTTTGTCACATGTGGTATTACCAATCGGGACTAAAGGGTCTCCCACGAGTTACTATATGAGGATAGCATCCTCTACTCAGTCAGATGTGCCGTGTAGGTGAGATGGTGAGGAAGCTACGCGCGAGGCTGGAGGTCACGAGTTCGAATCCCCGCACCCGCGTATATTTCGCGTGAAAAATCACGTGACTTGTGACTTGTGACGTGCGCGTGTGTGGGAGCCTCCCGGGGATTTTCAAATATTTTTTTGACGCTGACGTGCCCCCCTAGTCCCGGTTCGTTCACCCGGGACTAAAGGACCCCCCTTTTGTCTCTCATCATGAGTCCCGGTTGGACTTGAGAGACATATACCCCTTACCAACCGGGACTAAAGGTCCTCTCTTTACCAGTGGTGTAACTCGAGAAAGCAACATGCAAGTCCTGCCCCTATGTCACACGAAGGTCCCTGCTCATCAAAATAATATAGCGACACAACAACGGATGACGATCTTAGATTGGTATTACTACCACTACGGATGATGATCTTAGATTGGTATTACTACCACTGTCCTTAAATATATGACATTTAGCACAAGCTAGTTAGTTCAAAGATGTACTAATTTGTTTGTCCTAAACGTCATATCTATACTATAAGGAGCGAAGACAATTGAAAACTTTTCTCGCCCAAATCGGACCCGCCTTACCCCTCACGGCGGACCCACTCGTCATATTTTTTGGAAGTGGATAGGGTGGAAGGACTATGAAGTACCAAAAAATCGTAATTTGGAGAGTGTTTCTGCCAAAAACGTAATTCTTTTGTCACCCACCGCGTCTGTACCCGCCGGGCCTACCCACCCGGCCACCCACCTGTCCGTTCCCTTCCCGATAAGCAATCCCCCTCCTCTCTCTTCCTCAATGTTCGACTCCCAGAGTACGAGCCCCCCTCACCCGGAACGACTGAGACTCGTGCCGCTGCGCCGCCTATCCGCCCCCGTGCTGGGTGTCAGCGCAAATGCAGGTGGGGCCGAGCCGGCGCAGAAACCTGCACAGGAAGCACGTGAGGAGGACACGATCGGGGCGGACCAGCAGTGGAGGCGGAGGCCTGCGTGGTCAAGAACGGCGGCGCGTGGGGGCGAGCCATCCAGCCGCGACGAGCTGCTCCGCCCGGCCGCCGCGACGAGCTGCTCCGCCCGGCCGTCGCGAGCGCCGCAACGAGCTACTCCGGCCACCGCGAGCGCCGCGACGAGCTGCTCCGCTCCGGCCGCAGCGCCTCGTCGCGCTCGCCAAGTTCCGTCGGGATTTGGAGCTCCGACGGGAAGGAGCCTCACGGCAGGGATGGAGGAGACTGGGAGGCAGAGCCGCAACATGGGAGTAAGACCTTTTCTTTGAGCACGGGAGGGAGGAGCCTCTGTCAGCCGCGCGAGCACGGGAGCGCTCTCCGCCGCCGCCACCCACCGGCCGCCAGCCCACCACACGACTGGAGTTGTTGTAGGCGAGAGAGAAAAATGAATTGGATGAGAACGATGGATGCCTGCTGCCGGATGGATATGTGGACCGTGTGCCACCTAGAAAACTTGGCCATGCTTCTTCCACGTCACTATCTACATCTTTATGAACTTTTAGTAGCACTTTGGCCAATTTCTAAGATTTCTGGAGACCGTGAAGCCCAGGGGGAAATGGCCAGGGGCCAGCGATCTACGAGCGGAGGCAATGCAGGGGGGAATGCAGGACAGTAGGAGAGGATCATCAGAGGAGGCAATGCAAGCAGCGTCGTCGGTGGCGTCCTCCGCGGGCGAAAGCGATCGGCTGATGTTAGAAACCTTACAAGTGAAACCTTAAAAGCGGGAGTGTAATGGGGATAAGTTACCTTGACGAGTATATTGACAGCTGAAGGGTTCTTTCCTCGGTTAGATTAGATAACGAGATGAGAGGAGCCCGTGAGGGGCCTCACAATGTATACCTCTGGTAAGACGGTGCAAAGAAATTTTCGGTGAGGTTACCACCTCGGGCGCTCGTGTACCAACTAATAGGTACCGATCATGTCGCAAAGTGTGACCTGTTCGTATCTGTCACGGCCGCACCACCCTAACGGTAGATAGTTAGTATGTGTGGTGGTCGCGCGATCTCCATCGTCGTCGTCCAGCCTCATCGCCTGAGGAGCAACCACCGCGAGATCCTGCAGGGGCCTCACCGTCGGCCAGATCCAGTGGCCACAACTCGAGCTCGGCACAGGGGAGAGAGCGGCGGTGATGTCCTCGCGGAGGGAGAGAGCGGCAGCGACGTCCTCGCGGAGGCGGTGGTGGACGGGGTCGGCAGCGTGGCCATGGTTGAGCGGGATCGTCCGCCTCCGAGGAAGGCCTCCCCTCGCCCTGCTCGTCGGAGAGGGAGGGTCGGCACCGTCGTCGATGGGGAGGCGATGGGCGGAGGGGGCAGGGGTCGCCGCCGGTAGGAGACCATGAGGGGCGGGGTACACGGGGAGAGGGGTGGGGATGTGAAATTAGGAAGAGAGTATGACGAGTGGGAGCCGGGGTCCGAGGGTTAGGGCATGTACAACCCACAGACGGTTGGTCGTCTGCAGAATCTCGATTTTAGCATAAAGACAAATATACAGGCAACTCATACAACCCATAGACAGAGAGATCGTCTGTATGTTGTAACTTAAGATCAACTACAAATGTATTTGTGTATACTATTGTGTGGTTATTTAAATCAATCATGAAAAGAGGTTATTTAAATCAATCATGAAAACATGATCAAATGCATATTTGATATTTGTATGTTATCAATCATCATAATCAACTGTAATAATTTTTTCCATATCTTTGTGTGGCTTCCACGTACTTGTGAAATGGCTATGGTGAAAGACAATCTAACGCGGTCTTACACAGGCTACTACTGCATCCTCTCTACCACTCGTGTGTTCATTCATCTCTCTGTCGGCCGTTTCGCACAGGGAGTAGCTTTTGTGGCCAATGCGCTCCAGTTCTCCCTCTTTGTCGAGCAAAACAACAAATCAACAAGATACATAAAGCAAATCATACCAGCAGAAGCTCCTCTCTAATCTCTGATTTCCTTCTCCACTAAGAGCAAGCAAGCAGCTTGCCTTCTCTCTCCACTTGATCTCTCCCTGATCCACCCACACGAAGCAAACCAACAAACCGAGAGCAAGCAGCGGCGTCAGCCCGGCTAGCCAGGCGCAGCGTCGTGGCACAGAGACTTAGGGGAGAAAGAGCTGTAGACATTATTCAATACAACATACACACTGTCCAAAATGAATGTCTTCGTATTCTTCCCTAAAGTACGCATTTGATCACATATATCACGGGTCATGTCTTTCGCGACAAGATGAAATGTTGAAATTTTTGACGTGTCCTTATATGAATCGGTCAATTAATTGTTACAGATTGTTAAAATTTGAATAAATTATGTCCTATAACGATATTTGTGAACTCTATTAAAGTTGGAATCTAATAACAATCATATATTTTTTAACAACATTACTTTTATTCTATATTTGTTAAAAAATGTGTGTGGCACGTGCCTGCGGCTCAACTTCGCTTGTTTTCTGACTTTAATGTCTTCGTCCGGCAGTGTAAACACGTGCGACACGCACGTGCATCTTACTAGTATATATAAGAACGGATGGAGTATTTGGTTTTGCGTGCTATGCTCTCAATTAAGAACACATGATGAAATATATAATTATGTTATTAGATAATTTAAGCCTTTCCTTCCAATTTGCCAATGTATAATATGCTAATCGTTGTACAACTTTTAAAGAAGCTTATAGTCAAATCAGTTGGCAAATTCAAAGAGCTCATACAAGGTCCTGATGACAATGTCACAGCAACCGTGCCTCATTAGCACACCGGTTTGGCACGTGTTAACGTGGCTCTATCATGTGCGGGATGCACACCTTAGCAACAAACAATGTCACAGCAACCAGATAGTTCGACAAATATATGTATATATTTATCCTTCAAGGTTCTGATTCATACAAGTCATTACAACCCTAAAACAAATTGTGTTTTTTAAAATGAAATTTTATAACTTGCAACAACATTACAGTGTAAATATTGCCTCATAACACTCAACGGTAGAGAAGGAGCCTTTGGTACGCCCTTTTTAGTCCTAGTTCAATTTTGGAGTCATGACTAAAGGGGTTGCGTCAACGTGGCCACTAATGTTAGGAGTGTTCACCCCTTTAGTCCCAGTTGGTAACACAAACCTAGAATAAAGGCCCCCCTTTAGTCTAGGTTCGTGTTACCAATCGAGACTAAAGGGTCTCCCACGAGTTACTATAAGAGGATTCTTAGTCAGATGTGTTGTGTAGGTGAGATGGTAAGGAAGCTATGCACGAGGCTAGAGGTCACAAGTTCAAATCCCCGCACCACGCACGCGTATATTTTGCGTGAAAAATCACGTGACATGTGACTTGCGACGTGCGTGTGTGTGGGAGCCTCCCAGGGATTTTCAAATATTTTTTTGACGCAGGTGTGCCTCCCTTTAGTCCCGGTTGGCATTACCAACCGTGACTAAATGCCCCCCTTTAGTCCAGGTTCGTTCACCCAGGACTAAAGCCCCCCTGTCTCTCATCATTAGTCCCGATTGTACTTTAGGTTCCTATGCACCTTACCAACGGGGACCGAAGCCTGTGACTGTACCAGTGACTCCCAACCTCTGCATCAAATGCACAAAGATCATAACCCAAACACGCTATCAATAATCAATCCTCAAACTAGACTGCCACCAATATGACTGGGTAAAAGACTCCTGGGTCCCCTGCGTCATCATAGTAATGCTTGAACAATCGAGTCCGGTGAAGCTGGTCTGTGTCATATAACCCACGTGCAGTGTCAGTGTTTAATCAAGGAAGTAACATGGAAGGGAGAAGAATTTTTCCCTCAAAGATTATATCATTTCTGCACATAGATAATGACCAACATGTAGCAGCCACTCCTTGCAGAACTAGCAGCTTTAAATCTTTTCCAATACCCCGTTGTGAACTGTCACATATTGTTAAATTAGGAAAGGGTTTTTGGAATTACCTTGTGTTATGATTTTCCCACAGCTTTATTTTGGTATTTGGTCCCATCAAATTGATACTTCCCTATAGGTACTTACATGTACTTCCTAGTACTTCCACCATTAGATTTCACTGGATGGTTGTTATTAATTTCAAGCTGAGGACCAGGAGCGTCTGAGGAATGGTGGATGGTCGCTCACTACTAGAAATCAGGCCTTGGCCAACGCCTATTTTTTGTTGCAATATGGCTATTTTGGTTGCAACTGGAATCAGTTTCAACGAAGTCGGGTCGTCGACAGACTACAAGCCCTGTGCTCATAGCAAAAATATGATGATGTCAAGAGAAATATGATGATGTTAGCTTAGCTTAACCTAGCAAAGGAACAAGTACTACACCCAATCTGCACTTTAAATGAGGTGATATCACGAAACATATATTATGTACAGTATATCTAGAAGAAATCATAGTGCATATCAAATGTCATATCAGCACAGAACCATGTCATTTTACAACATTTCAAAATTTCAATTTATAGATCCGTGTATAAGCAGTCAAATGATTGGCTATGAAATTACTAAATAACAGACAGCAGGCAATTGATAAGACTACATTTTAGATAATGAAAAAGTTAGATCTACATGCCTGGTTATTCAACATGCAGATAGAAGTAGCTACTGGCTTGTAAGCACATTACAATTAATTTACATAGAAAACCAGGTGTGAATCCGAAACAAATACAAGGAATTGAAGGACAAATACATGCGGGGCCTCGTCGCCCTCGAGGCGGTACTCGTGCACGACCTTTAGTTACTAGAAGAATATTGAAGCTATATTACAATCCAGAATAAGTAGATAAAAACTAAAGCCTCTAGCGTGAGATGTAGAAATTATGAAAGATTAGAACATGAATTGTACTGATTTGAACAGTATCATAGTCAATTTTATGAAAGAAACTTGGACCTTAAATTACAATATTAAACTCTATATGTAAAGCCATTGCAGAAACAACTATGTGTGTGCCATGACGACATGAAACAATCATCAACGTAAGATGAGTTGTCGCAACAAAGGTTATGTTGTAGACAACGTTTTTTCATCGTGGCCACATGCATGCCTATTCGCAACCAAATAACTATTCATGGCAAGAAGCACACATCTATCGCAACACTAAATCGATACTATCGCAATGCACAATTAGTTGTGGCAATAGGTACCCATAAAGGCAACCACCTTTTTCACCGTGGCATTAACACTAACTTGTTGCAACGAATATTTCAACAGACGCAACCCACATTTTTGTTGGCCATAAGATCTAGATATCGCAACCCATTAAAACGTTTGTTGCTATAAAACCTAATATTGCAACCAAATATGTGGTGTTGCCAAAAAAAATGTTCTCTAAGGGTCAATTCCTTGTAGTGGCTCCTCAGTGATGAGTGATTGAAAATGTGGTGTGGACTGTCTCTTGGCCGAGTATTGCAGGTGCAGGCTGCGTCTTGATTTGTGTTGGTGCAGGTGAAGAATTAGCGCAAAGATTCTTAGCCTTGCGAGGCCTCTGAGTAGTGGAGAGACAAGTAGGCTTGGTTCGAGGGACCCGGTAGCCGAACGAGATCAAGTGTGGGCCGCATGTTGGAAAGCAAAGCAAGATGAAGTCATGAACATGGAGCCGGTGCAGGGTAGCGGCTAGCAACCGGAGTTTGCAAGCGGGGTTTGTTGGTTTACTCCACAAAACCAACACCGAGCCAGGACCACATGGTGGCCAAGTCAAGAGGAGCTTGCTATGGAGGCTGCACCAAGTCTGCTGGGTTTGCTGTGGTTCAGCCACAAAACAGTCGAGTTCCTTGGTTGAGCCACAAATCCAAGACCGAAGGCTCGGTGGGCGGAGACGTGGTCCGAGCGCGCCGGGAAGCTTCGAGGCAGGGGACACGCGACGGGATCGCGGGGTATGCGTGGAAGGGAAGCAAAACTGCGGCCGGTGCGTGTCCGCCCGATGGGAATATCCACTTCTTGACCAAAGTGCCCCTGATGGGTGTGTATCTTCTATTTATGTTCTAGGGGTAGCGTGGTCATTTGCCTCCATCGGAAGACCTCATATGTATAGCTCAAGGTGGTGGATGGTAACTCATCCGTCTGGACTGCTTCTCAATTCCTTTGCTCCATAGGCTAGATTTTTCTCATGTTTGTATAGAATATGACCTCTGCATGTATGGAAGAATTCAGCATTGTGATGATTTCTCCTTCTTAGCTCTTTGTGATTTTCTTGTCATTTTCAAAGCTATTTTTGGGTGATTTTCAGTCGTCGATTTTGAGGGCGTTTTTCTCCAGATTTCTTTTAGGGGATCACGGGTGAGTGCCTTGTGCCTCTTTGTGGATGATCTGGACACCTCAAATGCTGGGAATCGCCGTCGATTCATGGTTTTCTGGATGAACTCGAGCTCTAGGTGTTCATCTTCGTGATTTGTGATTCGCCTCGTTTTAGTGGGTTTGAGGCCATGAGATTATAGGAATAGCATCTCCTAGAGACGCTTCTACTTCACCTAAAATTTGGGCTCAATTCATCTAGTGGTTTGGTAGATCCGGGGAAGGAAATGAGGGAGTTGACTTACGAGCTATGCGTTTCTGCTTGCTATGAGCATCACGGACCATCCGTGGGCACCATATAGACCGTCCGTGAGGCTAGGGTTCGTCGGCAGTTCATCGTGTGTTCTTGAGCCACTGTCACACCCAGTTTTAAAGGGAAAACCGAATGCATAAATTACATGTGCGCCAGGATCAAGTTACACACACGTAATGACTCAGTGAATACCAAGTACAGTGCCAAAGCATGAAAGAGAGTATTATAACCATTACATGACTGAAAGTCTCATAAACGTATCATTAGAGCGAACAACTAGCAGCGGATCTTTAGAAAGAAACTCCACAGGCAGCTGACTGGTGGCACGTATGAGGACCTATGTGGTTCGAGGACCGGTAGATGGTCGCTTCCTGGTGTGATGAGTGATTGACAGCGTGGTGTGGATTGACTCTAAGCTAAGTATTGCAGGTGCAGGTTGCAGCTTGACTGGTGTTGGTGCAGGTGAAGAACAAGCGCGAAAGGTCGTTGCTGGTGAGGCCTCCAGGTGTGGAGAAGACAAGTAGGCTTGGTTCGAGGGACCCGGTGGCCGACAGGGTCGAGTGCGGACCGCATGGTGGCAAGAACAGCAAGACGAAGTCGTGGACAGTTTCTTGGTTGAGCCTCAAAACTAAGGTCGAGCCGGGACAACGTGGGAGCCGAGTCATGAGTGGTGATTGGCAGAGGCTACACCAAGTTCACGGGGTTTGCAGTGGTTCACCAGAAAACCACTGGGTTACTCGGTTGAGCCACAAAACCGAGGCCGAAGACTCGACGAGGAGGGGCGACCACCCAGGCCGGTTGGACCGCCCAGGAGGGGCGGTCAGACTGCCTGGGCCGGTCTAACCGCCCAGGGGGGCGGTCTGACCGCCTGGGTCGTAGCCGCCGAGAAGCTTCGAAGTGGAGGACACGCGGCATGATCGCAAGAGCTACGTTGGTGCTACACAGGCTTGCAGTGGATGCGCATCCGTCCGATGGAAAAAATATGAAGGCTTCCAATTTTTCCCTTGAGGGGCATGTATCCCTAGTTATCTTGTAAGGATAGTTTAGTGTTTTGCTTGCCCCCATATAAACTTTGGTGGGATGGTTTGCAGCCAACTCTTGGAACCCTAGCTCATTTCCCTTCGTTACATTTGTTTGCTATTTTCTCTAGTTTTTCTAGGACTAGCTTGAGAGCTTAATGTGAGATCTTGAGAGAGGGATGGATGACCGGGTGGCAAGATAGACCTTGTATGAACCTTCATGGTATGTATAGATGATTCGGCGTGGTTCCTCAAGGCCTTGTGTTGCCTCTCCTGTTTTCCTTTTTGTTGATTTTCGGAGATCTTTCTTGTGATTTTCATGGCGGAGTTTTAAGGGTGATTTCTTGCGGGATTCTTGTTGGGTGTCACGTATGAGGACCCTGTGCCTCTTTGGCTAGTGACTTTGCCCCAAGAACTCCCTTGAATCAACCTCGATTTGGTGGTTTCTCGAGTTCCTCGAGTTCATGACCTAGAGGGCCAAGATCCGCGATTCCCTTTGATTGAGAGCTTTTCGGTGCAATTCCTTTGAGGGAGAGGTTGCCCAGGAGGTAGCTCTGGTATCCCCGAAGTTTCGCTGCAATCCGTGGGGTGAATCGGGAGATCGGGCGATGGGAAGTTGACGGTTGACCCGCGGTAAGGTTTTCTGGGAGGGGCGGTCTAACCGCCATAGGGGGGCGGTCTAACCGCCCTGAGTCTCCCAGGTGAAAGTTTTGGTTCTGCCGGATTTTCCTCTGTGAGTTTGTTCGCCTTGATCAGAGGAGTGTTTTGGTGAAATCTTGGCTCGTTTTGGTGCTGTTTGCTTGGAGTTCTTGTCTTGAATTCGTTGCAGGGTATAGGAGGTTAAACTGCCCCCGTGAGCTGGTTAAACCGCCCCTAGGCCCTTGGCTGAAGTTTGTGTTTCGGAGGATTTCTTGGTTACCTGGTGGAGGTAGTCTAACCGCCCCCCATACGCGGTCTAACCGCCCCCTCCAGGCAGACAGCTTCCAAGTTGTTTCTATTGCCGTGTGTGTAGAAGCTGTGCCTGTAGGTAGTGTTTGTTCCTAGGACCAGTAGCACTCTAGTGGCTATGTGGTTTTGGCAAATGGAAGGTTGTGTGCGGAGTGTGTGATTTTGGGTACCTGACCGAATTCATCTTGTTGGAGAAGTCATCTCCTTCGAGAAGAATTTTGATCGGCTCCAATTCACTCCCCCCTCTCTGGTCGCTAGTTCGGTCCTTCAAGTGGTGTCAGAGCTGGTTACATCTTTGTTGACTCTAACCAGTCTCAGATCCAAAGATGGCATACCAGGAATGGGGATCGGGTCCTCCGCACTTTGATGGGAAAAACTACCAGATGTGGCAGAGGCGGATGGCTGCTTTCCTCCACGGCAAGGGTCAGATCCTTTGGGACGTTACAGTGAACACAACTTATGTTCATCCGATTAACTTCCTTGCTCCAGGATCGAGGGACATGCACGATGCCAACAACAAGGTGGTCGACTACTTGTTTCGTGCTCTGTGTCAATCCGAATTCGATCGGGTTCAGACAGAGGACTTAGCTTGTAGGATTTGGTAGGGGCTGAAAGATGCTCATGCTAGAAATGCTCAAGTTCAGGCTTGGATGTATGCGACTTACCGGAGAGAGTACGAGAACTTCACTCATCGCCGTGGTGAGTCAATTGATGCCTTGTTCCAGCGGTTCACGATAGTGGTGAACAACATGAGGACCAATGTGACAGCGCTCCCGTACGATGATCATGACAGAGATGTGAAGCTCTTGCACTCGCTGGATCGTACTGTGTGGGGCAGAAAGTTCGAGGCCATTCTTGAGTCCGAGAAGAATGACACCATTACGGTGAATGAGCTATTCTCTAAGCACAAGTCAGCTGAGGTGGATCGTGGTGTGACAGCCCATCTTGAGAGTCTGACTGATTCTCATAGTCTTGCTCTCGTCGGTGGCTCAGGTGCTAAGTCTAACGCTAACCCATCCTCCAGGATGTTCTCTTTGTCCTCTTTGATGTCCTTGCCAGATGAGGAGTTCGACGTGCTTGGAGAGGACGAGCTAACGCTGTTGACCAGGCGGTTCGAGAGGCTGCACGAGAACCAGGTGAACACAAGGAGGACGACACGGACATGCTTTCAGTGCGTCAAGCCAGGACACTTCGTCGCCGACAGTCCGGAGAAGAAGGAGAACAAGGACGACTACAAGTACCGGTCGAGGATGAAAAACAAGCACCGGTCGAGGCGTGACCACAAGCACAAGCACTAGAACAAGGATGAGCGATCGAGGAAGAAGGGCAGCCACGGCAAGAAGGCCCGAGCGATTGTCAGAGCAAGCGACGTTGACTTCAGCTCCGCCTACTCTAACTCGAGCTCTAGTAGCAGCGAAGATGAAGGTGATTGGTGCAATAGCAAGAAGGCATCCAAGAACTTGAGCGGGCTGAGCTGCTTTGCGAGTGACGGCTTCTGCGGCATGGCACACAGCTCTGGCAGCAAGAAGAGCCAGAAGGACAACTCGGACTCCGACTCCGAGGATGAGGTACGTGACGAGCTTTCCTTCTTGCGCCAGGAGAATGAGGAGGTTTGCAAGTTGCTTGACAATCGTGATGACATGCTTAGAGAGGTGAAGAAGATGAGGAAAGAGCTTAGGGCCTCGCTTGAGGATGCTAGGAATAGAGTAGCTGAGCTAGAAACACAGAACCTTGATGCTAAGCTTGAGATAGATTCACTTAAGGCTTCTGATGAGGTTGACTGCACTAATTGCTCTGTTTTCTTAGCTGATCTTACTGCTCTTAAGGAAAAGCATGCCTCCAAGTGCAAGGACCTAGATGTGCTTAGGGTTGAAGTGGCTGAGCTCAAGTCTAGACCTGCTCTGTTAGGTGCTTTCACTTCTTGTCCTACTTTGCATGGAAAGATTGTTGAATTGTGTGCTCGCATTGTTTCACTTGAGGCTGATTTGAAAGCACATATTCCTACTTCCTGTTCTACCTGTGAATTGCATGTTGTTTAGAATTTGGAGCTTTCGCATTATGTGGACCGTTTGCAGGATGAAAATGATGAACTGAGGAAGTGTATGGGTTGGTTGTTAGGTCAGGAGCCTCAGCTTGGTATCATGATAGCGGCTTTCAAACGCTATGATGGTCAGGCACTTGGGGTTGACAAAATTGGAGGGAGCAGTGGTGAGGGAGATGAGAAAGTTGGAGAGATCCCTATCCCACCACAAACAACCCACAAGAACAAGTTTGAGCCCAAGCCTAACCATCTCAGAAACAAACTAGACACAACTCCAGATCCACCCGTGTTTCCTCCCCAAACAAACAACTTCCAAAAACCGGTGAGATTTGTGAATCCCAAGGGAGATGTGGTTGGAGAGAAGGAGGAAGAGAAACCAAGTGAGTAGCCCCAACCCAAGCCTAAACCAAAACCCATTAAGTTCCATTGTGGGTATTGTGGTAGAGATGGTCACAAGGATGAGTTTTGCTTCAAGAGGAAGCGTGAGGAGAGAATGGATAAGGAGTGGGCTAACAAGGACAGGTACCACCCATCTCATGGTGTGCCTGAGCATTGTATGCCACTGCCCAGGGGTAAGGTGATTGTGAGAAGCATTCCGGCATGGGGAGACGCGAGTTCCCGTAGCCGAGGAGGTTTTCTGGAGAGGGTGGTCAGACCGACCTGGAGGGGCGGTCAGACCGGCCCTGCCCAGAGGGGGGCGGTTAGACCGGCCTTGCTAGGCAGTCAGAACGCCCCCCTAGAGTTCTGCGCAGTTTGGTTTTCGAGGTGGTGATGCGAGTGGTTTCAGTTCTGGTGGTCGTGGTTCTGGTGGTTGGCATGGTGAGTCTGGTGGTGTTGAGTTTGCTAGACATTCTCCACCTCGTGCTCAATACGATGGTGGGAGGAGTCATAGCTTTGAGTCTCAGAGGAGCAACAGTCCACGGTCTTCCTTTTGTGGCTTTCATTCTCCTCCATTGAGACAGGGGTGGTTCCCTCGTGGTGGTTCCTGTGGTGGCTTTCGTGATGGTAGATTTGATAGGCGCGATGATATGGATTGTGCTAACCCCACTTTGGAGCAGATGGCTCGGCACTGGTTTACTCTTTTCGTACTAACCCCAATGTTGAGTCATTTGTTCGCTCACGTGCTTGTTTTTGAATTTTAGGTGGGATACTTGAGGAACGTTTGGTTGATTGACTCCAGTTGCTCGAGGCATATGACTAGAGACAAGGGGTGGTTCTCAAGTCTCATCCCGGTGGTGAAATCTTGGCTTCATTTTGGTGTTGTTTGCTAGGAGTTCTTGCCTTGAGTTCGTTGCTGGGTACAGGAGGTTAGACCGCCCCTGGTAGCCGGTTTAACCTCCCCTAGGCCCTTGGGTGAAGTTTTGGTTTTCGCCAAGATTCTCTGGTAGCTAGCTTGGACTTGAACAGAGGATCCAGTGGGTGAAACTGTGGAGAGTTTTGGAGCTCGGAAGAGGTGTTTCGGAGGATTTCTTGCCTGCCCAGGAGCAGGCAGTTTAACCGCCCCCATGCCCCGATTGAACCGCCCCTGCTGGCCAGACAACTTCCGAGTTGTTTCTGCTGCCGTGTGTGTGTAGAAGCTGTGCCTGCAAGTAGTGTTTGTTCCTAGGACGAGTAGCACTCCAGTGGCTACGTGGTTTTGGCAAACGGAAGGTTGTGTGTGGAGCATGTGATTTTGGGTACCCGACCGAGTTCATCTTGTTGGAGAAATCATCTCCTTTGAGAAGAATTTTTATCGGCTCCCATTCACTCCCCCCCCTCTCTGGTCGCCAGTTAGGTCCATCATGTGTCTCGTCGAAGGTAACCTCGCAAGTCTCCACGATTTGGTTAGTTTCCAAGTTGAGCACATGAAATGCTCTAGAGTGAGTAGCATAACCAAAGAAAATACCATCGACCGACCTAGCCTCAAACTTATCCAAATTCTTCCCTTTCTTCAAAATAAAGCACTTGAATCCAAATACATGGAAATGACTTACCCTGGGAGTGCGACCGTGCATCATCTCATACACGTCTTCTTCTTGAATGCTTGAAGGAAAATCCTGTTCGAGACATAGCACGTGGTATTGACTGCCTCAGCCCAGAACCTCCTCGGAGTCCTATGCTCATCGAGCATCATCCGGGCCATCTCACACAAGGTTCTTTTTTCCCTTTCCACTACGCCATTCTGGGGAGGCATATACGGACTCGAAAACTGGTGTTCAAGACCTAAGTCATGGCAAATGGTTTCAAAATGAGATTTTTTAAATTCCGAGCCATTGTCACTGCGAATCGCTCAAATGGCATCTCCGTGCCTCTCGTTCTTCAACCTCAAGACAAGATCTCGAACAAAACCAAACGTCTCCCCCTTCTCCTCCAAAAAGAAGACCCACGCATACCGAGAGTAGTCGTCCACCACAACTAGGATTTACCACTTCCCACCCACAGATCGCACATGAGCTGGGCCAACAAGGTCCATATGGAGCAGCTCGCATGGACGCTCTGTCATCACATCAGTGAGGGGCGGATGGGAAGAGGCTACCATCTTGGCATGCCTACACGGCGCACAAACCAACTCTTTCTCAAACCTCAAACGGGGCAATCCTTGGACCAAATTGAGTTTACTCAAGCGAGACAAAAGGTTAAAGCTCAAGTGACCCAATTTCCTATGCCACTTCCACAACTCACTCGAAGAACCAGCCAAAAAGCAACGAGCCACACCAGAAGACTGAGAGAAATCCGCTCGAAAAATTTGACCCTCGGGAACGACCATGCAAACTAGGCCCCTCGAGAATCCAAAATCCGAGAACCACCAGGCCGAAACAACACCTGAAAACCCTCATCCAAAAGCTGGGACACGGAAAGCAAATTGAACCCGAGCGATTGAACAAGAGCAACACGCTTGAGAGTGACCTTGTCACTTACCTTAATCTCACCTTCAGAAAGCACACACCCTCGCCCATTGTCCCCAAAGGTGATGTGTGTCTTGGACACCACCAGGACGAGACTTGAGAACCACCCCTTGTCCCCGGTCATATGCCTCGAGGAACCGGAGTCAATCAGCCAAATGTTCCTCAAGTCTCCCACCTGAAATTCAAAAATGAGCACGTGAGCGAACAAACGACTCATCACTGGGGTTAGTACCAAAAGAGTAAAACCAATGCCGAGCCATTTGCTCCAAAGTGGGGTTAGCACAATCCATAGCATCACACCTAGAAAAGCTACCGCCACGAGAACCACCATGAGTACTACCACGTGGGAACCACCCCTGTCTCGCTGGAGGAGCACGAAAGCCACGAAAGGAAGACTGTGGACTTTTGCTCCTCTGAGACTCAAAGATACGACTCCTCCCACCACCGTATTGAGCACGAGATGGAGAACGTCTAGCAAACTAAACACCACCAGACTCACCATGCCAACCACCAGAACCACGACCACTAGAACTGAAACCACTCGCATTGCCACCTCGAAAACCAAACTGCCCAGAATTCTGGGGGGGTGGTCTGACCGCCTAGCCAGGCCAGTCTAACCGCCCCCTCTGGGCAGGGCCAGTTTTACTGCCCCTCCAGGCTGGTCTGACCGCCCTCTCCAGAAAACCTCCTCGGCTATGGGAACTCGCGTCTCCCCATGCCGGAATGCTTCTCACAATCGCCTTACCCCTGGGCAGTGGCATACGAGGCTCAGGCACACCATGAGATGGGTGGTACCTGTCCTTGTTAGCCCACTCCTTTGCCAACCTCTCCTCACGCTTCCTCCTGAAGCAAAACTCATCCTTGTGACCATCTCTACCACAATACCCACAATGGAACTTTATGCATTTTGGCTTGGGCTTGGGTTGTGGCCGCTCATTTGGTTTCTCCACTTCCTTCTCTCCAATCACATCTCCCTTGGTGCTCACAAATCTCACCGGTTTTTGGAAATCATTGGTTGGGTGAGGAAATATGGGTGGATCTGGAGTTGTGTCAAGTTCGTTTCTGAGATGGTTGGGTTTGGGCTCAAACTTGTTCTTGTGTGTGGTTTGTGGTGGGATAGGAATCTCTCCAACTTTCTCATCTCCCTCACCACTGCTCTCTCCAATTTTGTCGCCTCAAGTGCCTGACCATCATAGCATTTGAAAGCCGTTATCATGATACCAAGCTGAGGCTCCTGACCCGACAACCAACCCATACACTTCCTCAGTTCTTCATTTTCATCCTGCAAACGGTCCACATAATGCGAAAGCTCCAAATTCTTAACAGCATGCAATTCATAGGTAGAACATGAAGTAGGAATATGTGCTTTCAAATCAGCCTCAAGTGAAACAGTGCGAGCATGCAATTCAGCAATCTTTCCATGCAAAATAGGACAAGAAGTGCAAGCACCTAACAAAGCAGGTCTAGACATGAGCTCAGCCACTTCAACCCTAAGCACATCTAGTTCCTCACACTAGGAGGCATGCTTTTCCTTAAGAGTAGTAAGATCAGCTAAGAAAACAGAGCAATCAGTGCAATCAACCTCATCAGAAACAACAGGTGAAGCCTTAAGTGAATCTATCTCAAGCTTAGCATCAAGGTTTTGTGTTTCTAGCTCAGCTACTCTGTTCCTAGCATCCTTAAGCGAGGCCCAAAGCTCTTTCCTCATCTTCTTCGCCTCTCTAAGCATGTCATCGCGATTGTAAAGCTACTTGCTAAGCTCCTCATCCTCCTGGAGCAAGAATGAAAGCTCGTCACGTACCTCATCCTCGGAGCCGGAGTCCGAGTCGTCCTTCTGGCTCTTCTTGCTGCTAGAGCTGTCTGCCATGCCGCAGAAGCCGTCACTCGCGAAGCAGCTCAGCCCGCTGAAGTTCTTGGACGCCTTCTTGCTGTTGCGCGGATCACCTTCATCTTCACTGCTACTGGAGCTCGAGGTAGATTAGGCGGAGCTGGAGTCGACGTCGCTTGCTCCGACCATCGCTCGGGCCTTCTTGCCGTGGCCGCCCTTCTTCCTCGATCGCTCGTCCTTGTTCTGGTGCTTGTGCTTATGGTCGCACCTCGACTGGTGCTTGTTCTCCGTCCTTGTCCGGTACTTGTAGCCGTCCTTGTTCTCCATCTTCTCCAGACAGTCGGCGACGAAGTGTCCTAGCTTGCCGCACTGAAAGCATTGTTATGTCTTCCTCCTTTTGTTCACCCGGTTCTCGTGCAGCCTCTCGAACCGCTTGGTCAACAGCGCCAGCTCGTCCTCTCCAAGCATGTCGAACTCCTCATCTGGCAAGGACATCGAAGAGGACAAAGAGAACATCCTGAAGGATGGGTTAGCGTTAGACTTAGCACCTGAGCCACCGATGAGAGCAAGACTATGAGAATCAGTCAGGCTCTCAGGACGAGCTATCACACCACGATCCACCTCAGCTGACTTGAGCTTAGAGAACAGCTCGTTCATCGTAATGGTGTCATTCTTCTCGGACTCAGGAATGGCCTCGACCTTTCTGCCCCACACAGTATGATCCAGCGAGTGCAAGAGCTTCACAGCTCTGTCATGATCATCGTACGGGAGCGCGGTCACATTGGCCCTCATGTTGTTCACCACTACCGTGAACCGCTAGAACAAGGCATCAATTGACTCACTAAGGAGATGAGTGAAGTTCTCATACTCTCTCTGGTAAGTCGCTTACATCCAATCCTGAACCTAAGCATTTCCAGCATGAGCATCTTTCAGCTCCTCCCAAATCCTACAAGCTAAGTCCTCTGTCTGAACCCGATCGAATTCGGATTGACACAGAGCAGGAAACAAGTAGTCGACCACCTTGTTGTTGGTGCTGTGCATGTCCCTCGATCCTTGAGCAAGGAAGTTAATCGGATGAACATAAGCTGTGTTCACCGTAACATCCCAAAGGATCTGACCCTTGCTGCGGAGGAAAGCAGCTATCCGCCTCTGCCACATCTGGTAGTTTTTCCCATCCAAGTGCGGAGGACCTGATCCCCGTTCCTGGTACACTATCTTTGGATCTTAGACTGGTTAGAGTCAACAAAGACCCGTAACCGGCTCTGATACCACTTGAAGGACCGAACTGGCGACCAGAGAGGGGGGGAGTGAATGGGAGCCGATAAAAATTCTTCTCAAAGGAGATGACTTCTCCAACAAGATGAACTCGGTCAGGTACCCAAAATCACACGCTCCGCACACAACCTTCCGTTTGCCAAAAGCACGTATCCACTGGAGTGCTACTGGTCCTAGGAACAAACACTACCTGCAGGCACAACTTTTACACACACACGGCAGCGGAAACAACTTGGAAGTTGTCTGGCCTGCAGGGGCGGTTCAACCGGGGTATGGGGGCGGTTCAACCGCCTGCTCCTGGGCAGGCAAGAAATCCTCCGAAACACCTCTTCCGAGCTCCAAAACACTCCACGGTTTCACCCACTGGATCCTCTGGTCAAGGCGAAGCTAGCAACCAAAGAATCTTGGCGAAAACCAAAACTTCACCCAAGGGCCTAGGGGTGGTTAGACCGGCTACCAGGGGTAGTCTAACCTCCTGTACCCAACAACGAACTCAAGGCAAGAACTCCTAGCAAACAGCATCAAAACGAGCCAAGATTTCACAAAAACGCTCCTTTGATCAAGGCGAACAGACTCACAGAGGAAAATCCAGTGAAACCAAAACTTTCACCTGGGAGACCCAGGGTGGTTGGACTGCCCCCCTATGGTGGTTATACTGCCCCTTCCAGAAAACCTGACCGCGGGTCAACCCTCAACTTCCCATCGCCTGATCTCCCGATTCACCCAACGGATTGCAGCGAAACTTCAGGGATACCTGGGTTACCTCCTGGGTAACCTCTCCCTCAAAGGAATTTCACCTAAACGCTCTTGGGGGCAAAGTCACCAGCCAAAGAGGCACAAGGTCCTCATACGTGACACCCAAGAAGAATCCCGCAAGAAATCGCCCTGAAATCTCTGCCACGAAAATCACAAGAAAGAGCTCCGAAAATCACCAAAAAGGAAAACGGAAGAGGCAAAACAAGGCCTTGAGGAATCACGCCGAATCATCTATACATACCATGAAGGTTCATAAAAGGTCTAGCTTGCCACCCGGTCATCCATCCCTCTCTAAAGATCTTACATGAAGCTCTCATGCTAGTCCTAGAAAAACTAGAGAAAATAGCAAACAAAAATAACAAAGGGAAATGAGCTAGAGTTCCAAGAGTTGGATGCTAACCATCCCACCAAGTGTTTATATGGGGGCAACCAAAAGACTAAACTACCCTTACTAGATAACTAGGGATACATGCCCCTCAAGGGCAAAATTGGAAGTCTTCAAATTTTCACCATCGGACGGATGCGCATCCACTGCAAGCCCACGTAGCACCAACACAGCTCTTGCGATCATGCCGTGTGTTCTCCGCTTCGAAGCTTCTCGGCGGCTGCGACCCGGGTGGTCAGACCACCCCCCTAGGTGGTTAGACCGGCCCAGGCGGTCAGACCGCCCCTCCTAGGCGGTTGAACCGGCCTGGGTGGCCGCACCTCCTCGTCGAGTCTTTAGCCTCGGTTTTGTGGCTCAACCGAGTAACCCAGTGGTTTTCTGATGAACCACTGTAAACCCTGCGAACTCAGTGTAGCTCCGCCAATCACCACTCATGACTTGGCTCCCACGTTGTCCTGGCTCGACCTTGGTTTTGAGGCTCAACCAAGAAACCGTCCACGACTTCGTCTTGCTATTCTTGCCACCATGCGGTCCGCACTTGACCCCGCCGGCCACCGGGTCCCTCAAACCAAGCCTACTTGTCCTCTCCACACCCGGAGGCCTCACCGGTAATGACCTTTCACACTTGTTCTTCACCTGCACCAACACCAGTCAAGCCGCAACCTGTACCTACAATACTTAGCCAAGAGTCAGTCCACACCATGTTGTCAATCACTCATCACACCAGGAAGCGACCATCCACTGGATCTCGAACCACACAGGTCCTCAACACAGCCACATAGCTCTCTTGTCTTTGATTGTGCAGGTGATGATGAGGTTTGCGAGGAGATCTTTCTGGAGGAGGAGCATGAACATGGAGATGATGAAGATGGAGGTGCGGCGCCCGTGGCTGAGCATGTACCCACTACTTCGACTACGATCGAGAACGGGCCCTCTCCTACACGCATGACGACAATCCCAGATCAAAGAGAAGCTGCTGTTGAGGGCGAGGTAGCTTCAAGGTGAGAACCTCCCCGGTGAGTTCAAGTGGATCACCCAACTTCGAGGATCATCAGAGATCTCAACGAGCGCACTACGCAGTCGAGGGTTCGAAACAATTCTCACTTTGCTCATGCTGCTTTTGTTGCTACCTTTGAGCCCAAAGACATTGGACACACCTTATCTGATTCTAATTGGGTCAAGGCAATGCATGAGGAGTTGGAGAACTTTGAGAGGAACCAAGTTTGGGAGCAGGTAGATCCTCCACCGGGTTGTAAGCCAATCGGGACAAAATGGGTGTGAAAAAATAAAGAGGGTGAGAATGGAGAAGTGGTGAGAAACAAGTCAAGGTTGGTGGCGCAAGGGTATAGTCAGAAGAAGGGGATCGACTACGAGGAGACCTTTGCTCTCGTAGCCGTTTGGAGGTGATTAGGATCCTTCTAGCCTTTTCCGTGGCTAAAGGGTTCAAATTGTACCAAATGGATGTGAAGAGTGCCTTCCTGAACGGTGTGTTGGAGGAAGAGGTGTTTGTGAAGCAACCACTAGGGTTTGAGAGTAAGAAGTACCCCCACCGGGTGTACAAGTTGAGAAAGGCGCTCTATGGGTTGAAACAGACGCCTAGGGATTGGTATGGCAGGTTGAGGGGGTTTCTGTTTGCTAAGGGCTTTGAGATGGGGAAGGTAGATCAGACCATGTTTCTCCTCAAGCAGGGCATTGATATTCTGATTGTTCAGGTATACGTGGATGATATTATCTTTGGTGGCTCGTCTCACGCTTTGGTTGCAAGGTTTGCAGAAGACATGAGCAGGGAATTCGAGATGAGCATGATGGTTGAGTTGTAGTTATTCCTCGGCCTCCAGATCTAGCAGTCGAAGGAAGGAGCATTCGTGCACCAAGCTAAGTACACCAAAGACATTGTGAGGAAGTTCAAGATGTAGGACTCCAAGGCCATGGCGACGCCTACGAGTATGACTACAACACTTGATGCGGACGAGGAAGGTGAACACGTGGACCACAAGGAGTACCGAAGCATGATCGGGTCACTCCTATACTTGACGGCGACGAGGCCGGACATCCAATTCTCGGTATGTCTGTGCGCTCATTTTCAAGTGTCTCCAAGGACTTCGCATCAGCAGGCTGTCAAGCGCATATTCAGGTATTTGCGATACACTCCCGACTTCGGCCTTTGGTACTCCGTGTCTTGTTATTTGGCGCTTCATGAATTTTCAGACGAGGATTTTGCCGAGTGTTGGTTAGATAGGAAGTCCACTTCTGGGACTTGCCAGTTCTTGGGTTCTTATTTGGTGTCTTGGTCTTCCCACAAACAATCGAGTGTTGCTCAATCCACTACCGAGGCAGAGTATGTAGCCGCTGCTAGTTGTTGCTCTCAGCTTCTTTGGATCACATACACCATGAGTGACTTTGGTGAGGAGTATACCCGTGTCCCACTTCTATGTGATAGCACCAGTGCCATAAGCGTTGCAAAGAACCCAGTGCTCCATTCCAAAAACCAAGCACATAGAAGTGAGGTATCATTTCTTGAGAGACAATGTGGAGAAAGGGAAAATAGCTTTTATCCATGTACTCACACATGACCAACTAGCCGATATTTTCACCAAGCCCCTAGATCAAGCAACTTTCACTCGTTTGCGGGGGGAACTTAGTGTGTGTTTGATTTCCTGAGCTGGGTGTGGGAGCTCCGTTGTAGCATATGTATAGCTTTCCTTTTATGCATTCTTGCATTTGCATTACATATGTAACATGATGTATAGGCATCTTTGTATCTTAGGTTGCATGCATTTTGTACCATATGCATTTTGTAGGAAAAGCTTCTCATATATACATTGTTCACCATGATGTGCTATATATGATATTGTGAGCTAGTTTGGTATGCTATGGTTAGTTTGGCTTAGCTCTTGATGATCTTGATTTATATCCATGGTTGATGGCTATGTTTTTGAAAAATGCTACATGTGTGTCCTCTTATGGGTAAATGCCTTTATATGATCATGACATGTTTTAGTGGCCTTTCTATGCTTAATTTGTGCTTGCATGATTTATTTTGATCATATGGGGCCAAAGGCTCATTTGTCATCATGAATGTTTAGCCCGCTTGCTTTATCTTGTGGAGGGCCATAAGTTCCTTTTTGTCGCAAAGACATTTCATGTACCAATATGAATCTGAAAATGAAATGTAAATTGCTTGGAAAATATGTTCCCATGTCATATGTGCTTAATTTAAATTTGCTTTGGGTGCTAAATCATTGCATGATGCCTACCCATGAGAAGTCTCATATATAGAAGTAGGCACATGGCTCGGTGGCTTTGACATGACATAAGGTGCTTGAGGGTGTTTATGATGATCTTATGATTAGAATGGTTGTCCTAGCATGAAGTTTGTGTGGCTTTGCCATTTTGACATGTTTTGCTCATGTTTAGGACTTTGCTCATGAGAGGGTGATTTTTCGCAAAATTGTTCAATTCTATCTTAGCTTCGCCCAATTGTTGTGAAACTTGGTGATCTTGTAGCTGACGTTCATACGAAGCTATAGAGTATCTAACTTGCTCATTTGGATATGTGTAGCATCTTGTGATGAATTTTGTTTATTTGAGAAGCTCTATGTTGAAACTTTTTGCAATTTGCCTTGATTCATGCATTGTCAACAAGGGGGAGAAGTTTGTGCATGATTTGGGCACCTGGGAGCATTTGGAAGGTGTTCAAAGTGGTACGGGCAGGTTTTGAAAAGTTTGGTGCAGGGCCGGTTTCTTGGGGCGGTCTAACCGCCCCCCAGGCAGTCAGATCCCAGTGGGGTGGTCTGACCAGCCCAGGCAGGCGGTTTGACCGCCCTGGGCAGAGATGAGCAAAGTTTGCTCCTTATTTGCATTTCCATGTTGCATTGTTGCATTGGTTCAGGGGGAGTGTGCTTTGGCTCAGGGGGAGCTTGCATATGTGCAGGGGGAGCTCTTGTGTGAGTTTGTGGTTTGTGGCCTTGTGTGCCTTTGGTGGTTTTTGCTCCGTGTGTGAGCTTGTTTTCGTCTCGGTTGTGTCGAGCCGTTTCCCTTGCCTAAGGGGACCGAGACTTTCCTTCTTCAAGTGATCTTGCTCTTTGCCTTTCTTTCGGCTTTCAATCGCTTGTTGAAGTTCTTTTGGTCGTTTCTTTTCTTTTTTCCTTTTCTCTTTGGTTACCAATCATGTGTGTTGTCAATGCACTCATCAAGGGGGAGATTGAGGACCTGTGTGGTTCAAGGACCGGTGGATGGTCGCTTCCTGATGTGATGAGTGATTGACAACGTGGTGTGGACTGACTCTTGGCTAAGTATTGCAGGTGCAGGTTGCGCCTTGACTGGTGTTTGTGCAGGTGAAGAACAAGCGCGAAAGGTCGTTGCTGGTGAGGCCTCCGGGTGTGGAGAGGACAAGTAGGCTTGGTTCGAGGGACCCAGTGGCCGACGGTGTCGAGTGCGGACCGCATGGTGGCAAGAATGGCAAGACGAAGTCATGGATGGTTTCTTGGTTGAGCCTCAAAACCAAGGTCGAGCCGGGACAACATGGGAGCCGCGTCATGAGTGGTGATTGGCGGAGGCTACACCGAGTTCGCGGGGTTTGCAGTGGTTCACCAGAAAACCACTGGGTTACTCGGTTGAGCCACAAAACCAAGGCCGAAGACTCGACGAGGAGGGGCGACCACCCAGGCCGGTTGAACTGCCCAGGAGGGGCGGTCAGACGGCCTGGGCCAGTCTAACCGCCCAGGGGGGCGGTCTGACCGCCCGGGTCACAGCCGCCGAGAAGCTTCGAAGCGGAGGACACACGGCATGATCACAAGAGCTACGTTGGTGCTACGCAGGCTTGCGGTGGATGCACATCTGTCTGATGGAGAAAATCTGAAGACTTCCAGTTTTGCCCTTGAGGGGCATGTATCCCTAGTTATCTAGTAAGCGTAGTTTAGTCTTTTGGTTGCCCCCAATAAACACTTGGTGGGATGGTTGGTAGCCAACTCTTGGAACCCTAGCTCATTTCCCTTTGTTATTTTCGTTTGCTATTTTCTCTAGTTTTTCTAGGACTAGCTTGAGAGCTTCATGTGAGATCTTGAGAGAGGGATGGATGGCCGGGTGGCAAGCTAGACCTTGTATGAACCTTCATGGTATGTATAGATGATTCGGCGTGGTTCCTCAAGGCCTTGTGTTGCCTCTACCGTTTTCCTTTTTGGTGATTTTCGGAGCTCTTTCTTGTGATTTTCATGGCAGAGTTTTGAGGGTGATTTCTTGCGGGATTCTTGTTGTGTGTCACGTATGAGGACCTTGTGCCTCTTTGGCCGGTGACTTTGCCCCAAGAACTCCCTTGAATCGACCTCGATTTGGTGGTTTTTTGAGTTGCTCGAGTTCATGACCTAGAGGGTCAAGATCCGCGATTCCCTTTGATTGAGAGCGTTTCGGTGAAATTCCTTTGAGGGAGAGGTTGCCCAGGAGGTAACCCAGGTATCCCCGAAGTTTCGCTGCAATCCGTGGGGTGAATCGGGAGATCGGGCGATGGGAAGTTGAGGGTTGACCCGCGGCCAGGTTTTCTGGGAGGGGCGGTCTAACCGCCATAGGGGGGGCGGTCTAACCGCCCTGGGTCTCCCAGGTGAAAGGTTTGGTTTCGCCGGATTTTCCTCTGTGAGTTTGCTCGCCTTGATCAGAGGAGCGTTCTGGTGAAATCTTGGCTCGTTTTGGTGCTGTTTGCTAGGAGTTCTTGCCTTGAGTTCGTTGCGGGGTACAGGAGGTAAAACCGCCCCCGTGAGCCGGTTAAACCGCCCCTAGGCCCTTGGGTGAAATTCGTGTTTTCGCCAAGATTTTCTGGTAGCTAGCTTGGCCTTGACCAGAGGATCTTGTGGCTGAAATCTTGGAAAGGTTTGGAGCTCGGAAGAGGTGTTTCGACGGATTTCTTGGTTACCAGGGGCTACGCGGTAGTGTTTGTTCCTAGGATCAGTAGCACTCTAGTGGCTACGCGGTTTTGGCAAACGGAAGGTTGTGTACGGAGCGTATGATTTTGGGTACCCGACCGAGTTCATCTTGTTCGAGAAGTCATCTCCTTCGAGTGAAATTTTTATCGGCTCCCATTCACTCCCCTCTCTCTGGTCGCCAGTTCGGTCCTTCAACGTACGCCTAGAACTCATCTGAAATCTCCAAGTCTGAGCAGCAATCCGGGTTGTGTAGATGCAATAAATAAACAAGCATGAGCACATGCCGTATTCAGCAAGGCGAGAATATCATAATAAACATGCAAGGTTGTATAGGTGGATGGCCAAAGGGTTTAAGCACTTTAGCATTTTAGTTGGTCAAATTTTATTAAGCAACTTACTTACTAGCAAGTATAAGTATATACCACCCCACAATTAAAGTGTAGAATCATAACCCTGAACATAAAGTAAACAACAATTTAAATTCATCTTCCGATAGATTAATCATGTGAGGGTCCAGGCCGCTCATGATTGTGAGCACGACTAATCGATTAGTTTTAAACACTCTGCAGAGGTTGTACATCTTTACCCACAAGTCGCGTAAAAGTCCCGAAGAACTTTAGACCCAACCACGTGATGCTGACCAGGCATCATACCACACTACCGAGGTGTGATTGCATAGGGACGCTACGAGACCTTTACAAAGATTCCCTAATGTGTAGCAACCCACTAGGTTTCAGGTCGAAGCAGGGCATAAAGCTCCCTAGCAGGTACCGTGTATTAGCAAAGCCCAACTCCCTGCCAAAGCAGGTCTATACCCCAACAACACGTCCCCATTGGCCCATTTCAAGTAAGATCACTACAACATCAAGGTTTCTAATTATTTGGCCAAGCCAGAGCCATATAGCCTTGTGGTTGTACTGTTATCCTGGGTGGTTCTCCATGTTCCAATTAAACATGTGGTCTTGTCACTACGCGGAGGTATTCGTGACTAGACCTATGATGATCACGACGTATTGAAGGGTTCTAAGGGAGAAGTGAGATCTATACTCCCAACACGGCATGGTAGCTAACCTTAAACATGAAAGTATCTTCAACACTAGATGATAGATTGAAACCATACAAGTTGCGATTACGTCTCAAGATTGATTACAACCAATGGACAAATGAGAAGATTACCCCATCAAGGTGCTAGGCATAGCACCGTTGATCATGGTGACGCTTCCGATGGTGTCTTCCTTCTCCTCTGGGGGTGTCTTGGCAGGGCCTCGACGTCCTCCTCCACTTGTGGTTGCTTCATTCGAGTAGAGCGATCCTCCTCGCGAATCATCTCTCTCCCCTCCTTCCTCTCTAGCTTCTGGACGGCCTCTCGGGCGAATGGCTCTCTCTCTTCGAATGGTGGCGCCTGCACGGCTTTAGGGTTGCATCATCTTCAGGATCAAGAAAGGGGGGGGGGCCGAACCGCCTCGGGAATGGGCCAGGCCGGCCGGCCTGGGCCAACCGGCCCAGGCCCATCCCGGCCCGATTCAGTCGCCCCTTCGCTCCCGTTGGTCCTCTTGACATTTTGCACTTTGCCCCCTCCAATTGCATCAATTTGACGACATCATCCTTGCGTCCAAGATAGAGGGTCTTCTCGCATGAAGTTCGGTCTTTTACGCTTCAATCCTCGGGGATGTTCCTATGTAACACTTCGGTCCTTGCCACCTTTGGGAGTGATTTCATCATGCACTTGAACACGAACGGGACTCCTCATTTGCTCCTTTGAACTTGTTGTGACTCCGTCCTTTATGTCCATGTTTTCCTGCAAAAACATAACACTTCCAAATGCACATACAAAGATGAACTTGTTATATCATTAGTGTGCCTAGTGGCGGGTTAGTTTTATAATCAAGTCCAAACCAAAGTGTAATGAACATGTTTGGTGTACCAAAATACACCGTCAACATCTCCCCCACGCTTAGATCTTGCTCGTCCTCTAGCAAGTTTCTCACAAAAGAACTTTTGTCCATGGTGTTGAAATCATACTCTGCTAATTCTTCCTTCACAAGTTAGTCAATCCTTTATCTTTAATATAATAAACATGAAGCAATGACCGTGATACATAAACATGGGTGTTTAGAATTTTTACCAAATCGAGATTTACCCCACAACTCATACCTTTCACTCGAGGTCCTCAATTCCAGCCATGCTTACTTCTTTGCTTCCATCGGAGGGTTTTCATGATTTTTCAAAAAATAAAATTCCTGCAACAAGTATTAGACAAAAACCTTTCTCCAAGTTCTCGCATGTCGCTCATATGAATTGGCTATCCTAAACAATTCATAAACTCCCACCTCCCACAAGTCTCTCATATATCATGTAAAGTGGAGCTATAGGTATGGCTAGTATAATCAACACAAGTATTGTCAAGCTAAGAAATTCCTCTAATGGTTGTTTACCTTTCAAAGTCAATGATCATGAGAATTAAACCATGATGTGGGGATGTCAAGGATAAGAAGATATAGAATGGTGGACATGTGCAAGGGCAAAAGAAAATAAGACTACGAGGCACCGATGATGTCCTCGTTGTCGGATTGCACATGGTTGGGAAAATGGAAGTTTCGTCTCTTAACAACAACGTGGCATCCTTCCTTACACTTTATTTAATCTTCACTTGATTCATCCCTCTTCATATCTTTCTTGCTTTTCCTCTTTCTTTCTTTCTTTCACTCTTTTCTTTTCTTTTTCTTTTTTTTCTTTTCTTTTCCTCTTTCTTCTTCTTTTCTTTTCCATACACCCCTTTTTTTCTTTTTTTCTTTCTCTCTCTTGACATCTTTACATCTTTTTCAAAGCTCTTTACTCATCTCTTCTTGCATAAACACAATCTGAATTTTAAAGAAAAATCACGCTAGAGATGAGACGAAACTTCGAACATAGGTTGTGTTCAAGGAATACGATGCACAAAAGAGATATTATGGTTTGGGTATGGAATTCGGCGATGTACGGGACTTTCAATGTGAGAGTCTCGTTACCGAATGCATGACGAGGCTAGCAATAAAAGATATATACAAGGACATGATCCTTGCTTGAAATTAAAACTTCCAAGAGAGAAGGATCCTAGCCAACTCATCATTCTAACCGCACTTATGGTGGAACGGATATCGAGTTGGCCTTGTATAGGATTTTTTCTTTGTCTCTCATTGGAAAAAGAGAGTTTGCTAACCTTTATTACAAGGGTTTTTCATATAATTTTCAGAATTAAACTCCTCCAACATTAGCATCAAACTTAGCACAACCGAAGCAAGGTTCTAGATCAAAGTATGCTGCGGGCACTTTTAAAGGTAAAAAGTCCACTAAGCACCACGGTAAACGTTTCAAACCAAATGCTCATGCTAATATATCAAAATTAAAGGAAACATACGAGTAAAGAAAGAAAAAGCATCGCATGAGATAAAAATTAAAAGACACTATTTATTTGATTTTTTGACTCGACACTAAATTAACACACTTCAAACTTGAAAATTTCATAGCACACCTAAAAATTTAACTCTCCAACTCTCGCAAAATCTAAACCAAACCAAACTTAACTCACTAAGGCAAAAATTTTTAAGATCTAGCTAGATAGCTCTCCCCCACGCTAAAATCATATGACGTCTTCGTCGTATTTTACAAAAATGCTAAGGGGGGAAAACCCTAACTTTCTAGTGGAACTTCCCACAGCTCTTGCACCACCTTTTCTTCATGTTGCCTACCATCCTGAATAACTTCCTCACATTCCGATTAAGGAACTTGTAGTAGTCATCGACTACTCGTTCCAAATCCTCCATTCTCTGCCTCATCGCCTCCATAGCTTGGAAACACTCCTCGACTGATGCATAGAGATCCGAGATGGAGTGACGGCAAGCCGCACAACATAACGGATGCATCCCGAATGGGTCATCGTTGCCGGGGTTGTCGCCGTTTTCGCCGTCACCGCCGTCGTCGGGATCTCTGCCGCCGTTTCGACCTTCGGGAGTCTTGTCTTTAGGCACCTCCTCCCAATAGAAGAGGTCGTTGACGTCCCTTCAGGCGGCTGCCCACGAGCTCGGGCTGCGGTCATTGGAGTAGTCACTCCCCCCGTAATCCTTCTGCTCGGGCGACTCCTTCTTGTAGTCTTTCCTCTTCATGCCCTGGAGTCGCTCCGATCTACGGACGGGAGTTGAGACCTCCTCCTTGACATGGTGGCGAGATGCAATCGGCCCGGTCGGGACACGCCCTCTGCAACAGATGCGGGCGGTCCTCTTGATCTCCATTGATGGCTTGAGCTCGCATCACTTCGCCTCCTCCGGCTTCAAAGGCTTCTCGGCGCCTAGCTTGATCTCCACGCTCCTTGGGGACGTCATGGCTGCTGCTTGGGTGCAAAAGGATGTGAATTGGGATAAATTCCCGAGCTCCAATCTTGTCCCTTTAAATAGTCCGAGAAGGAATGCCCTAGAACCCATATTTTCCTTTTCTTGACTTCCCTAAAATTCTCTAACCAAACAAGTAAGTCGAAGACGCGCGTCCTAGGGAAAAACAGGGGCGAACCGCCGCCCTGGGCCCCTGGGCCGATCGGACCGGGCCTGCCGGCCTGCCCTGGTTCGCGGGCCGGTTCGGTCCGGTTTTTCGTGTGCTCCACTATTTTTTAATTGCTAGCCCATGTAGAAAAGTTGGCCTGGTAAAACTTCGCGAGAAACTCCAGAAAAATAAAATAAGAGCTATTTACAAAATGCTCACCTTGTTTTATATCCTAGGCTTGACGTTCGGGCTCATCCACCATGATGAAAATATCAATATGGTGAAGGGGCACAACGTCGGGTTCGAAATATACCTTAAGCCGTTGACCATTCACCATGAATTGATCTCCTTTCATATCCATGATGGTAACCGCTCCATTGGAGAGCACCGAATGAACAATGTAAGGTCCATCCCACTTGCTTTGCAATTTCCCCTTTCCGAAAGTTTTGAATCTCGAATTATAGAGGAGGACCTTATCTCCTTCTTTAAACTCCTTCTTTAATCTTTTGTCGTACCATCTTTTGATTCTCTCTTTGTATATGCTTGCGTTTTCATAAGCCTTCAACCTCATCTCCTCTAGCTCGCTAATTTGGATTCGCCGTTTTACCACCGCGGCGTCTAGATCGAGGTTCATCTCTTTTATTGCCTAATATGCCTTATGTTCTTGCTCAACTAGGAGGTGACAAGCTTTGCCATAAACAAATTGATATGGGGTCATACCTATCGGTGTCTTGAACGCCGTTCGATATGCCCATAAGGCTCCATCCAACTTCTTTGACCAATCCTTGCCTCCCTTCTCTATAGTCTTGTTAAGGATGCTCTTTAGTTGCCCATTCGATGTTTCCGCTTACCCATTAGTTTGTCGGTAATAAGCCGTAGAGACTCTATGTTCAATCCCCAACTTGGACAAGCACTTCTTAAAGTTCTTCCTGGTGAAGTGAGTTCCTCCATCGCTTATCAAAATTCTCGAGGTACCGAAGCGAGGGAAAATCACACTCTTAATCATCACAATGGATTCTTCCGTGGAAGTTTTACGACATTGCATGGCCTCTACCCACTTGGATACGTAATCAACCATAACTAGGATATGCTCAAATCCATGTGAGTTTTTGAAAGGCCCCATGAAGTCAATTCCCCAAACATCGAATAAATCGATTTGTAGATTGTAATTCAAGGGCATAGCATTCCTTTGAGATATGTTTCTGGTCCTTTGGCATTCGGGGCATGATGCAACATATCTTTTAGTATCTTCATGCATCTCCGGCCAAAAGAATCCGCTGGACCACACTTTTGCTTGAGTCCGAAAATGACTATAGTGTCCACCGCACTCCACCGAATGACACTTTCTCAAAATTTCTTGCCTCTCTTCTCTTGGTACACATCTTCTCATTACTCCATCATTCCCAAGTTTAAAGAGGTAAGGTGAATCCCAAAAATATTTTAGGCTTTCGGAGATTATCCTCCTTTGAGTGTTTTTATCTAGGTGATCAAGAGGCATTCTCCGAATTGCTCGAATGATATCGATCATCTAAGTATCCTTGTCGAGTATTCGGTAGAGGTGGTCATCTCTCATCTTATCCTCTATGGGCTCTTTGTCACCTTGTCCACGGTTCATCCTAGACAAGTGATCGGCCACAACATTTTCACCCCCTTTTTATCACGAATTTCAACATCGAACTCTTGGAGAAGAAAGATCCAACGAATCAATCTTGGTTTAGCATCCTTAGCCAAAACATACTTGATGGCCGCGTGATCGGTGTAAACAATGACCTTTGAGTTCACGATGTAAGATCTGATTTTTTCATAAGCAAACACCACCGCTAGCAACTCTTTTTCCGTAGTGGCATAATTCAATTGTGCCTCACTAAGAGTTTTACTAGCGTAGTAAACGGTGTGAACTCGGCCTTCCTTTCTTTGACCTAAAACTGCCCCTACGGCATAGTCACTTGCATCGCACATGATCCCGAAAGGTTG